>OX422218.1:276459995-277854995 GCA_949130495.1 Sambucus nigra
AATATCACAAATATAAAAACTATGTCAGTTTCTGGTGTATACAATAAGCCATTTTTACAAACTATATATATATATATATATATATATATATATATATATATATATATATATATATATATATATAGTTTGCAATATTAACTCAGTAAATGTTATTGTTTGTGAAAATGTTATATATATAAAACTATTTCATAAATATATTATCACAGTAAATGTTATTGTTTGTGAAAATGCCACAAATATAAAACTATTTCATTTTCTGGTTTATACAATAAAGTTTAATATCTATGTCATTTTTACAAATATATATATATATATATATATGCGCCTATTTTTAAAGTTTAATATCCAATATGCTCCTATTTTTAAAGTTCTGTGCCACCCCTATTCACCCTAAATTGGCGCTCCAGATGATCCCGATTCCATTTATTCAATTTTATTTTCAAAGGTCCGCGCCAGCGGCACCCCATGATACTCCGGTGGATCCAAAGCCCATTCATTCAAAAGTCTCTTATTTTCGAAGGTCTGCGCAAGCGGCACCACATGCCACCCTTACCCACCCCAAAATCGGAGCTTTGACGAAGGTCGTTGAAGCTCCAATAATGGTGGTAAGGATTGGATACCGCTAGCGCGAACCTTCAAATATAAGGTAATTTTGAAAAAAAAAATTTGGATCCACCGGATATATATACACACACACACACACACACACACACATATATATATATATATATATATATATATATATACTGTGTATTATTATCACAGTAAATGTTACCGTCTGTTTGTGAAAATGTCACATATATAAAACTATTTCATATTCTAGTGCATACAGGAAAGTTGACTGTTTGTATAAAAATTTTTCTTTGAAATTTTCTAGCCTTCATGGATCATGTTTGATAAATCTAGTCGAGCAGATTTCAAAAATAGTAATTTTGCGAAAAACGGATTTGTGAATCAAAAGTTATGATCATTTAAAGATTAAAAAAAAGTCCAACCACTTATGTAACTTCCTCAAGGAAGTCACGGATGATTGGTTTTAAAAGGGTAAAATTGAGAAAAAAATTCTCTAAAAAGTTGGAATAGGACCTATGGGATTATTGAAAAGTCAATAGGACTTATAAGCTTGTTGACACGACAAATGGGACCTATGTGTAAAGACCCCCTTATTACATGATCAAATACCAAAAATTCCTTTAAATATTTTTTAATACATACTTAATTCAAATTTTTTATTTTATACTAATTTTTTTTTTTATTCTTTTATTTTTAAAGGTCCGCGCCAGAGGCATGGTAAAACCTTCTTGACAGGGTGAAGAACTTTTTGGTGCAAAATAAAAAGGCTTGGACTAAAAATGTCTTAAAAAAAGTTCGAGTGACTATTTGGTATATGTCCATTTATTATGTTATATATAGCGCACCTAAGAACAAAGTTTTTCAATCACGCGTTTTTGGCCTGTGCTATAAGGTGAGACAATATCGGGTTGGGTTAGGTTTAGTGTCGAGATCACTCTCTGACACTATTAAAATAATGCTTGGTCAGCGAAAGTCAAGAATCGCAAACGTTGATTAGTCAATGTGCGCTTAATGCTGATTCGAACACCACGCAGTATAATACCCACAAAAATTTTTTTTCTCCTAATTATGTCATATTGACTTTTCAACCATTAAATAACTCATATTCCTACCTTTTAGGATTTTTTTCGCAATTATACATTTTTAAAACTAACCATCCGTAACTTCACTGCGGATACATAAGTTGTTGAACTTTTTTTTTCATTTTATTTTTAATTTTCAAATGATCATAACTTTTTATTGACAAATCCGTTTTTCGTAAAAATTACTATTTTTAAAATCTCATCGTCAAGATTTATTAAACAAGATCCATGAAACCTATAAAATTTCAAAGAAAAAAATTACACAGACAGTAAACTTTAGTGTATGCACTAGAAAATGAAATAGTTTTAAATATGTGACATTTTCACAAATAGTGAAATTTTTGTGATAATATTACACAGACAGTAAAATTTATTGTATTCTCAAGAAAATTTTACTCATATATTTATCAAATAAGATCCACGAAGTATATAATATTTCAATGAAAAAAATTACACAAGCGGTAATATTTACTACGTACACCTTTAAATAGAATTAATTAATGGTTGAATAGTCAACGGAAGTTAATTAAAAAGATCTCAAAATAGGAATTACATATAATAATACATATTAACTCGGTTGCCACATTTGTTATTATTATTAAACGATAATAGAAACAATTTGGTTATATATATATTGAAAAAAAGAAACATATTTCTAATTTAACATATTTAGTCGCTCAAACACCCATTTATCCAATATTCTCTTATTTTTAAAGGTTCGTGTTAGCAGCACCCATACTCACCCCAAACGGGAGATCCGGTGGATCTAAATCCTATTTATCCAATATTCTCTTATTTTTAAATAGCAACCAATGCCAGCCCTACCCACCCCAAATCGAAAAATGAAATAGTTTTATATTTGTGACATTTTCACAAATTCTTGTAAAAATATCACATTTTCTTGTGAATACAGTAAACTTTACTGTATGAATTAGAAAATGAAATAGTTTTATATATGTGACATTTTCACATACAATAATATTTACTGTGTTGAAATAGTTTTATATATGTAACATTTTCACAAATAGTAACATTTATTTTGTTAATATTACACAGACAGTAAAACTTACTGTATTTGTCAATTAATGTATAAACCCATAGTCATAAGATACAAGTATGATGTCACAAGATAGATTTTTTTTTGCACTTCCAATTTTACCCTTAATTTTTTTTATTTCCCCCTCTTTTCTTTCTCACTGCTTGATTACCCCTCTTTCACTTTAATTCAAACACAAGGTTATTTTGGTAAACCCACACCAAATCCACCTTAAACCCTACCTCTCATTCTCAAAGACACCCGACGCCTCTCTCTCCCCGTACGTTTGTTTCCTCTTCTAACTAATTTTATTTGCAGAGCTCGCATGAGATTCACTCCATGAGATTTGACCCATTTTCTACCTTCATACATTCATTATCTCCCTATCTCACTCCCATGTTGAACTCCATTTTAGCGGCGACAATGTCTAACAAGTTGGGTAGCGTGTTGGGGAATTATGTGATGTGGAGTTCAAATAAGATATTTGCTGTATACGAATCATATCTACAGTGCCGAAAATAATCTCCTCTGAGCTGATGTGAGCATTATCTTTTGTTTTATACGAATCAGATCTATGTTTTTCTCTCTTTCTTGATTTCTCACTTTCCCTCTCATATTTTCCATGCTCTAAATCGTTTTTTGTTTTGTGATTATTTGTGTTGTATATGGGTTATGCCATACTTGGAAGATTTTGATTCTTTCAGATGGGTTTCAAATGTGATTATTTCGGATTGGTTTCGTGAACGAAAAAGGTAAATACTAAGAAATTTTGAAATATTGCTTGAACCTGGTTTCACTAATTCCCTAATTTTCTTTGTTTTTCCTTCATTCTTCAGGTATCTCGGGGATGCAAGAGGTTCTCCCAGTATAGAAATCTGTGGCACCTCGCCTAATAAAATATTGGGCGGTCAATCATGTATCAAATTAAAACAGTAGTCTTATATGCTTCATTCTTAGCATCACTGTCGAAAACTAATTTAATTACTAATAACCTATTAGGCTGGCATCAAAATTTTATTTAATTAATCTTTTTAAACAACCCACGCAATTAAAACATATGCACATTTATATATATATAAAAACTGAAATGAAATAAAATAACTGAACACTCGGTTAAACATAATACAACCAAATTGAATGCCGCACAAAAAGGCGGTAAAAGAATAAATGAATACAGTTGGGTAATCAGCCTGAATATTTTTACAGTACCTCCTATCTAGATCTCAAGGATAAAAGCGTCTACAATAAACCTGCATGCATCCACAGTTGCTGCAGTGAACGTCTGACTCGAAAGAATCTTCATCCAGGCGCCCCTGTGTCTGGACACCTATATATATATATATATATATATATATATATATATATATATATATATACATATATATAAATATATATAGCAAAAGGGGAAGATAGATAAACAGGTCAGAGCCGGAGTTGTGAAAATATTTTGCAAGTGCATAAATGCCATATTTTTATAAAAATAAGATTTATCTCATATTTAAATTGCTATCGCACTCACATGAGATACCCCTCACCCCTTTTCTAATAATGCGCACCTACGCGTATACTTAAGACCATCTAGTTAAGGTACCCTGCCTAACTAATCTATTCCACCCATCTTCTAGAAATTCTCCTAAACCCAAGTACTAAGGGCTAAACTTCTCCCCATTCCCAACATTGCGCTATGTTCGTGCGTGGGGTGTCTCGCGATGCGAAATCCAAATAAGGACCCCCCGATACACTACTACCTGGCAATGTTGATCGTCGAGATCCATAAGGCCCTCAGCACATAACGTATATAAGAACTCATATATATATATATATATATATATATATATATATATAATTTCCTCATTAATATACAAATCACAATTTAAGTCCAGATAAAATCTCCCGAAATGAGAAGAAATCCATGTTCATTTTACTCTCTACACTAGTTATAGATATATGATATCTTGTTCTCAAATACAGGTAATATACTATACACAACAAGTATAATAACCATCCCACCGAGCTATAACTCGAGGATATAGTCTCATAGTGCCAATCCGAATCTGAGTTTACTCTCTATACCATGGTACCGAGTCAGACTCTCTCATGGTCATGGTAAAAATATACAACGGTGGAGGCGGTCATGTTCCCTCTGCAAGTGGAGTACGCACATCACACTCGAACTCGGGACGATATGACCTGGGGATATACTCTCCCTGCTCCTCAAGCCACGGGATTCTCCCACATCGCACAACCTCCCCGGATCGCACAAGAGAAAATATATAATCTGGCTGTTCCAACCCTACGCCAAAGGAACGCCCGTGGAATCAACCTCTAAGATATAAATATACCAATCACTCACAGATATATTTATATGTATCTTATTATATATACTGTAATCACATTGTATATCTAATCTATATCACTCCTCAGTATGTATATGACTATAACTGCCAACTCATAAAGCAATAGTCAAACCTAAATGCTCCCATTAGTAAAAGTATAAGTATTTACGCACTTAAAATACTAAAATAAAATAAGTATCCTCTTACTTAAAATATAACTCCCACCTTAATCGCTTTTAAGGATTTATACTCTTCGCATATACCGATTCGTAATAATTAAATAAGTATACCCTCAGTTTATTTTAATCCTATAGGTATCACATTACCTATAATCCTAGTCGTCAACCGGCTCCGGATAGCCGCTCATGCATCTCTAGCCCCTATCCTCAATTTCCATCCTATCCGCATCCTAGGATTTTCTTAAAACATATAGGCGGCATATAAATTAGTTTTCGACACGCATAGTATATACATAATTGCCCGCTGAAATATTACCCCGAGTGTTACTCGTCCCGAACACCTTAGTAGGCCCTTGGATTTTGCCTTTAACTAACCCAAGGTATACACCTCTCTCCGATAATAATTTAGAGGTACTCACACTACATTTAGGAATCCCAAATATCTAATCCCTCAATTTACTTATTTTCCTCAAAAATATACTTTTAAATATCACACACTTTTGCACCTTCCTAGTCCCAATTAATTCCCTTAAATGGCTAGGTATAATTCCCCCTAGTTGGATATTTATTTCCTGAAATAAACATACTAGAAATAATAAAATTAGGAATTTATCCCATTTAAATAAAATAGGCCGAAACTGTCAACTTTGCTGAAGGGTCGATCGATCGACCTCTGGTCATCGATCGATCGATCGATCAGGGAATCTTCTTCCCCGAGACTCTGTTTCGGTCATGGAAATACCCTTAAGCTTTCTACTCCTTCTCCCAACGTTATTTAACCTCAACCAGTTGATTTTCTTCAAGAAATATTGGTTCTGATCATCCTAGAACCAAGAATCAACAATTAATTTCGATGAATTTCTAAGTTTCCCAATTTGGATATTATTTAGGGTTTATTCGTTAAACTTTCAAAAACCCGTTTTGATTCACGAAAACCCATCCCAAAATCATATAGTTTGTTATTACCAATTATGATATGAGATTTATGCTAAAAAATAAAGCAAGTAAACACTTGCCTCGTGGATAAAATCCGACGACCTTGAGTCGAATCCCGTGGAGTTTGGCCCGAAAATCCTTTTTTCTCCTACTTCTCATCCTTCATCTCCTCTCTTTCTCTCTTTTCTTTCCTTCTCCCACTCTCTCGTGTCTTTTATAGGAGACAAAATGGTTTATCCCTTATTAAAACAAAAAGTGACTCGTTTACTCAATCACGAGTCCCTATTAGTCTAAAAATCCCCGAAACCTAAACATTACTTCTGGATACTCTATTATGATTATCTCGGCCATTCTGAAACCAACTGCGCACTCGAAATCTCCATCGCGAGTCATTTGCCCGCAATTCACTTATTAAACCCAACACATATTAATACGGGTTTTCCAATTAAAATATTACCTTTTGTCGCTTTACCTAACTACGATATGTAAATAAAATAGTCCAACTCATTTACTTACTCCCAAAAGTAAATGTAGCACACATCAAAAATCATTTAACCCTTATAAACTTGAAAAAAAATTATTCAGGGAAATTCCTCAAATCTTTAAATTACACCTATTTATGTAATTTAATTATCCATAAAAGTGCGGGGTATTGCATACTCCCCCCCCCCCCCTCACAACGGAATTTCGTCCTCGAAATTCGAATATAACCTGCACCACCAACCTAGGATCGCTAATTACACTACGTCCTAGTACAACCAAGTCGAATGGTACTACCCAATGGTTCCCTACCATATTCCACCTACCTCAAGGCGTATGCTCTTACGCACTAGCTTAACCACAAGCTTATCTATATCTCTATATGCTATGACACTACCTCGGTTGTAAGGTAGACTCTAACGTCACATCGCACCTAGTGCTTCTATAAACGCATCTAAGGAAAAAAAAAGAGCCTATAACTGTCGCTCGAACTTATTGATCCCATCGGAGATCCGCTACTCTAGGCATCCACTCATCTACATCAGGACATCTAATTTCCCTGAAAAGAAACTTCACCAGTGCTTGACTACTCCCGTCAGTCATCTCGCTTAGCTTAAGTGTGCAAACTCTTGTTGCCCCTCTATAATTTGATTATCGCGTGTAGGGGTGTTTACGGGTCGGTCGGTTCGGTTTTGGGCGGGTTTTTTGAGCCGAACCGACCATGTCGGTTTTGGGAGGAGAAAAACCGAACCGAACCGAATTTGGTGAAAAACCGAACCGAACAGGGTCGGTTTTTGACAGGGCCGGTTCGGTTTACCCGTCGGTTTTTGACAGGGTCGATTTTTGACAGGGCCGGTTCGGTTTTTTCATTTATTTTAATAAAAAATATTTTTTTTAATACCTAATATAAATATAAAATTAAAAAATATAATATAATATGCCAACACTAATATAAATAAAATATAAAATTAAAAAGTATAAAAATTAATTCGGTTCGGTTCAAAATCGGGTTTTTTATGCCAAAACCGAAAATCGAACTGACCCTGTCGGTTTTATACCTGATCAAACTGAACCGAACCGACCCTTAAAAAAACCCGGCCCGAAAATTTTCGATTCGGCTTGGTTTTGTCGGTTTGTCGGTTTGGTCGGGTTTTTTGCACACCCCTAATCGCGTGCCTTGTGCGACATTCCAACTAACACACTCTGAATCCATTTATGACTACCTCACAGCATATCTTTCGTTTTATATACTATGCCCCCTTATATTTCTGGCGGTATTTATAAAATCAACTTACCAAGGTGCCCACACACCTTTTAACCCGTGCCTATCTGTACAACCGTTGTAAACATCCGACACGTAACACTCCCTCTAAAAATAGGCCTCATTTCCTAGGCCTGGTACTAACACCTGGGTTTTCCTAACCCAAAAATTTCCAAACTTCAATCCTTCCTATACCTGGAAATTCAATACTCCTTAAGGTTAACCCACCTATCTTCTAGTGGTTAACTCACATCTATCTCCCTATATCGGTGCCACTAGTCCTACTGGCTTTACTTCTCAAGAATTCTAAGATCGATGCGTTTCCTACCCACGTGAGATGAGTACTATCCTGACTATGTCCCGAGTGCCCAAGATCTCTCTCAATTTCCGTCATTTGCTCGGTTTCATGCGCGGTACGTCTCGCAAAGCGAAATCCAAACAAGGAACCCTCCCGTTACACTACTTCCTCGCATCGCCGGTCATCGAGATGTAACGGCCTAAGGCACACTAGCGGGACGTTCTAAATCCTACCTCGCTAACCTACTAATGCTCTTCTACCACTACGTTCTTCCATCTTAGCGAAATGGAAAGTCTAACTAATCGGGGTGCCTACTCTCTGCAAAAATGTTACGAACATTCTACCCAAAACATACTACCTCCAAAATTTGCCTTTTCACCAAGGCCTGGCTACAAGACTTAAATCAATTCTCTAATACTTGCCTCACCCACATGCTTGCGATGAGAAAACCATTTTAGTGCTTTTCCATAGCACATGCACTTCCATAAGCACGTAATCATCCCACAACTCTCAGTCCATAGTGTTTTCTCCACACTAAGTGACTTATCATCAAAACCAACATCCTTGCATCTTATAACATCTCCCCACTCCCGACGTCATTAAGGTTCATACGTAGAGTGTCTCGTAAGAGAAATCCAAACAAGGAACCCCTCCTATACACTAATTCTTAACTTTGTCAGTCATGGAGGTCCCGTAGCTTCAAATATGCAACCGGGATAGTCCCATCCCCATATAACAACAAAATGTGGTAAAAAATCCTACTTCTTTTCAGGAGCCACACCACTAAGCATTTTTACTAACACTAAGTCCTTCGCGCAAACAACAACGAGCTTAAACTCACAGCTTAACACTAAACCCTGCATACCTTAAATCATATATAAGGTCGCCACGCACTCAAAGCATGATAATGAAACATCTACTCTTCGAAGTTTCATCTCGACATAAAGTAAAGGTGAGCTTAACCTGTATCCAGGTGAAATATCGTAACAATAACATGTTCCACCCTGGAACCGCGGATACGATAGTCTTGCAGTCATTAAACTGCTATCGCTCTGATTAACTAAGAACATATTATACTCAAAATAATACCATACTCGCATGACACATATACAACGAGCTATACAAACCAAATATAAATTCAAAATAGGACCCCGCTACAGTGGAAAAACATATAGACATACACTATATAATGTTACCGGTATCGACAATAAACTCAAACCACACACGAATCTAGGGTTAGTGAAATACCGTGACCCTATCTGGCCACACCAAATATAGCCCCTCCCTCTGAGGTGAAACTTATAACAACAACTTCGCCAATCTCCCTAGCTACTCCAAATGGTTCCCGGACATGGTACACGTCCCCTAATTGAACCCCAAAACTACTTTAACCAATGTCCATCTTGACACTCCATTCTTGTCCTTTGACTCCTACCGGGTAAGGACTAACCGTGCGGTTTTACACTCCACATTACAACATTCCCCATCTCTGGCCATCCTGACCATATTAAGGTTATCCGTATCTCGGACTCTATAGTCTCGACCCTGACAATCACCTTCATAGTCCCATTGACTTCTTCGTCAAAAGAAAACTCCACTACCGGCCTCAACAACCCTGTTTTAAGGAATCCCCAGGTGAATATCCACCTGCGGGGTCTCCTAAACACAAACAATTTTCAGTCCTTACCTTTGGACTTAATTCATCAACTCATTCAGGTCCACTCTCGTGGAAGCATTAACATTCCCAGTATAAGAGGCACAACATGGCCCTTATATTCGCCTGACATCCGAGTAAGATCTCCATAAGTGTTAGCAACACTTATTAGTGAGCCTGTCATTCCACTGAAGTACTCTTTCTTCATTGTACCTACCTTACTTCGGTACAAAGTTCACTTTTCCATATCACTCTTTATTCACTGTCGACCTTTGACCGATCCTTATGCGAATAATTGAGAAACTACATTCCCTACATTTCTGACAAACTAAAGGAACTAACGGTTATATCCATCCATAAGATCCCTCTATGAGCAAAACATCCTGCTCCCCCAAATATGGTGACCACCGTTCCCACCAGTTCAATATTGCTCCCATGATTGCAAATTTTTCCTCCAATTTTCACACATTGGTATTTCCACACCCTGCTCTAAGCCAAAGATTATGAGCCTTCTACTTCCATTGAATAACGCTACACTCCCTCCCCATGACTTAAAATTCAATGTATGGTCCTTATCGAAGACCTTTCAAATCTTTTCCAATTTAACTTCACTGGGTAATTTAAGCTTAGCACCACTCTCTACTATAACGGTACTTGGATAATTATAACTACTATACCTTGGTAGTCGTCGTAGCAATCCGTGATGATTCCATAAGGAGAGGGACCTCTGTTGCGGTCCTCATTCCCGACTTCAAACTCTATCTCCAACTAAGCCCCACCTCCTGCTATCCTTAAAATGGCCTTCTGTGGTCGCTCTTCATCGATCAGCACACGAATCTCGAACGAGCGCTCAAAAGATTTACTATAATCTTATATATTGGCAGGAGAATAAAATCTCACAAGAGGAATCAACAATACTAATCATAAGGCTCTATATCAAATCGAGAGCAACGCTGAAAGCGTAGTACGTCCGCATAGATTCCTAAGGACACTAGAACCTGATGCTCTGATACCATCTGTGACACCCTGCCTAATAAAATATCGGGCGATCAATCATGTACCAAATTAAAACAGGAGTCCCATATGGTTCATTCTTAGCATCACTGTCAAAAACCAATTTAATTACTAATAACCTATTAGGTTGGCGTCAAAATTTTATTTAACTAATCTTTTTAAACAACCCACGCAATTAAAACATACGCATAGTTATATATATATGAAAACTGAAATGAAATAAAATAACCGAACACTCGGTTAAACATAATACAACTAAATTGAATGCCGCACAAAAAGGCGGCAAAAGAATAAATGAATACATTTGGGAAATCATCCCGGATATTTTACAGTACCTCCTATCTAGATATCAAGGATATAAGCGTCTACAATAAACCTGCATGCATCCACAACTACTGGAGCGAACGTTTGACTCGAAAGAATCTTCATCCAGGCGTATATATATATATATATATATATATATATATATATATATATATATCAAGAGAGGAAGATAGATAAACGGGTCATAGCCCGAGTTGAGAAATTTTTTGCAAGTGCATAAATGCCATATTTTTGTAAAAATACGATTTATCTCATATTTAAATTGGTATCGCACTTCCATGAGATATCCCTCACCACTTTTCTAATAATGCGCACCTATGCGTATACTTAAGACCATCTAGTTAAGCTACCCTGCCTAACTAATCTATTCCACCCATCTTCTAGAAATCCTCCTAAACCCGAGTACTAAGGGCTAAACTTCTCTCCATTCCCAACATTGCGCTATGTTCGCGGGGTGTCTCGCGATGCGAAATCCAAACAAGGAACCCCCCGATACACTACTACCTAGCAATGTTGATCGTCAACATCCATTAGGCCCTCAGCACATAACGTATATAAGAACTCATATATATATATATATATATATATATATATATATATATATATATATATATATATATATATATATACATATAATTTCCTCATTAATATACAAATCACAATTTAAGTCCGGATAAAATCTCCCGGAATGAGAAGAAAATATTGTTCATTTTACTCTCTACACTAGTTAAAGATATATGATATATTGTTCTCAAATACAAGTAATATATTATACACAATAAGTATAATAATCATCCCACCGATCTATAACTCGAGGATGCAGTCTCATAGTGCCAATTCGAATCCGAGTTTACTCTCTATACCACGGTACCAAGCCAGACTCTCTCATGATCATGGTAAAAATACACAACGGTGGAGGCGGTCATGTTCCCTCTGCAAGTGGAGTACGCACATCACACTCGAACTCGGGACGATATGACCTGGGGATATACTCTCCCTGCTCCTCAAGCCACGGGATTCTCCCACATCGCACAACCTCCCCGGATCGCACAAGAGAAAATATATAATCTGGCTGTTCCAACCCTACGCCAAAGGAACTCCCGTAGAATCAACCTCTAAGATATAAATATACCAATCACTCACAGATATATTTATATGTATCTTATTATATATACTGTAATCACATTGTATATCTAATCTATATCACTCCTCAATATCTATATGACTATAATTGCCAACTCATAAAGCAATAGTCAAACCTAAATGCTCCCATTCGTAAAAGTATAAGTATTTACGCACTTAAAATACTAAAATAAAATAAGTATCCTCTTACTTAAAATATAACTCCCACCTTAATCGCTTTTAAGGATTTATACTCTTCGCATATACCGATTCGTAATAATTAAATAAGTATACCCTCAGTTTATTTTAATCCTATAGGTATCGCATTACCTATAATCCTAGTCGTCAACCTGCTCCGGATAGCCGCTCATGCATCTCTAGCCCCTATCCTCAATTTCCATCCTATCCGCATCCTAGGATTTTCTTGAAACATATAGGCGGCATATAAATTAGTTTTCGACATGCATAGTATATACATAATTACCCGCTGAAATATTACCCCGAGTGTTACTCATCCCGAACACCTTAGTAGGCCCTTGGATTTTGCCTTTAACTAACCCAAGGTATACACCTCTCTCCGATAATAATTTAGAGGTCCTCACACTACATTTAGGAACCCCAAATATCTAATCCCTCAATTTACTTATTTTCCTCAAAAATATACTTTTAAATATTACACACTTTTGCACCTTCCTAGTCCCAATTAATTCCCTTAAATGGCTAGGTATAATTCCCCCTAGTTGGATATTTATTTCCTCAAATAAACATACTAGAAACAATAAAATTAGGAATTTATCCCATTTAAATAAAACAGGCCGAAACTGTCAACTTTGCTGAAGGGTTGATCAATCAGGGGATCTTCTTCCCGGAGACTCATTTTCGGCCATGAAAATACCCTTAAGCTTTATACTCCTTCTCCCAGCCTTATTTAACCGCAACCAACTGATTTTCTTCAAGAAAAATTTGTTCTGATCATCCTAGAATCAAGAATCAACAATTAATTATGATAAATTTCTAAGTTTCCCAATTTAGATATTATCCGGGGTTTATTCGTTAAACTTCTGAAAACCTATTTTGATTCACGAAAACCCACCCCAAAATAATATATTTTGTTATTACCAATTATGATATGAGATTTATGTTAAAAAAAATAAAGCAAGTAAACACTTGCCTCGTGGATAAAATCCAACGACCTCGAGTCGAATCCCGTGGAGTTTGGCCCGAAAATCCTTTTTCTCCTCCCTCTCCTCTCCTTCTCTCTTTCTTTTCCTTTACCCACTCTCTCGTGTCTTTTACAGGAGAGAAAATGGTTTATCCCTTGTTAAACCCAAAAATGACTCATTTACTCAATCGCGAGTCCCTATTAGTCCAAAAATATCCGAAACCTAAACATTACTTCCGGATACTCTATTCTGACTATCTCGGCCATTCCAAAACCAACTGCGCCCTCAAAATCTCCATTCAAGTAACTTGCCCAAGATTCACTAATTAAACCCAACACATCTTAATACGGGTTTTCCAATTAAAATATTATCTTTTGTCGCTTTACCCAACTACGACATGTAAATAAAATAGTCCAACTCATTTACTTACTCCCAAAAGTAAATGTAGCTGTAGGAAGGTAGTGAGACTGGGGTCTATGAATAACTGGAAAGGGTGAGGCGTGACCCACTCCAATGGACGCTGTCTGCAAGTCTTCAAGGTCTCCTGTGCAGTTTCTGAAGAAAACTTCTCCTTCTGGTAACAATGGAACTCAAGCTTCAACTCACTCCCTGCAAGAAGATGAACTTTCACAGCAAAAATAGTAATTTTCTCAAGGGAAACACCTGAGAGTGATGGCTGTCAGTGGGGAGTGAAGGAACGAGGCACTCAGCACTATGAGAGTGAGCAGGGAGAGAATACTAGGTAGGTCTGGTGATATTTTAGCAGAGTAACAGTGCAATTTTTCTTGTCTATTTTCTTTTGACCTTGCCCAGGGGTCTATTTATACATGGGCGTAAGGGGTGAGCTGGCGATTTTGGGCGCCAAAATTGAGAGAGTTGGTGGGGAACAATGTCTGAAGTGTACCATTTGTCCCTACCTGCAGGCAGCTGCCTGTCCCCTCTGCAGGCGCCACCTGGCACCGACCAAAACTCAAAAAGCACATATGTCCCCTAATGAAGACAAAATAACAGATTTGGTAGTTATCTTTTGAAACGGTAACTTGTGGTGCAATTTTGCAAATCTTTGAGAGAGAGGACCTTAAGGCCTCACTCCCTCTAAAAAGTGTTATTTTTCTTGAGAGAGACCTCGAGGACCCCCTCTTCTGGAAAAGTCATTTTTCTTGTAAAGAGTTTATTTTTTGTGCGTAGCCTCGAGTGGCTTCTGGGTCTTCCTACTAGTATTCTCTCATTCCTATAGTGCTAAGTGGTTGAGCTTGCTCAACATACCTTGTCCCTCAGCCGCCAAGCCAAAACTCCCAGGAGGTCCCGACGCGCCTGTTCGAGCCCTGCTTGCTCGACTGGGCAACCTGTGCAAGAAAGTAAAGTGTTAGTGCTGTTGTTTATTTAGAGCCTGCTGTTTCATGATGGAAACTCCTGTAGCAGCGCTTCTCGAATAACGTTTCTGTAGTACGATTGTGGTGGCGCTGACGCTTGAAACGGCGCCGACCCTTGTCCTGGCGCCGTTGCTCGGAGTGGCGCTGATGCTGCGAGGCGGCACCGACCCTTGTTGCGGCGCCGACGCTCGAAGTGGCGTTGACGCTTGAAGTGGTGCTGACGCCCGAGGTAGCGCTGATGCTTGAATCGATGCTGATATGTGAGGCGGCGCCGACCCTTGTCCTGGCGCCGACGCTCGAAGTGGCGCTGACGCGTGAGGCGGCGCCGACCCTGATCCCGGCGCCGATGCTCGAAATGGTGCTGACGCTCGAAATGGCACTGACGCTTGAGGTAGCGCTGATGCTTGAACCGGCGCTGACAGGTGAGGCGGCGCCGACCCTTGTTGCGGCGCCGACGCTCGAAGTGGCGCTGATGCCTGAGGTAGCGCTGAGGCTTGAATCCGTGCTGACAGGTTAGGCGGCGCCGACCCTTGTTGCGGCGCCGACGCTCGAAGTGGCGCTGACGCCTGAGGTAGCGCCGAGGCTTGAATCCGCGCTGATAGGTGAGGCGGCGCCGACCCTTGTTGTGGCGCCGACGCTTGAAATGGCGCCGACCCTTGTCCCGGCGCCGACGCTCGAAATGGCGCTGACGCTTGGGGTAGCGCTGATGCTTGAACCGGCGCTGACAGGTGAGGCGGCGCTGACCCTTGTTGCGGCGCCGACGTTCGAAGTGGCGCTGACGCCTGAGGTAGCGCCGAGGCTTGAATCCGCGCTGACAGGTGAGGCGGCGCCGACCCTTGTTGTGGCGCCGACGCTCGAAGTGGCGCCGACGCTCGAAGTGGCGCCGACCCTTGTCCCGGCGCCGACGCTCAAAATGGCGCTGACGCTTGAGGTAGCGCTGATGCTTGAACCGGCGCTGACAGGTGAGGCGGCGCCGACCCTTGTTGCGGCGCCGACGCTCGAAGTGGTGCTGACGCTTGCGGTGGCTTTTGGACTTCTGGGTGGCCTCGCGGGTACCTCTCGGATGTTATTTAATAAAAAAAAAGCATATTTATTTTATTTTGCTTTTTTTTTCTGTTTATAACACCCTTCTACATTAGCCCCTCGTGCAAAGATTTTTTGGTTGGGTAGACTAAAAAAACTTTGTACGCTATAAATCTGGTTTCAACAATTATATATATATATGTATATATATATATATATATTTTTTTTTTCTGAGGTATCCTAGGATCATTAAATTCTGTGTCCCTCTATCCGAGGTATTTAATTTTTTGAGAACCCACGCGTCAGTGTGGGAACTGTCACCCCATCATTTGGAAAAAAAAGATCATCAACTTTTGGCCTTCCTGCACGTTTTTCCATTTTGGTGAAAAAAACATAAGCCCCTTATCTTGGGGTCTTTCATCTTCTTCAACTAAAACGTAGGCATCTTTGGGTTTGTAGTGAGAGAAAGTGAGAGAGGGATTCTTTTAAAACCCCATAGCCACCCATCTCCTATTTTCTCTAACCTTCCCAAATATCATACCCTCTCATCCATGGATCCTAAACCAACGAAGGTTTCTCCAAATGTAAGCAACTCTAATGTACCCAAAGCTCTAAACTCCATTCCTTTTCCATCATCCATTTCGACCATTTCTATGGCCGATAGCTTTATCGCCGGCGACCCTTGTCCCCGTCCAGCTGACGGCGTCAATGTTTCATCTGCTTCCTCGGATTTTGAGCCGAGAACCCTCGCGGGTTCCTCGCCCTCTCAGCCGGCATGTGCGATTTTTCATTTGGGTTCATCCGAGTTGAGGGATATCTCGACTGAAGCTTTGCTGAAGGCGGGGGATATCTCGACGGCTTGCGATGCGCGCGGAGGACAAGGGGTCTCGACTGTTGGCGTCGATGTTTCATCTGCTTCCTCGGACTCTGAGCCGAGAACCCTCGCGGGTTCCTCGCCCTCTCAGCCGGCATGTGCGATTTTTCATTTGGGTTCATCCGAGTTGAGGGATATCTCGACTGAAGCTTTGCTGAAGGCGGGGGATATCTCGATGGTTTGCGACGCGCGCGGGGGACAAGGGGTCTCGACTGTTTGCAGTCTGCGCGAGGGACAAAGGGTACAAGGGGTTTCATCCGATCTGCGCGAGGAGCAAAGGTTCTCATCCGATCTGCGCGAGGAGCAAAGGGTCTCGCCTTATTTGGGCGCGGGTCTGAATATCTTGGTTGAACAGGGGGTCTCGTCCGATCTGCGCGAGGAACAGAGGGTCTCGCCCAATTTGGGGGCGGGTTTGAATTTCTTGGTTGAGCAAGGGGTCTCGTCTGATCTGCGCGAGGGACAGAGAGTCTCGCCCCATCTGGGCGCGGATATGAACAATGGTTCCTCGTTAGTAGCTCCCTCATCCGGGGGTCTCTCGCCCCGTTCAACACCTTGCGGCATTAGTGTCCTTCGGCGAGATACGTCTTGCACCATTCAAGACTTTGCGTGTTCAAAGTCCGCTCCTCAGACCTCCTCGCCTGCTATTTCTGTTTATGAAGGTCTCTCGCCTTCTATGGTTATCTCGACGCATCACCACGTTGGCAGCGTCTCTTCGCGCATTCCGCCGTTGGCGCCTGGTGGCGTCTTGACCTTGGGGGTCTCGACACACGTCGATTCTGTCAGTGGGGGTATCTCGACCTTGGAGGTTTCGACACCCTTATTATTTTTTTCTGAAGAAGGGGTCTCGCCCCATGATGGTATAGTGACCTCTTGTCAGCAGTTGGGGGTCTCGCGACCTGGCCTCGCGTCTACGGGTCTCTCATTCGTAGAAGGGGGTATCTCGACATTTCGTCACCACGGGGGTTCCGTGACCCCGGGTGTCTCGTTGACTGTTGGTGTTACGGAGGGCAGGCTACTGACCAGGGGCTCTTCGCCTGATATTGCTGGGGTTTCTGCCTCTACTTCTTTTTTTGCGACAGGGGACTCCGGGGGCCTCTCGCTCGGAGTCCCTACTAGGGTGAGTTCTTTTCTTGAGCCAATGGCTCTGGGTGGTTCATCAGCTACGCCAACTTCCTCTCAGGCATGGAAGGATTATATGCACATTCGTCAAGGGCGGGACTTCGGTATTTATCGTCGTGCTCCCTTTTTTGGTCCTGCTGACAGTTTCATGACTTCACTTTCTGACTTTGGGGAAAAATTTTCGGGTGCTGTTCTCGATCGGTCTCATGTGGGGTTAACTGAGTCTGCTGATCTTCCTACTATTTCTCCGGATTCAATTCTCCGAATCCGAGTTGACCGAGGCGACTTTCCCTATTCCAACGTTGAGGTTAAAACCCCCGGAGGACCTACAGAGGAGTGGGCCAGTTGGGTTGACTACGTTCTGAGCGTTCCTGATTACGTGGCTATTCTCAGGGAGGTGGGGCTCTTCACCGCCGTCAGCAGTCTGAAGTCCTGCACCCTCTTTAAACACGGTTCTTCGCTCAATCTCTTATTGTCCCGGTGGAGTATGGAGTCTCACACCTTTGTTACGGGCTGGGGAGAATTTACTGTTACTCTCGAAGATATATGTGAGTTATACGCCCTTCCTTTCTTTGGGCAACAGGTCTTTACTGATGACTGCGAGGACTCCCTAGAGCAGGAGTTGGTGGGGGAGTTACGGTCATCTCTCGGGGAGTGCTCGAGATACGTGGCCATAAATGTAACGGGTCATTCCAAGCATTCCTTTGCCAAATGGCAAAGATATTGGTTCAGAGACTTTGAGCAGTTGCCAAAGGGGGAGACTTCTCGTGCAGCGCCCAGATCCCAGGATGGTCCTAAGCTTCACTCCCCTGCACATTTAGCCGCTTTCCTTGTTACGTTCCTGACTCGGTTCCTTCTTCCAGGTAAGCCTGAAGACTGTCCCCGCGAACTTCTTTTTAGGTTGGCTGTGCGATTGTCTCGCGGTAGACCAGTACCCATAGCTGCCCTGACCTTGGGCTCTCTTTACACCTGGATAGACCGAGCACACATAGATGTAGAGAGGTCCTGCGGTCGGTATGATGTTGCTAATCATGTCAACGGCCCTTTCTTGATGGCCTTTTTGTTTGAGCATTTCCCCCACTTTACTTCAGGGGCTCACGCTTGTCATAGCGACGCTGCGAGGCTTCTTCGGTGGCATAAGAAAACTCCCAAGCAGTCTTTGGGAATGTTGATTGATGATATCGAGGAATTTCAGTTTCGGCCTTATACCAAGCGCCCAGGGGGTACTTTCAGCTGGCTTTCTTTCCCTTGTGATGGTGGAACCTTCTATTGTCCTTCCGCAGTGGGGTCAGTTTCCACGTGTCCCCATATTAATGTGATGACGATGCTCTTACCATGTCACCTTCCTTCTTGGACCGAGTTAGGCCCCCGTGCTGAATTTTACCATTCCGAGAGGGCAAGACGACAGTTTGGTTATGATCAGGGTGTCCACACTCCTCCTCTTCCTACCTACAGTAGTCATTCTGAGGCATTCTCCGAGGCTTGCGCGAGCTTTACTCTTCAGGGGTTATTCCGCAGGGTCAGTGGTTTGGGTGGTCTCTATGTGCCTACCAGTGATTATAAGCCTTCATTCACTTCATCCTGGTTCCTTCTTTGGCAGCAGCAGGTTCGTCTTATTCAAGAATGTGTAGTTGGCCCTCCTCATGAGACTAACCCCATTAAATATACCAGAGCTCAGTTTTTGGTCAGGCGAACGCAGAAAGAGCCTTGGTTTCTCAGTACCACTTCTACGCCACCCTTGGAGCAGGCCATCCCTATTTTAGTCAAACCTCTCATTGACGAGTCACTTCCGCCTCCGTCGACTGATCTTCCCCTTGTGAAGTCTAAAAGCCAACCGAAAAGCAAAGGGAAGGCGGGCATCTCTACTGCCAGCAAAAGGAAGCATCCTGACACCGATGTTTCCAATTTTGTTCCTGCTACTACTGCTTCTCCTCCTTCTTCTCCTGTGAGGACCCGGGCTGCGAAGAAAAAGAAAGGAAGTGGCGCTGGCATAGCTGCTTCCTCTACGGTGGACCAAGGTTACTCCTCGCCGAGCCTTACTTCCCAGGAGACGCGGGTCGCGTCCATTCCTATTGCAGAAGGTACTATATTACAGCCTCCTTTACTTAGTGGAACCAGTTCTTGCGGAGTTCTTTCATCTCCCTCCCCTTCATTGGAAGAGGAACTAGTTGATTATGGAAGCACCCCTTCCTATGACGACCATAGTTCTTCTTCGGGTGATATGGGCGGCCTGGGTTTCCATAGCGAAAGCATTACTGACACTTATACTTTGTTATCAGTCTCCAGAGAGTCTTCTAGCGATGATGAGGCCTCCCGTTCTCCTGGGGGGGTCAGCCCCACCCATCTCCCTTATAGCCAGACTACGCGCCCTGTTACTGTAAGCGTTCTCCCTTCACTTGTCTATATTTTTTTTTGCATATGATTTTTCTTCCCTTCACCATATATATGGATATATTTTCATTTAAAGCATTCGGTTATGTTTGTGCAGGCCACTTCCATCGAGGCAGGTGGTTCTCCTCTTCCCCCACTACGACCGACGCCCTTTCAGCGGGAGAGGAACTCCATGCTCATTTCCTCCCGGGGATTGTTTAGAGAGGTTTGCTGTTTCTTCAATTCATTTAACATCTGTTGTAATTTATTCATCTCCTAACTGCCTTTTGGTTGCGTATACTGTCGCTTCCTCGCAGCTTTCGTCCGTGCATTTTACCGTCACTCGGACCACTCCTGTGGCTTCCCCTTCTCCTCAGGTATGCCTCGTTATTTTCAAAACTTTCATTGCGTCATTTCCTTTTGTATTCCTTCTTCTTATTTACCCATTTATCATGCGTAGAGAGCTGTGTCTTCGGGCGTTGCCACATTGTCCTCTCTTGTCTCGGCGGTGGGTGCTTCTGCAGCTGAGCCCCTGGAGGCCTCTTCATATGAGGTAGTACTTATTTTTTTTTTTTTTGAATATTCATTTCCTCTCCGCAGGAGTCTTAATGGCTCTTGGATTTTCTTCTCAGGAAGGGGCTCCTCCCTTAGCTGGCGTTATCGCCCCGAGTTTATCCTCTTCGGGGAGGATTTCCATCCCTAGGGTCCGCGTATCTATGGACGGCAGACCTTTGGTTCAGGCGATTTCTCGGGGCCCCATATTTACCGTGGCCTCAACCAGTGAGCCTACACTTCAGGTCAGTCTTTTCTGTCAAAGGAATGGGATCTCCTTTTCCTCGAACATGCAATAAACAACATATTTTCATTCCTTACAGGCTATCAGTACAGCCCCTACTGCGCCGACTGTCCTTTTTCGTGCTTCCCCCTTGGATGGGGTTCAGGTATTCTTTTATTCTCTTAGTTCTATTTTCTTATCTGTCCAGCCTGCATATATCGTAGCCCTCTTTTACTTTGTCGTAGTTATCTCTGGGCGCTGTTTCGAGTGCGGCTCCTGCTACTGCCATTTCAGCAGCCCCTATACACGAGCTGGTTTGTCCTGTTGTTGCGCCTCCTCAGGTAGCTATCTCTACGGTGCCTGAGGTTGAGGTAGCTTCTTCGGAAGTATTGGTTACCGAGGCAACCTCTTCTGGAGCATCAATCAGTGTTGTTGCCCCTACGGGGGCCCCTGCTCCTCCTTCTATGTCCGTTGCGGAGGGCATTGTTCAGGTACCGTGTATAAGACTGACATACCCCCTCTTTTTACTATTCCCCCTTTCTTTTCTTCTTGCGTATACTGTGCAAGCATTCCTACAATACCCTTGTCTCATTGTTTCCAGGTGTGTGAGGATACTCCGGTGACTGTGGAGTCTGGCGGCGGGGCAGCTGTGAGAGAGGTACTAGACTGGCGTACCCCCTCTTTTACTATTCCCCTTTTCTTTTCTTCTTGCGTATACTGTGCAAGCATTCCTATAACACCCTTGTCTCATTGTTTCCAGGTGTGTGAGGATACTCCGGTGACTGTGGAGTCAGGCGGCGGGGCAGCTGTGAGAGAGGTACTAGACTGGCGTACCCCCTCTTTTTACTATTCCCCTTTTTCTTTTCTTCTTGCGTATACTGTGCAAGCATTCCTATAACACCCTTGTCTCATTGTTTCCAGGTGTGTGAGGATACTCCGGTGACTGTGGAGTCTGGCGGCGGGGCAGCTGTGAGAGAGGTACTAGACTGGCGTACCCCCTCTTTTTACTATTCCCCTTTTCTTTTCTTCTTGCGTATACTGTGCAAGCATTCCTATAACACCCTTGTCTCATTGTTTCCAGGTGTATGAGGATACTCCGGTGACTGTGGAGTCTGACGGCGGGGCAGCTGTGAGAGAGGTACTAGACTGGCGTACCCCCTCTTTTTACTATTCCCCTTTTCTTTTCTTCTTGCGTATACTGTGCAAGCATTCCTATAACACCCTTGTCTCATTGTTTCCAGGTGTATGAGGATACTTCGATGACTGTGGAGACTGGCGGTGGGGTAGCTGTGAGAGAGGTACTAGACTGGCGTACCCCCTCTTTTTACTATTCCCCTTTTCTTTTATTCTTGCGTATACTGTGCAAGCATTCCTATAACACCCTTGTCTCATTGTTTCCAGGTGTATGAGGATACTCCGATGACTGCGGAGACTGGTAGTGGGGCAAGTGCGGAGGGAGATCACAGTTCTGAGTTCACTCCCTTAGTTGGTGATGCTGATTCTGGTGGGGAGTCTTCTTTTCTTCCCTCTGAGGCGGGGTCTCGCCACTCTGAGGGCGATGATGAAACAGAGGACGCTGCGACTATTTCTAGTAGGCTATGGCGTGAGGAGCTACCAGGCCGCTTCAGGGTACACGAGCGTCAGCTCTTGGATCTCATCTTGGAGCACCACCCCGAGACGTTCACTTCTCAGAGTATACTCCAGGTTGACAGTCTTACGGCCTTCAACCTAAGGGCTCTTGCCAGCCATGTTCATGAGTTCTTGGCTACCTCCCCTGCTAAGCTGACTAGCTCTTCTATCTTGCTATTCTTGGATGCTCTCCGCGACTTACAGCAGTTCTATCATTTTCGTTTGGATTGGCTCGACGCAGGGGTTCGCCCCTTCCTGAGTGTTCCTTTTCGGAAGATAGTGAGGTTTCACACGTCCCGGCAGTCCCGGGTTGAGCAACGACACGCTGAGGCTACGAGGATCCGGAATCAGATCGCCCTACTGCAGGTGAAGCTTGCCAGACTTGAGTCTGGCGATGAGGAGGATGATGCTAAATCCGTCCGGTTGGAGGAAGAGTTTCTACGGGAGGCTGGTCCGTCATATGCTGGCGCCATCGCGCGCGATGATTTATTTTTTGTGGTTTCTAGCCGATAGGCTACTTCTTGCTTTGTAGTGCTCAGAATTCTATATGTACATCACTTATCATTCATGTATGAGGCACTTTATTTCTTCTGCACTTTCTTTTTCTTTTGTTCTCCCTTTATGCTGTGGGTGTTTGTTGTACATGACTTGCTCTAATTTCTGTGAGCCTTTAGTCTACTGGTGGCTACCCCATATACTGCGGGGTATTTGCATTGATGTGAAAAGTTATGTATTATCATTTTGTACACAAAAATTTTGAATGCACCTCTTATAACTGTGAGGTGTTGGCATGTGACTTTCTTGGGTTGCCCCTCTGTCTGTGGGGGTATTCCTACATATTACTGCTTATAGTCATAGAGGCTGGGTTGGGGAGGAGGGTGACCCCCTCCCCTTTTGGAAGCCTGATTTTATCATAAGACTATATTAATTTATGTCTGGGGGACTTTGCTCAGTATACTCTCTTAGGATGGACTTACCTCCCAAGTGTAGTGAGCAAAGTTCCCGACCTCTCTTTTTTTTACTCTCTTCTAACTTAATAGGGAGCGTATATGTATGTATAAATAAGTAAGCGAAATAAACGTCAAAATGACCAAAAACATTGCTATTTCATTTCTTTTACTTTTGTCTATCGTTTACAGTGTAGTATTGCTTCAAAAAAAACAAAAAACTTTTCTGGTGTAGGAGCAATCCTTGACATCCGTTGCCGACATGCAAAATACAAACAAAACTTGTTAGTTGATACTAAGCATAGTACCTCTTCAGCCACTTGCAGTTGATGGACTGGAGGCAATCACTCTCAGGTTCTGATATCTGGCAGTAGCCCGACTTCCCCACTCCTCTGACAACAAAAGGGCCTTCCCAGTTAGGTTTGAATTTGGACGCCGACATGCTACGGAGATGGTGGGTTGATGCTCGTAGGACTAGATCTCCCACCTGGAATTCCCTAGGCTTAACCAAATTTTCATAGGCTCTGGACAGTTGCTGAGTGTAGACTTTGAAGTTCTCTCTCGCCTTGTCCCTGTGCTCATCTAGTGCCTCCAGCTGCACATGCCTAGGATCTGGAATGAGCCCATTGCTAAGAGAAATTCTGGCCGAAGGTACCGCCAGTTCCACTGGTAGGACAGCTTCGGTCCCATACACTAGAGAGAAGGGAGTGAAACCTGTTGGCTTTCTCTTCGAAGTACGATAGGCCCATAACACCATAGGCAGCTTCTCATCCCATGCCCCCGGCATGTCTTCTAGCATCTTTTTCAGAATATTTATCAGGGTCTTATTAGTAGCTTCCGCCTGGCCATTGCCCTTGGGGTAGGATATGGTTGAGCTATTATGCACAATCTTATATTTGTCCGTGAGGAGAGCCATCTCTTTGCATACAAATTGCTTCCCATTATCCGTTAGGATCACTTTGGGTATACCAAACCTACATATGATATACTCTTTTATAAACTGGGTTACCACTTGGGCAGTGACCCTCCTTAAAGGAATGGCCTCCGCCCATTTGGTGTACAATTCTGTAGCCACAATGATAAAGGTCTTTCCATGAGATGCTGGGGCGATCTTACCCACCAGGTCGAACGCCCATGTGTGGAAGGGATAGGGGGTTGCCAAGCTTTGTAGGCTGACGGAGGGAGCGTGCACCATGTTTCCGTGCACCTGGCATGCTCTACACTTTTTCACGTATCCAATGGAGTCAGCCTCCATAGTCGGCCAGTAGTATCCCAACGTCATCAGCTGATCATACAGCTTGGCGCCTCCCATGTGGGAGGGCTCATGAGCTTCTTTCAGCACCTTTTCCACTTCCTCTTTGGCTACGCACCTTAACGCCTTCTCATTATACCCTTTCCTATACAGCTCTCCTTTGACCAAGTAGAAACGTGCTACCCTTTTTCTAAGGTAGATTTCATCCGCTCTCTCAGCGGGCAGCTCCCCATTCTTCAGATACGCTAGGTACGGCTGTCTCCAATCTTCGAAGGCTTCCACGAAGTTAGCTTCCGTCGGCTGGTCAAAATTAGCTTGGCACTTTAGACAGCTTTGTTGCAAGCGGGCCGCTTCTACGCTCATGGAGGGCCAAAAATACCCGCTTCGCTGCAGTCTTCTGTAAAGGGGGATATCTGTATCTCCACAGTGCCTCTGGTGCATTTCTATTAACCTCTCTTTGGCTTCCTGCTCCCCTACGCACCGTGCCAGAAACCCTCCGGGACTCTTGAAATAGAGAGTTCCCTGCAGCACATGATAGTTAGCTAACTCCAAAATTTTCATTGCCCCTTCTCTGGTTTCCAGTTGCCTCTCCACCAGACGCCTCCAGTCTTCCGGCTCGTCACTTGGGAATAGGGACTTTACGGTAGTAGGCACTGTTCTCCGCCTAACGGTGATGGTTGCTTCTGACTCCTCCATGTCCAACTTTTGTGCTATGGTGGCGAGCGCGTCAGGGTGCCTGTTCATCGTTCGCGCTTGCCTCTCCACAGTTACTTCCAAGAATTGTCTCAGCAGTCATTGGATGATGTGTCTGTACGGCGCTAAGTTGGCATGTTTGAGGGAAAACTCTCCATTGACCTGCCTTACTACCAGATTGGAGTCTCCTCGTATACACAGTACCCTGATCCCTCTTCTGAGCGCTTCCAACATCCCTAGAATGAGGGCTTCGTACTCAGCTTCATTATTTGAGCATTTAAAATCTAACTTGAAAGAGAGGGTAATCTTCTCCTTCCCATCTGACAGTATGACGCCAGCCCCACCTGTTCCTTGTGCACTAGAACCATCAAATTCCATAAACCACTTCTTCACCTCCTCCGCCATGCATGCTTGGAAACTTTCTCCGGGTAGTTCTTCACTAGGTGGTTCGAAAACCCCACTCGGGAAGTGGGCCAGCAGATCTGCTACCGCCTGGCTCTTGATGGCTTTAGGTACTACGCACTTTAGATCATACTCTGACAAAATCAAAAACCACCTTGCTGCTCGTCCCACGAGTATAGTCCGCGCGAGGAGGTACTTGATGGGATCACACTTAGTGATTATGTGAATGGTGAAGGCTAAAAGGTAGTGTCTCAACTTCTGGGCTACAAATACCAGCGCCAGGCAGTGCCTCTCAACACTGGTGTATCTCGATTCTGTCCCGGATATTACTCTTGATAGGTAGTAAACCGGCCTTTCCATTCCTTCCTTCTCTTGCGCCAAGAGGGCCCCTATCGACCTCTCTGTAGAAGTGAGGTAGAGCAGCAGTGGCGCTCCGGCTTCGGGGGGAATCATCGTGGACGGAGAGGCTAGGATTTCTTTAATCTTTCTGAACGCACTCTCTTGCCTCTCTCCCCAAACCCACTTGGCTTTGTCTTTTAGTAGAGGCGCGAACGGATGAGTTACTTCTGCCAACGCAGGTATAAACCTCCGCAGGTAAGATACCTTTCCCAGGAAGCTCTTAAGTTGTCTCTGACTCTTGGGCGGTGGCATCATCACAATGGCTTTCATCTTCTCTGCATCCACTTGCACCCCTTGTCTATTTACCACAAAACCTAAGAATTTCCCTGCAGTAACCCCAAAGGCACACTTTGAGGGGTTCATTCTCATCTTATACCGACGACACCTCTCGAATACTCTCCTGAGATCTTGAATGTGCTTGCTTTCTTTCCTAGACTTCACTACCAAATCATCTACATAGAATTCTAGTATGTCATGAAATAAGTCGTGAAAGATTGCCATCATGGTCCGCTGGTATGTGGCCCCAGCGTTCTTCAATCCGAAGGGCATGACTGTATAGTGAAAGTTCCCTAACGGCGTGCGGAAGGCAGTCTTCTCTGCGTCGGCGGGGTCCATCTTAATCTGGTTATATCCAACATACCCATCCATGAAGCTATACATCTCATGTCCCGCGGTGGAATCCACTAAGCTGTCTATGCTGGGTAGTGGGAATTCATCCTTAGGACACGCCCTATTCAAGTCGCGAAAGTCTACACAGATTCTGATTTGGGTCTTATCTTTCTTTGCCACTGGCACTATGCTAGACAGCCATATGGGGTACTGAATAGGCTTGATGAACCCTGCCGCTAACAATTTCTCCACCTCAGCCTTTATTTTTAAATCAAGGTCTGCTTTATATGTGCGTGTGGCTTGCCTTACCGGAAGGGCGTTGGGAAGGATGTTCAATCTATGAGAGCTCACTTCTGCGTCTATTCCCGGCATCTCCGTGTACTTCCAAGCAAATACATCAGTGAACTCCTTAAGTAGCTCAATGAGCTCTTCCCTCTGCTTCGGTTCCAGGCACTTGGAAATTAGGATGGGTCTACTCTCGCCCTCTTCCGACCCCAACTTGATTTCCTCTAACTCCTGCAGCTGCTCTCTGGGTCCGTCTTGCATGCACTCCGGCGCCTCTTCTGGTTCTTCCACATGCTCAACAATATGGGATTCATCAACAATAAAACACTCGGGCGCCGGGTCGATGCTCTCGTCCCAGAACATCGCCCTCGCAGACCGTTATAAACGGTAAATGACTTTTCCATTGGGCAAAACCACTTTCTTGCAAGTTCGAGGAGGCCTAGCTATCTCCTCTACCTTCCTCTTGCCTTTTTCTATGTGGGGAATTATTCTTTCCCCTAGACGATCATGGACGGATTTTTTCTGCGGGACCCTTCCCTCAGCTATCTCGCTTCCTGCTAGCTTTCTCGTAGAGACCTTTCTTTCCTCGTCCAACTCGGTGTAAAAGGCGGCATCTACCAGGTGGGCCTCCTCAACTGCGAAGGGTCTCTGCGTGGCCTTGATCACTATCTCTGCACCTCTAATATTTGCCTTCGCGCACTGATGGTAGGTGGAAGGCACTACGCCATGAGTGTGCATCCACACCCTTCCAATGAGTAATTGGTAGCTGGTGTCAGCGTTAATAACATGAAATTTGATGTGGGAGGTGAAATTTCCCAACTTAATTCCCACATTCACATATCCGATCGACTGCATTCCGGCGTTGTCGAATCCGGAGATTACTAGCGGTACCGGGACCACCTTCTCCTGGTCAATTCCCGTTTCATATAACGTACTGATGGGCATAATGTTAATGGATGCTCCTCCATCCATCAACGCCCTAGGAAACGAGACTCCATTAATTATGGCTGTGACGTATAACGGGCGATTGTGGAAGTAAGGCACTGCCCTATCCGCTTCTGAAAACACCACTTCAGAGGTATACTTCTTAATCATCCTTCCCATTGGCCCCTGCCAATTTAGCGAAGGGTCTCCATGCTGCTGCACCGCCTCCAAGACTTTCCTCGTGATGGACACCCTCGTGTCGTACTTCACCCCTATCTGGTCGAAAAACCACTTGAACTTGGGGCTCCTTGCTATGGCCTCACATTCAGAATCTAAGTCTACCTCGTACGTCTGGGCACTGCAAACATACTCCGCTTCAGAGGTCCCTCCCTCGTCTAGAGCGAGGATGACGTCTACCTCGCCTTCTGAGAGACCGACTTCCTCAGCTTCCCCGCTCCCGCTTTCATACTCCGGAGTGAAGAACCACTCCTCTTGCTTTCTTTCCAGCTGAAGTCTGCTTAGTGACAGATTTTCTAACTCCTCGCATAACTGCTCGCCGTCCTCCCGTTTCGCAAGACTTCTCGCAGCTTCTTCGTCATAGGCAACTACCATGTTGGCAGTTCCAAAATGATGCGTAGGGAGGGGGTTCTCGTTAACGTCCACGGGGGGTATCTGCAAGGTACCTCTGGCCATCTTCTCACCAATGATCCTTCTCAAGTAGTAACAATCTTTGGTAGAGTGCTGCACTCGTTGGTGCAATTCGCAGTACTTCGGGTTGGCCTTGTCAGCTGCAGTGGGGGTCTCTACTTTTAGGTTGGGGGGTCCTGTTACACCTTCTCGCACCAAGGTGCGGTAACAATCCATGGCCTCCGCTACGCTGCACGGTAGTGGCGGCGGGACATCCTCCCCAAACTTTCTCTTGTTGCCGGGACTGTCAGTCCTGGCCCCGGGACCTCCCTTCTTCCCTTTGTTACTCCCGTCCACATAGTTAACCGCCTGCCTCCTCGTAACTTGAAACCTCCCGGGAGTCGGTGGAACTTGTGTCCTCCAACCCGGGGTTCTCGGTTTGATTATCATAGCGATATTGCTGGCAGCCCTGGTGAATTCTCTGAAAGTCCCATCTCTAGTTTCGTTGATCAAATGCAGCTTGTACTCTTCCGAGAGTCCTTCCACACATATTTGTAGCAACCTGGCCTCCGCCACGTCCTCGTGAACATCTAAGGCCCTCTCGCGAAATCGCTTGACCTCTTGCGCCAGGTGCCTCAGTGTAAATTCGTCCTCCGCTACAAAAAACTTCTGGAGAAACTGCCTGTGCATCTCTTCCCAACTAGGGACGCTGTTAGGCGCCAAGTGGGAATACCATGTATAGGCTTTCCCAGTGAGAGTTTTAGAGAACTCTCTCAACCTCAGGCTCTTGTCGCCAGCGTGTACTCCCAGGTACTCGACGAACCTCTTCACGTGTTCTCGAGGGTTCTCCCCCCTACCGCCAAACTTGATAAATTTTGGTGGAATATACCCCTCAGGGTATGGCTTCTCACTTACTTCCTGTGGATAGGGGTCTTGTAACTCCTCGTATAGGTAGGAACCCTCTCTTTGAGAGGAGGAGAGGAGCTTCCTCACTTCTTCCATAGTAACAGCCTTGGATGGTGATTCCTCCAAACATGTGGTTTTAGGAACTGGAGAACCTGTTGGCGCCAGGACATGCTCCGGCGCCGCCTTCCGAGACGGAATCGTCTCTGCCGGAATCGTAATAGGAGTGGCTACCCCTCCCGGAGGGGCAGCAGCAGGTGTCACACAACCTTGACCCAAGTTTGATAGATCCACGTTGTTTTGCTTTAAAAAGTCAAAAAACATTGCCATAAGGTTCATACCTGCCATTGGAGCCACTGCCGGCGAACTGGTCAGGCCTCCCTGAGGCGCTGGCGCCTTGGCTCCGATCACCACCACTTCTTCCTGAGTAGTCTGGTCACTGTGAGCTCCATTACCAGATGGAATGTCCTCAAAAACCAACTGCTTGGAGACATTGAAACCTTCTTTGTCCATGGAAATGAGGATACCTCCCCAGCAGAGTCGCCAAATGTAGGAGGGTAGTGAGACTGGGGTCTATGAATAACTGGAAAGGGTGAGGCGTGACCCACTCCAATGGACGCTGTCTGCAAGTCTTCAAGGTCTCCTGTGCAGTTTCTGAAGAAAACTTCTCCTTCTGGTAACAATGGAACTCAAGCTTCAACTCACTCCCTGCAAGAAGATGAACTTTCACAGCAAAAATAGTAATTTTCTCAAGGGAAACACCTGAGAGTGATGGCTGTCAGTGGGGAGTGAAGGAACGAGGCACTCAGCACTATGAGAATGAGCAGGGAGAGAATACTAGGTAGGTCTGGTGATATTTTAGCAGAGTAACAGTGCAATTTTTCTTGTCTATTTTCTTTTGACCTTGCCCAGGGGTCTATTTATACATGGGAGTAAGGGGTGAGCTGGCGATTTTGGGCGCCAAAATTGAGAGAGTTGGTGGGGAACAATGTCTGAAGTGTACCATTTGTCCCTACCTGCAGGCAGCTGCCTGTCCCCTCTGCAGGCGCCACCTGGCACCGACCAAAACTCAAAAAGCACATATGTCCCCTAATGGAGACAAAATAACAGATTTGGTAGTTATCTTTTGAAACGGTAACTTGTGGTGCAATTTTGCAAATCTTTGAGAGAGAGGACCTTAAGGCCTCACTCCCTCTAAAAAGTGTTATTTTTCTTGAGAGAGACCTCGAGGACCCCCTCTTCTGGAAAAGTCATTTTTCTTGTAAAGAGTTTATTTTTTGTGCGTAGCCTCGAGTGGCTTCTGGGTCTTCCTACTAGTATTCTCTCATTCCTATAGTGCTAAGTGGTTGAGCTTGCTCAACATACCTTGTCCCTCAGCCGCCAAGCCAAAACTCCCAGGAGGTCCCGACGCGCCTGTTCGAGCCCTGCTTGCTCGACTGGGCAACCTGTGCAAGAAAGTAAAGTGTTAGTGCTGTTGTTTATTTAGAGCCTGCTGTTTCATGATGGAAACTCCTGTAGCAGCGCTTCTCGAATAACGTTTCTGTAGTACGATTGTGGTGGCGCTGACGCTTGAAGCGGCGCCGACCCTTGTCCTGGCGCCGTTGCTCGGAGTGGCGCTGATGCTGCGAGGCGGCACCGACCCTTGTTGCGGCGCCGACGCTCGAAGTGGCGTTGACGCTTGAAGTGGTGCTGACGCCCGAGGTAGCGCTGATGCTTGAATCGATGCTGATATGTGAGGCGGCGCCGACCCTTGTCCTGGCGCCGACGCTCGAAGTGGCGCTGACGCGTGAGGCGGCGCCGACCCTGATCCCGGCGCCGATGCTCGAAATGGTGCTGACGCTCGAAATGGCACTGACGCTTGAGGTAGCGCTGATGCTTGAACCGGCGCTGACAGGTGAGGCGGCGCCGACCCTTGTTGCGGCGCCGACGCTCGAAGTGGCGCTGATGCCTGAGGTAGCGCTGAGGCTTGAATCCGTGCTGACAGGTTAGGCGGCGCCGACCCTTGTTGCGGCGCCGACGCTCGAAGTGGCGTTGACGCCTGAGGTAGCGCCGAGGCTTGAATCCGCGCTGATAGGTGAGGCGGCGCCGACCCTTGTTGTGGCGCCGACGCTTGAAATGGCGCCGACCCTTGTCCCGGCGCCGACGCTCGAAATGGCGCTGACGCTTGGGGTAGCGCTGATGCTTGAACCGGCGCTGACAGGTGAGGCGGCGCTGACCCTTGTTGCGGCGCCGACGTTCGAAGTGGCGCTGACGCCTGAGGTAGCGCCGAGGCTTGAATCCGCGCTGACAGGTGAGGCGGCGCCGACCCTTGTTGTGGCGCCGACGCTCGAAGTGGCGCCGACGCTCGAAGTGGCGCCGACCCTTGTCCCGGCGCCGACGCTCAAAATGGCGCTGACGCTTGAGGTAGCGCTGATGCTTGAACCGGCGCTGACAGGTGAGGCGGCGCCGACCCTTGTTGCGGCGCCGACGCTCGAAGTGGTGCTGACGCTTGCGGTGGCTTTTGGACTTCTGGGTGGCCTCGCGGGTACCTCTCGGATGTTATTTAATAAAAAAAAAGCATATTTATTTTATTTTGCTTTTTTTTTTCTGTTTATAACACCCTTCTACAGTAGCACACATCGAAAATCATTTAACCCTTATAAACTCCAAAAAAATTTGTTCGAGGAAATTCCTCAAATCTCCAAATTACACCCATTTATGTAATTTAATTATCCATAAAAGTGAGGGGTATTACAAAATCATGGTAGTTTTCTGATTTATTTTATTAAATGGTTAGTTTTTCATTGACTTTTAAAACGACCCCTGCTAAACATTGTTGTCTTTTAGTTTTATTTGTTATGAGTGTGTGTATTTGTTATAAGATCAGTGTCCTCTTATCTCCCAATTTTTTAGTTTTCTTCTTAAGTACAACTCCATATATATTTATTTGTATATTAGAAATTTGTGTTAATGGGACTGGAAATTCATAATAACAATTATATTAGGTTTTAATCTTCTGATTATTTATTGTTTTACTCAAAGCCAAGCTCATATTTGTGTTTTTCATTGTGTCCGATGACAGGTAATTTATATTCTGTCATTTCTCTCATTTTTTCTTTGTTTTTGGAGATATAAATAGAACATTCCAAGGTGTCTTCGTTGCTTTACATACACAATTTAATCATCTTGCACTTAAATCTGTTCATTATTTTTTAAACTGGATCATTTGTTTTAGATTTGTACCTTTTATACATGAGTTTTTATAATATTTCCTAGAGCTTTGAAGTTTAATTAATTAATTAATTCATTAAGACGTTGTTTGTTTGTTTGTTTGTTTGTTTCATGTGTTGAGTTTCTTGAATAAATGTACTTCCCCACTCTTTTAAGGTACTATTTTTATTGTATTGTATTTTAGATGTTCGAAAAAATGACCAAATGATTCTTTTTTGGCAACCTTTCAGGCTCTTTGTACAAATTTCTTTAGTTTCTAAATTTGTTGTGGAAAAATAGGAAACTCCACAATGTAGGAATATCCACATCTGTTCGTTTTTATTTTTAACATCTCTCGTTGTTATTTCATTTTGTCGTGGTGCTGAATTATTTATCAATTTATAGATGAATATGGGTGATTACGATGAATATGTGGGTAATATATGGATAATGGTAACTATGATTTATGAAGGTCTTTTTGTTAATTTGTTATTAAGGTCTTCTGATACATCAATGGTGAGAAGCAAGATGATATATGAGACATTCCTAATACACTTGATCGCCACTGATAATTAATGCTACAACTTAGTACAATAAAGCTATTTGAAATTTTATCAAAGTGCATTAGTCAAATCTAAGGTCGTATACATGATTCAACATGAATTAAAAATTAAATATTTGAGCAGGTCATTTAGTCTATATGCCGATTAACTAATCTCTATACAGGTTACCTAGTCGACAAAAAAGATTAACAACAACCATAAGCTTAAATAAAGAGAACTCAATAAAAAATGATTTCATTTCATTAATCAAAATGTATTACAATAGCAATAAGTGAGCATAATGAGGGTTGATGCAAAAAACTGGACCGAATCCGATTTTTATGATCACAGATAAATAGATGAAAGCAATACAATCAAGCACATAAGAGACAAAGATTTTTAAAGTGGTTCGGATATGAATAAAGCCTATGTCCACTGTTATTTTTTTTCTCAGGGGTTTACAATAGCACCATAGGGTGTAGAGAGAGAAAGGATGTGTATCTTGTGTATGGAGTTTCTAGGTTCTCTTGGATCTCCTTGGATCTCTTTTCTTTTGGCTAAAGGGATACATGTATTTATAGTGATGGGAGATAAAGAGATTCATTGTATGTAGATATTTATGTCTACATTCAATGAATCTAATTGTTGAATTGCTTGGTATGCTACGTGTTGTCATCTATTAATATAGTATAAATGTACATTAAGACTCATTAAATGCGCTGCCATCTTCATTAATGCACATTAAATGCATAGTTATCCTTTCATCTTCCTGGTTGGTATGCCGACCAACTCTCCTCGGGTGCCGACTAACTCTCCTCGGGTGACGACTAATACTCCTCGGGTGCCAACTAATTTTCCTCGGGTACTGACCAACTCTCCTCGGGTGCCGATTAATACTCCTCGGGTGCCGACCAACTCTCCTCGGATGTCAAATATTGCCACGTAGGATGACATGTGTCCTTTTCTGATTGGTCCCCATAGATGGAGAATTTTTGCTTTAACAGAAGCCCCCAATGCTCCATGCTTGATGGTTTACTTGAAAGGATGGAGTATTTATTCTGCAGTGTTGCTCGGAGCTCGTGAAATTCTTGATCTACCTTCTTGATTTGTTCAACATAAAGTGCATTATCTCCTGAACGACATATGATGCAGGCTGATCGATGGTTGCTAATATTTCTTTAGAGGAACTCCATGTGCTATGTATCACCCCTGGGAATTTGGATGCAGCCATGCCATAGTATGCAACTTGTAGCTTGTCATAATCTTCAAGTATGTTGATTGGTTTGCTAGCCGACCAACTGCCTCCTGTGCCGAGCAACTGAGTGCTAACTTCACGTGCTTGATTCTTCTGATTTATGCTCCTCTGAATACTTTGTCGAGTAACATACTAGCTTTTGAACCCAACTCTTCAATCTGATTAGTACCGAGCTAGTGGTGGACTTCGAAACATTTTCATACAACTTCTTCTTCAATGTTAGTCAGGCAATAGTAGTAAAGATCTCAGTGCTGTAGATGCTGAATTTGACTTTTGAACTTCAATAGTATGCGCATAATAACTCATGAATATGCCTCCTGAACTTCTGAATGCCTCCTGAACTTCAATAGCATGTGCATAATAACTCTTGAGTATGCCTCCTGAACTTCAATATCCTCCTGAACTTCAATAGCATGTGCATAATAACTCATGAATATGCCTCTGAACTTCATAAGCAAAATTAGCTCCTGAGCAAGAAAAATAACTTCTAAATGATAATTAGTTGGGGCTGAATCTGATGCTCGACTGCATGATGTTATGAGAATGTGCCACCGAATGAACAACTGGATTTTTAATAGAGCCCCCAAGTGTGGAATGTGAACTTTGAATGCTTTTTGCTTGATCGCTTTCACATACTCATAAAATGTTTCCGACCAACTGTAGTTTACAGCTTCTTATTTCCGACCAACCTGAGTTGACATTTTTAGTAATAGTTTTACTTCCCGTAGGAATACATAGTTTTACTTCCCGTAGGAATACATATTTTTACTTCCCGGAGGAATACATAGTTTTACTTCCCGGAGGAATACAAGTTTTACTTCCCGGAGGAATACAAGTAGCTTTACTTCCCAGAGGAATACAAGTAGCTTTACTTCCCGGAGGAATACAAGTTTTACTTCCCGAAGGAATATAAGTTTTACTTCCCGGAGGAATACAAGTTTTACTTCCCGGAAGAATACATTTTTGATAATAAATGATAGAGACTTCCTCGGAGCTGACCAACAGATTGTTGGGAATAGAATAAGATATAATAAATGATGGAGACCTCCTCGGCGCTGACCAACAGATTGTTGGGAATAAAATATAATAAATGCTGGAGACCTCCTCGGAGCTGACCAACAGATTGTTGGGAATAAGATTTAATAAATGCTGGAGACCTCCTCGGCGCTGACCAACAGATTGTTGGGAATAAGATATAATAAATGCTGGAGACCTCCTCGGCGCTGACCAACAAATTGTTGGAAATAAAATAATAAATGATGGAGACATACTTGGAGCTAACCAACAGATTGTTGGGAATAAGATAATATAAATGTTGGAAACCTCCTTGGAGCTGATTAACAGATTGTTGGGAATAAGATAATATAAATGTTGGAGACCTCCTTGCTGAAATAAGAATAGAATATGCATCCAAATAGATATAAAGAATATTAAATATTATAAAATGCCTCGTTGATCTGTCGAGGTAGAATTATATAATGCCGAACAAGAATAAGATCTTCCAGAACATAAGAATATGGCCGAGAACTTTGTCAGGCCTGAATATAAATAAGAATTATCCGACCAACTATCCGTTGGGGGTGAAATACAACGAAAGTTGTAATTCTCCTTAAAGTTGAATAAGTATCTTGTCGAGGCACAATTGCATAATGCCGAATAAGAATAATATTTTCCAGAACATAAGAATATGTCCGAGAACTTTGCTGGGCCTGCATATAAATAAGAATTACCCCAACCAACTATCCGTTGGGGGTGACATATAATAAATGTTATAGTTCTCCTCGGAGCTGAATATGATAATAAGTATCTCGCCGAGTTCCATGTTGAGATGAGTATAGAATATGAATCCCAAGGGATATATAGAATAATTTGTGCTTGAGCCGATATCTGGGCCTGAATATAAATAAGAATTGCCCCGACCAACTATCCGTTGGGGGTGAAATATAATAACTGTTGTAGCTTTTCCTCGGAGCTGAATATATATAGAGAGAAGAAATTTTTCGAGCTCCATGCTGAGATAAATATAAAATATGAATCCGAACGGATATAGAATAATTTGTGCTTGAGACGATATCTCCGAGTGAAATGATAATAGTTTCTAGATTGTTTATGAGCATTCGTCGGCGTTGAATCTTGTACCTGTAAAAATTAATAATTTGCTCTACCATATGTGTAGGCTGAATTGATTAGTCGTGAGAATAATTTACTCATCCAATCAATATATGATATGTATATGCTTGAGAAATAAAAATATTAATTTCAAAAAATGAAATAATATATGTTGGCTGATATGTCGAGGCACAATTGCCTGATGTCGAGCAATACTACTTTTACAGAGGTTTACGAGAGCTTTCATCGGGATTGAATCTTGTCCCTATGAAATTTTAATAAGCTTCCCGAGCACCTGTCGAGACTAGAGAAAATAATTATTATCATGAGAATAATTATTCAGTCAAACAATATGTGATGTGTATCAGCATAAAATAATAAAAAATTCAAAATATGAAATAATATTTTTATGCCAAATGTGTGTGAGATGGACAAATTTTTATCAGATATGCATCATAAATAAGAAGTAGAGTTTTTTTTAAAGTTATTTAATCTCCAACAACTAATCAGGTATAAGTTGTTGTTTGAAAATTATTTATCACTTGGTTTTAAAAATATTTTTGGGGTGATCACAAGTTAAAAAAGACTTAAGCCCCTGTTTGTCCCCGAGCTGAACTCGTGTTTAAAGAAATATCTGGGGTGCTTCGTATTTTTTAATACCCCAAGATTCTACTGCTGCCGACAAACGACATGGATGTTGCCGACCAACATTTAAGGATATCTCAAGTTATAGAATATATGGTGTCGACCAAGAAGCAAATGGTCCTCGACCAGCTGAGCAATTTCGCCAATCAACAAAAATGGTGCATTGACAGCACCGAACAACATTAGATGTTACCGACCAAAAAGTGGATGGTTGGATAGTTTCCGACCAGTAAATTAAACCCTCCGAACAAGACTGAGATGTCTCCGATAAAGAAGTAGATGATCGTCGACCTGCAATTGGTTCCATCGAGCTACAATAAGAGTCTCTGACCAACAATAAGATACCTCGTAGTTGGATAAAATTATTTCAACGTTGCTGATGGATCTTCACATCTTTTCTTCGACAAATAAAAATTGTCTGGTTAAGCTTCCCTTTAATAAAAGATGGCCCAAGATGATGCCGACCAATAATATGGATGGATAACCAGAATATCTCGAATCCTTAGATAAAAAAAATAGCATTCGATGTAAAATTTAATCATTAAGAATGTTAATTAAATGAATAATTATCTAATCTACTATATCGTGTGATTCCGACAAAGAAACCATGTGATGTGATGAACGAGGGGCCAACATATCAAATTTGTGCCAAAGAGTCTTGATATGGTCATGATTATTTTACTGATCCTCTTTTACAAGAGGTGGGTAATGATTTTTTAGGTGAGAGAAAATTATTTTTTATATTGATCCCTTCCTATTCCCTATTTGGAGAGATAAAAATATGGTGAATGATCGAAGTTATTACCAAATTTATATAAAAAATCAATCAATTTGACTTTATTGACATAGATGGAAGATGAACCAAATTAAGTATATAGTTCATAAAAATGAATGCAGAGAGACTCAAGCTTGAAGAGAGAGAAAATAGATCTGGGTCATGATTTCCATGAGAAAACTTTTTATTGTCTTTAACCTTTTCCCATTCTCTGATTAAAAATGTAATGGGAATTTGAATAGTCATCAAAGATCTTACAAAATTTATAATGAAAATTATCAAATCTTACCACCGTCATATATATTGGTATATGTAATCATTTAAAATATTTATTCCATGATATAAAATTGAAACTTGAGAATCAAGCAAAAAGTTATGATTTATGAAATCCATTATTTCACAGATTTCTCAACAAGAATTAATTTAACAGTTATGATTTTGAAATTATGATATGCAATTTTTGCAGATTTCATAAATAAAAATTGGACAACTAATTTATGTATATAAACATAAAAATCATGATTGAATCAACAGATGTATGTATATTGATTATACGTAGAGAAAATAAAAACTTAGCTTTTGATGGAGAACAACGCTTGTAACACGATTTCTCACAGACAACGCCAATCTGTTGATGCAAAAAACTGGACCGAATCCCATTTTTATGATCACAGATAAATAGATGAAAGCAATCCAATCAAGCACATAAGAGACAAAGATTTTTAAAGTGGTTCGGCTATAAATAAAGCCTACGTCCACTGTTATTTTATTCCCAGGGGTTTACAATAGCACCATAGGGTGTAGAGAGAGAAAGGATGTTTATCTTGTGTATGGAGTTTCTAGGTTCTCTTGGATATCCTTGGATCTCTTTTCTTTTGGCTAAGGGGATACATGTATTTATACTGATGGGAGATAAAGAGATTGATTGTATGTAGACATTTATGTCTACATTCAACGAATCTAATTGTTGAATTGCTTGGTATGCTATGTGTTGTCATCTATTAATACAGTATAAATGTACATTAAGGCTCATTAAATGCGCTGCCATCTTCATTAATGCACATTAAATGCATATTTATCCTTTGATCTTCCTGGTTGGTATGCTGACCAACTCTCCTCGGGTGCCGACCAACTCTCCTTGAGTGCTGACTAATACTCCTCGGGTGCCAACTAATTTTCCTCGGGTGCCGACCAACTCTCCTCGGGTGCCGACTAATACTCCTCAGGTGCCGACCAACTCTCCTCGGATGTCAAATATTGCCACGTAGGATGACATATGTCCTTTTCTGATTGGTCCTCGTAGATGGAGAATTTTTGCGTTAACATGTATTATAAGAAATATAAATTCATTCCGCTGGACGCTTTCCTTGTGCCTTGTCCATCCCAGTAGGAGGATAATCAAGGATATATGGAGAGTTGATTGTGTTGAAATCCCTTAACATCTGCATATTGCTTCTGCTCGGACTATCAAGCAAATGAGTAGGGCGGACTATCTCGCACTCATCATCAAGGCCATAATCCCCTAAATATTTAGTTATCAGGCATTCAGAATGGCATTGGAAGGAATCCATCTTTTGTCCAATTTGAAAGGAGGATTGTCACGATCCAATAGACCTAAGTCATTCTACAGAGCTCTCCAGAGTGGAAATTAAGTCATTGTATTGTTTAAGGTCATCATAGTCGGGTAATTAAACAGTAATCTTGACAATCAGTCCCAGTTGAAATTGCATAAAACTTTTCTTTTTGGGTTTTATTTTGCAGGCCTATCGCTGGAGCTTCCATGGATCCTACAAGGAGTATCGGGCCTGCTGTTGTAGCATGTGTTCATAAAAACCTATGGGTTTTTGTAGTATCCCCCATCATTGGAGCCATAGCTGCATCCTTGATATACTGTATTCTCAGGTCACCAAAAACCTATGGGTTTTTGTAGTGTAATTTCTAAAATCCTTATGATTGTAGTGTCTTCTCGGGCCACTAAAAAACATCTATTTAATAAGAAAACGAGACATACTAGCAGAGAAGTCGTTATCAAAGTTGATACGAAGGCTACTCTAGTCACTATCCTCTGCATTCAGCTCTTGCTCACCATAATGAAAGCCCTCAGTCAACTTATTATGGCCGTTTGAACTACTACAACCAGTTTGCCCCACTGAAAAGCCTGATGTTTCTTCATTTATCACAGTGAATATCAACTGAAAGTGGTTTATAATTTGGTGTGTTATATAGGCGCTTTGGAATTGTTGTGAGTTATATTTTTGTTTGGATTATGTTTTTTATTTTGGTGTTATATGTAGGCACCCGTAATATGTCCGTTATATTTATGTTATGTTTTTTTTACTTTGATACTTTATATACTCTATTTCTTAAAAATTGGGTTGAAAAAAAAGGGGGAACAATTGTATTGGGTTAGCTCAAAGTTTTTGCAATCTCGAAATCTGAATTGGTAAATTCAGAAGTTGAGTTTATGTTTTAGGAAATCTGATATTTTTTGTTTAGAGTTTGTGTTTGCAATATAAATATATATATATATATATATATATATATATGGGTTGACAGTACTAATATGATGAAGCTTCATTTTTTAGTAAAAGCACTTGCTTTTAAAGATTAATTGAGGCGTCCATTAAAATTAACTCTATTTTTTAATTTTGAAAAAAATGGTTTCTCACTCTCACCTATACGTATTATAACACACTAATTTTTTTGTATCTAGAGTTTCAAACTTTCATACCACCTATCATTTTTCTGAGTTTATCACTGTTCTCATTCTTTTATATTTTGTTTTTTTTTTGAATTTCTATACATCAGGTGGTTACAATATTTGTGGTTACAATTTCTGGGAGTACTCTTTGTCAACTCACCCCATCTCGGTCTTCTTCAAATGTTGGGTGGCCGTTGTTGGGACCCAAATCAGTGGAAAACCGAGCGTTCTAAAAGTTATCACTAGTGTTCTTCATCTATTGGAGACCAAACATAAACGTACATAAATCTCATAGGAAACACCATTGTAACATTTTTCGCCTGAGGAATAAGAAAAAATGACTATTTTGGTCGATGTACGAGGGCAAAAAGCGTAACTAGATTAGGAGAAACAGTCTTTAAAGCAAAATGTCTTAAAATTACTCTCAATGGGACACCCAATACCACTTCCCTCATAGATGCAAGTTCAGTTTTACTGTGAGATTGAAGCCGTCTCTTGGAGGATCAAGAATTTTCACAACCACACCATATGCCACTTTTATAGCTTTTATCTCTCTGAGAGGAAGATCCCCATAGAAAACAGTTTCTGGAGGTGGGGTGGGTAAGAATACTAATTGTAGCAAGATCTGTGGATTCTTCATTGAAGCCTAAATATGGTAACGGACATCATCAAACTCAACCCAGTGGCAATCCAATTCGACTCCTACTTTTATTTCACCAGAGCATGATCCATCACCAAGAAGAGGCTACTAGACTTCATCGTTGGCAACCAAACTACCACGATTTTGTGTATATTGAACCAAGCTTTGTTAGTTTTAGAGAATGCGTTTAAAATCAGATACTTTAAAGGTGTGTTTTATTTTCATCACTGATTTGCGTTGTGAAGGGAAAATACGTTTTTTTCACAGAAAATAAACTTCTTTATGTACGACTCCTCCTTTTAAGTACATTTTAGAAACATTGTTTGGACATCCTATGATTTTTGTAGGGAGTATTTTTGGATATTAGGTTCCATATATATTGCCTATTATTTTTAACTTCATTATTTTATTTGACTATTTTGTTAACACATAATCTCCCCATAGAACTCCCACAGAACCTCCACCCATGCCTTTTTATACCTGATTAATTAAATTTCGTACATCTAACCAATAGGTTCTAAATGTAAAGTCCTTAGCAGGGAAGAGGGAAAATGCTCGCACAAATGACCGTGTTAGCACTATGATTCATTTTTTGTATCTTTCTTCTCATGTGAAGTTTCAACAACTGTTAGCACAAAAACTATTGGGAAAATTTCATTTTTTAAATAAAGAATTATGTATATCTTTTTGGAGTAGGGTTCTCTTTTGTTTATTCCCTACGAGTCTCTTGCCCTCTTTGTTTATTTTCAGTTTGCTGTTTGTGGCATTTTTGTTTCTGATAGAATAATATATTTATGATGCAGTGATGTGACTGATTTGGAGACCAATGTTGTTTTGTGTGGTGCTTTGCATTTAGTTGATCTTACTGACAGTGAAAGGAGACCAATAATATTTAAATCCTCCACGATTGTTAATCAATCTAAGAAATGAATAAAAGGTATGCACAAGAAAGTGGAACTCATCAACCGAATACGGTTTGTGTAATTCCTCACGAGGAAACAAAAGTTGTTCATTTGAAAAGACCAAAAAATGATGTTAATAATTGTCTTCCTAAGTCAAGTTAGAAGACCAAATTGAAGTGGTGGATGATGTAAAAGAAGGAGAAATATGTATGCCCAGATTTGAATCCAAACAACAATTTGAAGCCAAGAACTGTCACCCCAAAGACAAGATAGCAAACCAATTTGAAGTTAATGTAGAAAAAGAAGAATTCAGTAAGCCCTACCCGATGTGTAAAGCCAAACATCACCAAGTTGATAATCATAACCCCAGAGTGAAGGAGGATTCAGTAAGCCTAAAGTTGTTAGATTTTAGAGATTTGTGACTTTGTTACATTTTTTGTCATATGTTTTAGATTGTGTTTCTTCCGATAAGTTTTCTTCTTTTTTACTTCTTAATCTTCAGTAACCAAACTATTGCCCAGTAGGCAGATTCTTATTTTACAATTCATTTTAAATTTATATAATTTAGATTTCTATCATATGTGAACATACTTTTTTATGCCTCTATGGATGTGTTCGCTCAGACAATTTCCACTAATGAGTGTGCTTGGCCTTAAACTAAATTATCAAATTTAGTTTAGCATTAATAATAGTATAGTTGATATTTTTGTTCTTAAACAAGGTGGGTTGTCTAATAAATAAAGAAAACATTGCCCAATTTTTTTAAACTAATAATTCTTGCCATAGGTTAATTAAAAAAATGTTTATATTTTGTGAACAAAATACGATGTATGGTCTTACCAACGATGTAAACTTTTGAAAATTAGCGTCGTGCCTTCAGGCACGGGCATACCCTAGTACACACACACACACACACATATATATATATATATATATATATATATATATATATATATATATATATATATATATATATATATATATAATGAAAAATAAAAAAGACACTTATTTTTAATTTAATCCAATTCGTCGCTAAAATAATTATTTATCCAATATTTTCTTATTTTTTAAGGTCCGCGCCAGTGGCACCTCATGCCACCCCTACTTACCCCAAACGGGAACTCCGGTGGATCCAAATCACTTTTTTTTTATATTCTCTTATTTTTAAAGATCCCCGCTAGCGGCACCCAATCCCCACCACCACCCACCCCCATTGTCGGAGCTCCAACAACCTTCATTAGAGCTCCAGCTTGGAGTGGGTAGGGGTTGAAGCCCTTATACTTTTGACTCATTTGAGTCTAGACTGTATAAGAGCTCATCTAGTTTGGAAATAGTGACAAAATTGTGTCCATCCTAGAAACCAAAGAGCCTCAGAGATTGGTTTGCTTCTTCTCTTATTCATCTTGTAATGATCCTGAGATTATAGCCATCACTCACACAATTATAACTTAATCCTTGCATATCATATTGCACCTTTATGTGTATTAATGTGGTGAGTGTGTTTAAATCCCTCAATTTGATTTTTATTAATTTTTTGGGAATTATAAACATATTTTAATTAAGGTTTTATTAAAGTAAAACTTGATTTAAAAGTCTTGGGGTTAATATCTAAATATGTATTGTTGTGTTTTTTGGCCTAAAGTTACTCTGGGTAGAAACCGAAAGCGCCAGAGACTCCAGGGTTGGCTTTGTAATTAGTTTGGGATGCGCGATTGCATTCGTCCTATGGCCAACACTTGCTGCTCTCTGATTGGCCAGAGTTGTGTTTCTTTACAGAGACAAAACTTCGCATGTTTTCAGCCCTTGGATCAACCCTTATCAATGGCCTGCATGTCTCCTGAGTGAATCCCCGTGTAAACCTTTAAGCCAATCACAGCCTGTTTAATCCACCGCCTGTTGTGAGCCCTTGGATTGAATTCAAAGAAGCTTGACTCAATCTCAGCCGTTGTTTTTGAACGATAGTCTGGAACCTTCTCCTCTTCCTATTTAAAGGCCTCTCATCTCAGCCTTCGAAAGCTTTTGCCACTTTGAAAATTCTCAGAGAGAAGAGAGAGAGAGAGAAGAGAGAAGAGAGAGAGAAAAAACAGAGAGCCAAGTTAGAAACCCTAACTTCGTCAAATCTTCTTCAACCTAAACCACTTACCTCTCCAAAAAAACATCATAACCAAATAAACACCATCCTTAGTGTTTCTTGAGTTTATGAGAGTTCGAGTTGAGTGATTTCTGGGTTGCTGTAACCTTTTTTTCATAAAATCTTATTTCCAACTTAGACACTTACTCAGATCTTGTTTCTGTTTCAATAGAAATCATAGATCTGAAGTTTTTCATGTCACAACACACTTAGTTGCATTTTATTTCTCATATTCAGAAGTTCGTTGTTGATTGTTTTCTGTTAAAACATTTTCTTACTTCAGAATCAACAATAGATGTTTTTCTATTTCTGTTTTTACAAAACTTAACCTGACCTAGTTGGATTCGCACTTGGAGGGTTTTCAATCTCCTAAATATTTTCAAAATAGATTGAAAAAGGTGTTGACCGATTTCTTAAGCAAGATCTCCGTGGAATCTGGGTTATTTTGAAAGGTCAAAAGGTTTTTGGTTTTGTAAGAAAGAAAAATAACACACACACTGCATATAGACTTTATATGTAATTTTTATAGGACTGTTTGTATATATAAGTGTGTGTGAGTTCATGCATGTGATATAGAACACTATTCACAAACATCTTCACACTACAAACACTGAAAGTGTTGGCTATAAGATTTGGTGAACATAAGTCGACGTATACTGCTGAAACAAAGGAAGAGTTGACAACCTGAGAAGACTACATCAACAATCAAGATCTGCAGAAAAGTTAAAGGACGCCAGAGGGTATAATCCTGAACTTGTATAGACTTGTTATTGTGTGCATGTTAGTTAAATAGATTGTAACTCACATATTTGTTTTAGTGATATTTTTTTTGTTTTACTCCGTAGAGGGAGTCGTGGATGTTTCCTCAAGGTTGAGGTTTTACCACGTTAAAAACCCTGAGTATTAATATTTCTACATCTTCTCATCCCATTCTGATGTGTGCTGAGTTTAAAACATGTTAAACTGTTTACTAAAACTTGTTATCAAATCTTGTCCATATCTCGTACATAATTTTTGTTAACACATCTTGTGTTCAAAATTATTTTGATTTAAGTAAAGAGTTTCTTCAACAAACTTTCGGAGTTGCTTAAATAGTTTATTTTCAATAAACGACTTTGGCAACGCTATTTCAAGTGGTATCAGAGCTTTTGGTGAACTTTTTTCAAAAAGATCCTGAGTTTCTGAAACTGTTTTCTCAAAATCAATCATGGACGAGAAAAAGTAAAGATATGGTAACTTGACCAGACCTCAAGTATTTGATGGAACCAATTTTTCTTACTGGAAAGTAAGGATGATTGATTTCATTCAAGGAACTCTGGGAGATGATGTCTGGGACATTATTGAAAATGGATACTTTTATCCTAGTAAACCAGCCACTGAAGGAAGTAATGAGAGGGTTAAGAAAATATTAAGTGAGTTTACTCAAGAAGAGAAACAAGTTTCTCGCAGTAATAATAAAGGAAAGAATGCTATGTTTATGTCTATAAATGAACATGAGTTCAAGAGAATCTCATCTTGTACCACTTCTAAGGAAGCATGGGATACCCTGATTACTGCCCATGAAGGAGACTCTAGGATTAAGGCTGCTAAAACTCAGATGTTAATTCAACTATGTAATTCTTTAATCATGTCTGAATCTGAGTCTTTTGATGACTTCTATATGAACCTGACTGATATTGTCACTAAACTGCATGCTAATGGTATAACTTATGATAGACAAGAAATTGTGTCTAAAATTCTGAGATCATTACCACAGAAATTTGACAATAAAAGATATGCTATTGAGGAAATGTGTGATATAAATCTCATCCTTGAATTACTCAGTAGTAAATTAAGAACTGTGGAAATGGAATTAGAGTTTAAGAAACAATTGACCCACACTCATAGGAAACATACCAATTCCAATATTAGCTTTACTTCTAAGATGACTAAGCCTGAGTTAAACACTCCTAGTAATGATTCTGACGAGGACTTTGACTTAGAAAGTCTAGATAATCAGATTGCCTAATGTCAAAACAATTTAAGAAAATTGTTAAATTTAGAAACAGTATTGCAAATAGACAGGGCAAGTCTAATTATCCAACTCCTTCAAATCACAAGTCTCATGAAAAACCTCATGACAAACAGAACAAGGACAACACCAGACCTCACAGAGACCTCAAGAAGACTGAATGCTATAGATGTGGTAAACTAGGACACATTGCTCAAGACTGTAGAGTTAATTTAAATACCCAAAACAAACACTCTAGAGCCAACATCTGCAAAACATGGAATGACTCAAGTGACTCTGAAAATGAGGAACCTGAGACATCAGATGGTTTTGATCCTTGTTTATCCTTCTTTGCCAAAATCATATATAATGATGATATGCCTGTGCTTGATAGTGAGGATGAGTCTAGTAATTCTAGCTCTGTTGTTTTGAATCATACTTTAACTGGTTTAGATGCTTTGCTTACTGAGAACATTAATACTTCTTCCTCGGGGTGTGTGAGTCAAAGGGGAATCGATACTGCTGATGTCAATGGGTGCGTGAGTTTAAGAAATGAAACCTTAGGGGTCACTTCACACACCTCACTTAGTGACTCAGACAATGAAGATCTCCCAGACATTCACACTGTATATGCCAAAACTCTTAAGAAAGGCACTAGACTAGAAAAGATTGTGAAAGATCTTACCAAAAAGTTAGAGGATCTAAGCCTGATGGTAAAACTGAATGCTGAAGAGTATACTACTCAATGCATGTCTCATGAAAGTGATATCAAAGTGTTTGATGAATTAATGAAAACTTTGACTGAAGCTAATGAAATTCTGGAGAAAAAATACAAAGGGACATTATTAGAATTGGAACAAACCAAAGAAAAGACAGCAACTGTGTTCAAAAAATTTACAAAATTTGAAAACAACTCTAAATGTTTTGAGGAATTCGTTGCTGAATCTAAAACCAATTCTGATGATCGAACTGGTATAGGGTTTTGCTCCAATTTGAAGACACAAACAAAACCTGTTGAACCTATCAAATTTGTGTCAGGAGGCAAAAGACCTATTGAAACATGTCCAGACTTTCATTCACTTAAAACTGAGTTTGATCATCAAAACACTAACACTGGAGATGCAAGTTGCTCTAAGCATGAAAGTTTACCAAAGGGAAAATATGTCTGCCCCCCGATTAGGAAAAGTGAATCTGCTTTCAAACCTGTGCTACCTAGGAATAAAATTCAGCCTCAAAATTTCTCAAAACCTTTGTTTAGAGACTTTCCTAAGGTAAACCCCATTCTGAGCAATCTTTATTGCTCCTATTGTGATATATACGGACATTCTTTCGATGATTGCTATGATAAGAGACTGATTAAGCCTATCTACAATACTTCCATGTATCAAAACTTTAACTATTCTAGGAGGAGTCGTAACAACTATGTCCTTCCCAGGCCACCAGACAAAAACTCCAACTATAGGAATAGAAAGACTAAACCTAAAAGGACATTCACTAGAAGGAATCCCAGAAACTTTTCTAAATCAAATGCTCAGGTGTTTACATTTACTCAAAATCATGCGCAAAATGTTTTTCAACAAAAATCTAATGCTCGCAAATTTTACCAAGTGAGAGAAAACAAGCGCAAACAGAAAACCAGAGCAATTTGGGTTAGAAAAGATGATCTAGTACCCCAGATGAAGTGTAATATTGTTATTTCTGCCTTAAAAGCTGAACTTACATCTTCTGGTTGGTATTTGGATTCTGGATGTTCCAAGCATATGACAGGTGATGATACAAAACTTTTAAATAAAACCATCTTTGATGGAGGAAAAGTTGTTTTTGGTGATGGAGTATCATCCCAGATCATAGGTAAAGGAACTCTTAAAGAAAAAGGACTTCCTGTTCTTGAAAATGTTCTCTTAGTTAAAGGTCTTAAGGCTAATTTACTCAGCATTTCGCAATTTTGTGACTTAAACCATACTGTTACCTTTTCAAAGAACAATTGCAAGATTTTAAATGAAAAGGGAGAATGCGTAATTACAGGATTCAGGACACCTGACAATTGTTATACTGTCAAGTCTAGTTCTGAAATCTGTAATGTTGCCAGAATGGATGACAATGAGATATGGCATAACAGAATGGGTCACATTAATTACGAAAATTTGAGTAAATTGTCCTCTCAACAAATAGTTAGAGGAATACCAAAAATTAAACCTATTCATAACATTGTCTGTGGTCCCTCTCAAGAAGGAAAAATTGTTAAAGCACCTCATAAAAGGGTTAAAGATATTCTTACCTCTAATCCCTTAGAACTCATCCATATGGACCTAATGGGTCCTTCTCAAACTGTTAGTCTTTGTGGACACAGTTATATCTTAGTTATGGTAGATGACTTCACCAGATTCACTTGGGTAGCTTTCTTAAAACAGAAATCCGATACTTTCAAACTTTTTTAAAGATTCTTTTATGGATTGAGAATGAGAAAGACACTCAAGTGAATAGAATCCGAAGTGATAGAGGGGGTGAATTCAAAGATACTGGTATTATAGAATAATGTGACTATAATGGTTACAAACATGAGTTCAGTGCTCCTAAGACCCCTCAACAAATGGTATAGCTGAAAGAAAGAATCGAACTCTTCAAGAGATGGCACGTGTCATGCTCCATGCCAAGAACTTACCTAAGTATTTTTGGGTAGAATCTATTCGTACAGCTTGCCATCTTATTAATAGGGTCTATCTTAGAAATAATTCCAAACAAACTTCTTATGAACTTTGGTACAATAAAAAGCCTAATCTTAAGTACCTTAGAACCTTTGGTAGTACCTGTTGTGTGTGCAAAGATAGGGAACACTTATCTAAATTTGAGAGTAGGGGAGATAAAGCCATATTCTTAGGATATTCACCTAACAGTAGAGCTTATCGGGTATATAATCTTCGCACTAAAACCTTAATGGAATCCATAAATGTAATTGTTAGTGACACTACTGTAGAAAGCAAGACTAGTGAATTAACTATAGAAGAAGAATCGTCAAATATTTTAGAAAATGACTCTTCTGAAATAGATAATTCATTACCTATTGAGTCACCTGAAGTACCTAACTGGCTTTCTAAAGATCATCCCATAAACAACATAGTTGGTAACCCTAGTGAGCCAGTACGTCCAAGATCCCAACTTCGAAATTATGCTCTTTATGCATGCTTTGTTTCTCTTGTGGAACCAAAGAATGTAAATGAGGCATTGAATGACTCTCACTGGATCTCTGCTATTCAGGATGTACTTTTACAATTTGTCATTCATGATGTATGGTACCTTGTTCCACGTCCTGATCACAAAAAGGTTATTGGTACTCGTTGGATTTTCAAAAATAAAACTGATGAAAATGGGATGATAATTAGAAATAAAGCTAGACTAGTTGCTCAAGGTTATTCCCAAATAGAAGGAATTGATTTTAACGAGACGTTTGCTCCTGTTACTCGTTTAGAATCAGTTCGTCCGCTTCTTGCTATAGCTTGTCACATGCATTTTACGTTATATCAAATGGATGTTAAATCTGCGTTCCTTAATAGAATTCTTGCCGAGGAAACCTATGTAGAACAACCTAAAGGGTTCATTGACCCTAATTATCCTAATCATGTATTTCGGTTGAAAAAGGCTTTATATGGTCTTAAGCAAGCTCCTAGAGCTTGGTATGAGCGCCTGTCCAGTTTTCTACTGGATAAAGGTTTCAAAAGAGGTGGAAATGACCAAACCTTATTTGTCAAACATTTTGACAAACACATTACTATCGCTCAGATCTATGTAGACGATATCATATTTGGATCTACTTCTACCTCAGAAGTAAAATCTTTTGCTGAAATTATGAGTAAGGAATTTCAGATGTTCCTTATGGGGGAGTTACAGTTCTTCCTAGGCCTCCAAGTCAAACAACAACCAGATGGATTGTTTCTTTCGCAGACTAAGTACGCATTAGAGATAGTTAATAAATTTGGCCTCGAGAGTGCTAAAGGTGCTAAAACGCCTATGAGTACTACAGAAAAATTGTCTAAAGATGAAAATGGCAAATCTGTAGATCCTACTTTATATCGTAGTATGATTGGCACATTACTCTATCTGACTGTCTCGCGTCCTGATATCATGTATGCTGTGTGTGTTTGTGCGCGCTATCAAAACAACCCCAAAGAGAGCCATTTAAACTCTGTTAAACGGATAATTAAATATGTTAAAGGCACTCTAAATTTAGGAATTTGGTACACGAATGACACACCGAGCACTATTATTGGGTACACAGATGCTGATTGGGCTGGTTGTACTGATGATAGTAAAAGCACTTCGGGCGCATGTTGTTATATTGGTAATAACTTGGTAGGATGGAGTAGTAAAAAACAGAACTGCACATCTCTCTCGACTGCTGAATCTGAATACATAGCCGCTGGTAGCTATTGTGCCCAATTATTATGGCTTAAACAAATGCTAAGTGAATATGGTATTTTAGAACCCACACTTCATCTCTATTGTGATAATCAAAGCGCGATTAATATTTCTAAGAAACCAGTTCAACACTCGCGAACTAAGCACATTAAAATAAGACATCATTTTATTCGTGAATTAGTTGAAACCAAGGAATTAGAAATTAATTATCTTCCAACTGATCTACAACTTGCAGATTTGTTTACCAAACCTCTTGATTATAATAGATTCATTTCTTTACGAAAATCTATTGGTATGGTTTGTGTTGAGTAAATACCTGTTATATTTTTCCAAGTTCCTTCCCTTTGTCCATTTGAGATAAAATGGGGGAGAAATTTGAGTCTATCTCTGCATATACTAAACAGCTTGATCTTAGTAATTCTTTGCAGGTATTCTTCTTGTACAGTCATTATCTATTGTAATAATAGGATGTTAAACTGTATATAGTTGAGTTATGTAATTTTTGCTTTCTAGGATTTGGGTAGATAGAACTTTTATAGGAATAGGTTTTTCTTATTTGTTGTTGCCCTACGAGTTCTAGATGACTCAAAGGAGATTTTGTCTCATATTTCCAAAGGGGGAGATTGAAGCCCTTATACTTTTGACACATTTGAGTCTAGACTGTATAAGAGCTCATCTAGTTTGGAAATAGTGACAAAATTGTGCCCATCCTAGAAACCAAAGAGCCTCAGAGATTGGTTTGCTTCTTCTCTTATTCATCTTGTAATGATCCTGAGACTATAGCCATCACTCACACGCTTAGAACTTAATCCTTGCATATCATATTGCACCTTTATGTGTATTAATGTGGTGAGTGTGTTTAAATCCCTCAATTTGATTTTTATTAATTTTTTGGGAATTATAAACATATTTTAATTAAGGTTTTATTAAATTAAAACTTGATTTAAAAGTCTTGGGGTTAATATCTAAATATGTATTGTTGTGTTTTTTGTCCTAAAGTTACTCTAGGTAGAAACCGAAAGCGCCAGAGACTCCAGGGTTGGCTTTGTAATTAGTTTGGGATGCGCGATTGCATTCGTCCTATGGCCAACACTTGCTGCTCTCTGATTGGCCAGAGTTGTGTTTCTTTACAGAGACAAAACTTCGCATGTTTTCAGCCCTTGGATCAACCCTTATCAATGGCCTGCATGTCTCCTGAGTGAATCCCCGTGTAAACCTTTAAGCCAATCACAGCCTGTTTAATCCACCGCCTGTTGTGAGCCCTTGGATTGAATTCAAAGAAGCTTGACTCAATCTCAGCCGTTGTTTTTGAACGATAGTCTGGAACCTTCTCCTCTTCCTATTTAAAGGCCTCTCATCTCAGCCTTCGAAAGCTTTTGCCACTTTGAAAATTCTCAGAGAGAAGAGAGAGAGAGAGAAGAGAGAAGAGAGAGAGAAAAAACAGAGAGCCAAGTTAGAAACCCTAACTTCGTCAAATCTTCTTCAACCTAAACCACTTACCTCTCCAAAAAAACATCATAACCAAATAAACACCATCCTTAGTGTTTCTTGAGTTTATGAGAGTTCGAGTTGAGTGATTTCTGGGTTGCTGTAACCTTTTTTTCATAAAATCTTATTTCCAACTTAGACACTTACTCAGATCTTGTTTCTGTTTCAATAGAAATCATAGATCTGAAGTTTTTCATGTCACAACACACTTAGTTGCATTTTATTTCTCATATTCAGAAGTTCGTTGTTGATTGTTTTCTGTTAAAACATTTTCTTACTTCAGAATCAACAATAGATGTTTTTCTATTTCTGTTTTTACAAAACTTAACCTGACCTAGTTGGATTCGCACTTGGAGGGTTTTCAATCTCCTAAATATTTTCAAAATAGATTGAAAAAGGTGTTGACCGATTTCTTAAGCAAGATCTCCGTGGAATCTGGGTTATTTTGAAAGGTCAAAAGGTTTTTGGTTTTGTAAGAAAGAAAAATAACACACACACTGCATATAGACTTTATATGTAATTTTTATAGGACTGTTTGTATATATAAGTGTGTGTGAGTTCATGCATGTGATATAGAACACTATTCACAAACATCTTCACACTACAAACACTGAAAGTGTTGGCTATAAGATTTGGTGAACATAAGTCGACGTATACTGCTGAAACAAAGGAAGAGTTGACAACCTGAGAAGACTACATCAACAATCAAGATCTGCAGAAAAGTTAAAGGACGCCAGAGGGTATAATCCTGAACTTGTATAGACTTGTTATTGTGTGCATGTTAGTTAAATAGATTGTAACTCACATATTTGTTTTAGTGATATTTTTTTTGTTTTACTCCGTAGAGGGAGTCGTGGATGTTTCCTCAAGGTTGAGGTTTTACCACGTTAAAAACCCTGAGTATTAATATTTCTACATCTTCTCATCCCATTCTGATGTGTGCTGAGTTTAAAACATGTTAAACTGTTTACTAAAACTTGTTATCAAATCTTGTCCATATCTCGTACATAATTTTTGTTAACACATCTTGTGTTCAAAATTATTTTGATTTAAGTAAAGAGTTTCTTCAACAAACTTTCGGAGTTGCTTAAATAGTTTATTTTCAATAAACGACTTTGGCAACGCTATTTCAAGTGGTATCAGAGCTTTTGGTGAACTTTTTTCAAAAAGATCCTGAGTTTCTGAAACTGTTTTCTCAAAATCAATCATGGACGAGAAAAAGTAAAGATATGGTAACTTGACCAGACCTCAAGTATTTGATGGAACCAATTTTTCTTACTGGAAAGTAAGGATGATTGATTTCATTCAAGGAACTCTGGGAGATGATGTCTGGGACATTATTGAAAATGGATACTTTTATCCTAGTAAACCAGCCACTGAAGGAAGTAATGAGAGGGTTAAGAAAATATTAAGTGAGTTTACTCAAGAAGAGAAACAAGTTTCTCGCAGTAATAATAAAGGAAAGAATGCTATGTTTATGTCTATAAATGAACATGAGTTCAAGAGAATCTCATCTTGTACCACTTCTAAGGAAGCATGGGATACCCTGATTACTGCCCATGAAGGAGACTCTAGGATTAAGGCTGCTAAAACTCAGATGTTAATTCAACTATGTAATTCTTTAATCATGTCTGAATCTGAGTCTTTTGATGACTTCTATATGAACCTGACTGATATTGTCACTAAACTGCATGCTAATGGTATAACTTATGATAGACAAGAAATTGTGTCTAAAATTCTGAGATCATTACCACAGAAATTTGACAATAAAAGATATGCTATTGAGGAAATGTGTGATATAAATCTCATCCTTGAATTACTCAGTAGTAAATTAAGAACTGTGGAAATGGAATTAGAGTTTAAGAAACAATTGACCCACACTCATAGGAAACATACCAATTCCAATATTAGCTTTACTTCTAAGATGACTAAGCCTGAGTTAAACACTCCTAGTAATGATTCTGACGAGGACTTTGACTTAGAAAGTCTAGATAATCAGATTGCCTAATGTCAAAACAATTTAAGAAAATTGTTAAATTTAGAAACAGTATTGCAAATAGACAGGGCAAGTCTAATTATCCAACTCCTTCAAATCACAAGTCTCATGAAAAACCTCATGACAAACAGAACAAGGACAACACCAGACCTCACAGAGACCTCAAGAAGACTGAATGCTATAGATGTGGTAAACTAGGACACATTGCTCAAGACTGTAGAGTTAATTTAAATACCCAAAACAAACACTCTAGAGCCAACATCTGCAAAACATGGAATGACTCAAGTGACTCTGAAAATGAGGAACCTGAGACATCAGATGGTTTTGATCCTTGTTTATCCTTCTTTGCCAAAATCATATATAATGATGATATGCCTGTGCTTGATAGTGAGGATGAGTCTAGTAATTCTAGCTCTGTTGTTTTGAATCATACTTTAACTGGTTTAGATGCTTTGCTTACTGAGAACATTAATACTTCTTCCTCGGGGTGTGTGAGTCAAAGGGGAATCGATACTGCTGATGTCAATGGGTGCGTGAGTTTAAGAAATGAAACCTTAGGGGTCACTTCACACACCTCACTTAGTGACTCAGACAATGAAGATCTCCCAGACATTCACACTGTATATGCCAAAACTCTTAAGAAAGGCACTAGACTAGAAAAGATTGTGAAAGATCTTACCAAAAAGTTAGAGGATCTAAGCCTGATGGTAAAACTGAATGCTGAAGAGTATACTACTCAATGCATGTCTCATGAAAGTGATATCAAAGTGTTTGATGAATTAATGAAAACTTTGACTGAAGCTAATGAAATTCTGGAGAAAAAATACAAAGGGACATTATTAGAATTGGAACAAACCAAAGAAAAGACAGCAACTGTGTTCAAAAAATTTACAAAATTTGAAAACAACTCTAAATGTTTTGAGGAATTCGTTGCTGAATCTAAAACCAATTCTGATGATCGAACTGGTATAGGGTTTTGCTCCAATTTGAAGACACAAACAAAACCTGTTGAACCTATCAAATTTGTGTCAGGAGGCAAAAGACCTATTGAAACATGTCCAGACTTTCATTCACTTAAAACTGAGTTTGATCATCAAAACACTAACACTGGAGATGCAAGTTGCTCTAAGCATGAAAGTTTACCAAAGGGAAAATATGTCTGCCCCCCGATTAGGAAAAGTGAATCTGCTTTCAAACCTGTGCTACCTAGGAATAAAATTCAGCCTCAAAATTTCTCAAAACCTTTGTTTAGAGACTTTCCTAAGGTAAACCCCATTCTGAGCAATCTTTATTGCTCCTATTGTGATATATACGGACATTCTTTCGATGATTGCTATGATAAGAGACTGATTAAGCCTATCTACAATACTTCCATGTATCAAAACTTTAACTATTCTAGGAGGAGTCGTAACAACTATGTCCTTCCCAGGCCACCAGACAAAAACTCCAACTATAGGAATAGAAAGACTAAACCTAAAAGGACATTCACTAGAAGGAATCCCAGAAACTTTTCTAAATCAAATGCTCAGGTGTTTACATTTACTCAAAATCATGCGCAAAATGTTTTTCAACAAAAATCTAATGCTCGCAAATTTTACCAAGTGAGAGAAAACAAGCGCAAACAGAAAACCAGAGCAATTTGGGTTAGAAAAGATGATCTAGTACCCCAGATGAAGTGTAATATTGTTATTTCTGCCTTAAAAGCTGAACTTACATCTTCTGGTTGGTATTTGGATTCTGGATGTTCCAAGCATATGACAGGTGATGATACAAAACTTTTAAATAAAACCATCTTTGATGGAGGAAAAGTTGTTTTTGGTGATGGAGTATCATCCCAGATCATAGGTAAAGGAACTCTTAAAGAAAAAGGACTTCCTGTTCTTGAAAATGTTCTCTTAGTTAAAGGTCTTAAGGCTAATTTACTCAGCATTTCGCAATTTTGTGACTTAAACCATACTGTTACCTTTTCAAAGAACAATTGCAAGATTTTAAATGAAAAGGGAGAATGCGTAATTACAGGATTCAGGACACCTGACAATTGTTATACTGTCAAGTCTAGTTCTGAAATCTGTAATGTTGCCAGAATGGATGACAATGAGATATGGCATAACAGAATGGGTCACATTAATTACGAAAATTTGAGTAAATTGTCCTCTCAACAAATAGTTAGAGGAATACCAAAAATTAAACCTATTCATAACATTGTCTGTGGTCCCTCTCAAGAAGGAAAAATTGTTAAAGCACCTCATAAAAGGGTTAAAGATATTCTTACCTCTAATCCCTTAGAACTCATCCATATGGACCTAATGGGTCCTTCTCAAACTGTTAGTCTTTGTGGACACAGTTATATCTTAGTTATGGTAGATGACTTCACCAGATTCACTTGGGTAGCTTTCTTAAAACAGAAATCCGATACTTTCAAACTTTTTTAAAGATTCTTTTATGGATTGAGAATGAGAAAGACACTCAAGTGAATAGAATCCGAAGTGATAGAGGGGGTGAATTCAAAGATACTGGTATTATAGAATAATGTGACTATAATGGTTACAAACATGAGTTCAGTGCTCCTAAGACCCCTCAACAAATGGTATAGCTGAAAGAAAGAATCGAACTCTTCAAGAGATGGCACGTGTCATGCTCCATGCCAATAACTTACCTAAGTATTTTTGGGTAGAATCTATTCGTACAGCTTGCCATCTTATTAATAGGGTCTATCTTAGAAATAATTCCAAACAAACTTCTTATGAACTTTGGTACAATAAAAAGCCTAATCTTAAGTACCTTAGAACCTTTGGTAGTACCTGTTGTGTGTGCAAAGATAGGGAACACTTATCTAAATTTGAGAGTAGGGGAGATAAAGCCATATTCTTAGGATATTCACCTAACAGTAGAGCTTATCGGGTATATAATCTTCGCACTAAAACCTTAATGGAATCCATAAATGTAATTGTTAGTGACACTACTGTAGAAAGCAAGACTAGTGAATTAACTATAGAAGAAGAATCGTCAAATATTTTAGAAAATGACTCTTCTGAAATAGATAATTCATTACCTATTGAGTCACCTGAAGTACCTAACTGGCTTTCTAAAGATCATCCCATAAACAACATAGTTGGTAACCCTAGTGAGCCAGTACGTCCAAGATCCCAACTTCGAAATTATGCTCTTTATGCATGCTTTGTTTCTCTTGTGGAACCAAAGAATGTAAATGAGGCATTGAATGACTCTCACTGGATCTCTGCTATTCAGGATGTACTTTTACAATTTGTCATTCATGATGTATGGTACCTTGTTCCACGTCCTGATCACAAAAAGGTTATTGGTACTCGTTGGATTTTCAAAAATAAAACTGATGAAAATGGGATGATAATTAGAAATAAAGCTAGACTAGTTGCTCAAGGTTATTCCCAAATAGAAGGAATTGATTTTAACGAGACGTTTGCTCCTGTTACTCGTTTAGAATCAGTTCGTCCGCTTCTTGCTATAGCTTGTCACATGCATTTTACGTTATATCAAATGGATGTTAAATCTGCGTTCCTTAATAGAATTCTTGCCGAGGAAACCTATGTAGAACAACCTAAAGGGTTCATTGACCCTAATTATCCTAATCATGTATTTCGGTTGAAAAAGGCTTTATATGGTCTTAAGCAAGCTCCTAGAGCTTGGTATGAGCGCCTGTCCAGTTTTCTACTGGATAAAGGTTTCAAAAGAGGTGGAAATGACCAAACCTTATTTGTCAAACATTTTGACAAACACATTACTATCGCTCAGATCTATGTAGACGATATCATATTTGGATCTACTTCTACCTCAGAAGTAAAATCTTTTGCTGAAATTATGAGTAAGGAATTTCAGATGTTCCTTATGGGGGAGTTACAGTTCTTCCTAGGCCTCCAAGTCAAACAACAACCAGATGGATTGTTTCTTTCGCAGACTAAGTACGCATTAGAGATAGTTAATAAATTTGGCCTCGAGAGTGCTAAAGGTGCTAAAACGCCTATGAGTACTACAGAAAAATTGTCTAAAGATGAAAATGGCAAATCTGTAGATCCTACTTTATATCGTAGTATGATTGGCACATTACTCTATCTGACTGTCTCGCGTCCTGATATCATGTATGCTGTGTGTGTTTGTGCGCGCTATCAAAACAACCCCAAAGAGAGCCATTTAAACTCTGTTAAACGGATAATTAAATATGTTAAAGGCACTCTAAATTTAGGAATTTGGTACACGAATGACACACCGAGCACTATTATTGGGTACACAGATGCTGATTGGGCTGGTTGTACTGATGATAGTAAAAGCACTTCGGGCGCATGTTGTTATATTGGTAATAACTTGGTAGGATGGAGTAGTAAAAAACAGAACTGCACATCTCTCTCGACTGCTGAATCTGAATACATAGCCGCTGGTAGCTATTGTGCCCAATTATTATGGCTTAAACAAATGCTAAGTGAATATGGTATTTTAGAACCCACACTTCATCTCTATTGTGATAATCAAAGCGCGATTAATATTTCTAAGAAACCAGTTCAACACTCGCGAACTAAGCACATTAAAATAAGACATCATTTTATTCGTGAATTAGTTGAAACCAAGGAATTAGAAATTAATTATCTTCCAACTGATCTACAACTTGCAGATTTGTTTACCAAACCTCTTGATTATAATAGATTCATTTCTTTACGAAAATCTATTGGTATGGTTTGTGTTGAGTAAATACCTGTTATATTTTTCCAAGTTCCTTCCCTTTGTCCATTTGAGATAAAATGGGGGAGAAATTTGAGTCTATCTCTGCATATACTAAACAGCTTGATCTTAGTAATTCTTTGCAGGTATTCTTCTTGTACAGTCATTATCTATTGTAATAATAGGATGTTAAACTGTATATAGTTGAGTTATGTAATTTTTGCTTTCTAGGATTTGGGTAGATAGAACTTTTATAGGAATAGGTTTTTCTTATTTGTTGTTGCCCTACGAGTTCTAGATGACTCAAAGGAGATTTTGTCTCATATTTCCAAAGGGGGAGATTGAAGCCCTTATACTTTTGACACATTTGAGTCTAGACTGTATAAGAGCTCATCTAGTTTGGAAATAGTGACAAAATTGTGCCCATCCTAGAAACCAAAGAGCCTCAGAGATTGGTTTGCTTCTTCTCTTATTCATCTTGTAATGATCCTGAGACTATAGCCATCACTCACACGCTTAGAACTTAATCCTTGCATATCATATTGCACCTTTATGTGTATTAATGTGGTGAGTGTGTTTAAATCCCTCAATTTGATTTTTATTAATTTTTTGGGAATTATAAACATATTTTAATTAAGGTTTTATTAAATTAAAACTTGATTTAAAAGTCTTGGGGTTAATATCTAAATATGTATTGTTGTGTTTTTTGTCCTAAAGTTACTCTAGGTAGAAACCGAAAGCGCCAGAGACTCCAGGGTTGGCTTTGTAATTAGTTTGGGACGCGCGATTGCATTCGTCCTATGGCCAACACTTTCTGCTCTCTGATTGGCCAGAGTTGTGTTTCTTTACAGAGACAAAACTTTGCATGTTTTCAGCCCTTGGATCAACCCTTATCAATGGCCTGCATGTCGCCTGAGTGAATCCCCGTGTAAACCTTTAAGCCAATCACAGCTTGTTTAATCCACCGCCTGTTGTGAGCCCTTGGATTGAAGTCAAAGAAGCTTGACTCAATCTCAGCCGTTGTTTTTGAACGATAGTCTGGAACCTTCTCCTCTTCCTATTTAAAGGCCTCTCATCTCAGCCTTCGAAAGCTTTTGCCACTTTGAAAATTCTCAGAGAGAAGAGAGAAGAGAGTAGAGAGAGAGAGAAACCAGAGAGCCAAGTTAGAAACCCTAACTTCGTCAAATCTTCTTCAACCTAAACCACTTACCTCTCCAAAAAAACACCATAACCAAATAAACACCATCCTTAGTGTTTCTTGAGTTTATGAGAGTTCGAGTTGAGTGATTTCTGGGTTGCTGTAACCTTTTGTTCATAAAGTCTTATTTCCAACTTAGACACTTACTCAGATCTTGTTTCTGTTTCAATAGAAATCATAGATTTGAAGTTTTTCATGTCACAACACACTTAGTTGCATTTTATTTCTCATCTTGAGAAGTTCGTTGTTGATTGTTTTCTGTTAAAACATTTTCTTACTTCAGAATCAACAATAGATGTTTTTCTATTTCTGTTTTTACAAAACTTAACCTGACCTAGTTGGATTCGCACTTTGAGGGTTTTCAATCTCCTAAATATTTTCAAAATAGATTGAAAAAGGTCTTGACCGATTTCTTAAGCAAGATCTCCGTGGAATCTGGGTTATTTTGAAAGTTCAAAAGGTTTTTGGTTTTGTAAGAAAGAAAAATAACAAACACACTGCATATAGAGTTTATATGTAATTTGTATAGGACTGTTTGTATATATAAGTGTGTGTGAGTTCATGCATGTGATATAGAACACTATTCACAAACATCTTCACACTACAAACACTGAAAGTGTTGACTATAAGATTTGGTGAACATAAGTCGACGTATACTGCTGAAACAAAGGAAGAGTTGACAACCTGAGAAGACTACATCAACAATCAAGATCTGCAGAAAAGTTAAAGGACGCCAGAGGGTATAATCCTGAACTTGTATAGACTTGTTATTGTGTGCATGTTAGTTAAATAGATTGTAACTCACATATTTGTTTTAGTGATATTTTTTTTGTTTTACTCCGTAGAGGGAGTCGTGGATGTTTCCTCAAGGTTGAGGTTTTACCACGTTAAAAATCCTGAGTATTAATATTTCTACATCTTCTCATCCCATTCTGATGCGTGCTGAGTTTAAAACATTTTAAACTGTTTACTAAAACTTGTTATCAAATCTTGTCCATATCTCGTACATAATTTTTGTTAACACATCTTGTGTTCAAAATTATTTTGATTTAAGTAAAGAGTTTCTTCAACAAACTTTCGGAGTTGCTTAAATAGTTTATTTTCAATAAACGGCTTTGGCAACGCTATTTCAGGGGTGGCATGGGTGTTGCTGGCGCGGACCTTTAAAAATAAGAGAATATTGGATAAATGGGATTTGGATCCACCGAAGCTCCGGTTTGGGGTGAGTAGGGGTGAAATTGGGTGTTGTTGGCGCAGACCTTTAAAAATAAGAAAATATATATAGAGATAGATAGATAGATTATTTGACTCATTTATTTAACCAATTTGTTTTTATTTTTGTTTAATAATAACAAAAAATATGACAACCCAGTTAATATGTATTATTATATGCTATTCCTATTTTGAGATTTTTTTTAATTAAGTCTTGTTGACTATTCAACCATTAATTAATTCGATTTTAAAGGTGAACACAATATATATTACTGTCTCTATAATTTTTTTTGATTGAAATATTATGTACTCCGTGGATTTTGTTTGGGTAAATTTTTCTTGAGAACACATTAAATTTTACTATCTATGTAATTTTAACACAATAAATGTTATTGTTTGTGAAAATGTCACAATATTAAACAATTTCATTTTCTGGTGCATACAGTAAAGTTTACTATCTGTGTAATTTTTTTCTTTAAAATTTTACAGGCTTCGTGGATCTTGTTTGATAGATTTGAAGTGTTGAGATTTCAAAAATACTAATTTTGTGAAAAACGAACTTGTCAATAAAAAGTTATGATCATTTGAAAATTAAAAATAGAATGAAAAAAAAAAGGTTCAACCACTTACGTAGCTTCCCCTAGGAAGTTACTGATTGTTGGTTTAAAAATGGTAAAATTGTGAAAAAAAGTCCCAAAAAATTAGCATTAGGATTTATTTAATGGTTGAAAAGTCAATAGGACTTAGTTAGGAAAACTTTGTTCATATGAGACCTATATATAATTTATATAAAAAACAGTTTTTAGTTAATATTTATATTATTAACTGCTAACATTTATATAAAAACAGTTAAAACTAAATATGTCGTTATTGTCCAAAATTGATTTATAGATTTTATATTTTAGATGGGGTATTTTCAATAATAAACAATAACAAATAAAGAATATAATTATAAAATTGCTAAATTAAGAGAGAGAGAGGGGGTGGGGGAGACAAACAGAGAAGACAATATTTACGTTAGTCGACCCAAAAAGGTGCATATATCCACAGGTACAATGATGATGATATTATTAATGTCTGGCGATAAGAATAAATACAAGTTATGGTTTTCTCTCTCTCTCTCTCTCTCTCTAATATTTGTATACAATGATTAGTGAAATCCCTTATATCCCATGAGATTCAGAGCTATACATAGGTTGGTTATTAGAGAATATTAAGGAACAGGCGAAGTGCCTTTATAGGTTAGGCAGTTACACCTTTTACATATAGGGCGACATGTTTGGATGAGTTTGTTACAACATAACAAGAGTGGGCAATTGTATAAATTCCTCATGTGCACAAATATGATAAATGTGACCAGTGATCTTCCTTCACGTGTATAAGCTAGTGCAAGGGTGGTATTGACTTAGTCATCTAAGTCCATTAACTAGCACCGTGAGAACAATGTCAAGACAGTTAATGGAATGGCAGGTTCGAGCATCCTTATATTTAAGCCAAGCACATCATCACCGAGCTGAGCATAATTAAATAATGAGGACTACCTTTTTATTTGCCTCCAGAGAGGCCACGTGGAATCTTATAAGAGATTCACGTGGTGTTCTACATTTATGGTATAAAAAAATCCAAGACTTCATGTATGATTGGAATTTATAGCGACTTATCTCGATTGGTTGTGATAATCCGCCTATTATAATACCGGGTGGCCAATCCTCTACGAAAATAAAACATGAATCTCATTATGGCTCATTCTCAGCATCAATATCATAACTAAAATATAATATAAATAATATGAATAAAACCATACAATTGAAAATGAATGAATAAGTCGCCATTCATAAATAAATAATAAGAGTGAAGCGAATAAACCATCGGTCACCAAATAAAATATCCACAGCATATAACTGAATTATAAAATTGAGTACAAAATATAGATGTCTGACAGTAATATAAAAACATATCCATCTATGAGAAACACTCCCAATACTGAAACTGAAATGACTGATCATATCTAAATGAAATAAGTTGAGGCATCTAAACAAAGATGTAGCGGCCACGACTACTTCACGGTAATAATGAATCTATCCATGCAGTCCCGACTGCTGTTGATGCACACCTTGGTTTAAAAAGAAAGACAAGGAAAAAATAAAAAGCCTCGCGGTAAAGCCCGAAAAGTAAAAAATATTTTAAAAGTAGATAATTATTTTAAATCGATTAAAACAGTAGTGTATTACTTTCATAATTAACCGGTCGCACTCACTTGAGATAAAACCCAACTCTCAACTATAGTGCGCACCTAATGTGTTCATTTTATTTATCCTAATTAAACTACCGAGTCTAACTAGGATATATGACCGCTATCTAAGCCCAATCACGTTAATACCCTCTATTAGTTAAGTATAACTATATTCTCTAGGTATGCGTTCATAAACAATATTGTAGCGACACATTTGCTATAAATAAATATTCATGTAATGAGTATAACATAGCTAATCTCATGCTATAAACAGATACATGCACTATATCATATAAAAATACATATATATCACTTGCTATATACATATATATAATCGCATCCCCAGAGCTCAGACTTCCCCGATGCATCCCTTATATGCTATTCGGCTTCAGGCATCACGCCTCACACCAAGCCACCAGATCGAAATCTCACCATAGATCCCAAATGAAAACACATACAATGGAGGCGGTCATAAACATACATTTGGGGTTGCATCCATACCACATCGCGCCCAAACGGACACAAAACCGACACCTATCCTCATACACAGATAGTGGTCATGCAACAGTCCTATAACCTCTAGAATCAATCTAATACCTACTGGTTAGTGCCTGGATGGACCTCCCACTACGCTCAACATCCTATGATAGCACTGCAGAGTATGTATGTTTAAATAAAACAGGTAGCATGCACACATACATATACATACACATAACTCTAATATGTATGTATAATAAGTACCAAACTTATACACATATCTTACAGCGTACAGTTCACCAATCCCGAAGTTAAATCCCAACTTCTTGATCAATATATTAAATTCAATCACTGGGATCCTTGGTTCCCATCACTCAAACCCATCTACCATTAGCCTATCAGACATACCAAAAGAAATCCCAATCCAAAACCACCAATTTAAAATTTCGCTATCGCGCACCTTTTATGTAATGCTCCGGCCCAGATTTATGGGTTACCCATAGTCAACCTGGTTTAGCCCGAGCGTTAGGTGTGAAGTGCAATGAAACAACCTATATAATGTTGTAAGTCTAGTTTTATTTAATTAATATTTCACTTGTTTAGCATGCAATTCCAATTTAAATCAAACTACACGAGGGATCCGTGGGAAGCGTCTCCGAAATCCAAGTATACAAAGCTACTAATCCAAAATAAAAAGGATACTTACATGTACAACACTCAAAATACGGAACCGCACCCAAACCGCCGTAATAAAGACAAGGGAACGAGCCGAATGCCCAATGAGAAGATACAACAATGCAATATAGAATCGAAAGGAAGAAAAGAGACTCTAACACGTTAGATTTACGTGCACATGCAACTACCTCACACACACACACACACACACACACACACACACACACACACACACACACACACATATATATATATATATATATATATATATGTACACTTTAATACATGAAATCGTTTTTATTTCAAAACGTTACTTATTCCGATTAGTTCACCTTATTCTCATAAAGAACCCCTTTTTACTTGACTGGACATTTATTTCTCGATTTAACACACCCGGTTAAATACATTAAACAAATACTCTTGGTTTAAGGAAAAGTATTTCTTTCATCGAAATTACCCTTTTACTCATACCAAATAAATTTTAGTATTTTCGGTGAAAATCACCTTTTAACACACGCAAGCACCACAATAGAAAATACTTAGTTTTATTTGAAGTCTTTTATAAACGAACTCTTATGTTAATTATGGGTTAAACCTCCTTAGGTTGCTGAATTACCCATTCAATCATTTCACTTTACTATCCCTTTTATTTCATGGACATTAGTTAAATTCTCACATTACTTGTCCATATTATCTTTTAATTGGAACATTTATCAATTTCATTAAAGTTAGGCTGTCTTTTCTTACATTCACCATACAATCCATATCTTGAGATGTTCCACTTTTCATAATCTTTTTCTCGAAATCCTCCAATAACCGTAAACTTTAATAGCCTCTGCACCGTCGGTTATGTTACCATATGCTCTGACTAGTGATTTTGGGTCTTTCACCCCAGGGCTATAGGACCTTATTAATTATTTTCGGTCTCATCTAAGTATATATTAATTTGTTTTAGCATTTATCAAATGCCCACATTATTCGACTTTTACTCGTAAAAGCCAAAATCCGTGGATTTTACCCCACCTTTTGTTACACTTTAAAACTTGTCATTTCTTGTCCTTTATACACTTTCGTTGGTTTTATCCCAAAATCACTTTCATTCTATAACACCATTTTCAACATTTTATTTCATAAAAATGTTCTTCTTCATGTTAAATTACCATTTTACCTATTTATTTCTAACCATGCATTTTCTCTATTTTCACATGTATTATTTTCCCATAAATGTTATTAAGTTATACACGCCAACTTTTTAAATGTTTTTAACTCACTAATACTTATTTTACACATTGGAGTAACATACCTTATAAGTTGGAAAATCTTTATTTCATTAATTTCTTTCTTTAAGACATCATTGAACATTTTGAAGACTACTTTATAAGAAAATTACCATTTTCCCTTATTAACACATGTAATCTCAGGACCATATACATATCACATTTAAAAAAAAAAAATCGCACACATTAAGGGATGAAAATTTTATTTTCTTTATTTGAAGTTAACACTCATTAAAAACTCCATTAGACTTGTTTTTAAGCTTATCATCAAAATACTATAAATTTATATACATAGGAAGAGGGACTTTAACTCCAAGAATCCAAATAATGAGTTTAATACATGTTTTATTCAAGAAATTTCATAATGTTTGCAACAATATGCTTTTAAAGTCTAAGGACATTTTTTGATAATTCAGACTTGAATAAATGTATATTTTTATGTAAATCCCAAATTTTACAAGAAAACTTTAAAACATTTGTTCACAAAAATATCTTTAACAAGATAAACATTATTTTTCCAAATATTTTATTTCATAAAATGTTTAACATCACGTTTTCTTAAAATTCAATATTTACTCACATTCTTGAAATCCCCCTATTCATACATTTACACAAAAACATAGGAAATTACCTTCCTAAATTATATATGCATTCGACTCTAACAAGCTCTAGTTATAAGACCAATAATATGCAAAAATGGAGTTTGAGCTAAGAGTATAGTTTTTTCACCTCAAAGGAAGCTTCAACAATGGTGGATGACGTGTAAAAGAAGATGAAAACCTCTTACCTCCTAAGGTGTCCTTAAAGAGGTTGCCTAGCTCCATTGAGCTTGTCTCCTTAAATGTTCCATGAAAGTACCTTTCAAACTCCATACTTTATTCTTTTTCTGCTTCTTCTTCAAAACCCTCAACAACATCTCCATGAATTTACATCTTGCCTAATAAATGGTGTAGGTGGGTTATAAGGCTTAAATATGTTAAAAACTATGAAATACTAGGGTGGTTTAAGGTGGAGGTTGGTGGTGCTCTCAAGAGCTAGAGAGAGGGGTTAAAATGCCCCCAAATGGCCTTAACACTCGTTAAGTACTCCAAAGACATGTGGAGAAGAATCTCTAAAATTACTAAGAAGTAAGTCCCGAGCTTGATCTACTTCCTTGAGAACATGACACGTGTCCTCATCCAACATCCATATTTTGACAGCACATCTGAACGTCTCGTTCGAATGAAAATAGATCTCGTTCGAATGAGAACTCTTATTTCATTCGAACCAGGTTGCGACTCGTTCAAACGAAAAAGGAATCTCATTTTAAAGTACTTCGAATGAAGTTCTAACAAGGTTGGATGATCCTATGCAGTGGGGTCTCATTCGATAGTTGTTAGAAGACCGTTCGAACGAGATTCCAATCTTATTATAATGACTTCATATGTTGTTCAAACGACTCTGACTTATCTAAAATTTACTTTTGGGTCCATTCTTCTTCTAATTAACTGCACTACGACCATTATATTACCTAAATTTAATTCTACCAGGTCTAAAGCCCAGTTGGTCAAACCAAGTCACCAAATCATACGAGTACGTTCAAAGTCACGGGGGCGGGTGTTACATTCTTTCATCCTTGAAATTACCGATCCATAAATTACACAAGTTCCCAGGATTATTAATCCTTACTCAAAGTCGTAGGAATCTTTCAAGGATAAGCCATTGAGTTCTCAATCACTAAAAGTCATCATACGCCCTTTCACCAGGGCTTGTCACCAAAGAACCCGACATTTAAGATCTTCTAGCGCTCATCATCAGTCTAACCATCCAATTTACATAATATTCCTTGAGTCTCCCCTTTCTCAATGATCACACTCAGTCAAGTCCTAAGAGTTCTTGCTAATAACTAAGGCATAACGACACTTCTATCGGGCAACATTCTCTAGTGATCGACGCTCACCCAAGAGCAAAATGACACACAACTGTCACCCAGTCATCATTATAAACTGTTTCAATTCCTAGGACTAGACATCATTAGTCCCTTTGAATTATCGGGTCCTCCTCACGTAGCTAGTTACTTACTCTAAGGAGAAACACACCAATCAAGTCATAATCGTGCATCGACTAATACCTTCCAAAATATTCTCATGTGAACCTAGGATCTTTCTAGGCATCTAGCTATGGAGCACTCACGCGAGTATTGTACCAATCCACTCATTGTGGCAAGAAAACACTACGTGCCAAGTTTTTCTCGAGTTTTAACACCTTACGATATCCTCGAATCATAATTTTCTCTTTACAACTAGAGCCTCTAATCACCACACTGGCCAATTTATAATGTCACTATTCCTAAGGGAAACGAATACTACGAGCAAACCGTATGGTAGAACGTGCAGTCACATGTACACGAAACTTATGCAAACAAAGGGATATTTCAAATAAGAGTGCGCTCAGTTATCAAGCTGCAATGACTATACCCGGTTCATCTGCACTCATATTGAGTCAAGTCGTATTATGACCAACTCGTAAATGGAACAATACCAGACCATCAAAATTGGAAAGATATCGTCATAACCATTGGAACCAGAGGAACATGGTCCTGATTACTGGAACTGGAATAAGAAATTGAATTGGAATAACCAAATAATCATTTTAAGAGAATCCCATCCGCATGCAATCGTTATGGTTACAAAAGTGATCCTATGTCGTACTCTCGAAGTCCTTATAAGCACCCAAAAGTGTATATTTTATACCCCGAATAAAAAGATTTTAATTGCTAATTCTCGGTAAAATGGGTCTTATGCGCGTAATTGTTTATTGTTTAGGTCAAATGCATCTTGCGGATTCAAATACTCTAAATAAAGGCAGATGCGCAGTTAAAAGGAGCTAAGTCTAATACCATGTCCCCGTACCTTAAGCCTAGCCCAGACCCTCTCTATCTTGTCCCAAAATCTGTAACAACCCGCGTAATTTTGGGCTATTTTAATTAATTTTTGGAAAATGGAGGAAAATAAAGTTTTTGATAAAATTATTTTTATTACTCAAATATGTTGGTTATTAATTTTAAAGGCGATAATTTAAGAGCATCTAAGTCCCACAATAACAAAAGATCAAACTACAAATCTCAATCTCTTCAAATTAAATACCAAATCTCTTGAATTACATACAACAACTAACTCGAAAATAAAATACAAATCTCCAAAGCTCTATACATCAAAATAATACAAATCTTTCCCAAATAATCCTCGCTAAAATCAATCTCCATAGCGCCCCAAAATCCACGCTAACCTGCCACTAAAAGAAAATATGGGGAAGTACACAATACGACAAGAAAGATGCTCAACAAATATATGTTAGCGATGAATAAAACGTAACAACACGAGTACGAATATTCAATTCAAAATGAAAATCTCACTACATTTCATCATTATAATTTCTCAGCAACACTTTAACCGGGTCACCAGGCTTCACCACATCCGTATATGCTTTATCAAGCCATAGCCCGGGAAACAGGAATTTTGGCGGGTGCCCAACATCCGTGCCATATTAAAATCTCATGACAACGTGCTCATCAACAATATAATGATACCACATGAATCAAAAGAATTTCAACAATTATTTTCCAGATTTCAATGAATTTATCAATTCAAATATGAGTTCAATTAAACAAGAATTCAAAGAGAATGACACTCGCGAGATTTAAGGAGCATATTGTGTAAAATCCCATACCTCAAAACACGATGAGAAACCAACGATCACATCCTCAAGATAAACACAAAAGATCTATAAAAGCTTCTCCAAGAACCTCCAACAAAATAGCCCTAAGAACACCTCTAATCTAAGGTTAGAACTCACAAATCTCAAGGGCCAAAGTATATAAAAAGAAGAGGAATATAAAATATATTTGCTGCCAAAATTTGTGCCAAAAGTAGGTTAAAAGAGTTTCCCATGACTTCATTTTATAATGCAAAGAAATGAAGAGTTGAAATCCAAAAGACTCCTTTAAATAAGACAAAGAAATGAAGAGTTGGAAGTCAAAACAACTTCAAGAGTTAAAAACAATTAAAAATCATTTTAAAATCCGTTTTAACTCCGATTTCGAAACCGTTTGAAATTCTCTCCTTTAAAAATAATAACCAACATATTTGAGCAATACAAATAATTTTATCAAAAACTTTATTTTCCTCCATTTTCCAAAAATTAATTAAAATAGCCCAAAATTACGCGGGTTGTTACACGTCCCCACTAACAATGGAATTTCCCTCTCGAAATTCGCCGAATACCTAACTCTCAAAATTAGGCCACTAATTAAATACCGGGTGGCCAGTCCCATACCAAATTAAAACAGAATATGCAGTTGGCTCATTCTTAGCATTACTGTCGAAAACATTTACAACTCACCCAATAACCAATTAAGCTGGTGTTAAAAAGTTTCCAAGTTTTAATTTAACAAAATCCATTTCCAGTTTATAAATAACACAACACATTTTATTCTACAACACTGATAACCAAATAGATAACACAAGAGAATTTAATTGCAATTGGAATAAACATTCCTAAATCATATAAATCCATTTCAGAAATCCCAACAATATTAAATGTATTAAAAAGACCCGAATACAATAATATTTGACCCCGATAGAAAAGAGATAACTGAATCCTTTGGGCGACATGCCCTAACTAGAAGATCACTGTGAATCAAAAGAAGATAAGCGTCTAAGCAATACTCCATATCTCCATAGTTCGTCAAGATCAACTAAGGTTGGCGTCCCTACTGCTGGACACCTGATATAGAAGATACAATAGAAAAGAAAATATGCAAGGAAACGGGTCAAAGCCTGATTGTGAAAATGATTTTTAAAACAACAAGTATTTAACAAGTGCAATAAAGCATTTATTATGTACATATTAAATCTAACTCTCACTTGCTATTCTCACCTCTCAACTAGAGTGCACACTTAACGTTTCCTATTAACCTCCTAGTTAATGGTTCCTCTTTTCTAGTCTCCATATAATCCCATTCCCATATCATAATCCCCGTATGTCACATACCATACGTCACATTATTACTCATTTACATTTCTCATTTATATGAATCGTTTCTCATTAACATGAATTAAGCTCTTCAATAAATATTCATTAACTTATTTCAATTCTTTCTTATTTTTCTGTTATCTACAATTATCACCGTAGATAAATTTAACCACAATATATATCCATTCAATCATTTAATTCATTATATATATATATTCATATATAATACGACACCCCGAGTCACAGCTGCGGTGCAATGCATTACTCTGCTATCATGTCCCATCATCGCAGGTCGCCGAATAGGGGACATAAAAATTCGGTAAAGATTCCACGAACCACAAACAACAACACAAAAATTGGAGGTGAACATAGTTCTCGTATCCATTGGTCACTCACATACCTATATACCCACAGTCAGCGAACTTATCAACTCCCCGATAAGTCTTTCATAGACCTATGTTCTCGAGCGACAAATCAAAGATCCCATGGATTCATCAGGATATGACTTCCCTCACGCGTAAACCTCCCACCGATAGCAAGTAAGCTAGGTATGTCATACACATAAATCATCAATCAATCAAATATGCATTATTATACCTATATTATACTATCAACAAGGTACTTACATTACCCTAAGATAGTTCCCATACGTAGCATTATATCTCTTAAATCCCACGTATTAAAATATCATAACTTAACTTCTTAAATTCAATTATCCCCAAGCCTCACTCAATACTCAAGGTTCAAATAGGTTTTCCTCAACACTAATTCAGTAAGAAATCACTAATACCCTACTGATCCATATCATCATATCTCCCGAATTACTATGAATTAAACTCTCCCTTTAATTAGGGTTAAAACTGATAGTTTCTAATCTCTTATAAACACATCTTCTTTCACTTAGGATTAAACCCTCTTGTAAACTTAAGGATACCTAGGTGTAATATTCAATCACCCCTACTGGTCCTATATTTAATCCTCATGCATACCAATTAGAATCCAATAATTGAATCTAGCAATCGAAATTCCTTTAAATTAATTATCATTATACTAATCAATTGAAATCCCAATCAAACTAATTTTAATCTTACCTAGGGCTTACTGATCTTCTTTAAGTCCCATAATATCCAATTAACAATCACTAAAGATCTACCAAAGATTTGGGATAAGAACCAACATTTAAAAGAAACAACTATAAGAATTCTGGGGAGGTCGATCGATCGAAGGCAGGGGGTCGATCGATCGATCACTCAGGTAACAACCCAGTTTTCTACATTTCTTCTGCTACGGGTTTCACCATTTTTGTTCATTCAAACCTTCATATTAACAACCCAAACGACTTATAATTATTACTACATGATATATCAACATATATGAACGATTTCTAATACCCTAAACATCCTATAATCATCAAGGTATTGGATTAAAAAACATGTTTATATCCTCTTTTTCCAGAAAATTATCAACATATTAACTTCAAGAATACATCAATGGTTTTCAGATTTTTCTTCCATAGATATATGATTATTTCGTGGATTACTATCATCCTACAACATGAGTTTACTTCCTTTATCATTTCAGTTTCTAGAAATCCATATAACAACTCCATTATGTCTTCCAAACATGAAAAATCATCTCTTTTCATAATTATTCTAACATGGACAATATACGAACTTAAGTTGCAAATATCAAACACTTGCCTCTAATGAAGATCTGATCCTTTGGAGTTGAATAACACAGGTGGTGATGGTAGTGGTGACCTTTGACCTTTGGTTCTCCTCCTTTCCAAGCAATATTTTTCTTTCCAAGAATACTTTCACTCTCTCTAAGAAGATGACTTTTCAATTTTGTGTAGAAGTGATGAAATGAACTGTAACACCCCGCCCGCCCGGGGAGAGCGAACGGAGCGCTAATGCGATAAAATAAATCCAAATCCACAAGTGACAAGGTACAGAGCATCTAAGTCCCACAACAACAAAAGATCAAACTACAAATCTCAATCTCTTCAAATTAAATACAAAATCTCTCAAATTACATACAACAACTAACTCGAAAATAAAATACAAATATCCAAAGATCTATACATCAAAATAATACAAATCTTTCCCAAACAATCCTCGCTAAAATCAATCTCCGTAGCGCCCCAAAATCCACGCTAACCTGCCACTAAAAGAAAATACGGGGAAGTACACAATACGACAAGAAAGATGCTCAACAAATATATGTTAGCGATGAATAAAACGTGACAACACGAGTACGAATATTCAATTCAAAATGAAAATTTCAATAGCATTTCATCATTATAATTTCTCAACAACACTTTAACCGGGTCACCAGGCCTCACCACATCCGTATATGCTTTATCAAGCCATAGCCCGGGAAACAGGAATTTTGGCGGGTGCCCAACATCCGTGCCATATTAAAATCTCATGACAACGTTCTCATCAACAATATAATGATACCACATGAATCAAAATAATTTCAACAATTATTTTCCAGATTTCAATGAATTTATCAATTCAAATATGAGTTCAATTAAACAAGAATTCAAAGAGAATGACACTCGCGAGATTTAAGGAGCATATTGTGTAAAACCCCATACCTCAAAACACGATGAGAAACCAACGATCACATCCTCAAGATCAACACAAAAGATCTACAAAAACTTCTCCAAGAATCTCCAACAAAATAGCCCCAAGAACACCTCTAATCTAAGGTTGGAACTCACAAATCTCAAGGGCCAAAGTATATAAAAAGAAGAGGAATATAAAATATATTTGCTGCCAAAATTTGTGCCAAAAGTAGGTTAAAAGAGTTGCCCAAGACTTCCTTTTATAATGCAAAGAATGAAGAGATGGAATCCAAAAGACTCCTTTAAATAAGTCAAAGAAATGAAGAGTTGGAAGTCAAAACAACTCCAAGAGTTAAAAACAATTAAAAATTATTTTAAAATCCGTTTTAACTCCGATTTTGAAACCGTTTGAAATTATCGCCTTTAAAAATAATAAACAACATATTTGAGCAATAAAAATAATTTTATCAAAAACTTTATTTTCCTCAATTTTCCAAAAATTAATTAAAATAGCCCAAAATTACGCGGGTTGTTACAAAATCATCACCCGAGCCTCGTGTGTGTCTAATATGTCCCTTTTTGTTTATTTTATTTTATTTTTCTAGATTTTTATTTGTGTCGTTTGTATTTATTTTATATGTTATGTTTTCTTTGGAGTCATGTATATATTTTTAGCAATTTTTATATTTTATTTTTACACAACGAGTAGTAGTTTTTATATTTTCCTATATTTTATTTTTATATGTTTTTAGTTAGTTTATTTTATTAGTTTTATTTTTATGTTTTTATTTGACTCGTGTTTATTTAGTTGTTCATAGTTGAGTTTTTATTGTGTGTCGTTTAATTTTTTATTTTAGTAAGTTCTTATTTAATTTTTATTTTTTAGTTTAGTTTAGTTCTTTTTATCTTACATGTTTTGAATTTTATTTTTATTATTATTTTGTGTCTTAGTTTATTATTTTAGGGTGACAAATTAAACAAACACACACATGTGTCACTAACACACTCACCTACACCAAAATATTCATTCACTTACACCCTAGCCTCCATACACCCTCACACACCCTACATCCCTTAACCCATCTTCAACGTACCACCAAACCCATTTTCCCTCTCCTCACTCACCACCATTAACATAACCCATTTCCTTTCTAACGCACTCAGCCACACCCAACTCATCTACACCCTTACCACACATAACTATCCCCACCTTCATCCCCTCTCATCCTCCATAACCAACTCAACCAACAACCTCTAAAACCCAAACATGACCACAAAACCGATTTCCAAAGTCAAAGACCCATTTCCCATAAACCCCTGATCCTATCTCTATAATCCCAAATCAGACTTGCCCCTTTCGGACCTCCTTATCCATCCGACCGATGACACCCATGGCAAACATTTTGCGAACCATTGCCTGAACCCGAGAACACCAAATAACTCGAGCCATGGCAGACATCTGTCCAACTCACGAACCAAACCCGGAACCACATTTCTCCCAACTCGCGAACCAAAACAGGATGCTGAAACCAAAACCCACTTCCATTCAACATAACCAAGAACCAAGACAAACCCATGCTTTACCCTTATCCCATTTTTAAAAAACCCACCAAAGCCAAACACGATTTTTTTCCTGCACAAACACAATAATCCAAGACCAAGCCAACTAAACCCATTTAATCCACAAGTTCCTTAATTGTCCATTTACCCCAAAGCCCACTTACCACACTTTCCAAAATCAACCCGCAACTAGCTTCTTTTAACCATATACCCAAAATACCCTTTTAACAAATCTGACTTTTTCCTCACTCTTACCTCACACACCCCATGCAAACTCTTATCTCTACCCAAACTACCCCTTAGCTCCACGTGCATTATATCCCAAGTCTATAAAAAAGGATCACCTAGAAACCCTAAATGGGTTTTCAGAGAGGAGGCTAGAGAGAGAAAAAAACAACTTGTAAATAGTTTTTTTTTAAATTTTTTTTTGATTAGTGAGTGATCAATTTGTGAGAGATTCAATTGAGTGTGTGTGTATTATTGAAAATCATTTGGATGCTCAAATTGAATGGATGATGTGCAAATTCAATGAAGGATTGTAGCTCAATTTCACTCAAAGAGATTTGGTTTGATTGCTCTCTTTTTCATTTTCATTTTATTGCCTTATTTATTTGATTATCATGATTCCTATTATGTTAGGCTAAAAAAAACCCTTTTAATGGGTGGTATGGACCCATAATTTGATGTTAATTCGTTTTAATTAGTTTAATTACATTAAATTTTCTTTTGATAATTAACTTGACACTCTTACTTTTGATTTACGCCTCAAGAGAAGGTAAATAATTTTCAAGAGAAAATCGAGATTCTAGTTTTAGTTTCCATTTTAGAATCGAACTAGAGATAGGCTTTTCTAAAATGCGGAACTATTTCGTTGAATTTCTACTCTACACATATTTTTTTGATTTAAACTAATTTAGCAAATCGATCCTAGTGGATGATTTATTAGAGGATGTTTGGATCTAAATTTCAAGAGTTGTAGCAGTGTTAAATTTAATTTTCTAAAATGTTATTGTTTAAATTACATTTGTAACGAAAGTTGATTTGTAATTTTGATACTAGCTTGGGATATTTAATTTGAATGAACTAATTAATTAAATTAACTATAATTTATGGTATAATTCTGATTTCACACAATATTCGCTCCACTTTCGCTTTCACAGGATGACCCATCAACGAAGAGGTTCCAAACATCTTCATTTGAAGAGAAGTTTCCCTCTGATAGGGTCCCTTGCTTGAAGAAGTACATGTCTAAGGGATTTACCGATTTGGATGTTTTTTTCTGGCTCGTCGTCATTGAGGTCGATGGATTCTACCTCTTCCGCGGCCTCTACCTCCTTGAGCTTTGTTTCATCTCTAGGATCAAGTGTGTCGATGTTATACGTGGTTGTTGCGCTCTTATGAGACTCTCTCTCTTCCGCAGAGTTGAAGTAGCATTTATGTGCCGATGTTTGGTTACCTTGCACTTCCCCTACTCCATAGGGAGTTGGTAATTTTAGCATTTGGTGGACCGTTAAAGGCACGACCTCAAATTCCTTGAGGGCTACTCGTCCTATGATGAGGTTGTAAGCTGAGAAGGCGTTTTCATCTATTACAAAGAAATTGATTTTTCTGGTCAACCTATTAGGCCACTCATCTCCCATTCTTACATCCATCTCATACATGCGCAATGGATTAACCTTTTCACCGTTGAAGCCAATCAAGGGATGATGATAAGGGACAAGCCTAGCTCTACTGAGGCCAAGACTCTTAAAATAGGGCCAACATATAACGTCTATAGAGCTACCTCCATCAATGAGGATCCTCTGAACTTCACACCCATGGACCCTTGTGGTGATGACTAAAGGGTCATCATGGGGAGCTAAGATACCTTTGAAGTCAAGTCGTGAGAAGCAGACTACAAGGGTGTCCATATCCAACTTCTTTCTCTTCTCGCGTTTAACCTCTGTAGATGCCAAGTTCACAACCTCGACTTTAGTCACTGCTTTAGTCTCTGCCACATGAGCATTGTGACTAGCTACCTCCGAGCCACCTCCTACTAGTCCCCCAAAGATGGTGTCCACACCGAAAGATATCATACTAACTCTCTTGACTAGAGCATTGTCATCTTTTAGTGGGAGGTTGGGGTCATCGTCATCGTCATTTGAATCGTCATCTCTTCTGGCAGGGACATCTTCCCAACATTTATCATTTCTTCTTTTTTTGGGGTCGTCCCTTCCCCCCTTAGAAGCTCTTCCATCCACATACTTTCTGAGCTTTCCCGACTTCAACATCTTCTCAATCTCGTCCTTCAGTGCGAAGCACTTGTCTGTCAGATGGCTGTGGTCCTGATGGAACTTGCACTATAGGTTCTTATTTCTCTTATGCGGAGGGGAATTCAGATTCTCTGACCATCTTAGGGATCTATTATTCTTTATTTCATTGAGGATGTGCTCGCAGCTCATAGTTAGAGGAGTATAATGTGAAAACTTATCGTCTGCAACCTTCTTCTTTCCATCCTTCTTCCTGTGAAACTTCTCACTGCTACTTCCATTCTCATCCTCATACTTTGCAGCCATTGCCTCTTCTGTATTCATGACCTTTCCAGCTGTCTCTAAACAGCTCGTCCATAGACTTAGGAGGGTCTTCAGTAAGCTTCCAAAGTATCTTTCCCTTCTGAAGTCATGGCTATGCTCTCTTCATAATCTTTAACCTCCAATTTTTCCTTATTAAACCTTGCAATGTAGTCTCTTAGGTTCTCATTATTGCCTTGCTTGACATAGAGTATATGGGTTGTCTTCTTCTGAGGTCGTACCCCAAAATAAAAGTTGTGTATAAACCGCTCAGCCAAACCCTTAAAATTATGCACGGAGTTTTTAGAAAGAGATGTGAACCAAATATGTGCAACTCCCGTTAAAGTACTTGAGAAAGCTAGGCACCCGATCTCATTAGGGATTGAATAAATATCCATCGCAGACTGGTATATCTTAATATGATGCACTGGGTTAGTACTACCATCGTATTTGGGAGACACCATTGGTGGTTTAAATTTGGCAGGGTCGGGAAGTTGACAATCCTTACCACAAATGGGGAGCCCTCTGAGAATCCCCTTTGCAGTGGGTCTCGGATTTTTATGAGGTTACCTATCTTCTATTTTAGCCTTTGGATGGAATCATTTTCATGGCCTGGCAATGTCGGCCTGGCCGAGGTTGTCCCCAACCACCTCCAAAGGGTGGGTTGAGGGTTCCCCAACTGCTGCACAACGTCGGCTGTGGTTGAACAGCTGCCGGAGTAATCATATTCGGTGAGACCCGAGGTGGTCTTATTATATTCTAGCTTAACTGGGCAAATTATTCCTTTATCGCTTGCTGCGTTGCAGCCAAAGACTTTAAGGCTGCTGCCACCTCAGCCATCTCGGACTGGGGTGGTACCTGGCTGGAACTTGGTCCTCCAACACCAGATGGTGGTAACTCCGATGCCATATGTTGAGATTAAAGAGCTTACGATGAAAATATTAGAGAGCTTAATACCTTAAAAGACCTCTTTCAATGGTGACACAGCTTTACATGAAGGGTGAGCCCTGGCTCACTACCAGAGTCTCTGGTGAGGTTAAGCTGCAAAAAGAAAGAGATGAATCTTCTCGTTCCCACCGATGACGCCAAATGATGATGCTGTAATTAGCACCACTAGGTAAGGTGTTAATAAGCTCAAACTAGTGAAAATAATGGCAGCACAAGAGTGTATATATATATATATATATATATATAGTGGAAGGAGGCGAGGAGAAGAGGATGAACACTCGTATGTAAGTGGTTCAGCTAATCTGGCCTACATCTGTTATGAGCGTGTGAGTAATATCACTAGAAGAAGGCAGTAACGGCCATGGATACAATCTCTCAAGCTTGCTCTCTACTGTGTAAACCAATAGAGTTTCAGCTAGGGTTACAATTCTGGATCCCTTTACAATGTAGAGGATGACCCCTATTTATAGTGTTTGGGGGATGTAATGTAGCCCCCAAGCATGTAATGAGCATGTACATGAGGATCGAACTAGTGTGAGGATGACACCTGACTGATCTTATGTAGATAATGATGACCTCAATATTCCCTCACGTGGGGGGAATGATTCAATTATAACAGATTTGTCCACGTGTTCCAAACCTTACATGTGCTTGTAAATGCTCAGCCCTGGGTCCTTGACTGATGTAACCTCGACCTGGACGAGTAAGAGATTGGTATAGTCACATATAGTTGCTTTGTCTTCTCTAATTGTGATGACCTCGTCCAAAAAGGTTAGTCGAGGTTAGGTATGAAGTAGTTGTAACGTCGGTTGAGGCCGATGATGATGTTGGCAATTGGTTAATCCCGTGAGACTTTGCCGACCTCGACTGATGAAGAACCTAGGTTGGTGTGTGAAGAGCCGACCTTATGAGAGACGACCTTGCTGATGGTTGTCACTTCTTGCCAACTCGGCTATGAGACTGGCCGAGGTTAGTGTCTCTAAGTATGAGGGTGCACTTTGGGTATATCAAATTCCATCTCTTGTTTGCTCTCACTTTGATTTTCTCACTATCTCATGTTTGACATGTTCATTTAGTTAGAGTTCACTTAATTTTCAACATAATTTTTAGTTAGTCTGTAGATCTTTGATTTAGCTTAGTCTTATTTCACCCTCATCACAAAATTATTTTAATATTAAAAAAACGTAAAAAAAATAGAAGAAGTATAAAGTCCAAAAAGAAAATAAATAAACCAATGAGTTACATTAGTTTTTCTCTTGTTTCACTCCTTTGATTTGGATTGATACCTCACTTACCACTATATACTCTAGTTTTGTCATAATTTTGTAGGTAATTGAGATTTTGATTAGAGGAGCTTTACACAACAACATACTAAAAGCAAGGTTCTAAAAAACGCGGGGCGTGATCGAGGCGTGAAGTCCAAGCCTTAAGCCTTAGAAGCCTAGGCGGGCTAGGCGTAAAAAGGCGTGAAAAGGCGTTTAGGCCTTTTAATATATTTTAATATTTTTTAACCATAACAAGGCTATTAAAATACTAAAATTGTACATATCATAAAAATATGTCTGAATATTTGCAAATAAAAATACTATTTGATTATTTTGGATGAGATAATGGTCCGGTTTGTAAAAAAATCTTTAAAAGGCGATATCGTTTCACTAAAGGATTATTGTTTTTAGGGAAAAAGTATGCCTTAAGGGTTTTACCAAGCATAAGGCGTCAAAATCTTAAGGCGGGGCGTTTCTCCCAAGCCTCAAGCCTAGGCGTGCCTGCACGGAGCCTAGGCGGGTTTTTTAGAACAATGGTTTTTACTAAAAACCAAGTTATCAAATGGCGTCGTTGCCGATCTTTGGAGCTTGAATCACTTAAGAGGATTTCCCATTTTGTGATTCATTTGTATTGCATTTTTCATTTTCGTACCATTTTTCATTATTTTAGAAGGCTTGTATTAGAATTATATTATTTGGCTTATATTGTTTTTTTTGGTTTACACCAGGGTATCCACTAGAGACTTAGTGACTAATCCCTTTGTTGATTTGTGGGCACCTCGATGGGTGGGACAGCTGGCCCAGGGATTTAAGGCTGCTCCATGCCCAAGGCGGGGATCGAACCCCCGACACTTGGTTAAGGGAGGAAGAGCCCCTTCTGGTCTACCACACCCCCTGGTATTTGGCTTATATTTGCGGTGCTTAGAGACACCATTTATTTTTCATTTTAATTTATAATAATTAATTACGAAGAAAAATGTGATAGGGAAACCGGACAAGGTAAAGAGAGGACGTCCAAAGGCGAGGAAAATAAGCCTCTCTACTTGACTCCCGGGGTCGACTAAGATAGGTGTGATCCCCCCCCCCCCCCGGTCGACTCAAATTGTTCATCGCCCCACGGTGTAAAAATCGTAGGAGTTACTTTTTCTAAATCCTCGCGCCTCTCTTGTCAGCAAGTCAATTTTTATGTGTGACTCTCTATCTATCTCTGAGATGTTTAGATTTTTCAAAACTCCATGGACATGCAGAAGGGATTAAGAACGCTTTCCCCCCTTTTTCGCCGACTCTTTGGTCTTAAGAACGCTGGTTTTAAGAATGAGTGATTGCCCTTCTCCGACCCTTACTGCCCAACCTGAGAGCGGACAGCTAATGCGTTCCACTTATTGAACAGGGTTCTACATGCTCTTACTTGATTTTTATTCTCACATTTATTTTTTGAATGTGTGTGATGAATTAATCAATTAAGTCCTACACCCGGTCATTCACGAGAAGGGATTTAATCCACCCGACTCACTCGCTTACCATTTGTATGCTACCTAAGCCATCATTAAATTTAAAATCAATCAACTAGATAGACCACTAAAAGAACATTTTTGCAAAGGGCGATCACAAAAATAGATTCCGTGATTTTTATCACCCGCCGACTTCATTAAAATTTGACTACCCTTTCACTAAATTTTGAAGATAAAAATTGGCTATGTGCTAGTTAGGATTTATCCTTGACTTGTGTGTCCAATTCGATTTTTCGGTAGTCGATTTTAGTGAGTTCGTTCAAAATTCAACGAGTCCAAATATTTTTTTCGATCTTTTCTTCCAAAAAATCCAAAAATATTTTCTTCCTTTATTTTTCTAAAAAAATCCAAAAAATATTTTCTTTCCTTTATTTTCTATAAAAAAAATTCAAAAATACTTTCTTTCCTTTTATAAAAATTTAAAAAATAAAATATATATATATATATATATATATATTTTCTTGTCATGGCCGACTAACCTCCTTTACGAGAGTATTTTGGCCATTTTCCATTTTCTCGAGGCATGTTTGCCGTTGAGACCGAATTTAATCTTCATACTTTACTTAATGGCTTTAACTCTCATACACATGCTGTTGATACTCAGGCGTCATCCACGCACGTATATCACATTTCATCGCCTCCGATGACGAGTATCACCGCGTCAAATGCTTCATTGTGCACATCCTGTTTTCTAGCCAATCACTTGACCCATGAGTACCCGTACATTCCTTATCCTTACGAACTCACCATGGACCAAGTGTATCCACATGACACTGTTTCGGAACACATCTTGCCCTATTATCATGACAAATTCAATCCCAAGTGGTGTGAGTTCCCGAGCTATTCGTGGAGGCCTGATCACCCTTCCACGCAATACGAATCCCTACCTTATGTTACGGATCCTCACACGTTCCAACAGTCGTCATGGTTATCTAGTGCACACCATCCCGATCAGTTCCCTCACTATGACCCACTGATTATCAACCTTTTGTCTCTCACGGAGATGCTTTTCCCGTGTATGACACACTTGACCCCGTTCCCCACACTTTCTTTGAGTATTCTCCGTATAGCGCTGTCAATAGCGAGTTGTGTCCACCTCAACCACCTCCCCACCCATCACTTCACCACAATCATCCACCTCCTCTCTCGAAAACCTCTTGCAAAATGTCATCATCGAGCAAGAGCAAGCCACTCAATTTCAGGCTGTAGATCTTCAAATGCTAAAACAACGATTAAATGAATTTGAGTGTGCGAGCGAGTCGAATTTTACCTAAAGCTAACCCATTGTTGCACCCACGTGGAGTGATGATGAGTCGTCTTGTGACACGAATTTTGAGTGTGACCAACCCTATCCTCCCAAGAATCTCGATGTTGCAACCATTTTGTGGTTCGGGCCTCAAGTTGACACTTGTGTTGATTTATCCATCGATAGCGAGCCTGATCAAATCCCACCTTGTCCACATGAACCCATCATTGCGGTTCCTATTCCCTCTCCCTATGAATCCAAAAAAATGCCGGAGTCTACACATATTGAGCCCACCACGTGTGTTCTCGAGGAACCGCTTCATCCTAGGTTAGATCCGGCTACGAGTGCTCACCCCTATCCTGAGATTAAATTCGAGTTAGTTTCTACCTCTCTGGATATGGATCATGTTCCACCATTCTTGACTCAATTTGAGTCATATATTCATGTTGATTCTTCTCTATCAAATTTGGATGCCTTGTTTGATTTTTCAATCACCTCAGATGGTGACGTAATGGTGGATAAGTTGATCACTGACTTGTTTATTTCTACACTTCCTCTTGCGAGTGACCTTGAGGATCACTCTGAGCCTCATGAGGAGTGTGTGTCTCCAACTCTTGAGTTGGATCATCTTCTCCCACCGTTTATCGCACCCAATACACCCTAAATCCCACTCGACCCACCCTTTACCCCACCCATTGTCCCTTCATCCCATCACCTGGTTTGGATCTTAATATTATACCTTGCCTGTTCCCATCCATATATTTGTATCCTAACCTAAAACCACCATCCACCATTCACAAGAGTATTTGTGGTGCTACTCTCCACTTCCGTGACACCGAGCTTTTATTCTATGCCCTCCACTCTCTTGTGGTGTTGATTTTTTCCATCGAAAGTTCCCTTGCATGTCACGGCTCGACCATTATCATCTTCCATTTATAGAATGGTCTTGCGCTTTCTATGACCCACACCACATCCCACTTACCAAAACATTTTGCCTTCCTCACCAACTAGCGCATCATGCTTATAGGGCCTATGTTACCCTTACCTTCTGGCTCAATAAAGCCCGAGATCGATGCCTCTTCACCCTTACCTTAATACCCACCCACCCATGCTCCACCTATGCTTTGCATCATGTGATTCACTTTTCCATCCAAGTGCATTGACCCTTTTAGCATTCATCCAATAAGGCTGACGCTTCAGTCTTATTTGGAGGTGATTCTCATCACCCAATTTTTCTGTCACCCTACGCTTTCATAGATCTTATCTTTAGTGTGATAATGGTTTGGTCTAGCTGAAGACATTAAACTTAGTGCTACCGGGAGTCAGCCCACGATTTTTGAGTATGAGTCTCATCCTCTTTTGGGGTGATGTTTCACACCACCCAATGCTTTACATGTTTTTAGACTTGTACAATTTTGTTTATCTTATCATTTATTCAGATTCTTCTTGCCTTCATCTGCCCACTTCATTAGAGGTTGATTCTGGTAATATTTTTCCTCTCTTATGCTCTCAGTTTTAAAAATCATTTTATCTAACATCGAGGACGATGTTCCTTTTTTTTTGGGGTGGGGAATTTTATCAAAATTGTACCTCTTTTGAAAAATTTTAATTTTTAAAACCTGATTTTTTAAAATTTTCGTGCAGTTTCTTTCGTCTCACTCATTGACGTGAATTTTCTATCATCCATCCTTTAAGTCTAGGAATCAAGCTAGAGGATTTTTTTTAATAGCTTATGTAATACGTAACAAGGCATCTTACACCATCAATTTCTAGACTCAACAAAATTTGTGCACTTATAATGTCAATACGGTTTAGAGTTGAAGAGTGCTACAATTCTTAAGAGAACCCTAAGGATCACTAGTAGAGACTTTAACTTGTGATATTTGTGCCTTTCACCTTTCAGAGTGTTTTTACGCCATCTCCGAGTCACAAGTTGATTCAACTTCTTTTGGGTCCGCACTTAAATTGTTGTATGATCTCATTATTCATCATTAAAATTTTTGGCTTGATCACTGAGAACGACATCTTCTTCGAGTTGTAAGAAACACGTGTCTTAAAATTTGTCCCGATCATTAGATTTTCATCCATTCACTTCACCCATTACATTCCCATGCTCTTCCATATTCCCACAATTTTCCCACACCATCCATCTTTCATTTTTAAGAAAAAGAGTGTTTTTCCCAAATATAAATTGTCTCTAGTGTTGAGCGTATAAATAACAAAAAAGAAAAATAGAAAAATAGCAAAGAAAAAGAAAAAATAGAAAAAGAAAAGAAAATTTGAAAAAAAAATAGAGAGTCTGCATTTAGTCCTTGTTAAAAAAAGATATTTGTGAGAAATGAGTTATATAAAAAATATCCCATGGAAACCTTGTAAATAAAGGAAAGAAAAAGAAAATTCTGTAGGTCCGAACCGATTCGAAATTGGGACGAATAGATTCGGAAACAGAGGAAATTTTCTGGTGCATTCCGAATCGATTCGGATTTTGGCTGAATCGATTCGCACCCTACATGTCTGCAATCTGCAGCTTTGTCCCGTTTTACAAAAAATACCGCCATTTCTTCGTTATAGCTCGGAATTAGGCACGGTAAGAGGATACACGAAGACAACTTAAAGGGATACAACATCCAAGAAGACATTAGGCTAAAAAACCAAAATATGAAATGACTAAAATGCCCTTGAATGTGACCTTGAGAGTACTTTTTAAGTCAAAACCATCCTAAAAATGCCATAACTCCCTCATTATACATCGGAATCATGCACCGTCGGCGGCCACGCGAAGAGAAATAAAAGGGATTCAACTTATGTGAGGAGCTCGGGATTCAAACCCGAATGTTAAAATTATTAAAATGCCCCCGAAGCTACAAAAGTCAATGAAACTTTTCCGAAAAGCGTCCGAACTTCATACTAAGCATCCAAATACCTACAAAAGCTCAATTAACCCCTGCAAAACATGTTAACATAGAAATTAGAGGTTTTCGGGTTAACGAGCATAAATATAGAGATTAAGATACCCGAGGGGCTAATAACGCGTAGGTTAACGGGTGAAATACGCAATATTTACGTCGTATCACACCCCCTAACTTACACATTGCTAGTCCCTAGCAACGAAATAGGAAACAACAAGAACTACAAGAAAATCACAAATAGTATACAAGTACAAAAATGGGATAAGAAAGGATAAGGCCACTTTCGTGAGCGAACGATTGCATTTAGCGTATGCAATAAGCCGTTAAACCCATAGGTTGCCTTAGTGGACGAGTGTCGTCTCGTGAGGGTTTTCAGGGATGATACCTACAAACATCACATGGTTTCCTCAAAATATGCCCAACCCAACATGTTACAAGCCCAAAAAAAGCGAAAAAGATTTCATATGCATTATTAGCAAAGTGAATGAATTCACACAAAAGTCCGAATCATTTACATTATAGAATGCACCTAGAATTGAAACCTTAAAATGTGGGAGGGGAGCGAGCACATACAAAGTGTGATTTGGCAAAAACTTATATAAACCGGATAAACATTAAAGCAAGAATATATTCAATCCTCACGGGCATTACACTCATCAAGTGAATTCACTCGAAATAGGGAGCTAACACACGAAACATGCGGGCTAAAGATTAAATGTAAAGGGAAACTAGGTCGCGCACATGTCGCAAATGAATAACGCTATATATAAACTGAAAAACTGCAATCTCAATGAAAGTATACCGCTCATTAAAGGAGGCAAAATGCATTTTCATAGATTATTAAAACTATTTAAACCTTTGAATTACATCTACTTAAGATCATATAGGACTTTAATAGGGTTATCAAGTAGGCTAGGCTAGGGTGCAAAATGAAGGAATGTATGTACGGATTCAAAGTGTTCGGGATGAAAACTCGGGATAATGGAAAAATACGGGCAATAGCAAAATTGGAAAACAAGTTCCAAAATGGCATTAGATATATCATCGGGGAGAGTAATCAAACCTTATTGAACTATACACAATATACAACTTTCTTTTCTTATTTTTATCATTTTTTTTCTTTTGCTTTTTCTTTATTTTTTTTTTATCTCTTTTCTTTTCTTTACTTTTCAAACTCTCATATGCCTAAATTACAACCGACATCATAACAACAACATTCAATCCCAAGTAACATTCCAAACAAAGGTATGAAAGGTGTATGTATGGCTTATAACTCCAATTGGGAGTGGGTTATGGGAATTTGGGTTATGAAATGAAAGGCTATATTTAGGCTCAAAGGGGTTAACGAGGGTAAACATATAATGTGAGGTCAAGGCTAATATGGGTGATATAACAAAGATGGCCTACCATCATTTCATAAAGTTTACGCAATTCTCTAGTCAAAACAACATATGAAAATCAAGCTCAAGTAACACATTTCAAGTATGAACTCAATTAATGAACGATCAATGAAAGAATAAAGAGATTACCAAAGAATTCAACGTTTTCAAAGAGTAAAGAAAAGTGTATACACTCACAAACGGCGAAAGGCACAAAACTTACTCGGTGTAAGTATATACAATGCAACAAAAGATTACCGAGTTATAAAAATCTTAAACCAAATCAATATAACCATAAAAGTGCATGTGCTCATGGGATTAAAGCTTAATTCATGAAGTTATTCACAATATCAATAATCGAGACTAAAGTCTAATAAATTCTAAAATCGAGAACATGCATCATTGGGCTATCTATTGGATCGGGCAATTATTGAAATTTATCATTGGAAACAAAGGCAAAATGCCCAATAAAGGAGAAAAAAGAAAGAAAATCTTTTTGAAAGTTTTAATTTTTCTAAGAAAAGCATACTAAGTAACTAACATGTGAGCAAAAACATGGACTAAATAAAGAAATGGATAGAATATCCCACACCCCCTAACTTAAAACTTGACATTGTCCTCAATGTAAATTAAGAACCAAGTCAAAGAGAGGAAAATAGCGATATTACCCAAAATTGGAGCGATCCCCATAAGAACAAGTCCAAAGAATCTATAAAATAAGTTAGTACAGAGCATAGCAAAAACAAATAACAAAAAGTTAACTAATTACACTAGACTAAATTAAAAAGAAGAAAGATAAAAATAAAGAAAGAATAAAAAGCTAACTATATACAACCTACTATTTAGACTCCACACTAACTATACACTAAAAGTCTAAATAGCTGGGGGTCCACCATAAGAATAATTTGACTTTGGAGGATAACCGGTGTATCCTCACATACAAGCATGCCTTCAGGAAAATATGAATTCCGTTTTAACAACGGAAGGCATGTGTAAGGCTGAAGAAAGGAACCATCGCCAATTGAAAGTTTTGGAGGGACGATGGGGGGTTTGGATTGAACAGGTGACAAAAACATGTGGGGACCGAGAAAATCCGAATATCCTCCCAATGATTTTGAAATTGGAATGGGAGGCGGCGCACACGAAGGCACGTATGCGATCATGGAAGGCGACTTAAGCAAGTACTCCTCATCGGCGAAAAGATTTAAAACATTAAAGTTTAAAACCGAATCATCGGGTACTTGTGACGGTGTGATAATAGAGGATGAAAATGGGGATGAAAGAAATTAAAACTCATGAGATGAATCATCATCGCATGAAGATTGAATTTCAAATGAAATAATATCATTTTCCATGAAATGTACTTCTTTGGGGGCCAAAGAAGAAATCATTTCATTGCAAATAGATATTACGACATTTTCATCCTCACTTTTAATATCTATTACGAGATGGGCAAAGTCTAGAATGGTTTGTTCCAAAGTAGGCACAAGTACCTCATTTGGTTCAAAACATTCCTCGACTTCGAAAGTCTCAGAAGCAAAATCATCGTCGGACTTAAATAATAAATCCAATTCATGTTCCCAACAATGATTTTCTTCCTAATAACGATTTTCAATTTTCTCATTTTCATACATACGCAAACCCTCACCGAATGTCATAGGTCGAGGTGCGGATCCATGAAAATGGAAACTTTGAAAATTACCATCGGACTCAAACGAAAACTCATCATTATAGGAATTTTGAAAACTATTGCAATTCGTTTCAAAATTCCTATTATAAGTAGGTAAAGGCCCAAAATCATTATCATCATCATCAAAATTCCAATAACCTAAGTTTTGACTTTCGTTATACTCACCCAAAGTAATATTTGAATTTGCAAATTTTTGGAATTCTAAGTATTCACCGAAAGTCATAGGTTTGCGAGAATTTTGAGGATTATAACAAGGATTACCGAAGGAATTGGAATAAGACATGCTTACCCCAAAAACGGCTCGAAGTGGCGAATTCCACAAAGTAAGTGCGCGCGGGAAAGATTCGAGCGTTTCTAAGTGCTCAAATGTGGAAATCCTGCAAAATTATTAGCAAATAATACAAATAGAAAGAAAATACTATGAAATACTAAATCAAATAAATTCTAAAACAAACTAGTCCCCGACAACGGCGCCATTTGATAGACAGGGTTTTGCCACAACGCGAGAGTCACCTACGCGCCGATCGTTTTGAATTCGGCTCACCTGAACTATACAAAAACCTAAATTACGACTGCACTCAACGGGTGAGTATAACGATAAGTTGGGTATCGAAAATTCACTGAGACGAGTTGCTAGAATTTATAAGGTTTAATATTCCTAAATAAAAGTGTAAAAGGTGATTATGCACAAAAAGGGAAAAGATGCATAAAATTAAAATAGTAATCTAGGCGAGGGAAAATAAAGCTAGATTAAGAAAGCGAGTAAAAACTATAGGTTGCGTCGAATATCCCTCACCCGAGTTAATTAGTAAAAAATGATTACATGGGTCAACGAGTTATTACAAATGCGTCTCATTTCGACAGTTAATTAAATCAAGGGTTGTCACGCCCTTAAATTTGCATAAAAGCCTAATACGATTTTAGTGTCAACAAATACCCCAAAAATTACGCACGCAAGGTCGTAAGCACAGACCATACATGATATACCCCGTCAAATCCCCTAGGCATAATAACTAGGACAACGCACTCGAAATAGACCCGTAAACACCATCACCAAAGCAAAGCAACATGCCAACCCTAGGTGAGTTTACTCCGACACAACCTAATATAAATTAGCTAGAAAGCATCATAAATAGCATGTAATAAATGCAAGAAAGTAAATTTAATTATCAAAGCATGTAAATAAAGCAAGTAAACCTAAATTAGAAAGCAATAAATGAACAAAACAAAGCTTAAACAAAGAATAACAAATAATATAAATGGAGGGGAAGATGAATAGTAACTTACACAACCCAAATGGTGTCAACCCTAGGAGAGATAAGCCAAACATAAATCCCCTCCTCTTTACCAAAAAAAATATCTCCTCTCCCAAATGAGAGAAATGAGTTATATAAGAAATATCCCATGGAAAACTTGTAAATAAAGGGAAGAAAAAGAAAAATCTGTAGGTCCGAATCTATTCGGAAACAGAGGAATTTTTTTGGTGCATTCCGAATCGATTCGGATTTTGGTCAAATCGATTCGCACCCTACATGTCTGCAATCTATAGCTTTGTCCTGTTTTACAAAAAATACTGCCATTTCTTCGTTATAGCTTAGAATTAGGCACGGTCGGAGGCTACGCGAAGATCAATCAGAGGGATACAACATCCAAGAAGACATTAGGCTAAAAAACCAAAATATGAAATGATTAAAATGCCCTTGAATGTGACCTTGAGTTTACTTTTTAAGTAAAAATCATCCTAAAAATTCCATAACTCCCTCATTATACATTGAAATCATGCACCGTCGGTGGACACGCGAAGAGAAATCAAAGGGCTTCAACTTCCGTGAAGAGCTCGGTATTCAAACCCAAATGCTGAAATTACTAAAATGCCCCCGAAGCTGCAAAAATCGATGAAACTTTTTCGGAAAGCGTTCGAACTTCATACTAAGCATCCAAATACCTACAAAAGCTCAATTAAACCCTCCAAAACATGTTAGCATAGAAATCCGAGGTTGTCTGGTTAACGAGCATAAATATAGGGATTAAGATACCCGAGGGGGCTAATTACGCGTAGGTTAACGAGTGAAATACGTAATATTTGCGTCGTATCATCTATCCTTGTTCAAATGTAATCGAGACCTCTTTTGATAAGGTTCTCAATGATGTTTTTCCTGTTAATGAAATAAATGAAGATTTTGAGTATCTTGTTGTGCTTTACATTAACTGCTTGGATTCTAGTCAAACTTTTGATGATGATGATTTTGCAAATGAACAATTCTTAACTGATCTAAATAAGGTTAATAATAAATAACATAACCGCATTCAAGTTAATGAAGAAGAGACTGTTGTTATTAATCTCGATTCTAGTAGCCGACTGCGCGAGATTAGGATAGGGGCCACCCTTGACGAGCATGAGCGTGCACAACTCGAAGAACTGCTGAAGGAATTCATGGATGTCTTTGCATGCTCGTATGATGATATGCCCGACATTGATCCTAAAATAGCTCAGCACGAGATCCCCACTCTCTCAGATTACAAGCCGATTAAATAAAAATTGAGAAAACTCCGCACCGAATGGTCGCTCAAGGTCAAAGAAGAGGTGGTCAAATAGTTGAACGTGGGCTTCATTCGTGTGATCGAATATCCCACATGGCTAGCCAACAGAGTACCTGTACCAAAATCAGGGGGAAGGTTCGAATGTTTGTACACTACCGAGATTTAAACAAAAGCTTCTCCAAAGGATGATTATCCGCTACCCAATATCTACATGATCGTGGACAACACAACCAGTCATACTCTAAAGTCATTTGTCGATGGGTTTACCGAATACAACCAAATCAAGATGCACCCAGACCACCAAGAAAAAACCGCATTCATCACCCCACGGGGAACCTTTTGCTACACCGTTATGCCATTTGGTCTCAAAAATGCTGGGGCTACCTACCAAAGGGCTGCCACAACCATCCTGAACGATCTGATTCACAAAGAAGTTGAGGTTTATGTGGATGATATGATTATCAAGTCCAAAACTAGATAAAGTCATGTTCCCGCTCTTCGGAAGTTCTTCGAACCACTACGATGGTATCAGATGAGACTCAATCCACATAAATGTGTCTTTGACGTTAGAAAGGGAAAAATCTTGGGATTCATGGTCAGTGAGAAAGGGATAGAAGCAGATCCGACAAAGATGAAGGCCATACTTGAGATGCACCACCCCGAACAGAGAAAGTCTTAGGAAATTGCAATATATCAGCCGATTCATCAGCCATGTAACCTCCATTTATGAACCGATCTTTAAGCTCCTCCGAAAGGATTCAACCAAGGTTTGGAACGAGGCCTGCCAGGAAGCTTTTGATCGAATCAAATAATATCTGACCCAACCTCCAGTGCTCATGCCACCACAATCGGGTCTCCCTTTGCTCCTATACCTAACCATAATCGACACTGCAGTTGGGGATTTGCTAGCCCAATACCTTGAGGACTCCCGCAAAGAAAGAGCCATCTATTGCGCCAGTCGCAAATTGGCCGGGTACGAGGTCAAATACACTGCTTTGGAAAAGGCATGTGTCGCACTTGTTTGGGTCACCCAAAAGTTGTGACACTACATGCTCACCTTCCCCATCAAACTTGTATCCCGAATAGATCCCATCAAATACATGCTTGAGAAACCCGCCTTATCCAGTCGAATGGCCCGATGGTTGATGCTCCTAACCGAGTTCGATATCGTGTACGTCACACAGAAATCTGTTAAAGGAAGAGCCATCTCTGACTACCTCGCTGATTACTCCATAGAACAAGCAGATGTCTGGATCTTCGAATTCCCAGATGAAAATATCCTCTGCACCGCTTAAGATCGCCTTCGATGGAAAATTTTCTTTGACGGCGCTGCCAATAAAAAAGGATATGGCATTGGGATACTTCTGATCGCCCCAGATAACTCCCACACTCCCATCGCCATCAAATTAGATTTCCCTTGCACCAATAACATGACGGAATACGAGGCATGCACAGTAGGCCTCAAAGTTTCTCTTAAGGAAGGTATTTAATACCTTGATGTTTACGAGGATTCTGCCCTCACCATTGGTAAAGTGCTCAGAAAGTGGAAAGTCAAGAACGAAAAGCTCCAACCCTTCCATGCCCATTTAAAAGAGTTAGCCTCCCAATTTTGAGATATCACCTTCCATTACCTACCTCGATCAAAGAATAACCTAGCCGATGCTCTCGCTTCCTTGGCCTCCATGGTCGACATGACCGAAGGAATAACAATGACCCCCTCCTTAGTCCAAAATCAAGACAAACCAACCCACTGCTACCATATTGAGCTTATCTCCACCAAAGATCCCGAACTAGCCGATTGCTGGTACTATGATATCTGGTGCCTCCTCAAACATGGCAGGTATCCTGAGGGTTCCAACGAGAAAGATCGAACAACCCTCCGAAGACTGGCCGCCCAGTATATCATCTGTCATAAAGCTCTATTCAAGAGGAACTTCGATGGAACTCATCTACACTGTATCGCAGGGGCTGAAATTGCGAAAATAATGCAGAAAATCCACAGCGGGGAATACGGGCCCCACATGAAAGGTCACATGCTCACATATAAGATCATCCAATAGGGCTACTACTGGACCACTATGGCCCAAGACTGCACCGCCTATGTTCGAAGACGCCTCAAATGCCAACAGTTCTCCAATCTTCAACACCTGCCTCCGCGAAAATTATACAACATGACTTCTCCCTGGCCATTCTCCACCCGGGGGGTGGACATCATAGGGAAGGTTAAACCAAAGGCTTTAAACAGACATGAGTTCATCCTAGTTGACATTGATTACTTCACCTGGGTCGAAGCTGAGTCATACACAGTATTGAACACCAAGAAAGTGGCCAAATTCCTAAAAAAAAACATCATCTGTCGATATGGGGTCCCGCACGAGTTAGTGCCAGATAACGGGTTGCACTTCAAAGCATAAGTCACAGAAGTAGTCAACGAGTACGGGATTCAGAGACACAAATCTTCTCCCTATCGACCTCAGACCAATGGTGCAGTTGAAGCCGCCAATAAGAACCTCAAAGCCATCATCAACAAGATGACCAGAAGCTGTAGGGTTTGGGCCGATCGGATCTCGTATGCCCTCTAGGGATATCGAACCTCAATTCGAACCTCTACTGGGGCTACCCCTTAATCTCTGGTCTACAACATAGAAGCAGTCCTTCCTGTGGAGCTATAAATACCCTCGCTACACATAATGCTGGAAAGTAAAATTAGCAAAGAAGACTGGTGCCAAAGCCGTCTTGACAAGCTGACCCTCCTAGATGAAAGGAGATTGAAAGCTCTTTACCACATACAGGGGTACCATCATCGAATAACGCGATCATTCAACAAGAGAGTCAAGGACCGCGGTGTTCGAGAGGGGGATTTATCCCTAAAGGAGATAATAGAACCCATCTGGGACCCCAGAGGGAAATTCAAGCCCAATTAGAGCGGCCCCTACATTGTGAAAAAATCTTATCCGGCGGTGCTGCCATGCTCACTGACCTAGATGGGGAAGAGATGGCTCGTCCAGTCAACCTGGACCGTCTCAAGAAATTCTACCCCTAGTCTGGAATCTCGGCGCGCTACGGCTCTTCTCATCCCCCTTCTATTCTAAAAAAAAAACCTCTTCATTTCCCTTTACCCAGAACTACGTGGGCCTGATCCTCTGCAAAAAAATATTTTCAAAAAACTTTTCAAAACCCCCAGAGATACGTAGGCAGCTCATACACCTCACATGAGTGAGGCCCTTTCTTTTTCACAAAATACTATTCTTTTCTTACCTCCGAGAACGGCGGTTCATTCTAAAAAATACTTGAACAAACGGATTATGTATGCCTTAACGATCGGTATAGATAATTCAAAAATGAAAAATTCATCGAAAGGCACAGCTGGATGATCAGAAACTTGTTTATTTCATTAATAAGAAATTACAGTATGGATTACATAAGAAAAGTAACGGATAACTCCCTTCCCCCTACTACCATAAAAAGCCAAATAAAATCTCCACATCTATTACATAAATAAACTCTCCAAGAGTCCTACCCACAGCTACCAGAGGAGCCTGCACCCTTATCATCTACATCCTGAGGTCCCCAAGTTTCCCCTGCCTGAATAAAGTGTCGTAAACACTCCATGGACTGATGAGCCTGAACCAGCTTCGAAAAGACCACAACACCCCCTTTCATGGTGTTAGATAAAACAAACCACCTTTGTACAGCCTCCACTGCCAACATCTTACTAACTACTTTCCTCCACAACCACTTCATATAATCTTTAGGAACATATCAAACTCTCCCGACAGACTGAGAGGGACGAGTTGACGAACGCCGATCTTCCCACAGAGATCCAAGAAATAGACGCAGGCGCTCAGTCAAATCTTCTACCCAAAAGAAATTTGAGGTCCGTGGTGGCACGACCTGTGCCCAGCCAAATTGGCGCAGAAGCCATCAAGGGAAATAAAAATAGGTTTGCCTGAGACCAACCAGCTGCACATACGAGTATTCCCCTAGCTCCAAAACAGGCAACAACTGTCCCCACCAAGGTACTAACCATCGCAGACTCCGAGCCCCATACTCCGCAAGCCAATTCTCCCAGCTCTCAACATACATGTCAATGCTGATGAAGTAACACGAAAAGAAGTTGGGTATAGCCGACAAAGGATATTCTGGAGGAGTCGCCAAGCGGAGTCTTTCAGATAACTACATGAACAGCATCACGGGGCTACCCCTCAAAAAGTCAGAACGACTTTCTCTCCAGGCATCCAGGTCATTTAGGGTCTCCGCCAATATTATTGTCGCAAGATTGCGACAGTATGACATCCATAAAGTAATGGCTGCAAGTTGCGGGTCCACCAGCAGTTCTCCAGTCACCAGTAATAATTTTGAAACCAGGCCCAGAACAACGGCTCCAGCATAGCCAGCATCACCTACTTCCCGCGAATGCATGGACTGCAGCACCGCCGGGAGGGAGATCATTCCTCCAGCAACCAATGATCTGGCCGTCGAAGGCAAAATATGAAGAAGCCCGACCAACAAATCCCTGGGAGAACGGGAAAATTCAGGCAAAGCCGAGTAACACTGGTATTTACACCCAGCATGGCAGAAAACTCCTCGTAGGTAGGACAAACTTCATCCAACCCAAAGCGGAATACATGGTCTTCGGGGTACCAAAATTGTACTGTCGCCATTAGCAGGTTCCACTCAATAGGCCAATTACTCCACAAGGAGACTCGACGCATGTTGAAATATCGTAGTCGATATTATAAGAGCACATTGCTTCCAAGGCTTCGAGGTAGTTAGCAAACTCAATGCTACCAGGAGAGCCATCTTGCAAGGCTAAGAAATAATGGGCTAGTAGGTAAGAATGTAAAGGTGTGATGAAAACACTCCACCCTTACCCCTTTTTATACTTGAGAACCCTCACAAGAGACATAATCCTTGCAGAAATCGGAGGGAATTCTACCCCACAAAGTACAAAAGTCTGAAGAGGGTACCAATCGAAGCTTTGAATTAATGGGACTGGACTGAACTGCCGATAAGCAGGTCAGGGTGCTTGCCGATCGGAAACCCCCCATTTTTAGAAATTTCCCTCCTTTCCTCTTTTGTCAAATCAGAAAACTCAATAAAAATAAATTGATATTCTCAACGGAATTTCAAAATCCCTTTTTCTCCTTATAAAATTTCCCCTTTTTAATCAAAAAACTTTCTTTCAAAAAATTCCAAGAATATTCCTTTTTACGGTCTCAACAGCAAAGTAAAAAGCACATGTGCATGCATTCATTCATCATTAATAAAGGATAATAAAAAACTCCATTGCATTGCATGTATTTGTTTTCTATGTTACATCAATTTTCCAGGGAATAAAAAGAAAAAGCAAAAACAACGGGACTTAGCCTGAACCCATATTCTCTCTCTCTCTCTCTCTCTCTCTCTCTCACTAAGAGCTTCCACCCCTGCGATGTGCTCTCTTTCCCCTACGGCGAGATGATGTGCCACCACTACCCGAGCCAGAGTCCTCTCCGGATGAAGCAGACGGTACCAAGCAAGAAGGAACATGAACCGCGTCCCGAATATGGGCAGTCGCCGAAGATATCCAGTCTCTGATGTCCCTTAGCCAAGTGGTCGACACCCGAACTTGCTAATAGGAAAGGTAAAATCAGTATCAAAGCAGAGATGACCAAAACAGAAAAGAAAGAAAGAGAAGAATAGAAAGGTATACCACAGGTCGTAGTACCTCCTCTGTCAAACCCAACTCCTCCGGATCCATCGCATGAGGACGGTACAATGTAGGCACCATCCCTCCATCAGCCTGCCGAATGTTGTATGAAGGAGTGTGCAACCGCACAAAAGGAACCTCTGAAGTCACCGCCGCCGCAGATGCCGTCGGACCACCGCCGCTATGGGAAGATCCCACCGCTCGACTCGAACCCGCATGAAGGAAAGGCAGGGCATCATATATGCTGGGTGCCATCAACCAGCTCATCACAAAGTCCATATAGTCATACGATGCAGCCGTATCGGTGTACAATAAGTAGGAATCGCCAATCGTCACCACGATCCTCGCATCCTCTGACAGCTGTCGCTCCCGCCTCATAGACGTAGGAGGATGCGTAAGTGGAACCACCACCTCCTCCTCCGCAATCTGGCGAACCACCCGCTCCCCAAGATACCAGGAATGGTCGAACTCATGCGCCAACAAATGCCTCATCCGCACGTTCACCCCGGTCGCCCCCGCATACTAAATGGTTGCCCCTAGGGATAAAAAGTCACCTAAAAATATCTAAGCAAGTAAAAATCAATACAAGATCAGAAGGTACAAAAACCAAGACTAAAATGGAAAGAGTCTTACCCTACCACTGGTCAGGTCATTCAAGACCTGACGCACCTCCTCCAGAGAGAGAGATACCTTCGACTGCCGATTGGCCTTATGCCATCGATACACTCGGCAGAAGTCCCTAACAGTGTCATCCTTCAGAGAGATCAACGGGGTATTGAACCCAATCACCTCATAAAACCACGCCTGTCAAAGATAAAAAATTCACAAAACAAAAAGAGGCGCATAAGGAAAATGCGCAAGCATGAAAGGAAAATGAGAATGCATGAAAAGAAATGCGCAAACTGAAGAATAACTCAAGAAGGTACGTGGCCCCAGTAAAGGTCTGCCGGCAGCACCAGATGAATGCATCCAGAGAAGAGTAAAGGGTCGCCAAAGTCAGACTCCCCCAATCATAGAAAAGGATGTTCGAAAACATCCTCAGGTATGGCAGGAAACACAAATGAACGACATCGCCGCTCGACACCACCATGAAACCTCCTAACACCAGCAAAATAAATAGCCGGGCCATCTGCCTCACTTTCAGCCCGTCCTCCACATCAATCTCCCTGCCCAACAGAACATCCTTCAGCAGGGACAACCGAATAGAATCCCCAGAAACTATCCTCCATACATCACCAAGTACCGCACGCACTGCCTCCGGTCTCACCCGTAAAGAGCGATCCACCTCTATCTGCTCTCCATCACAATCCAACCCCAACAGCTGCTGCACATATATGGGAGTCACATTCATATCCCCGAAGTTGAAATGGAAGGTGTGGGTAGTATCCCACCACCTCTCTCCCAAAGCGCACAGGACCACTGTTGAACGAGGCGTCTCATCCAGCGCAGATACCAACCTTCCAAAACTCGCTAATGATACCACCTAATGCACCAAAGGTGGGAGATGCTCCGAGACATCTTTGAGCCCCGTCATTTCGCGGTCACGCATGTTCTTTAGAGAAATATCATACTGGCAAAAAGGAAAAATCTTATCAGAAGTCAAGAAAAAAAATCACCAAAAAGAAAGGAATGCCAAAGGTCGGGTTACATACATAACCACCGGGATTCACTCTCAAAGAGCGATGACACGATGGCTCCCGTAGTAAGGTCCTCTCATCCGCAACAGGATCAAACGCATCAAAGGAGTTCTCACTCCCCAAAGTAAGAGGCGCCCTGGCCCTCCACTCCACATTTGCCCAGTCATCAATGGTCAACCACTCCTTGTGGACTGCAGTGCTCACAAAAGAGACCGTGAAAAAATAAAGGGATTCACCCCCTTTATATAGGATGCCAAGCGCCATACCGATTGGCACTGACCCCAACCATACCGATCGGCACTGATTCCTTACCTTCTCGAGGTAGTCCAAAAGTCTATGCCACTGTCGAATGGCACCCTCATACCATGCAGACCGGCACCCCCCTTAAAATTTCGTACAAAAATTCCCAGAAAATACCAGAAATCCCCGAAAAATCCTCAAAAAATTCCTAAAAATCCCAGGAAGGACTTAGAACATTTTCACTAAGAAAATATCACATTCCCTCAAGCAGAACCCTTCTTTCCCAGCGAAATCCTCAAAAACCAAGTGAATCTCCTCCCGACAAAGCTCCGGAGGATCTCTAAGGATCGCCTGATCACTTCCCCAATGGAATTTTTATAGCACCAAAATAGGTCGTTCCCCCCTGCGAGGTCTCCTAAAGAAATAATAGTTTCCCCAGCTATCAGCTCCCCAGCTCAGATCAAAATCACAAGCCACTTTCTCCAGCAGAATCAAAATCCAATCTTTATCCGCTCTTAGGTCAGAATTGACCTCGGTCTTGGATCGTCACCTGAGTTAGGTCAGAATTGACCTCGGTCCTCGGTCGTCACCACTCTTAAGTCAGAATTGACCTCGGTCTTGGATCATCACCTAAGTTAGGTCAGAATTGACCTCGATCCTCGATCGTCACCACTCTTTGGTCAGAATCGGTCCTCGGTCGTCACCACTCTTAGGCAGAATTGACCTCGGTCTTGGATCGTCACCTGAGTTAGGTCAGAATTGACCTCGATCCTCGGTCGTCACCACTCTTAGGTCAGAATTGACCTCGGTCTTGGATCGTCACCTGAGTTGGGTCAGAATTGACCTCGGTCCTCGCTCGTCACCACTCTTAGGTCAGAATTGACCTCAGTCTTGGATCGTCACCTGAGTTAGGTCAGAATTGACCTCGGTCCTCGGTCGTCACCACTCTTAGGTCAGAATTGACCTCGGTCTTAGATCGTCACCTGAGTTAGGTCAGAATTGACCTCGATCCTCGGTCGTCACCACTCTTAGGTCAAAATTAACCTCGGTCTTGGATCGCCACCTGAGTTAGGTCAGAAATGACCTCGGTCCTCGGTCATCACCACTCTTAGGTCAGAATTGACCTCGGTCTTAGATTGTCACCTGAGTTAGATCAGAATTGACCTCGGTCCTCAGTCGTCACCACTCTTAGGTCAGAATTGACCTCAGTCTTAGATCGTCGCCTGAGTTAGGTCAGAATTGGCCTCGGTCGTCACCACTCTTAGGTCAGAATTGACCTCGGTCTTAGATCGTCACCTGAGTTAGGTCAGAAGTGACCTCGTCCCTCGATCGTCACCACTCTTAGGTCAGAATTGATCTCGGTCTTGGATCGTCACCTGAGTTAGGTCAGAATTGACCTCGGTTCTCGGTCGTCATAGCTCAGAATTGACCTCGGTTTTGGATCGTCACCTGAGTTAGGTCAAAATTAACCACGGTCCTCGGTCATCATCACTCTTAGGTCAGAATTGACCTCGATTATTAGATCTTCACCCTAAGCCCACATAATTGGCTTTGACCCACATAATCGATCACCCTCATCACTTAAGCCCGCAGATTTGGCTTTGACCCACAAAAATTGGTCATCCCCCAGCACCATTTCAGGTCCACAGAATCAACCTAAACCTTTGACCATTATTCAAACCATCCCCAACACACCCCTCAGGTCCTCAAAATCGGCCTCAACCCTCTGAATCGGTCATACTCCCTCAAAAGCATCATATAGTGTCTATTCAACGGTTATCATTTGTTCCAAATCACCCATCGAGGGGCTCTGTAGACACCCCCTTCTGTTACCCCCTAACTCTTCTTAGGTCCCTAATACCTCCCTTCATCACTACAAACCCAGGTTGTACCCTAAGTACCGACCTAGAAGCCATCGGGCACTCCCAGGCTCAGTTTGACTAGAAAGTCAAACTCTTCATCTCAATCGAGACTGAATGAATATTCGAAGGGCACTGAATCCCCTTTCCAACGGTCCATCCCGTACACGATTTTGACTTACCATGCGAACGAACGATCCGTTTGCATTCGAAACTTGACCTAGAGGCCACTGGGCGCTCCCGGGCTCTGTTTGACCTAAGTTAACTCTTCAGCTCGACCGAGGCTAAATGAATTTTCGAAGGACACTAAAACCCCTTTCCAACGGTCCATCCCATGCGCGATTTTGACTTACCATACGGACGAACGATCCGTTTGTGTTCGAAACTTGACCTAGAGGCCACTGGGATCTCCCGGGCTCTATTTGACCTAAGTCAACTCTTCAGCTCGATCGAGGCTAAATGAATCTTTGAAGGTCACTGAAACCCCTTTCTAACGGTCCACCCCATGCACGATTTGGACTTACCATGCGGACGAACGATCCGTTTGCTTCCGAACGATTCCCCGTCCAATGGATCGACAAACGCTTCCAAGCCATATTTGACCCAAAGTCAAATCCCGAACCTGGTCCAAAGGACTTCCAAAGGTCTCTGAATTACCTTTCCAATGATCCATCCCGCGTGCAATTCTGACCAATGGTTTGCCCTCGGCAGCCAATTTTTCGAAAAGGCCTGAAACACACTGCCAAATGGCAGGTTCCAGACCCTGCTTATCGTCAGGTGCCGATAGGAAGGACCGGATCTATGCCAATTAGTAGTGACCTGAGCCTATAAAAGGTGGTCTTCACCTCATTTTCAAGGGGATCCCAGATCTGATAAAAATCACTCTCAGCGAATCCCAAAAACCTCTCTCGAAGGCAGCGCGATTTTAACATCCGAATCCCTTTTTTACTTCCACGTTTCATCATACTTTTCATCAAACTTGGTGAATTAGACACCCTCCATCATCATTCAAGTGCAAGTACTTCTCTCCAACATTCAAAATCAAGCTCAAGGTCTCCAAGAAGGTCTATTTTTCTCAACTTTCTCTTCAAATCCTCTTAAATTCGCAATAACTTATTTTATTACTTAGCACTTTTATTATCTGATTTCACACATCCTAATATACTTTTTATTTAGTATTATTGCACATCTCTTATTTTCATATAAATAAAACCTAAAAAAATAAGGAAAAGAGGGTTTGCTCATAAATTCCAAATAGGAATTCTCACACTTTTCTCACAACTAAAACACTTTTTTCTACACACACACACACACACACACACACACAAATAAGAGATCCCCCATTTTTATTTATGGGATAAACCTCACCCCTCATTTTGTATGCGAACTACATGGACTTTGATGCCTTTATAGGCTACGTAGGCGTCTCAGGGTAAAACCCGAGACTCGAGTCCTTTTCTCACCTTTTCTCTCATTTTCTATTTTCTCTAAATTCAATTTCCTTATAATCTATATACTTGCTCTTAGTGACGTATTACTCCATATGCGTTATCGTTCCATTATAACGATCAACGTAAGGGTAATCACGTAAATCTTATTTTCTAATATTATCTTTGTACCTTCCTACGGACGACTCACTTTATCTCTTTCATGATACAAGTCGAGGATTCCTATCTCCACTATATATACACACATGCACACATATCATGGGGAAAAATAAAGGAAAATAGCAAATATCCATGAGAGACCGAAAGGGTGGAATGGGTGCCTAACACCTTCCCATTTCGTAACTTAGCCTCCGAACCCTTCTCGAATTATTTTGGTTTCGTATGCACCAATATGTCTTTGGATGCCATCCTTCGGGATGGCTTCCCCTTTTTCTTTTGCTAAATCTCTCTACATTTTTACACCTCATCTCAAATGATGTCGGTCGAAGCACTCCCTAGAGGGATGTGCGGGACCTCAGGATCCTTCCTCCATGTGCCCGCCCGCGGGCGAGGATCGGTGATGGCCACATAGCCTAGGTTGATTAAATGGCACATTCTGAGAAATTAGTCTCATCATGTATTGAGTGCTTATTTTTATATCACGGATATTAGAGATAAGACAATGAAGGTTTTCATTTATCAAATGGATTATTGTCAAATAAAATCTTTTACTTGGAAATATTTTTTTTCGTATTCTCCTATTTTTTGATGATGATAATCTAACAGATTTAGTTTGGGAAAGTATTAGAAGTCTCCCCATACTTGGAGACTCATTTATGATAAAACTCTTTTTCTTTCTCTTTCTCATATCTCCTCACCTTTCTCATATCTCCTAATCCTAATGCAAAATAATTAAATATGTTACACGCTTTTCGTCCAAATTTATTGGCATTATTTAAAAGGCTAACATTTTAAGAATAATTTTACATTCCAAAGTTATCATTTTAAGAATTATAAAAAACATGTAAAATACAACATATGCGCATGAATCATCGCTATCTAATAAGTATTATTAAGATAAGTAACTTTGGAATCTTGTCCTTTTTGGATAGATGTAAAAGGAAAATATGAATTGTAATGTGGGATAAAGGAAGTGTATAAAGATAAATAATTTTTTTGTGCAGGCCTACTTTAGGAAGCTTTTCCCGAGGTGCGATTCGAGTTTGCAATTTCAGCTTAAGATCAACAGGTCACAAACTCAATTATAGTTCGACCTAATTTAGTATGCAAAATTTGGGCTTGATTGACCTAATATAATAATATTTTCATTTTAATTAGAGTAATGCTATGCGTATCAAGTTTTTACACTAAATTTTTGTACTAAGTAGACAAATAGGTCTCGTTTGATGCATTGTATAAGAGGCTCTTATTTGATAAAATTATCCTATTTAATGTTTAATGTAGTTTAGGATAATATATGAGATGAGATAACTTATCCCAAGCGAGCTCCTTATTCCACAAGAAGTGGGATAAAATAATAACATCTTCAAGGTGGTATAAAATTATTCGGTGCCAAGACTTGATTGGAAATTACTACCCTGCCCTTATTAAGTTAAAATAAATCGACTTAACTTGCAATCGCTCAAATATTATATATCACCTTTCGGCCCCTTTCATTCACACAACTCTTCATTCAGATTTTTCATGACAATAGGTAGCCTCCTTCTCATTTTTTTTAAAAAATATTTTTTCCTTTATCATGAACTACTATTTTGGTTTAAATTGATGCAGATATTATGTTAACCCACCTGCTATACTAGTTGAAAGTTATGTACAATTTAGTTTATTTGTTTTCGTATGTTTTCGGTGGCTATTTTGGATAAAATCGATATTACCCAATTGTGGCTTCAAGCAATTTTTCGGTGGCTGGTTTGTTTTGAATTGAAAGAGAATATAACAAACATTACTATCTCATTATTTTCGACAACTAGTTCGTCGTGTGCACACGATTTTTGTATGTTTGTGAGCGATTGTGATTGGCTGTGCACAAATTATAAATACAAACACAAATACATATGTCCATCTCATTATTATCATCCCATAATATTATTTTTTTTAACATCCCATGTAGAATTAAATATCATGTTATTGAGTTAAAAATAAGTCTTATCCGACCCATTCTTACTCTTATCCTATTGTATTCGGACCCTTATACGGCGCATCAAACAATGTCATAGAATTCATACAATACTTGGAGTCATGTTAAGAATTAGTAATCCTAGTTTTGGGGCTTCTAAAAGTGAATATACAATGAAAAGGGGGCAAATATGAAATTATCCACAACCAAGAATTGGTCCTCCTATTTGGTGAGCAAAACGAGGCATAGATAGAGATAGAGATAGAGGCTCGCTCTCATCCACTGCAAAAAATGGCGTGCACCACCTGGAACATGTCTTCTCTCAGATCAGCCTTACCTTCTGTAAACACTTGTCAAACCCCTTCTATTCGATTCTCTTTGCCCAATTGTTCTTCTTCTTCTTCTCGCCTTAAAATTTCTCAACACAAACCCAACCCAAATCCCAAACCCCTTCGCTCTTTCCTCGGACTCTCCCCTTTAAACCCACTTCTGTCCCTCAACTCTCAAGGTACATTCCCATTAACACATACGTTTGTGTGTAATTTAGACTCATATGTACATGTTTGGATTATATTACAGTTCAATAGCTGAGTCACTAGTTTTGCTTTTGTGAAGGTGTTATGGTTTCATATGCTTGTCTTGTAAACTGAGTTAAGTTTTTGGACCCGTTTGAGGTTCATAATTTCTTGGACAATGAGTCATCGATTATATTACAAATTATATTTTACGGGAATAAAATGTTTTGTAAATAAGGTAATCCAAAATGGGATATTTGTAAGATGGACTCATTTTTTTTTGGGTAAGAAAGAGATGATATTGAATTATATTGGTTCAAGGGAGCGTTGTGTTATGTTACTTCTGTATTTACTTCTGGTGCCTCTAGGAAGGGCCACTTGCAGAATTATAAATTTTCCCATGCCATCTTATTTAAGAAATCTTTTGATGAGGTGGATTGATTTGGGAAACTATTTGGAGGTGGGAGATTTTGAGAAAGAAATGTGATAGAATAGGAGCTTTTCGACATTTGCTATATTTTAGTGAGAAACTAACAGTAGAAGTAATATTGAGAACAGCGTTCTTGTGAGAATCATTAGAGAAAGATATCATCACTATGATTTTTGGATTTGTTTTGGAATTCCAAGTGTGTCTCGAGCACAAGTTGTGAATCCATAGATTTATGCTGGCAAATAGTGGACATTTTTTACACACCTACCTTCACAAGCACACCACAGAGAAAGAATAAGTAAACTAAATAAATTTGAAGGGGTTGAATTATATACTTGTAAGTTGTAAGGCTCTTTACTTCAGGGCTAATAAAGATTGGAGTTTGTTAGCCATATTGTAATTGCAGTCGCTTGTAGTTTTGCTCCCTTTTGCCAAAATGCAAGTTTCATTGTGATTATCAAGTTCTTTATTATGGTAAAATGTAAGAAACCCCCTAAACTACTGATACAACTGCAAATAGCTGTAAACCCTTTATGCAAATACCTCCTTACGTGCCACGAAAAAATATTGCTAAAACCTTTTTTAACGACGTTAGAAGGGGGGTGGGGTGGGTGGGTTACGCCTGAATAGAATAATTAAACAACCATTTGCTAGATTAATAGTTCAAGGGTTTTTAATTTAATTTAGTTTATTTGCTTCAGGAGGTTTGATTGAGTTCCTTGACCTTTTAGCATATTTGCATAACTTGTTGCAGAATCCTCTAGTTTTGAGAATTGTTTCACGATCATCGACAATGGGGGGCGAGTCTATGCCATGAGACACGGGAGACGTGTACCTAAACTAAATAGGCCTCCTGATCAGCGTAAGGCACTTCTCCGAGGCCTCACAACTCAACTTCTAAAGTATGGCCGCATCAAAACTACCAGGGCAAGAGCTAGTGCTATGAGGAAGCATGTTGATAAAATGATCACACTTGCTAAAGATGGATCACTTCATAAAAGGAGACAAGCCCTTGGATATATTTATGAAAAGCAAATTGTGCATGCGTTGTTTGCCGAGGTCCCAGAAAGGTACGGGGAGAGGAATGGAGGATATACGAGAATAATCAGAACTCTTCCTAGGCGAGGGGACCATGCACCTATGGCCTATATCGAGCTTGTTTAGATTTGATCCATTTGTTTTTCCTTATTCCGAATGTGTTTCCTATTCCAATTTTATTTTATAATGAATTTCCTATCATTTTATCGATAATTAGATGGAAAACGTATGAGTTAATTTGCGGTTTAATGTGTGGAGTTTTATGATGATCCTTGTTGACTTGAAGTTGAATGTTGCCTTTAAAAAATGTAGTTAGTTTTTAGGGGACGGAAAAAAGAAAGAAAATCTAATCTATTGCTCTGATTGTAAATAAACCCTTAAAAGCATGAAAAAGTTGTGAAAGTGCATTTTTTAGCTACACATGTTGTGTGTGGGTGTGGGTGTGGGTGGGTTAGGGGTGGGGGGAATGGATTATAAAAGATGAGAATTGTTCAATGACGTATTTGCAGTTAGTATAATAGTTCAGACTTCATGATTCTTCTTGTAGTCATTCATTTACTTTTATAATCGTAGTTTCAATATTGTCTAGCATAGGCCTCCAGAAACATGTTTCTGTTCTGGTTGATACCAATGATGCAATTGGTATGTTTAAGTCATGGGTAACGATAGACTAATTGTATTTTTGTCAATGGGATGAGCGAATTTAATACCGGGTCGTCAAAACACAACTGCAGTGTATGAATAACGATTTATCAAACAAAACCCATTATTAATTCAATAATTCTAGGCGGATTCAGAAATGCGACACGGAATGGTGCGGCGCAGTGACGTGTCGCATCCGCATTGATTTGTGTCTAAACTTCACTACTGCTGGTTCCGGATATGAGCGTTCGTGTGTCACATTAAATGTGTCGCATTTGTGAGTCGTCGTACAAGGGCAATTATTAATTTCTCTCTTGACCAACATCAACCAAAATGTGTATACTTGTTAAACTAAGTGGAATCAAACCGGAAGTTTCACCAACCAGAATTTTGAAGGGTGGCTACTAAAGGTAGTGTTCAAATTCTTAAGTCAGGACTAGGAGCCGTTAATAATCTTGAAGAGAGGAGTTTTTCTGAATAGAGAAGGAAATATTATTCTCTTTCAGAAATTGCTGGTAGCGTATAAAGGTTTAATCCACTCGAGAGAGGTCAAAGTTCCCTGTAACCCGATCTTTATATTAAACATTTTACAAAAAATGCATATCTAACCCCAAGGGGTGGAGTGATTCTTAATTCCAGACCAATGGTTTCATTTTTGACCTCCAAACACCATGATAATGATAGCTTTCTGGTACGCCAAGCTACATGGACGAACATGCCAATCCCAAGAACTTCACAATGGGAACATTGTTGCACGCCCTTGACAGGGCTGCCCTGAACAATTGAGGGCCTAAGGCAAACTTAAAAAATGGGGTCTTTGTATAGATTGATAAATTTAGAATAGCAAAATAAATAGAAGTGCAAAAAAAAAAGAAAAGAAATTAGAATAGAAAAATAAATAAAATGGTATAAAATTTGTAACCGTGGAGGTCGAAATTGATTAATTTTAGTGATTACTTTATTGTTGAATGCTTGATGCTGTTTGATTTGGAATGGAACCAGAGGTGATTATTGTTGATTAGTTGAAGTAGCTTTATTACTTCTTAGAAGTTGAACGGATGGATCATGGAAGTTCAAAGGGTAGTGTCATACCCCGTATTTTTGGTATTATTTAAATGATTGTTAATTTTGAGAATAAATTAAGAATATGAAGTTAATTATTGAAAAGTGCGATTGTGTGATAATTGATTAAATTTATTCGCAAGTTTCCAATTCGGCACACTTATTTAATTAGAGTCTATTTTTTTAAACCAAATTAATCCAGCCCCTAAACATGCATCTAAAAGTGCGTGTGTCAACCCATAAATAAATAAAGCATGTGACAAATATTCAGAAAAAATCCCCCAAAGGGGCAAAACCTTTTATTTCACTACAATTTGTAAGAAATCGGCTTACACGGATTACAATGAAATAGGGTGACATACGAAATACCCGCAGGTGTCGGTTTCGATGTCTCGGCTGAAACTTTCCCTTTCCAGGAGGGAAGCAGTGAAGAAGAAGACGGCTCCTCCATAAGTTACGACTGGAATTTTCCCTTTCCAGGAGGGCATCAATGAAGAAGAAAAACGGCTTCTCCACAAGAGTGAACTTTATAAGGACTCCCTCCACAATAGCATGCAACTGTCGGTTGTAGAGCTCTCCCCACAAAGTATAAACAAGAGCAAAGTATGTTCTTGAAAACTAAAACAATTCACTAAAGCATATGAGAGTTTTGTGAATTGAAAACAAAAGGGATTAAAACCCTAAAGGAAGAAGCCAAAAGGGATTCTGCTTTCGCAGTTTTTCTGTTCGTCAAAACGCCGTGACTTCTTAATGAAAACGGAACCAGAGAATGAGATTTTATAGAAAATCGCGTCGCCTCGAAAACAGAGCTCGTTCGAACGAGATCAGCAAGTCGCTCGAACGAAGGACAAATGTCGTTCGAACGAGATCTAACGATATACTATGTCGTTTGAACGACAATTGCAGGTCGTTCAAACGACCTATCAAACGAGATTCCATGCGGACCTGTAGAAAATTTTGATACGAACGCGTGGCCACCAATTTCGTATCATTCTGATTTTATATGAATTAGTTATGATTTTTCTACGGAAAGGTGTTCGAAAATAAAATCTTTAGAAAAATATTTTGTAAAAATATCCCAAAAGCTCTAAGTGAAAAGTTAAGGTATTTAAAACATAACCTTACCAAATTAAACTTCGCGGAGTCTTGAATGATGAAGAACTTGAGTAATTCGGATCCTTCTTTGATGTAGATGTCTCTTGAATGTTCTTCGACGGTCTAGCGGTATATGACATAATAAATTGATAACGTACCTATGAAAATATGTCCTTACAATTATTACTTCAGACAATTGGTAATAAGTTAATGCATATTTAGATAATGTTTAAATTTTCACGTTATGTGATTTGTGCCGCATATTATAATTAATTAATCGGTGCAATTAATTAACTCGATTATATGCGGGTTACACTTAAAATAAGTAATTGGATATTTTATTTTACGTTATGAGGTATTACCATTTATAACGAACTCTAAAGTGATACGAAGATCCGAATATGTGTTTTTATCGTCTTACATTGGGCCCGGGTGTAAGTATACCCTTATTCTAAGTTTTGGGCTATTTCGGGTAGTATTTTGGTCCTAGGGGCCCGAAAATAAGCTTATGATAGACTTGTGAAAATTATTAAGTATTTAAGAGAATTTAGCCTCATTAATTAATCACTTTAAATATAAGAACAAACCCTAGCATCCTTAGACCCATGGGAGAACCTAAGGAGACTTTGGGAGAGGAAGGAACTAAGGATCAAACACGTAGAGAATATATTGTTCGTTTCAGGCAAGAAATCTCTGGAAATACCACTTTATAATTTGTAACTTGTTTATAATTCATGTTTTCCCTTTATAATATGAGATTAGAAAGTATGTTTAGGATCTGAATTGGGTCATCTTAATCATGTTTATGTAATGGGTTAATTAGGATGAGTATCAATTGCCTATGCATTAAGGACTTGTGCTTTGGAGATGTAATTCTGAATTAAAGTGTTTTTGTAATTATAACTCATGTTTATGATTTGATTTCGTAGATTAATTGAATCATCATGTTAACATAAGGTCTAGACTTGAAATCAATAGAAAATATTATTTTATTGCATGTGAAATATTGAAACTTGGTTTAATTTGGAGAATTGATTAATTGAACCCATAGTTATGGTGATCTGCTGAGACTTGTGGAATTTTTAGATTTTGGTGATTGTCATATGTTTATGGTTTGAGATATCTCTGGTTAGTTTTGTACTCTTTATGTTATTCCTCATGGTGAGAATCATATTAATTATTTATTTTTATAAATTGTGTATTTAAGATTGACCACCCCAAATATGTAACTTATGGGGTAACACAGTTGGTCTCAGAGAAGGGTTTGCATGAGCCCTTATATTTTTCATTATGTATTATTTAATATGTATGGATCCTAATTTAGAACTTTATATTCATCTAATGTGATGATGCGTATATTGACATTGTTTATTCTCATGTTTGAAGATGGTGGACACGCGAGTTGTGGAGCTCAGAAGAATCGAGGTATTGAGGATTATTATGGAATGAAGGGCCAATAATGGACTGAGTGGTTAAATAAGTAATTTTTCCACATTATGGTGGACATGATTACAGTAGGAGTTGTTGTTTGGGTTACAATCGCATTTCAAAGATTTTTGCAAACAACTACCTTTTATTTGCCTTATGGCGAGATGACTTTAGGATGGGTTCTACAGATTTTTTGATTTCTTTGTAGTGATGCAGATAAATAGATAAATCTTCATATGATTGAGTTCATCAAGTTACAAAAGATGTTGCTTGCTATATTTCAATTTGTTAGATATTGTATGATTTGGTGGAAGAGCATGACATATTCTTATTAGAATATGACTATGAATTATAATAAGTTTCCAGATATGTTTCATGATAAATACTTACTGTATGCTATTTGGGTATCTAAGAGAAGATAATTTATGACCTTGTAGCATGGTCATCGTTCGGTTGCGGAAGATGAGTTGGAGTTTAAGAGATTGTTTGCATTCTGACCCGATGATGCGAATGCTAAGAGGAAGAACTTAAGTGCTTTAGTTGTTGGGTAGAGTTCACCCATTTAGCAAATGTTATTGGGTAACCCTGTTTATACATCTTATGTGTAAGTAGTTAGTGCGAACTTTATGCATTATAAAGAGATGAGAGAGTTTTAGAAGCATAAGAGCGAGAACTAATTTGATTGAAGGTCTTGTTCGCAAGGGTAAGAACCAAATAATAAATACTACGAGATTATAAGAGGAGTCACGGGGGAGGATTTCCCATCAAATGTTTCGAAGCACTGTTGCATGTGTAGATGCATGGACACATAGCTAAGGGATGTTCGAGAGAAAGTCCATGGCATTATGAGTATGAGTCATTGGTGATTCAACTTTTGTAGATGATGTTACCACTTTTGTTTCTATATGCATGAATGTGGTGGTCATGTCGTGCCTCGAGAGGAACATGTGAAGACTTAAGTGAATAGATTATATATTGAAAATATGTATGACTTGTTAAAGTCATTTTTAGTTGTGTACTTCTATCGTTTGTGTCATAGTGAGATTTTATTTCTTAGGTAGAGTGTCAACCTAGGAGGATTTATTATTTTTCTTATTGTGAGCTCGGTTGTGGGAGTGTATGAAAACCCATATCCCTATGCTGTTAGTGGGTACGATGATGAAATACAATTTTTGTTCTTCACATATGAATGAGTATAAGTATATTTATTGTTCAATTTACTAATTTTTAAAGGTAACTTACTATCCAGTTAGTGAGAATAAATGATACAGGGTTAAATGTTCCAAAAAAACTCTAAATCTTAATTCTTATACCTTTGTGACCACCACATTTTTCCATGCTATATAGCATGTTGCCTAATTACTTGGCCTAAAATGTTATGATTACTAAATTTTAGCCAATGCTTAGTTTTGACACTTCCTTAATTGTTATCATAATACGTAAAACTATATAGATCCTCAAATCATCACTATAATTTTCCCATTCCTCAATTTCAAAACCCTCCTATAAATCCTCCCAATTCCTTAACTTTTGATGCTAATCACCACTTTAGCCTTTTCCCACCCTCATCAACATCTTATCAACTAAATGTTATCATATCCTCATTTTGAAACTCATCATCACTATAATTGACGCCGGATAAAATTTATACTTATTGATACCATGATCATGCCATGGATTCAATCTAAGATTAAGCTTGCACAACAATGGTGAAATTACATGTAATAAACAAATCAGTAGAGGAGATGAGAGAAAAATGGAGATAAAAACATAGATTTAAGTGGTTCAACCATTGTCTTATGCCCACTATGCAAGCTGAAGGTGTTTTCACTATAATAAGAGCTCAAAGGCCATTGAAGACATGCAAGTTCTCTCTCTCTCTCTCTCTCTCTTTCTCTCTCTCTCTGTATATATATATATATATATATACTAGTATATTCCAGTGCCTGAAGGCATGGGGAAATTTTTTCAAAGTACATAATCGTAAAACGATAAAAATTTTACGTAATCGAAAAACGACAAAAAATTTCCAAAGTGCGTAATTGCAAAACCGCAAAAATTTTGTTCCCCGACAAAACATAGTGCAGTCTAAAGTATTGAATGTGTAAATAATTTAAGTTAATTTTTTACAACACAAATGTGAAAACAGTTTAGAAAATTTGGACAAAATTTCTTTTATTTATATGACTATCCACCTTGTTAAGAAATAAAAATAGTCCATAATAAAGATTTCCAAAGTACGTAATGTCAAAAGATGAAAATTTTCGTGGTACGTAATTCCAAAGTACGTAATTATATACAATGCACCCATTGAAAAGAGAGTTTTAACTCTATACCGACACACGATTGGGACAAATTAAGTCCGACACAACAGTAACTTACAAATTTAATCATACATTAGTTATAGATAAAAATTAAACTGAACCTCATTCTTTTTGAGGTGTTTGTCTTGAGCCTTCTTAGTGTAAGGCATAATAATAATCACAAACTACTATGTTCAATTCAAAGAGGCATTTTGATAACACATCATATAAGCCTTTGACAAATGCATATTTCAACAACATTTAGGTATTTCAACAATAATTAAATCTTAGGTCTATATACTCTGCCACAAATAGATAAAAAAATACTTATCTTTAAACTGCAAAATAACATTTAATTATATTAATTGCACACTCACGACAAATGCAAAAATAATACACAATACGAGTGTGACTAAGCCAGTGTCGCAACTTAGATGCTTGTGCCGACAGAGCTCTGTCCAAAGTTGGCTCCGGAATGTGATAATCCGACAGACCTTGTGCCGAACCGGTGAGAAGTTACCACTGTTACTCTGGCGCACCATAGTACCAAAAAGAAAAATATGAGATGCAGAATTGACTGTGAGAGGATTTTCTCCGAATCACCATGGTTGATTAGAACTTGGAATTTTAAGGCACTGGTAAACCATTTGGTCGAAATACAGGGCCAAACCATTTTTGTCCATATCATTTAAATTCGAGTAACCTGTTAATATGTAATAGAGAGACTTATTAGTCTATTACATATGAGTTATCCCAAAACATTGACTGTGTGCATCAAATAATCAATAAATACCTTTATTGTTATACAATAGTGTGCGTAATGGTTGTTGTTAGTAAAAACTAACTATTTTTAGTTGTTAGTAAACCCATATCAGTTGTAAAAATAGTAAAGTAGATACCTTGCCTTTGCTCCTTGACATAACCACTCAAGGAGTTGCTTATTTTTTGCTTTTTCTTATATTGAACCTCAATTTTGAGGTTGGGAGAAGGCATTAGTCGGCTAAGTCGGGCTGATCATTAGTGCATATTGTGCTCCCTATTTCACTTTCGAGCATCTAGAAGGTCCAAAATATAACTAAAAGTTTGGCATAGAACTGCACTGTAACCAAACAGATTATTCCATTCAGAGTTACATATAACTGATTTAATGAATTTTGAAAAAAAAAATAGATCCATTATAGAAGTTAGACAATTATCATTGTACCCTTCCCTGTTATAAACACAATTAGATCCATTTAGTTATTTTTCTTTTTTCCTATAAAAGAAAAATATTCGTACATATAATGTTGTAGTTATTATTTCGTTTCCATATTCGTCTTCCATCTTTCCAAAATGGGGAAATCAAATTTAACAAAGCTTAATGTAATACTTTGTCAAATGTACTTCCAAGAATAACCTATCCAAAGAGAATACCTTGATAATACCCTATTCAGATATGTAAAAACAAAAATAGAGAAAAAAAAAACGACTATTGAACCAATATATTGAAACAAAAAATATAAAATACCAGTTGTTATACACGAAAAACTCTATAGTTATCCCTAGAGATCTCCACATATAAATTCCAAAATATAATAAAAAAAAATTTATAACAAAAATAATAAAACCAAATGCATCATTTATAAAAGAAATCACATCTATGAAATCATAATAGGATTCATTAAAGAGTCACGATGCAAAGCAATCCTTCTTTCACTGCACACACACAAACAGAACATAATTACCAAATTATATCACAACCAACCATCTTTAGTTCATTTTTTGGGAAATTTGCATGTTCCTACTTAGATAATGGATAATGAAGTTTAATTAAGTGCTAACCAATTCAACAGATCATGTATTAAATTTTATGAATCCTAGTAGGATTTTACCATTATAATAGAAATCACATTTAACCTTTTTACATGAACCCAATTTCAAGAGAAAACTTCATGAACTTTGTGAATTAAAATGATGGTATGAACCATTATCAAATTATATGCCACTAATGAAAAGAGCTACCAATTGCAACTAAAAAAAATTATATTCCACAAATGAAAAAAACAGATATGCAAAACCCTAATGAATGCAAAGCATGCACAAAATCGTCACCTATTCGAATAATGACTGCAAAACACCAAATACCAACACCTATTTGAGTAATGACAAAAAAATTTAACAACACCAAACACACTAAAGGGTGCCTAAATCAAATTTTCCAATATGTACACATTTATACACTATACAATAGGTATTCACAATATAATGAATGAAAAAAACACATAAATGAAGAAAATGTAGGCGAACAGTATACCTTACCTAAAACAACATATCTTAACTAATATAAATTAATCAACATTCATACATAAATAATATATTAATGAAATACACAAAGATCCAATCAGAGAGAAAGGATGTATACCTGTTTGTCCCAACCTAAAAAAAACATAAACCACAAAACATAAAGAGAATTTACATTTTCAAAAAGCTTATTTGAACAAAAAATAAAACCATAGAGTTTCAATCACACAAAGAGAGAACGTATACCTGATTAGCAGAAATAAAACCATAGAGTTTCAATAAATCCAATAATAATTAGATATGCAAATAAATGTATACCAAAAATAAAATCATAGAGTTTCAATAAAACCATAGAAATTGTAGATCTGCAAACAAAAAAAACTAATTAGATCTAGAAAATATTTAACAAAAAAATTGTCAAAAAACATTGAAAATCCGTAGGAATCATACCATACTTTCATATATATATAAGAAATAAACCAAACCCTTAATATAATTACATTGTGTGATGAATCGAAGGTCAAGATCTTCAGATCTGTGGTTTTTGTGCATGTGTGCGTGTATAAGAGAGTAGATGGAGAGGTATAGGTAGATGATGGTGTGTGGCTGTGTGGGTGTGTGCGTGTGCGAGAGACTAAGAAGGAGATTACCTGAGGGCGGAGGCCTGGAAGGGGGAGGGCGACAACGTTGGAGCTCAAGGGAGGCAGGAGGGTTTGGGAGAGAACTGAAATGAGAGAGGGTAAGAATAAGGTAATCGGGTAGGTTTGGGGGTTCAAGTGGGCATTCCTTCATTTTCCATGTCATATGCCTCCCCTTATGATATGGCATAATGTTACACCATTAGATCGCATCATGAGAATAATCCACACCCATTGGATCATTTTACTATTCAAACACCCCTCTCCCCCTCACCCATATATATATATATATATATATATATATATATATATATATATATGCATATAGTAAGGTTTACAAAATGTCCATCCTAATGAAGAAGACATATGATGCCTTATATAGGCCCGGGGTGCGCAGTATCACCCCCAAGAATGAACTCCCTACCTAGCTGAGGTCATGGACAATGAGAGTGTGCCAATTGTAGATGATTAGAGTAAATGTCATTTTGAAGAATATTCCTTGACGTGGGTCATTGATCTTCGAACACTACACCAAAATGGGTAAATTGGCACCCTTCCAGCTGCTAGAGTTGTCACGGTCATTGACCGTGACAAAAAACACGCTCCGTGACAAGATATTGTCACGGTCAATGACCGTGCAATTCTTATAATATTGTCACGGTCAAGGACCATGACATGTCCGTGACAAATGTTACAGCAAAAAACCTTTTCTCCTTCTTTTTTTCCCCCGCAGATTCTTCCCTCTCTCTCTCTCTCTCTCTCTCTCTCTCTTCCATTTATATATATATGTGTGTGTGTGTGGTTTGTGGTGTGTGGGGGGTGGGGTAGGGTGGGGGGGGGGGAGGGGAGGGGGAAGGGATGGGGGGCTATTTGTATGTGTGTGTGTGCGTGTGTGTGTGGTGGGGGAAGGGGGTGGGGTAGGGTGGGGGAAGGGGGTGGGCAGGGTGGGGGGGAGGGGGTAGGGATGGGTGGGTGGGTGGTGGGGTAGGGGTGGGGGCAGCGTGTGTGTGTGTGAATGTGCGCGCGCGTGTGTGTGTGTGTGCGTGTGTATATGTGTGTGTAGTGTGCGTGTATGTGCGTGTTTGTGTGTAATGTCCCTTGTAAATGAATTGATTGGTTATTAATTTTTTTAGTAAATTAATATATGATTGCTCCTCATTGTAAATTAGTAAATTAATATATGATTAATTATGAAAGTAGGATTGCCCCTCATTGTAAAGTAGTAAATTAATAATTGTATACTTTAATTGTTAGTTTAATTGATGAAAATAATTAATTGAGTAGATGAATTAGAAGGAGTACGGGATACACATTTGTTGTTGACATTGCTGTTGGATTATAGTGGATCGATGTTGGGTTGGTTAGTTTTAAAAGTGGCATGACCACTGGATTATTGTCCATATGGGGGTGGGATTTTTTAACTTTTTTTTAAAATTACTTTGTATATCGAACAATATATATATATATATAGTATGATAATTAAATGAAACATACTTGAAATTACATATAGTGCGCATAGATACTAGCCTTTTAGTTCTTATGCGTACGCATTCAATAGCCCTTAGACCCGTTCGAGAGTCATTACCCCTGTAATGAGATCTCTCGAATTGTCTCATTTGGACAGTTTGAGACTGCATAATTTCTGTATAATATTCTTAGTGGCTTAAAATTGTTACTTTTGGAGGAAGTTCTGCAGTCGTATCCTAATGTTCTCTGGGTACATACTAGATTGACAAGTGTGACTGTTATTTTAATTGATCAATTGAAATAACACTCACACTTGCCAATCTACGTCGTGTACTTGGAGAACTACGGGGATATGTTGCCGAATGTTTTTTCAAATCGTAACAATGTGCATGAGCTGTTAAGTATATTACAGAAAAATGCGGTCTTGAATGGGATATGACCACTCACCCTTTAGAGGAGATGGAGGAAATAGAAATTTCTATTATAAATTGAATTTGAATATAAATAAGACATAATTAAATGAAACATACTATAAATCTAAGTTTTGTTTATACTAATCCATGAATATACGCTTCGTACCTTTAATAGGTGATTAGTTGTGGTAGCTGTGATGGGATATCCAAAATACAAAGAGTGGATGGGTGAGACAAATAGAATGGGGGATGTGTTTCGCAGAGGTGCTAACGAATTTGTGAAATATGCAAAGAGATGTCATAATGATGAAGAGTTTCCGTGTCCGTGTGCTAGGTGTAAGAATGGTAAGGTATTTGAGTGGAAAATAATTAAACTACATTTGTTAAGATCTGGTATGCAAGATAGTTATCGATTTTGGAGTTTTCACGGTGAATTAAAAGTTCCTTTTGTCCCCGACCAACCTTCACAATAACCTTCAACAAGTAGGATAGATGTAGAAGGGGACGACGTAGAACATAATATGTTAGAGGATTTAGTTGTTGATGCGTACAGAGTTTATGAAGCAGAAGAGAATGAAGTTACTGATGATGTAGAAGGTTCGAGTGCTCGTAAAGATATCACGATAAAACTTGACGATGACTACCAAAGTTTAAAATTTAAGGCGACCCAACCGTTATACTCTGTCTGTGAGAAAGATCAAACAACTTTACATGCCATGGTTTGTTTGCACAGTTTGAAGACGCAATACGGTTTGTCTGGCAATAGCGTGACATGAATTCTGAAATGGGTGAAGGGCTTATTACTAAAGGAGAATACACTTACAAATAACTATACTGTTATGAAGAACAATTTGAAAGGTTTGGGAATGAAGTATAAATCGATTCATACTGTTGTGTATGAGTGCATACTATACCGAAAGGAGTATGAAAATCTCGATCGTTGTCCAGTATGCGATGAACCTAGATATGTCCAATCTACTAGTAAGGAAGACACAAGCTCAAAAGTGCCTAAAAAAGTATTGAAATATTTTTCCATTAGGCCTAGATTAAAGCAATTTTTTACAGTACCATGGATAGCGGAGGCAATGACTTGGCATGCTAGGGTAGAAGTAGGGGGAATATCATACGTCATCCTATTGATTCTACTGCCTAGAGGAGGATGAATTATGAGTATCCCGATTTTTCTCTAGAACAACGCAACATTCGTTTGGCTATATCAACAAATGGTTTTAATCCATTTGGAAATCTAAGCTCCAATCAGAGTGTATGGCCAGTGATCCTAGCCCCACTCAACCTCCCTCCTTCACAGTATATGAGACCTAAATTTTCGATGATGGCTTTGTTGATACCTAGGCCAAAGGCAACAAGTGATGACATCGACGTCTACCTGGCTCCTTTGGTAGAAGAATTAAATGAGTTATGGGAAGAGGGTGTGCAATCATTTGACTCTTTTAGAAAAGAAGAGTTTACGCTGAAAGCTATGTTGATGTGGGCAATTAATGATTTTCCAGCTTATGGGACATTATTCGATTGTGTAGTACATGGTTATTTAGGGTGTCCTATTTGTGGAGAGGAGACTGAATCTCTTCATATATCCTTTAGCTCAAAAAATGTTTACCATTGCCACATACTGAATTATGCTACTCATGATTTACATAAGTGTAAGTCCCACGATTGGCATGTGATCATGCAATTGGTTCCTCTATTGTTTAAGCACTGTTTCTCCAAGCATAAGGATTTACGGAGGGCTATTATGAAAATTAGTATTACCTTATCACTCTTGTGTGAGAAGGTAGTCAATCGAGAACACATAGTGGCCGCAAAATTGGCGGTGACTGAAGCGATTTGTGTATTGGAGAAGTACTTTCCCCCCAGCATTCTTTGACATAAATGTTCACTTGTTAGTACACCTATGAGACGAGGCACTTCTTTGTGGTCCAGTTAGATATCGATTGATGTATCCGTTTGAAAGATTGATGAAAGTTTTTAAAGATTACATCAAGAATACATGATACATTACATGATCAATTGCAGAGGAATGCATCACCATGGAGTCATCAATATATACTCGGGAATATATGCCTGACTCGACTAGTGTTGATGAAACTGATGAGTTCATTGATGATGGTGGTCATGTGATGAGAAAATGAGTGAAATTAACGAGTTTGAAACATGAACAAGTAGCTCGTTATCTATTTGACACACATGAAGATGTCGAAGAATGGAAAAAGTAAGTTTCGATTATGATAATGTTTAAGATTATTTTGGATTATTTTATACATGATTAAGTTTGTAATATGCAGAAAATATGAAGCATGCGAGAACAATAAAAGACGAAAAATAATGGTACAATCAAACAACGAATTTAGGCTGTGGTTGACGCAAGAGGTAATTGTAATGAAAATGGCCGTTATATAACGTTACATTACACTCAAATTTTACAACGAATATAATTAATTTATCTATATTCTCAGCTCTTAAAGACGGGTGATGCGACATTAAGGCTTGCTCGTCTAGCCACTGGACCCTTGTTCGTGGCACAAGAGTATAAAAAGTATCGATTGAATGATTACATTTTCGGCGCTAAAGTGTACGAGGAAAGTACAAATGTACAGAACTCGAGCATTTCATACAAGGCTCTTACTTTCTTTCGAGCGAGCGCAAAAGATAAAAACCTCGTTGAAGCTGAAATGACTTACCATGGTGTAATCCAAAATATATTTGAATTGGATTATATAAGATTTAAAGAGGTTGTATTTTACTGTGACTGGGTAAGAGTTGAGGATAAAAATGCTTGTAAAGTTGATCCTGTCACCAATTTGATCATGGTTGACTTGTCCAAGTTGAAGAGAAACGACCACGTGAGCGACGATTCGTTTATTTGTGCATTTAAAAAGGTTAACCAAGTGTTTTACTCAGAGTATATCAACAATGAGCCGTGGTCAATTGTCCAACACGCGCCAAAATGTCTAATAGGCTCGATACTTATGTGGCTCTTCGGACGAAGAAGGGGAAGGACAAGGAGGTGTCCCCGAGCGTGGCGGCCATGATTGTAAGTAATCCGACAATTTACTTTTTGTTAATTACATTATAATTTTTCAATTTACTTATTTTACTAATCATGTGCTTTTTATCATTTCAGGCAAAGCTTAAGGAAGTGCATGAGTCGCAGTCTGATGCCGACAAGGCATCTTTGTCCACAGACACACTCAGCCAAATGCTTGGCTCTAATCACAAGGGAAGGACAAGGGGTGTGAGATCGTGGGTGGCCAAATCTAGGATCATCGGATTGGAGATGAGCGACACCAGGTTGGATCGAATGGTGGACTCGCATGATGCAAAGCTGTCCCGTTTTGGAGGCGACAGTCCAAGATATATTCTCATTCATGAAGCGTTCGTTGGGCGACAAAAAATGCAAGGGAAAGGGAAGGAGAAGGTGGTAGGGGAGGAGGTGAGGGAGGACGAGGTGCGGGATGATGAGGATGTGGATCTCGTTGCTTCATCTCCGACACGTGCAAACTTTGATGATCCACTTCCCTATTTGGCTCCCTTCGACCGATTGATGTCGACACTTGGTTGGCCGAGCGTGTTTATACTGGACATATTTGATGGCCAGGGGATAGGGCGAGGGTTGAGGGACCCGAATATCGTCCAGGGTGGACTAGTTCATGGACGTGAGCTTCAAGACATCGAGTCCAAGGTACTCGTCATGCATGTGATACCCGAGAAGGAGAACTCCCCATTGTGGTTGCGCGAACAATGCGGAACGATGCATATCAGTGGGTGTGTCAATTCGTATATCATGTGGCTTACTCACCTCCTTGGATTTAACCTTACCCAAGACATGTAGTGACATTATTTGAATTGAATTGTATTGTTTGTAAGTTGGTATATTTGAATTATTTTTAAGTTGGTACATTTGAATTATATTTGGATTATATCGTGATGGATATTGTCTCTATTTTGAATGTATATTTGCACTATCTCTATTTTATTTGGATATATAATGTTTGAACAGGTACAACGTTGCTATAACAGGTACATATATACTGCTGGGCAGTGACAGTGGCCATACTGCACAACAATTTTTTTTTCAATTTTGCTCAGAATTGTCACGGTCATTGACCGTGATGATTTTTTATTATTAAATGTCACGGGTTTATCACGGTCCTTAACCGTGACAAAGCTTGTCACGGTCAAGGACCGTGATAAACCCGTGACAATTCTAACGAACTTGTCATGGTCAATGGCCGTGATAAGTCCGTGACAAAAAAGTTATCATCCCCAGAATTATCACTATCATTGACCTTGATACGTCCAACTTTTCAAGGTCAATGACCGTGACAATTCGACAGATTTGGTGTAGTGGAATAACAGTTTTACATAATGTTCCAAAAATACCTTTGTCATGCTTCCCATGCGTATATAGTATGTGTCTGAGGTAGAAGGGTCTTGGACTAACCGAGACTGCTGAGGCTCTATTCTGTGCTACAGGCCTAGCTGAGACTGGGTTGTCATTTCAAATTGATGCTACTATCTGTAATTGAGGTTACTGATTTAGTGTACTAGTGTCATCTGAGGCTGACACTGATGTAAACCGAGATGCGGTTTTATGTTATGAGCTAAGACTGAAGTTAGGTGGGTCGTCTGGATCCCGCTTGGATGAGTATTTTATGAGGTGAGACTCTTACATACGAGACTATTCACGAGGGATTGGATAGACAATGGTCTTCTCAGAGGAATTTCTTCGACGATTGATTTCTTCAGGGCACTATTTTGACGAGACCACACTTATGTATATCAGTCACCCTTAGACCTTAACCTTCAATGTTAGTAGGAGGCAGAAGTTCAAGTACGTAGTGGTCTTCTCTTCTTGTCTTATTACATGGTTGATAGGTCGTATTCGAGGGTACCCAAGAGTCAAGCTAGGTGTAATGGTCATATCAATCCCCTTACTGGGTCATATCCCACTTATGAAAAGTTATCCAGCTATCGTCCATTGGTGGGTTATGCTAGAGGTATCGCAACGTCCTAGGCAAACTTTGACCATGCGCGCAACTGTTGCATTACTAATGTGCTTTGGGAGTTATTCCCTAATCATAACAACACATTTTGAAATTCATGAGGGGTTCTTTTGGCGAAAAAAGACTCTTAGCCAATTCATTTCTTAGAAACATATAATGACTCTTGCCTTTTCTATTTCTTTCTCTAGATTTTTGCCTCCTATTTTTCACAAGATATTCCTTCTCTGGCGTGGTCTATCCCCTCATAGGAAACTTTCGTTCTTTCAATGTAGTTCTCAACCTTTCCTTCCATTATTCTGATCGTTTAATTTAGGGTTCTTTGAATTTTATAGTTTTCGGTGAGTTGTAGGTTACTCCGATAACTACTTTGTGGTAGTTCCACCCCTTATGCTGTTTTTTGGGATTTTAGGTGCTTATGAACTATTTTGGTATCTCTGCAAAGTTTGGGGTAGTTTTTAGATATTTCGATGTCAACTTCGGTTAAGGTTGCCTGAAACTGGGCATATAGTTCTTGGTTTAAAACAATCATTCTCATGACATTTGGCCTTGAACCCTTATAAGCCTTAGATTTTAGGAGTTTTCTATGTACCATTTCTTATAGGAGGCTTGGACAGAGTTATAATACTTTCTCAGTCTTGTCCATCGAGAGGTGGAAGAGGCCGAAGCTCATCTTAACTAACCAAAGTCCCCTTTACCTCTGACTTCGACATCTTTAGTTGTAAAAACCCTATTCTTATCTAACCTATCATCCCCACTACGAGACTATACTTCAACCCCCAACTGTGATTTTCATTAGTAGTGACACAATGTCATTTTCCTCCAATGGATATAGTCCCTCTGAGCGTTTGGGTATCCGCGATGACCGAGTATACTATGACTCTAACTGATTTGAAGAGGCCATGAGGGTGACCATTTCTCATCCGTGAGAGGCTGAGAGGACATATTTTACCGAGTCTTACAGAAAAGGTCATCCCAGCACTTCCTCTCATCAATAAGGGGACCCTGAGCCCCAAATCTATGATGTCTCAGATGATGAGACTGGGGATAAGACTAGGAATATTATTCCACCACTCCCACAGATGCCTCATCATGTCACTGCTATGACCGAGGATGAGTTCATACGTCGAGACCCTCGAGGCAAAGCCCCTGTTATTGAGGAGGAGGAGGAAAAGGATCCTTATTTATTGGACACGAGTGTTGCCTTATCATTACCTAGTGATGTCAGAGAGACTGATTTAATTATGTGGTGACACATATATGGGATAAAATACTCTTTTAATATAAGGTTCCCTCATGAAGACAAGCGTGCCTTTAACCTTAAGAATAAGGGTGAAATCACTATCCACGGGAAGATGTTTAAGGTCGGCTTTTGCCTTCCTTTTAACTTGACTATTAGATCCATTCTCTTTATAATTGGCGTTGCTTTGACCTAATTGGATCCAAATGATTGGAGGATCCTTTTAGGGTCAACGACATTTTCTACCCCTTTCTTATATTTTATAGAGAGATTGAACTCTTGTAGGAGTAGGATCCACCTTATGAGGCGCGGCTTCGTATCTTTCTTAGAAAGGAGATATTTAAGGGCCACAATCGATGTTATCTTCTAACCTCTAAATTAAGCCATTATGAGCTGAACTAACACCTGTGCCTTCCACCTCAGAGGCGACCCTGCTAACAGACCCTCTATTTGGGTTCCTCCGTGTGCTATTCACCGCCCTCTTATTTGGGTGGTGTCTTGGTTAAGCTTCTTCGAGACGATCAGTGATTCTAGTTCCACAAACGTTGTTAGGGTTGATGTCTTGGCTATAATGCTCCCTTGGGCAGAGACGATAAAATGCTTATCCCTACTTAGCCTGGTGAATACACTATCCCTCTAATGACTCTGAGGGGTGTGTTGAACACTCTTTGGTGTGATGAACTCTCTTTCCTTGATAAGTTGTAGATGAAGTGGCGCCTGGCCAATACGACGTGTTTGATGTTTCGTATCTCTCCCCAAAATCCTTATTTCCACATGCTAAGTCTTCTGGACCTCCTTAAACCTTCTTACTAAGACGGAGGTGGTGAGGGTCAGTGATACCTCTCCACCTGAGGTGTTGTTGGACTTATTTAGTATGACATGGGGGTGGTCCCCCTACTTATGGTTGCGTGGCCTCTCTAGTAGCTGGAGTAATGATATTAACAGTTGGATCCTCTGGGATTCGACTTATAATATCTTGAATGAATGCTAAGAACTGGTGTTGCATCTATTGCTGGCTGGCCAAAAATGACCTAATAGATGTTGCCACGTCGGTCATCTCAGAATGCTGGGGTGGTTGGCTGGAACCAACCCCGACGTTTGACGGTGGGTCAGAAGACATCTTCAATCAGTGAGATGAGAAACAACAACACAAACAAGGGTGAAAAACCCAGAAAATAAGATGAATAAAATGTGACATGATGAAATCCTCCACCTAAGATTTTTTAATGGCGATTCAATTAAAACAATGGTGGATTTGGATCACCACCAAAGATGATACAAAGAGAATCCAAGCTAGGATGAGTGAGGAAAATGCTGAAACATTCCCACAGACATCGCCAAAATAATGATATTAAGATCATGTCATGGATTCAACCTGAGTTTGAGCTTGCATAAAATTGGTGAAATTACATGTAATAAACAAATTAGTAAAGGATATGAGATAAAAATGTAGATAAACACGAAGATATAAGTGGTTCAACCATTGGCTTACATCTACTATGTAAGGTGAAGTTGTTTTCACTATAATAGGGGCTCAAAGGACATTAAAGGCATACAAGGTCTCTCTCTCTCTCTCTCTATATATATATATATATATATATATAATTTAGCAGAGTTTGAGTAGGGTTTACGAAAAGTCCATCTTAATGAACAAGACATATGATGCCTTACATAGACCTGGGGGTGTGCACACTACACCAAATCCTGCGAATAGTCACGATTTTGGGGTAATGGCCCATAGCCGTGACCAACTCCAAAATGGGCGTGACCAAGTCCATGACTTAGTGTGGTCATGAGTTGTCTCGCATGTGGTCACAGACCCAGGATGTGACTTGTGTGGGTCACGGCTATGAGTCGTGATCCATCCGTGACCATTATGGCACCAAGTTTCCCTCCAAATGTGGTCTCGAAGGGGTCACGGTCTAAGGCCGTGACCATAATCCAAAATCCACACTGAGATGGTCATGGATTTGACCTTCCTGGGAATCGAGCCATGGCTTTGGGTGATGACTAGTGTATTGACCAATGTCTTTATACTTAATTCCCAGACTAACTTTTCATTTTCCTCAAAAATTTCTAAACCCTCTAAACTTTCCCTCTCTCCGACGATTTCGGCTCCTTTCAATCTCAATCTCTTTTAATCTCATAGTAATATTTTGTGCATTTGTATTTCTGTGTGTGTATTTTCGTCTGTATTTTTGTGTGTGTATCTATGTGTGTATTTCTGTATGTGTGTATTTCTCCGTGTGTGTATTTTAATGTGTATATGTGTCTATATACGTGTGTGTATTGTGTATGTATGTATGTATAATATATATGCGTGTATTGTTTATATGTATGTGTGTACAGTGTATATATATATTGTATGTGTATATGTATTGTTTATGTGTGTGTGTATTCTAGAAAAAAATATGACTAATGTTGGTTTAAGTTTGGGGCTGAAATATAAAAAAAATATAAAAAAATATATGTGTCCTTTAATAATGAGGCTAAATTTGGGATTAATTTTAGGGGTGATGTTTGTAAGGGATTAATTTTATGACTATTGTTTGTAAGGGTTAATTTTATGACTATTGTTTGTAAGCGTTAATTTTAGGGTTGATGTTAGGATTGATTCTAGGGATTGTTGGCTTAAATGACAAAAGTAAGTATTCAGAACCTAATGAATTAACGGTGAGATACACACACATACACAGGATTCACTCGTGGGAGACTATGTGGCTTCGCTGGTTTCTTTGGAGTTTTGTCTGGACAGTCTTTGGACCAGTGCCCTGGATTTTTACAACTAAAATAAGTGTTCCCATTATTTATTTTAGACGGTGGAGTTCGATTTTGTTGAGGGAGGGGAATTAAGGCTTGTTATGCAACTATAGTTTATTCCACGCTCTTCTTATCAAATGCCAGATTGTTGATCGGAATTTCTATTGTAAAGCGAAGACTTAGTACGAGTGAGAAAGTAACCATTGTGTGAAGGAAATCAAAGGTCGGGTCACTAAGATTTTCATGATCATTGTGTGTAGTAAGGCCGTACCGACCACGGAAAAGTGGTCTATTTTGGGAGTATTCTACCCAAAGTGACACCACAATCGCATTCATATATCTTTACGTAAAACGACCACAAAACGACCCATGTAACCCGCAAGAACCGACTGCGTAGTCATAGGACCCTCGGTTTGTGTGTGTATTTCTGTGTGTATGTGTGCAAGGGATTCACGCCCTCGTTGATGATACAAGAAATCGGCCATAAGACCTTCTCGTACCAGCAGGTCAAGAGTGATGAGTGTGTGAAACACGTAAAGCAAGCAAACAGAGAGAAGACAAGATATAGAGTGGTTCAGCCTCTAAAATAGGCCTACATCCACTGTGTTGCTCCGTTCTCATTATGTGCGTTGCATTGTACAATATAATCATGCCTATAGAGGCGTACAAGTATGAGAATAAAGGAGAGTTCATGACAGTATTGGAGATTCCGGCGAGCCCGTGAGATGGCTGTGATGCAGATTCTAGGCCTCCAAAGCTTATGTTGGGGTGATGTAGAGAGAATCTGTGTTGTAGTGCCTCAGGTGTGTGTGGAACCGATCCCCCACTTCCAGCTGTGGTCCTCTATTTATGAGGAAGTGAGTTGAGTCACGTGCCCTGAGCACATGGCGTATACCAAGTCTGTAGTAGATGTGGATGAGGGCGCGCAGCCCACAGAGTAGCAGCGCTGAGCTGTTGGAGGGGGACCGCGGACCCTAAGCTGGGGTGCCGCGGCATCTGATGGAGAGGGCCACATCCTGTAGGAGTTTTGACCGCGCCCTATAGGTGTTCTGGCCGCGCCTTGAGTGAGATACCGGCCGCGGCCTGTATGGCCTGAATGCGATTGTAGAGGTACTACCACGGCAGGGTGCTATACTTGTACTATCAATAAGCCCCCAAGCCGTAGTGCCAAGGGAGATATATTGGGACTGCGGCTAAGTAGCCTAGGTGCCGCGGTGCTTCCAAAGTGACGATTCGTCTTTCGCGCTCCCTTATATAAATTGTTTCTGGCCGTGGACTTCATTACGTTTCTAAAACTTTTGAGAGCAAATCGAGAGAAAATCTTGTTCTTCCTTTCTCAAGCATTTTTCGGCAGCCTTCCAAGGTGGTTCGAAGTTGCGTGTGGTGTTTCCAAGGTGGTGTGAGGCTGAGCATCGCAGATTTCTTCATTTCCAGGTAATCTTTCGATCAATAGACTTCGTAGTTTGCATTTCTTTCCAGTTTTTTAATAATCGAACATCTGAATCGTACACCAAACCTGTTTCTAATCTTCATGAACATACTCTATCTGTTTGATAGGAATCTAGGGCTTCAATTTAAAATCTGCTTATTCCCTCAGAATTGAACATATGCTGAACTGAGACCTAAGTTTGATAATTGTTAGGATCCTTGAGATGCCATGGAAATCATATAACTGTTCTTGCTGTTCTTGATGCTTTTCACCAAGTTCTTCATATTTTGCGAATTTTGATCTTTAAAACGATTAAACGCTATATTCATAAACTGTTTTAAGAGTAAATCCGCGGCATGAAGCCCCAACTTTAATCTATTCCCATTTTGGTCCTTGTGGCATACCGTGGACGTCGACCGCGGTCTCTTAAAATCTGAGATTTCCCTTTGCAAAACTCGAGTAGATAACTGCAGAAAAAATACCAGTAATGTTGAACCCCCTTCTGGAACCAAATCGCGGCGTTTAGTAGGCTGGCTTAGGACCTTTAGGCTGATTTATCCTCCTTGGTTAGACGAGGGTCGCGCCCTTTGATATGGAGGGTTAGATGGTCACCCTTTTAGGTTCAATCAATAATTGGCAATTCATGTAAATAATCTTTTCGCGGCTTCTTGGTCTTTTCCAAACCATCATGGCTGCGGCGCCTAACTGCGGACTCTGCTTTTCAGGTACCGCTGTAGCCATATGAACTTTGACCCAGACGAGTTTTTTAGAGGCTTTTGGGCGAAGCATTTTGGGGCCTCTCCTCCTGAAATTTCTTCCGTGCATCCTCTAAGGTCAATAGGCCCTTGCAAATTAAATGATTGCCCTAACTGCATCATACTCGACTCAGACTCCGCGAACTCCTCATCTGGGAAGGTCTTCCAATCTCCGCTGATGGAAGAGGAAGCCAACTCAAGTACCCATCCCATGGGTGAAGGAGATATTACCGCGGCTGCTAGAAATAAGCCTGGAGGTACATCAAGGAGGGCTGAGAGACCCTTGGCCGCGCTTGGTATCCGCAGCTTAATGACCCAAAATTGGGTTGAGCAGGTGGCTGAGGCCTTCGAATTTCCAGAAGATTTGACGTGTTCAACCCCTGCCGCGAACCAAAGACCGTGCACGGTTCTATCTGATGACGGAATTTGCTTCCCCCTGCACGCGTTCATTTACGGGCTGCGGCTACCTGTCCCAGTTCCTATCCGTCGTCTTTTCCAGACAATGAAACTGGCCCCAGCCCAGTTAGATCCCAACGGTTGGAGAACTGTTCTTGCCGCGGTCGTGCTTTGGGAGAACTTGTTCAAAAAGGACATTACTCCCACGGAGTTCTTTCGTTTTTACCGCCTAAAAGAGAACTCTGTAAAGTTCGCAGGATACTACTACTTTTCACTCCGCGACCGGAATGAAAGCCTTTACACTGGGAGGCCAACTAGTGTAAAAAATTGGAAAGGAAAGTACTTCTACATTTCTGGAGAAGGGTGGGAGTTCCACCCTGAAGAGAATGAGAGGGAAAAGTCGTTTAAAATGCCGCGGTAATGGGGAACTCCCTCCAAACTAGGTAATTTTTAAATATCCGCGTCCCTTCCGCATATTTTGTTAAATATCGGCTAACCTTTGGATTTATTCTTCTTTAGTCCTTGATAACTTGACTTTAAACAAAAGGCAAGAAAAGAGGGTTGCTGAGGCATCGGCGGTACCTGCTGAACACAAGAAGTTCAGCACACTAGTTACATCAGCGAGCATATTCGAAGCAGGTTTCTTCCCCAATAAGTCAATTCCCCAGCAAATGGCCGCAGAAGGTAACACTAATATTCCGCGGAGTATAAAATATTTCTGCAATTTTTGTTCAAATACTTGTGTTTACAGTTGCTTCTCTTTTTTAGGTGAGGAAGTTGATAGGAAGCTGCTGGCTGCCCAACTGGCCAAAGTGGACGAGGACGCGGTGGTTCTCAATAATACCGCGCGAAGCAGGAAGAGGAAGAGGTCCAAGGCCAAGGGATCTGCCGCGGTCCCGTCTGGAGACAAGGCCACTGATCCTGCTGCGGATCAGGTGGTTAATGATGAAAAACCTGCGCAACATGAACACTTCGATGATGACATAGGGGAAAATTTGGCCGCGGCTGGCCTGATGTCAGCTGAAGTCCCCCTTCAATCGTCCTCTCCTCCACCGCCAACTGTAGTGGCGGTTAATGCGAATTTTCCACCTCCCCAATTCCGCGGAGAGTCCGGGCCAGATGGTAGACCAAGGCCTCAATTAAGGCAACCTGACCCAAATTCTTCTTGGGACACTAATGCAAAGGCTGCGCGGAGAATGAAGCGAGCCTTGGATGCCGCGGACCTCGACAGGCTGGTTGGAGAAGATCATGAAGATCTGGAGGACTGTGGCCTCCACAGCCTTCTGAGGGTACGTACTAGTCATTTAACTTTGCATCCCATATTTTTTTGTACTTTTTCTAACGCCTTTTATTTCATACAGGCCGCTGATGTGATTGTGGTCCAGAAGAGGAAGTATGAGGCTTTGTATAGGCTGAAAGAGGCCGAGAAGAGTGCTCATGCCGCGGACTTGCAGTCTGCACGGACCTCTTCTTTTGAGGCAGGTAAAGAGTCCGCTGCCGTGGCCCTCTAGGCAGCCCATATGGACTTGGAGAAGGCCAACAAGGCCAGAGAGGAAGCGGAGGAGAATTTTAATCAAGCCGCGGAATCTCTGAAATCCTCACAGGACCAGACAGCCGAAGCTGCCCGTGTTGCAGAGATTGCAAATACCAAGCTCGCCCTCCTCCAGCAGAAATATCAAGAGTTAGAAGCCAAGTCTGCTCAGAAGGATGAAGCTCACGCTGCGGCAATACAAAAGTTGGAAGTTGATCATGGCGACGCCCTCCAGCTAGCCATAGATCATGCCGTGGAGTCATTCAAAGGCTCCAAGGATTTCTTCCTCACCAATAACATGGCATACCTCCGCGGCTACCAGGAGTTGCGACAGAGAATTATTAAGAACTTCCCTGATGCCAAGGAGACGGTCCTCGCTTGGAAATTAAGTGATGCAGAACATCAAGAGTGCATTGCTGAGCTGAAGGCCGCGGATGAAGAAAGAGCAAGGCTGATAGCCCAAGCGGAGGCAGAGGCAGCGGCTGAGGACGGAGAGACAGAGACTGCCGCAGGCGGAGAAGAGGCTGATGATGATGATGACGCAGCCTCTTAAATTATTAATTTCTGTTGCATCATCAACTTTTTGTAATCTTAAATTCTTAATATTCTTAATATAGGGCTGCGTCCCTCCTTTTTGTAATCTTAAACTCCTGTTGTGGCTGCGGCCTCCATTCTGTAATCTTCGGCTATTAATACAAAGGCTGCCGCCATATTTTTATCACTGCTTAATATTCCTTGCTTTTCTATATTGCATATTTTACATTGCCTGCTATAATGAATGGTTGCACGTTACTGCCACATTATTGAAAATGCGTCCGCGTCTCGATGACATCTCATTTCAAGTCCGTGGAAAGGGATCGATTTCGTCTGATTTTCTGTCAATGTCTGCGCCCAAACAAATTGTGTTGGATCATCTAAGGCAGCTGCATACAAGCTGCGGCCCTTCATCATGCCGCGTCATGCAAATATCTTCACTTGATTGCCGCGGCCTTGATTTCAAGGCTGGGACTTCCTGACTGCATGGGGTTAGGCTGACTTCATCGCACCCGGTTGTCTAAACCGTTTATCTTTTGTCATCCCAAAACCCACATGGAACATGTAGCGAGCTTCAAGATATTAGTGTCTTAGCATTTTCATGAATGAATGGCTCCTGGAGCTCTACAACCGTATCGGTGGTCTGTGGCGCACTTCAGGTTCATCTGATCAAGGTACCTCCGTAGACATACGTTGGTGTTTCCAAGTCTTCTCGAGCTGGGTCGTGTCACCAAGCCCTAATATGCGAGACGCTATCAAGCCTCTCCCGGCTGGGTTATGTTATCAAGCCACCCACAGCTAATATGCGAGACACTATCAAGCCTCTCCAGGCTGGGTTATGTTATTAAGCCACCCACAGCTAATATGCGAGACACTATCAAGCCTCTCCAGGCTGGGTTATATTATTAAGCCACCCACAGCTAATATGCGAGACACTATCAAGCCTCTCCAGGCTGGGTTATGTTATTAAGCCACCCACAGCTAATATGTGAGACACTATCAAGCCTCTCCAGGCTGGGTTATATTATTAAGCCACCCACAGCTAATATGCGAGACACTATCAAGCCTCTCCAGGCTGGGTTATGTTATTAAGCCACCCACAGCTAATGATATATATAAAGCCATCCCTGGCTAGATATTGTAAGCCTTCCGGCTCGATGATGCGTCCCAAAAGCTAAGAACGGGCATTATAAGCCCCCGTGGCTAATGTCGTATTTCGAGAGCAGAGAATTGGCGTTGTAGGCCCTCGTGGCTAATAAAAGCTCCTTGAATCCTCATATGCTTTTGCGAATATGGTCATCATATGACAAGATGTAGTTGCACATTGCGAGGGGAACTTCTGAGCTAATGAAGGTCGTAACCCATCCATAAGTGCATCCCGAAGTAGAATAATCCTTCGAGATAATTTTGTTATATTTCCTCTGAAATCTGTTTAAGACAAAAAGTCTTTTTATGAGATAGCAGGTTATGAAACCAAGAGAAATATCAGATATAGCTAAACTTGATAGTTCATATATTTATATATGTATGCTGCAGCTAATGACTTTGTTAACAAAACATAAAGTTTGGAGTATTAAGGCTACAATGAGCTTCATAAAACATAAACAGAAATAGTTAAAATTAGAAAGACTAATGATGAGATGTGGCATGCAGCCTCTGCTAGGTCTGGCTGAATCCCTTATGCATTCTTCAGGAATCGCTTCAGCATCCCTTGCCCAATTAGCCTTTCAACTTCATCCTTCAGAGCATAGCATTTCTCTGTGTCATGGACATGGTCCTGATGGAATTTGCACCAGGTAGCTTTGTTCCTCTTGTGGGGTGGAGCTCTCAATTTTTCTGGCCACCTCAAAATCTTGTCCCCTTTGATGAATTCCAAGATCTCTTCAATTGGGAGGCTCAACTGAGTATAGACACCCGACTTCTTCTGCCTTTTTTGACCTCTGACGGTTGATTCCGCGATTTCATTTACTGCCGCGGCAGGCATGGCTGGCTTTGCTATTTCCTCCACTTCTGCGCCTATGTTTTTAGATGCCGCGGCCTCCAGCATTAGCACCCTCTGAGTGAGAAAATTGACCGGGGTCTGAAGTGAGGCGTGGTTGTCATAGAGGTGATTAAGGTGATTGTATAGTTGCACAATCTCATCCTTGACTTTTGCACTCCGGCTGGATTCTCCTTCCATCTCTTCTTTTGTTAGTCTTTACAAAGTATATATATAATCTGAGAACAAACTAACAGCAGTGAGCAATCTCATAAATACTGAAGTAATCGAGTAGGAAATGGGGATGCAACATTTTCACTGCTATGGGGCATCGCGGCCGCGGCCATAAGGCACGTAGTAAGATGCACTGTCGCGGCCTCATATGATACACTATGGTAGAGCTAGAGCCCAACTGATTACGCTCCTCAATGTTTGAAGCTTTTGTAACAGCTACCCTAGTGGAGGCCACGACCATAAGACATATTTACTGTCTGGCCGCATCCCCCTAGGCAGCAAGGAGCAATCCCAAACCTGAAGCTCGGGAACTGAGTTTCTCTCCCGAAACTTATGGAGAGCACACCTACTAGGGTTTGTCCATGAGTAAATAACCTCTTGGTGCACAACATGGCACAGTTTCAATGATAAACCCTAGATCATAGGCCAAGAACAACAAAAAAGGAGTAGATACAATCCCTCCCTAATCATTCATCTTTTTGAGGCAAAAGCTCGTCATGATTTTCAATACTAGCTAGATAGAATGATATCACAGGGGTATGCAAAATAGATCTAAAGCCATAAGATGGAGTATATCTGGATATAAGAAATACCCACTTAAGGGTGTGAATATGATGCGGAGTCCAATAACCAGTAACCGACCCGTGAGGAGATGATCCAAAGGACCCCCAGGGATCGAATAAGGTGTTTGAAGAACTCATATATGCAGAGAAACAAGATTGAAGTATCTTCTCCCCACGGTGGGCGCCAAACTGATGATACAAGAAATCGGCCATAAGACCTTCTCGTACCAGCAGGTCAAGAGTGATGAGTGTGTGAAACACGTAAAGCAAGCAAATAGAGAGAAGACAAGATATAGAGTGGTTCAGCCTCTAAAATAGGCCTACATCCACTGTGTTGCTCCGTTCTCATTATGTGCATTGCATTGTACAATATAATCATGCCTATAGAGGCATACAAGTATGAGAATAAAGGAGAGTACATGACAGTATTGGAGATTCCGGCGAGCCCGTGAGGTGGCTGTGATGCAGATTCTAGGCCTCCAAAGCTTATGTTGGGGTGATGTAGAGAGAATATATATTGTAGTGCCTCAGGTGTGTGTGGAACCGATCCCCCACTTCCAGCTGTGGTCCTCTATTTATGAGGAAGTGAGTTGAGTCACGTGCCCTGAGCACATGGCGTATACCAAGTCTGTAGTAGATGTGGATGAGGGCGCGCGGCCCACAGAGTAGCAGCGCTGAGCTGTTGGAGGGGGACCGCGGACCCTAAGCTGGGGTGCCGCGGCATCTGATGGAGAGGGCCGCACCCTGTAGGAGTTCTGACCGTGCCCTATAGGTGTTCTGGTCGTGCCTTGAGTGAGATACCGGCCGCGGCCTGTATGGCCTGAATGCGATTGTAGAGGTACTGCCACGGCAGGGTGCTATACTTGTACTATCACTCGTACATAATAACTAGTTAATGATTCATTAGATCCATTATTTATAGGAATAATATTCACGCCATCGTTCATTTTTCTCAGGAAAAATGAGTCACGGTGATAATATATGGCAATAAGAGTGTGAAAGGTTGCAAGTGTCCCACACTCATACCTCTTTCATTAATGAGCCTCATTCAGTGGGTACTCCAATTTATTGGTATGGGAATAGGAAGATCGAACAATTTAACTAACATGTAAACTGTGGAGTTCATCTCCAGCAAGAGTACTTGTTCAATCGTATTCTGTTTTCCCTACCATAATGCTAGGATGAAGCTGTATAATATATATTTTGCGTACATAAGCCTGATATAGCATTGACCCTACTTACGCTGTCAGTGAAGGAAAAAAAAATTCACCCATTATGTATAGAGTTACGTACAAAGAGCATTGTCGAAGACTGTGATGTCTCGCGAAAAATCTAAGTCAAACTCAATCTTGCCAATAGGCTGAAGAGGATGAGATTTTGAGTTCATTTCACTGACATCTATGAATCCATTATGGATACGCTTTCTCCTAATTGGCCCACGCAAAAATCCATAGGTTTTAAAAACAAATCCCTACTGGATAGAGATCAGACACATTGAACTTCAATTAAAGTCTTACCATGAAAAGGTAGATTATATTATATGGTCAAAATTTTATTTTGTTAGTTATAATTTCATATTGAACTTTGAAATTATGCATCTATTATTATATATACACGTTGAAATTTTATTATTATTGTAGATAATGTCGAGAGGTAATGGAAACAACGCTCCAACCGAGGGCGTGACACCAACACAAGGAGAATTGTCATCACTAATTGGTGAGCAATACTCAACTCCACCAACGATTCACTCCCCTATCCGAGTTACAATATGCAAGGTACTCCCATTAATCGAATAGACGCACCCATTGCTCCCGAAACTGTCGGGTCAGTTGAGAAGAAGCCCATTGGGTTCTCTCTATTGGGAAATAACCCCACAGGGGATAAGAATTACGTTTAACAATTTAAATCCCAGTGTTTTTCCTTGGAAAAATGAATGTGGGAGTATGAGGAGATGACAATTGGAACCTCATAGATAAAGCTATTAAATATGACATCTACGAGCAACTCAACAAACAGTTTGAATTTTCTGCAAACTCAAAAAATTAGGTTCTTTCTCGGGTTGCTGAACAACTCCGAACATATCGTAGAAACCTTAGGCAGAAGCACTTCCCTAAGGGAGCATTGAGCTCCGAAATTTTGGGGCTAAAAGACAAAGTCCCTTCGAACGTTGAGATGCCAGTTAGCCAATGGAATGATTTTCCAGAAAATGAGGCGAAGGACTCGAAAATGCTGCAAAGGGAGAAAAAAAGCAGAATAGGGCAAAAAAATTAATGTCCATCGGTTTGGCTCGAAATCTTATGAAGATTTGAGGAGCGAGTGGTCGAGCAAGACAAAATGTAGCCCAGATAAAGTAAATATATCGAATAGGGCAAACTTGTACGTGCATGCAATACGAGACAAAGATAATAAATTCCCTTTTCACTTAGCTAAGACTCTAGAATTAATAGAGTCTCTGAATAGTCAGTCAAATTCAAACCCATCCGACGACATTGACAATGATGCCCTCGCACAGACCTTGGAGAAGGGCCATAGTGGGAGGACGAGAGGTTTGGGGTCATATATTTCAAAAACAAGATTCAAACACATCGCACCTCTCATGGACGAGCTTTCTTCTATTAATAAGCATTTCTTGTCCAACGATGAATGTCATTTTAGGTATGAAGGGGATGTAATGGGGCTTCGAAATGAATTGGGAGGCATGAATGATAAACTTTCATAAATTATGTCCCTTTTAACCGGCCGTATGCCCCTACAACCCCCAATGCATCCCGATTTCCCCTCACCTCCTCAAAATTTTCCTTCTTCTCTATTCCCCTCACAGATGATGGTTCCTCCTTCAACATTCCTCTTCTCAATGCCTCAGCATGCCATTGGTATTGGATCATCGTCAATAACCCACGCCGACTATGATGAGAAATACTATATGAAGGACCTGGGAGGTAAATTTGTCGTTAGGGTGTGCACGCTCTTATATACTCAAGTAGGAACTTTAGTACATAATCGAACTTTGGAGGAGGGTGAGTGTCATATCCTAGTTGATAAAGTATATGTCGGTTGTGAAGATGCTCCAGTGCACGTTGTGAGCTGGGAAGGTAATTTGTTGAAAAATAATTTAAACTCTTTTACCACTTGGCTAGTTTATAGTTTGATGAAGATTTAGTAATATTTTTCTTATGTTGTAATAACCTCACTAGACAAATTTATTTAATTTGAGTTTAAGCGGTTGTGTAGTATCGTTGATTGGTGTGTTCTTGTATTTAAGTTATTGCATAGTTTGATTGATTGGTGTGGTGTTGATATTTATGATATTTATGCTTTACTGTACAACATGATATTTTTATTTTATCATGCTAACACATGATTGCAATTTGAAGATTATTAAATGGATTTCCCACAATACAAAGAGTGGAGGGGGAGACTAACCGAATAGTTAATAGTTATGTTAAAGGAGTTCAAGAATTTATTAGCTACGCTTTTAAGAACCTTAAAAGTGAGAAGATTTCGTGCCCATGCACCCATTGTAGTAACGAAAAATATAAATCTTTAAAAGTTGTTGAGTTACATTTAATAAAGTGGGGAATTTGTCAAGATTATAACAAGTGGACAAACCATGATGAAAAATAGGTACCTTATGTTCCCGAAGAAATATCGGTAACCGACCGCATAATAGACCACCAACGAGTGAAAGTGCTAAATGATTCGCCAACACATCTTCCATTGTCCGACCTAATTGACGATGCCTACAGAGTCCACCATGACCAAAATAACCAACCTATGGAGACAAATATTATGGATAATGAATAATTTGATACTGAACTACCAGGAGACCGAGAATATATACGCTTGAATGCCGATGTGGCTAGACCATTGTATAAAGATTGCAATGAAGTTCACTCGGTATTGTATGCAATGATTGGTTTACATAATTTGTATAGTTATTTTGGTTTGTCTGCGAGCAACATAATCGAAATTCTTAAGTGGGCTAAAGAAATTCTCCCAAAAAAGAACACGTTACTAGACAATTATCCTACAATGAAGAAGAGCTTAAAGGGTTTGAGATTGAAATAAAAATCTATTCATGCTTGCAAGTATGATTGCGTATTGTACTGCAACGAGCACGAAGAGAAGGATGAATGTCCAGTATGCGGTGAGCCTATATATGTCGTTTGTGAGAAGGTAAATAATAAACCTGCAAATTATCAAAATAGCTCGCAAGTCCACAAAAGGTTTTGAAGTATTTCCCACTTGGGCCACGATTAAAATGGTTTTTTACTGTACTATGGATAGCGGAGGTCATGACATGGCATGCTCGATGCCAGGTGGGTGGGAAGCTGATGCGTCATCCAGTTGATTCACTCGTCTAGAAAATTTTAAATGCACGACACCATGAATTTGCAAAGTAATCGTGCAACGTTTGTCTTGAAATATCAACCGATGGGCTTAACCCTTTCGATAAGTTAAGTACTAGTCTGAATTATTGGCCAGTTCTCATGAAGCCTTTAAGTCTCCCTCCAACACTGTGCCTGAGAAAGGAGTTCACATTGTTATGTTTATTGATATCCGGGAAGAAGGCTCCAAGCGATGATATTTATATATTCTTAGGCCCATTAATCGAAGAACTAAAAGAGTTGTGGGATAAAGGCGTGACGACGTTCAACTCTCACAAGGGTGAAGAGTTCACACTTAAAGAAATGATGATGTGGGTGATCCAAGACCTTCCTGGTTACGGGTCCTTATCCGGTTGTAATGTTTATGGTTATTATGAATGTCCCATATGTGGGGAGGAAATTGAATCCACTTGGATAAAACATAGTAGTAAAATGAGTTACATGGGTCATCGTAGATTTCTGCCAACCAATCACCCTTTCAGGAATGACAAGTCTAACTTTTATCTTATTGGTCAAGAGCGTCGGATGCCACCTACTCAGCTTTTTAGTCAGCGGATTAAAGAGAAAGTGGTATCTACGACTGCGAGGAGTAGGTACGTAGGCAACCACCCCAAGTTTGTAAACCTAAAGCCTAAAGCAATGGGAGATCCTAACGACCCTAGGAAAGAAAAACCATGGTCCAAGTGATCAATATTTTTTTATTTTTCATATTGGAAAGATCATCATGTAAGGCATGTAATTGATGTGATGCGCACAAAGAAGAATGTTGCAGAACATTTGATAGGAACATGTCTAAGTGGATCTCATTCTAAAGATGGAGAGCGGGCCCATCGAGATCTACAGTATATAAACCTAAAGAAGAAACTCTGGTTAAAAAATGATCCTACAATAGGAAGAATTTCTACCCCTCCATTTTCTTTCACTTTGACTACTAGTGAGAAAAAGATCCTCCTAGACACATTGTTCAACTTGAAGATTCCAATGGGTTATTTTGGTAATTTACGTAGGGTAGTAAGCTACCAAGAAAATGACTTAAAACAGTGAAACTCTCACGATTGGCATGTAATCATCCAATTAACTCTTTATTTCAGCATTGCGTCTCTGAACACAAAGATCTCCATCGGGAAATTATGCAAATCAGTTTGTCTTTTACCCTAATTTGTGAAAAAGTGGTAAACATAAGGCACATTAAATTTGTAAAATCAAGTTTAGCTGAGAAAGTTTGTGTATTAGAGAAATATTTTCCTCCATCATTCTTCAACATCAGCATCCACTTGCTTGTTCATTTATGCGATGAAGTTTTATTGTGTGGTCCCATTAGGTATCGTTGAATGTATCCTTTTGAGCGCTTGATGAAAAACTTCAAAGTTTACATAAAGAATACACGGTATATAGGAGGGTCAATTACTAAAGAATACGTAAATGTGGAATCATCATTATATGCTAGGGAATATATGCCAGAATAAGAGGTGAGGAGTTTCAATCCTCATGGAGGATGAGTGATCGAGGAACTTGACGAGTTTGAAGACGAATTACAGTTTAGGAACCCTAAAGAGGTGAAATTCACAAATATACAATATGAGCAAGTAACTCGTTATGTCTTTGAATCGTAAGATGAAGTAGAAGACTGGATAAAGTGAGTATCTTCTGAATTATTCTTCTTTAATTATATATATTTTATATTTTATGATCTAAACTCTAAAATTTATTCGTAGGAAGTACGAGAACGAAATTGCTCAAAATCAAAGGAGAAATTGCACGAAAATTGATTTTAGGACATGGGTATCAAAAGTGGTAAATTTCAAATCTTATGTGTGTGACTAAAACATGCTCTAATACAAATTCATTAATAAATTAAGCTTCTAAAAAGAGGTGATGTCTCTTCCAGGCTTGCACGCCTTGCAAAAGACCCTAATTTTCGTGCAAAAGAGTTTAAGAATTTTCTCACCAACGGTTTTGATTTCATTTCATATCCATACGAGGAAAATCTTTTGACGCAAAATAATAGAATATCAATTTCATCCTTGACCACATGTATCTCTAGCAAAAGCGATAAAAATCTAAAGAATACGGTGCTAACCTATTATGGGATAATCCAATAAATCCTAGAACTTGATTACTTAGATTTCACTGAAATCGTATTCTATTGTGATTGGGTAAAGGTGAAGGATACTACAATGCTTGCAAAGTTGATCCTGACTCCAAACTTGTTATGATAGATTCATCAAAGATGAACAGTAAAGATCGTATAGTCGATGAGCCATTTATTTGTGTCTTTCAGAACGTAAATAAGGTATTCTACTCGAAGTACTTAAACGATGGCAACTCGTCTATTGTTGTGCATGCACCAAAGGGTATGAATACTCAGGTGGATTGTCTAAAGGCTCCAAAAGAGTTCCAGTCAGCTCTTGATGACAATCCCAATTTGAAGGATATTTTATTTGATTTAGAGGAATATTGAGTATCAAAATATTATTTTATCCTTGTCATTCCTATTATGATATTGACACTGTATTAGCTCTTTGCTTTGATGTATGAATGTTTACGCTTCAATTACGAATGTTTAATATGATTTACTTTGATGTATTAATGTTTAATTAAATTGACCCAACTCAATTTCCACTTGTTCCTGTACAAATACGTCTGTTAGATCATTATTGGTTATTAGCTTGTTGTTGGATAGTATGTTAGATGGAGTACAAGATTATTCTTGATTGTTGGCTTGTTATTGGATAGTATGTTAGAAGGATTATGGGATAATTATTGGTTGATGGATAATATTTTTCTCAGGAAAAATGAGGCACGTTGAATTATTTGCTTTATTGCTTTATTGAATTATTTGCTTATCAAGAGAAAAAAACACTTCTAAATCTAATGTAGTTATGAGAAATTGTGATCACACTCCCTAATAAACTACCACTTATATTATAATAATCGAGAGGAACCCCAAAGCGCAAGGAGTAAAACGCATATGAACTCCCAAAACATAACCCATAGAAAAACAAAAGATACATCAAATGTTGAGCATGAACAATAACCGGTAAGAATTCTTCTTTTGTTGTAGTTAGCCTTGAAGCAAGCTTGCCTAAGCTTCTTAGTTCTTTTAGTGAGATCCAATTCTGGCACCAACTCCATTAGTTTCTTAGTTCTTTCAGTGAGATCCATACATCCAATGTTGGATCTCACTGAAAGAACTAAGAAGCTTAGGCAAGCTTGCTTTATGGCTAACTACAAGAAAAGAAGAATTATTATCAGTTATTGTTTATGCTCAACATTTATATATCTTTTGTTTTTCTATCACTACACCAAAAACAACAATTTGGCACACCCTGATATTAAAAATCTGGCACAGTTTAAAGCTGTGCCAAATTTTGGCACGGTTTAATAACAATCTGGCACACTTTAAAACAGTGCCAAAATTGAGTACACTTACTAAAATATAAAAGACCTAAAAAAAACATTAGATAACATTTCTTTTCATTCCCGCTCAAGCCCGTCTCTCTTTCATCTCATTGGCTCTCTCGCCTCTCTCTCTCTCTCTCTCTCTCTCTCTCCCTCTATCTATCTATCTATCTATCTATCTATCTATCTATCTATCTATCTATCTATCTATCTATCTATCTATCTATCTATCTATCTATCTATCTATCTATCTATCTATCTCCGGTAAGCTCTTTCTCGCTCTCTCCGGAGAGCTCTTTCTTCCATACTCTCTCTCGCCGGTAAAAAACCTCCACCAGTAAAAAACCTACGATCGATTTTGGCCACTGAGACTTCAATCGACCAAAGGTAGCAGCTCCATCGTGTTTGACCACTGAGAAAAGCTCCGAATCAAGGTAAACTCTGACCAAATCTTTGAAATGTAGTTTTGATATTTTAAACAAATATATGTAACAAGTTTACTTTAGCTTTATTCAGATGATTGTGAATTATTGATTACCATTTTATTTTATATTGATGAGAAAATGAGATGGATTTTCGATTTTATATTGAGATTTTGTGATCTGGGCATTTTAGGAACACCTAATTTGGGATATTTTGGTTTCAATTGCTTGATGGGGATATAAGTTAATATACAATTTTTATGCGTGTATAATTTTGTGGTCAGTGTTGGCTTCCTCGCTGGCATATTGTGCAAGTTTTTGCCATTGTGGCTCTTCTTATTGGTGCTATTCAAAACTTTATTAGCTATGGTTGGGTATGGCTCATCGTTACCGATCGAGATCCTATTTTGCCATTATGGGTGAGTCTCTCTTTCCTTTTCTCATTATTTTTGTTAGATTATAAGATTATTTCATGATTTGGGTATGTCGTTAATAATTTTCATGTTTATATTATAAGCTTATTTCATTGTGGGCTGTGAGATCCTATTTTGCCCAACGTGTTTCTCTCTAGTGGTAAAAAAGAGTTAAGAAATCATCACTCTTTAATTCAATCCATTTTCAGCTTTTTGTGATTTGTGGAAACTTCAACTTTGAGTAACCAGACGTGAGCTTTACAAGCATTGCATAGTCATTCGTATAGGTGACCATATATGGATCAATTGATTGAACCTTCTCAAATTTCATTATAGCTTCTTATTCGTATAGGTATTTTTGGTTGAGAAGCATTGGCGTCTTATTGGTTGGGGCCAAATTCAATGTAAATTTTATCATTGTAGAAATATTTCGTATGCAAATCATTCTTTAAACATGACGCTTTGCATCACATTTGGCCAAAAAAAGGATGCCCCAGACAGTGATGCCACAATTGATCCGCTTATGATTGACACCCGACGAATGTTGCATTTTATTAACTCTACCAAGACTAAAATAATCCATATAATATATTCCCCCTCTTTTAGTATCACGACAAACGATCTCCTTGGTGAGGATCCCCTTCAAATATATCTCTTTACTGTTAAGGTCCATTAATAGTTTAGCTATGCAATCTTGAAGACTAACTCTCTTTGAATCACTTTTACATCCTTTATAATCCACCTCACTTTTAAGAACTTCATCTTCCAAATCATTAACTAATTGGAATATGTCACAAAAATTGTTCTTTTTCTATGTTTTGAAGACATCGTTAAGTCTCTACACTTTAATAGAGAATTTCCTTATGACTAGAGCCCGAACCTCCCCATATCATGAAGATTTGACCACTTCAACAAAATCATGATGGTTGCACCACATAGATTAAAATTTAAACACTTTAGGAATGATGTCCAACTCAGTATTCACAGACACTAGCAACGAATCATGATTCGAACAAATTATATTCATATTATGGATGCTAATATGAGAGAAGAGTGAGGACCACTAGGAGTTCCCATATGGTTCCTATAAACCCCAAATCCAGTAAGCCACAATCATCTATGGCTTGATTAAAATCTCTAACAACATTGGAATCCAATTAATTTTCACCTAGTTTCTCTTCTGACAAGTAACAACATTGAATCTGCATTTTGTGAGTTTTCATCAACTTTTTAACTCTTATTGAATAAGATCTTTGAGCCACTCAACTAATGTTCCACACAATGAGACTGGTCATTTAGTTACTTTGGGATTGGAGTTTAAGGATCCTTTATAATTGGATCTGGTAGCCTTTTTATTCACGTCTTTAAGCCGAGCATTATTGGCTACTTTAATAATGTTTTTTCCCTTGTGTCTTCATTCTTCTTTGGACTTCTGCTTTATTTCCATTGTATCACCTTAAAATTTTTGTTCTAGAATTTGTAATGAAAAGTTCAAACAAAGCCTTATAGTTCCACCTATTATAAGTTAATGAGATATATTTCAAGGTTAATACATCTCCTCGAAGGTAAAACCCTTTTAGATATGTGTTTTTTGTCATCTTTTTGTCTGTCATTTTATTTTTTTGATGTTATTTAGTCTTCCATTGAATTTTCATTTTGTATAATGAAACATAGCTACTTATAAATGATTGGTTGAGAGAAACAACTACTTATAAGTTATTGGTCATTTTTTATGTTATTTAGTCTTCCATGTTTTCATTTTGTATAATGAAACATCCCTCTCTGCCTCCCTCCCTCCCAGGCTACAACCCCTCCTTCTCTGCCTCCCTCCCTCGCTGCCTCCATCAGGTATGTGATTTGTGTTTTGTAGTAAAATTGCACCATTGTTATTTGTAGCAAGCTACATATATGCATATATGTGCATATATGCAGATATCTGCATATATGATTGCGAATGTTAATATGGTAGCAATCCATAGGTGTTTCATTTTATGGCTAAAATTAGTCTTCAAGATAATAAGTGAAATGTTTTGGTTTGAAGATCTTGAACAATAATTTTATTCTGGACCAGTTTCCATATTGTAACTGAGGTTCTTGGAGGAATATACTTCTTCCAAATGAAAGAGAATTCATCACATCTAGGACGTTTTATTCTGACCACTTCATAAGCCTCGTTGAATGTTAGATTCCCCATGTGAGTTGAAATCCATATAAAATAGTCATCTTGATTATCAAGTGGTAGCTGTAATTCTTCTATCTTCCTAAAAATAAGAGGGAATTTAGAGGAGAAATCAGAAGGTATATCCCACTACCCTCTCTAATCCATTCACACACCATTTGATTATTATAAGGAAAGTTCGTTCTATCTCTCATTTGTTTTATTATAGGTTCTCCAATCCACGTGCCAGTCCAAATCTACACAGTTTTTCCATTGCCAATAATCCATTCAAAATGAAGAATGATTAGGGTATAATCTTCTTGATAACCATGCCAAATAGAGCTAACCTTATAACACATCTTCTCTCCAAAAGGAGTGAATCTATGATTCGAAAATTCAGACCTTGTAGACTTTTTAAAACAAGTTTCCCAGACATATTTGAAGATGACAGCATTATTAAGACATTTGAAGCATGTTAAACTGAGACCACCTTCATTGATAGGAGCACAAACTTTATTCCAAGTCAAAATGACCAACATTCTTTTATAAGTTGAACCATACCAAATAAATAATCTAACCCAAGCTCGCATTTTCTTTAAGATATTTCCAAGCCATTTATATACTATGAAACCGTATATAAGAATAGGTTGGACCACAAGTTTGATCAATTAAAGCTACCAACAGAAGAAATCATGTTTCCTTGCCAACTATCAAGTTTAGTTTTAACTCTTTGATTATATCTCCTTTAGAGTTCCATTTAACTATATCCTTATCTTTCCAATAGTTTTCCTCAGCTTTAAGAGCTTCAACCAAGTGTTTCTGAGCTACTATTTCAAGGTTTTCCCTGAATCGGAAGTGTTTCAGGTCTTGAATTTCTTCTTGGTTTTTAGCTAAAGAGACTTTAGCTTCAATAAGGTTCTCATGAATATTCTCCAAAAAAGAAGTATTCAAAATTCTCAAAACACATTTGAGGTGTTTTAGTTTCTCTTTAAAAATATACACGGGGAAACTAGTTGAATTGATGTTATTCCATTCACTCTTAACAAGATTCATGAAAAAAGTGTGTGTTTACATCAAGTTCATTTCATTTTAGGAGGAAAATGAAACCACTTTATATAATAAGGACAAGGGAAGTTTTGAAATAGTCCAATTTGAAATGCCGGAGTTAGATCTATACTTGGTAAATCATTGGTCCTATTTAACAGTTGTATCTGAATTCATTTACTTAAACTATATCTGTGAAATGTCCTTATTCATTACCTGTTTGGTTCTTAAAAATGCTTTTTTGTCCTTAAAAGGGGTGATGCAAATCTTCTCTGAAATTCCAAATACTGAAACTGATGTGGTATATTTTAATACTGCTTTGTTTACTACCCTAACCATTTGTAGGCCTAAGTTTTTCTTTATTTTATTAACCATTTGTAGGCCTAAGTTTTTCTTTATTTTATTTCTCATTTCCTTAACTATAACTATGAGTGGTGGAAGAGAAACCTGGAATTACAATTGGTGTTGAGCGACGGCAGAATTACAATTGAAACCATTTGTAGGCCTAAGTTTTTCTTTAGTTTGTGCGACACTTGTTGTTGAGCGACGACAGAATTACAATTTGTAGGCCTAAGTTTTTCTTTATTTTGTGCGACATTTGGTGTTGAGCGACGGCAGAATTACAATTGAAACTACGAGAAAAATCTTGGCCCAACACTTGAAATGGAGAACAAACTTGGATGTTGCCTAGCCCATACCAGACATAGGGTGAATGGGGAGGGGTAGCCCCTTGCTAAAGTAAAGCAGAGCAGCGACAGCCCCCTGCCGAAGCAGAGCAACCCCTGTCCTCTCTTCTCTCTCGCCTATGTCCTCTCTTCTCTTCTGCCCCTATCCTCTCTTCTCTCCCTCACTCGCAAATGCAACCCCCTGTGGTACACATGGTAATTGGCATATAAATCATAAAACAAACAAAACAAACTTTTACCCGTCTTTCAGTTTAGATGTTGAGTTTTGGTTTTATTTGTAAACAACATTAAGTTTCTCTTAACGTATCATTGCAGTCCACTGTTTAGTTTCCGGCCAAATTGACATTTATTTTTCTGATGTTGCGATTCTTTTTGTTTACAAAAAAGGCTAAAATGGACTATTAAATACAAGCATGCCATGTGGGCAGAGTTCATTGTCTTCAGCCTTTGAAACCCTATCGTAACCTTACTGTTTTATATCATTCCGGAAAATAGCTAGTATTCCAGATCTTCTTTGATAGGTTTTCCTGATCTTCTTTAATGTGGATGGAATCACCTTGCAATAGTATCACAAAACTTGGCCCGTACCTATCTTTCAAACAGCTATATAGCTATTATACATACTGCTTATATATTTATAACAGCTATATAGCTGTTATAGTTATATATATATAACAGGGCTGTTATATATATATATAACAGCTATAACAACTATATAGCTGTTATATATATGGAGCTATATAGTTATATATGCAGCTTCAATATCTTAGTTAGCTTTATTTTTCAAAAACATAGTTTGAAGTGTATTTTCACGTATTTGCAGTTGGTCAACCACGTCCAGACTTCTTTTGGCGTTGCTTTCCCGATGGCAAAGGGGTGAGTTACTCATCAACTCCCTTTAATTTTTACTCCCACGGAGAGTGTAGAACAAATGTATTGTACGAAATAATATTGAGGATTATGTGCCCAAAGCTATAATGCACTTTTTCGTGAGCACTACAAATCCATTTAGATCTGACTGTATATCTATCGTTCTCAGGTCTGCATTGATAAGACTTTATCCTCCTTACACTTCAATGGATACGGCTCGAGGCTTAAGGCGTTCCTGTCAAGTTGTCCCGCATACAAGTTCAAATGGCTCACACTATAATTTTATTCCAATTAACAAGTTTTGATCCTAATGAGGTGAGGGTTTACTTTTAGTGTTTTACTTTATTATTTTGATCTCTCTTATCTCTTTCTCTTATTCTATTTATTCTCTATAGAAACCAAATGGGTTTTGTAGGCATATTTTTTTGTTGATGTTATTATGTACCTGCATACTTTATTGTTTGAATTGTAAAATAGAATATGACGATAAATTCAAAATACGTAGATTAGGCTTAAAAACAAGTCGTTTGAGGGTTAAAACCCAAACCAGCCCCCAAACGACCCCGTAGGAGGCACGAACACCTCGCACGGGACCAATATAACTTATAGGAACTGACCGCGTAGTCCCGGGTCTCTCGATTTGAGAGTATGATGATAATTTGTGAAAATCAACACTTAGACATAAAAACAAGCCGTTAAAGGGTGAAAACCCAAACCAGCCCCCTAACGACCCCGTAGGAGGCACAAACACCTCTCACGGGACCAATGTAACTTGTAGGAACTGACAGCGTAGTTCCGGGTCTCCCGGTTTGAGAGTATGACGATAATTTGCAAAAATTATACTTACACTTAAAAACAAGCCGTTAAAGGGTGAAAACCCAAACCAGCCCCCCAACGACCCCGTAGGAGGCACGAACACCTTGCACGAGACCAATGTAACTTATAGGAACTGACCGCATAGTCCCGGATCTCCCGGTTTGAGAGTATGACGATAATTTCCAAAAATACACTTAGACTTAAAAACAAACCGTTAAAGGGTGAAAACCCAAACCAGCCCCCCAATGAACCCGTAGGAGGCACGAACACCTCGCACGGGACCAATGTAACTTGTAGGAACTGACCGTGTAGGCCCGAGTCTCCCGGTTTGATAGTATGACGATAATTTGCAAAAATCACACTTAGACTTAAAAACAAGCCATTAAAGGGTGAAAACCCAAAGCAACCCCCAAATGACCTCGTAGGAGGCACGGACACCTCACACAGGACCAATGTAACTTATAGGAACTGACCGCGTAGTCCCGGGTCTCCCGGTTTGTGAATATGATGATAATTTGCAAAAATCACACTTAAACTTAAAAACAAGCCGTTAAATGGCGAAAACCCAAATCAGCCCCTAAATGACCCCGTAGGAGGCACGAACACCTCTCACGGGACCAATGTAACTTGTAGGAACTGACTGCGTAGTCTCGGTTCTCTCGATTTGAGAGTAAGACGATAATTTGAAAAAATCACAGACTTAAAAACAAACCTTTAAAGGGTGAAAACCCAAACCAGCCCCCCAACGACCCCGTAGGAGACACGTACACCTTGCATGGGACCAATGTAACTTGTAGGAACTGATCGCGTAGTCCCAGGTCTCCCGGTTTGAGAGTATGATGATAATTTCCAAAAATACACTTAGACTTAAAAACATGCCGTTAAAGGGTGAAAACCCAAACCAGCCCCCAAACGACCCCGTAGGAGGCACGAACACCTCACACGTGACCAATGTAACTTGTAGGAACTGGCCGCGTAGTCTCGGGTCTACCGATTTGAGAGTACGATGATAATTTGAAAAAATCACAGACTTAAAAACAAACCGTTAAAGGGTGAAAACCCAAACCAGCTGCCCAATGACCCCGTAGGAGGCAGGAACACCTCGCACGGGACTAATGTAACTTGTAGGAACTGACCGCGTAGTCCCGGGTCTCCCGGTTTGTGAATATGACCATAATTTACAATAATCACACTTAAACTTAAAAACAAGCCGTTAAAGGGGGAAAACCCAAATCTGCCTCCGAATGACCCCGTAGGAGGCACGAACACCTATCACGGGACGAATGTAACTTGTAGGAACTGACCGTGTAGTCCCGGGTCTCCCGGTTTGAGAGTATGGCGATAATTTGCAAAAATCACACTTAGACTTAAAAACAAGCCGTTAAAGGGTGAAAATCCAAATCAACCCCCCCAACGACCCCGTAGGAGGCACGAACACCTCACACGGGACCAATGTAACTTGTAGGAACTAACTGCGTAGTCCCGAGACTCCCGGTTTGAGAGTATGACGATAATATACAAAAATCACACATAGATTTAAAAACAAGCCGTTAAAGCGTGAAAACCCAAACTAGCCCCCAAACGACCCCGTAGGAGGCACGAACACCTCACACGGGACCAATGTAACTTGTAGGAACTGACCGCGTAGTCCCGACTCTCCCAATTTGTGAGTATGATGATAATTTGCAAAAATACACTTTGACTTAAAAATAAGCCGTTAAAGGGTGAAAACCCAAACCAGCCCCAAATGACCCTATAGGAGGCACGAACACCTCGCACGGGACCAATGTAACTTGTAGAAACTGATCACGTAGTCTCGGGTCTCCCGGTTTGTGAATTTGATGATAATTTGCAAAAATCATACTCAGACTTAAAAACAAGCCATTAAAGTGCGAAAACCCAAACCAGCCCCCAAACGACCCCGTAGGAGGCGCGAACACCTCTCACGGGACTAATGTAACTTGTTGGAACTGACTGCGTAGTCTCGGATCTCTCGGTTTGAGAGTATGACGATAATTTTCAAAAATCACACTTAGACTTAAAAATAAGCCGTTAAAGGGCGAAAACCCAAACCAGTCCCCTAATGACCCAGTAGGAGGCACGAACACCTCTCACGGGACCAATGTACCAATGTAACTTGTAGGAACTGACCGCGTAGTCTTAGGTCTCCCAGTTTGAGAATATGATGGTAATTTGCAAAAATCACACTTAGACTTAAAAACAAGCCGTTAAAGGGTGAAAACCCAAACCAGCCGCCAAACGACCCCGTAGGAGGCACGAACACCTCTCACGGGACCAACGTAACTTGTAGGAACTGACCACGTAGTCCCGGGTCTCCCAGTTTGATAGTATGACGATAATTTGCAAAAATCACACTTAGACTTAAAACAAGCCGTTAAAGGGTGAAAACCCAAACCAGCCCCCCAACGACCCCGTAGGAGGCACGAACACCTTGCATGGGACCAATGTAACTTGTAGGAATTGATCGCGTAGTTCTAGGTCTCCCGGTTTGAGAGTATGATGATAATTTCCAAAAATACACTTTGACTTAAAAACAAGCCGTTAAAGGGTGAAAACCCAAACCAATCCCCAAACGACCCCGTAGGAGGCACGAACACCTCGCACGGGACCAATGTAACTTTTAGGAACTGACCGCGTAGTCCCGGGTCTCCCGATTGGAGTGTATGACGATAATTTGCAAAAATTAACACTTAAACTTAAAAACACTCATATATGTAATTTTTTAGTTTTATTAATTTTTTTTTTGTAAATTATTGGGTTACTAATATCATATCTTTTTTGTATCCTATTTTTTTTGCAGTATAACAGTTTATCGTTGGCATTTATTCATGTGGAACACACAGAGAACTCAATGGTTTACAGCATGTGGTTTATTTATGATTTCATTTTTTTGTGTCATGGCCGTGCGGTCTTTTATTGTTTTATTGTTGACTTTTATGGCCGTGCAGGCTTTTGTAAATTAATTGTTATATTTTGTTTCCGTGCGGGCTTTATGTTAGGTTGGTTTTGTATTAAAAGGTTTTGGAATGTCCAGAAAATAGAGGAAACTCTGCCCAATTTTTTTGGGCAGGTGAACTGTTAAAGACTTGTAAACTTTTGAAGTTTGTATGTACATTAGTTTATTAACAACGTGCAATACTATTAATTTATGAATTTTGTGCTTTCAAATAATTATTTTTTTTATTTTTTTATAAAAAATTTGGCACAGTTCAAAACCGTGGCAAAAGTGTATCATATTTTGGCACGGTTTTGAATTGTGCCAAATTTTTTTTAAACTGTGATGAATCTGGCACAGTTAAAAAGTGTGCCAGAAGTGTTCCTGTTTGGCTGAATCTGGCACAGTTAAAAAGTGTGCCAGAAATATCAATTTCTGGCACGGTTTAAAAGTGTGCCAGAAGTGTTCCTGTTCGGCTGAATCTGGCACAGTTAAAAACTGTGCCAAAAGTGCGCCAGAAATATCAAATTCTGGCATGGTTTAAAAGTGTGCCAGAAGTGTTCCTGTTTGGCCAAATCTGGCACACTTTTGAGCCATGCAAAAAAAAAATTGCCATTTTGGAACACCTGATTCTGGCACAGTTCAAAACTGTGCCAGATTTGATCTGGCACAGTTTTAAACCGTGCCAGATTCCTATTTTTGGTGTAGTGTATGGGTTATGTTTTGGTAGTTCATATGCATTTTACTGCTTGTGCTTTGGGGTTCCTCTCGATTATTATAACACAGGTGGTAGTTTATTAAGGAGTATGATCAATTTTTTTATAACTACATTAGATTTAAAAGTGTTTTTTTTTCTTCTAATAAGAAAATAATTCAATAAATACCCCCCAAACGGACCGACCGCGTGGCCACAAGACCCCCGGTTTGAGTCCAAATTTTAGAATATCTACACTTAGGCTTGAAAACATACCATTAGAGGGTGAAATCCCGAACCACCCCCCAAACGGCCTCGTGAGCGGTGCCAACACGTCCCACGGGACCAACATAGCTCGTAGGAATCGATCGTATGACCACGGGACCCATGATTTGAGAGCCCGACCCAAATATCATCCTGCTCTTAAATCGTGGGTCCCCCATTTTGGCTGTTCGGGGTTTTCATTACTTAGGTTTTAGAATGTCCAGAAAATAGATAAAATTCTGCCCATTTTTTTAATATATTAAAAAATGGTCACGGGCATAGTCCCTGGCCAACTCTATTTTTTTTATCACGTATTAATGGGTTCACGACTTAGGGCTGTGATTATTTTTGGGAACATCAGAGTTTGGGTCACGGTCTAGGGCCATGACCAATCCGATAACATCAAAGTATGGGTCACGATCTAGGACCCTGACAATGTCTGTGACCATTTTCATACGCCGAAGGGTCGGTCACGACTTTGAGCCGTGACCCGCTTCGTGAACTTTTGCGCAAATTGATGGGTGGGTCAAGGCCCAATGTCGTGACCAGGCATGAGTTGGGGTCACAGCTAATGTCTGCGACTATATGTCGTGACCCCTAAGAGCCGTGCGAAATGATGTGGTTAGGGATTTGGGCCGTGGCCACTGAAGTTGGTCATGCCTAATTTGGTCACAGATGAAATTCGCGACCCACAACCAATGGTCACGGACAAAATTCGTGACCAATCGTCCAGTTTGGTGTAGTGACAGTATCACCCCAAGCATGCACTTCATACCTAGCTAAGATCATAGACAATGAGAGAGTGCCAGTTGTATATGTGTATAGTATATGTCATTATGAAGAATATTACCTCACACGGGTCATTGATCTTCAACAATAATTATACATATTGTTCCTAAAATGACCCTATTATGTTTCCCATGCATACGGGATGTGTTTAAGGCAAAAGGGTCTCGGCACAACTGAGACCACTGAGGTTTTATTCAGTGTTGCAGGCTGAGGAGAGACTGGGTAGTTGTTTAAATCGATGCTCCCATCTCTAACTGAGGTTACTGATTTAGTATACTGGTGTCGTTTGAGACTGACACTGATGTTGACCGAGATGCGATTCTATGTTGGGAGCTAAGACTAAAGTTAGCTGGGTCATTTAGATCCCATTTGGACGAGTCTTTCATGAGATGAAACGCCTATAGACGAGACTGTTTACGCGGGCTTGGGTAGATAGTGGTCTTCTCAGAGATGAACTTTCTCCAGGGCATTTTTTTAGACAAGACCACACTTATGTATATCAATACTAGTCCTAATTATTACTAAAATTATTAGTCCTAGTTGAAATAAGTTGTTTGGAGTAGTTTCCTAGAAGCTTTTTAGCTAGATTTATTTGCCTCCATGTTAAGTTTCTTAGCCTACAAGCTCTATTAATTATCCTACAAGCCGTTCTTTTCAACCACCAAGTTTAGATGCTTATCCACTAAGTTATATTACTTGGAGTAGCTTCCCAGTTTTGTTATTAAGTACATAAGTTGGACTGATTACTTTCTATGTCAAAGTAGTATATATATTTGAATCTTGTAACCCATAAGGGATATCACGAAACAATATGAAAGACTTTTATTTTCTCATTTTTAAGTATCTTCTTCTTGATTCAAGGACTATTCTTCAATTTTTTCATTTTTGGTCTTATGGCGGTATGAGAGTATTAATTGTTGTTCTCTAAGGCAGTGGGTATAGAAAAAATTCTTATGTAAACTAGGGTGAGAAAGTGTAAAAAAAAGTTATCTACACAACAACAACAACAACATATAAAATGAGGAAGGGTTTATTATTTTTCTTTCTAGTCTTTCAATCTCAAAATGGCAAAAGTGATACAATGAGGGGATCAAACGCTATTTTTGCTAAAAAGGTACAAAAGGGAAAAATATAATAAATGCTAAAAAATAAGACTGTATCCCTATGCTCCTGCATCATTCTCTTCCATGAGAGGAATCCATATAGGTGAGTACTACTTGATGCAAGGTAGGCTCATTAATATAATAGTCCTTCGCCTTAAGGCATCTAACCCAATGGACCAAATAACGTGTATAGTCACCCAGTGCAGAAGAGACAAATGCAGAATCAAGTATACCCTCAATACGATCAATATGGGAACGGACTGTCTGGGTCGAGGATTATGGAAGAGGAATGGGAGGGGAATGGGTGCCTCTGAAAGGATAAAGGTCTGCCATATTAAATGTGTGATGTATGCAAAACTCCGAAGGAAGGTCAACCTCATAGGCATTAGGTCCACAAGCGTGAATAATAGGAAAAGGGCCAAAACGTCTCATAAGAAGCTTGTTGTCTTTGTCAAAACATCGTGCTTTCTAGAGGTACACCATAACTAAATCACCGGGCTAGTAAGAAATAAAATGGCGATGCGCATTATCCTTTTCTTTGCAAGAGGTGTAGATAGTCCAAAGACGAGTATGAACATCGACCTGGGTGGATGTCAAGTGGGCCATAAACTCCTCTGCGAAGGGGCACATAGGAACTATCTCTGGTAGATCAACGAGGTCAATGGGCATAGTTGGGGACTAACCCAACACAATCTGGAATGTTGAGAAACCTATAGAACGGTCGACTGCATTATTGAAAGCAAATTCAGCTTGTGCAATCATAATATCCTACCTAAGGGGGTGCTTGGAGGTCAAATAATGCAAAAGGTCTCCTACACTCCTATTGACCACCTCTATCTGTCCATCAGTCTGTGGATAAAAGGTAGTTGAAATTGGAGCCCCGTCTATAATAAGTGCCATAAGGTCTGCCAAAAATATCTGATAAAGTGTACATCTCGATCGGATGTGATACTACAGGGAACGCCATGTAAGTGAACAATCTCTCGAAAGTACAAGGACACGATATGAGAAATATCTCTTGTACGAGAACACGGAATGGAATGATGCATCTTGGAGAATCGATCGACAACTACCATGATGGAATCATGCCCATTGGAAGTACGAGAGAGGCCCACAATAAAATCCATCAAAACATCCTGTCACGAGCGCTCAATTATTAGTAGTGGAGTGTATAAACCAGCATTAGAGTGCTAACCCTCGGCCGTCTAGAAGGTATAACAATGCCTGATGACGGAATTGGTATCCCACCTCATAGTTGGCAAATAAAAATGGGTTCATAATAATGTATGAGTGTATGTCTGTCCTAAGTGACCTGCTAAGCAACCCCTTTAACCTCAGAAATAATCTTCTCCCATAAAGAGGAAGAAGGAATACGCAAAGCTATCCTACGATGTAAAATCCCATCCACTAGTAAGTACTCCCCTGATTCCCTATTGCCCTACTGATAGGTGGCATAAATGGGCCCAAATCCACATCCATCGAGTGGAGGTCTCGAATCTCATAGAATCTAAAAACATGACTCCGAAAAGTCACTAAAGCATGAGCACGCCGGCTAAGTGCATCCGCTACCTGATTCTCCTTCTCGAGCTTGTACTGGAGGCAAAAATGATAACACTAAAGGTAAGCTGTCCACTTTGTGTGTCTGTCACTAACACGCCTCCAGCTGCGAAGGAATCGCAGGGCCTCATGGTCGAATTTGATCATGAACTCCTTATGTAGGAGATAAGGTGACCAAAACTTCATGGCCTTCACAAATACATAGAACTTAAAGTCATACGTAGAATAGTGTAAGGTTGCTCCCATTAATTTCTAGCTAAAAAACACAATGGGCTTCCTATTCTGGCTCAAGACAACACCCATCCCTATCTTGCAAGCATCACAGGACAGTTCAAATAGCTGATCAAAGTCCATCGAGGAGAGGATAGAAGCATTCATCATCAACTCCTTGATACATGTGATGGCCCGCTCGACCTCCTCAGTCCACTTGAACTCAACGCTCGAAGAAGTGCTCATTAAATCCATGATCGTAGCCATAATGGTGCTGAATGATGCTATGAATCATCGATAGAACCTAGTAAGCCCATGAAAGCTGTGAACCCGAGTCATCGAAGTGGGGGTATTCCAAGCCACCACCACTGTAATCTTGGATTCATCCACCCTAACGCCATCCGTCGATACTATATATCACAAGAAAGTCACCAATAGAACCATGAAAGCACACTTTTTGACTGTGAGGAGAAGGCGTTCGGCTAGTAAAACCTCCATAACCTGAGTCCCATGTCTCATATGTTCCTCTTCGGATCGAATATAAATCAAAATATCATTAAAACAATCACAACAAACTTACCCAAGAAAGGGCACAAAATCTGGGTCATCACCCTCATGAACGTTGATGGAGGGTTGGATAGACCAAAATGCATCACTATCCACTTGTAAAGTCCATCCTTGGTTTTAAATGTTATCTTTCATTAATCACCCGGCCTCATACGTATCTGGTGGTATCCACTCTTAAAGTCTAGCTTAGAGAATATCATCGCCCCATGGAGTTGGTCCAACATATCCTCAAGTCGGGGAATTGGAAACTGATATTTCATCGTGATTTTATTAATGGCGCGACTATCCACACAATGCGCCAACTTCCATCCTTCTTGAGTGATAATAATGCGGGGACTGCACAAGGAGACATGCTCTCCTGAATATACCCCTAATCACATAACTTGGTGACCTGTCTCTGTAGCTCAGCGTGATCTGTAGGCCACATGCGATAGTGGGGAAGGCTGGGAAGCTGCGTCCTATGGATAAAATCAATAGCATGCTATATATCCCGAAAAGGAGGAAGATCATCTGGGGGTGTGCTCACATCACTAAAAGAATTGAATAAACTCTGAACACACGGTGGAACAGATGTATCCGAGGTGGTGATGGGGCTAATAAGAGCATAGCACAATCCTGTCTCCGCGGCCTCGGTGGATAACTCCTCATGCGAAACTACTAGTGCAAAAGGTTGAGACATTAGAAATGGTTGCATGGGGCGGAGGATAAAGTTCCTCCCCTCATGCGTAAATGAATAAGTTTTGGCTCGACCATCATGTATTCTACGGTCATCAAACTACCACGACCTTCCCAAAAGTAGATGGCATACCCACATATCGACCACGATGCACATGACCTCGTCATGATAGTATCTAATGGAGAAAGCCAACCGACATTATTAATGAGGGACAAGTGTGACCCCGCTACCAAACCGTCCAATATGACACGGAGTGGGCAATAATTTTGTGGGGAGATTTAGTTTGTCTACCATTTCTTGCGTTATTAAATTTTCACTAGCTCTTCTGCCAATAATCACCGTGCATAGTCTCCCTTTTACGGCGCAATGAGTATAAAAGATACTCGTTCGAATCCATGTGTCATCACTAATAGGAGGTGATTGGGTGTTCACCGAAGTCATAATCATAATGGTGTGAGTTTGCTTGAGAATGTAAAAAATAATCACGTTGACGACAAATGGATTGAGCGATGGTTAAGGGCACATTGGGTGGAATGAGTAGGATTCCCAAAGAGGCACAGCTTTTGTATACAGAGTTAGATTTTTCAGGAGGTGTGGATGTTAGGGTTTTTTGGGAATGGGGTAAATAGGGTTTGGGATTGGTTTTGGGTTGTGGAAATTGGCTAAGGTTTGTGTTTGAATAAATCTTAATTCTAATTTCTATTTTGGAATCTTCAACTTGAGTCGCGGTTGGAATAGAAACATTTTGGGGCAAACCTTCTTGGGTCTTTGGGCGAACGACATCACAATGGGAATCAAGTGGTTCTTGGGGATATTCCGATGCAATCAGATGAAGATCGACACATTTTTTAGGTCGAAACCCTCGGCAGGAATATCCAAGGCTTCGATTATCCTTTTCGATGGATCTAGGGTTAAGAATAATGGGGAAACAACCCCGAAATGCTTCGGTGGCAGGTGTTTGACTTCCTTGGTGGTTTCGGTCTAAATTTTTGGTGTAACATGGCTGGTGGTGGTGGACAACGGTATCATTTGATTAGGGTTTGGCCAAAAATCACCCGGGTGAACCCAATTTGAGTCCTAATCTTCAATAAACATGGTTGATCGAAGAACAAACCACGCTCTAATACCAATATGATGTAAACTAGGGTGAGAAAGTGTAAAAAAGAAGCTATCTACACAACAACAACAACAACAACAACAACAACAACAACAACAATAATAACATGGAAAATGAGGAAGGGTTTATTATTTCAATCTCTAGTCTTTCAATCTCAAAATGGCAAAAGTGATATAATGAGGGGCTCAATAGCTATTTATACTAAAAGGTTACAAAAGTAAAAAATAGAATAAATGCTAAAAAAGACGACTATATCCCTATGCTCCTGCATCAAAATCCTTTTTCGTTGTTGATACAGGAGTGCTGGCCCTTTGGGTCGTTATTACAGTTCATGAAAAAATATATCAAAGGACATGGAGTGTAGTGCTTAAAATACTATGGGAAGTCACTAAACTTAGTAGTGATCCATCATATGGGAAGTCACTCAATTTGGCCTCAGTGTCAAGATAAGTAAAAATACTAATGGGTATTGTGACCATGAAATTACTCATTGCTTCCCTAACATGGGTAATCATGAAATTAGTTTTAGAAAAGAAAAGTTAATAGATAATCACGTTGTAGATAAAGGGGATGTGATCATAGAGATCTTAGGAATCATGGTTCATAAGATTAAAAGATCAAAATGGATATTCCATTTCTCGATGAACATCTTCATATCAAAGATTTCCTTGACTGGATTAAAAACATGATTTATTTAGATTGTGGAAATTGAAGAAGAGAAGAGGGTCAAGCATGTGGCGTACAAATTAAAAGGTAGAACATCTACTTGGAAGGAGCGATTTTATTGAAATAAGAGTTGGCATAGTATGAAACCTGTAAAGACATAGCCATAAATAAGGTCGTTGATGAAGGCAATATTTTTCCACCGATTATGAATACATGTTGTATCAAAACTATCTACATTGTCGGTAGGACACATACTTTGTCAATTCATATACTGAGGAGTTTTATCATTTAAATATCTATAATAACATATCTAAGCCAGAATCCCATAAGATTGCAAGGTATATCAATGGATTATGCCTTGTTATTTGTAACCTTATGTAATACCAAATCTCTTGGTCCTTATCTGAACTGTATCATGACCACGAAAATTAAAGGTAGATTTATTTCACCACCCAAAAAATCATTTAAAAAAACCCTTATATGCACTAAAACAGATCACACTCAATATCCATAACAAATCCCGAACTGTTATTTCGGTGATAAATCCTAGAGCCTATCGTATTATGAGCTTTACCACCAACCCTATACTCAACCTAATAAAACCGTCAATATAGATATTTATACTAATATATCAGACTTACTGGAAATAATAATAAATGTTTTTTATTGTCATCAACCAAGACACCGTTCATATAATTATATACTACTCAAAAAGTTGACATGATAGATGATCAAGAGGATGGGTTTGAGTTTGAACAAAAGGATAGAGAGGGAATGAACACGCAACAAAATATAATGGATATTATTAAGTTGTGTTGTGAAGAGGTTATTATTGACCTTACATGTTTTGGTTATTTTGAGAATTTCATGGATAGCGATGACCTCGGTGACATGAATTTATGTATGGTCATGTATGGTGTTAACATAGTGACGTTGTCAAGCCGACTGGTGATAGTAGACATTTATTGGAGTTGTTAGATGTTCAGAGGTTTAAAAGTGGTTAAGCACTCTATTGGATTTAAGGATAAGCAGAGTGTGTCACAATGGATATTTGAGAAAATCATGAGGTTTTCAGCATTATTGGATTGATTAACTTAAAGGGTTTAGTATCACTCTTAGAAGGGGTGAGTCTTTTGTTGAAATTGTCATAAGTTAAGATTTGTGTGGTTAGTGCATTGTTTCGTGTGTGGACTTTGACCAATAAATCTCAATAACCGACTGGAATAGGCAATAATATATTGGGAGGGTTTCTTGTTTGGATTTCTCTTGCGATACGTCCCACACATGAAGCTTAGTATGTGTCGAGAGTTGAGAGATGTTTGGGATCTAGGACATTTGGTTTAATACGTTAGACATTACTTGTGTGGAGATATAAGCGGCATGATATTATATGATTTAAGGCTAGCAGGGCCAAAGAGTGCAACATCCAGAGCACTAGGGGATGTTCGCACCAATAGTTGAATGATTAGAGAAATCAAGAAGAGTTTAATCGTGGTTAGTGAGGTATTAGAGTATACCTTTATTTATAGTCATGACTTATATATTTGGTTAAACTTGTTATGTGTATGTGTTATTCGTATGTGATGTTGTGCGTGTGTACACGTGGTATAGGGTGTACGGACGTGTTAGCCACAGAACACTATAGTAGGCGTATGTGAGACTTTTCCTTTTATATCCTGGATATGAGTACAAGCTAATTGCATATAAACCTATGACATTTGTGCGGGTTACGTTTTGATGTTATGCTTTAGAGAATTCCAAGGATGGAATTCCTTTATTAGGGGTAAGAATGTATTACCCCGTATTTTCATGGATTATATTTATTATTTATTAAGCGAGAAATAAATTAATAAATAGGACTATTATTACTGGTGTGGCTTAGTAATAATAAATTTGAATAATTTAGATAATAATTAAATTTTGCATGCAGTACGATTTTTGTAACATGTGTTTGGGAATAATTGATTAGTGATATTAATTATATGATTATGAACTATGTGTACGCGTAAAATAATTAAGTGAATAACTCATTGATGCCGTGAGGTATTATCGTGTGTTATGGTTAGTAATACTTAGACGGACTTCGAGGTGACATTGATGTCCATTTATGTATTTTTACTGCTCTAAATTGGGTCCGAGGGGTAGGTATACCCTTAGGATGAATTTTGGGTGAACCGAGGGCTTATTTGCGGGCTCGAAAATAACCATTTTGGGGAGGTAAGGGATTGTCACTTTTATGTAAGTATCAAGGTTAATAATTAAGGCATTAATTAAAATAAATAGAAAGCCCTAGTAGCCTTTAGACCTGGGAGAAGCTAGGAGAAGGCATGAGGCTAAAGTTTATAGGAGTTCTTCATTGTTCTTCGATTTTAGAAATTTTTCTTGAAACCTTACTATAATCATTCATAGATTTATAATATTTATACTTACATGTTATAATTGAAATTTTGGAGTATATTAGAACTGATTTTCATGTAAAACGATCATGTGTTAATTTGGAATACCTTAGATTAATTTGAAATAAATCTACTGTTAAGAAAAGAATGATTTTGGTGATTAAATCTAAGAATGTTGGGTGAAATCCAATTTGAACCATGTTAGAATCCATGTTTAGGTTTGTAGTTACTTTTTAATCAAATCCATGTTTAACAAATCATAAATAGAAAGATATTAGGGGTTTATAAATTGTTCTTGAGGAATTTTGGGTTAATTTGATTAGTGATTGAAATCATGTAGAAAATCCTTGTTTATGATTAGAAACCTTTAGGATTCATGCCCATAGATGTTAGTTTTAGGTTCTGGTATGATGGGAATTTTATTGGAGACCTTAGCGGGGCTTTAATGGAGGTTTTTGAGGAGTTTTGGGGCTGATTTTCGTAGTTGGGGATTAAGTAAAACGTAATTCTTGTTCGAATGAGACAGCTTTCTCGTTCAAATAAGGTACCTTTCTCATTCGAACGCTTTCAAAATTTATTCAGGTTGTGCAGAACTGAAATACGAAGGCATGGGCACTAATTTCGTATTTTTCTAATTTTTTTAAATTTGATATGATTTTTCTAAGAAAGGGTGCGTGATACCAAAGGTTGATTTTTTTATATATTTTAGTTGGGACTTTCCTTTGTGATTACTACACCTAATTCAGGGGGGGTTAGACTTGGTTAATATTAAGGCTAGTTATGTAGGTTAGACAAATAAGTCTTGTACTATTGTACTAACATCCAGTGTTAAGATTGGGTTAGAATGGATAAACGTGTGAGTGAGCGGTATCCTATGTTTGTATGTATATATCGAGCTTAGAGAGTAGCGAGTTAAAATATTTGGGATATTAATTCAGGTCTTGAGAGATTATGGGCCATGTAAATAATTTAGTAATTAAATTAGGAACCATATTTGTTCGTTACGAGAGTGTGTGGATTCATAAAGATAGATATACACATAGTTTAGAGACAATAAATGAGGAGTTGAATTTAATAAGGTTTAAGAATGAATATAAATATATAGAGATAAATTTACACATTATTTAGAGACACAATAAACTAGGAGTTGAAGTTAATAAGGTAGAATTAAAAAAACTAAGAACATAATGAATAATCCGTTGTTTAAGTATTTAAATGATTTAGGGTACGCTTGAGTGTACACAATATCCTACTTGGTTATATATGTTCGATATAGTTTTGATAACAAACCTAATTGTGATGATGATCCAACATTCGGGGATTTGGATGTTTTGGGTACGCTTTAGAGTATGCGTTATCTCGTTGGTATTTATAATATTTGGGGTAATATATGTATATGTGTATTTATATTTACGTAAATATACTCGAACTCGTGGGAATCTATCAGTTAGGGTTGCGTATGTTGCACATAGGGCCGCGCGCCTGGATGATTGAAGCAAGATAGCGTCAAAAGTCTCTTAAATCACGTGTTGGAGTCGCCGCTTCATGATGGGAGAAGATTGGTTGGCTAAATCCATCCGAAGGGTTTTGGTATTAGCCCTATCTCCAGTGTACTTCATTGTGGTCATCCCATTGCTTATGTGTGTTTTAATTAAGTTCGATAGGTGAAGGACACCTATGGATATGCCGATAGAAGAGCGAGATTGCCCCCGAAGGTAGTGGACTTCGTGTGATGCAATATTTAATGAGATATATTTTTATATTTTCTAGTTATGGACAATTAACAATGAATCCTATGTCACGTTAAATATTTGGTGTGCTTGACTTGTATTATGTGTGGGTGGAATTACATGGGTTAGTGATTGAATGTATTCTCACATATGTAGTTAGTTACATCTTGCATAATAGTAAGCCATTGTTTATGTCACGTTAAATACATTATGTGATTTACTTTTATTTCTTTATGGATGATATTGAGGGGGTTACGTTATAGTTTAGAGAAGAACACTTTAATCAAGAGATGTTAAAATAAAGAGAATGTTATAATTAAAATACATGCATGGGTATTGAGGTGATATCTTACTTGGGTAGTCAGTTGCACTCTTTAATAGTCATTCATCGAGATAGATTATGTTAGTACAAAGATAAATACTTTCTGTATGACTATGACTTGGTTTGGGACGTGCGTGTAGTATTGAACTTGGTTGAGTGGTGATGTACATATTACATGTGAGAGTCGATGGGTGACATGTATTACGAATCGATTTTATAATTAACTGCTAATGTTGAAAGTTTATTCTTGCACACTTTATGGCACTGACCCAAAATTTTAATATATTTCCCCCAAGCATTATTATTATTATTATAAATAGGCTTAGTAGGTCTGAGCAGTCAGACTTGTAGTTGCGGAGATCCGGCTTAGTGTCCTTAGAGTGGAGTGGCAGATTGATTATAGTTATTAGTATATTCATAGTTGACTTAGAGATGGTTACTATTATACTCTATTTTATTTCAGTTGGGATATTGTAATTAGAGGATGATTCAGTTGTATTCTTTTATTCAATTGAAACAATTATAAATCGAGATTTTTATATGGTGAATTTTGTTTTCTCGGTTTGGTATATCAGTTCGTTATCTTTTATTGGGATCTTTATCCTGTTGGTTTTAGTTTATCTCAATTTTTAGTTTACGTCGATACTGAGAATGATATAAATTATTTTAGCACTTATGATATTTTGTGTCCATCCTCTTAAATTGCATTTTTTCATAAAACCCTAACACAATATCCCCCCAACTTTCGCCTCCTTAAAATTTCACCCCACCCACGTTATAACCTTCCTGGCCAATCTTATCTCACATACCCACCCCTCCTACCACACTCCTTCATTCGTACATAATCTCACCTTATAGATCTCACCCACCCACCCACCACGCTCCCCATGCCCCCAATCTTGTTGCCCCACTTTTGCCTCCTTCCTCCCATTTATCTGCACTCCGCCACAACCCACTAATGTCATCTCCGTTCCCATGAAAATAAGATCTCTCATAGAGATTTCATATATATATATATATATATATGTGTGTGTGTGTGTGTGTGTGTGTGTGTGACATTGCTTTGTTTACACACAAATCAATTTCAAGTTAAAATGAAATAAAAATGAAATGATATATTCTATAGTTTTCATAGTAAAAGGACGACCATGGTTATTTTTTTTATTTTAAATATATTTTAGTGGTGGTGGTTGTTTGGTATATGTGACTACAATTTAGTGATGGCGTGGTATTTTTTTAAGGCCGTGATAGAGTGTTGAGCATGGTGGTTGTGCTATGTTTTAATGGTTATTGATGGTGGTGGTAATTTTTGTGGTGGTTTGGTATTCTGGAAGTGAGTTAATGCGGGTGATGGATTGGTGTTTTTGTATTTTTTATGGTGGTGGAATAGTGGTGGTTATTTTCATGGTGTTGGTAATTTGTTGTTTAATTGTTTTTAATGTTATTTGTGGCGGTCGTTTAGTGTGAAAGAGGAATGAACAATTGAGCACGACAAAGTAAAACTAATACTGAACTAAAATAGATGATATAATCCCAAACATAACTAGTCAATCTCCACATTTCTATTTGAATGCCAATTTAATTATTTTCTTAAGTCCCTAGTGTAGTCCTATTTATAGAAGTGAACACGTGTGTACTCAAAACCGAGGTGAATGGAATATACCCAATTAAAATCTCTTGGCAAGTTGTGACAAGGTTTTCTTTACAAGTTCAAGTTGGGATTTCAAATACTAGCCCTAAGGACTATATGAAAAATTATTTACCAAAACAGATTAAACAAAATTTTATCCTTAAGATTCAGGTGACTTAATCTAAGTTTGGAAAGATAAACAATATATCACAACACCAAGACGTAAGAGAAAGAATCCATAACATGAAAAGCCTCGAGCTGGCGGAATGACAAATGTACTAGAGTAGAGTTTTACAACTAGAAGAAATATAATTAGAACTCTCACGATGCTATAACTGGCTAGACACTCTTTCCCACCATATCCTCCATAGAGATCGTGATAGGTTTTTATCTGCAACCAATGTCATCAAGTCATCTGGTCAAAACAATCTTCTTTTAAGTATAAACAACTTTCTTCAATATGAGTTTGAAGTAAACTATGTGTTCCAAATCTTGGAACAAAGGTGAGAAACCTCCTTAAAGTGTAGTACCATCGTCTAGGTGTGTTATGAACTAAGGTTAAATTATTTTCTATAAATAATGGCTTAACTCAGAAAATATATCTTTTATGAGATATACGAAATCTAAAAATAATACAAGAATAAATTAGAAAGAGATTTGTTCAAGGTTTTGAAAAGATTTTAAATTAAACACATTCAATTCAAAATATTTTTAGATTTCACAAGTAATTAATCTTAAAATATCTTAAAAATATATAGAAGAGAAAAATAAGACTTAAAACTTGGATGAATACGAGATTCAAAAAGAAGTTTTTATCAAAATATTTTTCTTTCCTTGAAAGATGATTATTGCGGCAAGAAAGATTTAGCTAAAATATTTTGTACACAAAGATATCATAAAATCATACTTACACTCTTGTACTAAAGTGAAGTCTAACCTACTTAAATTTAACTCACAAGCTTCCAAGAGATGCTAAGAAGGCGCAAGTTGGTAAGTAGACTGACATGTGCTGTCAAGGTGTAAAAAGTAGAAAACATATGAAAATTTCTTTAGTTTACATGAGTAGCAAGATATATGTGCACAATCTTAGTTCAAAAAGTGTCTTTTGGCATTGTCTGCCATGTGTCACCTCAAGGTCACTGCAACGAGTTATTGCGTCGTTGCATCGAACCTAAAGTGATCCACGTCATGTAATAGTTTAGATTTTTGCATAGGTACATATCGTTGGAGTTTCAGGCAGTGAACTTTTGTGTCACCATGGAAAAATTGCCGCTGGGATATAAGGAAATCCAGAGAACAAAATCTTTGGAACAAAGCATAGCTAGCAAGATAATGTCGCTACAACAAGATAAAGATACATTGCGACGAAGGTCTCCTACGATATACCACACCAACATTTATAAAAGGTAATTTGTAAGATTTTCAAATATAGTTTTGTTGCATTTCATAAATGAGTCCAAATATCCATATCAACACACACACACACATACATAAAAGGTTTTCTCTAATAAACAGAACACGTGCGAGTAAAATGTGTACGAGTGTACTTATCCGTTTACCTTCCTAATAGTGATATAAAATGTGACGCATGAAGGTGATGATGTTCATTGAATGATTTGCAAGACACTTTTCCATAACGACCTCAAGGACAAGAATCAAAGTATATTTGGTCAACGAAATAAGACAATCTAGTACTATTAGGGCACATGAGTCAAATGCATACTCTTATAAGAATCATACTCAGATTTACTGAAAATTCCTTAGATAGCATCATGATATAGTATAAAGGAGTATTATAATGGGTCCTTGCATTAATTCTTATAACTCACTCAAACATACAAGTGAGATGGAGAGAGAGGGGATACTAGGTTTGGTGGGGAGAGATAAAATTGTGGAGAAAGAGTGAGAGAAGAAAACGAGTGAAAGATCTCTCAAATTCTTTAAAATTGAATTCAAGAATGCTCTCCATTCGCCTGTTTGAATTATAGATAATATGCTAGAAAATTTATGATAATTGTCCATCTTCTTCATCCTCTACATATATCTAATTTTTTTTATTTTCTCTTAAACATGATGAATAAAATATCATTGGATAAGAATTCTTGTAAAGTTAATCCCCAAAATTGATATCAAAACTCCATGGTAAGGGATTCATCATCTCTTAAAATATCCATGTTGTCCACCATGAAACCTTTATTTTGTGTGATTATATGAATATGCATTATTGTGTATGGAATCATGTTAACATGGTTAACCCTAATTTTAATATTTATTCCACCATCATGGTTATATGAATGCTTTTTTATGTGTCTGAATATTATAGAGGCTCATCCATAGTAAATTATATCCATATTGGTTATATAATTAGTTTTTTTTATTCAAATCATGTATTTAAAGGAAATTATGAGGGGATGCATTATTTTTTTATTGTTACGATCCTATATTTTTATGGGGTCTAATCATAGTGCGAGTTCCATGAATTTTAGTTACTTACTGCTCAAGTTTGGAGGTTATTTTCATGGTATTTGCGAAGTTCGGATGTCGTGAAGAATGACGTAGCTTTGGACCACATGAAATTGATTATCCAATTAGGGAATCGATTCCCTTCCTCAAGGGACTCGATTCTGCCATTAAGTAATCGATCTATCATGAAAGAAGTATGTAATACCTCACATTTTTATCGATATTTATTTATGGGATTAATTAAATTAAATGTGAATTAATTGAGAATTAATCCGGATAAAATACTAACAAGATGTGAGTTGGTATTTGATTATAATGTGTATATATGGCAATATATGAATATTGAAAATATTGAAATTTGTCGCGAGGCTGAAATACGGTAATTTGGAAAATTTAGTTGGGACTCACGTGACAGTCGCGTCAGGAATGAAATTATTTGAATTAAAAAGTGAATTTTATTTTTATCAACAGTATGGTCATTTTGAGTGCGCCAACGAGTACAGAAGGGTCGAAATAGTCAGAAAACACTAGCCGGGGGTTTAGTTTGGGTCCCGGGGCATTTTTAGGCCATACCGGCAACCCGAAAGGGTAGTTTGGTAATTTCGGAATTTTGGGAATTAAAACCCACGAAAATTAGAAGTTAAAATCTGATTTAGTCTTTACCCACTAAACCCACTAACAACACTAAATGACTTAATGGGCTACGGGAGTTATTGGAAGAAATTTTAAGAGGTTCCTAAGGCAACCTCTAAACCACCATTGTCATCTTGGAGAAGAACTTGTAGAGAGAGAGAGAGGAGAATTCTGCAGAGAGAGAGAAAGCAATTCAACCTTCTTCAACCAACAACAAAAATCTGAAGAACATAAGGCAAGGAATTTAGTTACAGTTGATTCAATGAATGTGTTCTTCCATGTTTAGTGTAATTATCGAATTTTGTCTTGGAAGATTGATATAGACCCATGAATTTGAGGATTAAAACTATAAACCATTTTAGGAATTGCATGTAGACATATTCTGGACGAATTATGAATCCAAAACATAATACTTGATTATCTAAAAACGGATTAAAGAAGGGAATTACTGTTGTTCTTGAAAGAAATAGAAAACTAGGGTTCTTGAGGATGTTTTGATCTAAATAAGGCCTTTGGATGATGATTAATTAGTTTTAGAACGTTAACAATGTTGTAGGATGATTATTTGATGATATTATAAGGTTAGAATGAAATTTCATGCATTGTAATGAATTTTTGGGACGATTTGAGGACTGCAAAACAAAGCAATCCGTAGCCTATCTGGTGCAATCGATCGATCGACATTCATCAGTCGATCGATCGACCACCATCGATTGATCGATGTTCAAGGTCGATCGATCGACCTTCCTAGAATGAGTAAAATTTTCCCTAGTTAAATTTTAATGATGTTAACCCGTAGAAAATTATTATTGGAGACTTTATGAATATCCTTAGACTTAAGGAAGACCAGTAGGTATGGTTATAAGATTTGGACCTTAATTAGAATTTAATTTGAGGAATTATTCTAAAATCTAATGAAATTCGATGAGTGAGATAATATTAGGGTTAAAAGAGTAAATTTGAATAATTTGATGAAATGAGGTTTGGGGCAGAAGTAAGGACCTTAAGAATAATGATGTTATATGTGGGAATAATAGGAAACTTAATAATCCCTTTGAGATAGGTTTTAAGTACAAGAAACTATGACATGAGATGTGTCGACAGTCTACATTATATATTATCGGAAGACTTAAAATGTATAAAATTAGAATAATGGTATAAGGATGTAGAATATACCTTTATTAATATTGAGACATCTAAGATGTGTGAATGCTTAGTATATAACTTATGTGTATGACATACCTACCATACTTGCTATCACAGGAGGTTTGCGTTCGTTTAGGAGCATTTAATCTTTGTGTGCCTACGGGGGGATATAGATTGGTACCTCGAGGACATAGGTCAGAGAAGGACTTATTGAGATGTTAATAAGTCTGCTGATCATGGGAGCGTAGGTATGTGCGTGACCCATGTGATGTGACTGTGTTCCCCTCCATTGTTTGTGATTTGCTATTATTTGAGAACGATTCCTGAGAGACTCGAAATTCGTGATCCTTATGTACGTGATGTACCGGGATGGATAGCAGAGTATGTGTGTACCGCAGCTTAGTCTCGGGGTGCTAGTATTGTATATTTATGTTGAGAATAATATACGGTTAATTGAAAAGAATTGTCATGTTTAATTGTGAGTATGATTATTGTAACATTATGAAAAGATAAAAAGGGGATATATACCAGTAAATGGTTTTGTTAATAATTGGGAATCCGAGAATTAAAGTAGAACTATCTATTTAATTATTAAGGTTGGAATTAAAGCGTGAACCGAGTAGATATGTTAGAGACTCTTTTGAACTAGATAGATATGAGAAACACTTGAATGGGTACGGGAACGTTAGGAGTGCACAGTTAGACGAGAGTTGAGTATTTCATGTGAAAGCACGTCCTAACATGTATTTTGCATTCATTGTTTTAATGTTATTAAAGCACTTGCTTTTTTAAAATACTCTCCACTTTCGGGCTCTGACCCGTTTGCTTTCAAATCTATTTTTTTTTTTGTAAAAACCTTTTAGGTGCCCAGCCACAAGGACACTATGCATAGTACTTCCGTTCAGGTGACGAGTTGTAGCTGTTGTGGAAGTTACAGGGCCTTGCTAGTAGATGCTTCTTTTGGTTTTGACTCCATATTCAGTTCCTTCACTTGTAGGGCATGTCGCCCATTTCTTTTAGAGACATTTCATATCAGTTATTCAGATTTTTGGCATGTAATTAATTCAGGATACACTATTTTATTTATTTCAGTTGTGGGATTGTTTTGAGGAGTTTTTTCTCTGGACTCATTAATGTTTGTTGGTTACTTCGTTGAGACTTTATGGTGTATGGTTATGCTATTCTTTTATATCTCACTTACTGCTTATTAATCAGACTTAATTTAAAATTTGACATCTTACTTTTAAATACTAGGTGGTTAGTAATTATTAAAAATATTTTTGACAGTGATGCTATTAACTGAACCAACTTGGCATTTTGATTTAATTTAATTGAGTCGAGCAGAAAATAAAACCACAATCACGCAACATATAATATACGTGATTCGATAATGTGTCTACATCCATGGGGTGTTTCTCTATTTCTTTGTTGATTAGTTCTTGATAACAAAGATTAAATGCCCTTTTTCCTGAGGTTGTGGGTTAAATTTATAGAGAATAGAAAGAAATGAGTCCACTTGGACTCTATGGCCTTCGAATGTTGTTATGATCAGGTCGAGTGAATCCAAGCTCGAGCTTTCCATTAATCAGCTCCTCTCTTGTTCTTATCTCCAAGCTACAATCACTTATTAAGACCTTAGAACATGTGTAAACTTATCTCTTTGAATGAGATAATTATTCCATGATATCCCCCAAAGCTTTGCATCTTGAATGAGGTACAGAGGTTTGATCACTTGTTGATTCCTGATGTTGGTCGGTAGTGATGTTTGATCTCACATAAAAGCTCTGTCACATAGTATTGATGATGTTGAGAATCACCCCCTCAAAGACGTGGACAATTCATTCTCTAACTTTGTCAACAATTGTGGAATTAATATAATAATTTAAGAGATATGTATGTATAAATAAGGGGATGAAAGAGATGGAAGACACAAGCATATAAGTGGTTCGGCCTTGGCCTGCTTCACTATGCAAAGTGATGGTGTTTTTACTATAATAAGGTAGTAATGGCCATGAATACACACTCAAGATTTATCTCTCTTAAGTACAAAATAACAGAGTTTTAGTTGGTTTATAATTACTCTTTCCTTTATAGAGAAGATTAAGTTAGCTTTTATAGTGTTGGGGGTGAGTAGTGCCACCCCATAGCATGCACCAAGCGTGTATGAGCTCAATGCACTAATAAGAGAGAGCCAACTATCTCGTGCACATTTACATCATGATGAAAGAATATTCTCCCACATGGGAGGTTGATCTTCTATAACGGTTTTCTTCCATGTGTCCCATCAATGCTCGAAGCATATGTTCCACGTGAAAAAACTAATGTCGGCTCTTTAAGGTCCCAACTGGCCGAGACTGAAGAAATGGCTTTCGATTGAGTAATACCGAGAATGATACCTATTCTGGTACTTTAGATTGGTCTCGGTTTGGTAGTGTCATACAGTGAAGCCGAGACTTGGAAGAACTTATGAGTATAAAGGTAGTCTCTGTGTATAATTGCAACTGTTCTGTTGATTAAGTCTCAAAGGTTCATACTAACTGGCATGGGCCTCTATGATGTGGGCCCCTATGAGAATGATTTTGACTAGCACTTGAAGGAAGTCATGAAGTCGGGATGAGTCTCATCCAGAAGAGACCATACTTATGTAAATAAATCACCCCATAGACCTTAGTCTCAAATGTAAATGGGAGGATATGGAATAAAAGTTTTCTGACCCCTGCGATGAGATGACCCCTCAGTTTCAAAAGATTCCCTAATGACGTGAAGAGACCGTATAAGTGTCAGGAGCGCCATTTCAGAGTACTTGATGGACGTGACATTTTGGTGTCCTTTAATAGACACATGTCAATAGGTAAATGGTTTAGAGTGTGGCCAAAGAAGTGGTGGCAGGTGTGTTTCTTAGGAAGTTGCACCCTAATGATGTGTATTGGAAATCGCACTTAATCATTACAAAGGTTTAAAATGCCAAAATAGTATCACTTTCTCTTTCTTCTTCATTTTCTCCCGCTTAAACGTTCTTGTCAACCAACGCACGAAACTCTATCCCCCCCCTCCATTTTCATAGTTCAAGGCATGTTTTCTTCCTTTCTCTTTGTTCCAAGCCTTTCTTTTCGTCAGGTAACCTTATTTTCTCTCCTTTTGCCTTCAATTTCCATTTACACTGTTAGTTTTTTTATTTTTGCTTTTCTCTGGAGAGTTTTGCATTTTTCGACCACTGTTATAGGTGGCTCTAGGGTTTATTTGGTGGTTCTGAAGTGTTGCATAGGTTACAAAGGAGTTTAGATTAGTGTTTAGGAGGGAAGATATGCTTTTTAGGGTGTGGTTGGTTTTGCTTGTGGGTTTTCCGATTATCTTCTTCGACAGAACTCTAAGTAGTTCTTAACTGGTTTTTGATAAAAATGTTTGAGTTTTATTTGTTTGATCTTTTAGTCAACATTGGTCAAACGTGATTCCTGTTTGAATATATCATAGGTCATATGAGCTAGGAGAACAATTCGTACACCTTAAAGAATGAACACTAAAGAAGATACCCAAGACAGAGGCTGAGGCTAAGAGCAGAGTCGAGGCTGAGTTTAGACTTCCCATTCACTCAATACCTATAGCTTTTGTTCGTTCTCCCCTACTCCTCACATACCCCATTCCGACCAAGCGTAGGGTTATAAGTATCAGGAGTGATACCGTGTCAGCCACCTCTTCTAAGGGTTCATAGTCTGCAGCCTCGTCTGAGGGCTATAGCCATTCCCATGTAGAGTGTTCCTCCACAGACTCTAAGGGAGACAAATCCTTCGAGGAGGCAATGCAATTTATAGATTCTTATGTGGATGACAGTGGGGCTGCTGAATCTAGTAATCAGGGTAACCCCCAATCACCTATAAATGAGTCGGTGGGCGACGAGTCTGATGTTTATGAAATCTCGAATAATGACGAGCTGAGAGTTGAGGTGGCATTTAACCAGCCACATATGGCTATTCCAAAATCGTTCATGACTGAGGTTGAGTTTGTCAATAGATACCCTCTTTGTGAAGCTTCGATGGATGACTAGGATGATAATGAAGATAAAGACGAGGACGAGCTGAATACCTCGTATGCCTCAACTTCCCCAGTAATGTCCGTGAGAGAGATGATCATGTGGAGACATCTTTATGGCATCAAACCTTCCATTAGGATGGGAGTTCTGCCTGAGGAGGAGAGGGCATTAAATAATAGAGAAGGTCTGGTTACGATATATAATCTGATGTTTAGGATCGACTTTTGACTGCCGATCCACCCAAACATTAGGGCCATTATCGCTAGTATAGGGCTCTCCCCAGCTTAGCTATCTCCTAAAGTATGGATAATATTAACTGGTTGCATCTAAATTTAGGAGTTGGTGTTTAAAGCCAACCTTCCAATAAGCATCTTTAAAGTTTACTATACAGACTTGACTATCAAGTCTCAGCTGTGCTACTTTCATTTTGTAGCTCGACGGGCTAAAAAAAACTTATTCTTGTCAATCAGATATCAAATCATGACTGGAAACCCCGTTACTTCTTTGTGTCGAGTGATTGGGAGTTTGATACTGACATTCCATATGGCGCCAATGTGCCGAGAGTTCCAAAAAAATGGGATAATGTATCTATGTCGACGAGATTGGATCTTGAACTTAGCATGGATGCCCGGGATATTATTAATCACCTTCAAACTTATGGTAAGAATAAAGGACTAATTGTGTTTGAAAGACTAACGGAGGAAAATCCTTTGGCCGAGACTGGCCTGGGCATTGAACCCCTTACTGATTTTCATAAGTTAGATAATGGTTTTTAAATTTTAAAGCCATCATTTATTTTAATTTTCTGATACCGATCATTTATTTTATTTGTAGGTCGTCCAACCGAGACTTTGGATAAAGTTTGGGAAATGTCTGCCCCATTAGTTGTTAATATGTTGTCAAGGCTGACAGGGAATAAGGCTGCTCCCATGGATCCCCTAAAAAAGACAATAAAAGAAGGTTCCACTCAAGCCAATGGTTCTAAAAAGAACAAGGGCATGCCTGAGGGCACTGGTACCATCCCTTCTACCTATAATAAGAAGAAGGACATCTCCTCCAAAGCCCTTAGGGACTTGGCAATCCCTATTTCTGATGATGCTATGGCCTTTGCTCGTTTGGCCCAGCTGCGTGTTTCCACCGACTCTCTTCTCGGTAGCAAACTGAAGTCCCGAGATGCCCTAGGGTCAATCATTCTCTAATTATACAACCGATTCTTCTATGCCCATGACCCTTTTCGGGTCAACGGATTTGCTCTTCATCAGGTAATTCGTGTAACATTTCTAGTCATCCTTTACCATTTTTGTCAAGCGCTATATCATTTTGTTATAACTCTCCTTTCTCTGTTTTACAGTCTATGCTTGCCTTTCACCATATAAACCAGTGGGTCTAAAAGAACTCCCTTAAGATAAAGCAGTCTGACTCTAGAATTAAATAGAATGAGAGCCTGAAGAATAAGTTCCATAAAGCCAAGGCGAATAAACATAAGGAGATTAATAACTTAAAAAAATAACACACGGAGAACATTCTAACTCAGAGGATAGATCTTAGGGCTGAGATTGATGATCTCATTGAGAAACATAAGGTCGATGTTAAGGAAGATGTTGAGAAGGAAATCATGGCCTTCAAGTCGTCCGGCGAGTTTGCAAATTATGAAGTCCCATACTAGGATAGGGGCTAGAGCCAATAATCCTTGGGTGTTGAATACAAACCCTGATCTTACTATGGCTAACCCTCAAATTATGGAGGATTTGAAATCATTTGATCCGGTGGATGCCAAGGCTGTTATCACCCTCAACCAAATTGAAGTCGAGATTGATGCTCAAAATGTTGCGGCTGAGATAATAGTCATGACCCAGGGTGTTACTGTAGGGGCCGATGGCCCCAATGACTAACAACCAAGACTCATGCCCCAAGAACTTCTGAGGTCCCGACTGAAGCCTAGGAAAACCATGAGAGTTAAACTGTTTCATCCTTTCCGAGTGCGATTGTGGTCTTGAATGCCCTATATTTTGTAATCAATGTCTGAACAATATTTTATCTCATAACATTTTTCTTTATAACACTTTATTCCTTATATGAATGTGGATTTAACTCTATTGTAAATGGAATTGAATATTTGTGTTTTTGCACGACTGTTGTCTTTACTTTTTACTTTTATCACCATTGATTGATGTTTAAGTATGATGTTCCACTTTTCTTTCACCAGTATTTTACCACCCTAATGTTGATCCCCCTCTTGGTGTTATTGGGAGAGTACGAAGGAAACAAGACTCCTTATACACTATCCTATCGTCGAGAGAGTTTTGATCCAATTTCATCATTAAAAATGATGTTACACAACTATGCTTAAATGGTTTTTAATTTTTCTTTCACCACTACGAGTGATGTTATATTTTTGATCCTTTCTCTTGGTGTTATTGGGAGAGTATGAAGGAGACAAGAATCCTTATACACTCTTGTACTACTGAGAGAGAGTTTTGATGTTTAATTTCACCACAAAAATAATGTTCTACAACCATAAGAAAATGATTTTTAATTTTTCTTTCCCTACAAGTGATGCTATAAAGTTGATCCCCCTCTCGGCGTTATTGAGAGAGTGTGAATGAGACGAGATTCCTCACACCTCTCGTATCGCCGAGAGTGAGTTATAAATTAATCCATCATTAAATGATGTTACACAACCATAATTAAATGATTTTCAATTTTTCTTTTACCACGAGTGAGGTTATAAAGTTAACCCCCCTCTCGGCATTATTGGGAGAGCATAAAGGAAACGAGACTCCCCATACACTCTCGTATCGCTAAGAGTGAGTTATGAACTAATTCACCAAAAAATGGCATTCTTCAGTTAAATGTTGGCTAAACCATGCAACAATTAATTACGATAAGCAGAACAAATATGAAGCAACACTTGGATTTTCATTAATTCCTTGCATCATAATACATTACTTTGTCGTACAAGTGAGACCAAAATGGTAATACATTGAATTAAGAAAAAAATTGATCCTTATACAAATGGCTATTGATAGAATCTCTATAGATGGTCGGCACTCCATGGGTTGGGGAAGATTTTCCTTTCTGAAAGTTTCTGGCACCACTTATTTCGTTACTTTGAATGGTCCATGCCAATTAGGACGCAACTTATTAGGTTTTTTCCAGACCTTCTTTAAAACCAAGTCTCCCAATGCTATCGGCCTAACCTTCACCTACTTGTTATAAAACATTGCAACTCTCTGTTGACATGCCGACTGTTTAACTATAGCGCCTCTCTTCTTTCCTCAATCAGATCTAAGTCCAATCTTCTCTCTTCTATATTAGCCTCTGGATCGTAAGTTTGGACTCTATGGATGGTGAGACCAAGCTCTTTCGGTATAACTACCTCAGACCCATATGCTAATATAAATGGTGTCTTACCTATCGACGTCCTTTATAGGGTCCTATATGCCCATAGGACCCCATGCAATATGTCAGTCCATTTTCCCTTATCATCTTCTAGGTTCTTCTTGATCCCATTGAGTATCGTCCTATTGGTGACGTCAGTCTGACCATTGGCTTGTGGTCAGCCCGGTGCAAAGAAAATCTATTTAATACCCACCTTGGTGTAATAGGCTGCCAGCGATGTGTTTTTGAACTGCTTGCCATTATCTGATATCATAGTATGAGGCAGGCCATATCGGCAAATGATGTTTCTCCATATGAACTTGAACATTTTCATCTTCGTTATTGATATCATTGCCTCGACCTCCACCCATTTTGAAAAATAATTTATTGCCATAATCAGATATCTATAATTTCTCGGTGCTCGGGGAAAAGGGCCGACCAGGTCTATACCCTATACTGCAAATGTCCATGATGCCATTATGAATGAAAGAGGCTGATGAGGTTCGTAAGGAATACTCATGAACCTCTCACATTTGTCACACATTTACATATATTCAGCTGCGTCGTTAGAAAGTGTTGACCAAAAGTATCCCTGTGTGACGATCCTCTTCGTGGGAGATAAGACACCAATATGGCATTCACAAGAACCATCACAAACGTCTAGGAGTACGTAGTCGATCTCAGAGGGATAGACGCATACAAACATGGGAAGAAGGAATCCTTATTTATGAAGAACATCTCCTATGATTGTGAACATCGTAGCGCGATATCTCACCTTTTTTCTTTCAGCTGTAGACTCCATCAATTCCCTATCTCATATGTACATTATTATCGAATCCATCCTGGATTCTCCCAAATTTAAATTTAGAGAAAACATCAAGATGTTATCATCTTCCTTAATGCTCGACTTCTTCAGGATTTCAACAGGGACAGAGCGCCTGATGTCAGTCCTGGTAGTTGATGACAATCTAGCCAGAGTGTCGGCTTATCTATTTTTAAGTCTTAAAATTCTCTTTATTGTAACTTCACATAAGTTCATCATCATCTTTATAACCCTGGCCAAGTACGTAGCCATCTTCTCATTTTTGGCCACTTAAATTCCTAAAATTTGATTTATAACCAACTGTGAATCGCCGTGGACTATCATTTGGCCGACGTTCAAGGCTTTGGAGAGAGAGAGAGGCATGCCATCAGGGCTTTATACTCTAATTCATTATTTGACGCCTTGAAGAAATCTCAAGGCATAGACAGTATTAACCCTGTACCGCTTCCGTTTTCACAGGACAAGCCATCTACAAATAGGCTCCAGAGTGGGGCCCCTTTGAGAAGAAACTTTCACCTAAGATTCCATTTTTTAACAACACATCCTTTTTTGTAAGGCCCACCTTTACATTCTCGGCCAATGACTCTATTGTGAAAGCTATAGGAATTCCTGCTTCTTCCCTAATCTCATCACCATTCTCGACCTAGGTAAACTCGGCCACATAATCTGCCAATGCCTTCCCCTTGATTGCATCTCCAGGTTGATAAATGATGTCAAACTCACCTAGATCTACTAACCAAGCCATTTACCTACTCAATTTCTAGAGTTTATGAATGACCTGCCTCTGTGGAGTGTGAGTGAGTACCACTATTGTATATGCCTGGAAGTATGGCTTCGTCTTTCTTGAGGCATGTATCAACGTGTAAGCCAACTTCTCCATCTTTGGATAATTGAGCTCAGCCCCTTTCAAGGCTTTTCTATTAAAATATTTTGGCTTCTGGACCCCATCATTGTCTCGAACTATGGCAACACTGATAGCCGACTCTGAAATGGATATATACAAAAATAACTTTTCTCCGTGGACTGACCGAGACAACAGCATCGGAGACCCCAAATACACTTTTAATTCTTGGAAATATTTTTCATATTTTTCATCCCAGACGAAGGCTTTTCTCAGTATTTAAAAAAAAGGAAAACACTTGTTAGTTACCCGAGAGGAAACGGTTGAGAGCCACAACCTATGGACGTCTTTGATCATTTTAGGTGTCTACATATCGAACAAGGCTTTGACCTTTGCAGGGTCTACTTCTATCCCCCTCCAATTCGAAAATAATTCCCAAAAACTTTCCTTTGCCGACCCAAAAAATGCACTTTTCTGGATTCGACTTCATCTTATATCTATCCATGGTATCAAAGGTGCGCTCGAGATCAGCCATATGAGTTTCAACCTTCAAGATCTTCGTCAGCATGTCGTCTACATATATAGACTTCCATTATCTTCCCAATCTGGTCTTCGAACATTTTATTAACAAACCTCTGATAGGTTGTTCCTGCATTCTTGAAGCCGAATGGCATTACTTTATAGCAGTAGGTTAAAGTAAGTCTTCTCAGCATCGGCCTTGTGCATGAAGATCTAATTATACCCTGAATATGCATCCATGAAACCCATAAGTTCATGCCCGACCGTAGCATCAACCATTTGATCAATTTGAAGTAGTGGGAAGATATCTTTATGGCAGGCTTTATTCAAATCAGTAAAGTTAATGCACATTCTCCACTTCCCATTTGATGTAGGTATGATGATAACATTAGAGAGCTAATCAGGATTTTGAACCTCTCTAATGAAGTCTGCTTTCTTCAACTTCTTCACTTCATCCTGAATAACCTCATTTCTATCTCTAGCAAAGGTTCTCCACCTCTACTTGACCAACTTCACATTTTCATCAACATTTGTCCAATGGCAGATAATTTCAAGGTTAATCCCTGGCATATCTCTATGGATCCAGGCAAAAAAACTTTGCCTTCTTCTCAGCAGCTTCACAAGCTTTTCTTTCACTTCAGCTTTCAGGGATGAATTAATTTCGATGGTTTTTTTAGCTCGTCCTCATTGAGGATGATGGATTCTACCTCCTAAATGGGTTCACCCTTTTTAAGCCTGCTCTCGTCACTTGGGTCGAGAATATCAATGTTTTATAAAGTTGCTGATCTTTTATGGACTTATCTTTCCTCGAATGATGTAAAGTATCATTCTCGAGCTTTCACTTGGTCACCCTATACTTCCCCTACTCCATAAGGAATTGAGAATTTCAATATATGATTGACGATGGAAGGCACGACCTCAAACTCCATGAGATCTACTCTGTCCAAGATAATATTATAAGATGAGAAAACATGTTCCTCCATGATAAAAAGATGACCTTCTTGGTGAGACACCTTGGCTAAGTGCCTATGCAGACATCCATTTCGTATACCCCTAATGGGTGAACTTTCTCTCCGCTAAAGCCAATCAGCGGCTGTTGGTATGGTACAAGTCTCTTCTTGCTTAATTTCAGACCCTTAAAATTGTCCCAGAACATGACATCCGTCGAGCTTCCCCCATCACTGAGAATACGAGACACATCAAAGTCATGCACTTGCGTGCTAGTGACTAGGGATTCATTATGTGGAGCCAATATGCCTTTGAAATTTAATCTTAAAAAACCAACAATTAGAGTATCCGTATCAATCTTCTTCAGTTTTCTCGATTTTGCCTTAGTCTCTGCTGAATTCACTTCCATTCTCTTCAGTCCTGCTTTCGCTTCAACAATGTGAGCCTTCCTGTCAGCTAGCTTAGTGCCTCCACCTTCTAAGCTGCCACATATCATTTTAACATCAAAAGAGACCATATATAGTGATTTTTTTACCTTCATGATTTTTATCGTGAGGTCGGGTTCATCATCCCCACTATCGTTTGAATCATCCTTATTTTTATTTGCCTAAACCTCACTTTTTTAGTTTATCATCTCACCCTCAGATGTGTCCTTTCCTTCCATCATCTCGTCCGCCATTCCTATCCATGTACTTTCTGAGTTTGCCCTATTTCAGCATCTACTCTATCTCATCTTTAAAGGCAAAGAATTTTCAATTTTGTGACCATGATCTTGATGAAACTCACACCACTTTCTTTTATCCCTCTTACGAGGAGGAGAGGCCCTTTGAGATCTCTATCGTCCTTGATCTCATTCAAAGTCAAGTTAGTGCTTAGTGTTAACGGAGTATACTTGGTGAACTTATCATCATTCGATCTCTTATTTCCCTCTTTGCCTTTACTTTGGCCTAATTTTCCATTGCCAGACTCTTTTGTGTCTCCTCTTTTGGCCGCTATGGCTTCCTCCGAGTTCATGATCCTCCAGGCCATGGCCAGGAGATCTGTCATGGTTTTTGGAGGATCCTCACAGACGTTCTTAAAAAAAATCCTAGTTGTTGCCCATTAATGAGGTCCGTCATCGTAATGTTCTCATCTCAGTCTTCCACCTCTAGCTTTTCCTTGTTGAAACGAGAGATATAATCCCTTAGAGGTTCATTCTACCCTAATTTGACATGAAAAAGCTGAGTCACACGCTTCGGCAGCTTCATGACAAAACAAAAGTTATGGATGAACTTCTCTACCAACTGCTTAAAATTTTCTATAGAACCTCTTGGCAGGCTGGTGTACAAGATACGCGCTGCGCCTGTGAGAGTGCTTGAGAAGGCTCGTCATCTCATCTTGTTAGGTGTTAAATAAATATCGACTAATAACTGATACATATCAATAAATATCTTCTTCTGCCTTTACCTCCGGCCAATCCAACCCTTTTCAATCCAAATCTCAAACCAAAATGACAAACCCATTTCCTCCCGTTTCACCTAAAGTCATGACCCACTTCTTAAAAAATGCAAAGCCTAAATCGTGTTCCACCTGCCAAACTAAAACCAAAGCCAAATAAATTTCCCATGTGCTAATAAACCCACTTATCCTCTTTTTACCCAAATACCCTCAACTACCACTTATACCCCAATTTCCAAAACTACCCCTTTAACCATATCAGATTTTATTCTCAAATCCCCTCACCCGTATGAACTCACACTCCTCTCACCATTTCCATGCACACTCAAGCCAATTCCCAAAAATACCCCCATGTTCCATGTGCCTACTATAAATGAAGTTGAAGACCCCATATGAGGAAACAGAGCTAAATAGATAGGAATTTTTAGAGAGAGAAAGTTTAGGGTTAGAAATAAATTAGGATAAAAATTATTTTGTAAATAGTTTTTATTTTTCTTTTTTGAGATTATTGAGTGATAAATGTGTGAGGTTAATTTGAGTGAAATTTTTATGTAATATTGTTTGGATCACTCAAGTTGATGGATTATGAATTTCAACTCATGGATTGAAGATCAATTAAGCATCAAGAGATTGGGGTTTGATTTTTTTTTTCTCATCTCATTTATTTATGCCTTTGATTATTAATTTGTCATATTTCATATCATGTTAGGCTAAATCCCCTTTCAAGGGGTGGGGTAAAACTCTTATTTGATGTGATTTTATTTTTATTAGTTTAATTACTTGAAAAGTCCTTTTGAATATTAATTTTGATCCCTCACCCTTAAATTTACGCCTCGAGAGAGGGTAAATGATTTTCGACATTAAATCAAAATTCTAGTTATAATACCCATTTTAGATTCGAACTAGAGATAGGGGTTTCTTAAGTGGGGCATTATAACTTGAATTTCAACTCTAAAATTATTTTCTAAGATTTACATGAATTTTAATCGATCGATCCTAGCGGGTGATTAATTAAAAGGAGTGTAGATCTATTTTTCTAGAGTTGTGGGGTGTTAAACTTAATTTGCTAAAAGGTTGCTACTAAAATTACATTTGCAACAAGAGTTTATTTGTAATTTTGATATTAATTTGGGAGAATTCAATTAATTAAATTAATTAGTTAGAATAGCTAAAATTTGTGGTGTAATCCCATTCCTTGATTGTTCTCACAATTATTTACCTCACTTTATCTCTTATATTAGTGTTCGACTTTGTTTTCATTTTAGTCACTTTCTAGTTAGTTATTTTCATCTTAGTTTAGTTTAGTTTAAAACCTCACCTCACCCTATTGTTTTAATATTGAAAAAGCTAAAAAAATTAGAAAAAGTGAAAGAGCACAAAAAGAAAATAAAAAGTGAATTACAATTGAATTTGTCTCTAGCTTACCCCCTTGGAAGTGGATTGATACCCTTACTTACCTCTACAATTGAGTTGATATTATTTTGTAGGTATTTTAAGGTTTTGACTAGCTTGGCTTTCAACAACAATACATACAAAAAGCAAAGTTATCAAATGGCGTCGTTGCCATTCGTGGGAGCGTGAAGCACTCGAAGCAGATTCAATTTTGTGATTCACTTGTATTGCATTTGTTTTTCATTTTTAGTACCATTTTTCTTTATTTTAGAAGGCTTGTATTTAGGATTATTTTATTCTTGGCTTGTATTGCGGTGCATAGGACACCTTCATTTTATTTTTCATTTTAAAAATTATAATAATCGAAGACAATCGTGATAGGGAAAACGGACAAGGTAGGGAGAGGGCATCCATTGGTAAGGATTTAGAAGCCTCTCTATCTTGGGTCGGTAGGACTTCCGGGGACGACTGAGATAGGCGTGATCTCCCCCCAGTCGACTCAAATTTTTCGGCAGCCCACGGCATAAAAATCGTGGGAGGTACTTTTCTAAACACTCGCGCCTCTCCTGTTAGTGAGTCAATTCTTTTATGTGATCTTGTGTGATTTTATTCTCGGATTTATTTTTTGAATGGTGTGATGAATTAAATTACTAAGACCTACACCCGGTCACTCACGAAAAGGGATTTCATCACCCGACTCACTCGCTTACCATTGTGTGCTACCCTAGCCATCACTAAATTTAAAATCAATTAACTAGGTAGCCCACTAGGAGAATAAATTTTGCAAAGGCGATCACTAAAATATTTTCGTGATTTTTTATCGCCCGCGGACTTAATTAAAATTTGACTACCCTTTCACTAAATTTAAAGATAAAAATTGGCTATGTGCTAGTTAGGAATTTTTCTTGACTTGTGTGTGTGTCCAATTTCATTTTTCAGTAGTCGGTTTTAGTTGGTTCGTCTAAATCAAGAGTCCATATTTTTTCCCTACCCTTTTCCTCCAAAAAAAGAACTCCAAAAATATTTTCTTTCTTTCATTTTAGAAAAATCCAAAAATATTTTCTTCCACTTTTTTTAGAAAATCCAAAAATATTTTCCTTCATTTTGAAAAAAATTAAAAAACTCCAAAAAATATTTCTCTCCTCATGGCCGAAGAACGTCCTTTACTGGACTACTTCGGTCATTTTCCATTGTCACGCGACACGTGTGAGAGTGATCCTGAGCCATCTCTTTATGAGATTTTTCATGGTTTTGGCTCTCTCACGAGTACCCTTGATACTCTTGACCCGTCCATGAACGCACCTCATTTTCCATCACCCTCGGTGTCAAGTGTCGACGTGTCTCATCATTTGTTGTGCACCCACTGTTATTATGCCGATCACATGTCCCATGAGTGTACGTACTTGTCATATCCATCTGAACCCACCATGGAACATGTGTATCCATATGACACTGTTTCAGAACTCACCTCGGCCTACTATCCCGATACACCCAATCCCGAGTTATGTGAGTACCCTAGCTATTCGTGGAGGCTTGATCACCCTTCCATGCAATACGAATCCCAACCCGATGTTGTGTATCCTCACACATTCCAACAGTCATCATGGCAACCTTGTGCACCCATTTTTTATCAGTCCCCTCACTACGCACCCGCTGAATTTCAACCATTTGTCCATCACGAAAGCTATCCTTTCGTGTATGATGTACTTGGCCCCATTCCACCCATTTCATTTGAGTATTCTTCGTACACTCATGCTAGTAGCGAGTTGTGTCCACCTCACCCACCACCACCACCCATCACTCCACCACCTTCATCCACATCTGCTCTCAAAACCCTCTTGCAAAAGTTCATACTCGAGCAAGAGCACGTCACTCAAATCCAAACTCAAGATCTCTAAAGTCTTGAATAAAGGTTAAATGAATTGGAGTGCGTTGCAACCGAGTGTGATGATGATGAGTCGTCTTGTGCCACAGATTTTGAGTGTGACCAATCCTACCACCCCAAGAATCTCGAAGTTGAGACCATTCCATGGTCCGGGTCCCAAGTCGACAATTGTGTTGACTTACCTTTCATTTGTGAGACTGATCCAATCCCACCATGTCATCCTGAATCCCACTTTGAGGTTCCTATTCACACTCCCGTCATATCCAAAAATATGCCCGACCTTTTACCTTATGCCCCAATTGCATATGTCTCTGACATGCCCATTTCTTTTAGGTTAGCTCTGGCTACGAGTGTTCACCATTTTCCCGAGAGTGAATCCGTGATAGTTCCTAACTTTCCGGATATGGATGATGTCCCACCATGCATGGCTCCCATTAATCTTGATATTTCTAGTGATTCCTCTATCTTCGATCTTGGTGCCTTGTCTTACCCACCCACCCCATTTCCCGATGCTACTCTTATGGAAAAGTTGACCATTCCATCTTTAGAAACCACACTCCCTTGTGAGTATTCCTTTACTCCTCCCAATGAGTGTGTGTCTCCCACGCTTGAGTTGGATCATATTCCTCCACCATTTATCCCACCCGATATACCATTTATCCCACTCAACCCACCCATTGTCCCTTTTACCCCACCACCTGGTTTGGATCTTGATTTTACGCATTTCAAGTTTCCATCAACATTTTTAGATCCTCACCAGAAACCATCCTCCACTTTCCACGAGAGTATTTTTGGTGCTACTCTCCACCGTGACACCGAGCTTGTTCCTCCATACTCGCCACTCTCTTGTAGTGTTGATTTTTCTCAACAACTCCCTGGTGTGTCACGGTGCGACCATTATCATCGCCCATTTATAGAATGGTCGTGTGATTTATATTATCCCCACCCCATCACTATTGCCAAACCATTTTGCCTCCCTCACCAATTAGAGCATCATGCTTATAGGGCCCTAGTCGCCCTCACCTTTAAGCTCAACAAGACACGTGGCCGATACCTCTTCACCCTTACCCTTTCCTTTCGTACCCTTTCCCTAATTCCCACTTGCCCTTGGTCCATCGATGCTTTGCATCGTGTGATGCACTTTGCCATACAGGTGCATTGACCACTTTAGCCGATTTCCAGCAAGACTGACGCTTCAGTCTTGTTTGGGGGCGATTCTCATCACCCAATTCTTCTGCTGCCCCGTGCTTTCATAGTTCTTATCCTTAGGGTGAGATTCCTTCGGTCTGGCTGAAGACATTAAACTTAGCGCCACCGGGAGGCAGCTCGCGTATCTTGTACTAGTCTCATCCTGTTTGGGGGTGGTGTTTTCACATCACCCAATGCTTTACCATGTTATGGACTTGTACACATTTTTTTCTATTACTTCTTATTCAGGTTTATTCTTGGTTTCATCTTTCACTTCATTAGCGGTTGATTCTGGTAATATCTTTCCTACCTTTTGCTCTCAATTTTAAAAATCATTTTATCGAACATCGAGGACGCCGTTCCTTTTTGTTTGGGGGTGGGGAATTTTATCAAAATCGTACCTCTTTTGAATATTTTTGAGTTTTAAACCTGATTTTTAAAATTTTGTGCACTGTCTTTCATCTCATTCATTGATATGAATTTTAAATCATTCATCTTTTTAAGTCTAGAAATCAAGCTAGAGAATATTTTTTCTAAATAGCTTATGTAATACGTCACAAGGCATGTTGCACCATGAATTTCTAGACTCAACAAAATTTGCGCACTTATCACGTCACTACGTTTTAGAGTTGAGGAGTACTACAATTCTAAAGAGAACCTTAAGGATCACTAGTGGATACTTTAACTTGTGAGATTTGTGCCTTTCACCCTTTCAGAGTGTCTTACGCAATCTCCAAGCCACAAGTTGATTCAACTTCTTTTGGGTCCGCACTAAATTCTTGTATGATCTCATTATTCTTCATTAAATTTTGGCTTGATCACTGAGAACGACATCACTTTTGAGTTGTAAGAAACACGTGTCTTGAAATTTGTCCCGATCACTAGGATTTTCATCCATACACCTACCTCTTTTCCCCATATCATATTCCCATTCATTACACCCATTAATTTCCCATATTTCATATACATTCCCCACACCATCCATTTATCATTCCGCTCATATATCATCCATTGTTTTGAGAAAAAGAGTGTGATTTCAAATGTAAATGTCTTCATTGTTGGAGAGAGAAAAATGAAAAAAAGAAAATAAAAAAAAATAAAAAAAAATAAAAAAAAAGAAAAAAAAATAAAAAAAAATAAAAAAAAAGAAAAAAAAAGAAAAAAAGAGAGAAAAGAAAAGAAAGAGTGTTTGTAGTTAGTAATAAAGACATTTGTGCCTAAAGTATAGTACACTCTTCTCGCTCATCCATCATATATTCATCATTTCACACATCAATCCCATTCTACATCACTATCCTACCTACCTCATCCCATACATCCTACCTATCACATCCTTCACATTTCATTTCCCCCTCACCCATAAACATCCATATATTCCCCTAGGTGTTCGGGCAAAATAGAAGTCAACATGGTGAATAACTAGACGTTCTCACTATAGTGATTTGCATTCTTTCATGAGATCAATTTTCTTTCTAATTGTTCGTTATTTCTTATGTGTGTGTGAGACGTTTGAACTTGCTTACATTTACTCACCTCCTCACACACAAGAGCGATACACTAACCCAAATCTCTAGAGTTCGATTGAGAGAGTTATACCCAGTGAGATTTGAAGTTGAAGCGTTGATTCCGAAAAGGCAATCTAGGAATTACTCTTGTGATGCTCAACCTGTTTTGACTGATTCACACTACACATGTTGAGTTCTAGGAAGGATGTGCCTTGAGTATTTACTTAGCTTAATTTTTACACTTCTAGCTTGTATTTCTGAAAATGTTTCTTATGAGATGGATTGTGCGATTATTCTATGTCTAATAAGAGATTGACTGCCTTTCAATAAATCATTTTGCAAAATAAAGAATTTTGTGGGTATATTCCCTGCAAACCCTCACAAGACACAACTCGTCCTGTAGGGCAACCCATAGGTTTAAAGGCTTGTTGCACATGCTAAGTGCAATCGCAAGTGCCCGCGAAAGTGGTGCACTTTTGGTTACTTATCATTCTCTTTCTCTCTATCTTATTGCTCGAGGACTAGCAACGCTCTGTTTGGGGGTGGTGTGATAAGCACCCAAAACTGTACAATATATACATCGAATAGACGTACTTTAGTTGCTAATTCTTGACAATTTGGGTCTTATGCGCTTTACTGTTTATCTTGTAGGTCAAATATCCGTTTGCAGTATCAAAAGCTATACATCGAGGAACATGCGCGTTTTATGGAGTTAATTACCAATCCCGTAACCCTAGTCTACCAACCCCGAGCCTAAACCTAGCCTAAACCTACCCGAACCCCGTGTGTGTTAGTTTGTGCCCTTTTATTATTTTTTTAGATTTTTAGTTTGAGTCATTTTAATTTTAGGATTATTTTAGATTTATTTAGAATTTTTAAGTTTTATTCTCTATTTTTATATTTTATTTTTATAATTTTGTTTTATTTTGATTTCTATTAGCTTTTAGTTTAGTCTTATTTTATTAGGATTAGTTTTAGGACTTTATTTTTAGTTTATTAGATTTTAAATTTTAGGACTTTTGTTTTCATATTTTATTAGATTTTTCATATTTTATTTTTTTTATTTTAATATAGCCTAGGATTTTTTTTTAGTTTTAATATTATTATTATTTTATTGTTTTTAGTTTGTTTTATTACTAGTTAGATTTTATTTTTATTTTTATTAATTTTAGTTGAGGCTTTATTATTTTAGGTGTCCAAATTAAACACACACACACACACACATAACCTACATTCCCATACACCAAAATAACTCACCTACACCCAAACTCTTCCTCACCCACACCTTTGAACCCTATACACACACATACACCCAAACACATCCTATCCTACACACTATCTACCCAACACCCTCACCACACACAATCCCATTCCCATCATCTTCTTCCCACCATCTCTCATCACCCCATAACCAACCAAACACACAACACCATTAACCAACTTCAAAACGCCAGCAGCCCCGGGTGGTGCCAAACCACGACCACCATAGCCCCCGTCGCCGGCGGTGACCGACCTTCTTCCGACCCCTGTCAAACCGGCGACCTCAATCCCCCCTTTGCGTCACCTCCAGCGACCCGAAACTAGCGCCGACCTACCTCCGGCGTTGACCCTCAATCGCCCCCGACCCTCCAACTTCAACCCACCACCTCCAGCCGCTCCAAGCCCTCGCACCCTCCAACCCGCTGGCGTTAAACCGACGCCGGCAACCCAAAATCGGAACGATGACCCCCTGTAAACCTCACCCCAACCCCCTCTGATTGCGACCTCCCTCCGGCCGAGATCCAAATCATCGACGGAGGCGCCACCCGCGACCCTTCTTCTGCCTTTACCTCCAGCCAATCCAACCCTTTTCAATCAAAGTCTCAAACCAAAATGACAAACCCATTTCCTCCCATTTCACCTAAAGCCATGACCCACTTCTTAAAAAATGCAAAGCCTAAATCGTGTTCCACCTGCCAAACTAAAACCAAAGCCAAATAAATTCCCCATGTGCCAATAAACCCACTTATCCTCTTTTTACCCAAATACCCCCAACTACCACTAATACCCCAATTTCCAAAACTACCCCTTTAACCATATCAGATTTTATTCTCAAATCCCCTCATCCATATGACCTCACACTCCTCTCACCATTTCCATGCACACTCCGCCAATTCCCAAAAATACCCCCATTCTCCATGTGCCTACTATAAATTAAGATGAAGACCCCATATGAGGAAAGAGAGCTAGATAGATAGGAGTTTTTAGAGAGAGAAAGTTTAGGGTTAGAAATAAATTAGGATAAACACCATTTTGTAAATAGTTTTTATTTTTATTTTTTGAGATTATTGAGTGATAAATGTGTGAGGATTAATTTGAGTGAAATTTTTATGTAATATTGTTTGGATCACTCAAGTTGATGGATTATGAATTTCAACTCATGGATTGAAGATCAATTAAGCATCAAGAGATTGGGGTTTGATTGTTTTTTTTCTCATCTAATTTATTTTATGCCTTTGATTATTAATTTGTCATATTTCATATCATGTTAGGCTAAATCCCCTTTCAAGGGCTGGGGTAAAACCCTTATTTGATGTTATATTATTTTTATTAGTTTAATTACTTGAAAAGTCCCTTTGAATGTTAATTTTGATCCCTCACTCTTAAATTTTCGCCTCGAGAGAGGGTACAAGATTTTCAAGAGAAAATCAAAATTCTAGTTATAATACCCATTTTAGATTCGAACTAGAGATAGGAGTTTCTTAAGTGGGGTATTATAACTTGAATTTCAACTCTAAAATTATTTTCTAAGATTTACATGAATTTTAATCGACCGATCCCAGCGGGTGATTATTTAAAAGGAGTGTAGATCTATTTTTCTAGAGTTGTGGGGTGTTAAACTTAATTTTCTAAAAGGTTACTACTAAAATTACATTTGTAACGAGAGTTGATTTGTAATTTTGATATTAATTTGGGAGAATTCAATTAATTAAATTAATTAGTTAGAATAGCTAAAATTTGTGGTGTAATCCCATTCCTTGATTGTTCTCACAATTATTTACCTCACTTTATCTCTTATTTTAGTGTTGGAATTTGTTTTCATTTTAATCACTTTCTAGTTAGTTATTTTCATCTTAGTTTAGTTTAGTTTAAAACCTCACCTCACCCTATTGTTTTAATATTGAAAAAGCTAAAAAAAATTAGAAAAAGTGAAAGAGCACAAAAAGAAAATAAAAAGTGAATTACAATTGAATTTGTCTCTAGCTTACCCCCTGAAAGTGGATTGATACCCTTACTTACCTCTACACTTGAGTTGATATAATTTTGTAGGTATTTTAAGATTTTGACTAACTTGGATTTCAACAACGATACATACAAAAAGCAAAGTTATCATTTCTCACATCATTGAATGAGGTATTTAGCTTATTTTCCTAAGGTTGACCAAAAGTACCCTTGCCTCAATACCATGTACACTAAGGCCTTTGGGATTGTAAAAGCCCCAAAAATAACTTCGTGGAGGTATTTGAATACGTAATTAGCGTTAATTGGGCTAAGGCATCGCTAAAGTGCTGGACAATGGCCATTCTTGAATAATACCCCACTCTACATGCAGTATCAAGAACCTAAAGACTTCATTCTATTGACCTGAAGCTTATCCCTGGGTAGGATGACATATTTAAGATACGCTTTGATGGGAATAGTCTAGTCTGAGCTCTATTCGACCTCTGCTACATTAATCTGGAGCTGGATAACGATCGGTTGGTCCACATTATCAAATAGGATCTCTATCCTAGGGTACTTGCCCTCAACACCATGAGAGCTCGACTGACATAGCACACTAGGTACTGGACCCAAATTCCTCTCGGATCCATGATGATATAATAGTGGTTGGTAAAGCAGCGAGGTACAAGTATAAATCCCCTTTGGGGAAGATTCGAGATAATAAAAGCGGGGACCCCGAGTATTTCTTGAGATTCTAGAAGGCTTCCTCAACATCACAGGTTCATTTGAAGGCCTTTTTTTAGTATTTTGAAGAAATGAAGGCACTTGTATATGGACTTTAATAAAAAACTATTGATGGCAATAATTCTCCTAATTAGGCATTGGACCTCTTTGACTGTTCTTGGAAGCTCCATGTCGAGAAAAGCTTGGATCTTCTCTCGATTGGCCTATATAACTTGTCCAGTGACCATAAAGCTCGGAAACTTTCCTTCTATAACCCCCAATGAGGATTACTTGGTTCCTACTAAGGATAGAAAATTTCTCTACGATGTTCTGCACATAGTTATGATCTTCTAAGATTTTCACCGACATGTCATCCACATATATCTCCATGTTTTTCCAATAAGACTTTTGAAAATGGATTTTACCACCCTCTGATGTGTTGAACATATAGTTTGAAAGGCATATCTTTGTAACAATAGGTACCTTTTTCTGTAATGAATGAAGTCTTTTATTTATCGACAGGGGCGATTCTGATTTGGTCGTACCCAGAATAGAAATTCGTGAATGGGAAAATCTCATAAAGTGTTATTGAGCCTACCAAGGTGTCAATATGAGGCAGAGGATAACAATGCTTAGGGCACGTCTTATTGAGGTCGGTGAAGTCAATACAAATTATCCACTTTTTGTTGTCTTTGGGAAGAAGTATGACATTTGAGCATCACTCTAGATATCTCACCTCCTTAACGAGGTTTGTTTCCAAGAGGTCATTAACCTCCTCTATTACAGCATTGTTTACTTCTGGACCAAAAAACTTTTCTTTTGTCGGATATTACTGTGGTTTGGATCCATGCGGAGTGGTGGACTATAACCTTAGGGTCTACCCCAATCATGTCAGAGTGATTCCAAGAGAAAATGTCTTTGTTTTCACTTAGGAACTATATGAGATCCTATTTGATTGAGGAGATCAGGTCGGCCCCAATATGCACTTCCTTTTTGGAATTTTCTCGGTCAATAAACACAATGATTAGGACCTTATTTGTGTAACCACTTTTCTCCTTATCTTCAGGTGTCCGCATTCATCAGCTCTATGCCTAGGATCTTTAAAGGGAGCTTAGGCATTGGTGGTGGAGGAGATAAAACCCCTTACAAGACATTGGGGAACCTCTGTGAACCTTTTGGGACCTCTGACCATCTTTGGGAAGTATCAAACAACTAATTCTTTTTCTTTCATGGAGGTGTTGTAACACTCTCTAGTTTTATTCTAGTCTTCAAACACTTTTCCCACTCTCATGGGGTGGGGTGGGGTGGGAACCTCATCATCAGCCTTAACTTTAAGATGGCAACATCTGAGTAGTTGTGATATGATTTTCCCAAGATCACATTTAAGATGCGGGGAATTCCACTACTATGAACTTGTTCAAGATGGTTGAGCAACAATCTTTGGAACTAATGGTTAGGGTAAGAGTGACATATCCTATGGAAAATGTATGCTCTCCATTGAATCCGATTAGAGGTGTGGTGACATGTTGCCTGTTCTTGGCACTGAGTCCTATCTCCTCGAAGGCATCTAAGAATATGATGTCCACGGATCTCTCAGTTTCGATCAGGACCCTCTTCATATTGGCATTTCACATGATCATTGTAACAAAGGGGTCGTCATTATGAGTCCTATTTTCGAAAAAAATAATTATTGAAACTCCCCTAGAATCTTTATGTGGGAGAAAAACATTGTTAAATTTCACTCCTTCGTGTTGGATGCTCTTAAGGTGGGCTAATCTAGTTTTTTCAGAGAACCCACCTCCGATAAAACCTCCATAGATATTGTTGGCATCAATCAATGGGACACTGTCCTTATTTTTGTTGTTCTTTTTATTGTTGTGTCGACCTTTTCCCTCATCTTTATCCATAAACCCCTTGAGGTAGATCCACTTGATCATCACTTTGACGGCTTCCTTAAGCCTGAAGCAGACATTTGTGTTGTGGCCATGGCCTTTGTGGAACCTATAATATTTGGATTTGTCCCTTCAGTCATATGTGTCCCTCATGGTCTTGGGCGGAGGTAGTACATCATGAGCTTCTCCTAATGCAAAGACCTATTCAATGGTAGCTATGTGCGGAGTGAAGTTCTTGGCCTCTGGAAGTCCGTTATTTATACCTCCGCCTTTCTTATTCTTGGCCTCAGCCCCAAGGCGAGAGAAAAAAATATTTACTCTTGTCGTGCCTAGGGGAGGCTATGGTACATCTTACCAATATCGTATCCTTTGCATTCATATACATATCATCTCTTTCAAGAAGCTTAGCCATGGAATTAAAAGGATTTTACTAAAGGAGCACAACAAGTCTCCTAAGGTGCGGCCTAAGTTGAAGGCAGCTATACAAATGGTATCATTTATATCATAAACTTAGAGAGGCTATTGGTTGAACCACTTGTCATACTCCTTAAGAGTTTTGCCGACCTTTTGTCTAAAATGGAAGATGGAAGTAACAAACTTTCTTGTCTTTTGAGCTCCAATGAAATAGCTGATAAAGGGTATTTCCAACTCAATAAATCTCTCAATGGTTCTTGGTTTGATTTGGAAAATCAGTTCCTAGATATTCCTTTCAAAGTAGCAGGAAATGCACTCCACAAGACCTCATCTAGGGTGTCTTAAAGGATCATAATTGACCAGTAAATTTATAAATGATCAACGGGATCTTTTGACCCATCTAACGGTTCAATAGTAGGCATATTCCACTTTGGGAGAAGAGTATAATAATGAATGTTATTAAATAATAGAGAAAACGTCTTTTGGAGAGATAAGACAGTGGTGTTGGAACTTTGCATCTCGTATTAGTTGATAAAATTCCCCAAGCGGTATTACACCTTCTTGATCTTGTTGTACTATGGCCTAGATACCCTAGAACCACATTGAGATTGGTCTCCTGAAAGTGACATCCTATCCTTAACAAGGATGCGGGTCACTAATCTTTTGAGGGCCCTAGGCATAACCTTTAGGCCATTCTCCCCCCCTAATTGGAATTTTAATTCTTCCTGGTACCATTATGTTCTGGCATGGTCAGTTCCTCTACCACATGTAGTAAAGGAAGCCTCCTGAGAATATCAACAATTTTCTTTGGATCTCTTTTTGTCAAGCTTCAATATCTTTAAAATAACAAGTCAAGATGGCATTGGTCAACATTTTAAAAAGAGTGGGTTATGTATTCAAAAGGAATAGAACTTGTCATTCCCACAAACGATGCCAAACTTATGGGTATTGACATCGTAAGTGACCTTAGACTCAATATATGCTACCCTCTGGACCTCAGACATGTTAAAGGGGAGGAGTGTCAAACTTGAAATGATTGTTCATTTTTCTGATTCTTTGTGTCCCTTTCAGTTTCGGTAATTGAGGATTGTGTTCCCGCAGTTGTGGTAGCAAAGATTTTTATTATGTTATGGTAGAGTGCGGTTTGGCGTAGTAGAGTGCGGTTGGACCTAACAAGGTCAATGAAACTCGATAACTGGGTGTGATCTTGCTTAAAGTATCCTTTTGTATTGCACAAAGTTTTATGTACATGTGGCTCAGATTCGGCCACACAGTTTACTTGTAATATTCGTTGTAAGATTAATGACCTCATAGATCGACCGACATGGCAATTGGCAACTCTTGTTGTAAAGAGCAGGATGATGATTTGAGGACATCGTATAGCATTAGAACTCGATGAAACATATCACATAGTGTTGATTTTCCACAGTGAGCAGATTTGTGCAACACTTGGGTGAGTGTTCCATAATTAAACTCCTAAAATAATCCTAGGTTCATAGAAGGATATTGTGGAAGGTGTCAGTCGAACGCATTATTTGGGACTTAGTTGTCTAATCGCCCTCGAGGCGAGAGACTAGTGATACAAGGTTAGTATAAAGTTTAAGTGAATTTGCATGGTCATAAAGATTCGAGCATTCGAGGAAACTCTCGATATGTAGTTATAAGATCGAAACAATGTATGATGATGGATTAAGTGTTAGTTATATGTCGTTTTGCTTTTGGGTGAGTGTCGATCACTTGGGAATGTTATTTCGGTAGATTTACCGGTGTGCCTTGGGTGTTGGTGATGAAACCTTAGGGCTTGATTGAGTTTGATCACCGAGTAAGGGGACACTCAAGGACTATTATGTGACTTTGATGTCTAGCCTAATGGTGAGTGTAGAATATATTTCATGTCGAGTTCTTTGATGACATCCCCTTTTGAAAGGGTGTATGATGACTTCTTAGTGATTGAGAGCATCGATGACATAGCCTTGAAAGATTCTTATGACTTTGAATAATAATTTCGAGGATGATATTCCGCAAGGAGGTAATAATGTAACACTCACACCCACAACTTTGATCATACTTGTATGATTTTGTGACTTAGTATGGCCAATTGGGCTCTGGTCTTGTTGAGGTGGATCATAAGTAAAATTTAGGTAATGTAGTGGCCCCGACGCAATTGGATTAGAGTTATTTTGGCCTAAAGTTGATGAAGAGATTTTGTACAGTCGTTCGAACGAAAGTCATTATCATTCAATGAGGTTCGAATGACTTCTAACGACTGATAAAAATGTCGATTACCCTCGCTCGCTGGAATCTCATTAGAAAGCCACGTTTCAACGAAGTGCTCAGTCGTTCGAACGAGAGGGTACTTCCCGTTTAAACGAGGTAGTTCTCACGCCCCATTTAACCCTACGATTTTTCCTAATTTGTACCTCGTTATAACCCTCATTCGAACGAGAGGGGATCTCGTTCGAACGAGGTTGAAAATCGTTTGAACGATCGAGAAAAATCTGAAAATTCTGCACAATTTTAATGTACTGCCACGACATAGATCGTCGAATTGGGTGACATGTCGAGCTCTCAATAGCTCAGATCAAAACGTTGGATAAAGGCTTAATGGACCATTGGATAAAGGGTCAAGTTTAGGGGCATTTGTGGGATTTAACCCTTAGGATTTGGGGGGTATTTAAATGAGGTTTTGGCTCATTTAGCCCATTCTAATCATATTTGGCCTCTCTGTCTCTAGATCTTGGAGCTCTTCCTCCACTAACCACTACATACCACCCTAACACCACTATCCCTCCACCCAAAACCACCAAATTTTAACCATCTCCTTCCATATTTAAGCTCATAAATCACAAATACACCACATGTTCAAGGAAGATGGATTTTTAGGGAGATGTTTTTTGGGGTGTTTGAATAAGAATAAGAATAAGAATAATAATAAGAAGAAGAAGAAGAAGAAGAAGAAGAAGAAGAAGTAAGGAGTTTAAAGGGGGTTTTTATGAAGCATGTAAGGAGACAAGCTTAGTGGAGTTAGTCAACCTCTTTAAGGCTATCATAGGATGTGGGAGGTTGCCATCTTCTTCTACACTTCATCCACCATTGTTGAAGCTTCCTTTGAGATGGAAAACTCTACTCTTAACTTAAGAACTCTATTTTTCATATTATTGGTCTTATGGATGGATCTTGTTAGAGAGGAATGCATATATAATTTAAGAAGGTAATTTCTTACGATTTTGTGAAAAAATACGACTGCTGACAGATCCCAAGGGTTTTGAGAAAAATGATATATTTTAAGAAATCTTGATATCTAAACATTTTTATGGAATAAATTATTTGAAATGATATTTATCTTGTTGAAAATTGGTATTTTCATATAAATAGACATTTGCTCAAGTTTTAAAGAAATAAAAGTGCCTTTTAGCTTGAAAAACAAGTTTATGCCAACGTTGTGAAATTTAGAATGAACCATATGTTAGACCCATTTAATGAGATTTTTGAACTAAAAATCCATCTCATCATGTATATAAACTTGTAGTATTTTGATGATGAGCATATAAACAAGTTTAATTAAGGTTTTAATAGGTTTTATCATGAAAGAAAGAAAATGAAAGTTCATCCTTTAAAGTGTGTTAAAAGGTGTAGAAAATAAGGTAAGTGAATATTTCTAGACTACATGTGAAATTAAAGGAAAAATGATGTTTTCTTGTAAAGTAGTTTCTAAAAATATCAAATGATGTTTTGATAAAGAAAGTAATGAAATAAAGAGATTTTCAACTTGAGAATTATGTTGCTCCAAAGTGTTAAATGAGTGTTAATGAGTTAAAAAAATTTATGAAGTGAGTGTGTATAACTTAATAATGTTTTTGAGAAATAACACTTGTGAAAATGGAGAAAAATACAAGTTTGGAAACAAATGGGTGACATGATAATTTTACATAAAGTGAAATATTTTTATGAAATAAAAATGTTGAAAAAAGTGTTACACAAAATAGTCTTAAACGAAAGTGATTTTTGGGATAAAATCAATGCAAGTGTATAAAGGACAAGAAATGGTGATTTTCAAAGTGTAACACAAGGTTGGGGTGAAACCTCAGATTTTTAGCTTCATTCTGTAAAGGTGAGATAATGTGGACATTTGATAAATGTTAAAATATATTAATACGGACTCGGATGACACCAAGATAATTAAGAGGGGGCCAGAGCCCTGGGATGAAAGATCCAAAATCACTGGCTAGAGCATATGGTAGCATAGTCAGCGGTGTAGAGCCCGTTAAAGTATGCGGATATTTGGAAGATTCCAAGAAAAAGATAATGAAAAGTGGAATGTATCAGGAACTGGGTTGTATGGATAATATAAGAGAATACAACCTAACTTGAATGAACTTAATACATGTTCCAATTGTAATATAACGTGGACAAGTAATATGAGAAATTGGCTAGTGCCCATGAAGTAAATGGAATGGTAAAGTGAAGTGATTAAACAGGTAATTAAGAAATCTTAAAAGGTTTAGCCCATAATTAGCACAAGAGTATGTTTATGAAGGGTTTTTAATGAAAGATAATTATCTTATAACACGATGCTTGCGTGTGTTGAAAGGTGAATTTCAAGGAAAATACTGCGATGAATTTAGTATGAATAAAAGGGTAATTTTAATAAAAGAAGTGATTTTCTCTAAATAAAGGGTGTTTGTTTAAATTATTTAACCGGGTGTGTTAAAACAAGAAACAAATGTCAAGACAAGGAAAAAGCGGTTCTTTTATGAGATTATGGTAAATTAATCGAAGTATGTAATGTTTTGGAATAAAACGGTTCAATGCATTGATACACACACACACACACACATACACATGCACATAAAGTAATTGCATGTGCACGTAGGTAAACGTGTTAGAGCCTATTTTCCGTCGTTTTATTATTTATGCATTATTGTATTTTTTCACTAGGAATTTGGTTCATTCCTTCGTCTTTGTTATGACAGGTTGGTTGCAGTTCCGTATTTTGAGAGTGTTGTATTGATAAGTATCCTTTTTATTTTACGTTAATAGCTCTGTATGCTTGAATTCTTGGGACACTTCCCACGGGTCCCTCACGTAGATTAATGTAAATTATAATGGCATTCTAAATAAGTGAAACGCTAATTAAATAAAACTGAATTAGCAATATTATTTAAGTTGTCTCGTAGCACTTCATACCTAACGCCTGGGTCAGACTAGGTTGACCGCGGGTAATCCATAAATCGAAGCTGGGGTGTTATAGCTCGAATAGATCGAGGGAGTCTGTGAAGGTGTACTTACTGAAGGAAACCTTAATGTTGAGGGGGATTGATGTGACAAATGGCCAACATCTGACACAGGCAACTCGACTCTTCCTTCTTCTCTCGTCGGAGAGGATTTTAGTGATGAATAGTAGTGATAATATACACCTTGACTTATTTGTATATGATGCTTTTAGACGATGTTGTCAATCGATCTTTAAGGGATCCATGTATCCATTGGAGGTATTAAAATGCTTCTGATTTTACTCTTGCACTCTTTTTGTGATTGTCTTTTTTTAATATTTATAATTTTAAAATTTTGTGGAATTTTTCTTTGTTATTTTTTAGGCGTGTTTCTATAAGTTGTTCAGAGGAATACCCCATTAATTCCATTGGTATCATAGGAGACCGATATCCAAGGATAAAAATATGGGGGAGGGGGAATAGGTCCTCGAAGGATCTCCTGACTTATAGGTATGTGAGAGTTGTAATGCTATTTTGGAATTATTTTATTTTTTGATTTGTATTTGGTTTTGGATTTATATGTTAATGACTGAATTTATCTGGACAAGTGTCATTTTATCCCCGGAGTCGGCCCTCAGGGGAGATGAGGGTCACTAGCTTCTAAGCTCAGGAATGACGATTGTTTCCAAATGAGTTTGGAAATAGTTTGTATCTTAGGGAGAGGGTGGTACGACCGGTCATGGAGAGTGAGGTGGAGGTTCATCGATCGAACCTTTTATTCTATATGAGGGATCCGTAGAAGATGTCAGTGGGGGTGTTGGCGGTGACAATGACAGTGAAGCACTACTCTATGTATACGGATATAACTGTGCCACACGACTATCTGGACTTCATGATCGACTAGTTGATGTTTGTGTAAATTTATGATGTGGGCTGAGCTCTAACTCAATCAACAGAGGTGGGATGTGGTGTCAAGTTGAGTTCTTTGGCTCAGGCATCAGGGAACAGTGTGGGGGCTTTGAAGATTCTTCCTATTTAGGAGTATGAATTATCTCCATACTATGTACATATGGGAGATGGTCGCGCAACCGAGATTCCTCACCAACCCCACGTAGTGGTAGAGGGTCTTCTGCCTTTGCCTTTAGAGGATTCCCACTTAGGGTAAGGGAATATTTCCTTTTCATTTGATTTATGTATTTTTGCTTATAGCTGACTTGATATCTTTTTTCTTTGTTTCTTGGTTATCTTTGTATGAACCTCTTAGTTACTACACGTTTACAACTGGATGGACTATGTCGCTGAGTAGATTCGAACAATGGCACGGTCATGCACTGCTCCTCCAGTGATTTCTGATGATCTTGCATTATCTTGGAGAGCCGAGAGTTTGTTTTCCACCTATCTCCTTCACAGGAAGCCCCCTTATGGGGACCATTTAGGTTGTTAGGTAGTGCAGATTTAGGAAAGCCCGGGATGCGTTCCTGATAATTTTTTCTTTTTGTTCTTTTATATTTTTTGGATATACATGGAAAATATAGAAAAATATACAAATATATAAAGTGATGCATTTTCCTTTTAATTTTCCACCAAGGGTTTTATTGAGAAAAAAGTAAGAAAATATATTTTTGAATTTTTTTGAATATGTTTTTGAATGTTCAAGTAAAGAAATGTCAGGGAAACTCTGTTTTAAGATTTTAATTTTGGAAAGGGATTATTTAAAAATGAGGAATAAAAAAAGTTAAAAGGAAGAAGGGAATTTTCCAAAATAAGGGGTGACGACCGGCATACCCCCTAATCTGTTAATCAAAATGCCTATTCTCGTACATTGCATTTCAACCTTTGTTTCCGTTTTACTTGACTCTTGTAATTAGATTTCTGGATTAATGGGGACGTCCTAGCAACTTTTATCATTTTGTGGAGGATTTTTTTGTATAAAATGGGACTTAAAGGGCGTACCTTGAATTATCCAAACATTTATTCTCTTCTCTCTTGTATACAACACTGATGATGCAGTAAACAACACCACCAGTAAGAGGTGTTGATAAGCTCAAGCTAGCAATAACAATGGCAACACAAGAGTAAATATCTAGTAGAGGGAGATGAGGAAAAGAGGAGAAACACCAGTATATAAGTGGTTCAGCTAATATGGTCTATGTCCACTATGGATGTGTGAGTAATTCCACTAGATGAAGGCACTAATGGCCATGGATACAATCTCTCAAGCTTTCTCTCTCTACTGTGTAAACCAACAGAGTTTTAGCTAGGGTTGCAATTATCGATCCTTTTGCAAGATAGAGGAAGACTTCTATATATAGTGCTTGGGGGGTGTAATGTACCCCCCAAGCATGCAATGAGCATGTATATGAGGATTGAACCAATATCCTATTGACACCTGGCTGATCTCATGTGGATAATGATGACCAAAATATTCCCCCACATGAGGGGAATGATTCGATTATAACTGAATTTCCACGTAAAGTCTTACACGTGCTTGCGCATGCTCAGACTTGTGAGGTAACTTGCTGTAACCTCGTGTTGGGTGAGTACGAGGTTGGTAAAGTCCGGTAGTGTTTCTTTGTCTTGTCGATAACCACGATGACCTCGGCCAGGAAGAGTGGCCGAGGTTGGGCATGAGGTAGGATGTAATGTCGCTCAAGCGGAGGACGATGTTGGCAATAACCTGACCCTATAAGGTGCTACTGACATCGGCCACTGCTTAGCTGAGGTTGGTCAATTGAAGATCCGACCTTGTAGAAGATGACTTTTTCGGTGGCTATTATGAGCTTCTTGTTAACGTGTCTGTGAGACAGGTCGAGGTTAGTGACCCTGAGTACGAGGGTGCACTTTGGGCATATCAATTACCCCCTAGTACTTAGTCTCTTATGTGAGTAGGTGATTGAGGGGTATGTAGGCTAGGCCGAGGCTGGGTCTCTTTTGGTGTCTTGGGACATGAAGTGATTTCTTAACACATGTCACTTATCGAAGTGAGTAACGTGCTCCCCAAGGTATGATAATTCTGACTTTGCCTTTTGGATTCTCTAGGGCAATGATGGGTGTGTTGAGAAGATTTAAAACCTTCTTCTCTTTCCTCTTCTAATTTTCTCCCGCCTAATCTTTTCTACAACTACAAATATCTCAAGGCCTTCATTATTGTGTTAGGACTCAAGGTTTTCTTTGCTTCCTAATCTCTTCTTCCCTCATTCGCGAATAGTCAGGTATTTCCTTTGACCTTTCCCTTTCCATTTCTAGTCTTTTCTTTTAGAGTTTTAGTTTTCCGATGATCTTTCCCTTTTTTTGGCAAGGCTTTCTGCCGTTGTTAAGTGGTTATAGGGTTAGGATTGTAGTCTTTATGTATTATTGGAGCCATACCAGGCTAATTCGAGGTGGTTTTAGCCACAAATACCCCTCTTTTAGGCCCTCCGATGACCTTCCGATCATCTTCTCCGGTGACCTAGCTTAAGGTGTTCTTATTTGAAACCCTTCAATTTCTAACTTTTGATCTTTAGTTTGAGTAGCCCAAGTTATTTGTCTGTTTACAGTTTATCTTTCCCATAAGTGTAGTATCATCTTCCATATGCTCAGACCCTTGTACCAACTTATAGAAGAATTACCATCTCTTCGTGAGAAGACCTTTGAGAATATTAGGCAGATAGAGCTAGCCCAAGAGGAAGCTCGTAGGGCTGAGGCCTTTCCCCTTAGACTAATCTTTCCTCCACCCTTTAAGGTCATATACCCTGAGCCTGCAGAGCTTATTGAAGTCCCTGAGGTTCCTAAGCCGATGTATGAGTCATCTTCCTCAGATCCCATGTCTACCTCTGAGGCTGTTGAGTCTGTAGAGTCTTTCTAAGAGGATATGGATTGCTCCCCCAAGGGGAGTGTTGTCTCTGAGGAAGCAAAGGTTTTTGACCGTTCCTCCTCCTATCAAGAGGCTAACACCTCTCATCGTACATTGAAATCTTAGACCCCAGTGTGGCAGTTCCCCCTCCTATTGACGTCATTCCTTTGTTGGTTGCTACCGGTGCTGAGTTTGCTTAGAGGTTTCCTGATGGTTCCCCATCTGAGCCTCAGACTTCCGGTGATATTGATGATGATGAAGGCCTTCGATGACCAAGAGGGAGAGCTCTACGTCTACGAGCAGATGTTCAAACTCAGCTTCCGTCTCCTAATTCACCCCACTATTTGATCCGTTCTTTATTATATCAATCTTGCTCCTTCTCAGCTTTCCCCCAATGCCTGGAGGGTCTTGGTTGGGGCCATCGTACTCTGGAAGGTGGTTCATCATACCGACCTTCCAGTTAGGGTATTCTTAGCTTGTTATATACCCTCATCTGCTAAAAATCACCCTGGCTACTGTCACTTTGTATCTAGGAAGTCTGAGAAGAAGATATTTCTTGTGACTCAAACTTCTAACCACAATTGGAAGCCCCGGTTCTTCTTTGCCTCAGGGCCTTGGGAATTTCATCCTAATGAGGCTTGTGGAACATCTGTTCTAAGGACACCCCTTAGGTGGGATAAGGTCTCTTTCTAGGCCAAAACCGACCTTGGATTGAGCATATACAATCGTAAGAATGTTGAAGATCTTCGTAGTCAGGGAGAAGATGGTAAACTCATAAAGTACGAGCATCTGATGACCTTTTACTATTTGTCTCAGACGGGTCTTGGAAGTGGCCCTTTGGCCGAGATTCATAAGTTTTCTAGAAAAATCAATTTTACACAAAGTCTAGTCTCGTAGGTTTCATGTGTCTGATCTTCTAACTCTGATGTTTTCTTTTTGCAGAGAAACTAGAAGAAGTTTCTAAAAACCTTTGGAATATATCTGCTCCCAGCATCACCAAACTGCTAGAGAAGCATGGGGGCAAGACTGTACCACCCCCTGCCCATACAAAGAAGGGAAAAGCTCCTGCTGAGACATCAAAGAAGAGTAGGTCACCTACAGACCCTTCCAATATAAGGCCCAACAAAGCTTAAAATACTGAGCGTGGTATACTAATCTCCTCAGATGACGCCTTATCAGCTCGGCTTGCTCAGCTAAAAATTAGTGACAGCCTCATAGGCAATAGTGCCCGGGCTTTTGATGCCCTCGGCTACCTAATGACTGAGGATGATAAGCACTTTCTTCACTCGATGGATATCCCTCTACTGGCAGAGTTTGCTGTTCATAGGGCAGTTCAGGTACTTATTTGCAATTTTCTCAAGTGTTACCTCTGATCTTAGCATTTCATTGTTGTTAATGTGTTTGATTCTTATTTTTTAGAGAGCTTTCTTGCTTCATCGCCTAGCTAACTATACTCTAATAAGTCCGCCTCTGATCTAGAAGGGCAGGGACACTAAAAAACTTGAGGAGAGTCTGAATAAGAAGATTGAAGATTTGGACAACAGTCTGAAGGAGAAGTGTAACGAGATCTACCAAATGAAAACTGATCATGTCAATGCTCTAAAGGCAAATGATGATAGCCTCCAGTCCAAAGTTGATGCTACCGTTAAGGTTGCCTTGTAAGATGCTTCAGAGATAATCATCAGGGAGTATCAAACCTCTGATGAATTTATTAGCTTCAGTCTTGAATACCTGAGAGGGGCATTAAGGCAACCAGCAGATGGGCTGCCATGAAGCAAGAAAGTTCTGGCACTTTGTCGGCTGAGGACTTTATTGGCCTCAGCTTTATAAATGCCCAGCTTGCTAAGGCCCTGCAGGAGGTTGAAGAGGGTGGCCCAGCAGAGACGAGCCAGCTTGAGGTGACTGAGACTGAGGATCTTGGGCATCAAGGTGAAGTGGCTGAAGTTACCAACCAAGTCCAAGAGCAGAACAACCCTGCTGCTAGTGGGTCAGCTGAAGCCTGAGCGGCCGAGTATCTTCTCTGCATGCCTGAATTTTTGTGAAGCCTTTGTATAACCCCGTGTATTTGATGAACTGTAATCTCTTCTCTTATAATGATGTAACACTTTTTGGCTCGAATGAATGCAGTTCCATTTCCTTCATTTGTGTTGCTTTTCTTTACTTATTGCTTTGCTATTTCGTGTCTATGATATTTCCTTTATCCATCATACTACACAATTTGAGTAATGGGAATCAAAGTAAGTAATAGCTGACACATATAATGATGCTTAACCTCATATTTCACCATATTAATGAAGTTTAAAGGTATGAGGTCACTACATTAATGGTGTTTCACCTCATAATTCACCAATTAATGATGTTAAAAGGTCTGAGGTCACCAAATTAATGATGTTTCACCTCATGTTTCACCAAACTAATGATGTTAAAAGGTCTGAGGTCACAAGTTAATGATGTTTCACCTCATATTTCACTAATTTAATGATGTTAAAGGTCGGAGGTCACCAAGTTAATGATGTTTCACCACAAAATTCACCAAATTAGTGATGTTACAAGGTCTGAGCTCACCAAATTAATGATGTTTCACCAAACTAATGATGTTAAAAGGTCTGAGGTCACCAAGTTAATGATGTTTCACCTCATATTTCACCATATTAATGAAGTTTAAAGGTCCGAGGTCACCAAATTAATGGTGTTTCACCTCATAATTCACCAAATTAATGATGTTAAAAGGTCTAAGGTCACCAAATCAATGATGTTTCACCTCATGTTTCACCAAACTAATGATGTTAAAAGGTCTGAGGTCACCAAGTTAATGATGTTTCACCTCATATTTCACTAATTTAATGATGTTAAAGGTCTGAGGTGACCAAGTTAATGATATTTCACCTCATAATTCACCAAATTAATAATGTTTAAAGGTCTGAGGTCACAAAGTTAATGATGTTTCACCTCATATTTTGTCAATTTAATGATGTTAAAGGGTCTGAGGTCACCAAGTTAATGATGTTTCACCTCATAATTCACCAAATTAATGATGTTAAAAGGTTCGAGGTCACCAAATTAATGGTGTTTCACCTCATAATTCACCAAATTAATGATGTTTAAAGGTCTGAGGTCACTAAGTTAACGAGGTTTCACCTCATATTTTGTCAATTTAATGATGTTAAAAAGGCATATACATTGTAACAAAAATATTAGCACAACATTGCTATCTTCTCATTAACGTCCTCCGTATGAACTGATACATGTATTACAGAAAGATAAGAACAATTGCAACATCATAAGTAATATTTCTTTAAGTGATCGGCATTCCAAGGGTTGGAGAAAGGTTCTCCTGCAAGATTTTTTAGCCGATCGATGACTGGCATAACCTCATCAAGGACCCTATAACGACCATGCCAGTTGGGATGGAGCTTATTGGTTTTATGCCACGTCTTCTTAAGGACTAGGTCTCCCACAGCTATTGGCCTTGACTTTACCCTCTGATTATAGAATCTCGCAGTTCTCTACTGATATGCTGCTTGCCTTATCTGTGCTTCCTCTCTTCTTTTTTCAATTAAATTAAGATCAAGTTTTCTCTCTTCCCCATTCCTCTGAGGGTTATACATTAGAATTCTATGAGTGGGAAGTCCTACCTCTGTTGGGATGACAACTTCTGAGCCATGGGCTAACAATGGAGTTTCTCTTATTGGTTTCCTCGATGTCATCCTGTAGGCCCAAAGCACAAAATATACCTCTTATATCCATCCTCCTTTGGCCTCTTCTAACCTCTTTTTTATCCCATAAAGGATTATTCGATTTGTGATCTCGGTCTGGCCATTTGCCTGGGGTTGTCTAGGAGAAGAGAAGAACTGCTTGATTCCCACTCTTTCGCAGTATTTTTCTAAGGATATGTTCTTGAATTGGGTTTCATTATTTGATATGAGGGTGTTTGGAAGACCATACCTGCATATGATGTTCTTCCATATGAACTGGAAGGTATTCTGCTCGGTGATTATGATCATTGGCTCAGCTTCTACCCATTTGGAGAAATAATCAATTGCCACTATTAAGAACCGATAGTTATTTACAGCTCTTGATAGTGGTCCTACCAAATCAATGCCCCATAGTGTAAATGGCCAAGGGGAGCTGATTGAAGTCAAAGGTTGGTAAGGCTGATGAGGGATGGGGTAGAACCTTTGGCACTTATCACAGTTCTTCACATACGTGGCTGCATCTTTGGCCAAGGTCGACCACCAGCACCCCTGAGTGATTATCCTCTTAGGCAGCGGCCTTCCTTCTACATGACTGGAATAAGATCCCTCATGCACATTGATGATGCTGGAAATAGCACCACCAGTCAATGTGTTTATAAGCCCAAACTAGTGTTAACAATGGCAGCAAGAGATTGTGGTGAGGAGAAGAGGATTAACACCGGAATATAAGTGGTTCAGCCAATCAGGCCTACATCTACTGTGCAAGTGTGTGATTAATATCACTATATGAGGGCACTAATGGACATGGATACAATCTCTCAATCTTTCTCTCTCTAGTGTATATTTGGACAGAGTGTCAGCTAGGGTTGCCAATTTCGGATCCTTTACAAGGTAGAGGATGACCTCTATATATATAGTGCTTGGGGGGGTGTAATGTACCCCCTAAGCATGCAATGAGCATGTACATGAGGATTGAACTAATATGAGAAAGACACCTGGCTAATCTTATGTAGATAATGATGACCTCAATATTCTCTCACGTGAGGGTAATGATTCGGTTATAACTGACTGTATACACGTGTTACCAACCACGCCTATGCGAATAAAGGCTCGGCTACCTGTGATTGGCCCCAACCTCGGCCTGGAAGAGTACGAGATTGGTGAAGTTTGGTTGTCTCACAATTCGAGATTAATAATGGTGGTCTCAGCTCATATGAGGCCGAGGTAAGACAAGTTTGCGATGTTGGTCTGGGCCAAGGTTATGGAGGAGTAGTCCTTGCAACATCGGCCTGCACCCAGCTGTGGCTATAGAAGAGTAGTCCTTGCAACATCGGCCTGCACCCAGCTGTGGTTATGGAAGAGTACTCCTTGCAACCTCGGCCCAGCCGAGGTTGCCAACTTTGGATGACCTGATGAACAACTGCCCCTATGGAACATGAAGACCTCACCTGCTGAGGTGACTAGTAACGTCAGCCATGGATGACCTTGCTTAGGGCGAGACCGTGGGTTGCCAATCTAAGTCCCTTCTGACCTCGGACATCTCCCTGGCCGAGGTTGATGTCTCTGAGCCGATGGGGAACATTTAGGGCATATCAATCACCCCCTAGCCCTTAGATACCTGTGTGATCAGGTGCCTAAGGGCTATGCTTATCTGAGGTTGGATCTACTGAAGTCGCTAGCGTGCCTGGCAAGTGTAATGATTGCAGTCTTTTGGGCTCCCAAGGCAATGAAAGGCATTGGGATGCGCATGGGTCTGTTTGAGGGTTAAACCCTTATTTCCTTTCTCTTTCTTCCCCACTTCTTCATTTTCTTGCCTGAAATTTTCTGCTTCTCTCTCTCTCTCTCTCTACAAGAGCTCGGTTAGAAGTTCATTGGGTGGACTTTTTCTTGCCAACTCGTCCTCTCTTCTCATCGCCTTCCATCAGGTACCGTCTAGCATCCCATCTTCTTCACTTTTTCCTACCTTGTTCCTATTTTTTGCATTTTTCGACGAGTTCTTTAGGTTTTTCGACCATCGCTTGTGTTTTCTGGTGACCCTGGTTCTTATTGTTCTTGGTTGCTTTTTGATCAAAGTTAATAGTTTGATCTTTAATTCAATTGTCAATCCTATTTATTTAGGAGAGTCACAAGTGTAGGGTCTGACTCATATGCTCAGGCCCCTTTACCAACTCTTAGAGGAATTCCCCTCTCCTAGGGAGAAGACCTTATATAAAATTAGGCAAATAGAAAGAGCCCAAGAGGAGGCTGGTAGGGCAGAGGCATTCCCGCTCAGACCTATCTTTCCATCCCCTCTGAAGGTCATATACCCTGAGCCAATCGAACCAGTTAAATCAGTAGAGGTCCCAGTTGAACTTACCCCCATGTCTGAGTCTGAGTCGTCTACCTCAGACCTATCGATGTATTCTCTTCATTTTTACCTCTTCAAAATCTTCTAATGTCACTCTTAGCCTCTTCAGGTATTTGGCCATCCTTTCGTCCTAGGCCTCATAAACCCCCAACACTTGGTTAACAACCAATCTTGAGTCATTATGAAGAAGGAATTGTCTTATCCCAAGGGTCCTTGCCAAGGAGAGGCCTGCTATCATGGCCTTGTATTCTGACTCGTTTTTTGATGCCTTGAAGTTAAACCTTAGGGCATATTCGATGTTGGTACCATCCGGGGCTGAGAGTATTAGCCCCGCACCGCTTCCACTTTCGTAAGAAGACCCGTCGACGAAGAGGTTCCAAATGTCTTTATCTGATGAGAAACCTTCTTCTAACCTGATTCCCTGTTTAAAGAGGTACCGGTCTTCCTCATTCTCGGCTATTCCATCTCTGGCTTCCTTGGATATAACCTCTTCTGGGTCTCGAAAGACGTTGCTGTTTGACCTTTCCACAGTCTCTAGGTTATTCTCAACCTCGACCTCTTCCCATGTGAACTCTGCGATAAAATATTCCAGTGCCTTCCCTTTGATGGTCGTCCTAGGCTGATAAGTAAGGTCATATTCCCCTAACTCAATGGCCCATGTCATCAATCTACCCGACTTCTCAGGCTTATGGAGGACCTGTCTTAGTGGGGAGTCGGTGAGGATGACCATGGAATGGTCTTGAAAGTAAGGCTTCATCTTCCTAGAAGCATGTATCAGGGTGTAGGATAACTTTTCCATCCGAGGATAATTTTTCTCAGACCCTTAAAGGGCCTTACTGTTGAAGTACACAGGCCTTTGGACCCCAACGCCTTCCCGTACTATGGATGCACTTATAGCTGATTCAGAAACTGCTAAATAGACATACAACTTCTCTCATGCTATGGGCCGAGATAAGAGTAAGGGGGATCCGAGGTAGGATTTGAGCTGATTAAAAGCCTCATCACACTCTTTGTCCCACTCGAAGGCCTTTCTAAGCACCTTAAAGAACGGAAGACACTTGTCTATCGCTCTTAAAACAAATCTGTTGAGTGCAGCTACTTTTCCAGTTAGTCTCTGAACGTCCTTGATGCTTCTTGGTGTCTTCATGTCGAGCAAAGCTTTAATTTTCTCAGGGTTCGCCTCTATTCCCCTCTGATTGATAATGAAACCAAGAAATTTCCCAGCTCCTACCCTGAAGACACACTTCGTAGGGTTGAGTTTCATTCCGTAAAGGTCTATGGTATCAAATGTCTTTTCCAGGTCTATCACATGTGTGCAGACCTTTAAGATATTCGTTAACATATCGTCTATGTACACCTCCATACTCTTGCCTATTTGGGACTCAAATATCTTATTCACAAGACGTTAGTATGTTGCCCTCGCATTTTTTAATTCGAAGGGCATAACCTTGTAGCAATATGTCCCTTTGTCCGTGATGAAGGTTGTCTTCTTCGAGTCTTCGGCATCCATGAAGATCTGGTTGTAGCCTGAGTATGCATCCGTGAAGCTCATGAGCTCATGTCCTGCAGTTGCATCTACCATCTGGTCTATCCGAGGTAAGGGATAACTGTGTTTTGGGCAAGACTTTTTAGGTCAGTGAAGTCTACGCACATTCTCCATTTTCCATTGGCTTTGGGCACAATGACTGCATTCGATAACCACTCCGGATATATGACTTCCTTAATAAACTCAGCCTCTTCTAACTTTCTGACTTCTTCCCGGATGACGTCGTACTTCTCCCTAGAGTAGATTCTTCATCTTTGTTTGATTGGCCTGATACCAGGCATGTTCACGTGACTCCAAGCGAAGACACTCTACCTCTTCCTCAGGAAGTTTATCAGTTCTCCCTTTATTTCTGCCTTTAAGGCTTTGCCGACCTGGACGGTTTTTTCTGGCTCGTCCTCATTGAGGACGATGGATTCTACCTCTTCCGCAGCCTCTCCTTTCTTTAATTTCGTTTCATCTCTGGGGTCAAGTGTATCAATGTTATATGTGGTAGTTGCTCTCTTTTGAGCCTCTCTCTCTTCAGCCGAGTTGAAGTAGCATTATCCTGCTATGGTTTGGTCACCCTGCACTTCCCCTACCCAATAGGGGGTCGAGAATTTTAGCATCTGGTGTACCATCGATGGCACGACCTCAAACTCCTTAAGGACTACCCTTCCTATGATGAGGTTATAGGCCGAGAAGATGTTTTTGTCTATAACAAAAAAATTGATCTTCTGGGTTAACCTCTTAGGCCACTCATCGCCCATTCACACGTCCATCTCATACATGCCCAACGGATGGACCTTTTCACCGCTGAACCCCATTAACGGATGATGATAGGGTACCAACCTAGCTCTGCTAAGGCCTAAGCTTTTGAAGCAGGGCCAGAACATCACATCTGCTAAACTTCCTCCATCTACAAGAATTCTCTGTACCTCACATCCATGAACTCTTGTTGTGATCACTAAAGGGTCATCATGTGGAGCTAAGATGCCTTTGAAGTCGAGTCGGGAGAACCCGACTATGAGAGTGTCCATGTCCACCTTCTTTCTCTTCTGCGTTGTCTTGGGAGATGTCATATTTACTACTTTAATTTTGGCCACTGAATTGGCCTCTGCAACATGAGCTTTCCAGTCAGCCACTTCAGAACCACCCCCTGCAAGTCCTCCGTATATGGTATTAACACCAAAGGAGATCATACCAACCCTCTTCACGGGGGTGTTGTTATCTTTTGGTGGAAGGTCCGGATATTCTTCATCATCGCCATTCGAGTCATCGCCCCTTTTTGTTGGGGTATCATCACAACACCTATCGTTTCTCCTCTTTTTAGGGTCATCTCTTCCCCTTTTAGGAGCCTTGCTATCAACGTACTTTCTCAACTTTCTCGATTTCAATAACTTCTCGATCTCATCCTTTAAGGCGAAGCACTTGTCTGTGATATGGCCATGGTCTTGGTGGAATTCACACCATAAGTTCTGGTTCCTCTTATGTGGAGGAGCCTTCAACTTCTCTGGCCATCTTAGGGATCGGTCATTCTTGATCTCATTGAGGATGTGTTCGTAGCTTACAGTAAGAGGGGTATAACGTGCAAACTTATCATCAACTGACCTCTTCTTTCCATCTTTCTTTCTTTGGAACTTTCTGCTGCTATTGCGGTTCTCGTCTTCATACTTAGCGGCCATAACCTCTTCAGCGTTCATGATCTTCCCCGCAGTTGCCAACAGTTCTGCCACAGACTTGGGGGGTCTTCCGTAAGTTTCCACAACAACTTCCCTTTCTGAAGACCTCCTATGAGGGCGGCCATTGCTATATTCTCTTCGTAGTCTTCAACCTCAAGTTTTTCTTTATTGAATCTGGCAATATAGTCCCTTAGGCTCTCGTTCTTACCTTGTTTGACATACAATAGATGGGTGGTCTTCTATTGAGGTACCCCAAAACAAAAATTATGAATGAATCATTCAACCAAGCCCTTAAAGTTCTCAATTGAACTCTTCGGAAGAGAAGTAAACCAGATGTACGCAGCTCCCATCAAGGTCTCGAAGAAGGCCCGACATTTCATCTCATCTGGTATTGAGTAAATGTCCGCCGCTGACTGGTACATCTTAATATAATGTACAGGATTGGTGCTACCGTCATACTTGGGAGTCACTGTGGGTGGCTTGAACTTGGCTGGGGTAGGGAAGCTCACTACCTTAGCTACGAATGGGGAGCCTTATGAGAAACCTCTTTTTAGTGGATCCCGACTTTTGATGAGGTCTCCAATCTTATCCTCAAGACGTTGGATGGAGTCATTCCATGGTCTTGCAATGTCAGCTTGGCCGAGATTGTCCCCAGCCACCTCCAAAGGGTGGACTGAGGGTTCCCCAGCCACAGCACAACGTCTGCTGTTGACCTTTTCTTAGTCTCTTCCTCGTCCAGGTTGAGGTCGACGTTGCCTCTCTTCCCTTTATGAGCCGACTGCATTTCTCAACCTTGACAACCTTTGTCTTAGGTCATTTACGGGGCCGAGCCTTATAAAGGCTGACCCTCTGCTCAGTCGATCAAAAGCTGATCCTCGTTGTTGGGCTTCTCCACCTCTTATTCCCCCACAACCTTGGCTCCATTGGATAGGATGGACTGTATTGTTCGAAACCTCATACGGCTCCCAACAATATTCGGGAGCATCTTCTGCCTCCAAATCATTATACCTATCCTCAGGGAAAGGGTGTCCTTGCCTCCCCAGGCGTAAGCGCCTAGGGTCAGCAATGTCCCTCCTTCGCTGGGGCGTAGGGTGATACTTTCACGGTGCCTGGGGTGGTCCCCTAGCTTCTCGGTTCGTCTGGATAGTCGCCAGAGTAATCATCTCCGGCGAGACTCCAGGTGGACTCATTATATTTTGGCTGAGCTGTGAAAATTGCTCCTGTATTGCCTGTTGCGTTGCAGCCAAAGACCTCAAGGCTGCGGCCACCTCCGCCATTTTGAATTGGGGCGGTGCCTGGCTAGAGCTAGGTCCACCAGTCGTAGGCGGCGAAAGAGGTGGTAATTCCGGTTCCACGTGTTAACACAAAAGAGCTAGTGTAGAAGATGATCTTAATACCTTATAAGACCTCTTTCAATGGTGAAACAACTCCACGCAAGGGGTGAGGCCTGGTTCACCACCAGAGTCTCCGGTGAGGTTAAGCAAGAGATGAGGAAGAGATAGCTTCTCGTTCCTACGGATGGTGCTAAAATGATGATGCTGGAAATAGCACCACCAGTCAAGGTGTTTATAAGCTCAAACTAGTGTTAGCAATGGCAACATATGAGTATACTATATATATAAGAGATTATGGTGAGGAGAAGAGGATTAACATCGGAATATAAGTGATTCAGACAATCCGGACTACATCCATTGTGCAAGTGTGTGATTAATATCACTGTATGAGGGCACTAATGGCCATAGATACAATCTCTCAATCTTTCTCTCTCTACTGTATATTTGGACAGAGTTTCAGCTAGGGTTGCCAAGTTCGGATCCTTTACAAGGTAGAGGATGACCTCTATATATATAGTGCTTGGGGGGTGTAATGTACCCCCTAAGCATGCAATGAGCATGTACATGAGGATTGAACCAGTATGAGAATGACACCTGGCTAATCTTATGTAGATAATAATGACCTCAATATTCTCTCACGTGAGGGTAATGATTCAGTTATAACTAACTGTGTACACATGTTACCAACCACACCTATGCGAATAAAGGCTCGGCTACCTATGATTGGCCCCAACCTCGGCCTGGAAGAGTACGAGGTTGGTGAAGTCTGGTTATCGCACAATCCGAGATTAATAATGGTGGTCTCGACTCATATGAGGCCGAGGTAAGATAAGTTCACGATGTTGGTCGGGGCTGAGGTTATGGAGGAGTAGTCCTTGCAACATCGGCCTGCACCCAGCTGTGGCTATGGAAGAGTAGTCCTTTCAACATCGTCTTGCACCCATCTGTGGTTATGGAAGAGTAGTCCTTGCAACCTAGGTCCAACTGAGGTTGCCAACTTTGGATGACCTGATGAACAACTGCCCCTATGGAACATGAAGACCTCACCTGCTGAGGTGACTAGTAACGTCGTCCATGGCCGACCTTGCTTAGGGCGAGACCGCTGGTTTCCAATCTAAGGCCCTTTTGACCTCAGCCATCTCCCTGGACAAGGTTGATGTCTCTGAGCCGATGGGGTACATTTAGGGCATATCACACATTGTACAAGATGTACAAAACCTCTGAAGGGTGGACACATATGAGGAGAGTGAGCAGGAATCCCTTTTTGTACAGGACATCTCCTCCAATTGAGAATTTAGCAGCTCTGAGCCTCAGCTTTCTCCTTTCTAACTTCGACTCTGACAGCTCTCCCTCTCTGATGTATCTGATAAGAGGATCCATCTATGAGGCTTCCATACTCAGATTTAGGTAAGGTCTATCAACCTCTTCTTCTTTGATGGTTGGTTTGAGCAGAATCTTAACTGGTACTGTTCTTCTTATATCTGTCTTTGTTACTGAGGCTAACCTCTCGAGAACATCAAATCGGTTGTTGTCTAGCCGAGGTATCCTCTTTATTTTTACTTCCTTGAATCTTCTAGCATCGTTCTCACCCTCTTCAAGTATCTGTCCATCCTTTCATCTTTGGCCTCATACACCCCCAGGATTTGGTTGACGACCAATCTTGAGTCACTATGGACTAGGAGTTGGCTGACACTAAGGGATTATGCCAAAGAGAGACCTTTTATTAATGCCTCATACTCTGACTCATTGTTGGAAGGTTAAAAGTTGAACCTCAACACATATTTAATATCAGTACCATCTGGTGCTGACACTATCAACCCTGCTCCACTTCCACTATCACAAGATAACCAATCAACGAAGAGGTTCCAAATGGTTGCATTTGAAGAGAAGTTTCCCTCTGATAGGGCCCCTTGCTTGAAGAGGTCTCTCTCTTCCTCATTCTCAACTATTCTTTGTCTGTCTTTGCATGACTCAACCTCGTATGAATCTTGGTCGATGATTCTGTCTTCTGGCTCATGTACAACCTTTTGACTAATCTCAACCTCGACCTCATCCTAAGTAAACTCGGCCATAAAATTCGCTAGTGCATGTCCTTTTATGGAAACCTTGGGTTGATAGACAATATGTCATTCCCCCAACTCGATTGCCCAGGTCATTAGTGATTCGTATCGAATATTGCATATTTTCGCCCATTATCTTTATGCATTCTAGCACTTTTACGGTCCTAAATGCCTATAATTATGCTCATTAACCAGACAACCTTGGATTTGGATATATACATGCTTTGTAGGGGTTATTTGTGCTTTTGTAGGTATTGGAACGCTAAAAGTGAGGTTCGGTTGCATTTCAGAGAAGTTCCATCGCTGGACGCTACTTCAAGGGCATTTGAGTCAATTCACATTTCTTATCTAGCTCATGGAAATTCCACGAATGCGTAGTTCATTGAGTTAGCATCGTGTGGCCGCAAATGTTGCGTCGTTTGGAGTTCGGACGAAGAAGCTAGGCTCGTTTCCATAATGGACCTTTTCCCCCTCATCATGGACCAAATGCAGCCTGAAAACAGAGTACCGTTCGACCGCGTACCTGCGACCGTTCGACCGCGGTTTCAACTTTTACCGTGGGAAGGAGACAATATGCTTTTGCCTAAGGGGCTGGTCGACCGCGCCCCTGCGATCGGTCGACCGGTAGTGCCAGATATTTTGGGCTCTTTCCTTTTTTCCCTTACTTTTTCCCACTTACTATATAAACCCATTTTTTGTTTTTAATTCAGATATACTTAGTTAGAATAGATTGTAGAGAGTGGTAGTTAGGGTTTGGGTGGTTTTGGATGGTTCTTCTTCATTTATACTTGGTTTGACACCCCATTTGTTGTGCAAGTTGACTATTCATCATCCTCTCCATTTAATTTAAGTTGTATTTCCTTTGTTTCCATTGTTGTAGTATAATTTACAAGCTTTCTAATTTAGGTTTTCTTGCTTTATTTACATGCTTTGATTTACACGCTTTCTAGCATAGATTTACTGCGTTTATTTACCGCTTTCCATTTATCGCGTTTTTAAAATGGTTTCTAGGTAATTTAAATTAGGTTGTGCTTGAATTGAACTCACTCGAGTTGACGCGTTGCTTTGCTTTGGTGATGGAGTTTACGAGTCTATTTCGGTTGCGTTGTCCTAGTTTTACGCCTAGGAGATTTGACGGGGCATATCATGTATGTCCCGTGCTTACGACCTTTCGCGCGTAATTTTCGGGATATTTGTTGACGCCAAAATCTTATTAGGCTTTTATGACGATTTAGGGCGTAACAACCCTTGATTTAATTAACTGTCGAAACGAGATGCATTTGTAATAACTCGTCGACCCATGTGACCATTTTATACTAATTAACTCGGGTGAGGGATATTCGACGCAACCTATAGTTTTTACTCGCTTTCATAATCTAGTTTCAATACATTGCCTAGTTAATCATTTCCCTTTCTGCATCTTTTCTTTTAGTTTGTAATCATCTTTTACACTTTTATTTCGGAATATTAAATCACTTGAATTCTAGCAACTCGTCTCTGTGGATTTTCGATACCCGACTTACCGCTGTGCTTGCCTCGCAAGTGTAGTAGTAACTTAGGTTTTTGTATTGAGTTGGCGAAATGAAAACAACGACTGTGCACTTTACACGCACACACTTTTCGCACCTCAATCAATTAGCCTACCTGACTTCTCAGGCTTATGGAGGACCTATCTGAGTGGAGAGTCAGTGAGGACGACCATGGAGTGGGCTTGGAAGTATGGCTTCATTTTCCTTAAAGTATGTATCAAAACATAGGCTATCTTTTTAATTCGAGGTTACTTCGGCTCAGACTCTAGGAGTGCTTTGCTATTGAAGTGCACATGTCTATGTACTCCATCCTCTTCTCTTACTATTATAGCACTGATGGATGACTCCGAGATAACTAAGTACATGTATAACTTCTCTCCCTAAATTGGACGAGATAGGAGTAGGGGAGAACCGAGGTAGGACTTGAGCTCTTTAAAAGCAATGTCACATTCCTCATTCCATTCGAATGCCTTTCTAAGAATTTTGAAAAAAGGAAAACACTTATCTGTGGCTCTTGAGATGAACCTGTTAAGTGAAGTAACTCTTTCAGTTAGGCTCTTAACTTCTTTGATAGTTCTGGGTGTCTTCATTTCTAGCAAAGCCTTGATCTTCTCAGGGTTAGCCTCTATTACCCTTTGATTGATGATGAATCCAAGAAACTTTCCTGCTCCTACCCCGAAGACACATTTGGCGGGGTTGATCTTCATTCTGTATTTGTCCATGGTGTCAAAAGTTCTTTCAAGGTCAGCCACATGAGTGTCGACCTTTAGACTTTTTGTTAGCATGTCGTCCACATAAACTTCCATGGATTTGCCTATCTGATCCTCGAACATCTTCTTTACAAGACGTTGGTAGGCATGATCTTGTAGCAATAGGTCCCCTTATCTCTAATGAAGGCTATCTTCTCTAAATCTGTCGAGTCCATGAAGATCTGATTATACCCCGAATATGTATCCATGAAGCTCATGTCCTGTTGTGGCATCCACCATCTGATCTATACGGGGTAAGGGAAATCTGTCTTTTGGGAAAGACTTATTTAAATCGGTGAAGTCTACACACATCCTCCATTTCCCATTAGCTTTAGGCACTATGACAGCATTAGATAGCCACTCAGGGTATATGACTTCCTTAATAAACTCAGCCTCTTCAAGCTTTCTAACCTCATCTCTGATGACATCATACTTCTCTCTTGAGTATATTCTTTTTTTTGTTTGATGGGCTTGGCATCCTCCGTAACATTAAGTTTATGGCACATAATCCAAGGATCAATACCTACCGTGTCTGCATGGCTCCAGGCAAAGATACTCTGTCTCTTCTTTAACAGCTTCACTAGCTCTTCCTTAACCTCAGGTTTTAGGTCTATTTCGATTTGGATGTTTTTTTATCCCGTCCTCATTAAGGACGATGGATTCTACCTCCTCCGTGGTCTCTCCCTTTTTGAGCTTTGTTTCGTCTCTAGGATCAAGGGTGTTAATGTTGTAAGTGGTTGTTGCCCTCTTATGAGCCTCTCTCTCTTCTGCATAGTTGAAGTATCATTCTCTTGCCAATGTTTGGTCACCTTGCACTTCCCCTACTCCATAGGGAGTCAGGAATATTAGCATCTAGTGGACCGTTGAAGGCACGACCTCAAATTCCTTGATGGCTACTCGTCCCATGATGAGGTTGTAAGCTGAGAAGATATTTTCATCCATCACAAAGAAATTATTTTTTCTGGTTAACCTCTTAGGTCAATCATCTCCCATTCTCACATCCATTTCATACATACCTGGTGGATGAACCTTTTCACCGCTGTAGCCAATCAAGGGATGATAATAAGGAACAAGCCTAGCTTGCTGAGGCCCAAGCTCTTGAATCAGGGCCAAAACAAAACGTCTGTAGAACTAACTCCATCAATGAGGATCCTCTGAACTTCACACCCATGCACACTTGTGGTGATGACTAGAGGGTCATCGTGGGGAGCTAAGATACCCTTGAAATCAAGTCGTGAGAAGCCAACCACGAGGGTGTCCATATCTACCTTCTTTATCTTCTCTCGTTTAACTTCTGTAGATGCTAAGTTTACAACCTCGGCTTTAGTTACTTCTTTAACCTTTGCCATATGAGCCTTGCGATTAGCTACCTTTGAACCACCTCCTTCTAATCCTCCACAGATAGTGTTTACACCGAAAGAGATCATATTGACCCTCTTCACTGGGATATTATCATCTTTTGGTGGGAGGTTAGGGTCGTCGTCGTCATCAGCTCTTCTAGCAGGGGCATCTTTCTGATATTTATCATTTCTTTTCTTTTTAGGGTTGTCTCTACCCCCCTTAGAAGATTTACCATCCACATACTTTCTGAGCTTTCTAGACTTCAATATTTTCTCAATCTTGTCCTCAGGGAGAAACACTTGTTAGTCAGATGGCTGTGATCTTGATGGAACTCGTACCATAGATTCCTATTTCTCTTATGTGGAGGAGCCTTCAGCTTTTTCGGACATCTCAAAGATCTATCATTCTTTATTTCGTTGAGGATATGTTCGCAGCTCACAGTTAAAGGAGTGTAGTATGCAATCTTGTCTTCTGTAGTCCTCTTCTTTCCATCCTTTTTCCTTTAAAACTTTCCATTCTCATCCTCATACTTCATAGCCATTGCTTCTTCTGCATTCATGACCTTTCTAGTTATTGCTAACAGGTCGGCCATAGACTTAGGAGGGTCTTCATCAAGCTTCTAGAGTAACTTTCCTTTCTGAAGCCCTCCAATAAGGGTTGTCATTGCTATACTTTCTTCATAATCTTCTACCTCTAATTTCTCCTTGTTGAACCTCGCGATATAGTCTCTGAGGCTTTCATTCTTCCCTTGCTTCACATAAAGCAAGTGAGTCGTCTTCTTCTAAGGTCTTACCCTGAGAAAACCGGATAAGTTCGGTGTGTGATAATTGATTTAAATTAAGTTAAATTAAATTCGCAAGATTCCAAGTAACCCTTATTTAATTCGAGTCTATTTAGAAACAGCCCATAAACAAACAACTATGTGTGTGTGTCAAACCATAAATAAAGCATGCGACACAAAGTTAAGGAAAAATCCCCGCAGGGCAAAACCTTTTATTTCACTATAATAAGTAAATCGCAACTTACACAGATTACAATGAAATACAGTGACACACGAATACCCGCAGGCGTCGGTCGGTGTCGTCAGCAATGAATCCACACGCAGCGAACCCACATGAACCTCAGTCCAATCAACAAAGGAAGAACCGCAGCACTCCTCAATGACACGCAGTCATAAAACTTTGTAGAGACTCCCTCAGCAATGACACGCAGCCCTCGGTTGCAAAGATCTCTCCACAAAGGTTTGAACAAACTAAAAAGTTGTGTTCTTGGGTTACCAAAAGATTCACAAAGGTTTGGCAATTGTGTGAATCAAAACATGTGTCTTGGGAGTCAAAAATATGAAGACTAGAGGTATTTGGACTCTCAAAAACGTCTTCTAAAGTCTTGCAAAACAACTCCCCCGAAGTTGGTATTTATAGGAAAAAATATGAAGAGTCCCATGTTCTTAAAACTCTAAAATTCTATCCAGCGTACAAAAAAAACAGCATTCTTTAAGGAATTTTCTCTATCTTCAAAAGGTCATAACTCCTTCACTGTAGCTCGGATTGAGGTTCCGTTTTTTCCAGTATCTTCGTTGCGGCGAGCTCTTCAACTTTCCAGTTGACCAGACCTTTGAACTATGGATGTAAAATTACGAAAATGACCTTGAACACTCCTATCTTGCCTTTTTTTCACTGTTTTGACTTCCCTTGCGTACCACTTGCATTAAGTTCCTAAAATCGTGGAACGTGAAGTCGTTGAGGCAGATGTGGGACACATTAATGGAGATGTTGAATGCTTAATTCCCGGAATTCGGATTGAGGCCGCCATGTGAGATCGTGAGGTGACGTGCCAAATGTAGCGGCGTACGACATACATAAATGTAACATGTTGGACATGAGAAAAATGTCCTTACAAATCTCCCCCTATGTCTATGCCGGTACATACATAAAAAATTTGAATTATCAAATATGAAATTGCCTATACAAATCTACCCTTCCATGAACCCAAAACTGGAAAAGGTAAAAATGAATAGTCTTCATCGTTTGTTCTTCAACTCTTCAGGAATCTCAAATCTTTTCTCATCAGGGTGTGCAATTCAGAGATCATCAATGTAGTACCTACACACATGAGATAAAGAAAAAAAATACCAAGTGACGTATTAAGTTTGAAATGAGATAAACATAGATACCAATATATGATAAGCATAAGTCAAATCTCAAAACTCCCTCAAAATTCAAACTCCCCCAAAATTCAAACTCCCCCATAAAATGATAATTCTTTCTCCCCCTTTTTATGATGTCCCCAAATAGACAAATAAGAAGAATGAATCAAACAAGCAAAATTGGGGTGTCACGGTATTCAAAACAAGGCATCAAAAAATATGACAAACGTGCTCTAGCAAAGAGTTGCTAAAAAAAATTCACAAACTATTTTTGATTTTTCAATTTTTTCGAACCAAAAAAATCTAATACCATTTGAAAAAAATATGTAAAACATGATACAAAAAAATCACACCATAGATTTAAACACAAACAACCAAGTCATGGGAACGGAATGTATGGGTGTGAACACATTCGATAGGTAAATCAACTCAATCAATCATATGTGCACGATGCATATGTGTACCCCTAACGAATGAACATCAAAAGTATCCTTAGGTGTAAAAATTTGTTGAATTTAAATGACATCGTCTTATGCAAATCAACAAATCAAAGTCAAATGATTTCCACACCAATAACGTCCAAAACTATGTAGCGCATTTTCAAGCATTTCAAGGACGTGCAAACCCGTTTTCAATTCTCCAACCAAACTCCCTCGAATATATTATCTTTTAGAGGTAATCTAAATTCTCAAACTTTGGAGAATTGGTGCAAAAACCTAAATGGCCCATTATTGGCATGAATATCTTTTTATTGCCTTTCAATTTTTTCGAGCTCTTTTAAACCTCTTTGGACCCCGGATAATAAAATTCCTCCATTTTTTAGGTCCTTTCTAACGGTGGCTTTTGCGCAAAGGATAGATAATTACCTTTCACAGCCCCTCCCCGTTCTCAATTAAACACACAAACTCACAAAACGGTTTTTATATGCACAATTTCCTTATCAAAATTTATCGCGCTTGGTTTGTTTTAAGGACAGGATTGAAGTGAAAACACCCAACCAACATGTGATAAGACAAGCACAATAATCAAACAAATCCGTGCATGTGTGCAATAAAGGATAAAGTGAGTCAAACATGTAGGAAGTAACACTTAATTACATCTTAATGACTCCAAACATTATAAAGCACATGGATGAATTGACCTATTGTCTCAAGACACTATCAAATAGTCACATGAAAATAATGGAATGATGTTGTGACTTAGTCATCCAAAGTTTTTATCCATAAACGGTGCAAACAAAAAAAACAAAAATCTTTTTGGATTTTTTTTAAAATTTTATCAAAATAAAATCTTTTTGTATTTTTCAAAAAAATAAAACATACAAAAATTATATGTCACAACGCTAGTAAGAATATATCAAAAAGCATAACTAGCGTATGACAAACATGCAAACACAATCATCTATATTATATGGCAAGAGAAGAATCATGTGCAAGCAAACGGGAATCAACTTGTCTAAAATCTAGTTCCTCCAAAAGTGATTTCCTAACCCAAATGGATGAAACACGTCGATAAGGGGTTTTGGGAACCAACAAAATACTAGACTTCGAATTCCTAGGACCTCTTCCAAGATCAAAATAAAATCGCGTAAGGTGACCATTCCTACCACAATATGAGCATGTGTAAACGGGTGGGATGACACCGAAAGTGTGATCTTTTCTAGCGTCCTTGGAATTAGTTGACCCTCTAAAACAAATAATGGTTTTGGCTTTAGCATTAGAAGCATGAGAACACGATGAGCCATTACCATCACTATCAAACCTACTTGAGTCTGTCAAATCATTTTTTAACTTCAAAATTTTTGACTCAAGCAAAGAATTAGACTCTTCCAAATTAAGGGACGCCTTCTTCAAATTATCAATTAAACTCAACAGTTTATCACGCTCCCCCTCAATTAAAACAAACTTATTCCTAAGAGTCTTTTCATGTGCCACAAACTTATTGACTAAAATATTTTTCTCCTCTTTGGCACAAACACAAACCATTGAATTTTTAAGGTCCTTCAATTCTTTCTCTAAAAATAGGACCCTATCATCACTCTCCTTTTTGACAATTTTTAAAGAATCAAAATCAGTACACAAATTACCAAAGTGCTCACGACAAATATCACTTTGAGTTTGAAACCCTTGCAAATATTCAATCTTACTTTTAAAGAGAAAATTTTCTTTTTCCAAAACTTTAATTCTTTTGCAAAGTTTCAAATTCAAACTTTTTAATTTTTCAGCACGGTCGTGAAATTTTTCAAAAATAGGCTCCTCATTAAATGGGCGTTCCATTGGAAAAATTGCGATTTTTCACAAAACTGATTTTAAAAAATCAATATCACACAAATTTTTGCGAAAATAGGAATACGCGATAAATTAGCGTAACCTGCTCTGATACCAATTTGAAAAAAACCGGATAGGTTCGGTGTGTGATAATTGATTTAAATTAAGTTAAATTAAATTCGCAAGATTCCAAGTAACCCTTATTTAATTCGAGTCTATTTAGAAACAACCCATAAACAAACAACTACGTGTGTGTGTGTGTGTGTGTGTGTGAAACCATAAATAAAACATGCGACACAAAGTTAAGGAAAAATCCCCGCAGGGCAAAACCTTTTATTTCACTATAATAAGTAAATCGCAACTTACACAGATTACAATGAAATACAGTGACACACGAATACCCGCAGGCGTCGGTCGGTGTCGTCAGCAATGAATCCACACGCAGCGAACCCACATGAACCTCAGTCCAATCAACAAAGGAAGAACCGCAGCACTCCTCAATGACACGCAGTCATAAAACTTTGTAGAGACTCCCTCAGCAATGACACGCAGCCCTCGGTTGCAAAGATCTCTCCACAAAGGTTTGAACAAACTAAAAAGTTGTGTTCTTGGGTTACCAAAAGATTCACAAAGGTTTGGCAATTGTGTGAATCAAAACATGTGTCTTGGGAGTCAAAAATATGAAGACTAGAGGTATTTGGACTCTCAAAAACGTCTTCTAAAGTCTTGCAAAACAACTCCCCCGAAGTTGGTATTTATAGGAAAAAATATGAAGAGTCCCATGTTCTTAAAACTCTAAAATTCTATCCAGCGTACAAAAAAAATAGCATTCTTTAAGGAATTTTCTCTATCTTCAAAAGGCCATAACTCCTTCACTGTAGCTCGGATTGAGGTGCCGTTTTTTCCAGTATCTTCGTTGCGGAGAGTTCTTCAACTTTCCAGTTGGCCAGACCTTCGAACTATGGATGTAAAATTACGAAAATGACCTTGAACACTCCTATCTTGCCTTTTTTTCACTGTTTTGACTTCCCTTGCGTACCACTTGCATTAAGTTCCTAAAATCGTGGAACGTAAAGTCGTTGAGGCAGATGTGGGACACATTAATGGAGATGTTGAATGCTTAATTCCCGGAATTCGGATTGAGGCCGCCATGTGAGATCGTGAGGTGACGTGCCAAATGTAGCAGCGTACGACATACATAAATGTAACATGTTGGACATGAGAAAAATGTCCTTACATACCCCAAAACAGAAGTTATGGATAAACCGTTTGGCCAAACCTTTAAAATTCTTAACTGAATTTTTAGGAAAAAAAGTGAACTAAATATGTGCTACCCCCGTTAGAGTGCTTGATAAAGCTCGACACCTCATCTCATTTGAGATTGAATAAATGTCTATTCCAGATTGATAATTCAATATGATGGACTAGGTTGGTACTACCATCATACTGGGGAAACACCACCGAAGGTTTAAATTTGCAGGGGTTGGGAAGTTAACTATCCTTGCCACAAATGGTGAGCCCTCTGAATAGCCCCTCTGTAATGAGTCTCGGCTTTTTATGAGGTTCCCTATCTCCTCTTCCAGCCTTTGAATGGAATTCTTCCATGGTTTAGCAACGTCGGCCTGGTCGAGGTTATCCCCCACCACCTCCAAAAGGTGGAATGAGGGTTCTCAGCTGCCGCACAACGTCGACTGTTGACCTCCCCCTGACCACAACCTCAGCCATATGGAGGTCGGCCATGACGAGGGCGATAATCACCACCTTCCCTTTGTGAGCCAGCTATGCTTCTTGACCTGGATGGCCTCTGCCTCAGATTATTAACTGGGTCGAGCCTTTCAAAGGCCGACCCTCTACTTAAGCGATCAAAAGCTGACCCTCTCTGTCGTACATCACCATCTCGTCTTTCATACTGACCTCATGATTCGTATCGAATATTGCATATTTTCGCCCCATATATTTATGCATTCTAGCGCTTTTATGGTCCTTAATTCCTATATTTATGCTCATTAACTAGACAACCTTGGATTTGGATATATACATGCTTTGTAGGGGTTAATTGTGCTTTTGTAGGTATTGGAACGCTAAAAGTGAGGATTTGTTGCATTTCGGAGAAGTTCTGTTACTGGACGCTACTTCAAGGGCATATTAGTCAATTCACATTTCTTTTCTAGCTCATGGAAATTCCACGGATACGTAGTTCGTTGAGTTAGCGTCGCATGGTCGCAAACAGTGCGTCGTTTGGAGTTAGAACGAAGAAGTTATGGCCGTTTCCGTTTGCAACCGCTTCCCCCTCTTCATGGACCAAGGGCTACCAAAAACAGAGTGCCGATCGATCGGACTTGGGCCCCCGGTAGACCGCAATTTCATATTTGGCCTACTAATTGAGACAGTGGGCTGTTCGATCGATCGATCGATCGATACCCATCGATTGATCGATGGTCTTTGATCGATCGATCGATCATACGAGATATTTGGCAATTCGTTCCTTTTCTTTTCTTTTTCCTTTATTTCTTTTGTAACTTACTATATAAAGGATTTTTGTTATAAATATCAGATATATTAGAGTTAGATAGTTAGATATTATTAAGAGATAGAATATATTTTAGGTTAGTTTAGCTTAGGGTTTGAGGGTATTGGAGAGTTCTTCTTTGATTCTTCTTAGTTTGACATCCAATTGGGTTGTAAGTTGCAGTAATCATCATCCTCTCCATTTAATATAGTTGTATTTACTTAATTCTTGCTTTGTTAATTAGGTTTACATGCTTTCATAATTAGATTCACATGCTTTTATTTAATTGCATTCTAGTGTAGATTTACCGCGTTTATTTACTGCGTTTCTTTACCGCATTTTTATTATGCTTTCTAGCTAATTTAGTCTAGGTTGTGTTTGAAAGGAACTCACTCGGGTTGACGTGTTGCTTTGCTTTGGTGATGGTGTTTACGGGTCTATTTCGGGTGCGTTGTCCTAGTTATTGCGCCTAGGAGATTTGACGGAGAATATCATGTATGTTCCGTGCTTACGACCTTGAGTGCGTAATTTCCGTGGTATTTGTTGACGCCAAAATCTTATTAGGCTTTTATGCGAATTTAGGGGCGTGACAACCCTTGATTCAATTAATTGTCGAAACGAGACGCATTTGTAATAACTCGCCGACCCATGTGACCATTTTATACTAATTAACTCGAGTGAGGGATATTCGATGCAACCTACAGTTTTACTCACTTTCTTAATCTAGCTTTCTTTTCCCTCGCCTAGATTAATTATTTTCCTTTTATGCATCTTTTCCTTTTTAGTTTGTAATCACCTTTTGTCCCTTTTATTTAGGAGTACTAAATCCTAGAAATTCTAGCAACTCGTCCCTATGGATTTTTGATACCCGACTTACCGTTGTTCTTGCCTCGCAAGCGTAGTCGTAATTTAGGTTTGTTTGCATTATCGTGGTGAAACGAAAACAACGACTGTGCCCTTACACGTGCACACCTTTCACACGCTTAGTCAAAATGGCGCCATTGATGGGGACGAGTTTGTTTTAGACTTTATTTGATTTAGTATTTTATAGTATTTTTTTTCTATTTGTATTTTTTGGCTAACCTTTTTGCAGGACTTCTACATTTGAGCATTTAGAAACGCACGAATTTCTCACGCGTGCATCTTCTTTGTGGAATTCACCACTTCGAGCTATTTTTTGGGGTAAGCATGTCTTATTCCAATTCTTTCGGTAATCATTATAATAATTCTCAAAATTATCGCAAACCTTTGACTTTTGGTTAATACTTAGAATCCCAAAAAACTGCAACATCTAAAATGACTTTGGGCGAGTATTACAAAAGTCAAGCTTTGGAGTGCGTGTATTTTGAGGAGGATGATAATGATTTTGGGCCTTTACCTCCTTATAATAGGAATTTTGAAACAAATTGTAATAGTTTTCAAAATTCCTATAATAATGAGTTTAAGTTTAAGTCCGATGGTAATTTTCAAAGTTCCCAATTTCAAGTATCCGCACCTCGACCTATGACTTTTGGTGAGGGATTGCGTATGCTTGAAAATGAGACAATTGAAAATCGTTATCGAGAAGAAAATCATTGTTGGGAACATGAATTGGATTTATTATTTGAATCCGACGACGATTTTACTATCGAGACTTTTGAAGTCGAAGATTTTTTTTAACCAAATGAGAACTTTGTGCCTACTTTGGAACAAACCATTCTAGACTTTACCCATTGCATAATAGATATTGAAAGTGAGGATGAAAATGACGTAATATCTATTTGCAATGAAATGATTTCTTCTTTGGCCCCCAAAGAAGAACATTTCATTGAAAATGATATTATTTCCTTCAAAACTCAATCTTCATATGATGATGATTCATCTCATGAGTTTGAATTTCTTTCATCCCCATTTTCATTCTCTGTTATCACACCGTCACAAGTATCTGATGATTCGGTTTCAAACTTTAATGTTTTAAACCTTTTCGCCGATGAGGAGTACTTGCTTGAGTCGCCTTCCATAATTAGATCTTTCCCTTTGCGTGCGCCACCTCACATTCCAATTTCAAAATCATTGGGTGGATTTTCGTCTTTTCTCGGTCCCCGCATATTTTTTCACCTGTTCAATCCAAATCCCCCATCGTCCCTCCAAAACTTTTAATTGGCGATGGTTCATTTCTTACGCCTTACACATGCCTTACGTTGTTCAAACGGAATTCATATTTTTCGAAAGGCATGCTTGTATGTGAGGGTACATCAGTTATCCTCCAAAGTCAAATCGTTTTCACGGTGGACCCTCAACTATTTAGACTTCTAGTGTATAGTTAGTGTGAAGCCTAAATACTAGGTTGTAAATAGTTAGCTTTTTATTCTTTCTTTCTTTTTATCTTTTCTATCCTTTTTAATTTAGTCTAGTGTAATTAGTTAACTTTTTGTTATTTGTTTTTTCTATGCTCTGTACTAACTTGTTTTGTAGATTCTTTGGACTTGTTCTTATGGGGATCACTCCAGTTTTGGGTAATATCACTCTTTTCCTCTCTTTAACTTGGTTCTTAATTCACATTGAGGACAATGTCAGGTTTTAAGTTAGGGGTTGTGGGATATTCTATCCATTTCTCTATTTAGTCTATGTTTTTGCTCACATGTTAGTCACTTAGTATGCTTTTCTTAAAAAATTCAAAAAAATTTATTTCTTTTTTCTTCTTTTTTGGGCATTTTGCCTTTGTTTTCGATGATAAATTTCAATAATTGCCCGATCCAATAGACAACCCAACGATGCATGTTCTCGATTTTAGAAGTTATTAGACTTTAGTCTCAATTATTGATATTATGAATAACTTCATGAATTAAACTTTAATCCCATGAGCACATGCACTTTTATCGTTCTATTGATTTGGTTTAAGATTTTTATAACTCGGTAATCTTTTGTTGCATTGTATATACTTACACCGAGTAAGCTTTGTACCTTTCGTCTTTTGTGAGTGTATACACTATTCTTTTCTCATTGAAAACATTGAATTCGTTGGTAATCTCTCTATTCTTTCATTGATCATTCATTAATTGAGTTCATACTTGAAATATGTTACTTGAGCATGATTTTCAGAGTTTGTTTTGACTCGAGAATTGCGTAAACTTTAGGAAATGATCATAGGCCCTCTTTGTTATATAACCCGCATTGCGTAAACTTTAGGAAATGATTTTCTAAGTTTGTTTTTACCTGACTTATCGCTATACTTTCCTCGCAAGTGTAGTCGTAGATTAGGTTTTTGCATCGCGACGGCGAACGAAAAACAACGACAGTGTCCTTATATGAGCACACATTTAACGCCCGGTCAAAATGGCACCGTTGCCGGGGAGTGTTTTATTATAGATTGTAGTTGATTTAATATTTCGTAATATTTCTTTTATTGATATTTTTATTCTTTATTTTATCCTTTGTTTTTTACTTGTGCTGAACTATTTCGAGAGATTGAAATTTTGGCGCTTATTGTTTTATTGAATTAACTTATTTTGAAATGTCTCGCTATAACTCTTTAGATAACTTTAATTGTTCTAAAAATATTTTTCCAAGTTATACTCCCAAGACAATGCGAGAATGCCTAGAAATTCTTGAAAATGAATGCCTCGAGCGTAGGTTCAAGAAGTTATAAGTAATCTCTCATCGCCTTGGGAAGGTAATTGGGAAAACGCATATTCCATTAGCTACGAGCAAACCGCACAAGAAGATGTTATGTCTTCTTGTTGGTTTGATCATGAGTTAACGATTAAGGAAATTAATGACAGATCTAAAAGTTCTCAAGCTTGGTTTTTGGAGAATGATGCCATGCTCGATGAGATCATTTCTTTACAAAATCCGGTCGAGGTTGAAACTTGCGTTTAACCTCCACCCCTTTTTTATGAAGAAATAATTAAGAGTGATCCAATCTTTAGCACTTTCGAATTTAAACATCATATTAATTCTTCCGATTGTATTGAGGTTGATGGTCTTTCCTTTCCATTACTCCCTACTATTCCCGAACAATTAAATTTATCACAAGAATCGGTTGAAAGTCTCGAGGACTTTGACCCAATTCTTGAACGGGAATGTTATTTTGAGATGATTCATCTCATGGGCTATTCGCTTGCACTAGCCCCACCTCCCCTTACAATTAAAAAATCTTGGGGTTTTGATTTCAATTTTCTCGAGATCAATGTGGTCTTGTCGCCCTTAGGATCCAAATCCCCATCGTCCCCTAAAAATTGATAATTGATGATTTTTCATTTCTTATGCCTTACACATGCCTTCCGTTTTTCAAATAGAATTCCTATTTTTCGGGAGGAATGTTCGCTTTGGAGGGTCCACCATTGATCTTTCAAAGTCAAATCCCATTTTGGGTGGACCCTTAACTATTTAGACTTCAAGTGTATAGTTAGTGTGAAGCCTAAATAGTAGGTTGTAAATAGTTAGCTTTTTAATTTTCTTTCTTTCTTTTTTTCTTTCCTTTTAATTTAGTCTAGTGTAATTTGTTAACCTTTTGTTATCTGTTTTTGCTATGCTCGGTACTAACTTGTTTTGTAGATTCGTTTGGACTTGCGCTTATTAGAGATCGCTCCAATTTTGGGTAATATCGTTCTTTTCCTCTCTTTGTATTGTGTTCTTAATGCGCATTGAGGACAATACAACATTTAAGTTGGGGTGTGCGTGATATTTAACCCATTTCTTTGTTTTGTCCATGGATTTTATCACATGTTAGTTACTAAGTATGCTTTCTTAGAAAAAGTTGAAAAAAAATCATTTTTTTCTTTTTTCTCTTTTGTTGGGCATTTTACCTTTTTTTCGATGATAAATTTCAATAATAGCCCGATCCAATTGACAACTCAACGATGCATATTCTTGACTTTAGAAGTTATTATACTTTAGTCCTTAAATTATTGATATTATGAATAACTTCTTGAATTAAACGTTATCCCATGAGCACATGTGACTTCCTTATTTTATTGATTTGATTCAAGATTTTAATAACTTGGTAATCTTTTGTTGCATTGTATATACTTACACCTAGTAAGCTTTGTACCTTTCATCGTTTGTGAGTGCTATACACTATTCTTTTCTCATTGAAAACGTTGAAATCGTCGGTAATCTCTCTATTCTTTCATTGATCGATCATTAATTGAGTTTGTACCATGAAATGTGTTACTTGAGTATTATTTTCATATATTGTTTTGACTTGAGAATTACTTAAACTTCACGAAATGATCATAGACCATCTTTGTTATATTACCCATATCGGCCTTGACCTCACCTTAAATGTTTCCCCTCGTCAACCCCTTTGAGCCTAAATATTGCCTTTTGTTTAATTACACAAAATCCTATAACCAACTCCGAATTGGAGTTTTAAACCATACATATTACCTTCCATACCTTTGTTTGGAATGTTGCTCGGGATTGAATGATGTTGTGTCTTGTGGTTGCAATTTAAGCATGAAAAGAGTGAGAAAAGAAAAGAAAACGTGAAAAGAAAAAGAAAAGAAAAGAAAAGAAAGACATGAGAAAAAGAAGAAAAGAAAAGTAAAGAGAAAGTTTGTATATATGTGCAATGCATAGTTCAATAATCCTTGTTGTTCTCCAATTGTTATATTTGATGCTTGATTATGGAACTTGTTTTCCATTTTCGTAATTGCCCGCATGTTTCCATTATCCCGAGTTTTCATTCGGAACACTTTGAATCCATACATATATTATTCATTTCATGCCCTAGCCTAGACAACATTACAACCCTATATAAGTCCTATGTGATCCTAGGGTGCATTTAATTTAAAAGTCATAATAGTTTTGATAATCTGTTAAAATGCATTTGCCTCTTTTAATGTGTGATATTTTTCATTGAGATTACAAGTTTTTCATTTCCTATATAGCGTTCTTCATTTGTGACATGTGTGTGGCCTATTTTTCATTTCCATTTACTCTTTATGCCGCATGTTTCGTGTGTTACCTCCCTATTTCGAGTGAATTCATTTAATGCGCGTAATGCCCGTGAGGATTGAATATTGTGACACCCCGCCTAATGAAATACCGGGAGATCACTCCTATATCAAATTAAAACATGAGTCTCATATGGTTCATTCTTAGCATCACTGTTGAAAACCAATTTAATTACGAATATCCTATTAGGCCGGCGTCGAATTTTTTATTAACTAATCTTTTTAACCAAACCATTCAAATAAAAATTACAACAATTTATATGCAGCAACTGAAATGAAATAAAAGAAAATAACCGAACACTCGGTTCAATAATATAACCAAATCGAATGCCGCACTAAAAGGCGATAAAAGAATAAATGAGTACAGTTGGGCCATAAGCCCGAATATTTCTATAATACCTCCTATCTAGATCTCAATGATAGAAGCGTCTAATATAAACCTGCTTGCATCCACAGCTGCCACAGCAAACGTCTGACTCGAAAGAATCATCATCCAGGCGTCCCTGTGTCCGGACACCTATATATATATATATAGATATAGCAAGAGGGGAAAAATATAGAAACGGGTCAGAGCCCGAGTTGTGAAAATATTTTGCAAGTGCATAAATACGTTATTTAGGAAATTATGTTTTATCTCATATTTAAATTGGTATCGCACTCCCATGAGATACCCCTCACCCCTCTTCTAATAGTGCACAACTATCGCATACCTTTTTAAACAACCTAGTTAAGCTACCCTGCCTACTAATATATTTCCCTTATCTTCCAAAATCCCCAAAAATCCGAGTACTAAGGACTAAGCTTCTCCACATTCCCAACATTACGTTACATTCGTGTGTGGGGTGTCTCGCGAAGCAAAATCCAAACAAGGAATCCCCCCGATACACTAATACGTGACAATGTTGATCATCCGGATCCATTAAGCCTCAAGTACATACCACATTTATACCATCCCATATATATTAATAGTTCTCATTAACTTATGATCCATATTCATATAAATCCGGATATAAATCTACCGGAAGGAGTATATCACTTTATTCATTATTTTCCCTTTTATCCAGGGTTACGTTATATGATATCTCATCTCATATATATAAATAATATACTACACGCAACAAGTATATTAATCATCCACCGAGCTATAATATTAAGCAACCGTGGATTATCTCAAGTATATATATTTTAATCTCAATACATATATCCATATCCGACACCCATATGCTTAACAGCAGTGCCCACATACTCTGCTATCCAAATCCAAGTACATCTCGTACAAAAAGGATTACCCGTTCCACATCACTCAGGAACTACAACAATACAAATCACACGTATTGGAGGCGGACATAGTTCACGTACCTATGGGTCACGCACATAGCTACACTCCCATAAGCAACAGACTTATCGACTCACAAATAAGCCTTTCACAGCCCTATGTTCTTGAGGTACCAAATCTAAAATCCCCCCGAAGGCAACATAGGATAAGATTGTCCTCTTCTGAACGCCAACCTCCCTTGATAGCAAGTATGGTAGGTATGTCATACACATAATAAACAATCATATAGGTACACATTCCACCTATATAAATATACCATCATTTAGGTATTCACACAGCCATATTATAATTATAGGTATTTCTCTCACCTGTACATAATTCCCCATAGGTAATTATTTAACCCATGTATATAATAACATTTGGGCATACGCACAACCCGTATAATATATTTCCCACGTAGTATATTTATATCTCGAATATCCTACGCGTTTATTGATTTTAAATCATTCCTCAATATTTTTTATTCCGAACTTTTCTCACCGCACGATGATAATACCAACAACACCGATATATTTATCCGTCCCATAAATAACAGTAGGCATTCCTCTCACCTATAATAATTGTCATAAATAGACGTATCAGATAACTGCTCAATTCTCTTTAGCCCGTATCCTAAATTTCATCCTAGTCACCTCGTAGGATTTTACTCAACCAAAATCGGCATATAATTGTGTTTTCTACGTGCACAATTACATATATAAAATTTTACCCACCGAAACATCACTTCGAGTGTTACTCCCCCCAAACACCCCTATTTGGGTAAATCTTGGGGATTACTTTCATCTAACCCAAGATACACATCTTACTAAAAAAAATATTTAGAAGTCCTCACACTATTTTTAGGAACCCCAAATATTTATCTCCAAAGAATTCTAGCTTTTTTTTTCCAATTTCCGAGTGCATTTCCGAGTTGGTGGTTTCACCCCAGAACTGTCATCTTGTAAAAATCATAACAATTCGAAGAAAAATACGCAGTTGGCGCCCACGTGACTGTATCGAAAAGATCTACAACTTTCGTGTTTTGACCAAGAGTTGAATCTGCCCTCTTCCTATTCGAATTTACCCCGGAAGCTACGGAGTTACTACTCATCGTCTTCTCCAAAATCCCAACCTCCATTTTTCTCCATTTTTGTTGTTTCTAATCTCATCCAACAACTCCATAAACATCTAATCTATGTTTTACAACTAACACATCAATTAATTTGGGGTATTAAACCATTTCCCTTAGATTTAAACCCTAAAAGCATAAAAACCCCAACTTATGATTTTAACCCATTTTAATCCATTTCTTCACTCCATTTACATGGATTTAACACTAGAAATCATTAAGAATTTACATTACATCAATTTGTAAACTCATATTCAAATTTTCCCAAATTTATTTTAAGGGTTTACCAACCATAATATGAAATAAATGCACAAACTGAAATAAATCAAGTACACACTTGCTTAGAGGATGAAATCCGATGATCTCGAGTCGAATCCGACGAAGTTTGGCCCGAAAATCTCTTCTTCTTCCTTCTTCTCTTCTCTTCTTCTTCTTCTTCTTCTTCTTCTTCTTCTTCTTCTTCTTCTTCTTCTTCTTCTTCTTCTTCTTCTTCTTCTTCTTCTCCTCTCTCTTAAATCTGATTTTGGGACAAATATGAGGGTTTTCTCTTATTAAACCCGAAATTGGGTGTATACCCAATTATTAAATGACTCGTGTACTCATTTACGAGTCCCTACGAGTCCGAAAATCTCCGGAACCCAAATACTACCTTCGGGTACTCTATTTTGACTATCTCGGACATTCCGAACCCAATGGCGGAGTCGAAATCTCCATCCGAGTCACTTAACTAAAATTCACTAATTTGACCCAACACGTTCAATACGTGCGTTTTCCAATTTCAAATATTTTTCTCTGTCGCTTTACCCAACTGCGACATGTAATAAAAATAATCCACTCATATACTTAATCTCGAAATATAATCCACGTAAATATTAATCTGTCACTCGAAAACTAATATTTACTATTCACTTTATAATATCGAATTTATTTATTTTCACTCATTAATTCTAGAATAACTATTCATAATTCCTCAAATTACCAAATTACATCCACAGTGTAATTTAAATACCTTTAAAAGTACGGGGTATTATATACTTCCCCCCTTACAACAAAATTTCGTCCTCGAAATTTAGATATAGCTTGTACCACTACTCTAGGATCGGTATATACATTACGTCCTAGCTTAACCAAATTTAGATATAGCTTAACACAATGGTCTCCCACTATATTCCACCCATCTCAAGGCGTATGCTCATATATATATTCTCATCATCGCTATGCACATATATACTAATCCTGCACCCCTGGGTTAACACCCATTAGTGCTCTTAATAATCATATCACATAATAGGCATACACACCTCCTATTAAAATTTATAGGTATTCTCCCAACCTATTTGCATACTTACCATACATATTTTTATTCTCATCGCTATATATTGTATAAATATTCGGATTACTATCTCTCTCGTAATCTCTAAGGTACATTCCCTATACCAAATAATTAAAGTATTAACTCTCATATACTCTTTCGGAATTTGGTACTACATACACTCCTTTCCTTGGAGTATTCTAACAATACAATCATGTGCAAGCCACTCTTCAACACTCGTTCGAGTCAGCTTCCTCTCTACTTTCTCACATTATTTGGTATCCTTTTCATTAAGAGGTACCTTTTAAATGGATTTACATAGCCTTCCAACCCATGTCGGGTGTGCCAGCTCGTGTTGCACATAAATGCTTGAATTATCGTCATTCTCACACGACATTCAATTCGTCATACCATATTAACCTTGTTTATAGATGCCCCTCCGGAATATATTCTACACATTCATTTTTACATCCTTCTATCTCGGATATTTTTTTTAAAATTAACTAACCAGGGTAATCGTACCCCCAATCATTCGTGTATATCTGCACAACCATTGTAAACGTTTTTATACCTTACACTCACTCTAAATAATGGCCATCATTTCATCGGCCTGGTACTAACACCTGGGTATCCCTTAACCCGAATAATTTGAAATTTAATTCTCCCAATACCTGGAAATTCAATCCTTCTCAAGATTATCTCATCGATCTTCTTGTGGTTAGCTCACAATAGCCTTCCCATATCAGTGTCGATAGTCTTATTGCCCTTACTTAGTGGTAGTCCTAAGATTAAAGTGTTTCTAACACACGTAATATGAGTACTATTCTAACTATATCCCTAGTGCCCAAAACCTCTCTCGACTTCCGACATTTTCTTGGCTTCGTGCGTGGGACGTTTTGCAAAGCAAAATCCAAACAAGGAACCTTCCCGATACACTACTCCCTCGCTTCGTCGATCATCGAGATATAGCGGTCTAAGAGACACCAAAAGGACATTCTAAATCCTACCTTGTTAACCTAGTAATGTAATTCTACCACTATATCCTTCCATCTTGTACAAATGGAAAGTCCAACTAATTAAGGCACCTACTCTCTGCAAAAAATATTATGAACATCATACCCAAAATGTGTTTCCTTTGAATTTTCCTTATATTCAAAGTCTGGCTATAAGTCTCAAATTAATTTCATTTATCTTACCTCACCCACATACTTGCGGTGAGAGGAAAATTTCAGTGCTTCTTCATAGCACTTATATCTCTATATAATTATGTAGTCATGAAATGGCTCTCACTCTATAGTGTTTCCTCTACACTAGATGACTTATCGTCAAAACTCACATTCTTGCGTTTTCTAACATTTGTCCACTCCCGACGTCGTTAAGGTTCACATATGGAGTGTCTTGTTATCTTCAAATATACAATCGGGATAATCCCATCCCATCTACCAACACAATATGGTCAGAACTCTCAATTCTGTCAAGGAGCTATACCACAAGCGCTTACACTAGCACTAAGTCCTTCGCGCGAACACCAACAAGCTTAAAATCCCAGCTTAACTATAAATCATGCATACCTTAAATTATATCCATAAGGTCCCCATGCACTCAAATCATGCTAATGAAACATTTCCTCATTGAAGTTCCATCTAAACATATAATCAAGGCGAGCTCATCCATAGTTTATCTCGCATTCCATTCTTTAATATGTCTGTATATATATGTTTCACATGTCATATAAATATATATACAATATACTATACACATCAAGTATATCCATACTTATATATCATACACTATATAAGTATAATAACCATCCCTCAGAGCTATAACTCAATGGATGCAGTCTCTCAATGCTATCATCTTCCAGGGAATTAATTACACAACATCCTGGGTACCAGTGGTCGAACTATCACGCCGACTCAGTAAAAACCATATCATATAAGTATAACAATCACACACATATATACTTAACATATCTCATATATACATCTGAATATTCCCGTATATATATACACATAATATATATAATATTTTTCGGCTAATCGTGCATATTCTTCGCTCACTTATAAATTTTAAGTTACTCGACATTCGTCCAGGCTTAACACTCATTTAAATAAGCCTACGAGAAGTTCGGAACAAAAATCGAGCCTTAAGAGTCATTCTGGAATCTCGTTAGAAGACCCAAAATTCTCGTTTGAACGACATTTCGTTCGAACGACATTTCCAACATCGAACGAACTAGCTACTGGAACCTCGTTAGAATTCTCGTTAGAAGTCTCATTCGAACAAAGTCTCGTTCGAACGACCTGGGCAGACTTCTAACGAGATTTCTGCAGATGCACTGTTCATCTTCCAAAATTTGTTCTTCCCATTTTACCTTCTTCCAATTCAATCCAAAACTCATTCCAACCCAAACACAAGGTTCCCAAACCACTCTAAGTCACCCTAAAACACTTCTTAGCATAGTTTAGGGATTAAATCCTTTCAATCTTCAAGTCAATCCAACAAATCCATAAATTTTCCCATGAGTTATATTAACATAAATCCAAAATTGTTTTCTTCATCTATAAAAAACTCCATTTTGATTTAGTGATTAACATCTAATTCACCAAATTTCACATTCTTATTAAGGGAAAAAAATCCATCTGTAAGATTAATTTATGAGCAATACGTCATGCTCCCCCGAATATGGTGATTATCGTCCCCACCATTTCAACATTGCTCTCATGAGTGAAAAAATTTCCTTAAATTTTAACATATGGGTAATTCTATACCGAACTCTAAGTAAGAGCTTCTGAGTCTTCTACTTGTTAATTCAAGTTTAGCACTATTCTCAAGTACAACGATTCTTGATAGTTTTAACTACTATATTTTAGTAGTCATTACAGCAATTCGACAATGCCACTAGGAAAATGACCTTTACCGCGGTCCTCATTTCTAATATCAACTTATAGCTCAAACTAAGCCTCGCCTCATACTGCCCACACAACGAACTTTCCTAATTGCCCTTCGTCGACCAGCACACGAATCCCGAATGAGTGCGCAAAAGATTTATAATAATTTTACATAATGGTAGGAGAACGAAATCTCACACGAGGATATCAACAATCCTAATCATAAGGCTCTATATCAAATCAAAAGCAATGCTGAAAGCGTAGTACGTCCGCACAGATTCCTAAGGACACTAGAACCTGATGCTCTGATACCACATGTGACACCCCGTCTAATGAAATACCGGGCGATCACTCCTATATCAAATTAAAACAGGAGTCTCATATGGTTCATTATTAGCATCACTGTCGAAAACCAATTTAATCACTAATATCCTATTAGGCCGGCGTCGAATTTTTTATTAACTAATCTTTTTAACCAAACCATTCAAATAAAAATTACAACAATTTATATGCAGCAACTGAAATGAAATAAAAGAAAATAACCGAACACTCGGTACAATAATAAAACCAAATCGAATACCGCACTAAAGGCGATAAAAGAATAAATGAGTACAATTGGGCCATAAGCCCGAATATTTCTATAATACCTCCTATCTAGATCTCAATGATAAAAGCATATAATATAAACCTGCTTGCATCCACAGTTGCTACAGCAAACGTCTGACTCGAAAGAATCATCATCCAAGCGTCCCTGTGTCTAGACACCTATATATATATATAGATATAGCAAGAGGGGAAAATATAGAAACGGGTCAGAGCCCGAGTTGTGAAAATATTTTTGCAAGTGCATAAATACTTTATTTAGGAAATTATGTTTTATCTCATATTTAAATTGGTATCACACTCCCATGATATACCCCTCACCCCTCTTCTAATAGTGCACAAATATCGTATAGCTTTTTAAACAACCTAGTTAAGCTACCCTGCCTACTAAGGTATTTCCCTTATCTTCCAAAATCCCCAAAAATCCGAGTACTAAGGACTAAGCTTCTTCCCATTCCCAACATTACGTTACATTCGTGCGTGGGGTGTCTCGCGAAGCAAAATCCAAATAAGGAACCCCCCCGATACACTACTACGTGACAATGTTGATCATCGGGATCCATTAAGCCTCAAGTACATACCACATTTATACCATACCATATATATTAATAGTTCTCGTTAACTTATGATCCATATTCATATAAATCCGGATATAAATCTACCGGAAGGAGTATATCACTTTATTCATTATTTTCCCTTTTATCCAGGGTTACGTTATATGATATCTCATCTCATATATATAAATAATATACTACACACAACAAGTATATTAATCATCCACCAAGCTATAATATTAAGCAACCGTGGATTATCTCAAGTACATATATTTTAATCTCAATACATATATCCATATCCGACACCCATATGCTTAACAGCGGTGCCCACATACTCTGCTATCCAAATCCAATTACATCTCATACAAAAAGGATTACCCGTTCCACATCACTCAGGAACTGAAACAATACAAATCACACGTATTGGAGGCGAACATAGTTCACGTACCTATGGGTCACGCACATAGCTACGCTCCCATAAGCAGCAGACTTATCGACTCACAAATAAGCCTTTCACAGCCCCATGTTCTTGAGGTACCAAATCTAAAATCCCCCCGAAGGCAACACATGATAAGATTGTCCTCTTCCGAACGCCAACCTCCCGTGATAGCAAGTATGGTAGGTATGTCATACACATAATAAACAATCATATAGGTACACATTCCACCTATATAAATATACCATCAATTAGGTATTCACAACCATATTATAATTATAGGTATTTCTCTCACCCATACATAATTCCCCATAGGTAATTATTTAACCCACGTATATAATAACATTCGGGCATACGCACAACCCGTATAATATATTTCCCACGTAGTATATTTATATCTCGAATATCCTACGCGTTTATTGATTTTAAATCATTCCTCAATATTTTATATTCCGAACTTTTCTCACCGCACGATGATAATACAAACAACACCGATATATTTATCCGTCCCATAAATAACAGTAAGGCGTTCCTCTCACCTATAATAATTATCATAAATAGACGTATCAGATAACTGCTCAATTCTCTTTAGCCCGTATCCTAAATCTCATCCTAGTCACCTCGTATGATTTTACTCAACCAAAATCGGCATATAATTGTGTTTTCTACGTGCACAATTACATATATACAATTTTACCCACCGAAACATCACTCCGAGTGTTACTCCCCCCAAACACCTATATTTGGGTAAATCTTGGGGTTTACTTTCATCTAACCCAAGATACACATCTTACTAAAAAAAATATTTAGAAGTCCCCACACTATTGTAACACCCCGTATTTTTGCACATTTAATATTTAATTAATTCGGGAATTTTAAATTACTTGTGTTGTAATTTTAATTGAATTAATTATGGCAATATATATATTTAAATATTAATCGGGGAGTGAATGGTTAATGTTTAGGGAGATTTATTTACTAAGTGAATAGTAATAATTTAATTACGTCATTTCGGGTAATAATGACGGGTATGCACTTATCCCAACCGGGAGTCGGTATAGACTAAATTGGGTATGAGATAAGGATTTTTTATAAATTAATTCGAATGCCAATTATGAGTGCGCGGTTGTGTCCGGATAGGTCGAGATAGTCAGAAAAGAGTACCCAGAGGTAGTAATTGGGTCTCGGAGTATTTTTGGGCATACCCGGGCCCACACGGGGTGAGTTGGGCCACTTTAATTAAGCCCATTAGGTGAAAAACGGGATTGAGGGTTTTAACCTATGTGGGGGGATTAGGAAATCAGCAACCAACATAATTCTAAGCCTAGGGCTTGAGAGGGAAATTGGGGGAAAGCTTAGCAAGAGCAATTGGGAGCTTTTGGAGCCAAATTGAAGGGTTAATTTGGGGTGTTCTTCGTCAACCAATCTCTACAACAACGGAATCAGACCCTACGAACGATTCCAGGCAAGTGGTTAACTGTTTTGATTCTTAAAGTATGATAATCAATTCATATCATAGTGATGTGTAAACCAAAATTTGTTTTGGGGATAAAAGGGTACAAAAAGGGGGTTTTGTTAATGGAACCATTGAATGGAATTTAAGGAAAGAATTAATTGTGCAATATAATTCTGAGTATGATTATCTAGTTTGAATGAGAAAAATTAGATTATAAAAGGATGAAATTTGAATTTGAAATTTGGATTGTACCCTAGAAATTTTGTGTTCTTGAGTGGGTCAAGATTCATAGTGTTAATGATGTTAAAGGGTTTAGATGATATTTTTAGTTCATGAGAAATGAAATAAGATGATTAACATGCTGATTTGAAGTTGGTTTTTGAGGAAAAGAAACCTTAAAGCTCGTTAATGGTGGAAATTTTCGTGGGGAAGAAGAGCTGTCACGAAGGGATCGATCGATCGATCGGGGGCCATCGATCGATCGACGATGGGAAATTTTGGGCAGTTCGGCCAGGTGGTTTATAATGAGGGTTTATTTAAGTTTTAATTACCTTACTTTTATTTGGTGATAAATTCATATGGGACATATGTTTCCTTAACAATTATAGGGTGATATAATTGGGTTTAGGAGGGTGTGAACGGTATGTCATGAGATGAACGAATTTGGAGAAATAATTTAATTATTGATATTGGGCCGAAGAATGATATTCGGGAATTGTAGTTGGGTGACACTACATTATTAAAGGAATTTAGGTGAAATATTTAATTATGGACCAAGTGGGTGAGTCCGGGTGTGCTAACAATTATAGGTAAATATAATTGGGGAAATTATGGAAATAAATGTGTGACACATTGTGGGTGAAAATGTGAGAATGAAATTTTGAGATGTAAAATGGACCGAGTGAGCGAGTCCGGGGATATTGGTTAAGTGGCATTAAAGTAGTAAATTTATTATTGAGAGAAAGTAATTAATTTGGAGTCGGAACATTGACTCGGGAAATATTGAGGTACGGGCCAAGTGAGCGAGTCCGGGGATAATGGTTGGGTGACACCAAGTTATTAAATTAGTGGGTGTGATAATTAATTTAATTAGAGTTAGATTGTAGACTCGGGTAGAATTAAATTAATGGGTGTGATAATTAATTTAATTAGAGTCGGATTACAGACTCGGATTTGTGTTGATTAATTAATGTGTAAATTAATTAAATAAGAGTCGAACTGTAGACTCGGGTAAGTATTAAATTAATGGGTGTAATAATTAATTTAATTAGAGTCGGACGATAGACTCGGGGATAATATTATATAAATTGAGGTATCAGTTGAATATATTAGAGTCGAACCATAGACTCGGAAAAACGATAAATTATTAAGTGAGAAAATTAATTACGTTGAATCGGGCCACAGACTCAAGAAATTTCAGGCAGTGTACGGGATATTTAGTACACGGTAAAGCCAGGGTTTATAATATATATATACGGTGTAGTGATAGTATATATATATATATACGTGTATATATTGTGTGTGATACAAAATTACAGGCAGTGTACTGGATTTTGAGTACACGGTAAAGCTGGGGTTTATATTATATATATATGGTACAGTGATAGTATATATATACATGTTTATATTGTGTGTGATATTAAATATCAGTGACTAGATATTTATTCAATTTAAATACTCTAATGCTATCAAGGTAGGTTGCGCGATGTGGGTGAATCCCCTAGCTTGAGGAGTAGGGCGAGTATATCCCAGGTCATAGCGTCCGGTATATATGGGTGAGGAATTTATCTCACTTTCAGGGAAGGAATATGACCGCCTCCACTACGTTTATATTTTGGGCCGAGTTAGTGAGCGATTCCAACTCGGGGAAACTAGGTTTTGTGAGCACACCTCGTGAGATAGCATTTTAGAGGGAATCATCCGGTGAGGGTAAACTCGTAAGGATGGATACACGTATGATATATGTGTGGATGTTAGTAAAGGTACGTATAATATGGTAGTAAATATTATATGTAGGTGGTAATACAGTGTGTGGTGTATTTACTTTATATAACTCGGGTTACAGTTATACGCAGTTAATTAATGAGAAATTAATTAAGTTAATCATCTGTGGGAATAATACAGTGTGTGATGTATTTACTTTATATAGCTTGTGACACGGTTATATGCTGCTATTTAAGAGGAATTAATTAAGTTAATTGTGAAATAACTTATAATTCAAGAATCATTATACTCGGGTTAGAGTAGTATGGCAAGGGAAGGTTATACCAGGACTAGTTGGACGGGGTAGTACAACTAGGTGGGGTTAAGGTAACCGGTAGGTGTGCACAATAGTGGAGGGGTGAGAATGTCCACAAGGGAGTGCGACACTAACTTAAATATGAAGCGCATTCATGCATTTTAAATTACTGTAGTTAATTCACTTGCTAAATATTTTGGGTTCTAACCCTTGCTATAAAACTATTTTCAAAACCTTTTAGGTGTTCAGCCACAGGGACGCCAGGATTGATATTCTATTCTAGGGACACGGAGCTGCGGCATATGTGGATGCTAGCAGGAGTTTGGATTAGACGCATCATTCATTCATTCCTAGAGTAGGAATCTTGTATCAGTCTCAGTTTTATTTAGGGCTTGTAGTCCAGACTTCTCGGTACAGTTTTCAGGTGTAATTCATTCAGATGTTGAATATTTGTATTGGATTATTTATTTGGTGGCCGGTGATTTATTCGACAAGTTGTGTAATTATTATTCTATTTACTTTCATTCAGTTGTGTGAATGGTTTATATTTTAATTCCGTATGTACTGTTTTGTTTAATTAAAAAGTTAAAAATTGGCACCAGTTTTTGGAATACTAGGTGGTTAGTAAGTTTTAAAAAGTTTTCGACAGTGATGCTAAGGATGATCCAACTTGGATTCCTGTTTTAATTTGGTATAGGGCTGATCACCCGGTATTTTATTAGGCGGGGTGTCACAGATGGTATCAGAGCATCAGGTTCTAGTGTCCTTAGGATCTGTGCGGCTTTTCACGTTTCAGCTTGGCACTCTTTGATATAGAGCCCTATTATAGGATTATTCTATTCTCATACGTATGCGCATATACGTTTTTCTGCGAAATTTATATTTGAGAGTGAACTCATACCAATTCGGTTCTCATTCCAGATGACGCCCAGGAGAGAGCAGCTAGGGCAACAGGGGGAGATGAGATGAGGGAGGCTCGTCAGGAGCAAGAGTTACCGCAGCAACGGTCAGGGATAATTTCTGGCAGCTTAGGTAACTGAAATAGTGGCACAGGCAGTTGGAGCAACGGTGGTCACAACGGCAGGGTACTTTCCACGGGATCAGCCACAAGTGTTAGTGGCGCCGGATGTTCAGAGTCACGCGGAGTCGTCAGGGTGGAAGCAAGAAAGATAGGTTATTTTTAGTGGGAAACCACCAGAATTGCAAGGGGGTTCAGATGTAGTGCTATCCTGTCAAGGAAGAGGGATATCCAGCATCACCTACGCATGGGAGATTGCGATGAGGTGCGGAAGCAAATGCTAACTACTTTTAGTTTAGTGGGAGCAGCGCTATAGTGGTGGGAGTCGATCACCACAGTTGAGGAAAGGGACACACTAGCTATTGCAGAGTTTTGGGTGCGGTTCGATCGCAAGTATTTTTCCTCCAGCGATTGAGACCGAAAGGAGGAGAAGAATTTAGAAAGGTGACTCGGGGAGACCGTTCAGTGGCCAATTACGAGGAAGGATTCACTCGTTGGAAAATTTTGTACCGGATGAGGTAAGCAAGGAAAAGAGAAAGAAAGAAAAGTTTATGGATGGGTTAGTCTGGAGAATCAAACAACATTTAATTGATAATTCTGCTTTAGTAGATTATACTAATGCCATTAACACAACACTCCAGCAGTGTCGGGAATGTCGCTTCCTCACGAAAGGCAGCAGGAGGGGAGTGGGGATTAGCCAGTCGGATAAGGCAGAAGGGAACAATACCAGTGGGGTATCCCAGCTGCAGACTGGGGAGAGATCAAGGGCAGGATTTCCGGCAGGGATTTTATGCCAAACGATCTAGAACTGGAGGTTATCGGCAGGATGGCCAGGAATTTCCAACAAGGTTGGCATGGAAGGGACCAGTGGCAGGGTGAATGTATCAGAAAGTGTTTTATTTGTGGGGAAAGCGATACATGTGAATGGAATTTATTTTAAATAAGGTAGGGGTCAACTACAGGACGAGGTCCTGGATGTACAGCCTCAAAAGCAAGTCATTGGTGCATTCGAGCAGGGAGAAGCTGCTCCGGAAATCGAGAACCAGCCGTTGCAGCTGGAGTATAGAGGTAATTATTTTTACCCAAGGGGAATGGGGTATATTTTTGAGTGACAAAGAGAATGTCACAATATAAGACTAATTTTGCACTAGATTTCACAGGTGAGTCGAACTTAGTGGGTGCGTTGGCGGTAGCAGTCATAGTATGTGGATAAACTTTCCGGAGGGTAGCGGAGTTCCTTGGTGTTCTTCACGGGAGAGTGGAGTTGTACACTAAGTGATTGTTTGAATTATGCGAAGAATTACTACTTTCGAGAATTATGGGAGTAGGGTTGATAATACTTTTTAAACATCGGCTGGATAGCGATGAAATTTAACTATTGTGGATAGTGGTGTAAAATTTTGGTGTTCGCGACACCAGGGTAGGGTTGGTACTAGGTATCACCAGAGAGGGCGTATAGCCTGTATATATGTTGTATTGCGTGGTGCGATAGCACATAGTGAGGTTTTGTGTTCTCACATTTTATCCCGATAAGTGGGGATTTTTACTGAAGTGAACCAGGGTGGTTAAATTGATTTTCGAGCAAAGAGAGATAGCTCGGGGTTTATTTTGCGCAAGGACTAGTGATAGTAAGGGCGCGGTATTTGATGTGGTCTTTGGTAGCATAAGGGTAAGCGTATATACTTTTGTATTGAGAGACAAGTATTTTTGGGAAGATATTTGGACGTTAGCACATGGGTTGGGTACCCGGGCAGTATATATATATATATATATATATATATATGTGTGTGTGTGTGTGTGATATGACTACGGGTTCGAAGTTATATTACGAGTTACGACTAGCATAGTCGGATAACTTTCGTGTAGTGGAGCGCGGGTATAGGCTGTATGGGCGCCCTGGCAAATTTTAAATGCATATACTTGTGTAACGTATGGTTAGAAGCGGATGTGATAGATATAACGGGCTTGGAGGCACATGACTGGTGACTAATATGTGATTATTGGAACATTAGGTTTATCTTAATTTCGAGGACGAAATTCCTTTGTAAGGGGGGAAGTATGTAACACCCCGTATTTTTGCACATTTAATATTTAATTAATTCGGGAATTTTAAATTACTTGTGTTGTAATTTTAATTGAATTAATTATGGCAATATATATATTTAAATATTAATCGGGGAGTGAATGTTTAATGTTTAGGGAAATTTATTTACTAAGTGAATAGTAATAATTTAATTACGTCATTTCGGGTAATAATGACGGGGTATGCACTTATCCCAACCGGGAGTCGGTATAGACTAAATTGGGTATGAGATAAGGATTTTTTATAAATTAATTCGGATGCCAATTCTAAGTATGCGGTTGTGTCCGGATGGGTCGAGATAGTCAGAAAAGAGTACCCGAGGATAGTAATTGGGTCTCGGGGTATTTTTGGGCATAGCCGGGCCCACACGGGGTGAGTTGGGCCACTTTAATTAAGCCCATTAGGTGAAAAACGGGATTGAGGGTTTTAACCTATGTAGGGGGATTAGAAAATTAGCAGCCAACACAATTCTAAGCCTAGGGCTTGAGAGGGAAATTGGGGGAAAGCTTAGCAAGAGCAATTGGGAGCTTTTGGAGCCAAATTAAAGGGTTAATTTGGGGTGTTCTTCGTCAACCAATCTCTACAACAACGGAATCAGACCCTACGAACGATTCCAGGCAAGTGGTTAACTGTTTTGATTCTTAAAGTATGATAATCAATTCATTTCATAGTGATGTGTAAACCAAAATTCGTTTTGGGGATAAAGGGGTACAAAAAGGGGTTTTTATTAATGGAACCATTGAATGGAATTTAAGGAAAGAATTAATTGTGCAATATAATTCTGAGTATGATTATCTGGTTTGGATGAGAAAAATCGGATTATAAAAGGAGGAAATTTGAAATTGAAATTTGGATTGTACCCTAGAAATTTTGTGTTCTTGAGTGGGTCAAGATTCATAGTGTTAATGATGTTAAAGGGTTTAGATGATATTTTTAGTTCATGAGAAATGATATAAGATGATTAACATGATGATTTGAAGTTGGTTTTTGAGGAAAAGAAACCTTAAAGCTCGTTAATGGTGGAAATTTTCGTGGGGAAGAAGAGCTGTCACGAAGGGATCGATCGATCAATCGGGGGTCATCGATCTATCGACGATGGGAAATTTTGGGCAGTTCGGCCAGATGGTTTATAATGAGGGTTTATTTAGTTTTAATTGCCTTACTTTTATTTGGTGATAAATTCATATGGGACATATGTTTCCTTAACAATTATAGGGTGATATAATTGGGTTTAGGAGGGTGTGAACGGTATGTCATGAGATGAACGAATTTGGAAAAATAATTCAATTATTGATATTGGGCCGAAGAATGATATTCGGGAATTGTAGTTGGGAGACACTACATTATTAAAGGAATTTAGGTGAAATATTTAATTATGGACCAAGTGGGTGAGTCCGGGTGTGCTAACAATTATAGGTAAATATAATTGGGGAAATTATGGAAATAAATGTGTGACACATAGTGGGTGAAAATGTGAGAATGAAATTTTGAGATGTAAAATGGACCGAGTGAGCGAGTCCGGGGATATTGGTTAAGTGGCATTAAAGTAGTAAATTTATTATTGAGAGAAAGTAATTAATTTGGAGTCGGAACATTGACTCGGGAAATATTGAGGTACGGGCCAAGTGAGCGAGTCCGGGAATAATGGTTGGGTTACACCAAGTTATTAAATTAGTGGGTGTGATAATTAATTTAATTAGAGTTAGATTGTAGACTCGGGTAGAATTAAATTAATGGGTGTGATAATTAATTTAATTAGAGTCGGATGACAGACTCGGATTTGTGTTGATTAATTAATATTTAAATTAATTAAATAAGAGTCGGATTGTAGACTTGGGTAAGTATTAAATTAATGGGTGTAATAATTAATTTAATTAGAGTCGGACGATAGACTCGGACATAATATTATATAAATTGAGGTATGAGTTGAATATATTAGAGTCGGACCATAGACTCGAAAAACCGATAAATTATTAAGTGAGAAAATTAATTACGTTGAGTCGGGCCACAGACTCAGGAAATTTCAGGCAGTGTACGGGATATTCAGTACACGGTAAAGCCAGGGTTTATAATATATATATATATAGGGTGTAGTGATAGTATATATATATATATATATATACGTGTATATATTGTGTGTGATACTAAATTACAGGCAGTGTACTGGATTTTGAGTACACGGTAAAGCTGGGGTTTATATTATATATATATGGTACAGTGATAGTATATATATACATGTTTATATTGTGTGTGGTATTAAATATCAGTGACTAGATATTTATTCAATTTAAATACTCTAATGCTATCAAGGTAGGTTGCGCGATGTGGGTGAATCCCCTAGCTTGAGGAGTAGGGCGAGTATATCCCCAGGTCATAGCGTCCGGTATATATGGGTGCGAAATTTATCTCACTTTCAGCGAAGGAATGTGACCGCCTCCACTACGTTTATATTTTGGGCCGAGTTAGTGAGCGATTCCAACTAGGGGAAACTAGGTTTTGTGAGCACACCTCGTGAGATAGCATTTTAGAGGGAATCATCCGGTGAGGGTAAACTCGGAAGGATGGATACACGTATGATATATGTGTGGATGTTAGTAGAGGTATGTATAATATGGTAGTAAATATTATATGTAGGTGGTAATACAGTGTGTGGTGTATTTACTTTATATAACTCGGGTTACAGTTATACGCAGTTAATTAATGAGAAATTAATTAAGTTAATCATCTGTGGGAATAATACAGTGTGTGATGTATTTACTTTATATAACTTGTGACACGGTTATATGCTGCTATTTAAGAGGAATTAATTAAGTTAATTGTGAAATAACTTATAATTCAAGAATCATTATACTCGGGTTAGAGTAGTATGGCAAGGGAAGGTTATACCAGGACTAGTTGGACGGGGTAGTACAACTAGGTGGGGTTAAGGTAACCGGTAGGTGTGCACAATAGTGGAGGGGTGAGAATGTCCACAAGGGAGTGCGACACTAACTTAAATATGAAGCGCATTCATGCATTTTAAATTACTGCAGTTAATTCACTTGCTAAATATTTTCAAAATGTTTTGGGTTCTAGCCCTTGCTATAAAACTATTTTCAAAACCTTTTAGGTGTTCAGCCACAGGGACGCCAGGATTGATATTCTATTCCAGGGACACGGAGCTGCGGCATATGTGGATGCTAGCAGGAGTTTGGATTAGACGCATCATTCATTCATTCCTAGAGTAGGAATCTTGTATCAGGCTCAGTTTTATTTAGGGCTTGTAGTCCAGACTTCTCGGTACAGTTTTCAGATGTAATTCATTCAGATGTTGAATATTTGTATTGGATTATTTATTTGGTGGCCGGTGATTTATTCGACAAGTTGTGTAATTATTATTCTATTTACTTTCATTCAGTTGTGTGAATGGTTTATATTTTAATTCCGTATGTACTGTTTTGTTTAATTAAAAAGTTAAAAATTGGCACCAGTTTTTGGAATACTAGGTGGTTAGTAAGTTTTAAAAAGTTTTCGACAGTGATGCTAAGGATGATCCAACTGGGATTCCTGTTTTAATTTGGTATAGGACTGATCACCCGGTATTTTATTAGGCGGGGTGTCACAGATGGTATCAGAGCATCAGGTTCTAGTGTCCTTAGGATCTGTGTGGCTTTTCACGTTTCAGCTTGGCAATCTTTGATATAGAGCCCTATTCTAGGATTATTGTATTCTCATACGTATGCGCATATACGTTCTTCTGCGAAATTTATATTTGAGAGTTAACTCATACCAATTCGGTTCTCATTCCAGATGACGCCCAGGAGAGAGCAGCTAGGGCAACAGGGGGAGATGAGACGAGGGAGGCTCGTCAGGAGCAAGAGTTACCGCAGCAACGGTCAGGGATAATTTCTGGCAGCGTAGGTAACTGAAATAGTGGCACAGGCAGTTGGAGCAACGGTGGTCACAACGGCAGGGTACTATCCACGGGATCAGCCACAAGTGTTAGTGGCACCGGATGTTCAGACTCACGCGGAGTCGTCAGGGTGGAAGCAAGAAAGAGAGGTTATTTTTAGTGGGAAACCACCAGAATTGTGAGGGGGTTCAGATGTAGTGCTATCCTGTTAAGGAAGAGGGATATCCAGCGTCACCTACGCATGGGAGATTGCGATGAGGTGCGGAAGCAAATGCTAACTACTTTTAGTTTAGTGGGAGCAGCGCTATAGTGGTGGGAGTCGATCACCACAGTTGAGGAAAGGGACACATTAGCTATTGCAGAGTTTTGGGTGCGGTTCGATCGCAAGTATTTTTCCTCCAGCGATTGAGACCGAAATGAGGAGAAGTATTTAGAAAGGTGACTCGGGGAGACCGTTCAGTGGCCAATTACGAGAAAGGATTCACTCGTTGGCAAATTTTGTACTAGATGAGGTAAGCAAGGAAAAGAGAAAGAAAGCAAAGTTTATGGATGGGTTAGTATGGAGAATCAGACAACATTTAATTGATAATTCAGCATTAGTAGATTATATTGATGCCATTAACACAACACTCCAGCACTGTCGGGAATATCGCTTCCTCGCGAAAGGAAGCGGGAGGGGAGTGGGGATTAGCCAGTCGGATAAGGCAGAAGGGAACAATACCAGTGGGGTATCTCAGCATCAGACTGGAGAGAGATCAGGGCCAGGATTTTCGGCAGGGATTTTATGCCAAACGATCTAGAATTGGAGGTTATCGGCAGGATGGCCAGGAATTTCCAACAAGGTTGGCATGGAAGGGACCAGTGGCAGGGTGAATGTATTAGAAAGTGTTTTTTTTGTGGGGAAAGTGAGACACGTGAATGGAATTTGTTTTAAGCAAGGCAGGGGTCAACTACAGGACGAGGTCCTGAATGTACAGCCACAAAAGCAAGTCATGGGTGCATTCGAGCAGGGAGAAGCTGCTCCGAAAACCGAGAACCAGCCGTTGCAGCTGGAGTATAGAGGTAATTATTTTTACCCTAGGGGAATGGGGTATATTTTGAGTGACAAAGAGAATGTCACAATATAAGACTTATTTTTCACTAGATTTCGCAGGTGTGTCGAACTTAGTGGGTGCGTTGGCGATAGCAGTCATAGTATGTGGATAAACTTTCCGGAGGGTAGCGGAGTTCCTTGGTGTTCTTCATGGGAGAACGGAGCTGTACACTAAGTGATTGTTTGAATTATGAGAAGAATTACTACTTTCGAGAATTATGGGAGTAGGGTTGATAATACTTTTTAAACATCGGCTGGATAGCAATGGAATTTAACTATTGTGGATAGTGGTGTAAAATTTTGGTGTTCGCGACACCAGGGTAGGGTTAGTACTAGGTATCACTAGAGAGGGCGTATAGCCTGTATATATGTGGATGTATATATGTTGTATTGCGTGGTGCGATAGCACATAGTGAGGTTTTGTGTTCTCACATTTTATCCCGGTAAGTGGGGATGTTTACTGAAGTGAACCAGGGTGGTTAAATTGATTTTCGAGCAAAGAGAGATAGCTCGGGGTTTATTTTGCGCAAGGACTAGTGATAGTAAGGGCGCGGTATTTGATGTGGTCTTTGGTAGCATAAGGGTAAGCGTATATACTTTTGTATTGAGAGACAAGTATTTTTGGGAAGATATTTGGACGTTAGCACATGGGTTGGGTACCCGGGCAGTATATATATATATATATATGTGTGTGTGTGTGTGTGTGTGTGATATGACTACGGGTTCGAAGTTATATTACGGGTTATGACTAGCATAGTCGAATAACTTTCGTGTAGTGGAGCGCGGGTATAGGCTGTATGGGCGCCCTGGCAAATTTTAAATGCATATACTTGTGTAACGTATGGTTAGAAGCGGATGTGATAGATATAGCGGGCTTGGAGGCACATGACTAGTGAGTAATATGTGATTATTGGAACACTAGGTTTATCTTAATTTCGAGGACGAAATTCCTTTGTAAGGGGGGAAGTATGTAACACCCCATATTTTTGCACATTTAATATTTAATTAATTCGGGAATTTTAATTTACTTGTGTTGTAATTTTAATTGAATTAATTATGGAAATATATATATTTAAATATTAATCGGGGAGTGAATGGTTAATGTTTAGGGAAATTTATTTACTAAGTGAATAGTAATAATTTAATTACGTCATTTCGGGTAATAATGACGGGGTATGCACTTATCCCAACCGGGAGTCGGTATAGACTAAATTGGGTATGAGATAAGGATTCTTTATAAATTAATTCGGATGCCAATTCTGAGTGCGTGATTGTGTCCGGATGGGTCGAGATAGTCAAAAAAGAGTACCCGAGGGTAGTAATTGGGTCTCGGGGTATTTTTGGGCATAGCCGGGCCCACACGGGGTGAGTTGGGCCACTTTAATTAAGCCCATTAGGTGAAAAACGGGATTGAGGGTTTTAACCTATGTGGGGGGATTAGGAAATCAGTAGCCAACACAATTCTAAGCCTAGGGCTTGAGAGGGAAATTGGGGGAAAGCTTAGCAAGAGCAATTGGGAGCTTTTGGAGCCAAATTAAAGGGTTAATTTGGCGTGTTCTTCGTCAACCAATCTCTACAACAACGGAATCAGACCCTACGAATGATTTAAGGCAAGTGCTTAACTATTTTGATTCTTAAAGTATGATAATCAATTCATATCATAGTGATGTGTAAACCAAAATTCGTTTTGGGAATAAAGGGGTACAAAAAGGGGGTTTTGTTAATGGAACCATTGAATGGAATTTAAGGAAAGAATTAATTGTGCAATATAATTCTGAGTATGATTATCTGGTTTGAATGAGAAAAATCGGATTAAAAAAGGATGAAATTTGAATTTAAAATTTGGATTGTACCCAAGAAATTTTGTGTTCTTGAGTGGGTCAATATTCATAGTGTTAATGATGTTAAAGGGTTTAGATGATATTTTTAGTTCATGAGAAATGAAATAAGATGATTAACATGCTGATTTGAAGTTGGTTTTTGAGGAAAAGAAACCTTAAAGCTCATTAATGGTGGAAATTTTCGTGGGGAAGAAGAGCTGTCACGAAGGGATCGATCGATCGATCGGGGGCCATCGATCGATCGACGATGGGAAATTATGGACAGTTCGGCCAGGTGGTTTATAATGAGGGTTTATATATGTTTTAATTCCCTTACTTTTATTTGGTGATAAATTCATATGGGACATATGTTTCCTTAACAATTATAGGGTGATATAATTGGGTTTAGGAGGGTGTGAACGGTATGTCATGAGATGAACTAATTTGGAAAAATAATTCAATTATTGATATTGGGCCGAAGAATGATATTCGGGAATTGTAGTTGGGTGACACTACATTATTAAAGGGATTTAGGTGAAATATTTAATTATGGACCAAGTGGGTGAGTCCGGGTGTGCTAACAATTATAGGTAAATATAATTGGGGAAATTATGGAAATAAATGTGTGACACATAGTGGGTGAAAATGTGAGAATACAATTTTGGGATGTAAAATGGACCGAGTGAGCGAGTCCGGGGATATTGGTTAAGTGGCATCAAAGTAGTAAATTTATTATTGAGAGAAAGTAATTAATTTGGAGTCGGAACATTGACTCGGGAAATATTGAGATACGGGTCAAGTGAGCGAGTCCGGGAATAATGGTTGGGTTACACCAAGTTATTAAATTAGTGGGTGTGATAATTAATTTAATTAGAGTTCGATTGTAGACTCGGGTAGAATTAAATTAATGGGTGTGATAATTAATTTAATTAGAGTCGGATTACAGACTCGGATTTGTGTTGATTAATTAATATGTAAATTAATTAAATAAGAGTCGGATTGTAGACTCGGGTAAGTATTAAATTAATGGGTGTAATAATTAATTTAATCAGAGTCGGACGATAGAGTCGGAGATAATATTATATAAATTGAGGTATGAGTTGAATATATTAGAGTCGGACCATAGACTCGGAAAACCAATAAATTATTAAGTGAGAAAATTAATTACGTTGAGTCGGGACACAGACTCAGGAAATTTCAGGCAGTGTACAGGATATTTAGTACACGGTAAAGCCAGGATTTATAATATATATATATAGGGTGTAGTGATAGTATATATATATATATACGTGTATATATTGTGTGTGATACTAAATTACAGGCAGTGTACTGGATTTTGAGTACACGGTAAAGCTGGGGTTTATATTATATATATATGGTACAGTGATAGTATATATATACATGTTTATATTGTGTGTGATATTAAATATCAGTGACTAGATATTTATTCAATTTAAATACTCTAATGCTATCAAGGTAGGTTGCGCGATGTGGGTGAATCCCCTAGCTTGAGGAGTAGGGCGAGTATATCCCCAGGTCATAGCGTCCGGTATATATGGGTGAGGAATTTATCTCACTTTCAGGGAAGGAATATGACCGCCTCCACTACGTTTATATTTTGGGCCGAGTTAGTGAGCGATTCCAACTCGGGGAAACTAGGTTTTGTGAGCACACCTCGTGAGATAGCATTTTAGAGGGAATCATCCGGTGAGGGTAAACTCGGAAGGATGGATACACGTATGATATATGTGTGGATGTTAGTAAAGGTACGTATAATATGGTAGTAAATATTATATGTAGGTGGTAATACAGTGTGTGGTGTATTTACTTTATATAACTCGGGTTACAGTTATACGCAGTTAATTAATGAGAAATTAATTAAGTTAATCATCTGTGGGAATAATACAGTGTGCGATGTATTTACTTTATATAACTTGTGACACGGTTATATGCTGCTATTTAAGAGGAATTAATTAAGTTAATTGTGAAATAACTTATAATTCAAGAATCATTATACTCGGGTTAGAGTAGTATGGCAAGGGAAGGTTATACCAGGACTAGTTGGACGGGGGTAGTACAACCAGGTGGGGTTAAGGTAACCGGTAGGTGTGCACAATAGTGGAGGGGTGAGAATGTCCACAAGGGGAGGTGGGGGGGGGGGGGGGGGGGGGGGGGGGGGGGGGGGGAGACACTAACTTAAATATGAAGCGCATTCATGCATTTTAAATTACTGCAGTTAATTCACTTGCTAAATATTTTCAAAATGTTTTGGGTTCTAGCCCTTGCTATAAAACTATTTTCAAAACCTTTTAGGTGTTCAGCCACAGGGACGCCAGGATTGATATTCTATTCCAGGGACACGGAGCTGCGGCATATGTGGATGCTAGCAGGAGTTTGGATTAGACGCATCATTCATTCATTCCTAGAGTAGGAATCTTGTATCAGTCTCAGTTTTATTTAGGGCTTGTAGTCCAGACTTCTCGGTACAGTTTTCAGGTGTAATTCATTCAGATGTTGAATATTTGTATTGGATTATTTATTTGGTGGCCGGTGATTTATTCGACAAGTTGTGTAATTATTATTCTATTTACTTTCATTCAGTTGTGTGAATGGTTTATATTTTAATTCCGTATGTACTGTTTTGTTTAATTAAAAAGTTAAAAATTGGCACCAGTTTTTGGAATACTAGGTGGCTAGTAAGTTTTAAAAAGTTTTCGACAGTGATGCTAAGGATGATCCAACTGGGATTCCTGTTTTAATTTGGTATAGGACTGATCACCCGGTATTTTATTAGGCGGGGTGTCACAGATGGTATCAGAGCATCAGGTTCTAGTGTCCTTAGGATCTGTGTGGCTTTTCACGTTTCAGCTTGGCAATCTTTGATATAGAGCCCTATTATAGGATTATTGTATTCTCATACGTATGCGCATATACGTTCTTCTGCGAAATTTATATTTGAGAGTGAACTCATACCAATTCGGTTCTCATTCCAGATGACGCCCAGGAGAGAGCAGCTAGGGCAACAGGGGGAGATGAGACGAGGGAGGCTCGTCAGGAGCAAGAGTTACCGCAGCAACGGTCAGAGATAATTTCTGGTAGCTTAGGTAACTGAAATAGTGGCACAGGCAGTTGGAGCAACGGTGGTCACAAAGGCAGGGTACTTTCCACGGGATCAGCCACAAGTGTTAGTGGCACCGGATGTTCAGACTCACGCGGAGTCGTCAGGTTGGAAGCAAGAAAGAGAGGTTATTTTTAGTGGGAAACCACCAGAATTGCGAGGGGGTTCAGATGTAGTGCTATCCTGTCAAGGAAGAGTGATATCCAGCGTCACCTATGCATGGGAGATTGCGATGAGGTGCGGAAGCAAATGCTAACTACTTTTAGTTTAGTGGGAGCAGCGCTATAGTGGTGGGAGTCGATCACCACAGTTGAGGAAAGGGACACACTAGCTATTGCAGAGTTTTGGGTGCGGTTCGACCGCAAGTATTTTTCCTCCAGCGATTGAGACCGAAATGAGGAGAAGTATTTAGAAAGGTGACTCGGGGAGACCGTTCAGTGGCCAATTACGAGAAAGGATTCACTCGTTGGCAAATTTTGTACTAGATGAGGTAAGCAAGGAAAAGAGAAAGAAAGCAAAGTTTATGGATGGGTTAGTATGGAGAATCAGACAACATTTAATTGATAATTCCGCATTAGTAGATTATACTGATGCCATTAACACAACACTCCAGCACTGTCGGGAATATCGCTTCCTCGCGAAAGGAAGCGGGAGGGGAGTGGGGATTAGCCAGTCGGATAAGGCAGAAGGGAACAATACCAGTGGGGTATCTCAGCATCAGACTGGGGAGAGATCAGGGGAAGGATTTTCGGCAGGGATTTTATGCCAAACGATCTAAAACTGGAGGTTATCGGCAGGATGGCCAGGAATTTCCAACAAGGTTGGCATGGAAGGGACGAGTGGCAGGGTGAATGTATTAGAAAGTGTTTTGTTTGTGGGGAAAGCGAGACACGTGAATGGAATTTGTTTTAAGCAAGCCAGGGGTCAACTACAGGATGAGGTCCTGAATGTACAGCCACAAAAGCAAGTCATGGGTGCATTCGAGCAGGGAGAAGCTGCTCCGGAAACCGAGAACCAGCCGTTGCAGCTGGAGTATAGAGGTAATTATTTTTACCCTAGGGGAATGGGGTATATTTTTGAGTGACAAAGAGAATGTCACAATATAAGACTTATTTTTCACTAGATTTCGCAGGTGTGTCGAACTTAGTGGGTGCGTTGGCGATAGCAGTCATAGTATGTGGATAAACTTTTCGGTGGGTAGCGGAGTTCCTTGGTGTTCTTCACGGGAGAGCGGAGCTGTACACTAAGTGATTGTTTGAATTATGCGAAGAATTACTACTTTCGAGAATTATGGGAGTAGGATTGATAATACTTTTTAAACATCGGCTGGATAGCAATGGAATTTAACTATTGTGGATAGTGGTGTAAAATTTTGGTGTTCGCGACACCAGGGTAGGGTTGGTACTAGGTATCACCAGAGAGGGCGTATAGCCTGTATATATGTGGATGTATATATATTGTATTGCGTGGTGCGATAGCACATAGTGAGGTTTTGTGTTCTCACATTTTATCCCGGTAAGTGGGGATGTTTACTGAAGTGAACCAGGGTGGTTAAATTGATTTTCGAGCAAAGAGAGATAGCTCGGGGTTTATTTTGCGCAAGGACTAGTGATAGTAAGGGCGCGGTATTTGATGTGGTCTTTGGTAGCATAAGGGTAAGCGTATATACTTTTGTATTGAGAGACAAGTATTTTTGGGAAGATATTTGGACGTTAGCACATGGGTTGGGTACCCGGGCAGTATATATATATATATATATATATGTGTGTGTGTGTGTGTGTGTGTGATATGACTACGGGTTCGAAGTTATATTACGGGTTACGACTAGCATAGTCGAATAACTTTCGTGTAGTGGAGCGCGGGTATAGGCTGTATGGGCGCCCTGGCAAATTTTAAATGCATATACTTGTGTAACGTATGGTTAGAAGCGGATGTGATAGATATAGCGGGCTTGGAGGCACATGACTAGTGAGTAATATGTGATTATTGGAACACTAGGTTTATCTTAATTTCGAGGACGAAATTCCTTTGTAAGGGGGGAAGTATGTAACACCCCATATTTTTGCACATTTAATATTTAATTAATTCGGGAATTTTAATTTACTTGTGTTGTAATTTTAATTGAATTAATTATGGCAATATATATATTTAAATATTAATCGGGGAGTGAATGGTTAATGTTTAGGGAAATTTATTTACTAAGTGAATAGTAATAATTTAATTACGTCATTTCGGGTAATAATGACGGGGTATGCACTTATCCCAATCGGGAGTCGGTATAGACTAAATTGGGTATGAGATAAGGATTTTTGATAAATTAATTCAGATGCCAATTCTGAGTGCGTGATTGTGTCCGGATGGGTCGAGATAGTCAAAAAAGAGTACCCGGGGGTAGTAATTGGGTCTCGGGGTATTTTTGGGCATAGCCGGGCCCACACGGGGTGAGTTGGGCCACTTTAATTAAGCTCATTAGGTGAAAAACGGGATTGAGGGTTTTAACCTATGTGGGTGGATTAGGAAATCAGCAGCCAACACAATTCTAAGCCTAGGGCTTGAGAGGGAAATTGGGGGAAAGCTTAGCAAGAGCAATTGGGAGCTTTTGGAGCCAAATTAAAGGGTTAATTTGGGGTGTTCTTCGTCAACCAATCTCTACAACAACGTAATCAGACCCTACGAATGATTTAAGGCAAGTGCTTAACTATTTTGATTCTTAAAGTATGATAATCAATTCATATCATAGTGATGTGTAAACCAAAATTCGTTTTGGGAATAAAGGGGTACAAAAAGGGGGTTTTGGTAATGGAACCATTGAATGGAATTTAAGGAAAGAATTAATTGTGCAATATAATTCTGAGTATGATTATCTGGTTTGAATGAGAAAAATCGGATTAAAAAAGGATGAAATTTGAATTTAAAATTTGGATTGTACCCTAGAAATTTTGTGTTCTTGAGTGGGTCAAGATTCATAGTGTTAATGATGTTAAAGGGTTTGGATGATATTTTTAGTTCATGAGAAATGAAATAAGATGATTAACAAGATGATTTGAAGTTGGTTTTTGAGGAAAAGAAACCTTAAAGCTCGTTAATGGTGGAAATTTTCGTGGGGAAGAAGAGCTGTCACGAAGGGATCGATCGATCGATCGGGGGCCATCGATCGATCGACGATGGGAAATTATGGGCAGTTCGGCCAGGTGGTTTATAATGAGGGTTTATATATGTTTTAATTCCCTTACTTTTATTTGGTGATAAATTCATATGGGACATATGTTTCCTTAACAATTATAGGGTGATATAATTGGGTTTAGGAAGGTGTGAATGGTATGTCATGAGATGAACGAATTTGGAAAAATAATTCAATTATTTATATTGGGCTGAAGAATGATATTCGGGAATTGTAGTTGGGTGACACTACATTATTAAAGGAACTTAGGTGAAATATTTAATTATGGACCAAGTGGGTGAGTCCGGGTGTGCTAACAATTATAGGTAAATATAATTGGGGAAAATATGGAAATAAATGGGTGACACATTGTGGGTGAAAATGTGAGAATGAAATTTTGAGATGTAAAATGGACCGAGTGAGCGAGTTCGGGGATATTGGTTAAGTGGCATTAAAGTAGTAAATTTATTATTGAGAGAAAGTAATTAATTTGGAGTCGGAACATTGACTCGGGAAATATTGAGGTACGGGCCAAGTGAGCGAGTCCGGGGATAATGGTTGGGTGACACCAAGTTATTAAATTAGTGGGTGTTATAATTAATTTAATTAGAGTTAGATTGTAGACTCGGGTAGAATTAAATTAATGGGTGTGATAATTAATTTAATTAGAGTCGGATTACAGACTCGGATTTGTGTTTATTAATTAATGTGTAAATTAATTAAATTAGAGTCGGATTGTAGACTCGGGTAAGTATTAAATTAATGGGTGTAATAATTAATTTAATTAGAGTCGGACGATAGACTCGGGGATAATATTATATAAATTGTGGTATGAGTTGAATATATTAGAGTCGGACCATAGACTCGGAAAAACTATAAATTATTAAGTGAGAAAATTAATTACGTTGAGTCAGGCCACAGACTCAGGAAATTTCAGGCAGTGTACGGGATATTTAGTACACGATAAAGCCAGGGTTTATAATATATATATACGCTTTAGTGATAGTATATATATATATGTACGTGTATATATTGTGTGTGATACTAAATTATAGGCAGTGTACTGGATTTCGAGTACACGGTAAAACTGGGGTTTATATTATATATATACGGTACAGTGATAGTATATATATACATGTTTATATTGTGTGTGATATTAAATATCAGTGACTAGATATCTATTCAATTTAAATACTCTAATGCTATCAAGGGAGGTTGCGCGATGTGGGTGAATCCCCTAGCTTGAGAAGTAGGGCGAGTATCCCCAGGTCATAGCGTCCGGTATGTATGGGTAAGGGATTTATCTCACTTTCAGGGAAGGAATATGACCGCCTCCACTACGTTTACATTTTGGGCCGAGTTAGTGAGCGATTCCAACTCGGGGAAACTAGGTTTTGTGAGCACACCTAGTGAGATAGCATTTTAGAGGGAATCATCCGGTGAGGGTAAACTCGGAAGGATGGATACACGTATGATATATGTGTGGATGTTAGTAAAGGTACGTATAATATGGTAGTAAATATTATATGTAGGTGGTAATACAGTGTGTGATGTATTTACTTTATATAACTCGGGTTACAGTTATACGCAGTTAATTAATGAGAAATTAATTAAGTTAATCATCTGTGGGAATAATACAGTGTGTGATGTATTTACTTTATATAACTTGTGACACGGTTATATGCTGCTATTTAAGAGGAATTAATTAAGTTAATTGTGAAATAACTTATAATTCAAGAATCATTATACTCGGGTTAGATTAGTATGGCAAGGGAAGGTTATACCAGGACTAGTTGGACGGGGTAGTACAACTAGGTGGGGTTAAGGTAGTCGGTAGGTGTGCACAATAGTGGAGGGGTGAGAATGTCCACAAGGGAGTGCGACACTAACTTAAATATGAAGCGCATTCATGCATTTTAAATTACTGCAGTTAATTCACTTGCTAAATATTTTCAAAATATTTTGGGTTCTAACCCTTGCTATAAAACTATTTTCAAAACCTTTTAGGTGTTCAGCCACAGGGACGCCAGGATTGATATTCTATTCCAGGGACACGGAGCTGCGGCATATGTGGATGCTAGCAGGAGTTTGGATTAGACGCATCATTCATTCATTCATAGAGTAGGAATCTTGCATCAGTCTCCGTTTTATTTAGGGCTTGTAGTCCAGACTTCTCGGTACAGTTTTCAGGTGTAATTCATTCAGATGTTGAATATTTGTATTGGATTATTTATTTGGTGGCTGGTGATTTATTCGGCAAGTTGTGTAATTATTATTCTATTTACTTTCATTCAGTTGTGTGAATGGTTTATATTTTAATTTCGTATGTACTGTTTTGTTTAATTAAAAAGTTAAAAATTGGCACCAGTTTTTGGAATACTAAGTGGTTAGTAAGTTTTAAAAAGTTTTCGACAGTGATGCTAAGGATGATCCAACTGGGATTCCTGTTTTAATTTGGTATAGGACTGATCACCCGGTATTTTATTAGGCGAGGTGTCACAACTATTTTTAGGAACCCCAAATATTTATCTCCAAAGAATTCTAGCCTTTTTTCCAATTTCCGAGCGCATTTTCGAGTTGGTGATTTCACCCCGGAACTGCCATCTTGTAAAAATCATAACAGTTCGAAGAAAAATATGCAGTTAGCCCCCACGCGATCGTATTGAAAAGATCTACAACTTTCATGTTTTGACCAAGAGCTGAATATGCCCTCTTCCTGTCCGAATTTACCCCGCAAGCTACGGAGTTACTACTCATCATCTTCTCCAAAATCCCAACCTCCATTTTTCTCCATTTTTGTTGTTTCTAATCTCATCCAACAACTCCATAAACATCTAATCTATGTTTTATAACTAACACATCAATTAATTTGGGGTATTAAACCATTTCCCTTAGATTTAAACCCTAAAAGCATAAAAACCCCAACTTATGATTTTAACCCATTTTAATCCATTTCTTCACTCCATTTACATGGGTTTAACACTAGAAATCATTAAGAATTTACATTACATCAATTTGTAAACTCATATTCAAATTTTTCCAAATTTATTTTAAGGGTTTACCAACCATAATATGAAATAAATGCACAAACTGAAATAAAGCAAGTACACACTTGCCTAGAGGATGAAATCCGATGATCTCGAGTCGAATCCGACGAAGTTTGGCCCGAAAATCTCTTCTTCTTCTTCCTTCTTCTCTCTTCTTCTTCTTCTTCTTCTTCTTCTTCTTCTTCTTCTTCTTTTTCTTCTTCTCTCTCTTAAATCTGATTTTGGGACAAATATGAGGGTTTTCTCTTATTAAACCCGAAATTGGGTGTATACCCAATTATTAAATGACTCGTGTACTCATTTACGAGTCCCTATGAGTCCGAAAATCTCCGGAACCCAAATACTACCTCCGGGTACTCTATTTTGACTATCTCGGACATTCCGAACCCAATGGCGGAGTCGAAATCTCCATTCGAGTCACTTAACTAAAATTCACTAATTTGACCCAACACGTTCAATACGTGCGTTTTCCAATTTAAAATATTTTTCTTTGTCGCTTTACCCAACTGCGACATGTAATAAAAATAATTCACTAATATACGTAATCTCGAAATATAATCCACGTAAATATTAATCTATCACTCGAAAACTAATATTTACTATTCACTTTATAATATCATATTTATTTAATTTCACTCATTAATTCCAGAATTACTATTCATAATTCCTCAAATTACCAAATTACATCCACAGTGTAATTTAAATACCTTTAAAAGTACGGGGTATTATAAATATATGCTTACTTTAACGCTTATTCAGATTATTTAAGTTTTTGAAAAATCATACTATGAATGTGCTCTCCCCCCCCCCCCCCCCCCCACTTTTAAAGTTTCAATTCTATGATGTGCATTCAACCTATTAATAACAACGTACTTTTGTTTGAAATCGTTCAATATGCTAATAACATGTTTAAAATCTTTTTCGTTGTTATTGAGTTCGTCGAAGGTTGGGTTGGGCATATTTTGAGGAAATTATATGATGTTTGTCGGTTTCATCCCTGAAAAGCCTCACGAGACGACACTAATCCACTAGGATAACCTAGGGGTTCAACGACTTATTGCATAAGCTATATACAATCGTTTACCCGCGAAAGTGGCCTTATTTTTTTTATCGCTTTTTTGTACTATTATCGTGTTTTTGGTTTACTTGTAGTTCTTGTTGTTTCCTATTTCATTGCTAGGTACTAGCAATGTGTAAGTTAGGGGGTGTGATACGATGCAAATATTGCGTATTTCACCTGTTAACCTACGCATTATTATCCCCCTCGGGTACCTTAATCTCTATATTTATGCTCGTTAACCAGACAACCTCGGATTTCTATATAAACATGCTTTGCAGGGGTTAATTGAGGTTTTGTAGGTATTTCGGTGCTTAGTACGAAGTTCGAACGGCATTCCGGCGAGTCTATGTACAAATCTACACGTGCAAAGGCTATTTAGACATTTGACATCTTAGGTATCTAGCCCAACATCTCACGAAAGTTATAGCCATCTGGGCGAGCTTCGCGTGGCCGTAAATGGTGTGTGAATCCGATCCATAACGAAGAAGTTACGAGAATTTCGGCGGAAGCGAATTATAATAAAACCAAAGCAGAAGAAGGATTCCCAAAATAGGGGAGCGAATCGATTCACCCCCTTGCGAATTGATTCGCTTAGGGGGGAAGTTTCAGTTATTTTAGTTATCGAATCGATTCGGTTTCCTATAAATCGATTCATCTAATTGAGATCTTTACAAAAACATTTGGCATTGAGATTTCTCCCTACTGAATCGATTCACCCCAAGCCAATCTTTGAAGATATTTCATGCCGAATCGATTCTCTCTTGGCCGAATCGATTCGGCTCTGTTGATCTTTTGCTCTTATTTTTATTACAAGTTTTCCATTCTTGGGATCGTATATAAACCAATTTCTCTCATTTGAGAAAATTTATCTTACATTTCACATTAGGATTTAGGGTTTGTATTGGGAGCTTTGCCTTACTCCATTTCTTTTGGGTGTTTTGCCCATTTTTATGTATGTAAGTTTTTTACTTTATCTTCCTTCGTGTATTTCTTGCTCATTTCCATTCTTGCATTTAATTTACTTGCCTAGTTAATATTTATTTCTTGTTATTTATTGCTTTCATAGTTTAGTTGTTATTTAAATTAGTTTTATTTATGTCGTGCCCTTAGATAAATAGGGTCGGGGTTGTGTTCCGCCATTAACGGGCCTCGAGCTATGAAAGTTAGATTTCGTATAAAATTGAGTATAATGGAAACCTCTCTATCAAAGTCAGATTGTTATGCGTTTAATTTTCTTTGTCACGCAACGCTAGTGTTTATAGCGATAATCCGAATTTAATCCATGTGTGACCATTTTTGATTAAATGTTTAATCTCGAAACTTTGTATTGAATTCCTTGTTGTGTGATGTTTATAATTAATTGATTATGTCGGTTAAATAGCTTTCGAACCGAACTTCTAATTAGTAGTTGTTTAGCCCATGTGGTGCGAATGCGATCCCGACTCTCGTTTTTATATTGTTTAGTCTTAACTTCTTTCTTTTTCCTTTTTCACCATAACACCCCATCACCTTTTCCACTTTTATTCGAGAAGTAGAAAATCAATTATAATCTATCAACACTCCTTGTGTATTTCTTATGATACCCGACTTATCGCTATACTTGCCTTGCAAGAGTAGTCGTAGCTTAGGTTTTTTGTATCGCGGTGGCGAACGAAAAATAACAACAGTGACCTTACATGAGCACACCTTTCGCTCCCGATCAAAATGATGCTGTTGTCGGGTAGTGTTTTGTTATAAATTGCAGTTGATATAATATTTCTTTTTTGATATTTGTATTCTTTATTTTATCCTTTGTTTTTTACTTGTGCTAGATTGTTTCGAGAGATTGAAATTTTGGCGCTTGTCATTTTATTGAACTAACTTATTTTGAAATGTCTCGTTATAACTCTTTAGATAACTTTAATTGTTCTAAAAATATTTTTCCAAGTTATACTCCCAAGACAATGAGAGAATGCCTAAAAATTCTTAAAAATGAATGCCTCGAGAGTGAGGTTCAAGAAGTTGAAAGTAATCTCTCATCGCCTTGGGAAGGTAATTTGGAAAGCGCAGATTCCATTAGCTATGAGCAAACTGCACAAGAAAATGTTATGTCTTCTTGTTGGTTGGATCATGAGTTAACGATTAAGGATATTAATCACCGATCGGAAAGTTCTCGAGCTTGGTTTTTGGAGAATGATGCCATGCTCGATGTGATCATTTCTTTACAAAATCGGGTCGAGGTTGAAACTTGCGTTTCACCTCCACCCCTTTTTGATGAAGAAATAATTGAGAGTGATCCAAGCTTTAGCACTTTCAAATTTAAACATCTTATTAATTCTTCCGATTGTATTGAGGTTGATGGTCTTTCCTTTCTTTTATTCCCTACTATTCCTGAACAATTAAATTTATCACAAGAATCGGTTGAAAGTCTCGAGGACTTTGACCCGATTCTTGAACGAGAATGTTATTTTGAGATTCTTTATCTCATGGGCTATTCGCTTGAACTAGCCCTACCTCCCCTTCCAATTAAAAAATCTTGGGGATGTGATTTCAATTTTCTCGAGATCAATGTGATCTTGTCGCTCTTAGCATCCAAATCCCCCATCGTTCCCTAAAAATTGATAATTGATGATGGTTAATTTCTTACGCCTTACACATGCCTTCTGTTTTTCAAACAGAATTCCTATTTTTCAGGAGGCATGTTCATTTTGGAGGGTCCGTCATTGATCTTTCAAAGTCAAATCCCATTTTGGGTGGACCCTCAACTATTTGGACTTCTAGTGTATAGTTAGTGTGAGGCCAAAATAGTAGGTTATAAATAGTTAGCTTTTTAATTTTCTTTCTTTCTTTTTTTCTTTCCTTTTAATTTAGTCTAGTGTAATTTGTTAACCTTTTGTTATCTGTTTTTTCTATGCTCGGTACTAACTTGTTTTGTAGATTCGTTTGGACTTGCGCTTATTAGAGATCGCTCCAATTTTGGGTAATATCGTTCTTTTCCTCTCTTTGTATTGTGTTCTTAATGCGCATTGAGGACAATACAATATTTAAGTTGGGGTGTGTGTGATATTTAACCCATTTCTTTGTTTTGTCCATGGATTTTATCACATGTTAGTTACTAAGTATGCTTTCTTAGAAAAAGTTGATTTTTTTTTTCTTTTTTCTCTTTTGTTGGGCATTTTACCTTATTTTCGATGATAAATTTCAATAAATGCCCGATCCAATTGACAACTCAGCGATGCATGTTCTTGACTTTAGAAGTTATTAGACTTTAGTCCATAAATCATTGATATTGTGAATAACTTCTTGAATTAAAATTTATCCCATGAGCATATGTGCCTTCTTTGTTTGATTGATTTGGTTTAAGATTTTTATAACTCGCTAATCTTTTGTTGCATTGTATATACTTACACCGTGTAAGATTTGTACCTTTCTTCGTTTGTGAGTGTTGTACGTTATTCTTTTCTCATTGAAAATGTTGATTTCATCGGTAATCTCTCTATTCTTTCATTAATCGTTCATTAATTGAGTTTATATCTTGAAATGTGTTAGTTGAGTATGATTTTTATATATTGTTTTGACTTGAGAATTACTTAAACTTCATGAAATGAACATAGGCCATCTTTGTTATATTACCCATATCGTCCTTGACCTCACCTTAAATTTTTCCCATCGTCAACCCCTTTGAGCCTAAATATTGCCTTTCGTTTCATTACCCAAAATCCCATAACCAACTCCAAATTGGAGTTTTAAACCATACATATTACCTTCCATACCTTTGTTTGGAATGCTGCTTGGGATTGAATGATGTTGTGTCTTGTGGTTGAAATTTAATCATGAAAAGAGTGAGAAAAGACAAGAAAAAGCAAAAAATAAAAGAAGTAAAACATGAGAAAAAGAAGAAAAGAAAAGAAAAGAGAAATTTTGTTATATTTGATGCTTGATTATGGAATTTGTTTTCCATTTTCGTAATTTCCCACATGTTTCCATTATCCCGAGTTTTCATTCCGAACACTTTGAATCCGTACATATATCATTCATTTCATGCCCTAGCCTAGCCTACATTACAACCCTATATAAGTCCTATGTGATCCTAGGGTGCTTTTAATTTAAAAGTCATAATATTTTTGATAATCTGTTGAAATGCATTTCACCTCTTTTAATGTGTGATATTTTTCCTTGAGATTACAAGTTTTTCATTTCCTATATAGCATTCTTCATTTGTGACGTGTGTGGCCTAGTTTCCATTTACATTTACTCTTTATGCCGCATGTTTCGTGAGTTACCTCCCTGTTTCGAGTGAATTCATTTTATAAGTGTAATGCCCGTGAGGATTGAATATATGCTTACTTTAATGCACATTCGGATTATTTAAGTTTTTGCGAAATCATACTACGCTTGTTCTCTCCCTCCCCCCCCCCCCTCCCACTTTTAAAGTTTCAATTCTATGATGTGCATTCAACCTGTTAATAACAATGTACTTTTGTTTGAAGTCGTTCAATATGCTAATAAGATGTTTGAAATTTTTTTTGTTGTTGTTAAGTTTGTTGCATGTTGGGTTGGGCATATTTTGAGGAAATTATATGATGTTTGTGGGTTTCATCCCTAAAAACCCTCACGAGACGACACTCGTCCACTAGGGTAACCTAGGGGTTTAACGGCTTATTGCATACGATATATGCAATTGTTTGCCCGCGAAAGTGGCCTTCTTTTTTTATCCCTTTTTTGTACTTGTGTCTTGATTTTGGTTTACTTTTAGTTCTTGTTGTGTCCTATTTCATTGCTAGGTACTAGCAATGTGTAAGTTAGGGGGTGTGATACGACGCAAATATTGCGTATTTCACCCGTTAACCTACGCATAATTATCCCATTCAGGTATCTTAATCTCTATATTTATGCTCCTTAACAAGAAAACCTCATGTTTCTATATAAGCATGCTTTGCAGGGGTTAATTGAGCTTTTGTAGGTATTTCGGTGCTTAGTAAGAAGTTGGGACGCATTCCAGAGAGTCTTCGTACAAATTCGCACGTGCAAGGGAAATTTAACATTTCACAGCTTGGGTATCTGGACCAACATCTCATTGAAGTTGTAGCCACCTGGGCGAGCTTCGCGTGGTCACAAATGGTGCGTGAATCCGATCCATAATGAAGAACTTACGGGAATTTCGACGGAAGGAAATTACAACAAAACCAAAGCAGAAGAAGGATTGCAAAAATAGGGGAGCGAATCGATTCGCTCCCTTGCGAATCGATTATCTTAGGGGGAAGTGTCAGTTATTTCAGTTATCGAATCGATTCAATTTCCTACGAATCGATTCGTCTAATTGAGATCTTTATAGAAATATTTGTCATTGAGATTTCTCCCTACCGAATCGATTCGACCCTTGCCGAATCGATTCGCCCCAATCCAATCTTCTAAGATATTTCATGCCGAATCAATTCGCTCTTGGACTAATCGATTCGGCTTTGCTGATCTTTTGCTCTTCTTTTTATTACAAGTTTTCCATTCTTGGGATTGTATATAAACCATATTCTCTTATTTGAGAAAATATATCTTACATTTCACATTAGGATTTAGGGTTTGTATTGGGAGCTTTGCCCTACTCCATTTCTTTTGGTTGTTTTGCCCATTTTTATGTATGAAAGTTTATTCCTTTGTCTTCCTTTGTGTATTTCTAGCTCATTTCCATTCTTGCATTTAATTTCCTTGCCTAGTTAATATTTATTTCTTATTATTTATTGCTTTTATAATTTGTTTAAATTAGTTTTATTTATGTCGTGCCCTTAGATAAATAGGGTTGGGATTGTGTTATGCCATTAACGGGCCTCGAGCTCTAAAAGTTAGATTTCGCATAAAATTACGTTTAATTGAAACCTCGCTATCAAAGTCGGATTGTTATGCGTTTAACTTTCTTTGTCACGCAACGTTAGTGTTTATAGCGATAATTCGAATTTAATCCGTGTGTGATCATTTTTGATTAAATGTTTAATCTCGCAACTTTGGATTGAATTCCTTATTATATGATGTTTATGATTATTATGTCGGTTAAATAGATTTCAAACCGAACTTCTAATTAGTAATTGTTTATATTGTGTGGTGCGAATGTGATCCCGACTCTCATTTTTATATTGTTTAGTCTCAACTTCTTTCTTTTTCCTTTTTCACCATAACACCCCATCACCTTTTCCACTTTTATTCGAGAAGTAGTAAATCAATTATAATCTATCAACACTCCCTGTGGATTTCTTACAATACCAGACTTGTCGCTATACTTGCCTCGCAAGTGTAGTCGTAGCTTGGGTTTTTTCATTGTGGTGGCGAACGGATAACAACAGTGCCCTTACACGGGCACACCTTTCGCACTCGATTAGATGTTGTAATGTCTTTGATGCCAATCAACTATTCCAACTTAAATTTTTAGTATGACCTCCAGGGAAGGTAATTCAAGTTTGACAGGTAGGACTGGTTTCATGCTATAGACTAGGGAGTATGGGGTATGCCCATTGGGCATTCTTCCGAGTATATGATAGACCTTTAGGCGTAAGAGATCCTGTCATCCTGGTATCTATAAATTTATGTCATCTTACTAATTATGGATTTGATGTTCTTATTCTTATCACCAATAACCCCATTAGTTTATGGTCAATAGGGTGAAGACCTATGTCTCCAAATTCCATACTTTTCAACGAATTCGTTAACCTAGTTTCGAAATGGAGTCCATCATCTGATACCAGTTCATAAGGGATCCTATAGTGACAAATGATATTCTTTCATACGAATATGTCTACTTTATTTGCATTTAAGTACTGTATGACTCATCTTTAACCCATTTAGGCAACCAAGATAAATTCATGCCCATTGGTTTCTTATGGAGTGAATTTCCCAATAATATCGACGCCCCAAGTTGATAAGGGCCAAAGAAAGGTCATGTTGTAAAACTCTCGAGGAGGAAATTTTTGAAGATTGGCCAATTATTGGCATTTAACGCACTTCTTGATGTATACTTCACATTATTGAACCGTTTTATTCTAATAATACCCCTATAAAATGATCTTCTTATCAAGTATATGGTCATTCATGTGTGGTCCACATTCCCCATTATGGATTTTTTGCATAATATCCTCAAGGTGAGTCCCTGCTATGCATTGTAGTTGAATGCCATCGAAGTTTCTTTTGAACAAGACTTTATCACATATGATATATTTAGAAGCGAGTTTGCGAAGGGTCATACAGTCTTTCTTATCAGCTCTTTAAGGGTATCGACCATGTTTGAGGAGGTACACAATATCATAATACCATAACCCGACCTTATATGATTCTTCTTCTTCAATAACTAGATCGATATGCTAGCTTTGAGTTGGCATGGATTGTTTCTAAACTTATAGGGGCAATCCTTATTCCCTCGAGCATATATATTATAGAGGCCAAAGTTTCCAATGCATCAGAAAAGTTATTCCCTAAGCGAGAGAGATAATGAAAGGTGGAATATTTGAATTGGGAAGCAAGCTATAAGCATGGAAAGGTAGGAGTTTCTCGTATTTGAATTTTCATTTTTGGAGGGCTTGTCCTATGATGAGGGTCAAATCTCTATAAAAAAATAACGTACCAGATTTGGTTTTCCAAGGAAATCCCGAGGCCCATATTTCATCCCTTATTTTACAACATGTTATTGGTGAAAGGGAAATCTAGCTTAATGTCGATGGGAGTGTGAGAATCAACAGGTGCTATTAGGAGTATCCTAATGCTAGATCCCTTATTATTGGAATCTCTATCGAAGAACATTTTTTATCAAATCTATTCATGAGTAGTGTAGAAAATAATTCATCTGGGAATTTAGAGATCCACACATCGACTTCCTTCATGGGATGGTCGGGCAGGAGTCAGAATTGTCCCTTCCTTTCATGGATTTCCGTGTGACGTATGAGAACTCGAACTCAGCTAGCAAAAAGCAAGCATCAGGCCATTCTACTTGATAATGGAGGTTTCTTTACCAGGTACATCATGGGATCCATTTAAGACACTAACTTGATAGGGAATGCAATCATATAATTTCGGAGTTTTTAAGTTACCCAAACTAAGGCGATGCATGCCTTCTCCAGTGTTGTATAATCAACCTCATACCCTGTCAGTTTTTTACTAGCGTAGTAAATAACTCTCTCTTTTCATGACTCCTCAATATACTGTGCTAGCATATCCCCAACTATAATGTCGGTAATATTTAGGTACATAAGAAGGGAAAGATGAGGCTACGGTGGCATGAGCACTGGTGATTGGGTAGGTATTGCTTGATTTTATCGAAGGCTTCTTGTCACGACTCATTACGAACATTAGTTTAATCCTTTCACAGGGATTTGAAGTTGGGCTCATATATGGAAGTGAGATGACTAATGAACTTGCTTATGTATTATATCTTTTCTAAGAACCTGCATACTTCTTTCTCAGTCTGAAACGATGATATTTCGACGATTGCCTTGAGTTTAGCGAGGTATGCATAAATTCCCATATCGCTAACAATAAAGCCTAGGAGTTAACTTTCATAATAGAGAATTGAGGAAAATTTGATATTTTCGTAGTCGTTCAAAAATATTCTTCAAGGCATGGAAATGACCTTCTCGATTTTAGATTTGATGATCATATCGTCAATATAGACATTGACATCTATGTGGATAAGATCATGTAGAAAGATTGTGGTCTCCCTTTGATATGTATCCCCAATAATTTTTAGATCGAAAGTTATAACGGTGTTGCAGAAAGTCCCTTACGGGGTGGTAAAAGTAGTATTCTCTAAGTGATCATGATGCATCTTGATTTGATTATACTCTACAAATACATTGATAAATGATTTGAGTTTGTAATTAGCAGTATTATCAGTGATCATATCGATAATGGGCAGAAAGTAATTGTCCTTTAGATAAGCCTTGTTCAATTTGGATAGTTGACACACATACGGACCTTTCCTCCCGATATCAACAGTGGGACAATGTTGGCAAGCAAAGTTGGATATTTGACTACACAGATGAAACATATATTCAATTTCTTGACCATTTCATCTTTCACCTCGAGGGACCATTTGGGCAAAATCTTTCTTAGCTTTAGTTTGATAGGTTTGCCCTCAATATAGGTAAGGATATCCAATTACACGATTTCTGGATCGATGTTAGGCATGTCATTATTCAACCATACGAAGACGTTTATGAACTCCTTCTAAAGCTCTCCGAACTTTGATCATTCGTGCTTGTTGAGGGTAGATCATATACTAATCTCTCACGGAGTGATACTATAACCAATATTAATAACAATAGTCTCATTACCGTTAGTTTGAATGAAGTTGTGTTGTTTTATTTTTTTCTTTATTAAGACCAGTTAAGAATTATTCATTCATTAAGACATATTCAATTGTTTAATTATTTATAATCAATGCAATTAATATAATGCACATCAAGATACTTAAAACCTTCATTCATTGCATTAACAACATTGTTGGGAAAAATAACATTTAGGACCTCATAAAAGAAGGCCTTGTTTATATTTTAATTAGAAAACAATAGAAGAAAAGCCAGGTTCATTCTTAAGGTGATAAAAAAATAGGTTTTGGGTTTAATAGTGTTAGATTGTTTAGAATGCTCCATTAGTTGAGGAGTGGATTGACACCGGGGAAAATCTTCTGGGAAGGATCGGACAACTCGAACTTGACACGAATCATGTAGAGGTTTAAAGTTAGTTCAGTAAAACTGAATGACTCATTACTTTCAGTGCTTTTAGTGTTTTTTGTATCACAATAACTTGAATTAGATGACTTGATGGTATGTGTCTTCACTTCATGCTTGGAACCCTCTCTACAAGTGAAATTATCTTCAAAGAAGATATTGAACCCTGGATTCAGTTTCTTTTAAAAGACAATGTGCCACGTCTCATGAAAGCCGTAATAGAGGATATTGTCTCTCTTTGATAAAAATCCCATTGACAAAATCTCCAGAAATCTCCTTCTTTCCTCTTCAGTATCATTTTCAGTATGATTAAAAAAGGGCCCAAAATTCAACTGAGGATGGATGATTACCTAAACAACAAGAGGGAAAAGTTATGTTCATGACGATTAGCTCAATGATTCCTTATTGTCTGCTACCCAACCCCATTTCGGGCATAAAATGCATATTATTAAAAATATGGATAATGTTAACATTCCTACGAAGGTTGTATTTAGGGTTTACTTTTCCTGTAAAGTTATCTCCATCTGGGAGAGGGAGCGTATCGATCTTTAAGCCTGAAATATATATTTTATTCACCGTATTGGATTTCAGGATTTGGATTATTGGTACCAACGTCATCTGTGTTATCATCATCCCCGATGATGGTAATGATCGAATTTTTTGTGAAGAATTTTAATTTCTAGTGGAGGGTTAAGTAAACCCTTTGATGTTGTGGATACATGGGTGATTGGGAATCAAGTTGGAACATGCAGAATTGTTAATGACTTGGAATTCTATTTGTGGGCATATTCATCCATCCCTTAGCGTGAGTTCTATTGACAATATGACCTCTCCTCGGGTATTATCATAAACATGCACAACAACGAATGTTGGATTAAGAACATTAATTTACAATCCTAAGCATTGGAGTGTTCATAATGGGCATACATTTAGGGTGAAACTATTATCAATGGGCACTAATATAACCATTTTCTGCAAGACTTCGACATAGATGTTAAGAGAATATTTATAATGAGGGCTGAACTTGGAAATTTCCTCGTCGACAAAAGATATGACCCTCATGGAAGTCATTATTCAAATAATATGAATTGCCTCTGAGGGGAGGTAGGGGAGGAACCATAGCTTGAGTGAAAATTTGGATAAGAGAGTTCATGTGAAGTTGGGATGACAAGAAGAGTCCTCAAAAGGTGATACTGGCCTAAGTCTTATTTAGATCTTTGAGGATATTGATATCCTCAATTGTTATATCACGCGTCGAGATTTCTTCAACAGTCTATTTCACTTTATCCATGGCTAAACTTTTTGATGGGAGAACTGAATCTTTGTAGTATCGATAAGACCGGGTCATGTGGTTCACTGATAGGGGAAAGAAAAGGAAGCCAGTCTCCATATCAATTTTGGGGGTAACATAAAACTCATTGATTTCAGATATGAGATCTTAAAAAGAGATCACCCCACAAAGGGAAGCGATTGCACCAGGAGCTTCATTATTGGGCTCATTGTCTGAATCATCTGAAGGATCAGAATCATCTCCCCATCTTGTGGAAACTATCTGATTGTTCCAAGATGTAGGCCCCCTTTTCTATACGGAATGTGTTTAAAGGATGACAAATCAATTTCTCTTTTTATGAAAACCCTTTTTCAATTTTTTTAATTCTCACCAAATTGTGAACCAATTTTAAATTATCAAAATTTTATCTTGATTAATAATAAACATTCATCTAGTGATTAAATCAAGTAAACTAAGTAAAAGAATGCTCACAATGCTGGATGTACGAGGAAACCACTAAAGGAAAAACCTCGGACGGCCCAAGCTAGACACTCACTATGATGTGGAATTATAAGGAACACATAATTCTTACTCAACGACTCGATCCCCACAAGACTTGACGCTTTTCTTATCTTTAACCACCCTTCAGAGTGACCACACAGAAAGTCCGTCCTCCATGATGCTCGTCCACAACACACGCGCCCACGTATGTCTCGATGTCCACCGATATGGCTTGTAATGTCTACGATGTTGAACACGGCTCTTCCGCCTCTCCACTACAAAATCCAACAAATTTCTATGTAGAATAAACTCCGAATGGTGCCAACAAATATCACTATAGCATATAGAAATGAAAACTCGAATCTTTGAAACTCTAGGGATGTTTTAGACGTAGAAAACCTTAGAAAACTTTGTGGAGAAAATGTACTGATTAGTAAACTATTTTTCAGACTACACCCTTTCGAAATTCTGAAGAAACCATGCTTTAAATAATTTTCTTGAGGCGGCGGCTCGCTCGAACGACTATAGCTATCGCTCCTACGAGATGGTCATGTCGTTCGAACCACATAGTTATCTCGCTTGAACGACAGTTAATGTCATTTGATGTCGTTTGAGCGATAGAGCGAAATAGAGTTTGTATAAAATACAACTCTATAAACATTTTTATCAGAATAAAACGAAGTGTAAACATTTTCAAACACTTTAAAACATTTCTTTAATAAAATACAACCTTAAACAATTTTTAAATAAATTTTGAGTCCTATTAAAATTAGGCATTCATACCTAAGTAATCTCGGAACACAATTTGAATTGAAGTCGAAATATGCACCATAAAATAGGTATGATAAATCTTTAAAGCTTTGACGCAACGTCAACATCATTACGTTATAGTCTGTGTGGTATCGTAACAATAAAAATATGACCTATGACTCAAACATATTTTGTTATGAGAATAAGTCAAATAAATGTACAATGGACTCAATTGGAAATTTTGTCCTTACAAATCTCCTCCTTTGACTATTTTGGGACAAAACTAATAGTGAAATGCCTAAGTCGGGCCGTCAAGCCGTATGACGCCTAAATCCCATCCTATAAACCCAAAATCAAAAAATATAGGACAAGTTAAGTAAATGATGGTTCGACAAGCACGAACTGTCTAAATGTGATGTAGTCTTGAAATCTCGAATCTCTTAAGCATACCTACACACATGAAACAGACAAATACCAAGTGAATTATGGAGTAACAAATGTGTAATATCAAATCCAAATCATGTGATATGTGAGTAAAACATGATATCATTATTAGTCATGTCAATGGGTCATGTCGAGCCGTGTTCGTGTTGTTTTTTATTGTGTTCGGGTCTTATTAGGTTCGTGTATAAATGGGTGACTTTTTTATCATGTGAAAAAATCATATCTAAACCCGACCCATTATGTTAACAAGTCGTATCGTGTTCACTCGTTAATACCCATTAAGATAATGAATTATTTTTAATTGTATATAAGTTGACATATTATCTTATTTTTGAATCCAAGTAGACCCATTAATTCATTGACATTACTAAATCTCTCATTTAGTAAAATTCATTATGATTAAATTAACATTATGCTACATAAATTATTTATAAGTGCCAAGAGTACATCTTATTTACTTAAATTAATGGGTCATAACGAGTCTTATCAGGTGTTAATGGGTGAAGGGGGTCAACACTATCCCGGCCCGTTAACTATAGTGTCTTATCAGGTTGGCACTTATATGACCCTAACCCATTAAGGGTCCACCCATTAACTTATAACTTCGTGTCATTTCGTGTCGTGTTATCGTGTCGTGCCTCATTTTTCCAGGTCTAATCAATATGTAAACAACATTTAAATCAAGATACCAGTTGGTATCGATGCAAAAATAATTTGATACTAATTTGTGTAAACCAATCAATATAAACTTGAAAGCATATGATCACAAATATGATACCAATAAGTAATGCAACAAATGTATCTGCTCATTAAACAAAATCTCCCCCTAAATCACATACATCTCTCCCCCTTTTTGTCTTGAATAGACAACCCAGTGAAAAGAAAAACATATCTAGCATGAGATAGTCAATGAAGTGTATCTAGATATCAATGAAACAATCAGTTAATAATGATCAACAATATCAAGTCTGTAGCTAGCAAACAGTAATCACACAATAGGAATTAGTAATAGAAGCAGGTGTGACTAACCAAACATAATGCCGTATAATATGTAATCAATAAGAAACTGCATACAACAAACTGTCCAAGAGCAACCCAGCTGTACCAAAAAATATGACAATATGAACCAGGGTACTGAAACAGAAGGAAACAGTAGAAAAATCCCTCAGTAGGTCGCTCAAATGAGACAACCCTATCCCTCGAACGACATAGACTTCTCGCGAGATGACTTCGTGCGACATCAACATCTCATTTAAACGAGAAAACCCAAAAACTCATATCCAGTTCTAAAAAATCATGAAGTTTCATCCAGCGAAAAAAAATTCCTGAAAAATTTAACTAGAAAGAGCAGAAACTGCAAAACAGTAGAAAAACATAAAACTAACAAATAAAAAAATGTGAGTTTCATGCTAATATAGTATCGATGTGCTCAAATACGAACATGGAATGTGTGGGTGTGAACTACAAAAAATGAATCACAATTCCAACATATCAAAATGATTAAGAATCTCTAATTAATAGCTATAAATCATCTAACTTTATTATAGCCATATGTGACATTAAAGTGTAAGCTAAATGAACTAAACAATCAAACATGCACATCAATATGAAATTTTGATGATTCTATAAACAATAACGTCATGACACGATTTTTTTCAACTTTAGAATTCGTGGTGCAAACCCGTTTAAATTATCCATCTAAACTCCCTCAAATATATCATATTTTTCTTTTGGAATGAACATAAAGTAATTGGGCCATATTTTGGAATATGAATATTTTTATTGCCTTGATTTTCTTTTGGGATCTTTTAAATAGTGGCTTTCACGACGAGTCAATTTTGCACTCTCGCAGCCCTTTTCCGTGAACACTCATCCTTTTTTTTTTAATTACTATCCTCATGATAAACGGTTCTTACAAGCAAACCTACTCCTTAAGTTTACTTGTACATAGATGACAAGATTGTGATAAGAACATCTCACCAAACTCAAATATGCATGAGATGTCAAACATCCTTACAAACTCGTGCATGTGTGCAAAGATGACATATATACAAAGTCGAATAAAAAAGCATATCAACTTCTAAACAACCCCATAATACAATGGTTAAGATCATTCTGTGTATCAATAATTATAGCCAAATGTCCTAGCCACATGGATAATGAAAGGATTGGGGGGGGGGGGGGGGGTCCAAGCACACCAATATGCCACACCAAACATATAAACTCAAAAATAAAAACAAACCGAAAATCTTTTTATTTTTTCAGCATATTTTAACTCAAATAAAAGAAAAATCCTTTTGTATTTTTCAAAAAAAATTCTCAAAAACAAAATCTTTTTGTATTTTTCAAATAAGACTCAAAAAGTAAAAAAGATAATACAAAAGATACACATGTCATAACACTAGCAGAATATAAATCATAATGCAAAGACTAGTGTATGAAAAACATGGCAACACAACCATCCTTTAGATCTAGCATGGGAAGAATCAAGTGCAACTAAATGGGAACTATGAAATTTATGTTCTAAAGCCTCTAAGTCCAATTTTCTAACCTAGGTAGGTGTGAAATTATGCATGGGATTTTTGGGAACCGAAACGACTTTATTTCTTAACTTCCTATGAGCATTCTTAAGGTCATAGGAAAAATGTCAAAGGTGACCTTTCCTACCGCAATGTGTGAAAGTGTAAAGACGACGGGAATGATTACCAAAATGTTGACCTTTCCTCACATTGCTAGTGGTTTCTCTCACACGATTGGTATTGGCTTTGGGGATGGGAGTAGATCTATCATCGTAGCCTATACCACACCTATCACCTTTGACTTGGACGGTGCCTAACATCTTATCCAACTTTTTCGACCTAGCTTCCAAGTCAAACTTTACCTAACTCGAGTCTTTCAACTTCCCCTCTAACTCACAAATCCTAGACTCAAGCACACTCCTAGACTCCTTAAACTCTAGAATCTCGTTTTTCAACGTCTCCATCAAACCCCAAAGAATATCTCTCTCTTTCTCCACATATTATAGATTATCCCTAAACATCTTCTCCCGTTCCCTAAGATCCTCAATCAAAGCATCATTATTTTCTACCGCACGCTCATTCAACCTAGCTTGCAATTTAGAGTTTGCCTTTTTCACCTTCATCGCCTCGGCATACAATTAATTAAAGGAAAATTGCAACTATTTTACATCAACCTCCTCTTCCTTTCTAGATTCTACCTCACTCACTTGGGACTCAACGACCTCGAAAGTGCCATGCACATGAGAATCTTCATGGGAAGATTTATCGTCGTCGCTCACATGACATGCCAAGAAAGCCAAAAACTTGCTCTCATTGGGGGAACTCACCCCCTCTTTTGGATCACTATCACTTAAGGAGGCACTATCGGTTTCTTGCTATCTTTCTTAAGTCTAGTGGGACACTCAAAAACTTTATGACCATACCCCTCACACCGAAAACACTTATCTGACTCAACCCTATTAAATTTCTCGCTTTTATCCTTAGGGGTGGACCCTACCTTGTTGTTCTTGAATTTCTCAAACTTTTTGGCATCTTTCAATTAATTTTGAAATTTAAGAAACTTTTTGAACGCCTTTCCCAACAAGGTGACATCCTTAAAATTAGAATCGAAATCATCATTCGAAACTTTAGTCTCCTCCTTCCGAGATTTCGAAGCAATGCCCTTTTCTTTCTTTGGCACTTGCTTGGAGGTAAACACATCGAGTTCATAGGTTTATAGGTCACCTACAATCTCTTCAAGTTTCATCGAATCAATCATATCTAAGGAGTTTAAAACATTCATTTTCTCATCAAACCTACTCGACAAAGATCTCAAAAAAAAATTATCACACGGTTGTCGGGTATCTTCTCTCCTAAGTTAAACGACAAGTTGACAATTTTGGACAACCTAAAGTAAAACTCATTAAATGACTCACTCTCTAACATCTAAATCGTTTCAAACCGTGTAGTGAGATTTTATAACTTAGACACCCTAACCGTGCTAGTGCCCTCGTGAGTAAGAGTAAGTGTATTCCAAACCCTTTTTTGAATTTTCACAAGTCAATATTCTATTGTACTCTTCAGATGTAACATGTGAGGAAATGACATGAAGACCCTTAGAGTTGTAAAGTGAAAGTCTATATTAGGCTTCGGCCCATGACTCAACTGGTTTCAAATTAGTGGACTCACCCTCTCGCGTGACTGGTAGTGACCAACCCTTTTCAACCGCTAACCACACACGCTCATCAATAGATTTTAAAGCACTTCTCATTCACATTTTCCAATAAGCATATTTTGTGCCATAAAAATCAAAACCCCCAAAATTCATTTTGAAAAACACAAGGGATCAACAATAAAAATATGTTTCTAGCTCCGATACCAATTTATAGGCCCCTTTTTCTATGCGGAATGTGTTTTAAGGATGACAAATCAATTTCTCTTTTTATAAAAAATCTTTTTTCAAATTTTAATTCTCACCAAATTGTGAACCAATTTTATCTTGATTAATCCTAAACATTCATCTAGTGATTAAAGCAAGTAAACTGAGGAAAAAATGTTCATAATGCCGGATGTACGAGGAGACCACTAAGGGAAAAAATCTTGGATGACCCAAGCCAGACAATCACTATGATGTGGAATTACAAGGAACACACACAAGTATTAATACTCAACGACTCGATCCCCACGAGACTTGACGCTCTTCTGATCTTCAACCACCCTTCATAGTGTCCACTCAGAAAGTCCTTCCATGATGCTCGTCCACAACACACGCGTCCACATATGTCTCGGTGTCCACCAATATGGCTTGTAACGTCTACGATGTTGAACACGTCTCTTTCGCTTCTCCACCGTAAAACTCAACGAAGTTCTATGTAAAACAAACTCCGAATGGTGTTAACAAAGATCACTATAGCATATAGTAATGGAAACTAGTATCTTTAAAACTCTAAGGATGTTTTACACTTAGAAAACCTTAGAAAACTTTGTGCAGAAAACGTACTGATTTGTAAACTATTTTTTAGACTGCACCCTTTCGGAATTCTAAAGAAACCACGCCTTAAATAATTTTTTTGAGGCAGCGGCTCGCTTGAACGACTATAGATGTCGCTCGAACGAGATGGCTATGTTGTTCGAATGATATAGTGATCTCGCTCGAACGACAGTTAATGTCGTTTGAGCGATAAAGCGAAATAGAGTTTGTATAAAATACAACTCTAAACATCTTTATCATGATAAAACGAAGTGTAAACATTTTCAAACACTTTAAAAACATTGTAAAATATTTCTTTAATAAAATAATATCCGTAAACAATTTTAAAATAAATTTTGAGTCCTATTAAAATTGAGCATTCATACCCGAGTGATCTCGAAACGCAATTTTACTTGAAGGCGAAATATGCACCATAAAATAGGCATGATAAATCTTTGAAGCTTTACCGCAATGTCTTCAATAAACATCAATACGTCATAGTCTGTGTGGGATTGTGACAATAAAAATAAGACCTATGACTCAAATGTGTTTTGTTCCTGGAATAAGTCAAATAAACATACAACGGATTCAATTGGAAATTTTGTCTTTATACAAGAGAAATCAATGCACTCAATAACCTCGAATGCTTCAAAGTATAAATCCTCTTGGGTTATGGATAATAAATTTAGATAAGTGACTAAGTATCCTTTTAACTTTAGTGCGGTTAATAGTTAATCTGCTTCACAAATCCTTCTTCTTTTGATGCTTTCATTTATCATGGTCTCAACAACATCATCAAGGAAGAATTCTTCTAGTGATACAAACCAACCATGGGATTGTCAGGACCACTTCTTAGCTTCTATGTAGAGATCATTGATTCATACGTGATCTTATTCTTCAAGGGTTAGTAATAATGGGAGTTTTATTACAAAACTTATCAATTGTTGGAGGACAGTGGGAATATACATGCTCTTTATATTTGATTTGTTTTTTACTATAATAAAAACTCTAGTTATCAAGGAGAGGGCTCGATCCTGAGAATTTTCAAGATGTAGTGGAAAGGATGGACAAATTTAAAGAGCAACCTAGGATTTTTCTAAGCAAGTGGATAAGGTGGTATTTTTATGGGTTTAGTTCTGGTTGAAGGGACAAAATTAGGATATTCTTCGATAAGGATGGCATTTATGTCGACTTGATGCATAGGTAAATGATTCTGAATATCGTCTATTTTTGGGCCTACAGGAGGAGAAATAATTCCTTTATAGATGAGGATCTGCATAACATTTTATAGGTGGTGATATTGATAACTGGTATTCCCTACGATTTAGTGGAAATTGCAATGGGCATAATACTTGAAGTACTTAGACAGGGGATCAGGAAATGGATGGGGATCCAAGGGTTTCACGAGATTATGGGATAAGAGGGCTATATATACCCCAGAGAGAGGAATATGGAGTTCCATATACTCTTTTCTAGTGACAGCAGGGAGGACTTCTGGTGACCATGAAGTGGTTGGCTGAGAGTAGATGTTATTAATGGTAATAACAGTGGGTTTATCATATTTCTGAGAAGTGAACTATCCAACCAGCTTCTTCCCTTATGATTTTTCTTTCTGACAGTCATTATTTTTCTTAAATTTTAACCCAGCCTCCGAGAAGGCCCTGAAGCGAGGGTTAATACTTTCTGGATATGTGGCAGAAATTTTTCTTCTCTACGTTGACTTATTCTTCTTTAAGTAGTCGTTTGGTCACGTTGGTAGCTTTTTTCCTCCATCTTGTAATGAAGATGTTAACAGATTCCTGGATGTTAATGAAAATGGAGAATTTTGAGAATTGCCACCATTTAAATACCATAATTAACACACACGATAGCCTACCAAAGGAATAGTTACCACACATGTTTAGTAGCCTATCAAAAGAATAGTAATGGTTGGTGGCACACCAAAGGAATAGTTACCACACATGTTTAGTAGCCTACCAAAAGAATAGTAATGATTGGTGCCACACCATTAATCTCAACCATCCAATCTTGTTTTGATAAAACGGTCATGGTGACTCCAAAATAACTATAAATAGGCCTTGAATTCTCTCATTGTAATCATCCCAAACTCTCAAGCTTGAGAGAAAAAGAAGATAGAGTAGTTAGGGAGAAATACAATGCATTGTTAGCACTTATCAGAGTGTGTAGAAAGAAGTGTTAGCTTCCACAAAAATAGTGAGTGCAAGAGTGCATACAAGAGAGTGTGTAAAAGTGTTCCTATAATTTTTCTATAGTGAAAGTGGGTGTGAGCCATGGACGTAGCCAAATTGGTGAACCACATAAATCTCTTGTGTTGTGTGTGCATTATTATTTTTGCATTATTTTCTTGACCCATTGATTCCCAAGGCCCTGTAAATATTATTGGCGGAATTTAGCAGCGTCTAATTTTCCAACAATTGGTATCAAAGCTTTTGGCTGGTGAACCGAAGGCATAACAGGTGCTTACTAAAAATTACTCGGCAAAGTAATTTTTTGTATTCATCCTATTTGTTCGAGTGGGATCAATTGCGTCAGAAGAGTAAAAAATTTCCCAGTTTGACAGCACAAATTTTGGATTTTGGAAAATGCAAAGAGAAGACAGCTTGTACCAAAAGGATCTTTATTTACCTTTGGGTAACAAGCCAACGAAAATGAAAGATTCGGAATGGGATCTGCTGGACCGAAAATCTCTCGAAACCATAAGAAAATCACTGTCAAAGTCAGTAGCCTACAACATCAAAAATGAGAAGACAACTGCATCTCTCATGGCGGCCCTCTCCAGTATGTATGAACAACCTTCTACGGCAAATAAAATTCATTTGATAAAAAGTTATTTACTATGACGATGTCAGAAGGAGCGCAATTCAGAGAACATCTCAGTGAGTTCAAAAAAGTGACGGATTAGTTAGAGGCGGTGGACATGTCTTTCACTGATGAAATACGAGCCTGTCTAATTCTTAGGCAGTTGCCTGATAGTTGGAAAGGCACGGTTACTGCAATCACCAGATCTGCAGGAAAGACAAAATTGAAGTTCGATGTTGTAGTTAGCACAATTATGACTGAAGAAATTAGAAATAAGTCAAATGGTGCTTCCACCTCGGCGTCATCCTTGAACGTAGAAAGTAGAGGCAGAGATTCAAACAGGAGCATAGGGCACAATAGATTCAGATCCAGAAATGGTAGGTCACAATCTCGAAATCCTAGAAATTCTAACAACCAAAATCAGAACCAGAAGGTGATTGAATGTTGGAACTGCGGAAAGACTGGGCATTATAAAAGTCAGTGTAGATCCCTGAAGAAAGAAAAAGAGAAGACGAAAGCAAACATCGTAGCAGAAGTGACAGACGATGCACTGATATGCTCTTTGGAGAGCAAGTCGGAGTCATGGGTGCTAGACTCCGGAGCTTCCTTTCATGCGACCTCTAATAAAGAACTCTTAGTGAGTTATTCTCTAGGCAACCTTGTGTAACACCCCGTGTTTTTATTTATTATTTTAATTAATTAATTGGAATTTTTGAGAAAAATAAATTTTTGCTTTTAATAATTTTTATTGGCTAAATATGTTGGTTATGATTTTAGAAGAATAAAACTTCAAGCGGAATTAAAATCGGAGTTAAAATGGATTTTATATTGATTTTACAATTTTTGTCCCTTATAATTTTTTGGGCGAACTGTTAGATTTTAGGCATGATCGATCGATCGACGCCTTGGGGTAGATCGATCGACCCTCCTAGAAAACATGCATTGTAAGATGCTTTTAGAGTTTGTGTAGGATTAGGACTCCTAATCACTATATAACCTTGTTAATCCATAGGGGGACCTCTCGTAATCACTTTTTCTCCAATTTTTCACGAGAGAACACTTCCAAATATTTTTCCTCTCACTCATAATCATCAACCTTCAACAAAATCAAGTTTTTGTCACAAGTTTTGGCACAAGTTTTTGAAGGCTTAATTGGGATTTAATCAACATTGTTCAAGAACACTCTTTTGCTAATTTTTCGAGAGGAATCCATATTTCTAATCAGATTTTCAACACGATCTTTACAGGCATGAATACTCTATTCTTTTCCTTTAGTATTATGCGTTTTAAGTGTCGCCTAAACACTTAATTACATGTTTTCTTAAAAATAATTAGTAACTTAGTTAGAAAAAGTGAATACTAATAATGGGACTGTTTTATAAAATCTTTTAATCTGAATAATATTCATAACCCTTTGGGTACGTAGGATTCATGAGTGATTTGGGGTTTTATTGGTGTAGGTTGCATGTAGAAAAATCCTAGATTTAAAATAAATGATTTTTGGGTGCGTATAACTCATGTAATACATGTAGAGATAATAAAATTTGGTTTTGATGAATATATGATGACAACTTGGTATATTTAATTTAAAATAATTAAATGAGATTAATTGGGTATTGTTGACGAGGTGATAATTAAATTAAATATTTAGTTGAATTGGACTATCATGCGTAGTTTTATATATTGATTAATTATGCTTGTTTGTGTGACTTGTTGGTATTATGATGTCGTCTTTGTGACGACGGGTTGTTGGGTATTATTGCTCTCCCTATATTTTAGAATGTCTTCTAGGTATGGGACTAGTGGGTATGCCTTTTGATTATTTACGCCTTCTAGGTATGGGACTAGTGAGGATAGATTATCGCATTTTTATCATTTTGGGGGTGGGCTGATTTTTAGTACTTTATCTTCGTTACGCTAGCCTAAGCATAAGACTAGGTCAAAATTTAAGTTAGAAATTCATCTTATACATAGGTTATGACATATTGATAACTTGGGGACCCTTAGTTATGGGACTAAGGGGTATTTTGACGATCTCACATCGATTAAAAGGGTGGGGTGATTATAAATTGAGAAATTGAGAATTAATGCCTAAGATAAAAACGGGTATTAAAATTTGTGGCGACATAATGTGTCGGGGCAGACAGTTTAAACGGGTTAGAGGACGATTTATGTCGTGTCGTGTGTGGAACCTTGTCATGTGTCGGGGCCGACAGTTTAAACGGGTCAGAGGACGATTGACAAGGGGAAGTGTGACACTTTAATAAAAAATGAGAACAATAATAAAAGTTGGTTAATTTAAGTAAATTAACATTGTGGGACTTGGGAATTTAAAATCATATTGGTGTGCCTGTATAAATGGGGATTTTTGTGGGTAGTTAGTATTTTATATTTATCGCATTTTAATTATCCCATTTAATTTAAAATATTCTATTGTGATATTTATTGTGTATAATGCTACTGTCTGGATTCAAGGATCCTATTTGAGGGGAGTAGTGTGTATTCTTGCTCAGGGCTTTGGCTCTGACCCATGCGTTGACTAATCTTTTTTAGGATTTGATTTGGAGAAACTGCATAAGTTTATCGGAGTTATCATTGGAGGTGCGGATGGAGTTATTTACTTTATGGCATAGTTTAGTTAGACTTTCTTTTCCAGTCGTATTATGAGACTTCATTGGAGTTTTATTGGGCCATTCGGTTCCAAAGTTGTTTAGAGGATTTCTGTTGGGATTATTCAGATTTTATTTAATCGTTATTGGAGATTGGATTTTTGGAGTTAGCATGTGATGGATCTTTTATCGCTTAGTTATTTGTGATCATTTGATATTGACTCAATTATTTATCTTATGGACTGATTTATTTATGTCTCATATCTGTCTCATGCTAAGAATGATATTTTATTTACTCACGCCCAGCTTAGTTTTGGTGGCGGCCGACGCCAGAATTTGGTGGGGTGTGACAGATGGTATCAGAGCATGGTCTTAGGTCTCGTAGGTTATGAGTCCGTTTAGCTTCCGCGTTGCCAATCTTTGATTCCCTTTTATGATTCGTACTTCTTAAGGTAGAGGGTCTAGCATACGTGTTAGATGCGTTTCTTGGAGATCTGAAGCTTTGAGTTAAGGACGTTGTAGACATTGAGTGTAGAATTAGTAAGCTTGATGTGAGGATCCTTAAAATGGATTTTGGAGACGATAATTATTTTTGGAGATTTTAGTACAGATGTTAGGTATCGTATGTATCGATTTTTGGTGTTGAGATTTAATTTGAGGACGTTAGCATTTTGATGACTTTCGGCTATCGGATCGAGTGGGGGATTTGTGAGAGCATGTGGTACGCCGTTATTTTCATAGTTATGTGTATGTATATAGGCAATATATATTATTTTGTTGCTCGTGGGGTAGGTGCGCGTAGAATTGGGTGTATGGGCATCTAATTATGGCATTCTACGGGTAGGCATATATGAGCCTTATTTTCTTTTGCGATATTTAGGCGTTGATGAGTATGCTTCGTCTAATTTCGAGGACGAAATTCTTTGCTAGTGGGGAAGTATGTAACACCCCGTGTTTTTATTTATTATTTTAATTAATTAATTGGAATTTTCGAGAAAAATAAATTTTTTCTTTTAATAATTTTTATTGGCTAAATATGTTGGTTATGATTTTAGAAGAATAAAACTTCAAGCGGAATTAAAATCAGAGTTAAAATGGATTTTATATTGATTTTACAATTTTTGTCCCTTATAATTTTTTGGGGCGAACTGTCAGATTTTAGGCATGATCGATCGATGCCTGGGGGTAGATCGATCGACCCTCCCAAAAAACATGCGATGTAAGCTGCTTTTAGAGTTTGTGTAGGATTAGGACTCCGAATCACTATATAACCTTGTTAATCCGTAGGGGGACCTCTCATAATCACTTTTTCTCCAATTTTTCACGAGAGAACACTTCCAAATATTTTTCCTCTCACTCATAATCATCAACCTTCAACAAAATCAAGTTTTTGTCACAAGTTTTGACACAAGTTTTTGAAGGCTTAATTAGGATTTAATCAAGATTGTTCAAGAACATACTTTTGCTAATTTTTCGAGAGGAACCCATATTTCTAATCATATTTTCAACACGATCTTTACAAGCATGAATACTCTATTCTTTTCCTTTAGTATTATGCATTTTAAGTGTCACCTAAACACTTAATTACATGTTTTCTTAAAAATAATTAGTAACTTAATTAGAAAAAGTGAATACTAATTATGGGACTGTTTTTTAAAATCTTTTAATCTGAATAATACTCATAACCCTTTGGGTGCGTATGATTCATGAGTGATTTTGGATTTTATTGGTGTAGGTTACATGTAGAAAAATCCTAGATTTAAAATAAATGATTTTTGGGTGCGTATAACTCATGTAATACATGTAAAGATAATAAAATTTGGTTTTGATGAATATATGATGAAAACTTGGTATATTTAATTTAAAATAATTAAATGAGATTAATTGGGTATTGTTGACGAGGTGATAATTAAATTAAATATTTAATTGAATTGGACTATCATGCATAGTTTTATATATTGATTAATTATGCTTGTTTGTGTGACTTGTTGGTATTATGATGTTGCCTTTGTGACGACGGGTTGTTGGGTATTATTGCTCTCCCTAGATTTTCGAATGCCTTCTAGGTATGGGACTAGTGGGTATGCCTTTTGATTATTTACACCTTCTAGGTATGGGACTAGTGAGGGTAGATTATCGCATTTTTATTATTTTGGGGTGGGCTGATTTTTAGTACTTTATCTTCGTTACGCTAGCCTAAACATAAGACTAGGTCAAAATTTAAGTTAGAATTCATCATATACATAGGTTAGGACGTATTGATAACTTGGGGACCCTTAGTTATGGGACTAAGGGGTATTTTGAGGATCTCACATCGATTAAAAGGGTGGGGTGATTATAAATTGAGAAATTGAGAATTCATGCCTAAGATAAAAATGGGTATTAAAATTTATGGGGACATAATGTGTCGGGGCCGACAGTTTAAACGGGTCAAAGGACGATTTATGTCGTGTTGTGTGTGGAACCTTGTCATGTGTAAGGGCCGACAGTTTAAACGGGTCAGAGGACGATTGACAAGGGGAAGTGTGACACTTTAATAAAAAGTGAGAACAATAATAAAAGTTGGTTAATTTAATTAAATTAACATTGTGGGACTTGGGAATTTAAAATCATATTGGTGTGCCTGTATAAATGGGGATTTTTGTGGGTAGTTAGTATTTTATATTTATCGCATTTTAATTATCCCGTTTAATTTAAAATAATCTATTGTGATATTTATTGCGTATAATGCTACTGTCTGGATTCAAGGATCCTATTTGAGGGGAGTAGTGTGTATTCTTTCTCAAGGCTTTGGCTCTGACCCTTGCGTTGACTAATCTTTTTTAGGATTTGATTTGGAGAAGCTGCATAAGTTTATCGGAGTTATTATTGGAGGTGCAGATGGAGTTATTTACTTTATGGCATAGTTTAGTTAGACTTTCTTTTGCAGTCGTATTATGATACTTCATTGGAGTTTTATTGGGCCATTCGGTTCCAAAGTTGTTTAGAGGATTTCTGTTGGGATTATTCAGATTTTATTTAATCATTATTGGAGGTTGGATTTTTGGAGTTAGCATGTGATGGATCTTTTATCGCTTAGTTATTTGTGATCATTTGAGATTGACTCAATTATTTATCTTATGGACTAATTTATTTATGTCTCATATCTGTCTCATGTTAAGAATGATATTTTATTTACTCAAGCCCGTCTTAGTTTTGGTGGCAGCCGACGCCAGAATTAGGCGGGGTGTGATACCTTGGCAAGGTGTACCTTGATGATGATCATTATTGTGACGTGGTTGGCAAGGGAGATGTACAGATCAAGTTGAACGGGTCTATATGGAAACTAAAGGATGTGATACACATCCCTAAGGTGGGCCAGTTAGCAACTGAAGGTTATGTCACAACCTTCAATGGCGATTCATGGAAAGTTTTTAGAGGAGCAATGATAGTCGCTCGTGGCAAGAAGAGTGGCACACTCTATATGACGGTGAATAATTGTGGGTCAATTACAGTTGCAGAAAGAAAAGATGATCCAAACCTATGGCACCAGAGACTTGGTCACATGAGTGACAAGGGGCTGAAGATTATGCACTCTAAGGGGAAACTACCAGATCTACAGTCAGTTGACACTGACTTATGTGAAAGCTTCATCTTTGGGAAGCAGAAGAGAGTTAGCTTCACAAAGAGTGGCAGACCACCAAAGCAAGAAAATATGTGATTCACACAGATGTCTGGGGCCTAGCTGCTATCTCATCCATCGACGGAAAGTCTTACTTTGTGACTTTTATTGATGACCACTCCAAAAAGGTGTGGGTTTACTTCTTGAGACACAAGTCCGAGGTATATGAGGTGTTCAAGAAATGGAAGGACATGGTGGAGAATGAGACGGGAATGAAGATAAAGAAGTTGAGATCCGACAATGGTGGCGAGTATGATGACACCGGGTTTAAGAAATTATGTTATAAAAATGGCATCAGACTAGAGAGGACTGTGTAAGGGACACCGCAACAGAATGGCATAGCAGAATGGATAAACCGAACATTGACAGAGAGATCCAGAAACATGTGTATACATGCAGGATTGCCCAAGAAGTTCTAGGAAGAGACAGTCAACACCGCAGCCTACTTAATCAATAGAGGACCATCAGTACCCCTAAAGCACGGAATACCAAACAAGGTGTGGAGCGAAAAAGCGATAAAACTCTCCCATTTGAAAGTCTTCGGTTGTATTGCTTATGTTCATATTAGTGATCATGCTAGGGATAAACTTGGCCCTAAATCACTAAAATGCACCTTTATCGAATATGGCGGAGATGAGTTTGGGTATAAATTCTAGAATGACAAAACTAGGAAGATAATCAGAAGTCGGGACGTGATATTTAATGAGAAGGTGATGTACAAAGATGCACTATAGTCTAGTGGTGAAACACATGGCGACCATATGTACGTTGATCCAGATCATATTTTAAATAGTAGTGTGGCAAAGCAGAAAAATAAGAGACCTCATCCAGAGGAATCCATATCGCAGAATAGCCAACAACAGACTGATGAACCACAGTCTCCATCTCTATCTCCATCACCATCTCCTATACTGACCTCATATACCAAACAAAAAGTACATAAACTATTTATTGCTCACTGATGCCGGAGAACTTGAATGCTATGATTAAGCATGTCAGGTGAAGAATGCTAGCAAGTGGGAGCTTGTAATGAATTATGGGATGAAGTCCCTTATCTCTGACAAGACATGAGAGCTGGCTGAATTACCCTTGAGAAAGAAGGCTTTACACAACAAATGGGTGTATCGAGTTAAGGAGGAACATGATGGTTCTAAGAGATACAAGGCGAGGCTCATAGTCAAAGGTTTCTAGAAAAAGAAAGGAATCGACTACACCGACATATTTTCACTGGTTGTGAAACTGACTACTATTCGATCAGTTTTGAGCATCGTTACAGCAGAAGACTTACATCTTGAGCAGTTAGATATGAAAACTGCTTTCCTCCAAGGTGACCTTAAGGAGGAGATATATATGCAGCAGTCGGAGGGTTTCTCGAAGCATGGAAAAGAGAAAGTGTAAATTGAAGAAGAGCTTGTTTGGTTTGAAACAAGCTCCAAGGTAGTGGTACAAGAAGTTTGATGGATTTATGCAGACAAATGGCTATTACAGGTGCAACGCTGATCATTGTTGCTACTTTAAGAGATTTGAGTCCAGCTACATTATTTTTCTAATTTACGTTGATGATATGTTAGTGGCTGGTTCAGACATCAGCGGAATCAAGAAGTTAAAGAAGCTGTTGTCAAGCGAGTTCGACATGAAGGATTTGGGTGCAGCGAAACAAATTATTGGGATGAGAATCAACATTGATCGAGCGCAAATCGTGCGTCGTGTAGTACGCAAATCGTTGTTATCGATTCGACGACTCAATGCAAAAAACCTAAACTACAACTACACTTGACAAGCAAGCACAGCGGTAAGTCGGGTATCGTAAGAAATCCACAGGGAGTGATTATATTTTAGATGTTAATTGCTTTAAAACTTCAGGAATAAAAGTGTAAAATAAATAAAAGAAAAGGTGATGGTTGGGAATGGTGGAAAAAGAAAAGAATAAGTTCTGCCACACAAAAGTAAAGCGAGGATCGAGATCGCATTCTACCACACGGATCGAAACAACTACTAATTAGAGTTAAGGATCAAAAGGAATTTAATCGAGCATTTTCAATTAAGCATAAACATCGCACAATAAGGAATTCAATCCAAAGTTGCGAGATTAAACATTTAACAAAAAATGGTGACACACGAATTAAATTCGGAATATCGCTATAAACACTAAAGTTGCGTGACAAATAAAGTTAAACGCATAATAATCCAACTTTAATACACGAGGTTTCAATTAAATGCAATTTTACACAAAACCTAACTTTCGAGGTCCAAATCCGTAAATGGCGAAAACGCAATCCCGACCCGTTATCTACGGACTATACATGGATTAAACTAAATTAAACTAATTAAACTAAGAAAGCAAGAATTAAAGCAAGTAAACTAATTAATAAAGCATGTAAATTAACTACAACGCAATAATAAAGGAAATACAACTAATATTGATGGAGAGGGAAGATGAAAGTACCAATTACAAACCCTAAAGGGTGTCAAACCAAGAGAGGAAGAAGAAGAGCTCTCAAATCCCCAAACCCTAAGCTAAACTAACCTAAAATGAATTATCTCTCTTCAAAATGAAGAAAAAGAGTATTTATACAAAACAAATCCCATGGCAAACTTGTAAATGAAAGGGGAGAAAAACAAATATCAGCAGGGCCGAATCGATTCGGCTGGTCCGAATCGATTCGGTAAGGAGGTTCCTTGAGACTGCCAGAGAAGCGAATCGATTCGGGATGTCCGAATCGATTCGGAATGGGGGGCGAATCGATTCAGCAAGGCCGAATCGATTCGAAAACAGAGGAACTGGCATACTGTCTCCAACCGAATCGATTCGCAAGGGGCAAATCGATTCGGACCTACAGGTCTTGAATCTTTCCCCTGTTTTGGTTGAGATATCTTTCTCTTCCGCTCAAAATCCCGTAACTTCTTCGATATAGCTCCGATTCGTGCACCGTTTATGGCCACGCGAAGATTGTTCAGAGGGCTTAAACTTTTGTGAAGAAATTGGGCCAGTTGCCCAAATTGTGAAATGATAAAATTGCCCTTGCGCGTGCGGTTGTGTAGGGAACTTTGCCGGAATGCATCCAAACTTCATACTAAGCATCCAAATACCTACAAAAGCTCAATTAACCCCTGCAAAACATGTTAACATAGAAATCCGATGTTGTCTAGTTAACGAGCATAAGTATAGGGATTAAGATACCCAAGGGGGCTAATAAGGCGTAGGTTAACGGGTGAAATACGCAATATTTGAGTCGTATCACACCCCCTAACTTACACATTTCTAGTCCCTAGCAATGAAATAAGAAACAACAAGGACTAGAAGTAAACCAAAAATAGGATATAACTACAAAAATGGGATAAGAAAGGATAAGGCCACTTTCGTGGGTGAACGATTGCATTTAGCATATGCAATAAGCCGTTAAATTCCTAGGTTACCCTAGTGGACGAGTGTTGTCTCGGGGGGGTTTTCAGGGATGAAACCCACAAACATCATACAGTTTCCTCAAAATATGCCCAACCCAACATGCGACAAACTCAACAACAACGAAAAAGATTTCAAATGCGTTATTAGCATATTGAATGAATTCAAGCTAAAGTCCGTTGTTATTAACATGTTGAATGCACCTCATAGAATTGGAACTTTAAAAGTGGGAGGGGGGAGAGCAAATGCAAAATATGATTTGGTAAAAACTTAAATAATTCGGATAAAAGTAAAGTGTGCATACATTTAATCCTCACGGGCATTACGCTCAATAAATGAATTCACTCGGAACGGGAGGTAACACACGGAACATGCGGGCATAAATAGTAAATGTAAATGGAAACTAGGCCGCACACATGTCACAAATGAAGAACACAATATATAAAATGAAAAACTGTAATCTCAATGAAAGATACCGCATATTAAAAGAGGCAAAATGCATTTTCACAGATTGTCAAAACTATTTAAACCTTTGAATTACATCTACTTAAGATCACATAGGACTTGTATGGGGTTGTAATGTAGGTTTGGCTAGGGTACGAAACGAAGGAATATATGTACGAATTCAAAGTGTTCGGGATGAAAACTTGGGATAATGGGAAAATATGGGCAATATCAAAATTGAAAAACAAGTTCCAAAACAAGCATTAAATGTATCATTTGGAGAGTAATCAAAGCTTATTGAACTATATACACAACATATACAACTTTCTCTTTTCTTTTTCTTTTCTTTTCTTCTTTTTCTCATGTTTTCTTTTGCTTTTTGCTTTATCTTTTTCTTCACTTTTTTTACTACTTTCTTTTCTTTACTTTTCAAACTCTCATATGCCTAAATTGCAACCGACATCATAACAGCATCATTCAATCCCAAGTAACATTCCAAAAAAACGTGAGGAAAGTGTATATATGGGCTAAAACTCCAATTTGGGGTTGGTTATGGGAATGGGGTTATGAAACGAAGGGCTATATTTAGGCTCAAAGGGGTTAACGAGGGTAAACATATAAGGGTGAGGTCAAGGCTAATATATGTGATATAACAAAGATGGACTATGATCATTTCACAAAGTTTATGCAATTCTCGAGTCAAAACAATATATGAAAATCATGATCAAGTAACACATTTCAAGTATGAACTCAATTAATGAACGGTCAAATGAAAGAATAGAGAGATTACCAATGAATTCAATGTTTTCAACGAGGAAAGAATAGTGTATACACTCACAAACGACGAAAGGTACAAAGCTTACTCGGTGTAAGTATATACGATGCAACAAAAGATTATCGAGTTATAAAAATCTTAAACCAAATCAATATGACAAGGAAAGTGCATCATTGGGTTGTCTATTGGATTGGGCAACTATTGAAATTTATCATCGAAAACAAGGCAAAAAGCCCAAAAAAGGAGGAAAAAAAAAGAAAATATTTTTGAAATTTTTTAATTTTTAACAAAAAGGCATACTAAGTAACTAACAAGTAAGCAAATCAATGTACTACACATGAAATGGATAGAATATCCTACACCCCCTAACTTAAATGTTGCATTGTCCTCAATGCGCATTAAGAACACAACACAAAGAGAGAAAAAGAACGATATTACCCAAAACACACCCAAACAAATCCAAGGATTGTGAAAAACAAATCCAAGGATCAAACATAAATATGTATTCATACCTCATACAGATCCCGGGATGTTGAATACGTAATTCAGCACAAAACATGATACAAACTTAATGTGGCTTTAGCTTGGACGCTTGATCTTTAATCACATATCACATGTTTGAAGAGCAAACTACTAAAATCCTAACAACCTATTACTCAAATAAGTTTTGTCCAAATATGGAATAAAGACAATACATACAAATTGAATCGAATCAGAAATTTGTCCTTACAATCTCATCCTTTAGTTATTTTAGGAAAAAACTCAAAAACAAAAATCTACTGGGCCATAAAGCTCACTGATACTTAATCCCAACCCAGACGCTTGACCGACATAAACTTGAGTAGCTTTGCACCTTGTGAACTTTGCCGCAATCGTCACTAAATCTACACACCTTTCAAAAGAAATTTGAATATAATAATATAAATTCAAATATAAAAAAGCCTCCCTCTTTGTCTAACAAGCTCCACCTAAGATAAAGCGTCTCCCCTTAAGGGAAAAATATCCCCCTGAGTTAAAGAGTTAATTATCATATCTCCCCCTTTTTGTTCAGGAATAAACAATGAATAAATATAATACATGTAAGCATAAAAGGAAAGTAATTAATACCATGCGATGATGTGAAGTCAAACATGGAATGACAAACAACTCGACAACACAAGTACACATAATCCAAACAATAAACACAAGATACCAATTTTGATGCATGAAGGAGATACAAATGATAGAAATCAACAAAAGCTATCAATGTGATCATACAACGTGCCAACATGAATCAAAGATTAAAAATATGACAAATATGGATTCAATGCAAACACAAAAACTCAAAATGAAACATATTATATATATATATATATATATATATATATATATATATATATATATATAGGTATAAACACCACAAACAAGATACCAAACACATAAGTTTTTCACACTAGCATGGTATCGATGTGTCTAAATAAAAGTGGTACGTAGTAAAGGGGCATGAACTAGCAACAAGAGAAATATGATCCATTCACTCAAAAATGTCCAAGTATTTCTATTTGATCGCCAAAACTAACCAATTTTAGTTTAGCCTCATAGTGACAAACATTTAAGCTCAACTAGGACTCAGAATGCAAACCCATTGATCTTATATATATATATTAGTATTGCGCGTGCCTGTGCCGATGGCACAAAAAAGACCCCCCCCCCCCCCCCACCAGCTACCCCCCAGCCCCCCATCCCATCCTTACCCCCCCCCCCCCCCTTTAAAAATAAATAAATAAATAAAAACTTTTATAAAAAATAAATTAAAAAAAGTTTCTTTTAGCATGACATTTCATGCATGACCATGCACCCAAAAATGCCATGAACGAATATATCATACATACCCACCTAGTAGTATATATATATATATATATATGTGTGTGTGTGTGTGTGTGCACTAAGTTTGCACATGTGCTGGCGCACACCATTTTTTTTAAATATTAAAAATATTTTTTTGTTTTTTTATATGATATTCAAACATTTCAACGGACCCATATAAAAAAATTCACCTGAAAAAAACTTTATTTGCTATTTTAAAAAAACCGGTCAAACTTTCACAGCTTTTAAAGTGCTTAAAAGCAGTGAAAGTTTGACCGATGTTTTAAAAATAGCGATTTTTTTAGATGAATTTTTTTATATAAGTTTCTTGAAATGTTTAAATATCACACAAAAAAAATCAACTCAAAAATATTTTTTTTACTATTTTAAAAAAAGATGTGCAATAATGTGCGCAGGAACCTCTCTCTCTCTCTCTCTCTCTCTCTCTCTCTCTCTCTATATATATATATATATATATATATATATATATATATATATATATATATATATATATATATATAGTACTGCTCTTATGCGGACCAATCCGTATTTTGAGAGTGCGGACCGGACATGTGTCACCTGGCAATGAACCTAGAGAAGAGAGAGAGTGTGACTATAATTTAGTTGATAATTTCTAGGCTCATCGCCAAGTGACACATGTTCGATCCGCACTCTTAAAATGAGGACCGGTCCACATAAGAACATTATTATATATATATGTTCTCTCTCATTTTTTTGAAGATACTAAATTTTTAAGCATCGATGTAAAACTTTGTCCTTGGCTATTTTTCTCATCTTTTGCCTCTTTTTTCTTTAAGGCTCTTGCCAAAGATGTCCTTTCACGCAAAGGAGACTTCTCATTACGTATACCTTTCCCATTGTACACTCATATTTTTATCAAATAACATTAAACTCACGTAATAGTTCTTACATGGACAAACTCGGCACAATAAAAAATATTATGTAAATGACTAGATTGATAGGAGAACACCTCACTTAACTCATGTAACATATGACGTTATAATCCAAAAAATTCGTGCAAAGTGTGTATGGAGGCATATACAAAATGAATCCATTAAGAAAATCATGGTTGAATAACTCCATGCAAGCAAGATTAAGAATAATTCAATCATTGAAAATCATAATTAAATGTCCTAGTCACATGGATGCATGGAAGGTAGTGGATTCAAACAAACCAATATACCACACAAAATATGTAAAACCAAACTACACATAAACAAAAATCCTTTTGAGTTCTTAATTTTTTTTTAAATGACTCAAAAGACAAACAAAATATTTTTTGTATTTTTTACAATAAGACCCAAAAAAGAAACTAAAGATACAAAAGATACACATCATATAATTAGCAAAAGCATATAAGATGAAGCACAAAAGATAGTGTATGAAAACATGCAACCATAATTACTCATAAGATTTAGCATGCGAAGAATCATGTAATAACATGCGATAATCAACAGGCCTACCATTAAGTACCTCTAAAATGGATCTCCTAACCTACATAGATGTAACGCGGTGATCTAGGGTTTGGGGAAGTTTGGTAAAGCTAATCTTAGACTTCCTAGGACCTTTTAAAACATCATAACACTAATGCCTAAGATGACCTTTCCCACTGCAATGTGTGCAAGTGCAGACACGAGGAATGTTACCTTTAGGTTGACCTTTTTCAACATCCCTAGCAATGGTTAACTCTCTTAAAACTTTAGTCTCTTCTTTAGTAGCAAAAGTACTTGTATCATTGAAGAAAATTCCAAAACTGTCATATCTGACTTAGATGGTGCCTAACATCTTATCTAGTTTCTCCGATGTAAATTCCAAATCAAATTGTAAATGGCTTGAGTCTCTTACTTTACTTTCTACCTCCATAATCCTAGACTTAAGTATACTCTTAGAATCTTTAAATTCAAGGGGCTCCTTCTCCAAAACTTTCATCAAACTACAAAGATTATCTCTCTCGCCATCAGCATACTCTATATTCTCCCAAAGAGTCTTCTCACATTCCCTAAGATGATCAATCAATTTAGCATCATTGTTACCTAAGACATGTTCCTTAATTTTAAATTTTAAATGCAAATTATCCTTTTTCAACTTCAATGGCTCGGTGTACAACTCATCAAAATCCAAATTAAGCTCACTCTCCTCCTCATCTTCATCATCATTATCTTCTTCTTCTTCTTCTTCTTCTTCTTCTTCTTCTTCACTCCTCTCTTGGGAATCACAAGACCAAACCTTGAAACCATCATCCAAACAATCATCTTCAATGACAGAAGACTTGTCATCTAAGCCCATATGACTAGCCATAAACATGGTGTAGTTATGATCAATGAAAGAATCACATTCCTCTTTTGACTCACAATCACTAAGGGTAGATTTATATACCTTCAGTTTCTTTCCCTCCTTCCTAGTCAAGTGATACAATCATGAGAATAATGAACAAAACCTTGACATTCAAATAAATTATCCTAATCATCCACCTCCTTAAGACCATCCTGTAACACCCCACCCAATTAAATATCGGGTGATCAGTCCTTTATAAAATTTAAAACAGAATATCTAATTGGTTCATTCTTAGCATCACTGTCGAAAAAAATTTACTTTATTAATCACCTAATAATTAATTAAGCTAGCGTCAAAAATATATAATCCATTGATTAATATCTGACAATATAAATCGATAACACATTCACCAATCTCATGAATAAAATAATAATGAATAATAAACCATCTAACTGAATCAAATGAAACTGGAATAAATGTCCCAGTTAAATATCTCAAAACCAATAAACCATAATAATATTAAATCCCATATATAAAACTGAAATAAAAGAGTACAACTTCTCTCTTAAATAAGTGATAACTGGAAAGGGGTAACATGCCCTAACTGAAACAACAAAAAGAGGAACTGTGTGAAAAAGAGTGGAGGTGTCTGATAACGAGGATCTGCAACTTCACAACAGCTGCAGCACGTCAAATCATCTCATAGTCTATGCTTGGCGTCCCTGTGGCTATGATGAGTGCATAATTTTGTATATTTTATACCCAAATTTATACCTTGTTAGTCCCATTTTATGTTATTTAATAAGTTCTTAGGACTATTTGATTAGAAAGAAAAAAATGCAAGAATGATTGAATTTGAAATCAAAATGGCAATTCTAAGTAAAAAATGGGCACTTCGATAATTTTATAATATTCTTGTGCTATTATGTGAAAAAAGTTGCCTAGTGAAATTTTTGCAGGTAATGATGGAATTTGGTGCAAATTGATGATCAATTAAAAAAAGGGGCAAAAAAGCTGAGTTTTACGGTCGTTCAAAAAAAGCTTTTTTTACACTTGTGATATCGTAAAAAAAGTTGGAAATTTTTATACTCCGATGTGGATGAATCTTGGCATACGGGTTGAGCTAGAAAAGATAAGACTTTTCGGGTGGGGAGCAATTCCGTCCCTTACCACAATCCAAAGAATAAAGAGGTGAAGAGATAGCTACCAACACTGTTCGGCCAATCAGAGAGAGCCCCACCACAACTCAAATATCTCACCACTTGTCCTAGAAAAAGGACCCTTGGGCTCATAATTTCGTAGACAATTTTAGTAGAAAATTGAGAGATGAATTTTGGGGAGAAACTTTGAGAGATTGTAATCAATTTGAGGGCCAAGTTTTATCATTTTTAGAGGATTGAAGATTACTGTGAGAGAACTATTGGTAATTTTGGTTTATTAATGAAAATCTCCACTTATTCTTGTAATTTCTCTTTCATTATGGTAGCTTGATTATTTTATTAGGATTAGGGTGAAGTTTATCATAGTTAGCTAATATTGTCACGATAATTTTATCATTGTCTATTCCCGACTTGTTTTAATTGTTATTAAAGATTCAGTATTCATTTTAAAGCGACACGAGAGTGTATTTTAAAACCTTCAAAATTGTTTTGGCAATCAAGTTTTGAAATTTAAAGATTTAATTTTTGATAGATTATGCTTGCAATTTGAATGTTTTGATAGTCCATTCTTAAATACATTTGCAGATTTTAAAACTTGTATTTTCTTAGGGAATAGGGATTTTAGCCGTCTATTATAGAAGTTAAAACTATTTCGAACTTAAACGTCATATTTTTCGAATTAAACACGACGAGAATCGGTTTAATTTGAGTCATAAAAAGGTAATGACAATATCACATTAGTGTGCAATATTAGTTACGTGATAAATGGACCCCGAATCCTAATTATTTCCTAATTGTGTACAAATCTCTTGTGTTACTCTCATCTATCGTAGTTGCTTTTATTAGTATGGCTCATAATTATTCTTTATCCCATTCTATCTAGTTGGACAGTCACAATTCTATTAAAAGTTAAAATTTACAAATCTATGTGGGTTCGACCCGTACTTACACTCACTATTCTATAATAGCCCGTGCACTTGCAGTATTTGATAAAATCAAAAACAAGTTTTTGGCGCCGTTGCCGAGGATATGAAATTTTAAAATAAAGATGTTGTGACTTTCGGACTAGTTTGTTTTACTTTTTGCATTTTTTAAGTTAAAATTTCATAAAAAAAATAAAAAAATCCAAAAACAAAATTTATAAAAAAAAAAACTCTTAACGAGGCTAGAATTAAAAGTTACTCCAATGCAAACTTATCAAATCGATTTCGTTTCACCTTGTCTAGGATTGGTGGTTTTTAATGTGTCTTCGTACCGACCACCTACCTAGAGGTGAAATCAAAATTTGAGGAGATAATCGTAGTTGGTCGTCTTTTAAATTCTCCCCTGTCAAAGAGTAGGAGCAATCCAAAATAAATAAATAAATTCACGTGTTGTAAATTGTAATGGGTGATCCTCATATTGTTATCCCGTCATCTTTCTCATATTCCTCAAATGATCCTGTGGATGTATTTTTACAAAATACTGAAAATTTAGATGACTACGTATTTCCATTTAATTCAGATGGATCAGTAGTTATTTTAAAAATTAAAGAAGGTATGGATGAGACTCCAACCCCGGTAATTACTATTGGTCCACCAAAGTGTATCAATTGGAGAGAGGTGAACAAACGGTATAATGATACTATTTCTAAAAATAATCATGAATTAATTGGGAATAATCAATTTTGTGAGGAGAAAAAAATTGACAATCTTGACACGTGTAATACTTGTGATGATTTGGATGTTTGTCGAGATTTTTTTCCTAATTTGATTGTGATGCTGATTCTCCTTATTGGTTGGAAAATTTATTTGAGGATTCGACATCTGATTTTAGTGATACTTTAAGTATTTATGACGGTTCTCCTATTTTTGATGAAGAAAGTGTATCACCCTGTGATACCTTTTCTTCCCCCGTTTTTCATAAAATCTCACATTTAGGAGTGGAGTATGTATCCCCAATTTTACGTGACTATTTTCGAAAAAGGGATAGTAAATATCCCGATCTTTACTGCAATTTATTACCTTCATGTGATGCATCGACATATGATTCATGCGATTCAAATTTATTTATTATTGATGATGTCGGTGCGCACCATTATAACCATCGATTTAAGATTGAAATTTGTGTTGCGTGGTCACGCTCTCAAATTTATGATGTTTTGGCAGTTAGTGCTATAAAGTTTATTAATTGGAATGACCCACAACTTTTTCGATTATTAATCTATGGCGATGATGAAAATTGTCATGGGTTTGTGTATTACTAGTGTATTTATTTTATTTTATTTTTGTAAATTTAGTTAACATTATTCCCTCATTTTACTTCTTTACTTTATTTTCTTTGTCCATATTTTTATTTGAGCATACATTGAGGACAATGTAAAATTTAGGTTTGGGGGTAAGGATGGTATTTTTGAAAAAAAAAATTCAAAAATTCAAAAAGATTTTGAATATAATTGAGTTTTGAAACGATTTCTTAATATAGAATTAATTCATCGATGTCGCAACTTAAGAAATTTTTTACACATTAGCCATATAATATGATCGAAAATGGATATTTAGGAGAAAGTTAACATGCTTAAAGAATAAATGTGGAGATTTTAGGCCGGTGAGATATTGTGTCATTCATCGTTTCGAGAAATATAAATCAATCCAAGTTAAAATAACTCAAACTTTTCTTCAGTGATAAATTCGTTGATGATCTCAAATTCTTTGTTTTATTCGATTACTGAAAACAAATGGTCAAAATGTGAATCTGAAGCACTTGAAGTCTTAGTAAGTCATCTTGAGACACAAATCAACTTAACGAAACTTGAGAAATGAGATTAGGTCGTCGTTTGAAACGCGAAAATTAAGCCAATCTCCATATTTTTTACTTTATTCAGTTGCAAGCCCATTTGAGCCAAAAAGAAAATAAGTCTTTTGTTGAAAACCCATTATCCTACCCAGAGCCAACTGGGAGTTTAAAGACCGTAAAATGAAGTCATACCCATTTTCTGAGAATAGTAGGGTAAAATTACGGTAGGAAAAAGGCCAAAAGAAAATGAGGTTATAAAAATAATTTTTGAAGAAAGAAAAAAAGGGGGGAAGAAAGAAAGAAAAAAAAAGATGAAAAAAAATGTGAGTTAAAAAGAAAAAGGAAAGAGAAAAGAAAAATGGAGGTTAGAGGAAAAAGTTCCAAAAAGTCAAAATACCAAAAAATCTCTATATTCTCAGAATTTTTGAACTCCGAAATCCATTCTTTCTAGCCAAAATCCGAGCCTACAATACAACTAAAGAAAGTCCTAATCGATCTCAAGTAAAGTTAGTTATAGTGTGGAGAGAAGATGAATAAGATATATGGTGTGATTCAACATTTTCAAAAAGTAATCGATTTTCTATTCATGAGCTCATAATCATCCATTAATAATAATTTCATTTTTTTAACGATGTATATGTGAAATTTGTTCATCTAAACTTACTCTTTTATTCACATATACCGAGAGAAAATAATGCATTTTTGAGTGTTCGATTGAGAGTGCATCCCATGAGATTTTGAAATCAAGACGAACTTTCGAATAAGAAATGTAACGATCAAATCTTTTGAAATGAACGATTATATTGTCTAAGCACACATACACGATAAGTTGAGATTGAAAAGTAAAGTTCTACTATATTTATGAAGTTTGCATTCAAACTTGGTTATATTACTTTTGAGTCATTTGTATTGAGTTAAGTTTTTGAATTTTGTGGGTATATTCACTGAAAACCCTCACGAGACAAAACTCGTTCACTAGGGTAACCTAGGGGTTTAAAGGCTTGTTGCACATGCTAAGTGCGATCGTGATTCCTACGAAGGTGAGTTAGATTTTAAAATTTTAGTTTTGCTCGAGGACTAACAAAGTTTAGGTTTGGGAGTATTTGATGAGTGCATATATTTGTATATTTTATACCCAAATTTATACCTTGTTTGTCCCATTTTATGTTATTTAATAATTTCTTAGGACTATTTGATTTGAAAGAGAAAAAAATGCAAGAATGATTGAATTTGAAATCAAAATGGCAATTTTATGTAAAAAATGGGCACTTCGATAATTTTATAATATTTTTGTGCTAATTTGTGAAAAAGTTGCCAGTGAAATTTTTGCAGGTAGTGATGTGCAAATTGATGATCAATTCAAAAAAGGGGCGAAAAAGCTGAGTTTTTACGGTCGTTCGAAAAAAGTTGTTTTTACACTTGTGAAATCGTAAAAAAAGTTGGAAATTTTTATTCTCCGATGTGGATGAATCTTGGCGTGCGTGTTCAACAAGAAAAGATAAGACTTTTCAGGTGGGGGAAAATTTCGTCCCTTACTATAATCCAAAGATTAAAGAGGTGAAGAGATAGCTACCAACACTATTCGGCCAATCAGAGAGAGTCCCAGCACAACTCAAATACCTCACCACTTGTCCTAGAAAAGGGACCCCTGGGCTCATAATTTCGTAGACAATTTTAGTAGAGAATTGAGAGAGGAATTTTGAGGAGAAACTTTGAGAGATTGTAATCAATTTGAGGGCCAAGTTTTATCGTTTTTAGAGGATTGAATATTACTATGAGAGAACTATTTGTAATTTTGGTTTATTAATGAAAATCTCCACTTATTCTTGTAATTTCTCTTTCATTATGGTAGCTTGATTATTCTATTAGGATTAGGATGAAGTTTATCATAGTTAGCTAATATTATTACGTTAATTTTATCGTTGTCTATTCCCGACTTGTTTTAGTTGTTATTAAAGATTCGGTATTCTTTTTAAAGTGACACGAGAGTGTGTTTCAAAACCTTCAAAATTATTTTGTCAATCAAGTTTTGAAATTTAAAGATGTAATTTTTAATGGATTATGCTTGCACTTTGATTTTTTGATAGTCCATTCTTAAATACATTTGCGGATTTTAAAACTTGTATTTTCTAGGGGAATAGGGATTTTAGCCGTCTATTAGAGAAGTTAAAACTATTTCAAACTTAAACGTCATATTTTTCGAATTAAACGCGACGAGAGTCGGTTTAATTTGAGTCATAAAAAGGGAATGACAATATCAAATTAGTGCGCAATATTAGTTACGTGATAAATGGACTCTGAATCCTAATTATTTCCTAATTGTTAACAAATCTCTTATGTTACTCTCATCTATCGTAGTTGCTTTTATTAGTATAGCTCATAATTATTCTCTATCCCATTCTATCTAGTTGGACAGTCACAATTCTATTAAAAGTTAAAATTGACAAATCTTTGTGGGTTCGATCCGTACTTACACTCGCTATTCTATAATAGTCCGTGCACTTGCGGTATTTGATAAAATTGAAAACAAGTTTTTGGTGCCGTTGTTGGGGATTTGAATTTTTTTTTTTTAAAAGAAGAAGTTGTGACTTTCGGACTAGTTTTTTTTACTTTTTGCATTTTTTTAGTAAAAATTTCATTTAAAAAAATCCAAAAACAAAATTTATAAAAAAAAATTACTCTTAAAGAGGCTAGAATTATAAGTTACTCCAACGCAAACTTATCAAATCGATTCCGTTTCACCTTGTCTAGGATTGGTGGTTTTTAATGTGTCTTCGTACCGACCACCTACCTAGAGGTGAAATCAGAATTTGAGGAGATAATCCTAGTTGGTCGTCTTTTAAATTCTTCCCTGTCAAAGAGTAGGAGCTATCCAAAATAAATAAATAAATTCATGTGTTGTAAATTGCAATGGGTGATCCTCATATTCTTATCCCGTCATCTTTCTCATATTCCTCAATTGATCCTGTGGACGTATTTTTATAAAATACTGAAAATTTAGATGACTACGTATTTCAATTTAATTCAGATGGGTCAGTAGTTATTTTAAAAATTAAAGAAGTTATGGATGAGACTCCAACCCCGGTAATTACTATTGGCCCACGAAAGTGTATCAATTGGAAAGAGGTGAACAAACGGTATAATGATGCTATTTCTAAAAATAATCATTAATTAATTGGGTATAATCAATATTGTGAGGAGAAAAAAATTGACAATCTTGACACGTGTAATACTTGTGATGATTTGGATGTATGTCGAGATTTTTCTCCTAATTTAATTGTGAATGCTGATTCTCCTTATTTGTTGGAAAATTTATTTGAGGATTCGTCATCTGATTTTAGTGATACTTTAAGTATTTATGACGGTCCTCCTATTTTTTATGAAGAAAGCGTATCGCCCCGTGATACATTTTCTTCTCACTTTTTTCATGAAATCTCACATTTAGGAGTGGAGTATGTATCCCCAATTTTACGTGACTATTTTCGAAAAAGGGATAGTAAATATGTGGAACCTTATTGCAATTTTTACCTTCATGTGATGCATCGACATATGATTCATACGATTCAAATATATTTATTATTGATGATGTCGGTGCGCACCATTATAACAATGGATTTAAGATTGAAATTTGTGTTATGCGGTCATGCTCTCAAATTTATGATGTTTTGGCACCTAGTACTATAATGTTTATTAATTGGAATGAACCACAACTTTTTCGATTATTAATCTATGGCGATGATGATAATTGTCATTGGTTTGTATATTATTAGTGTATTTATTTTATTTTATTTTTTTAAATTTAGTTAACATTATGGCCTCATTTTACTTCTTTACTTTATTTTCTTTGTCCATATTTTTATTTGAGCATACATTGAGGACAATGTAAAATTTAGGTTTGGGGGTCAGGATGATATTTTTTGAAAAAAAAAATCAAAAATTCAAAAAGATTTTCAATATAATTGAGTTTTGAAACGATTTCTTAATATATAATTAATTCATCGATGTCTCAACTTATGAAAATTTTTACACATTGGCCATATAATATGATCGAAAATGGATATTGAGAAAAAAAGTTAACATGCTTAACGAAAAAAAAAAGAAGATTTTATCCCGGTGAGATATTGTGCCAGTCATCGTTTCGAGAAATATAAATCAATCCGAGTTAAAACAACTCAAACTTTCCTTCAGTGATAAATTCGTTGATAATCTCAACTTCTTTATTTTGTTCGATTACTGAAAACAAAAGGTCAAAATGTGAATCTTAAGCACTTGAAGTCTTAGTAAGTCGTCTTGAGACACAAATCAACTTAACGAAACTTGAGAAATGAGATTAGACCGTCATTTGAAACCCAAAAATTAAGCCTATCTTCACAATTTTTACATTATTCAGTTGCAAGCCCATTTGAGCCAAAAAGAAAATAAGTCTTTTGTTGGAAACCCATTATCCTGCCCAGCGCCAACTGGTAGTTTAAAGCCCATAAAACAAAGCCATACCCATTTTCTGAGAATAGTATGGTAAAATTACGGTAAGGAAATGGCCAAAAGAAAATGTGGTTGCAAAAATAATGTGTGAAGAAAGAAAAGGGGGGGGGGGGGGGAGAAAGAAAGAAAAAAAAGTTGAAAAAAAATGTCAGTTGAAAAGAAAAAGGAAAGAGAAAAGAAAAATGGAGGTTGTAAGAAAAAGTGCCTAAAAGTCAAAATACCGAAAAATCTCTATATTCTCAGAAATTTTGAACTCCAAAAGCCATTTTTCTAGCCAAAATTCGAGCCTACAATACAACCATAAAAAGTTCTAATCGATCTCAAGTGAAGTTAGTTATAGTCTGGAGAGAAGATGAATAGGATATATGGTGTGATTCAACGTTTTCAAAAAGTACTCGATTTACTATTCATGAGATCATATTCATCCATTATAAATAACTTCATTTTGTTAATCATGTATATGTAAAATTTGTTCATCTAAATATACTCTTTTATTCACATATACCGAGAGAAAATAACCCATTTCCGAGTGTTTGATTGAGAGTGCATCCCGAGAGATTTTGAAATCAAGACGAACTTTCGGATAAGAAATGTAACGATCAAATCTTTTGAAATGAACGGTTATATTGGCTAAGCACACATACAAGATAAGTTGAGATTGAAAAGTGAAGTTCTAATATATTTATGAAGTTTGCATTTAAACTTGGTTATATTACTTTTGAGTCATTTGTATTGAGTCAAGTTTTGAATTTTGTGGGTATATTCACTGCAAACCCTCACGAGATAAAACTCGTCCACTAGGGTAACCTAGGGGTTTAAAGGCTTGTTGCACATGCTAAGTGCGATCGTGATTCCTACGAAAGTGAGTTAGATTTTAAAATTTTAGTTTTTCTCGAGGACTAACAAAGTTTAAGTTTGGGGGTATTTGATGAGTGCATAATTTTGTATATTTTATATCCAAATTTATACCTTGTTTGTCCCATTTTATGTTATTTAATAAGTTCTTAAGACTATTTGATTAGAAAGAGAGAAAAAATGCAAGAATGATTGAATTTGAAATCAAAATGGCAATTCTCAGTAAAAAAAATGGGCACTTCGATAATTTTATAATATTCTTGTGCTAATTTGTGAAAAAAGTAGCCTAGTGAAATTTTTGTAGGTAATGATGTGCAAATTGATGATCAATTCAAAAAAGGGGCGACAAAGTTGATTTTTACGGTCGTTTGAAAAAAATTGTTTCTACACTTGTGAAATCGTAAAAAAAGTTAAAAAAATTTATTCTCCGATGTGGATGAATCTTGGAGTGCGTGTTTAGCAAGAAAAGATAAGACTTTTCGGGTGGGGGGAAATTTCGTCCCTTACTACAATCCAAAGAATAAAGAGGTGAAGAGATAGCTACCAACACTGTTCGGCCAATCAGAGAGAGCCCCACCACAACTCAAATATCTCACCACTTGTCCTAGAAAAAGGACCCTTGGGCTCATAATTTCGTAGACAATTTTAGTAGAAAATTGAGAGATGAATTTTGGGGAGAAACTTTGAGAGATTGTAATCAATTTGAGGGCCAAGTTTTATCATTTTTAGAGGATTGAAGATTACTGTGAGAGAACTATTGGTAATTTTGGTTTATTAATGAAAATCTCCACTTATTCTTGTAATTTCTCTTTCATTATGGTAGCTTGATTATTCTATTAGGATTAGGGTGAAGTTTATCATAGTTAGCTAATATTGTCACGATAATTTTATCATTGTCTATTCCCGACTTGTTTTAATTGTTATTAAAGATTCAGTATTCATTTTAAAGCGACACGAGAGTGTATTTTAAAACCTTCAAAATTGTTTTGGCAATCAAGTTTTGAAATTTAAAGATTTAATTTTTGATAGATTATGCTTGCAATTTGATTGTTTTGATAGTCCATTCTTAAATACATTTACAGATTTTAAAACTTGTATTTTCTTAGGGAATAGGGATTTTAGCCGTCTATTATAGAAGTTAAAACTATTTTGAACTTAAACGTCATATTTTTCGAATTAAACACGACGAGAGTCGGTTTAATTTTGGTCATAAAAAGGGAATGACAATATATAATTAGTGTGCAATATTAGTTACGTGATAAATGTACCCACCCCGAATCCTAATTATTTTTTAATTGTTTACAAATCTATTGTGTTACTCTCATCTATCGTAGTTGGTTTTATTAGTATAGCTCATAATTATTCTCTATCCCATTTTATCTAGTTGGACAATCATAATTCTATTAAAAGTTAAAATTAACAAATCTCGGTGGGTTCGACCCGTACTTACACTCACTATTCTATAATATCCCGTGCACTTGCGATATTTGATAAAATCGAAAACATGTTTTTGAAACCTAAAAAATTTTCACAAAAGAAATAGATTTGCAAGAGACGGGTTAGAGACCGAGTGTAAAATATTTTAAAGCAGTTTAGCAAGTATTTAAAATGTTGTAAAGCAAATACTATATACATGTTAGCTTTTCGAGCACTCACTTGATATTCTCACCTCTCAACTATTGTGCACCCCTAACGTAACTCTAAACCATTCTAGTCATCGTCATCACACCTAACTAGATTGTAGACATAAACTTTCTATCTATCAATCGTACTAATAACCTGTATTTCCCACATACTATTATTATTAAATGTTTTTGCATTACAATCCCGAGTAAGAGTTTCACAATAAGGTTAAGTGTTGACATACTTAACTTATTTAAGAATTCATTATATTCCTTATCTATAAATTTTATGCAGTAGATAGTATCACAAGCATATATACATATTCATCACTACATTATACATATACTAATACGGCACCCCAAGGTTCAGTTGCGGTGCATGCATACTCTGCTATCAAGTCCTGATACATCTCGTATTAAATAAGGACAATCGGTTCGGTATCTACCTCGAACCATAAACACAAATCACACATATTGGAGGCGGATATAGTTCCAAGCCTATAGTTACGCACATTCTTACGCACCCATATGACCGCCAACTTATTAACTCACCGATTAGTCTTTCCTAGGTTATATCTTTAGAGTAATGGTCTAAAATCCCCCCAATGGGCTCATCAGGAAAAGACAGTACACTATGCGAAAAACTCTCCCCGATAGCAAGCAGCGTAGGTATGTCATACAAATAATAAATCATAATATAGGTATTCACACAACCTATTTCAATTAGTAGGTATACACACAACCCACATATTATAATTCATACGTAGTATTATTCTTTTCACTAATACTTGTGATATATTTATTAACTTATGAATATTCTCCCCTCGTATTTTTCTAACGATGATTCACTACCCAAGAATCGTTTAACGTAATGAACCTAATTATCTCACTATTAATTTACCCTAATAATTATCGTGGGTTATTCCATTTCCCTCGAATTAACTACGTCGCAAGGTTTTATCTCAAACGGAACAATTTTCTTAACTATCCCAATATTTATTCGTCTCACTTTATGTAAACCTAATCTCCACTTTAGGCCTAATGTACTTATTATAGAACAATAGTCACAATCAATCAATCTAGGCAACCTCCAACGGGAATACCAACTAAAAATAACATTTCTTAAAATTTCCCTCACGAATCTTCCCTGATTTTTAAAATGCAGTTTTCAGACATTTCGGAGTCATTTTGGAAAAAAAGTATAGCGAATAAAATGCACAAAACAAGATTTTCTACGACGCTGCGTGAACATAATAGCCATTTTCGTAGCCAAAACTGCTCAAAACAGTTTCTAAAACGACCACTTAATTTACCCAATTTCGTAGACTTCGTTAAATTCAAGAAATTGTTTTACAATTCAATCATATCCATCAAAACCCAGATTTCTTCATCAAGATTCAATATAATTTCGTGGGTTTCATACTACCTACATGGAGGATCCTATTCTATATCAATTTCACCTAAGATAGTGATATATGTCTTCAAAAGTTCATTCAAATCACATGAATTTCATAGTTAATTTAACCTACACTAACATGAATATTATATATGTTATAACTTTGCAAGATTAAACACGTGACTCTTTTGTTAGCTCCGATCCGTTGAAGATGATGGTTATATAGGTGTTCTCCTCTCCTCGATCTACAATCCGACGGTAGTGGTGGTGCAAGAAGGTGGCTCTAGCCTTGGAACTCCTTTCCTCTACCTCCCATGGCCTCTTTGTGTCTTCTCTTTATTTCTCCTATAATTAGCCCTAACCCCCTTCTCTAATCAGATATATTGCACTTAGAAATTCGTAGGTGTTATTTCCCCAAAAATGCCCTCCCGGGATGCCGGTTTGGCCTAAAACTCTCCCGGGACCCAAACTAAACCCCCGGATAGACTTTTCAGACTATCTCAACCCTTCTGGAAACTTTGGTGCACTCAAAATGACCATATGGATGACTTAAAAATAAATTACTTTTTATTCCATTAAATTGAGTCCCGACACGACTCACACGCGCGTCCCAACTTAATTACCGTACTTGTCGTATTTCTCACTTGCGATAATTTTACATAAATTCATAATCATATATTACTTTATTCTCTAAGTAATATTAAATATAATTCACATCAATAAATACTAACCCTTGTCTCGCTAGTTAATATTTATTTTAATCCGGATTAATTATCAATTAATTTCTCATATTTAATTTAATTGATCCCATATTTAAAAAATCATTTAAAATATGGGGTGTTACATACTTCCCCCCTTACAACAGAATTTCATCCCGAAATTTAAAAAATAAAAGTATACCTGGTACAAACAACTCTGAATATTTTTCGCGCATCTCATCCTTGCGCTCCCAAGTAGACTCCTCAAGATTATGATACTCCCACTTGACCCGTACAAGTGGAACTACCTTCGACCTCAATATCCTCTCACTATGGACTAAGATAGACACCGATCTCTTTTCACATGAACTATCAGGTTGTAAGTCAATCTCTTTTAATGCAATGTGAGTGTGGACCCACTCAGCTCGGAGATACCGCCTCAGCGATGAAATATGAAACCCATCCTGAATACAATGCAGGTGTTCCAAAAGCCCAATCCTGCATTCTAGCGATCTAATACTTTCAATGATAGGAAATGGCCCTGTGTGTCTTGGTGCCAATTTCCCTTTCTTTTCGAACCTCATTATCCTCTTCACAGGAGACACTCGTAGTAGCACCAATTTCCCCACACTAAACTCTCGAAAGAATCGCTTGGCCTCGGCGTAACTTTTTTATCTCTCTTGGGCTAGTTGTATACGACTTCGAATTATCTTAATAGTGTTCGAATTATTCTGAATCAACTCTGGCCCAAGTAGCTTGTTGTCTCCCACCTTTAGCCAACGAGTAGGAGAACGACAAGGCCTACTATACAACACCTCGAATAGTTCCATGCCAATCGTACACTAATAGGAGTTATTATACGCAAACTCCATCAGTGGAAGATATCGTTCCCAACCTCTGCTCGAATCAAGGATAAACACTCGCAGCATATCTTCCAACATTTGATTCGTCCTTGGAATTTGGATATGTCTCAGTACTAAAACTTCATATTCTAACACTCAAAGTATCTGAACGTACTCAAAGTTAATTTCGTAATAATTATTTTGATACTTCCACTATATGTCAGTGTCACCGTTATAACTGAAAGTTCACTCCTTACTATAATACCCCGTATTTTTATGGCTTTTAAATTAGGGATTTATTAAATTTAATTGATATAAATTAATTTAATTTTAATTCGGAAAGTTGCTTTAAATATTTACTAGCGTGACGAGAGTTAGTAATTATTGGAAATTTGTTGAATGTTACTGGATGAGTATAGTAATATATGAGATTTATTTTATAAAATTGTCACGTGTGAATAAAATGGCAATTATGAAAATTTAAGTCGGGACGCGCCTGTGTCGTGTCGGGACTAAATTATTATTATATAAAGTGAATAAATTATAAGTTGCTCATATGGTCATTTTGAGTGCACCAAAGTCTCCGTAAGGGTCGAGATAGTCAGAAAAGTGTACCCGGGGGTTTAGTTTGGGTCTCGGGGCGTTTTTAGGCCTATTTAGTACCCCGGGAGGGCGTTTTGGACATTTCGGAATTTTGGGTAATTAAAGCAACGAATTTGCTAGGGTTATATCAGATAGAAAGTGTTATCTTATAGGGTTAACATAACCAAAAACTAATGACGTCCATTGGAGAGGAAGAGGAGAAGCTTTCCAAGGAGTTCTAGGCTAAGAACTCCTTCGTTTGTGCCGCCGTCACCGCCAAATGTAGATCGCGCAACAAGGATCTCAACCACACCAAATTCTTCCACAAATCTGAGACTAAATTTCAGGCAAGTATCTATCTTGCTTTTATCAAGTTAATGCTCTTTTATATTAGTCTAGGATTGATTGGAATTAGTGTTCTTGAAAGAAAACGTTAATTGGAGACAAAAATTGCATGTTGTAGAGGTAGAGATCATATTTCTGGAAATCATTTTTACATGTAGAGGTTGAACCATGAATTTCCATGGTATTAGTGATAGAAAATCTAGAAAAGAATGGAAGAACACTAAGTTAAAGAAAAATTAGGATTCTTGAGACTTATAAAGATTTTTACCCTTTTATCTTGTTATATATGATGAAAATTCGCATGTCTTACGTAGGATATTGTTTATATGGGTATACAACACTTGTAGTATAAGTGGTTGAGAGTTTGGGACTGAAACATGATGATTTGGAGGAGTTTGGGGTAAGATTTCCGTAGCTGGGTTTTCTGCAGATTCTCCATAACTACTTGATCGATCGATCGAGCCCAAATCATCGATCGATCGATGGATCGATTGATCGACCCCCTTTCATCGATCGATCGACCCCTCCTGGAAAACTGCATTTTTGCTCGTGTTAGCTTAATCAGATTTTATGCATAGTAAACCTTGATTAGGGTTTCTAGAACTTAATGAAATATAAAAAGGACCAGTAGGGTCAAGATAAACCCCGTTAAGTGGGACTTTAATGTGAAGGGAGATAAAGGGTAATCGGCGAAAATATTAATACTTAGAAAATCATACGTGCGTTGATTTATTAATCGAAATGTCTAGGAAGTTGGAGTAGAAGGTAAGTGAGGGACTACTGAAATGGTACTTAAGTAATGATAATAACTCGAGAGACGAGAAGTGAGTTTAAAATGACTCAATTACGAGAATAAACTGAATGAGTCCGTTATATGAAATAATCGAGTAGAATGGGTAATAACGGATAATTTTAAATATGGGTCGCGAGCGCACCTAATTTAATAATGTGGATGTGAATACATATTTATATATGACAATGTGATTGTGCAAATATTATTTCTGTGTAAAAATCGTACCCGGGCTACTTGCTATCACGGGAGGTTTCCGCGCCGGGATAGTCTTATCTCGATGTGACCTTTATGGGGGATATTGGCTTGTACCCTAGAACATAGAATTCCCTGGTACAGGCTATCTGATTGATAGTGCAGACGGGCCTAAGAGACGTGTGGGTATGTACTGACCTCTTAGGACCGGGATCTATGCTTCGCCTCCATTTGTATGTGTTTGTGTTAATGCAGTTCGAGAGTGATTCCGAACAAGAATTTCCCTAAAAATGTGTGATATAGGGACTTGATAGCAGAGTATGCCAGCACCATAGTTTTTATGTGAGGTGCCGTTAGTATTTATGTATTATATGAGTGATTGGTATATATATACTTATTTATGGAAACTTTGCACCATAGATTTTATGTGGGGTGCCGTTTGTATATATATTATAAGTGTAACTAATATATATACGTATATCTATATGAGAACTTTCTACTGAGTGAAATAGTAGTTAAGTAAAGTATGAAATTCTTCAACTTGACTATAAGTATTCGGAAGCATTATAACGATACAGAATTATTCTAAATAACGTAAGAAATCTTAAAGAGATAGATTTTTCAAAAGTGAATATCATAACCTAAATTTCACGTGTTAATACTTATGGAGAATAAGTTAGAAAGATATATGGGATTCTTTAGTACGGTAGACGTGCACATTAGATGAGAGGTGAGAATTCTCAAGAGAGTGTCGCATACTAATATGACTGTTGCGTTAGCCGGTATAACATTTTAAATACTTGCTAAACTATTTTTCAAACTGTTTTACATTCGGGCTCTGACCCGTTTGCTATTATCTCTGCTCTCTTGTGTATATATATGTATGTATTACAGGTGCCCAGCCACAGGGGTGTCATGCTTAGGATTCATTGGATGGAACGCGCTGTAGCTTTTGTAGGAGTTGCAGGCCATTGCTTAGACGACCTCACTGTGACTCTACTTCTAGTTCAGCTTTATCCAGTGGGGGCATGTGTCGCCTTTTTCAATTATTTAGTTGGTTTTGTCAGATATTGTAATTCTTTTACTTTCAGTATCTTTATTTCAGGATTTATTACTGCCAGGATGTTTTCCTTTAGTATTTTAATGTTGGGATTTATTTTTTATGGTTAAACTCTTGAATGTTCATTTTTATACTTAATATGTGACTCTTAAAATGTTAATGGTTAAAAGTTTTATAATTGGATTTAATAAAATGGAAATAAGGTTTTTAAATGGTTTGACACTTAGCTTAATTAATCAGGGTGTTTGAATTTGAAAAAAAAATTCATTTGCGACAGTGATGCTAAGAATGAACCAACTGTTCACCTTGATTTTAATTTAATAAAGGAGTGATCGCCCGGTATTTAATTAGGCGGGGTGTAACACTTACTATCCCAGATTAGCTACAAGCCATTGCCACTCTTATATGCTAATATATTTCTTTAGGTATTGCCAATTTAATCACATATCGAATCATCGTGAAACTCACTAATAATGCTTCAAAGAGATGATCCTACACTATACTGGCTCTTTTATCTCTATATTGGAAAGTTCCATATTTCTTAGGTGCCAATTTGTCTCGATGCTAAATCTCATAACACTCACTTTGGGAGGCCCTCGTAACAAATCCTGACTACTTATATCAGGTTCCAAACTTAGTTTACGGTGGTGTACTCTCACTACCATCCTGAATTATACGAAAAGGACATCCTAATCACCTACATCTTAATCACCTCCTGTCTACCCACGTGAGCCTTTTACATCTTTAGTTGGTTATGACGTAATTCACATTATATTACTCCTCTATTCGGAGTGGCTCATGTTTATCCCAAATATATAAAATGTAACCTCTTTGTATTGTTCGACACTCTAATCACCCATTTTTGTCTACTATTCAATTTCTGGTGACTTGCCCCACTCACAATGCACTATATTCTCTTTTGAGAAGACAAGACTGTGTGATAATTGATTAAACTAGATTCGCAAGTTTCCAAGAATCCCTTATTTAATTAGAGTCCCTAAACATGCATCTAAGGTGCGTGTGTCAACCAATAAATAAATAAAGCATGTGACACAAAAAATATGCTGAGACACAGAATTCAGGAACAAATCCCTTTCGGGTAAAACCTTTATTTCACTATGAATATACAAGCCGCAACTTACAATTACATAGAGAAATCTGCAATGGATCAACGCGCAGCCAACCCACAAAGACACGCAGTCTTGAACTCAGCAAGAGAATACACGCAGCACCCTCCAAGGTATCGCAGCCCAAACAACGAAGGAAGAACCGCAGCTCTCCTCAATGACACGAAGCCATAAAACTTTGTAGAGACTCCCTCAGCAATGACACGCAGCCCTCGGTTGCAAAGATCTCTCCACAAAGATGAACAACAACAAAGTTTGTGTTCTAGGGTTCCAAAAGATTCACAAAAGTAATTGGGATTTTTGTGTGTGAATCAAAAAGATGTTTGGCACATCAAAAAATGAAGTCTTGTTGTGTTTGTACTCTTAAAAACGTTTTCTCAAAGACTTGAAGAAATACACCATCGGAACAGTTATATATATAGGAAACATAAGATGGTGGTTAAAAAACACACAGAACTGCTCGAGTATATCCCAGGCGGACCGATCCGGCTTGGGGGCGGATCGGTCCGGATGACCGGATCCGTTCTTTTATTCCAGGCTTCATCGGTTCGCTTGCGGTCCGGGGTATACTGGATCTGCAGCAAGCGGATCGGTCCGGGTAGAGGGCGTACCGATCCGGTTGCGGATCTGTCCGGTTGAGGGGCGGACCGGTCCGGCTTCCCAGAAAAATAAAAAACTTTTAAAAGCCTCATTTTGCTTGAAAAAACTTACTTCTTATTTTTATAAAAAACATTTTATAAAAATTTCCCAATACTAAATATGAACTTTAAGGAACGTAAAAACACAATTTTACCAAGTTCATTCACGCAGAGGCTATGATGTTGAAGATGCTTTGATATTCGAATCCGTTGATGTAGATGCGATCTTAAGTTTCTTCAACGGTGTAACGGCGTACGACATACAAATTGATAATGGACAAAAATGTCCTTACATCTTTATCTCATTTTAGTCCTACCTCTATTTTACCCATGCATTTACCTCATTATTTCATATGCTGTCACATTCTCACCTCGTGAATGATACTGAACATTTCAACTAACTAGGGCACCCAAACACCTTATGTTTTGAGCATTTAAGCACAAATCAATCGAGCGTAATATACTTGCAACACACGTAATATACTTTGGCCTGACTATACGATAAGGTTATACTCAACCACCCAACTAGTTGTAACATAATTATTTTATAGGTTGTCCCACCGATTTACTCGTGGTGTAAACATTGTAAACTAGTTATCGCTTTAAAATTATATGGATCTACCGGATTTAATTTATAATATAACTATCAAATCTTAGTTATATTCACGTATGTGTACAATAGCTACGGAACTAAACCCAGGTACTAAAGACCAAACCTCTCCCAACTTCCAACGTTCACTAAGTTTCATGTGTGGGATGTCTCGCAAAGCGAAATCAAAATAAGGAAACCCCTTATACACTACTATCTAACATTGTTGGTCGTCGAGATTCGTTAGGTCCTCACTCCATAACATGTACCTAAGAATTCCCGTCTACTGACATAACAAGTCTACTCATCCACTCTCATGTCACCAAAGATGACAAATAATACGGTGCCCTTACTATCATAAGTTCCTAGAGCTATATATATTAATGAGCTATATATCTCTGATCGATAAAGAACATAAATCATCCTGAATCACATCAGTAAAAAGTCCTTACGCACCGGGATCAAATATAACTGGACAACATACTCACCAAAGTTTGTAACATTTCCATATCTATATATAACATCAAGGATATAACTCTTTATATTTGATCATAATATAACATGCCATATATGTAAGTAGGATCAACCCTCTTTCAAACTATGCCTCTCAAAATAATGCATCTCACCCAAAAATAACGAGCACGATAGTCTTATCTCCCAACCTACTACCGCTTAAATTCTCGGTATACCGTTACTACATACGATCATAATAAGTTCTACTTTCTTACTCTCAAAAGTAGCAATTCATAACATCAAATCCTCTCAGTGCCCATAACCGCTCACCTATGGGTGACACCGAAATGATACCCGCTACCCAACGATAAATATACATATATATGATAAGTCTAATACTGCCAATGCACCCACTAAACTCGACTCACCCTTGAATTTAGTGTTGATAATCATACCGTGTGATGCACTCGTGTCACCTGAACTAATCCCGTATTTACAAGGGTGGAATAAATATATTACCTCCTTTTGGTATCTGCCACTCCATATCGTCGGTTCCTTAAACTTACTCTCGTACCAAAACTGATCCCCAACCTGTTACAACGATTATACATCCAGGATTTCCTCCTGTAGTTTCTCCATGCCTCGTTTTGGGTAATTCCTTCTTTTATTATGGCCTACACTTTCTTGAATGAAGCATCAACCTAAAAATCTCTTCTCGATGTAACAACCATCAGAGAAACACCCATGTCCCGAACCTAGCCCTGCTGGCCTCCTCCGTCCTTCTATTTAGTCCCAACGATCCTGAGGAACGAATATTCTGTAGACCTTACAAGTACTAATTGAACCCACCACTCTTGGGTTGGTAAACCCTAGCCTAGCTGTCTTAGCCCGATTTCCTTTATCGAAAATCTCGCTCCTCCTGCTGTTGTGCTCCACTGGCACAGTTCCCAGTTTTATTGGTCTCACTATCTTGCTGTGAAAAAGTTCACAAATGACACTACTCTGTATACATAGGACACCTTCCTGTGCTATACCATGTCTTTGGCCTCACTGGCTATGTTGGGGTGTCCTCCTCTCCGACTTGGTAGTCTTGGGCCTAATTGTTACTCCCGTTGTCCTTCTGGCTATGCTGGCCCTATGGAACTTATTATTGGACTTTATGGCCCTGATTGACTCCATCATCATTTTATAGGAATTCAATCAATCAAAATCATCTAAATGGGTTCCCTACTGGGTATACTCTCATGAGGTGCTTCACTAACACCATTAAGTCTAGTCTTGCTCTTTGGCTAGATTATCTAACCCTCCTGGCTCACTTATTCTAGAAGTGATGATATAAACTTTTAAATGTACAACCTTGACGACATTGACATTAGTCATCCTAGATGGATTTCTCATCCATACTTTTGAATTCTACATACAGGTCCTTTATCAACTATAAACCCTTTTTTTTTACACCCATTCACCATGTACGAAGTTCATTAATCAAATCAACCTTTCTCTCACTATCAGTCTCTATCTTACCCACTTGTGGTAAGTTTCAAAATTTTGTTCGCATCTCTATTAGAACATCAAATGGAAGACCTCACGGTTAAACCGTAGCCCAGATTTGTCGTTGAATTTCACACATACTTCTTTATATGTGGTGACTGACTCTCATCACTTAATACCGCTCCTATGAGATAAAAAATTGCCCGAAATTAAATTATGGGTGTTTTTGCACTTCACCCTACAAAGTTGCCTTTGGATTCTCTTCTTCCATTGGCCCATTACACTTTCTCTTCCCCGCATCTTTATAGATGGCTCATCAAAATAGTTCTTCCGACTCCCCCTTGTCAGCTTCGCTGGGTGAGTCTGAAATTTGCACCACCGTTATCCACTATGGAGCTTGGGGAATCCACTATTCCTGAGTGATTATTTTATTATTAACCGCCTGAACAATATTGTTGGTGACTCCTATCGTGATCACTATTTCTCGAATACTCTATGTATTCTGCCGAGCCTCTCCTCCTGCAATCCTCTTAATGGCCCTCGTTGGTCAACCTGTAATGTTCGGTGTATAAAGCCCAACCGAACTCGTATATGAATTTCATCAATTACTTAATAGCATGAGAACGTAAGTCACAAATGTAAAGGAATACAAGAATTCTATGATAAGGCTCTATATCAAATAACACTACACTGAAATGTGAAAAGCCGCATGTAACACCCCGTAATTTTGAGGATTAAATATTTAATTATTTTTGGGAGTTATAACAATATTTGAATTGGAGAAACTTAAATTCATGAGTTGGAGAATTTATTTGAGTGAACCGAATTATTTATAACTGACGACTTTTAAGTTTAATGGTTCAAAATCTAGTGTGTCACATTTTGAGGTCGAAATTGGGAAATTTTGAAAAGTATTTCGGATGGCAATTCCGAGTGCGCGGTTGCATCCGGATGGGTCGAGATAGTCAGAAAAGAGTACCCGGGGGTAGTAATTGGGTCTCGGGGTATTTTTGAGCATAACCGGGCCCACACGGGGCGAGTCGGTCCTTTTTAATTAGGCCCACATGGCCAAAAATGGGAATTGGTATTTTTAACCTAATGGAGAGATTAAGGAATGACAGCCAACATAACTCGAAACCTAGGGTTTGAGAGGGGATTTGGGGGGAAACAAGTCAAGAGCTAATTGGAGGTTATTGGAGCCAAATTGAGGGACTACGCCAACGGATCAGACACTACGAACACTTACAGGCAAGTGGTTAATTGTTGTGATTTCTAAATTATGATAATCAATTCATATCATAGTGATGTGTATATGAAAATTTCGTTTTGGATGTGTGACCAAAATTTAAATTGGGTTTTTTGGAAATTAATAAATTAATGGGATTAAGGGTGAGATTTATTGTGTTTAGATTCTAGGATGAAGAGGAATGAATCGTATGTTAAAATCAGTGAGAACAGATGGTTAATTGCTGAATAGATGAATGAAATTCGTATTGGGGGATTTGAAACCCGAATAATACCCAAATCGAAAAAAACGTTGGAATAAATGGTTATTGACAATGAATTAAGGTCTGTGGGATGTTTAGACCCTTTTCTTATTCTGGGGATATGTTGTTTGTATTTGGGTAAGAGCTTAGATAGAGAATCAAAGCTTAAATTTTCATCCATGGCTGACAACGGCTGGAGAGAATGAATACTGGAACGATCGATCGATCGACCCAGGGGGCTCAATCGATCGAAGGTGCAGAAATCTAGGCAGTTCGCTCAGTTTATTATATAAAGGGAAATTTATTAGAAAGTGAGTTTCATACATTAATAAGTGATAAATAATTATGAAATAAATATTCCTAGCAATTATGGGAGAAAGTAATTGGGACTAGGATGAATTTATGTGGGGCACTTAATGAATGGATTTGAGAAATTTTATTCCAAAATAATGAGATACGGATCAAGTGAGTGAATCCGGGTATATTGGTCAAGCGACCCCAAGATATTAAATTAAGTTTGGAGATAAACTATTTAATTTAGAGTCGGGATATAGACTCGGGAAATAATAAATTTCGGGCCAAGTGAATCGAGTCCGGGTATGTTGATAATTATAGGCAAATATAATTGGAAAATTTATGGAAGTAAATGTGTGACACATTGTAGGCGAAAATGTGGGTATGATATTATGAGATGTAAAATGGACCAAGTGAGCGAGTCCGGGTATGTTGGTTAAGTGACATCAAGTGTTAAATTAATTATTGAGAGAAAGTAATTAGTTTCAGGGAAGGTATGACCATAGACTCGGGGAAAGTATTTTATTAATTGAGGCGTGAATTAAATATTGGACCATAGACTCGGGAAGATGATAAATTATTAAGTGAAAGAATTAATTATGTTGAGTCGGGCCACAAACTCAGGAAATTACAGGCAGTGTACGGGATTTTGAGTACACGGTAAAGCCGGGATTTATATTATATATATACAGTGTAGTGATAGTATATATATACGTGAATATATTGTGTGTGATATTAAAAATCAGTGGGTAGATATTTATTTAATTTATATACTCTAGTGCTATTAGGGGAGGTTGCGCGATGTGGGTGAATCCCCTAGCTTGAGGAGTAGGGTGAGTATATCCCCAGGTCATAGCGTCCGGTATATATGGGTGAGGGATTACCTCACTTTCAGGGAAGGAATATGATCGCCTCCACTTCGTTTATGTTTTGGGCCAGGTTGGGGAGCGATTCAAACTTGGAAAAACTAGGTTTTGTGAGCACACCTAGTGAGATAGCATTTTAGAGGGAATCATCCGGCGAGGGTATACTCGAAGGGATGGATATACATATGTTATATGTGTGGATATTGTGGTAAAGGTACGTATATAATGGTAGTACATATTATATACGGGTAATAATACAGTGTGTGATGTATTTACTTTATATAACTTGTGACACGATTATATGCTGCTATTTAAGAGGAATTAATTAAGTTAATTGTGAAATAACTTATAATTCAAGAATCATTATACTCGGGTTAGAGTAGTATGGCAAGGGAAGGTTATACCAAGACTAGTTGGACGGGGTAGTACAACTAGGTGGGGTTAAGGTAACCGGTAGGTGTGCACAATAGTGGATGGGTGAGAATGTCCACAAGGGAGTGCGACACTAACTTAAATATGAAGCGCATTCATGCATTTTAAATTACTGCAGTTAATTCACTTGCTAAATATTTTCAAAATGTTTTGGGTTCTGACCCTTGATATAAAATTATTTTCAAAACATTTTAGGTGTCCAGCCACAGGGACGCCAGGATTGATATTCCATTCCAGGGATACGGAGCTGCGGCATATGTGGATGCTAGTAGGAGTTTTGATTAGACGCATCATTCATTCATTCCTAGAGTAGGAATCTTGTATCAGTTTCAATTTTATTTAGGGCTTGTCGCCCAGACTTCTCGGAACAGTTTTCATGTGTAATTTATTCAGGTGTTTAATATTTGTATTGGATTATTTCTTTGGTGGCCGGTGATTTATTCGGCAAGTTGTGTAATTATGATTCAGTTTATTTTCATTCAATTGTGTGAATGGTTTATATTTTAATTCCACATATACTGTTTTGTTTAATTAAAAAGTTAAAATTGGCACCAACTTTTGGAATACTAGGTGGTTAGTAAGATTTAAAAAGTTTTCGACAGTGATGCTAAGGATGATCCAACTGGGATTCCTATTTTAATTTGGTATAGGACTGATCACCCAGTATTTTATTAGGCGGGGTGTCACAGATGGTATCAGAGCATCAGGTTCTAGTGTCCTTAGGATCTGTGCGGCTTTTCACATTTCGGCTTAGCAATCTTTAATATCGAGCCCTATTATAGGATTGTTGTATTCTCATACGTATGCGCATATACGTTCTTCTGTGAAATTTATATTTGAGAGTGAACTCATACAAATTCGATTCTCATTCCAAATGACGCCCAGGAGAGCAGGAGAAGCTAGGGCAGCAGGGGGAGATGAGACGAGGGAGGCTCGTTGGGAGCAAGAGTTACCGCAGCTACGGCCAGAGATGATTTTGGCAGCACAGGTAACTGAAATAGTGGCACAAGCAGTTGAAGCGACGGTGGTCGCAACGGCAGGGTACTTTCCACGGGATCAGCCACAAGTGTTAGTGGCGCCTGATAATCAGACTCTCGCGGAGTCGTCGGGGTGGAAGAAAGAGAGAGATGTTATTTTTAGTGGGATACCACCAGAGTTGCGAGGGGGTTCAGATGTAGTGCTAGCGTATCAAGGAAGATAGATATCCAGCGTCACCTACGCATGGGAGATTGCGATGAGGTGCGGAAGCAAATTCTTACTACTATTAGTTTAGTGGGAGCAGCGCTACAGTGGTGGGAGTCGATCACCACAGTGAGGAAAGGGACACACTAGCTATTGCAGAGTTTTGGGTGCGGTTCGACCGCAAGTATTTTCCTCCAGCGGTTGAGACCGAAATGAGGAGAAGATTTAGAAAGGTGCCTCGGGGAGACCGTTCAGTGGCCGATTACGAGGAAGAATTCACTCGTTGGAAAAATTTTGTACCGGATGAGGTAAGCAAGGAAAAGAGAAAGAAAGCAAAGTTTATGGGCGGGTTAGTCTGGAGAATCAGATAACCTTTAATTGATAATTCCGCATTAGTAGATTATACTGATGTCATTAACGCAGCACTCCGGCACTGTCGGGAATATCGCTTCCACGTGAAAGGAAGCGGGAGGGGAGTGGGAACTAACCAGTCGGATAAGGCTGGAGGGAACAGTACCAGTGGGGTATCCCAGCAGCAGACTGGGGGAGATTAGGGGCAGGATTTCCGACAAGGAAACCACGCCAAACAATTTAGAACGGGAGGCTATCGGCAGGACGGCCAGGGATTTCAACAAGGTCGGCCTGAAAGGGACAAGTGGTAGGTTGAATGTATTAGAAGGTGTTTCGTTTGTGGGGAAAGAGGGACACTTGAAGAGAGATTGTCTTAAGCATGGCAGGGGTCAAATACAGGACGAGGTCCTAGATGTACAACCACTAAAGCAAGTCATGGGTGCATTCGGGCAAGGAGAAGATGCTCCAGAACCCGAGGGTCAGCCGATGCAGCTGGAGTATAGAGGTAATTATTTTTACCCTAGGGGCATGGGGTATATTTTTGAGTGACAAGGAGGATGTCACAATATAAGACTTAATTTTCACTAGAATTCACAGGTGAGTCGAATTTAGTGGGCGTGTTGGCGGTAGCAGCCATAGTATGTGGATAAACTTTCCGTGGGGTAGCGGAGTTCCTTGGTGTTCTTCACGGGAGAGTGGAGGTATACACTGAGTGAAGGTTTGAATTATGCGAGGAGTACTACTTTCGAGAATTATGGGAGTAGGGTTGATAATATTTCCTAAAAATCGATTGGATAGCGATGGAATTTAACTATTGTGTATAGTGGTGTTAGGTTTTGGTGTTCGCAACACCAGGGTATGGTTGGTACTAGGTATCACTGGAGAGGCCGTATAGCCTATATATATGTGGATATATATGTTGTATTGCGTGGTGCGATAGCACATAGTGAGGTTTTGTGTTCTCACAGTTTATCCCGGTAAGTGGGGATGTTTACTGAAATGAATCGGGGTGGTTAGAATTATTTTCGAGCAAAGAGAGATAGCTCGGGGTTTATTTTGCCCAAGAACTAGTGATAGTAAGGGCGCGGTATTTTATGTTGTCTTTGGTAGCATAAGGGTAAGCGTACATACTTTTGTGTTGAGAGACAAGTATTTTGTGGGAAGATGTTTGGACGTTAGTACATGGGTTAGATACCCGGGCAGTAGTTATATATGTATATATATATATATGTGTGTGTGTGTGTGTGATATGACTACGGGTTCGAAGTTATATTATGGGTTATAGCTATCATAGTCGGGTAACTATCGTGCGGTAAAGCGCGGGGATAGGATGGATGGGCACCCGGGTTAATTAAGGCAAATTTTGTGCGGTTAAGCACGGGTATAGGGTGTATGGGCGCCCTGGTTAATTTAAATGCATACTTGTGTAACGTATGGTTAGAAGCGGATGGGATAGATATAGCGAGCTTAGAGGCTCATGACTAGAGAGTGATATGCGAAGCTTGGAACATTACGCTCATTTTAATTTCGAGGGAGAAATTCTTTTGTAAAGGGGGGAGTATGTAACACCCCGTAATTTTGAGGATTAAATATTTAATTATTTTTGGGAGTTATAAAAATATTTGAATTGGAGAAACTTAAATTCATGAGTTGGAGAATTTATTTGAGTGAGCCGAATTATTTATAACTGGCGACTTTTAAGTTTAATGGTTCAAAATCTAGTGTGTCACATTTTGAGGTCGAAATTGGGAAATTTTGAAAAGTATTTTGGATGGAAATTCTGAGTGAGCGATTGCGTCCGGATGGGTCGAGATAGTCAGAAAAGAGTACCCGTGGGTAGTAATTGGGTCTCGGGATATTTTTGGGCATAACCGGGCCCACACGGGGCGAGTAGGGCCTTTTTAATTAGGCCCACATGGCCAAAAACGGGAATTGGTATTTTTAACCTAATGGAGAGATTAAGGAATGGCAGCCAACATAACTCTAAACCTAGGGTTTGAGAGGGGATTTGGGGGGAAACAAGTCAAGAGCTAATTGGAGGTTATTGGAGCCAAATTGAGGGACTACGCCAACGGATCAGACACTACGAACACTTACAGGCAAGTGGTTAACTGTTGTGATTTCTAAATTATGATAATCAATTCATATCATAGTGATGTGTATATGAAAATTTTGTTTTGGATGTGTGACCAAAATTCAAATTGGGTTTTTTGGAAATTAATATATTAATGGGATTAAGGGTGAGATTTATTGTGTTTATGATTCTAGGATGTAGAGGAATGAATCGTATGTTAAAATCAGTGAGAACAAATGGTTAATTGCTGAATAGATGAATGAAATTCGTATTGGGGGATTTGAAACCCGGATAATACCCAAATAAAAAAAAACGTTGAAATAAATGGTTATTGACAATGAATTAAGGTCTGTGGGATGTTTAGACCCTTTTCTTATTCGGATGATATGTTGTTTGTATTTGGATAAGAGCTTAGATAGAGAATCAAAGCTTAAATTTTCGTCCATGGCTAACAACGGCTAGAGAGAACAAATACTGGAACGATCGATCGATCGACCCAGGCGGCTCGATCGATCGAAGGTGCAGAAATCTGGGCAGTTCGCCCAGTTTATTATATAAAGTGAAATTTATTAGAAAGTGAGTTTCATACATTAATAAGTGATAAATAATTATGAAATAAATATTCCTAGCAATTATGGGAGAAAGTAATTGGGACTAGGATGAATTTATGTGGGGCACTTAATGAATGGATTTGAGAAATTTTATTCCAAAATAACGAGATACGGATCAAATGAGTGAATCCGGGTATATTGGTCAAGCAACCCCAAGATATTGAATTAAGTTTGGAGATAAACTATTTAATTTAGAGTCGGGATATAGACTCGGGAAATAATAAATTTCGGGCCAAGTGAATCAAGTCCGGGTATGTTGATAATTATAGGAAAATATAATTGGAAAATTTATGGAAGTAAATGTGTGACACATTGTAGGCGAAAATGTGGGTATGATATTATGAGATGTAAAATGGAACAAGTGAGCGAGTCCGGATATGTTGGTTAAGTGACATCAAGTGTTAAATTAATTATTGAGAGAAAGTAATTAGTTGGGCGTCGGGACATAGACTCGGGAAATATTAAGTTACGGGCCAAGTAAGTGAGTCCGAAAATAATGATTGGGTGACACCAAGATATTAAATTAATAAGTGTGATAATTAATTTAATTAGAGTCGGATTGTAGACTCGGGTAGGATTAAATTAATAAGAGTGATAATTAATTTAATTAGAGTCGGATTGTAGACTCGGGTAGGATTAAATTAATAAGAGTGATAATTAATTTAATTAGAGTCGGATTGTAGACTCGGATAGGATTAAATTAACAAGAGTGATAATTAATTTAATTAGAATCGGATTGTAGACTCGGGTAGGATTAAATTAATAAGTGTGATAATTAATTTAATTAGAGTCGGATTGTAGACTCGGGTAGGATTAAATTAAAATGTGTGTTAGTTAATTTAATTAGAGTCGGGTGATAGACTCGGAAAGGTATTAAATTAATAAGTGTGTTAATTAATTTAATTAGAGTCGGACCATAGACTCGGGGAAGGTATTATATTAATTAAGGTGTGAATTAAATATTAGAGTCGGACCATAGACTCAGGAAGATGATAAATTATTAAGTGAGAGAATTAATTATGTTGAGTCGGGCCACAGACTCAGGAAATTACAGGCAGTGTACGGGATTTTGAGTACACGGTAAAGCCGAAATTTATATTATATATATACGGTGTAGTGATAGTATATATATACGTGAATATATTGTGTGTGATATTAAAAATCAGTGGGTAGATATTTATTTAATTTATATACTCTAGTACTATCAGGGGAGGTTGCGCGATGTGGTTGAATCCCCTAGCTTGAGGAGTAGGGTGAGTATATCCCCAGGTCATAGCATCCAATATATATGGGTGAGGGATTACCTCACTTTCAGGGAAGGAATATGACCGCCTCCACTTCGTGTGTGTTTTGGGCCAGGTTGGTGAGCGATTCCAACTTGGAAAAACTAGGTTTTGTGAGCACACCTAGTGAGATAGCATTTCGGAGGGAATCATCCGGCGAGGGTATACTCGAAGGGATGGATATACATATATTATATGTGTGGATATTGTGGTAAAGGTACGTATATAATGGTAGTACATATTATATACGGGTAATAATACAATGTGTGATGTGTTTACTTTATATAACTTGTGACACGGTTATAAGCTACTGTTTAAGAGGAATTAATTAAGTTAATTATGAGATAACTTATAATTCAAGAATCATTATACTCGGGTTAGAGTAGTATGGCAAGGGAAGGTTATACCAGGACTAGTTAGATGGGGTAGTACAACTAGGTGGGGTTAAGGTAACCGGTAGGTGTGCACAATAGTGGAGGGGTGAGAATGTCCACAAGGGAGTGCGACACTAACTTAAATATGAAGCGCATTCATGCATTTTAAATTACTACAGTTAATTCACTTGCTAAATATTTTCAAAATGTTTTGGGTTCTAACCCTTGCTATAAAACTATTTTCAAAACCTTTTAGGTGTCCAGCCACAGGGACGCCAGGATTGATATTCCATTCCAGGGACACGGAGCTGCGGCATATGTGGATGCTAGCAGGAGTTTGGATTAGACGCATCATTCATTCATTCCTAGAGTAGGAATCTTGTATCAGTTTCAATTTTATTTAGGGCTTGTCGCCCAGACTTCTCGGAACAGTTTTCAGGTGTAATTTATTCAGGTGTTGAATATTTGTATTGGATTATTTCTTTGGTGGCCGGTGATTTATTCGGCAAGTTATGTAATTATGATTCAGTTTATTTTCATTCAGTTGTGTGAATGGTTTATATTTTAATTCTGCATATACTGTTTTGTTTAATTAAAAAGTTAAAATTGGCACCAGCTTTTAGAATACTAGGTGGTTATTAAGATTTAAAAAGTTTTTGACAGTGATGCTAAGGATGATCCAACTGGGATTCCTGTTTTAATTTGGTATAGGACTGATCACCCGGTATTTTATTAGGTGGGGTGTCACACCGCACAGATCCTAAAGATTCTCGAATTTGATGCTTTGATACCACCTGTGACACCCCGCCCAATTAAATACCGGGTGATCAGTCATTTATAAAATTTCAAATAGAATATCCGGTTGGTTTATTCTTAGCATCACTGTCGAAAAACATTTACTTTATTAATCACTTAATAATTAATTAATCTAGTGTCAAAAACATTTAATCCATTAATTAATATCCGACAATATAAACCAATAAAACATTCACTATTCTCATGAATAAAATAATATTGAATAATAAACCATCTAACTGAAATAAATGAAACAGGAATAAACGTCCCAGTTAAATACTTCAAAACCAACAAACCATAATAATAATAAATCCCATAAAACTAAAATGGAAGAGTACAACTTCTCTCTAAAATAAATGATAATTAGAAAGGGACAACATGACCTAACTGAAATAGCTAAAACAAGAACTGATTGAAAAAGAGTGGAGGTGTCTAATAACGAGGACCTGTAACTTCACAACAACTACAGCATGTCAAATTATCTAATAGCCTATGTCTGGCGTCCCTATGGCTAGACACCTAAAATAGTTTGCACAAAAGAAATAAATTTGCAAGAGATGAGTCAAAGCCTGATTGTAAAATATTTTTAAAAAATTTAGCAAGTATTTAAAATTCGGTAAGGAAAATACTATATACATGTTAGCTTTTCGAGCACTCACTTGAGATTCTCACCTCTCAACTATTGTGCACCCCTAACGTAACTCTAAACCATTCTAGTCATCATCATCACACCTAACTAGATTATAGACATAAACTTTCTATCTATCACTCGTAGTAATAACCCGTATTTCCCACATATTATTATTATTAAATGTTTCTGCATTACTATCCCAAGTAGGAGTTTCACAATAAGGTTAAGTGTTCACATACTTAAGTTATTTCAGAATTCATTATCTTCCTTATCTATAAATTTCATGTTGTAGATAATTTCACAAGCATATATACATATTCATCACTACATTATATATATACTAATACGGCACCCCTAGGTTCAGCTGCGGTGCATTCATACTCTGCTATCAAGTCCTGATACATCTCGTACTAAATAAGGACAATCGGTTCGGTATCTCCCTCAAACCATAAATACAAATCACACATATTGGAGGCGAACATAATTCCAAGCCTATGGTTACGCACATACCTACGTACCCATAGGACCGCCAACTTGTCAACTCACCTATAAGTCTTCCCTAGGTTCTATGCTCCGAGTACAAGTCTAAAATCCCCCCCCCCCCCAATGGGGTCATCAGGATAGGACAGTACACTACGCGAAAACCTCCCCCCGATAGCAAGAAGCGTAGGTATGTCATACAAAAAATAAATCATAATATAGGTATTCACACGACCTATTTCAATTAGCAGGTATACACACAACCCATGTATTATAATTCATACGTAGTATTATTTATTATTTCACTAATACTACCGATATATTTATTAACTTATGAATATTCTCCCCCATCGTATTTTTCTAAGGATGATTCACTACCCAAGAATATTTTAACGTAATTAACCCGATTCTCCCAATATTAATTTACCCTAATAATCATCGTGGGTTATTCCATTTCCCTCGAATTAACTACGTCGCAAGGTTTTAACTAAAACGAAACAATTTTCTCAATTATCCCAATATTTATTCATCTCACTTTGTGTAAACTGAATCTCCACTTTAGGCCTAATGTCCTTATTATTGAATAACAATCACAATCACAATCAATCAATCTAGGAAACCACCAATGGAATAACAACTAAAAATAACATTTCTTAAAATTTCCCCCATGAATCTGACCAGATTTTTAAAATGCAGTTTTGAGGCATTTCGGAGTCGTTTTGGAAAAAACCTATGAGAGAACAAAATGCAGAAAACAATATTTTTTATGAGGCATCTTGTATAAAATAGCCATTTTTGAAACCAAAACTGCTCAAAACAGTTTCTAAAACTACCACTTAATTTACCCAATTTCGTAGACTTCTTCAAATTCAAGAAATTATTCTACAATCCAATCATACCCATCAAAATCCAGATTTATTCATCAAGATTCAATATAATTTCATGGGTTTCATACTACCTACATGGAGGATCCCATTATATTTCAATTTCACCTAAGATAATGATATATGTCTTCAAAAGTATTCAAATCACATGAATTTCATAGTTAATTCAACCTACACTAACATGGATATTATATCTGTTATACGTTTGCAAGATTAAACACTTGCCTCTTTTGGTAGGTCTGATCTGTTGAAGATGATGGGTATATAGGTGTTCTCCTCTCCTCCATCTACAATCCGGTGGTGGTGGTGCATGAAGGTGGTTCTAGCCATGGAACTCCTCTCCTCTTCCTCCTATGGCCTCTCTGTGGCTGCTCTATCTTTATCATGTAATTAGCCATAATCGCCCTTCTCTAATCAGATATATTGCACTTAGAAATTCATAGGTGTTATTTCCTCAAAAATAAAAATGATCAAAATGCCCTCCCGGGGTGCCGGTTTGGCCTAAAACTGTCTCGGGACCCAAGTTAAACCCCCGGATAAACTTTTCTGACTATCTCGACCCTTCTGGATACTGTGGCGCACTCAAAATGACCATATGGATGACTTCAAAATAAATTACATTTTATTCCTTTAAATTGAGTCTCGACACGACTGACACACGCATCCCGACTTAATTACCATAACTGTCGTATTTCTCACTTACGACAATTTTAAATAAATTCATAATCATATATTACTTTATTCTATAAGTAATATTCAATATAATTCACATCAATAAATGCTAACCTTTGTCTCGCTAGTTAATATTTATTTTAATCCGGATTAATTATCAATTAGTTTTTCATATTTAATTTAATTAATCCCATATTTGAAAAATTATTAAAAATACGAGGTGTTACACATCCACTTTATTTCTATCATTCTCATTAAAGTTCTTAGGTTTATTATCAAAACTATTATCTTATTTAATCTTGAGAAACTTCTTAAACATCCTCGCAAACCTAGCTATCTCTTCAGTAGGATTGTGTATTAAAACCGTAAACCCAAAGAACCAAACCAAACCGACCTCTATGGTTTGGGTTGGTTCGGGTTTTTAATTATGGGTTGGTTCTGGTTTCCAAAAAAAAACGATATACTCGGTTTGGTATATAAATCGAACCGAAAATCGAACCATAGACCCGAACTAAAAAACTGAATCAAAAACTGGTACATAGAACCTAAGCATAACCCAGACATTTTAGTCCTTTAGCTCTACATTTTAGAACCTAGGGTTCCTTTTATTTTAGTCTCTCTTTATCTCATTGGGAGACAACAGCAGTCGTATCTTTCTCTCTCTCTCTCTCTCTCTCTCTCTCGTCTGCAACAACAACCATATTTATCTCTCTCTCGTCTTCTCTGAGAACTTGTTTTCTCCGGAAACAGTGTAAGTTTTCATTTCAAAGTGATTTCATTTTAGGCCTTACTGATTTCGTTTCATAACAGTGATTTTGCTACAACATTTTACTGATTTCCATTTGTATTGATGGATCATTAGATCAAATATTTTGTTAGCCTAAATACGTTTTGTTCTTGGTCATTGACTAGTGTCTCCTGATTTATGACCAAAGTAGATATACATCGTACGAAGAGTGAGAAATTTCACCAGTCAAACTTGGAATGGAAAAGAACAAACAACTCAATTTCTCATAGTGTTCTTTTAATATAATGATTAAAATTTATAAGGATTCTCAACAAACAGATATGCCCCCTCTTTGAGATGAAAAGAAGAGGAATTAAGTGGACATGACTAATTGTTCTCCATGTGGAATGAAACAGATCTATCTAGTGTGTTATCCATCCTCACAACTTGAGTGAATATTGTTTTGTTAATTTCTCAAGAAAACAATATCAACGGCTTTGATACAAAATGGATCAAAATGTTTACTGATTTCAAAATGTTTACTAATTTCATTAATTCCTTCATTTGCATATAAATTCCTTCATCTACAAAATTTCATTTCCTTTTACAGATTTTATTTTAATAGTTTTAGTTATAATGTTTTATATTTCATTAACAGATTTAGTGAGGAAAAAATTGTTTTTTTTTCAGTTTATTAGGTTTAGTTATAATGTTTACTTATTTACTGTTTTATTTGTAGATGTCAAGTACTGCGGACACTACTTTTCGTCACCCAGCTTATGTTTCTCAGCCAAAGACAAATACCACCACACAAGCATCACAAGTAGCAGCCGGGGATTCGACCGAGGTAGCTAAAACGAAGTTCAAATCTAATGTGTGGGATAAAATTTCATATTTATTAGTATATAAAATTTCATATTTATATGTATATATATATATGTTATATAACATATATATATTATATAACATATATAACAGTTATGATGTTATATATGCTGTTATATATGTTTGTATGTTATAACATATATAACAGTTATATGTTCTGTTATATATGTTATAACATATATAGCAGGCTATATATGTTATAACATATATAACTGTTATGTTATAACATATGTTATAACATAACTGTTAACAACAACTATTTTTTAATATAACAGTTTTCATGCCGTTCCATTTTTTTTGTAGAAACACTTCACCGAGTGGAACAAAAGAAGATGACTTCAATTGAAATTTTGGAAGGAAAAAACTATTTTTGAGTGGATGAAATTTATTATGAATTCTGGTTTATGTATTTTGAATTTAATATTAGGATCAGTTCTTTTTGAGTGGATAATATGTATTTCGGATAATGCTTTCATCACTAAGTTGTTGAATTATTCTAGTTAAATTCATGTATTTTATTTTTGAATGTTGGGATATTCAAGTTAACTTCATATTCTTTATTTATTCTATTTAATTACACACTTGAATGGTAATTTCATTGTTTAACTTTAATTTAATACAAAATGGACAGGAACCGTGAACCGACCCAAACCAAATCGAGAACCATCGATTCGGTTCGGTTCGGTTCTGGTTCCAAAACCATAGAACCGAACCATTTCGGTTCTTTTTCTGGTTCTGTAATGGAACCGAACCAACTCAAACCATGCACACCCCTACACTTCAATATAAAGCTCACCGTCACTATTAGACTCCAACACATCCTCCTTTCAAGCTTTCAAAGCAACACCCTTATCTTTTTTTTTTATCCTTTTTATTTGGAGGACACATGTTCATCTCATAGGTTTGAAGATCACCTATAATCTCTTGGACTCTCATAGTGTTGACACCACTCAGGGAATCTAAGACCCTGACTTTGGTATTAAATCTTTTATGTAAAGACCTTAAGATTTTTCTCACAACTCTAGGCTCGAGGATAGGCTCACCTAAGTTAAATGAGAAATTAATAATATTCGACAACATAACGTAAAACTCATCAAAAGACTAATTTTCAAACATCTGAATCATCTTAAACTTAATCATCGGATTTCGTAAATTAGAAACCGTAATAGTACTCATTCCCTCCTCTATGGATTGTAAAATGTTCCAAGATTTCTTTGCGCTCTCACAAGTCATATTCCTTCTAAACTATTATGCGGTCACATTACAAAAAATAACTTACATGACACAAATATTGCATATTTCTGCCCTACATCTTTATGCATTCTAGCACTTTTACGTTCCTTAATGCATATATTTATGCTCATTAACCAGACAACCTTGAATTTGGATATATACATGCTTTGCAGGGGTTAATTGCGCTTTTGTAGGTATTGGAACGCTAAAAATGAGGATCAGTTGCATTTCGGAGAAGTTCTGTCACTGGATGCTACTTCAAGGGCATTTTAGTCAATTCATATTTCATATCCAACTCATTAAAATTCCACGATTGCATAGTTCGTTGAGTTAGCATCGCGTGGCTACAAACGGCGCGTTGTTTGGAGTTCATATGATGAAGTTATGGTCGTTTCCGTTAATGGACCTTTCCTCCCCTCTTTATGGACCAAATAGCTGCCAAAAACAGAGTATCGATCGACCGCGGTTTGAGGTTTTTCCATGGAAAGGAGATAGTGGGCTTTTAATTGAAGGTGCGATCGACCGGCCCCCTGGCCGTTGTCGATCGTGTATAGAAGATATTTTGCACTTGTCTTCTTTTCTTTTCTTTTTCCTTTATTTCTTTTCCAACTTACTATATAATCCAATTTTGGTTTCTATTTTCCATATACATAGATATAGATAGTTTTAGGTTAGAATAACTTAGGGTTTGGGGGTTTGGGATCTCATTCTTCATTTCCTGTTGGTTTGTCACCCATTTGGGTTTGTAAGTGGACTATTCATCTTCCCTCTCCATTAATTTAAGTTGTATTTCCTTATTTTCTTGCTTTGTAGTTAATTTACATGCTTTCATAATTAGGTTTACATGCTTTCTTTTCGTGCTTTCTAGTTTAGTTTTATCGCGTTTGTTTACCGCTTGCATTTACCGCATTTTTATCATGCTTTCTATCTAAATTAGTCTAGGTTGTGTCGGATTGAACTTATTTCGGGTTGACATGTTACTTTGATTTGGTGATGGAGTTTTACGGGTCTATTTCGAGTGCGTTGTCCTAGTTATTACACCTAGAATATTTGACGGGGTATATCACCTATGCTCCGTGCTTAGGACCTTGCGTGCATAATTTTCGCGGTACTTGTTGACGCCAAAATCATATTAGACTGTTATGCGAATTTAGGGGTGTGACAACTCTTAATTTAATTAACTGTCGAAACGAGATGCATTCTTAATAACTCGTCGACCCATGTAACCCTTTTATACTAATTAACTCGGGTGAGGGATATTCGACCCAACCTATAGTTTTATCCGCTTTGTTAATCTAGTTTAAATACACTCGCCTAGATTAATCTTTCCCTTTTTGCATCTTTTCCTTTTTGTGTATAATCATATTTTACACTTTTATTTACGAATATTAAACCTTATAAATTCTAGCAACTCATTTTTGTAGATTTTGATATCCGGACTTGGCCGCTATACTCACCCGTTGAGTGTAGTCATAAGTTTAGGTTTTTGTATAGAGTTGGTGAGCCGAATTCAAAACGATCGGCGCGTAGGTGACGCTCGCGTCGCGACGAAACCCTTGTCTATCAAATGGCACCGTTGCCAGGGATGAGTTTGTTTTAGAATTTATTTGATTTAGTACTTCGTAGTATTTTCTTTCTATTTGTATTTTTTACCTAACATTTTTGTAGGACTTCTACATTTGAGCGCCAAGAAACGCTTGAATTTCTCCCGCGCATCTACTTTGTGGAATTCGCCACTTTGAGCCATTTTTGGGGTAAGCATGTCTTATTTCAATTCTTTCGTTAATCATTGTTATAATTCTTAAAATGCCCGTAATCCTATGACTTTCGATCAATACTTAGAGTCCCAAAAAATTACAAATTCAAATATGACCTTGGGCGAGTATAACGAAAGTCAAAACTTGGGTTATTAGAATTTTGATGATGATGATAATGATTTTGGGCTTCTAATTCATTATAATAGGAATTTTGAAACGAATTGCAATAGTTTTTAAAATTCTTATAATAATGAGTTTAAGTTTAAGTCTGATGGTGATTTTCAAAGTTTGCATTTTCAAGAATCCGCGCCTCGGCCTATGACTTTTGGCGAGGGCTTGCGTATGCTTTACAATGAGAAAATTGAAAACCATTATCAAGAAGAAAATCATTGTTGGGAACATGAGTTGGATTTATTATTTGAATCCGACGATGATTTTTCTTCGGAGACTTTTGAAGTCGAGGAATGTTTTGAACCAAATGAGGACTTTGTGCCTACTTTGGAACAAATCATTGTTGACTTTGCCCATTGCGTTATAGATATTGAAAGTGAGGATGAAATGGAAGTAATATCCATTTGCAATGAAATGATTTCTTCTTTGGCCCCCAAAGAAGAACATTTCAATGAAAATGATCTTATTTCATTCGAAACTCAATCTTCAAGCGATGATGATGCATCTCTTGAGTTTGAATTTCTTTCCTCCCCATCTTCATTCTCTGTTATCACACCGTCACAAGTACCCGATGAATCGGTTTTAAACTTTAATGTGTGTTGATGTAAAAAATTAGATTATATCTAATTATTTAATCACAGATAAATAAAATGAGACAAAGAACTTTTAAAGTGGTTCAGCCTTATGAGAATGGCCTACGTCCGCTGTTTCTGTTATTGCTGACTGTTTGGGGAATTCTCGATTACAAGTTTTCTCAAGAAATTCCGGTCCCCCAATAATGAGGATAATACAATGTATTTATAGCCCTAAGGCTTTAATGTGAAAGGGTAATACATTCAATGCCCCTTAAGCGTATACATCTGTATGATAATAATAATAATAATAATAATAATAATAATAATAATAATAATAATAATAATAATAATAATAATAATAATAATAATAATAATAATAATAATAATAATAATAATAATAATAATAATAATAATAATAATAATAATAATAATAATAATAATAATAAGCATTTGATGCGCAGTCAATCTGTTTGCTATCGTACCATTAATGCTTTGTCCGAGGTCCAGCTCGGACCGCCTAAGCTGCTCGGACCGCCTAAGTTCCTCGGTACTCAAAATTTCCTCGGTACTCAAAAGTTCCTCGGAGAGTTCTTGTAGGTCGGAGCGTTTGAGTTGATCGGGGAAGCAGAGTTCCTCGTTGCAGTATGGTTCCTCGGAGTCAAGGTGTTGTTCGTAAGTGTTTGTCGTTGCCACGTAGATTGCCACATGTCTTCACCCAATTGATCCATGTCAACAGACTAAATTTGGTATCAACAGAAGCCCCCAATGTTTCATAGTTCGAAATTTGAGGAGTGTGGAACATTCTTTCTCGAAATGTGGCGATTTTAAATGGTCATCCTGAAATTTAGGAGTATTTTCTTTTGTATTTATTTCTCTTTCCAAGTTCGTAGAATCGGTCTTTTTTGAATTTTTCTAACCGCTTCGATTCTCGTGCTCTTTTTGTCTTTTTAGCCACCGGTAACGTAACCGTCTCTTTTTGTAATCATTACTTTTACCCTTTCCCAAGGCAAAGTATTTAAACGTTGCAAAAAATCCCATCGTCTTTTACTTTTTCAAATTTATCTCTTTGAGTTTTCCATCGTCTCTCTCTTCTGTGCGTTCATCTCTTCCATCATTTGTTGTCAACAGACTCATCCCTTTCATGTAAGATTTTCTTCTTTCTCTTTGATTTCCTTCTTTCATCATGGTTTATCATGTAGAATCGATTGATAAGTTTCGCTCTGATTTCTCTATTCCCTCATGGGTTATTTTGGAAGAGCTTTCTGGGCCTTCAGACTATTTTCGTTTGGCTGAGGGACATTGGTTCCCCAATCTCTTTGTTGCTGAGTGTGGCTTTTCTTTTCCCCCAAACCCTCTATGTCTGGAATTCTGTCAATACTTTGACGTGGTTCCTGCAAGAATAGCCTCCAATACATGGAGAATAGTTAACGGTGTTTATAGATTAAATCAAATTCATGGAACTCGTATAGGAATTCCTGAAATCATGTTTTGTTATAGATGGGTTGTGGGCGATAATACTTTATATTTAAAAACTAGGTTTTTTAATAGAGCTTTAGTGGTCAATCTCCCAGATGCCAATAGGGACTACTTTGAGTACGGGGTTGTTATGAAAAATTGGCAACACCCTCCATTAACTGGAGATGATGTTTACCAGGGTCCCAGATGTCCTCCCTATGGAAATGGGATAGGTTGTTTTTATTTTATTTTCAAAATTATGCTTCCTTTGTGTTTGATAAAATGTGCCACTGATATTTTAATTTTGATTTATTTGCAGTTGACAGCAAAAGAAAATCTCCAAAAGAGGCAGACGTTAATATAAGGCATTTAAAACTTATCTGGAGTTTGCATCAGACTGTTGCCGACGAGCATATTAGGTCAGCTTCATATTTTCTGCAGTACAAGAGTTACACCTCCTCTTTTACTGCTCGTCCGGTGATAAGCGACGCAGAACCAATACCAGCCTCTACAAGTTCTTCACCTGAGTCACATATTCCTTTGAGTGAAAGGATAAAGAAAAGAAAACCTCCTACCCTTTTTGAGAAACCTGCCTCTGGTGCTGGAGAGGCAAAAAGAAGTAAGCTTGATGTCCCAGGAGAAGGGATAAATAAAATTGATGCACCTCCTTCGGCTGCTCCTGTGAAGGTGGTCGAGAAGCCCCCAGTGGCCCCGAGCAAGGCTACTGCTCCAGGCAAGGTGATTGTCATTTCTCCGACTAAGACTACATCGTTAGTCGAGAAAGTTGATGCTCCTCTGAGGAGGCTGAAGAAAAGCTCCTCTATCAATTTGGCTGAATCCATCTCTCAGCCTTCGACTAGTGGTGTTCCCACTTTTGTTCCCCCGAGCTCTGCTATGAGCTCGGTGAAGACTTGGATCATTCCCGAGATCCAACGTATTGAAGAAAACCTTTCTCGGGACACGGTTACCACATTAGCAGCTCGTCACATTGCTTCTGTAAGTCCTTTAGTCTTAAATTTTCATTCTTTCCTTTTTGTATCTGTGCACTAACTTGCTTTCGTTTTCTTTTTACAGTTGGTGAGTTGTTTTAATACAATTTTGAAGAAAGATGAAGCTATTAAAGCTTCAAGCTCCTCGTCTGGTGTAGAGGAAGCTTTGGTAGGCCTGACGCAGTCTCTAAAAGATTCTCGTCAGAAATATGATGATGATAAGGCAATTTGGGAGAAAAAGCTTACTTCGACTGAGCAGGAGAAGGCTCAGGTTATTGAGGTCTCCAAGAGGTTGGAGAAAAAAATGAATGATTTGGAGAAGAAGAATAAAGAGCTCGAAAGGGAAGCTCAAAAATGCTGGGGAGCTTGAAAATAAGCTCAAGGTTGCTGAGGAGGAGTTGGGTCAACTTCGGGAAGTAAGCCGTCAGAAGGAGGAAGTTGAGAATAAACTGAAGGCTGCTGACAATATTCTTTCCGAGAAGCTTTCCTCGGAGAAGACAAAGAGGAAATTGGCTGTAAAAAAATCTTTCAGTGCCGGCTGGGATAAAGGTTGGAATAAAGGTTTGGCTGCCATGATGTCGCAAGTGGAATATGGCAGCCTCAAATACTTTAGAGATGGATGGGTCGCTGCTCTGCAGGAGATGAAAGTTGATGAAAATTCTGAACTCTTTCAGCGACACATCCCTAGTCCCCCTCCAACTCCTGAAGAAGAAGAAGAGGATGAAGCTGCCTCTGAGGAATCTTCCATGGTGATGGGAGATCAAATTTCTCATTCCCCAACTATCCATCCCACTGGCGAGGAACTTCAACTACCTGCTACTTCCTTCGAGCAACCTCCAGCACTTCTCGAGCAACCCTCTTCTCCATCCGAGCAACCTACCTCCTCGTCCCAACCTCCCGAAAAAGTTTTGGGAGACAAGGAAAAGGTGTAGAGTTGTTCGGATTTCTCTCTATTTTATTTTTCTTTGTCAAATGTAACTTCTGAACATGTAACTCTGAACTTTGTACTTCTGAACTTTGTGATGTAATAAAATTTTAAACTTTTGCTTATGCATACTATTGATTCTCTTCTTCATGCTCTGTTTGTACTCTTATTGATTATTGCTTTTTCTTCCTCTACTAGTTTCTGGCTAGGATGGAATTATTGTCTCCTCATGATACAAAGTTGTTACGGCAATGCAATGAATATTTTAAAGTCGGTCATACAGACATGAGTGCAGCTCAAATCACTGACATCCTCGGTCATGGTGCTTCAGAGCGAGCAATTGAAGCCTATCAGTATTTGAAGTGCCTACTCGACCGTGTAGTGGCTAACAATGTAGCATACTATGATATGATTGAGGATCTCCAAGGCACTCTTGAAGAACTTCAGCAATAATATAAGGAATCCACTTCCCTTTTGCACGAGGGGTACGAGAAGAAGTATCAGCAAATCTGTGCCGATAAGGGATATGATAAACGGTTTGCTGCTTACGATGTGAGGGAGAGAACTTTGAAGGCTGAGGTCGAAGAGCACAGACAGATAGTTGAGTTATTAGAGCAAGAAAATAATAACCTGCAAAGAGAGGTGTCTCAGTTGAAGTCTGCAGCTTCCACCTCAAATGCTTTGATCCCAGTGACCGACGAGGGATTCTCTTTCTTGGAGGTCGAAAACGCCAACCTGAGGGATGAGTTAGAAACCTTGAAGAGGTCTGGCCCTTCTACATCTACTCGGGGACGAGCAAGAGCTCCTCGGAGACGAGCAAGAGCTGCTCGGATTCCTGTTCAGGAACAGAGAACTCAATCTGCTCTAGAGAACCAGGCCTTCCAACTGATGACAAAGAACTAGGCATTGGCTGAGATGTCTAAGAAGATCAGGGGCCTGGAAGAGCAGCTTTCTGCGCATAAATCTGTCTTGGAAAATAAAGAACTCTTTATGAAAAAATCTCCACGAGCAACTGGAAAGATTGACATATCAATTCCACAAGCAGCCCAGAGAATTCTGGATGGCTGGCTACAACGAGGCTCTCTATCATTTGGATGATCGTATCCAAAATGCAAATAATGAGGGTTACAAACAGGGATGGTTGAAAGCCTTAGGTGTGCTGCAACTGGAACAGGGTCATTACCTGTGGGATTACCATAATCCTGGGTTGCTCGACCTACCAGTGCCACCCTTCAATCTTGATATGAGTTGGATCCCTGCTCGGGCCATCCCTCGGTGTCTGATTTCTAAATACCTTGGCGATTACAATATCCATTCCAATGTCGAGGTATCTCGTCCCGAGCACCTACTAGATCGACCATCTGTGATGAATATCAGGATGCTTGAAGATCTTAACTTTATAAATTCCCATCATGCTTTAAATGATCCACCTGCTGGCGAGGAACCTGTTTCAAAAGCAGCGGGGAAGAAACTAATAGAATAGGAATCTTAATGTAATAAATTTGTATTTCATTCTTGATGTATTTTGTTCTACATTTAATGAAATAATTTTATTTACAAATCTTGATTGCCATTGTCTTGTAATTATAAAACACTTTACATCTGTGCATGTATATCTGTTAAAAAGATAACAACATTGTGTTATTTGTCGATCAACTGGAGTTTGTTAAAACTTATTGTTGATTATCTTGAATTTGTGGTAATCATTTAATGACTAACCAAAATTGATGATATTTTGTTTATCGACCAACTTGGTAGTAATTTAAAAAGTCCCGAGTATCAAAATTTTGCTCGATCACTTTCTCGTACTCATAAAATGTTTCCGACCAACCAAGGTCGGTAAATTTTTCTTCTCGACCAACTACAGTTAGTGGGTTTTTCTTACCGACCAATCTTCGACACTTTTTGGAATAGTTCCTCTTCCTAACCAACCTTAGTTGGCTTTTTTAGGAATAGATTTACTTCCCGACCAACCTTAGTTGGCATTTTCGGGAATAGATTTACTTCCTAACCAACCAAGTTGGCATTTTTAGGAATAGATTTACTTCCTAACCAACCAAGTTGGCATTTTTAGGAATAGATTTACTTCCTAACCAACAAAGTTGGCATTTTTAGGAATAGATTTACTTCCCGACCAACCTTAGTTGGCATTTTCGGGAATAGATTTACTTCCTAACCAACCAAGTTGGCATTTTTAGGAATAGATTTACTTCCTAACCAACCAAGTTGGCATTTTTAGGAATAGATTTACTTCCTGACCAACCTTAGTTGGCGTTTTCGGGAATAGATTTTAGTAGTCCGAGTTTTGCTGAGTAGTGTGTAGCACTAGTATTTCGTAAAACATTTCCAACAAAAGGAAAGAACTGGGCAGAACATTGTCACTTTATTCATACTAATGAAACTGCATTACATGAGAGTTTACATTACTGATAATATTTGCGCAGGTGTTCTGCATTCCATGCATTCTTAAACTCCTCCCCCTCTAAAGTTTCTATTTTATATGTCCCTGGTTGAACAACTTCCTTAACTTGGTAGGGTCCACGCCAGTTTGCTTCCAGTTTGTTGTGCTTTTGAATCACCTTCTTTAGCACATAGTCTCCTTCTTTCAAGTCGCACTTCTTTACTCTCTTGTTGTAGAACAAAGCTGTTCGTTGCGGGTAAGCAGCATTTCTAATGGCTGCTTCTTCCCTAACCTCCTCGAGCATGTCCAAGTCTAACCTTCTCGTTAAATCGCTGAGAGGGGAATTGAAATTCAATATTTTATGTGTTGGAAGACCCAATTCGGCGGGTATAACAGCTTCACTTCCAAATGCTAGCATATATGGAGATTCCCCTATTGCTGCTCGGGGAGTAGTTCGGTAAGCCCATAACACTGATTGTAGCTCGTTGATCCAGTTTGCTTTCGCGTCGTTCAGTCTTTTTTCAAACCATTCAGCAGCGTCTGTTTGTCACTTCAGTTTGTTCATTGCTTTGAGGATGGCCTGGTGCCGAGTGGATTTTCAAGATATTTGACTGTTGACAATAGGCAGCGAACTCCTCATTGTCAAATTGTGTTCCATGGTCTGTGATGAAGGCATAAGGAAGACCATATCGACAAATGATGTTCTTCCAAATAAATTGGTACACCTTGTCGTACGTCATATCAATGAGAGGCTCAGCCTCAACCCATTTAGTAAAATAATCCACAGCGACCAAGAGATACTTAAATCTTCCCCTTGTCGTCGACAGTGGCCCGACCAAATCTATTCCCCATATGAAAAATGGCCAAGGGGAAGTAATGGGTGTTAATAACGCTTGGGGAGTTCTTTGGATGGAGGAGAAGCGTTGACACTTGTCACATTTCTTAGCATAGGCTATGCAATCAGCCCTCATCGTCGGCCAGTAGTATCCTTGAGTCATCATTCTTTGCAAAAGTGTCCGACCTACTACATGGGCTCCACAGGACCCTTCATGGACCTCTTCAATCAAATCTTTCACCTCGATTGGATGCACACATCTTTGCAAACCTGTTATAATTCCTCATCTGTATAGAATACCATTAGTCAATACATAACGAGCAGCCTTAAACTTCAGTTTCTTGGCTGTAAGTTTGTCAGTTGGTAATTCCCCTTTCTCAATATATGCCCTGATGGGATCCATCCATGATGACCCTAAATCGAGGGTATTAAAGTTTATCGTTAGATCTTCATCTATACTCCGACCAGCTAAAACTTCAATTGGGATTGTTCTTCATAGCTCGGTATGAGTAGCTGATGCTAATCGAGCTAAGGCATCTGCTATTTCATTATCCATTCTTGGTATTCTGACCAGCTGAATAGCAGTAAATTCCGACACCAATTCCTTCGCCTTTGCATGATATCTGATCATTAATTCTCCTTTGGCTGCATATACTCCCATCACTTGATTTATGACCAATTGCGAGTCACTGAAAATAATAACTTGTTCTGCCCCCATGGTTTTTGCTAAACTAAGACCTGCAATCATGGCTTCATATTCAGCCTTATTATTGGAAGCTTTGAATTGGAAGCGTAGGGCGTATTCCAAGTCAACCTCGTCCGGACTATTCAAAACTATCCCTGCGCCACATCCTATAGTGCAGGATGAACCATCCACATACAGACTCCATATAGGTAACTTGTCTTCAAATTTCTGATCTGACAGAGTTCCTCGGTGGAAAATTTGTTGCTTCCTATCACCATCTCCTGATATTTCTTGCTGTTCGTCGATCATCTTTTCTTGCCCTTTTACCAACCTAAGCTGGTCTGGGCTTGAATTTGATGATCTTGTAACATCTACTTGCCCTTTTACCAAGCTAAGTTGGTTTGGGCTTGCATTTGATGATCCTGTAACATCCACAGGTTGATCAGCGAGCAACTTTTGCTCCTCGGGGGTATCAGGATAGGTAAACTCTACTATAAAATCTGCTACCGCTTGCCCTTTTAGCGATGATCTGGGTTCATAAACTATATCATATTCACCAAGTTCTATTGCCCAGCATATTAGTATATACTACTATGGTATGAGCCTGGAAGTATGGCTTCATTCTTCTACTTGCCTCGATCAATGCTAGTGCCAATTTTTCCAGCCTTGGATATCTGATCTCTGCTCCTCGGAAGGCCTTACTTGTGTAGTAGATTGGTTTTTGTACTCCATTCTCCATTCTTATCAATGCCGAACTAACTGCATTCTCGGACACTGCCAGATACAAGTATAATTTTTCTCCCATCACTGGCCTGGATAACAGTGGAAGTGATCCCAAATATTTCTTCAAGTCTTGGAAAGCCTTCTCACATTCATCATTCCACTCAAAAGTTTTTCGGAGCGTCTTGAAAAATGGGAGACATCGATCAGTTGCTCGCGATACAAATTTGTTGAGTGCTTCTACTCGTCCTGTAAGACTTTGCACCTCTTTCTTTGTCGTTGGGGATCGCAGCCCTAACAGAGCTTTGATCTTTTCAGGGTTAGCTTCAATGCCTCGCTGATTGACAATGTAGCCAAGAAACATGCCTTCTCGTACTCCAAATATGCACTTCGTCGGGTTTAACTTCATTTGATATTTATCTAGTTGATCAAGGTCTGGCCTAAGTCAACTAGATGATCAGTAGCTTTCTTGCTCTTTGTCAGCATATCGTCAATATAGACTTCCATATTGCAACTGATTTGTTCTGTAAACACTTTGTTCATTAGCCGCTGATATGTTGCACCTGCATTTTTCAAACCAAAAGGCATAACATTATAACAATAAGTTCCCCTAGGGGTAAGGAAAGAAGTACTCTCCCTGTCTTCAGGTTTCATTTTAATCTGATTGTAAACAGAATAAGCATCCATGAAGCTTAGCAGCTCGTGTCCCGAGGTAGCATCCACTAGTTGATTAATTCTGGGCAGCGAAAAGTGATCCTTTGGGCATGCTTTGTTGAGGTCGGTGAAGTCTACACACATCCTCCATTTGTTATTCTTCTTTTTCACCATCACCACATTTGTTAACCAGTCTGGATATTTAACATCTTCAATAAAGCAAGATTTCTGGAGCTTCTCAACTTCCTCCTGTATAGCTTGATTCTTCTCAGGACTGAATACTCTTCTTCTCTGCTTCACAGGCTTGAACTCCTTATTCACATTGAGCTCGTGACATAAGAAATTTGGGTTTATCCCGGGCATATCCTCATGACTCCACGCAAAAGTTTGGTTTCTGCTTCTTAAGAAAGTTATCAATTCCTGTTTTAGTGAGGCTTCCAACGACGAACCTACTTGAGTAGTTCGTTCAGGGTGCGCGTCGTCCAGAATGATGTTTTCAGTAGCTTCCACCACTTGACCCTTCACAAGTTGCGACTCATCTCTAGGTACCAATGTTTCAATTTCTGCAACTTCATCTACTTGATAAGTAGTAGTCTTTTTCCTTGATTCCTCCAGTTCCTCTTGCTCGGCGGATGAATAATACCATTCCCGAGCTACTTTCTGATCACCTTTAACAACTCCTACTCCAAAATTTGTTGGAAATTTTAGGCATTGATGTACCGTAGATGGTACAGCCTCGAACTTCTTCAATCCTACTCTTCCCATGATGATATTGTATGATGATTGAACATTCTTATCCATCACGAAGAAGCGTATTCTTTCTGTTCGACAAGCAGGCCCCGTACCAATGAATATATCCAATTTGATCGTCCTAAGTAGAAATACTTTCTCGCCAGCAAAGCCTAGGAGGGGTCTATGATAGGGCTCCAGTTGAGATAGCTTTAGATTTTCACTGTCGAAGCACTAGTAGAACATGATGTCTACCGAGCTACCATTGTCTACCAGTACTCTTGAAATCATTACCTCCTTCATCCTCATTTTGATCACCAATGGGTCATCATGAGGATATAGAACACCTGCGAGGTCGTTCTTTGAGAAACCAATGACTAATTTCTATTTGTTCACCTTTCTCGAGCGATCCTCCTCAGCTAGATTTATTCGTTAAATGTATGAGAAAGCTTCAGCCTCACAGAGGTAAGCTTTTCTCTCGGCAGTAAGGTCTCCTCCTCCTGCATCTCCACCTGTAATAACATTACAGTCAAATGACCCAAAGCGTATTGAAAATACCTCACGTTCTGGCTGCCTTGGTCTCTTGGGAAGATCGGGGTCGTCTTCTGGATCAACTTCATGGTCTCTTTTCTTGTTCTCTTCTGCTCGATGAGGAGATCTAGACCTCTCTCTTATTCGGTCGTTGTTTCTTCTTTCATTCCTTCGATCAACATACTTTGCCAGTTTTCCTCGTCTGATGAGTGTTTCAATCTCATTCTGAAGAGCTATGCAATTTTTGGTCATATGGCCATGATCTGTGTGAAACTCGCAATATTTTGCCTTATTTCTCCTATCAGGGCCTGCCTTTATTTTCTCTGGCCAGTTTAATTCCTCGTTGTTCTTGATTTCTTCTAGAACATGGTTGATGTCTTTCTTCAAAGGAGTATAATTATCAAATTTCTTCAATACTTCCCATGACGACCTTGTTTTTGAGTGTTTGTCACTACCATTGTTCTTATTCTCCTTCTTCTTAGCTTTATCACCTTCCACCTTGGTTTCTTTGGCATCCATATTCTTCTTTGCAGCCATGGCCTCCTCGGCATTCATGATCTTGGCCGCTTTTCCCATCAGATCTGACATGGTTCTAGGTGGATCTTTGGCCAAAGTGTAGTACAACTTGTTGGACAGTAGTCCACTCATCAAGGCGGTAATCGTTGTCTTTTCATCATAATCAATGACTTCGAGTTTCTCGTTATTAAAATGAGTTATATAATCTCTGGTACTTTCACCAGCTTTTTGTCTAACACTTAACAAATGCGCTACTCGTTTAACTGGCTTTGCCCCAAAACAGAAATTCCCAATGAATAACTTGGCCAGTTGAAAGAAAGTTGAGATCTTACCCCGAGGAAGATTATTATACCATATTTGAGCAGATCCGGTAAGAGTTACCGAGAATGCTCTGCATCTCATCTCATCTGGAACAGCATAGATGTCGGCCGCAGCTTGGTATTGTTCTATATAAAGGACAGGGACGGTCTTTCCATCATATTTGGGGGTCACAACAGGTGCTTTAAATTTTGATGGTGTTGAAAAATCTACAATGGCCTGGACAAAAAGTGTTCCTTGAATAAAAGTTCGTTATAGAAGGTTCTTGGCTTTAGCCATTTCCCCTAATCTATCCTCCACCCTCTGAATAGAGCCTTTCCACGCCTCGTTTCCTTTCTCGGGCCTGTTGGTTTGAGCAACTGATCGCGTTGATGTGTCTTCCTGGGATCTATTTTGACGAGCAGTTGGTCGCGACTGGGCAGATCCTTCCCTTAAGTCTGATGGTCGTTGAAAATTCTTCGATGCGGCTCTAGGGGGACTTTTGCTCCTCCTAGGACCTAATCGATCAAAAGTAGATACCCTGCTTAATCTTTCTAGTGCACTGGTCCTTTCTGGAGAGAGAGTGATACATTGTTCAGTATCTGTGGCTCGTACCGACGAAGTTCGTCCAGGTTGATAAGAAAAATCTTCAGACTCCTCAGTACGATATGAATCGGTACGCCTAGTACGTGAAGAAGATAAACGGATATTTCTTTGAATACTTCGCGATTCTGAATGGGTTGGTGCACCGCCATGGAGGGTTCGTATGAGTTGTCGCATAGTTTCTTGCATGACTGTCTGGCCCTGGGCCAGATTTGTCATTATTCCAGCCAGATCTGGAATATTGGGCGGAGCAGATGGATTTGGAGGGCTTCCAGCGTTTCGATTGCTGGGTTCTGGAATATCACCCATTTATGATGAATTATTTTTGATGAAAAATGATATTACCAGTCGTTTCCCACAGACGACGCCAATCTGTTGATGTAAAAAATTAGATTATATCTAATTATTTAATCACAGATAAATAAAATGAGACAAAGAACTTTTAAAGTGGTTCAGCCTTATGAGAATGACCTACGTCCACTGTTTCTGTTATGTTGATGTAAAAAATTAGATTATATCTAATTATTTAATCACAGATAAATAAAATGAGACAAAGAACTTTTAAAGTGGTTCAGCCTTATGAGAATGGCCTACGTCCACTGTTTCTGTTATTGCTGACTGTTTGGGGAATTCTCGATTACAAGTTTTCTCAAGAAATTTCGGTTCCCCTACAATGAGGATAATACAATGTATTTATAGCCCTAAGGCTGTAATGTGAAAGGGTAATACATTCAATGCCCCTTAAGCGTATACATCTGTATGATAATAATAAGCATTTAATGCACAATCAATCTGTTGGTTATCCTGCCATTAATGCTTTGTCCGAGGTGCAGCTTGGACCGCCTAAGCTGCTCGGTACTCAAAAGTTCCTCGGAGAGTTCTTGTAGGTCAGAGCGTTTGAGTTGATCGGGGAAGCAGAGTTCCTCGTTGCAGTATGGTTCCTCGGAGTCAAGGTGTTGTTCGTAAGTGTTTGTCGTTGCCACGTAGATTGCCACGTGTCTTCACCCAATTGAGCCATGTCAGCAGACTAAATTTGGTATCAACAATGTGTTAAACCTTTTCGCCGATGAGGAGTACTTGCTCGACTCACCTTTCACGATCGCATATTTATCTTCGTGTGCGCCACCTCCCATTCCAATTTCAAAATCCTTGGGAGGATATTCTGCTTTTCTCCCCCCCCCCCCCCCCCCACATGTTTTTGTCACCCGTTCAATCCAAATCCCCCATCATCCCTCTAAAAATTTTAATTGACGATGGTTCCTTTCTTCCGCCTTACACATGCCTTCCGTTGTTCAAACGAAATTCATATTTTTCAGAAGGCATGCTTAAGTGTGAGGGTACACCGGTCACCCTCCAAAGTCAAATCATTTTCACAGTGGACCCTCAACTATTTAGACTTCTAGTGTACAGTTACTGTGAAGCCTAAATAGTAGGTTGTATATAGTTAGCTTTTTTTCTTTTTATCTTTTCCTTCCTTTTTAATTTAATCTCTTGTAATTAGTTAACTTTTTGTTATTTATTTTTTCTATGCTCGGTACTAACTTGTTTTGTAGATTCTTTGGACTTGTTCTTACGGGGATTGCTCCAATTTTGTGTAATATCGCTTGTTTCCTCTCTTTAACTTGGTTCTTAATTCACATTGAGGACAATGTCAGGTTTTAAGTTAGGGGGTGTGGGATATTCTATCCATTTCTATATTTAGTCCATATTTTTGCTCACATGTTAGTTACTTAGTATGCTTTTCTTAGAAAAATTCAAAAATTTCAAAAATATTTTCTTTCTTTTTTCTCCTTTATTGGGCATTTTGCCTTTGTTTTCGATGATAAATTTGAATAATTGCCCGATCCAATAGACAATTCAACGATGCATGTTCTCGATTTTTGAAGTTATTATACTTTATTCCTCAATCATTGATATTATGAATAACTTCATGAATTAAACTTTAATCCCATGAACACATGCACTTTTCTTGCTTTATTGATTTGGTTTAAGATTTTTCTAACTCGGTAATCTTTTGTTGCATTGTATATACTTACACCGAGTAAGCTTTGTACCTTTCATCGTTTGTGAGTATATACACTATTCTTTCTTCTTTGAAAACGTTACAGTCGTTGGTAATATCTCTATTCTTTCATTTGATCGTTCATTAATTGAGTTCATATATGAAATGTGTTACTTGAGCATGATTTTCAAAGTTTGTTTTGACTCGAGAATCGCGTAAACTTTATGAAATGATCATAGGAATTATTTGTTATATCACCCATATTAGCCTTGACCTCACCTCATATGTTTTTCCTTGTTATCCCTTTGAGCCTAAATATAGCCCTTCATTACATTACCCAAAATTCTATAACCAACTCTAAATTGGAGTTTAAGCCATACATATTACCTTCCATACCTTTGTTTGGAATGTTACTTGGGATTGAATGATGTTTGTTGTGTTGCGGTTGCAATTTAGGCATGTGAGAGTGAGAAAAGTGTTGAAAGTAGTGAAAAAGGGAGAAAAAGATAAGTGAAAAGCAAAAGAAAACAAATGAGAAAAAGAAGAAAAGAAAATAAAGAGAAAGTTGTAAATGTTGTATATAGTTCAATAAGCTTTGATTACTCTCCAATTGTTATATTCAATGCTTTTATGGAACTTGTTTTCCAATTTTTGATATTTCCCGCATTTTCAATTATCTCAAGTTTTCATCTCCGAACACTTTGAATCCGTACATACATGTCCTTCGTTTTGTACCCTAGCCTAGCCTACATTATAACCCTATACAAGTCCTATGTGATCCTAGGGTGCATTTAATTTAAAAGTTGAAATAGTTTTGATAATCTGTGAAAATACATTTCACCTCCTTTAATGAGCAGTATCTTTCATTGAGATTATAATTTTTTATTTTATATATAGCGTTCTTCATTTGTGACATGTGTGCGGCCTAATTTCCATTTACATTTACTCTTTATGCCCGCATGCTCCGTGTGTTACCTCCCTATTTCGAGTGAATTCACTTGATGAGTGTAATGCCCGTGAGGATTGAATATATGATTACCGTTACTTTTATCCGGTTTATATAAGTTTTTGCCAAATAACATTTTGCATGTGCTCGCTCCCCTCCCACTTTTTAAGGTTTCAAATCTATGAGGTGCATTCTATAATGTTAATGATTCGGACTTTTGTTTGAATTCGTTTATTGTGCTAATAATGTGTATGAAATCTTTTTCATTATTGTTGAGCTTGTCGCATGTTGGTTTGGGCATGTTTTGAGGAAACCATATGATGTTTGTGGGTTTCATCCCTGAAAACCCTCACGAGACGACACTCGTCCACTAGGGTAACCTAGGGGTTTAACGGCTTATTGCATATACTAAATACAATCGTGTTCCCTATTAAAGTGGCATTTATATTTCGATGCATAAATACGTCTTGTACTGCCTTCGGTGGACTGGTTTTGTTTGTTTCATTACTAGGGACTAGCAACGTCTAAGTTAGGGGGTGTGATACGACACAAAAATTGCATATTTTCACCCTACATCTTTATGCATTCTAGCACTTTTACGGTCTTAATGCCTATATTTATGCTCATTAACTAGGCAACCTTGGATTTGGATATATACATGCTTTGCAGGGGTTAATTGTGCGTTTATAGGTATTAGAACGCTAAAAGTGACTATTTCGGAGAAGTTCCATCTTCGAACGCTACTTCAAGGGCATTTTAGTCAATTCACATTTCATCTCTGGCTCATGGAAATTCCACGGATGCGTATTTTATTAAGTTAGCGTTGCGTGGCCTCAAACGGCACGTCGTTTGGAGTTCGGATGATGAAGTTATGGTCGTTTCCGTTAATGGACCTTTCCTCCCTCTTTATGGACAAAATAGCTGCCAAAAACAGAGTATCGATCGACCGCGGTTTGAGGTTTTTTCGTGGAAAGGAGACAGTGGGCTTTTAATTGAAGGTGCGATCGACCGGCCCCCTGGCCGTTGTCGATCGTGTATAGAAGATATTTTGCACTTGTCTTCTTTTCTTTTCTTTTTCCTTTATTTCTTTTCCAACTTACTATATAAACCAATTTTGGTTTCTATTTTCCATATACATAGATATAGATAGTTTTAGGTTAGAATAACTTAGGGTTTGGGGGTTTGGGATCTCATTCTTCATTTCCTGTTGGTTTGTCACCCATTTGGGTTTGTAAGTGGACTATTCATCTTCCCTCTCCATTAATTTAAGTTGCATTTCCTTATTTTCTTGCTTTGTAGTTATTTTACATGCTTTCATAATTAGGTTTACATGCTTTCTTTTCGTGCTTTCTAGTTTAGTTTTATCGCGTTTGTTTACCGCTTGCATTTACCGCATTTTTATCATGCTTTCTATCTAAATTAGTCTAGGTTGTGTCGGATTGAACTTATTTCGGGTTGACATGTTACTTTGATTTGGTGATGGAGTTTTACGGGTCTATTTCGAGTGCGTTGTCCTAGTTATTACACCTAGAATATTTGACGGGGTATATCACCTATGCTCCGTGCTTAGGACCTTGCGTGCATAATTTTCACGGTACTTGTTGACGCCAAAATCATATTAGACTGTTATGCAAATTTAGGGGTGTGATAACTCTTGATTTAATTAACTGTCAAAACGAGACGTAGTCTTAATAACACGTCGACACATGTAACCATTTTATACTAATTAACTTGGGTGAGGGATATACGGCGCAACCTATAGTTTTATCCGCTTTGTTAATCTAGTTTAAATACACTCGCCTAGATTAATCTTTCCCTTTTTGCATCTCTTTCCTTTTTGTGTATAATCATCTTTTACACTTTTATATAGGAATATTAAACCTTATAAATTCTAGCAACTCGTCGTTGTGGATTTCGATACCCGGACCTGGCCGCTATACTCACCCGTTGAGTGTAGTCATAAGTTTAGGTTTTTGTATAGAGCTGGTGAGCTGAATTCAAAACGACCGGAGCATAGGTGACGCTCATGCCGCGGTGAAACCCCTGTCTATCAATAACATTTATACACTTGGAATTAAAATTCGAGGCATTTTTTTCATTCATTGCCCAAGAGTTGAATGCTTTCGAAGCACCATCTTCGGTGGGAGGAGTCCACCCATACTCAATCGAGTTCCAAACGTTCTTGTTGATCGATTTCAAGAAAAATCACATCCACAACTTCTAATAGGGATAGTTTGTCCCATAAAATAATGGTGGATGGATAACATAACTCCCCTCTCGATTAAAATTCATATAAACCATAAATGTGCACAAATACAGGGATCAAACATAACAAATTAGTGTAACTTTCTCTGATACAAACTTGAAACATTCTAGTGCCCTAGGTATAAGTGGAAACACCACCAAATTGTATTTTTTTTTAATTTAACTAACACGCACCAATTAAACTATGTGTTGTCTTAAACAATTTACCAATCTTAGTCTTTACCTAAGAATGCATAAAGGTGAGTATAATCAAGAAAAAAAATATTAAATCACAACATCAGAATATTTGACGGGGTATATCATGTATGCTCCGTACTTACGACCTTCACTACAAGAAAAATGGTCATTTATGTCAGTTAAAACTGACATAAATGACCATTTATGTCAGTTTTAGAAATTTTCAAACCTGACATATAAAGTCCTGACATAAATGTTCGTAAAACTGACATAAATAAGATCACATTTATCTCAATTTTTAAGAACACACATAAAAACTATGACATTTAACATGTTTTTAATCACATTTTCATAAAAAACTGACATAAATAAAATCACATTTATGTCAGTTTTAATAATTTTATGAGAGTTTTTCCAAAACTGACATAAATGTTAATATAAAAAATTAAAAAAAAAACCATTAATCCATCAATAAACAACTATTATTTGAAGTCAAATCAACAATTATAAACAGATAATAACCAAGGTCATAAATATCACTAACTTGATATACATCAAGATATTTAGAATCAAATTGATGTGAAGTTACATCATATCCAAAAACTAGCTAACGTCTAGTTATTTACGTGATAATATCCTAAAAATAGTGATGATACATCACAATATCCAAAAACTAGCATTGCAAATTACATCATAAGAACCACAATCCAAAATAATACTCAAGCTAGGACATTGTCGAACGTAATATTCGATCCAATTTGTTCTCGACGCTATCCAACCCAGAATGAGTAACCCTGCAATCAATTATAATCAACATAGTTTTCATCAAAACACAATCATCTCAACACATTGTCATTACAACATAACAAAATACAATTACTCGAAAATACCTAAGATATATAATCCGTAATGAACTCAATGAACTCCATTTGAACTTCATTTAGTTCTTTCAACGTGTACGTCTCTTTATCGAACAATCTTCTCATCTAAAAAATTGAAGATAGAATTGAATTTATTATTACGGTATATAATAGTTAATAACTAAACAATATTTTATATAATAGGACGAAAAGAGAACATTGGTAACATACCTTTGTTTCAAAAGGTATGGAAGGATCCTCCATGAAGTACTTCATGAACTTCAACACAAAATATCCGCAATAAAGCGTACCATTTCCTTGCATTGGGCACTAGTTAACACAAACCATTATTACTGAACAAATAATAAAAGAGTACAAGTCTAAAATATTTTTTATACAACACAAATAATTGTAAAAACTATAATAATTTTGAGCAGAATTTCCTCTCTTTACAGGACTATCCACCCTATTCAAAAAATATAAAATACTCCAACAACAAAACTATCAAGTGCACCTCATCCATCTAGCTGAAAATCATTGTACTCAAAAACTAAATTTCAAAATTCCAAATTCACATGGCCATATGCCAACTACCTGATTCTCTATGATAGCAAAGTTGAACATTTGTCTATTCCTTACAAAAAAAAAACTCTTGGATATTGTATCATTAAAGACATGTCAATTGTTGAGAGTCTAAAAATTAAGCTGATTACCGATTGAAGTTATATATATATATACACACATATATATAACTGTTTATAATATATATAACAGGTATATATATATATATATAACAATTATATATAACTATATATATATATATAACTGTTATATATATATATATATATAACTGTTATATATATATATATATATATATAACTATATATATAATATTATATATATATAACTGTTATATATATATAACTGTTATATATAATATAACTGTTATATATATATAGTTATATATATATATGATAGGGCCCAATGCTATGCCCATTCAAGTTTCGGATACTTTTAACTGCCGAAACAGCCAAAGCCCTTATAATACAACAGAGAAGATCATATGCAAATTGGAAGCTTTGAAGGCATGAGAAGAAATTTCTTTAACATCCACCATTTACAAAACCAAAAAATTAGAAAGAATTTGCAGTTATACTAAGAAGCATGATGTTATCTTGTTGTGGACAGTTCAATGAGCATTAAAATATTGAGCCATCAAAATGAAACAGAGTAATGTAATGAAACACTAATTATCATACAAAGAACGCAATTCCAAAATTAGAAAAATTAGTACACGTGTGCAAACTCTAAACTTTCATCAAATATAAAATTTATTCAAGAAGAGAGGAAGCCCATGTAGTCATTATACCTTGGAACATCTTTCCATTAATTTCTACCTCATATGATTCCATGACCTCTTGAATCGCAGCACCAACATCACAAAGATGTACATCGATTCCCGATTCCTAAACAACACAAAAACTTATCAACATCATGGTTGTCTACCATTTGACAGTCACTCGCAAGGGACTAGTGTTGATTATTTAAAAAGAATGTTACCCAGTTTGGCCGTTGTCAAGAAAGATTGTCTTATAGACCAAACCTTTGGCATCATTTGCAAATGGCTGCCTCGTATATTAACCTTCAACCTCACGGTTGTCAGCCCGAGCATTTACCAATATATCAAGCAACATTCATACTTTTCATTTTCTTTACACATCACAATTTATGTAACTTATAAATCGGCCTTAACAACCTTGATACCCGTATTTGTTGCTTCACGTGAAGCTGCAAGTAATGGATCAAACATAGTATTAAATGCCACTGTAAATGCACAGTCAACTATATGTCCTGCAAGCAACAACAAACCAAAATATAGTAAGACACAGCATGAAAACTCACCAAAGGCAATAGAATAATAAGGAAAGTGAACTGAAAGAGATTTACCATTAATATGAGTTCCAAAGTCCAATTTCATCACATCATCATACTGAAGCACAGTCTTATCTCCAGAATTTGGGGTCCAATGAGCTGCAACCCTGATATTGAGAGCAGTGTTTAAATTCAGACAAGTAAATGAAAAAAGGAGAGATATACACAAATGAAAATGGCTTTTCAAATTGATCTCAATAAAATATTGTCCATACTACTTTTGGTAAGATACATGAAACATGTTTCTTGATCATCACCAGACCCTTGTAGTAGTCCCAAAATATTACATCGACTGAGCATCCTCTGTCGGCCAATATTCAGGGAACCTCATACCCATGAATAAGGGTTGTAATCACCAATTGGTCATTATGAGGGGCTAAGATACCCTCAAAGTTCAGCCTAGAGAAACCAACAATTATAGCATTCATATAAACCTTAGTTCTTTTTACCTTCTTAGGCTCAATCGTCGCTGAGTGCACTTCCTTAGGCTTCGAAGGAAGAGATTTTGCCTCTGCCACGCGAGCCTTTCATCTTCACCTAATCAAAGACAAAATGTCACCCAAAAAAGTAATATGTTAGCTATGGTTTCAAACAAAAAATAAACCCATTAGTGAGATGAACAAAGAAATTTACCTTCTATTAGACAAAATTAACACCATATAAAGCATTGGTTTTCACAATAATAAACAAAAAAGATGAAGAAAGTTTCAAAAAGAAGCTTTTGACAAAAAACAGAACAAAATTTTTAAAAAAATACTATGACAGTAAAACGAATAAATCAAAATTTTGGAAAAAAAACCACCCCGAACAATGATGATTCCCGTCAATCCAAATTCACCGCTTCTAGTGTCTCTGAATTGCTACAAAAAATGGAGTATAAGTAAAGGAAACACTCTCAATCAGTATTCAGTGAAGTTTCGTCTAAAAATCAGCAAACCTATGAAAGCATAATAGTCAGCAAACCTACTTTTAGCATTCCAGTGTACAATCTACAAAAATTACATGATAAAAAAAATGAGAAACAATTACAAGATAATAACTACAACAATTACAGGATAAAAAAATACCACAATTACATAATAGTTTTTAGTCTACAATCTAAAAGTTAGCAAACCTACCAAAGCATTCCAGTGTACAAATTAAACCAACAACATAGAAGAAAAGCAGACATGAAGTTGATAGAGTGAGCACTTATAACGTGCATATCTTGAACAAAAATATAAACATAATAATTGGGAGACCAAATTAGTACTTCTAAGAAAAACATAAACACAAAAATAATCCATGATAATTTGAAATCCTAAATGTACAACTATAAAAACACTTGAAACTGATACACAAACTAAAATGCCTAAAATTTTAACTAAGTAAGCTTTCCATAACCAATATTATTTTCACCATCAGAAATTTGAGAAATATTTGAAATATTGACAAAATAAAATACTTTATATTCATTTTCACCATCAACAGGGGTTAATATGATATAAAATTGACAAAATTAAATAACAACTCGAAACAATTTTATTATCTTAGACTATACAAAGAATACGCCATTTGATGTCTCCTCCTACCTACTTTATAAGAAATAGTAGCATAAGTATGGACAAAACAAACTAAGCATTGATCTCTGAATATGAAAAGTTAGCAACAAAACAAATAAGACCACAAACCCAATTTCTCAAGTATATACCAACTACGTAAACTTCCACCCTAAATCTTTAATGCGGTCAATACTTCAAAACTAATAAATTATTGTATAACTTCAAACAATAAGCGTATAGCAAAACATGACTCGTATAATTCGTGATTTAGTCACCAAACAGTGAGCGAGAAAAAGAAATTAAAATTCAAAAATGGAACAAAATTAAAGAAATATAGAGAGGTATACCTGATAGGGTAAGGAATAGGAGAGAGACTACCTGCTAGTAAAAGAACACAAAATTAGTAAATATTAAGTAGATAAAAGGGCACAAAATCAGACATAACCAAATCAAGCACATTAAAGTATATTTCATTCTTTAATGAAATTTGAGATCTTGATATGGACAATTAAAAATAAAATTAGCACTCGAGCAGACCACCATAACAGTGAGCCCCCATCCACATATTTCAAATCCACGTAAGCCAAAGTTATAAGATTTCCAACACAATGAGACCAAAGAACAAATTACTGCAATTAAAAAGGGAAGATTGAAAAAGAGTTCATGATAATGGACCTATGAAACCAATAAGAGATTAGCGAACATAACATATAACTAAATAATAACTTTCTCCATGAACCAAATATGAAAAGAAACAACATTACAAATAATAAGAAAATTTTAATTACCCAAAGAATTAAAAGTTGCAAAAATATAAAGCTAATGATATTCCAGAAGTCCTACCGGATGAGGAAGAAATAATTGATTGAAGAATCCCCTGATCTTTGCCTTATGCCGTTCTCTATTCCTCGTCTCTTTAGATTTAGTTAGCTTCTTTGATTCTTTATTATACCCGGACTCTAAACTAATTCTTTCTTCAACAAAGTTTCCTATGTTCTCAAGTGGGGATGCTAGGAATGCGATAGGTAGCAAGTATAATACCTTATTCGTATTATTATTCTATTTTCTTGTCTAGATTAAGCAAGAATCCCCTTCCCTCTTCTTATTTTAGCCTTTACCTCCAGCTTAAAATATCCCTCTTGGTCGGGATATGAATCCCTCTTTGTCTTAGTCGACTAGTTCCCGACCTTCCTGTTGAAGGTAGATGCCGGTAAGTGGCCTGCTTGTCGACCACCAGATCCGCTGGTCTGCAATATTCACCCCGGCCCACAAGCACAAATCCTCGGCGCGGAATATAATCCCAAAGTACTCCAAAGACTCAAATATAGTCAATTAAGAACGTGGTAAGACCCTTGCAGAGTTACCCAATAGCATAGAGATTGGGAAGCTCGGACCCGGTCAAGATCCGAACAACAAGGAGCACTCAACTACTAGTCTAGTATAGTTGTTGTTTTTCTATTAGTTGCGATGCGAACAGGCCTTTACTTATGAGATTCGTTGAGTAGGCTTGCGTTAGTTGTCTGCTATAAGATAGCTAGTTTTTGGGGCTTTCGGCAAAAAAAAGCCTATCCGGCTTGGCTTCGCTACCGCTCACGACAAAAAAATCATTTTTTAGAGATATCTCAAATACCATATGTCACAACAAAAATAATTTTTTTAGAGATAAAACATTTATACCAAACATGTATATAAAACATGTATGTCAAGACCTTTGAGTATCACTATTTACCCCAAATGTCAAAGATTAGTTCAAGATGCAATCATATATAAAGTGGATTGCAAAAAGTGAATAATTTTTCAAATCAATTAATACTATACAGGAAAAAAGGACATTTATGTACCTGTGTAGTTAAGGGCACTGTAATTCTCCAACAACACCATTTCTCCATGAAAATCCACAATCTCTCTTCCTACTTTCATCAACTCTTCATTTGAATCCTTGGCCTTTGCTACCGCTACCCTTTCTGCCAGCACCTGAATTCAACAACAGTGAAAAAACTTACATTAGTACAATAATTATAATGAAATATCTAAAACTAAACATTCCCCATAATGAAAATGCAAGTAATTTAAACAATACCTATGATCTGATGATATCTCTTCCTGCTTATCCAAAAAAAAGGCGTTAAACTTTTTAATCTCTCTTTCCAACACCTTGGCAAAATCAAAAACTATCCAAAAAGATGTTAGTGGTGCATAGTATTCGACTTGGGGTGCCTGTTGTGCTACGGTCGGTGGCGCTAGTTCATAATTAGACAGTAGAATCAAGTGTTAATCAACAACCTTTCAAAGAATCAAATGTTTAGGACGGAATGGTGTTATTTAAGGGAAAAATCTCTTCCATAGATTTCTTCATTAACCGAGTAAAGATATAGCAATAAAAAAGTTAAGATCAATAGGCAACAAAGAAACATCAAATCTATTGAGTTGTAAAAATGCCACATCAACACAGAATGTACAACCACCTCCAAATATGCTTACACGTAAATCACAAAGTCACAATAACCACCGCACACCACAACCGAAACTCCTATAGAACGATCAAACCCTCCATTAGAGGAAGAACATACATTCAAATAAAGAAGAAGAATAAGAGCAAAGATAAATATATATCGTTTACTGAAAAATGGTGTTGGGTAGCTTCCATCGTTCTCCCCGTGATGAACATAGACTTTTGGGAAAATATGAAGTTGGTTAGATCGTGTGTGTGTATTTGACAGAAAAGGGTTGAGAGATATTCTATGTGCTTCCCAAGGTAACTGTTTAAAGTCCTTTTGAATTAAAGTAAAGCATATTAGTTTTGGGCATTTGGGCGGGATAACAAAAAAACTAAGGAAAGATCAGGGCCCTTCATTTTTTGGTTTGGTGTCAAAATCCTCACCTTCAATTGTCTTATCCCTTTATTGTATAGTAAAAATCTTCTACTCATTATATATATATATATATATATATATATATATATATATATAAGGATCAATAAGTTGCAAGTTTTGCTGCTATAGAAAAGAGCCTAAAAAAACAACAAACTCCTACTGCTATACTTGCTGCCCTAAAATACAATGAATTTACTATAGGATCAAGATCATCACATCATTAACCATTAACTCTCTACATTCCATCCCTTCATCATGCTAACAGCCATTCTAGCAAATAAGTACCAAAATGTCAGATAGATAAAAAGGGTGAAATTCAGTTTAAAAAGGAGTTAAAAATTCAATAGCTAATAAGTACCAACAATTGTATTACCAACAATTATATTATAAAAAGAGTTATAGACATACATTGTATGAAAATAGAATTTTGAGCAATTAAATGTCTATCTAACATAAGTTTAACAAACATGACTTTATAGACATACATTGTACAAAAATTGTCTTTCATATAAGCATTGAGACCAAAATTGATACAACTATATAATGTCTCCAAAGAGGGGAAGTAATTATTTGCAAGTTTAATAAGTGAAATGAACCACTTTAAATGATCACATCCTACATAAACTGAACCACTTTAAATAAGAACATAAGAAATAGATTTTCCCCACTGTTTTCACAAAATGAAGGCAAGCACTGAGGATAACTTCTTGTTTTCAAGAAGTATGGGCCCTATGCAGATGAGATCTAAAAGATTACTAAAACTAAAACTGATACTCTAATCGTAGAAAATATATAGGTGAGCCCATAGATGTCCGATTACCTTTTATAGGTTGAGGTGAGACTTCATCAATTTGTGCAATAAAAATTTTTTATGAAGGCAACTGAGATGTATAATGTTGAGATAATTAGGACTTTACTAAAGACAAACTTCAAACTCCGTAAAGCTTTAAACTTTAATGCAGACAAACTTCAGTAAACTTTAAACTTTATCGAAGACAAACTTCAAACTTTGATGAAGACAAACTTTACTGAACACCAATGTGAGAGATGGATAGATATGAAAGATTGAAATTCAGATATGGAAATTCAGTTTGAAATTTTACAATAAAATATTTCACGTTTCTTTCCAAAACATAATACTATCCCAAATGCATTTCATTTATAAACACAAAACTCTGTTTAATCACAGAAAAATGGCATTAGTAAGCAATATGAACATTGATACAACACATATATATTACTCCTTTACAACAGTTATGAAACTCAATTGAGTTCACAACTAAGATCATACAAACATTAAATAACAATTTATCAAATAAAAATATATATAAAGGACATAAAAATGAAAACCGAACTCTGCTTTGTAAGAAAATTGAAATCATCCCTATTTGAAGTTTGGTCATTTAATACCAAACTGAAAACTGTATAATTAATTCTCATAAAATGAGGTGCTTGCGAATAGACATCAATCTTAGTAAATCCATATTTAATAAATCTGTTGTATTTATATTTCCCTCCATGGCCACAACAAGCTAAAAAAATGGTTATAAAATCCTTGATGATATTGGAAAACTGGACTAGAACATATAGAACATAAGACTTGGCTTATCCAGTGGACATGTCAAGTTTGTAACCAGTAGAGATATCATTTTGATCATTGTCAAAAGTGTAAAGGCCACAAGAAAAGTAATCCTCTTTGGGAAACAAATCTTGAAACAACCCTCCTTGTTTACGTAATAATTGAGATCTTCTGTGAAAATCAGAGTATTGAATATACTACACGTCTAGAGAAAGTGGACTGTTACCACTCTGGGATATGGTTCTATTTTGGGGTCTTATTGTCAAACCAGTAGAGGAAAAATTAGCACCATGGCTGAAATTTGAACCAATTGAGTCCAAAAATGCACTCACGTAAGGTAATTATAAGAGGTAAGGCAATTATAAGCTTTGTGCTATGAAATCAATGATGAGGCACCCATTAGAATAGCGTCTTCTAGGGGCATGAAAGAAAGTTTTTTCGTTAGACGAAGGAGCTTACCCAAAAGCTATTGAGATACCACCAGTGTCAGAATTTGAGTCACTTAAGTTGAACACGCCTGGGAAATTTCACCTGCTTGAACATTTGATTGAGCTCGGTAGGAATGTGAGTGTAACTATATATATATATATATATATATATATATATATATATAAGGTCCTAAGTTGTAATATTCCATGAATGAATGACTTACTCTGAGATAAAAGTGTTGGGAAGAAGAATAGGGGGATGGTTGTATATAGAATAACAAACCAGCTCTGTTGCAAAATGTTTAGTATAAGTATGAAGCACTAAATTAATAGTCAAGTATAATGAATTAGTATTATCAATGAAGAGCACAAATGGTGGATTCAAAACAACTTGATCAATATAATAAATGGAAGTGGTTGAATTTCAGCGATAAGAGTAAAAAGAGCATTTTATTTAGACTTTTATCTAGACAGAGCAGTAGATTGCTTTTTGGAGAAGAGAAAATGAAATTTGCACCTCGAAATATACAGTATCCAGTTATGTAGCGACGAGTGTCAGTACAATGTGTTCGAGAAGCCATAGAATAGAACATTGTATAACTGAAGACCAAGATGACTAGTGCCTTTGACATTCAAAGTATAAGCTTAAACCCTTGAAAATGTATATGAATAGGGCCATGCATAAATGACACAGGGAGTTAACTGCATATGTTAATTACGGCTAAGTTAAGGTAAGTTAAAAGTGTTCCAATTAAGGACCAAAACTTATTAGATTAATATAGAAGGACGGAAGTATTTGTCTCTTTTAACTAACCTTTCCTGAAGGTAAGTGTAATTGGCAAAGTAGATGGGAGCCACACTTTGATAATCTGAGTGCTTGGGATATTTCTTAAAACAACTGTGTTTGGCCATGTGATATGCAATATAATCTTAAAGACTAACACTCTAACCTGAATTATTTGATGAGGTGTTAGACATATATTAATCGCATCAAACAATCATATACTCTCTCACCACTATATGAAAGTCAACTTTTTGAAAGAAATTTAGATAAGATCGAAAGTTATTTAGTCATTGCGTAAGTTTGGTAAATCGATTTCTAAATGCAACTCTTAGACTGAGATGCTTTAAAAGGAAAATGCTTAATTTGAAAATCATTTGAAGTTAGACTACAAGCCATTGGTACACATGGAACCTCCATATATAAACCTTATAAATCGTTAGCTACTTAATTAATAATGAAAAAAACTATTTTTTGACTCACCCCCTCTTACAAATTATGATATATAACATAACACTGTTATTGTGATTACCAGAATAAAGGTTTTCTCAAATATAGCATTAAAAAATAGCGATAAGCTAAAAAAGAAAAAAAATATTAAGTTTGGGTAAACCAGGAAATTGACTTAATCTATATACTTAAAACGAAAAAGCTTATACAATGGAAAGACCAAGGGGTACTGATATGAAATTAATACTGAGAAAGGAAATCAAGAAAGAAACGAATTCAAGTTTATCGACCTTCCACAATCGAAATGCAACCTCGTAATCTATTAGCCCGATTACAGGAGTTATGATAGCTGCCAAGATGGAGTTGGGAATGTAATAAAATAGTGGCATGAAAAATAATAGAATCGTAAAAAACCTGTAGCTTAGCTCAAAAAATAAAGATCCAAGTGATACAAGTGAATCGGTAAATGATTAGTTCTGTTATATATTACAAACAAATTAATCAAGTATTGAGTGTTTGAACTGAAAAGCTAGTCATAAATTCTGGATACATCATGCCAGTATCAAACTCGTATCCAAGAATACTAATGAAGTATCAACATTCAATACAAACAAATTATTTTTTAGCAAACTAAGAACCGTGAGCTACAAGTATTTCCCATATCCAGTTCCGATTAGAACAATCATCGACTAAATCCATTATGTATTCCTTAATTTAAAATACGAGTAAAGTATATATATATATATATATATATATATATATATATATTAGTTAAAAATTCATTTATTTTAGCAAATTTGACACATGAACCTGATATGCTAGTTTCCTCATGCTCAAAATAGTACAAATGCCCTAAAATGCAAACAATGTAGAACCAAAATAAAATGGATATATATCAACTAGAAAAGTTGTAAAGACGTGAAATTTGACATCTTCTTCCTATAGTGAAATTCAAGTCATTCATACACTTGTAAAGCCATTAAATTATTTTACAACCTACACAAATAAATATTTACAAGGGAGAGAAGGCATTTAGTCCTAAGTTGTAATATTTATCAGTGACCGATCCCGTATCCAATAAGATTTGGAATCGATCCTATTTTTCCACTCTCAAACATGACGTGCGATCATGGGGGAAAGACATTTTGACATGGGGGAAAGGCATTTTGGAGAGTTATGGGACTCTTTACAAAAAGAAAAGTGGGAAGGATCGGGGCCTTACTAAACATGGGTCAATGGGACTATTCCCAAAATCTCTATATGTATCATGCAAAATGCCAAAGCCATAAAACCAAAACTTTTCAAATTTGAAAAACCTACCTCAAACTCACCAAAGAACATAGTGGCACAACATGAAAACCAAAACTCCAAATCACACATATAATCCATATGTTGAAAACATGGATGTGTATTACAGTATTAAGTTTATATTCTCACATTTCCACTACACAATCATCAAAGATAACTCAACCAAAACTCACATGAAAGTAAAATATTGACCGTATGTATAGAACAATAGATATTAAATAATAAATATCAAACTGAAAGTACATCAAAAAATTTCAAAATAAATTGCAATGGTAAAAAAAGTGTGGAACAATTTCTTATTACTCTTACAGTGGTCTATCAATACGAACACCATAAGGACATGGAAGTGGTCTTTAACTCCAAATTGAGAGATAAACACCAAAGCATCTGCAAAATTAAAATAAAGACAAAACGAAAACACCAATAAGTCATTGAATAAAAAAATCCTAAAGATTGACACACAAATTGTAGAAGCCATACTTGATATATATTAAACACAAGGAATATTCAAGATATACCAAATTAGTAAACACCCCAAAAAAGTAAAACTCATGAGAGAAACACACAAATACAAAAATATTGAACCCCAAATTTCAAAACTAAATATTTCAATTAATGTTTACTAATTTGCAGAAAATCGACCCAAGATTTTGATTCGTGATGAAAATAAATTTACCGCAGATCTTCTCTATGGTTCTCCAAAAATGGTGCCAACTGGTAGTTCTTCCAGGTCTTTGAAAGTGATGTGTGGAGGCGGAGAGTTCGTGAAGAAGATTGGGTGTTTCAAATCTCAGATAGAAATAGATAAAAAGAGAGGAGGTAGAGAAGTTTTGGCTTAGGGTTGGTAGAGAAAGAGGTACCAAGCGGGAAATGAAAAAATTCTGGATTGCTTAGCGGGGGAAAGGGAAACTCTTACCCCGCTTGTTTTTTATTTTTATGTCATTTTTTTGTTTAACTGTGAAGTGTTTTGGTTAATATTTATCACAGTTTTGTATAATCTAATATAAATTGTATCTCATTTATCTCATATTTATTAACAATGTTAAAAAAATGAGTCTCATACTTAAACTGAGATAAAAAGTTATTATGTAAATGTTATTTATCTCATTTAAATCTTGTGTGACATAACGTAAAATATAAAAATGACATAAATGATTATTTTTCTTGTAGTGCTTGCGTGCATAATTTTCGGGGTATTTGTTGACGCCAAAATCATATTAAACTATTATGCGAATTTAGCGGTGTGATAACTCTTGATTTAATTAACTGTCGAAACGAGACGCGGTCTTAATAACTCATCGACAGATGTAACCATTTTATACTAAGTAACTTGGGTGAGGGATATACGACGCAACCTATAGTTTTATCCGCTTTGTTAATCTAGTTTAAATACACTCGCCTAGATTAATCTTTCCCTTTTTGCATCTTTTCCTTTTTGTGTATAATCATCTTCTACACTTTTATTTAGGAATATTAAACCTTATAAATTCTAGCAACTCGTCGTTGTGGATTTCGATACCCAGACTTGGCCGCTATACTCACCCATTGAGTGTAGTCATAAGCTTAGGTTTTTGTATAGAGCTGGTGAGCTGAATTCAAAACGACCGGAGCATAGGTGACGCTCGTGCCGCGGCGAAACCCCTGTCTATCAATAACATTTATACACTTGGAATTAAAATTCGAGGCATTTTTTTCATTCATTGCCCAAGAGTTGAATGCTTTTGAAGCACAATCTTCGGTGGGAGGAGTCCACCCATACTCAATCGAGTTCCAAAGGTTCTCGTTAATCGATTTCAAGAAAAATCACATCCACACCTTCTAATAGGGATAGTTTGTCCCATAAAATAATGGTGGATGGGTAACATAACTCCCCTCTCGATTAAAATTCATATAAACCATAAATGTGCACAAATACAGGGATCAAACATAACAAATTAGTGTAACTTTCTCTGATAAAAACTTGAAAAATTCTAGTGCCCTAGGTTTAAGTGGAAACACCACCAAATTGCATTTTTTTTTAATTTAACTAACACGCACCAATTAAACTATGTGTTGTCTTAAACAATTTACCAATCTTAGTCTTTACCTAAGAATGCATAAAGGTGGGTATAATCAGGAACAAAAATATTAAATCACAACATCGTGATATATAAGGAAAGCCCGCAACGGAAAAAACCTCGGATGTCCCGGCCACACAAGTCCACTATGACATAAGTATCGTTATAAGGACAAGTTAGACTTACTCACATACTCGATGCCTCTAAGCCTTGGCGCGCTTCTTCATTCCTTCTCACCTCCTTCGTAACCACTGTTGGACGCCTTCTATTAATCACACAACGTAGGGACTTTCTCACATATTTGTATCCCACTGATCTTGCTTGTCTCATGACTAGTACAGCCATCGTACTACATAAACAAAGTATCCACAGTAAGAAACCAACTCTTAATTAAGAGCAAACAACTTTTGTACAACACAAAGGAGATCTCAAACCAACATATGTATATGAAACATGGATCTCAAATAATGGGTGTAAACTAGGGTTTGGAGGCATTTGGATTTATCTTCAAAAAATAATTTTCATCAAAACCTCTACATATAAAAGATGCTAGTGTGCCTATTTATAGAAAACATGAATTTTGAGGGGTAGTAATCTCGTTCGAATGAAAATAATATGTTCATTCGAACCAAGTCACTAATCTTGTTCGAACACAACTCGTTCGAATGAACTAGCAAATCTCGTTCGACTGAACTTCGAATGAGATTTTGCTAACAAATAGATGAAACTTGTTTGAACTTAATTTGAAGGTTGTTCTAATGACATTCACTAACTCTTTCGAATGAACTTAACAAGCTCGTTTGAACAGATTTAAAACAACAAAATAGTTTTCTATTAAAAACACATTTTATGAAAAAATAGCCTCAAATAAGGTCTTAAAAGCATGCCCAGTCAAATTCAGAGATCAAACATAAACATGTATTCGTACCTCAATGATATCCCTCTAATGTCAAACTCGACACAAAACACGATGTGTACTTCATGTCACTTTAGCTTAGCTGCTACGATCTTTAATCACACAACACAAGCTTTAAGGAGAAAATACTGGAATCCTAACAACCTATAACTCAAATAAGTTTTGTCTAAGATGAAATAAAGCCGATACATACAAAATGACTTAATTCAATGAAAAATTACCTACAAATAGAAAAGATGGTATATACATGTGGTGAGAAGATAATCATGATGGAGAGATATATACATGGATATCATAACATCAACATGAAATATAGAACATGTGAAAATGAGAAGAAAATAATATATGAGTGAGAGAACACACACACACACACACACATATATATATATATATATATATATATATATATATATATATATATATATAGAGAGAGAGAGAGAGAGAGAGAGAGAGAGAGGCTCCTATGCACACAAAAGTTTGCACATTTTTTTTAAAATAGCAAAAAAAAATATTTTTGACCTGATTTTTTTTATATGCTTTCCTTGAAATGTTTAAATATCACACAAAAAATCAACTCAAAAAAAACTTGTTTTGCTATTTTAAAAAAATCGGTCAAACTTTCACAGCTTTTAAGCATTTTAAAAACTACTAAAGTTTGACCGATTTTTTTTAAATAGAAAAATAAATTTTTTTGAGCTGATTTTTTTTATATGGGTTCCTTGAAATTTTTAAATACCATATAAAAAAATTAGGCCAAAAATATTTTTTTTGTTATTTTAAAAAAATGATGTGCAAACTTTAGTGTGCACTGGAGCCTGCATCTCTCTCTCTCTCTCTCTCTCTCTATATATATATATATATATATATATATATATATATATGTGTGTGTGTGTGTGTGTGTGTGTGTGTGTGTGTGTGTCTGTGTGCAAAATGATATAAGATAAATAATACAAAAAACCCATGTAAATAAAGTTTGGTCCTCAAATAATTTCTTTAGTTGAGGTGCCACTGTGGCCATCCTCGGGTTCCTCCTACCTAGGGAAGGAATAAGAGAGTCTTTCCCCCTTACGCACTTAGGGAGTGGGATTTAAAAGACATAAAACGACTGTCATAGGCGATGTGAGATGTGTGAGTGTGTAGTGATCAAAGTCATCAATATATTTTACTCAAAACAAACAAAAGAAAGTAGATATCTCCATAGAGACAACATAAAAGACTACTAGTGCGTGCAAAACCAAAACGATATGGGCTTAGAGACTATGTTAGGAAATGACAAGGTGTTATGCATCCATTCAACATTTTCGATATCTGATGGGCAAAAAAATGTTCTCCCTCTCCTAAGGTGTGTGTATATGTGCATAAATTGATGACGTGTGTATCATATATGTATAAAAGTGCATAGGTAAGGAGAAAATCATTGTATCCATGCCACGGAAAGACGGGAACAAATCATTTTAAGGATTAAGACTAAAGGAAAAATGTGTGAAGGTGACTAAAATGTGAGCGATATCGATGCGCCGAATCGTGACATCACTATGGGAAAGTGAGTAGAATGTCAACGGGATCGCTAAAAGATAATAAATATAAGAAAAGCTAAGCATATGGACAAATTAAGAACTAAATGAAATATGAGCAATAAACTAGATCGTGACGTCACTATGGAAATGAGAGCTCGCATGTCAACGTGACCACTAAAAGACAATAATAAAGAAAAAGGGGTTTTGCCGTATTGGTGAAATAAGTGAAAACTACTAAAATATATGCAATGCACCCGATCGTGATGTCACTATGAAAAGTGAGTACGCATGTCAACGGGATCTCTAAATGCTGATAAATATAAATAAGATAAAAAAATGAACTAAATTGTATGTAAACACAAAGATGACCATGAATGGGACGTGAATCCCAAAAGTTATTCCAGAATGCTTAGGTAGTCAAAATGGCATCAAAGTCCACATAGTTCGTATGCGTGATGAGGTGGGGTTCATCCCATAATTTGAAATTAGAATTTCTCCTTTTTGTTTGTAAAAAAATATGGGAAAGCGAGATGAAAGTGTGAAAAAACTGAAGAAACTTTAATTTAGGATTTATGGGCAAATCCATATTTTTGGATTTTTTGACTTATGAAAATATATTTGAAAGTAACATATAATAAAATTAAAGAGTTTAATGGTGGGAAAAAATAAAAATCAACTGAGAAATGTGCTGAAAGTGTGAAGGATTTAGACCTTCTAAGTTGTTTGGATTATGATTTTTAGAAGTTATTTGTTTGGATTATGATTTTTTGAGGTTTTGTAATTTGATTTTGGATGTAAAGGATGGTGGTGGAGTAGTGTTAAGTGGTTATAAGTGGGGAGGTGAGAGGTGGTGTAAGAGAATACTTTTGGGAGGGATGTAATAAAGTTACCATCTGAATTACGAGGCTAAAGGCTTTGTAATAATGAGGTCAGGATTTCCTTAAATAGAAAACCCTAAAATGATAAAATGGCTTTACTGCCTCTAGGGGTGTTGCTTGACATATGAACTTCCCTGCTTACCGTTAGGGTGTCCAAACTTGGTGCCCAAATAATGTCCCACCAGTTAATCGACAGGTGGGGTGGGGGTGTTAATTGAAAGACTAGTTTCAATTTTTTTTCCAGTAAAACGTCCTTAAAATACAAATTGTAAGTCTGATCCGTGCATGACCATGAATGTTGGAAAGACTATTCTCAGGTTCGAGAGTTTACCAAAATCAAATGGGGTTGGGAAAGCATCTAGTTATTATTTGTTTGAAAGATGACTGTGAGTCTAGGGTTCGAAGGGACTTTGTTTGGACCATATGGAAGAGTGTGGGGGGTATAAGAATGGGGTGTCTACAAGGAACTCCAAGGCTAGGATTTTGATGTTTGACTTAAGTCTATATATACCCAAATGGATTTAGTGTATTAAATTTAGGGTTAGAAATTTATAGACTCGTGGTGTGGAATAAAACCCATCGGGTGCAAGTGTATTTACAAGAGGAAAAAGATGGATATATGGGAATGTGGAAACCTTTTAGTTAAGGCTTGCTGCGAAGTTTTGTTAGAAAGAAAGGGACTGGCTATAAGCAAACCTTCTTTATGGTAGTCTTACTAAAGTCTATCAGAATTCTTGTAACTTTTATACTACATTACGGAATGGTAGCCTTAACAAGTGAATCTATATGGTGCAACCCAAGGGATTATAGAAAGAATCAAGGAAGGTAAATTTTTTAAACTTAAGAGGTATATTTATGGACTTAATCAAGCGTTAAGGTCTCTAAACATTCGATTTAACCATTCAATAATCATTTTTTATTTTTATCCAAATATAACTTGTGTGTTTAAAAAACATTTGGTACATTATGTGTATGATATTCATTTAATAGGGAATGAGATGTGTGTATTGTCTTGCATAAGAATGTGGTTGTCTAACTAGTTTGATATAAAGGATTTAAGAGAATCTAACCACATCCTTGCGATCAAGTTTTTGCAATATTGGAGCAACAAAATGTTAGGATAATTTCAATCCACTTATATCGATGATATGATCACAAATAAAATATTTCTTCCTTTCAATCATGGAATCACTTTGTCTAAGTATCAATGTTCAAAGACACCTGATGAGATATAGATGATGAGTAAGATACCTTATCATTTAGCGGTGAGCAACTTCATGTATGTTATGCTATGTACTAGGTCAATATATTCTTTTTCGTAGTCATGGTCAACAATTTTTATTCTGATGCAAATAAGGAGCACTAAGCTGAAGTAAATCATATTCTCAAGAACATAAAAGGGACAAAATATTATGGGGGCCAAATTTGTTTCAACTTCATAAGTAACTAAATAGGTTATATGGCCTGGAACTCCCTCAGTGACTTGAGAGTGGTTCCTTTGTAAAATCGATTATCTCACTATATTGTGACAGTAATGGATCGATTACAAGTTTAGGATCACTCAAAGACCCGTGAAAGAGTTAACCAAATTGTGCGTAAGTACTAGTATTATAGAGAGTTCACATCGAGAGGTGACATGGTTATGACCTGAATTTCATCAGATAACAACTTAATTGATCCTTCTACAACTATGACTATTGAATTTCACTAGGCGGATTAGAAGTTAGATGCATGTTCACATGGATTTAACACTAAATGAGTGATTATCGGGGTTTTATTCTTAAATTCATGTATCTTGACATTTATTATTTATTAATAAAGTATCTTATCTCATTTAAAAAGTGAGCCATGTTTATGGAAATGCCTTATATTTATTGGTAAATACATTGTATATGTCGATCAACTATACTTAGAAGAAATTCTTATGAGTGGAGTTCAACTCAATCACAAAAGATAAAAAAAATTTTGTCCTAGTATGATAGATCATGCACAACCTAGATAGGGGATTGGCATCTTATCATTAAAGTTGTGCATATAATCTTAATAGTTCATCTTGATCATGGAAACTTATTTAATGTTTCCAATACTTGCTTAATTGTTTAAGAAATATTGTACTGATACATCAAGCATGTATTTAACATCAAGGGTGAGATTTTAGTCTAGGTGCTGACTAAATTAGACTCGTATAATTTCACTATTTGCAAATGGTGCATACATCCTTAAACTCGAAGGATATGAGGATCAGAGTATTCAGATATTCATTATTTTTATTTAATTATAGATTCGATTCAATTTATTGGGACAATAAGCCTTATGTGGGCTAGACAATAATCATGTGAATATATATGAGATTGTATTCCCGATGAATCCATATGTAGGAGATATTTTGAATTGTGATACCCCTTGATAAACTGATAAGTTTTTATTATACCAATAAACTTTATAACGTGATTATTTTATAATTTGATAGAGCATCAAAGAAGTTAAGTTTGAGATCAAGGAATAAAAATATGTTGGTGAAAATCGATTCGCTGCGTGTTGAATGTCACCAATTGGGTATTAGATATATACTTAACGCAATGAATCTTATTATGGGTTGCTAATAAGGCCAATTTATTCAAGTAATTTTGAGATAATTAAATTGGAGTTCAATTCATTATAATTAAATAAAAAATAATAAATTATGGGGATTAATTTTGAATTTTGATATTTTTGTTTGGAACATAGCTAATAATTTGCCTTGGGTCCCCGGTATAGACCTAATCATAGAATCATACCTTAGTTTTCTCTTCTCTAAAGCCCTTAACTAGTCGCATGCTCTTATATAAAGGAGTATGAGGAGGACTTTCCTATATTAATTCACTTAACTCACTCAAACTTTAAGTGAGAGAAAGAGGGTCGTCTAGGGTTAGTGGAGAGATGAGAAAGAAAATGCGTAGAGAGAGAGAGAGAGAGTGAGAAAAGAAAATGAGAGAAATCTCTCTTGAGTTCGTTAAGATCCAACTCAATAATGATGTCCACGAGCTTATTTTGTTCGTAGTATCATATTCCAGAAGATTCATGGTTGTTCTTCCTATTTATCGCCCTCTACATTAATTTTTGTCTCATGTATTAAACCACCTGAAAAGAATAAAAAATGTATATTGATCAAACCATAGATCTAGTTTTGTTTATTTTTCTGAAACATGATGAATCAAATATCATTGGGCAATATATTATTTTAGAGTCAATCCCAAGAAACGTTGTTATTTAAGAAAATAATAATATTTAGGCATTTTACTGTCATATCAAAGATACCATTACTCCCTTATCTTTCCTTCAATTTAACCATATACCACCAAACCATCAATTCGACCCTAAACCAATATCACTTGCCCCAAACCACCCAAAGTCCAGCCTTGAAGGATTTCATAAACCGACTTCCCATTTTCTCCCAACTCTTAATTGAACTAGACTCCTAGCGTAGGATGTAATATCCAAACAAGTATCCCCCTAATACACTTCAGTTTAGTCTAGTTTTTCATCAACGGTGTGAGACCCTCTAAGAAACCGTTCATATAAATAACATGCATTGTATTTCCTTTATCTTTACATTACCTTAACTATCCTATCAATCTCTACAAGTTGGATCACTAAGCCGTCCTCTTATCCCACCTATCATTCTACTGAGCACTAAGCCAGCTCCCAAAACGTCCCATCATACCATCAAATCCTAAACAAGCTTTCTCATCCTTCTATTACCATATAAATCCCTACATCGGCTCACTCACCACCCTAATATGATATCGAGTATTAAACTAACTCCCTAACCCACCTATTATAATGTCGAATATAAACCAAATCACTAACACAACTATTATAAACCAATAAACCAGTTCTCCATGCATCCTAATATAATACAAAGTACTAAACCGACTCTTTAACCTTCCCAGAATATTAAACCAAGTCTTTTAACGAACCATGGATCAGGTGTATCCCTATGACAATATTTTGGAACCCACCCCAGCCTATTGTCATGACACATTCTATAACGAGTGGTGTGAGTAACAAAGCTATTCGTGGAGCCTTGATCACCCTCCCATGCACTATGAATCACAACCCCACGTTGTGGATCCTCACAGTTTTCGAAAATCGTCATGGAAACTGAGTGCACCCCAATCCCAATAAGTCCCCTCACTATGCTCCCCATAATTATAAACCTTTAATGGCCTTAACATATTATAAATTGTTCAACCGACTCTCCAATCATATGGTACCTCATGAAATGTACAAGTACCTCTCACTTATATCCCTGAACAATAGTTATATATATATATATATATATATATATATATATATATATATATATATATATATATATATATATATATATATATATATATAAAATATCCACACATATATTAATCAATAGAGAATTAATCCATATTCCTAACTCACCCCTCCAAGGGTAAGTTCACGCACCTAAACACTATACAAGTAGGTATAAACAACCCACAAGGTCCTTCACAACTTAACCCGCATAATAAATTTTCTACCCATTATATTAAACCTTAAACGTATCCCAAACTGCCCTTGGTTTATACTATATTTTACATCCTTATAAATCCAAATTGTTAATTTCAAATTATAATTAATAGGGTCTTAAGAAATTTAGAATTAATCCAAACAAAATCCGCAACCAAAAATAATAGAAACCCAGCTTGTCCCAAGGTCCAGGGCCGGATCGATTTAACCCCAAATGCAAAATAGATTCGCTCTTGGAATAATTATGCCAATGTGACATGTAATCGTGAATATACTCAAAATTCAATTTTCGGGCTTTGTAAGAAGCCTCCAATACATGTTGGTAAAACAATCATAACTCTCTCTACAAAAGTCCGATTAACTAATTGTTTGTAGAGTTAGAAAGCCAAAAACCATATCTTTCTTTTTGTGTATGAACAACTCGTGATTCAAAGTACATATAAAACCCCATACATGGGAACACAAGATAATTTTCATGGCTGAAAGTGTCTTCCTACTGGTTCTTTGGCCCTAATTTTTTGTAAATCAAAATGACACGAGATTAGTTTCTTTTGATTTATTATAAGTTTAGTGGGTTAAAACCCCACTCCTAAAATGTTCAATTCATTACTTTAACAACCTAACACAATTCATAAGCCAACTCTACAAATATATTATCTTAAGAACCCTAGTTCTTTAAATCGTGATCTTATCAATAATTCCCAGCAATTAATCAAGATTTTATGCATACATCTTAATTTGAATTTATTTCTAATTTTATAAATTAATAAAAAATATGGTGATACAATTAATCCAATCAACCTGCCTCCAACATAAACCCTAGTTCACATCCTTACATTCTTAGCATTCTTTGAAAAAATTTAACTTAATTCTAGATAATTATAAAATTTAAACATGGATTCTTACATAATAAAATTCTAAATTTCTAGAATTACACAAGATGCGAATATTCTATTATTTTATTTAACACATTATAACACGACCCATAATCTTTCTTACCAATCTCTAATTTTCTAATTTAACTTGTAGTTTTTAAAAATTCTTTCTAATAATAATTAGACTCATAAAGTAAATCTAAAGTTTCAAACCCCTTAATTTCAAGAGAATTAACATACTAATCTCTAGGTTCCTAAAAATGATTTCTATTACAATTACATAGTACCAAATGGTAAGAATATGACTCAATTTCTTGTCTTAATTTGTTTAGAAATGAATTATACAATTTGATGAGGATGATGATACTTGATCTTGAATCTCAATTAGCTTTCTCAATTCTTTAAGCCATTTCTCCAACTTGCCTTTCTCATTAGCCTCTCAAATTTAGGTTTGGAGTTTACGTTTGGAAAGTATAAAGAGGCTAAAGTTAACCCAACTTATGTTTATATAGTGACGATATTCGTCACTTCCCTTAAACCTTATTTTATTACCACCTTATGGGCCTCAAAATCATACCCTATTTAGTGATGATTTTTGTCACTTCCCTTAACCTTATTTTGACACTACCTAATGGGCTCCAAAATTATACCTCAAATACTTTCAAACTTGCCCCAATGAGCTACCCAATCCATATCCCCAATTTTCCATCTTTTTTTATCACCAATTGGGCTCTCTAATAACCCAATAAGTCCAACTAAAAGTCACAATCTTCAAACATGTACTAAAACAATGAAAATAGATGGATCACACAAAACACATAAAAGGTTTACTAAGATTATTATTTTAACTCAATCAACACTGACTTAATTTATTTAGCACAATATATTAAATTATCTGGCACATAAGGATATTTTGATTAGTCTAAGATATATCCAATTGGCTAGCATGTAACATTTTACAATTAACTCTAACACAAAAATTTATCCATTAAGTTTCTTAATTAACTTAACTATTTAATCTACCAATTAAATTATCATTCCAATTTATCCTATTAATTTGATTATTTTTTAATTTAATTGAGTATTGAAAATCACATGGTATTACAATGTACTGCTGCTAAGAAAGTTTGTGGGTTGATTAGCTCATTATTGCTTAATTAATGGATAAATAAAAAATATTGATTTAATTTAAAAATGTGTACAACAATCATTTTCTGATAAGTTCCTTAATGAAAACTAAAATTTGTTTATTATCTCAATTGCAAATATTAAAAGAATTGTTATATCATCACAAAATCTTTTTAAACTAAGGGTTTAATTTGCAATTTGGCACGCCCAAAATAAATAACATTTAAGACCTTAAGGGCCCGTTTGGTTCTGTATTCAGAAAATTCGATTTAAACGCTGTTCTTAAATACAGTTTTATAATTCAATTTTTTGTGTATATAATTATTAGTGTGCGTTTGGTAAACTTGTGTTTAACTATAGTTTTTTTAAAATTTGACAAAATTGACAAACATGTATATATATATATCTATATAATATGGGACAATGGTGTTATGAATAGTAACTCATGTATGATAAGACATGCATGATAAACATGCATGGCATTTTATGTGTTGCATGCTTGCATGCATACACATGCATGTATGCATGCATACATACATACATACATTATTATTTTTTTATTAAAATATTTAAAAAAATAATGATTTTTTTAAAAAAATTATTTTTTAATTTTTTTTTTAAGTTTTTTTTTCTAAAAAATGACGGGTTATTATGGACTGGGTTTTATCACGGGGACAAATTTATCACCGTGCCCTCGGGCACGGGCATCCGCTAGTATATATATATATATATATATATATATATATATATATACTTGCATACATACATACATCATATATTATATACATGTATATTTAATATTATGTATTTTTTTTGTATAAGGTATGTTGGAAAGTTTAGCATACATCATATATTATATACATGTATATTTAATATTATGTATTTTTTTTGTATAAGGTATGTTGGAAAGTTTAGCTATATATATGTATATTTAATATTATATATATAGCTAAACTTTGCAACATACCTTATACAAAAAAAATACATAATATTAAATATACATGTATATAATATATGATGTATGTATGTATGCAAGTATATAGCTAAACTTTTCAACATACCTTATACAAAAAAAATACATAATATTAAATATACATGTATATTTATATATATACTTGCATCATATAATATATATGATGTATGTTTATATATATACTTGCATCATACATACATCATTTTATATATATCCTTGCATACATGCATACATTATATACTTGCATCATACATACATCATTTTATATATATACTTGCATACATGCATACATCATATATAATATATTATACTTTCATACATACATCATATATTATATATTATATATTATACTTGCATACATACTTATATATATACTTGCATCATACATACATCATTTTATATATATATGATGTATAATATTATTTATATAGATGTATAATATTATTTATATATATGATGTATAATAATGTATTATACATACATTATTTATATACATACTTATATATACATGTATAATATTATTTATATATATGATGTATAATAATGTATTATACATACATTATTTATATACATACTTATATATATATGATGTATGCATGTATGCAAGTATATATATAAAATGATGTATGTATGATGCAAGTATATATATAAGTATGTATGTAAGTATAATATATAATATATAATATATGATGTATGTATGCAATTATAATATATTAATATATTATATATTATATATATATAATATAAGATGTATGTATGATGCAAGTATATATATAAGTATGTATGTAAGTATAATATATAATATATAATTATATATATAAGTATGTATGTAAGTATAATATAGTATAATATATAATATATAATATATGATGTATGTATGCAAGTATAATATGCAAGTATAATATATTAATATATTATACTTGCATATTATACTTGCATACAATATGATGTATTAATAATGATGTATGTTAATACATCATATTGTATATTATACTTGCATATTATACTTGCATACATACATCATATATTATATGATGCATCGTATAATATATGATGTATGTATGTATGCAAGTATATATATAAATATACATGTATATTTAATATTATGCATTTTTTTTTGTATAAGGTATGTTGAAAAGTTTATCTAGATATATATATATATAATGATATATTATGTATTATAATTCAATATTTAAAAATAAATTATTAAATATAATTTTTTATTAAAATTATATTTAAACACAAAAAATTTAATTATAATTGCAAACCTAAAAGTCAGTGAATTCAAACTTAAAAATGAAGAATAATGCTTTGCAGTAATGCGATAAGGAGAGAGAAAGAGAGTATAGATAAGGTTGGTGATTTTGTTTCTTGTTTTTCTTTGTGTAGCACTTGGATATCTTTCTTTTTAGGTGCTAAAATACCACTCTCACTACCGTACAACTTGAGGAAGGGAAGAGATCACTATTAACACTGGTTCAGTAGTCCAGAATTCATAGAAGTTTGCCGCAATGTTAGCTTCGGCAACAGCAACTATGAATCTGGGCACACTCACTGTGCCCACCAATAAATCTAATCCCCACAAACCTTTGTCTCTCCTCCATCGACCACAAAACATGGCATTGATAGCATATCCACAAAATCAATCGAGCACCACCGGCAGCTGGAGAACAACCACTTCCGTCAAAACTGCTGTTTCTGCCATTGATTCCTCCGACCCTATTGAAAAGGTTCGTTTTTTAACCTTCACCTCTCTTCTTGCTAAGCCAATTCTCGGGTTTGTTTCGGACCCTCGGAGCCCGTTTGGCGACCCAATTCCAAGGCTTGGAATTAGAATTGGAAGGCCAATTTGAATTCCACGGAATTGAAATTGGCCTTCCAATTCCAATTCCAATTCCAAGCTTTGGAATTGGATTGCCAAATGGAACCTCAGTTTGTTTCGCAATCCACTTCCAAGCCATAGAAATTGAATTCAAAGGAGAATTTTAATTCCACGCCTTCCAATTCCAATTGCAAGCCTTGAAATTTGATTGACAAACGGACCTTCAGCGTTTTCCAATTCCAGGGCATGGACTTGAGGTTTTCAAACACACCTGAATTTCAATATGTGGAATTGGAATTAGAAATGGATCAAATACATTTCGAAATTTGAGGTACTATAGATGGCTCTAATTATAATTCTAGTTCCATAGTTATCAAAAAAAAATTAAATCTAGTTCCATAGTGAGGAATATAACCTCCCTAACGTACCTTTAGGGCTCGCTTAGTTCAAGGTTTAGATAGGGAATGAGAATCCTTAATAGATTCATTTTCATTGTTTGGTTCAAATAGGAATTCTCTTTTCGTGATATCTAAAATTACTTCACCGTAACAAGAATAAATATCATTTAACTAAAATACCTTTCTACTTGATTTGAGCGTGTGTTTGTGTGCGAGTTGCTGTGAGTGTGTGGTCGTGCGTGTGTTTTAGTATGTGTGTGAGTGAGTGTGTGTGTGTGTTTGTGTGAATGAGAGTGTGTGAGTGAGTGTATGCATGTGTTAGTATGAGTGCGTGTGAGAGAGAGAGAGAGAGAGAGAGCGTGTGTGGGGGGGAGCGAGTGTATGTTTGAGATTTTATGTGAGGGTATTTTTGTCTCACCACAAAAGTAAGCTAGAATTCTCGGAAATATAGGATTCCTCCTGTTTTAAAGGGAAAATAAGAATTCCAATTTCCAGAATTGTAAGTTCCTCCCAAATTTTCAACCAAACATTGTAATTCTTGATGAGGGGAATTCTAAATTCCATAAATCCTAAATTCCTTTTTCAAACCTTGAACCAAACGAGCCCTTGATGGATACTTTGAATACATCCGTTTTCGAATAATTTATGTTTAAAAACAAAAAGTGTATGATGGTGGTACGAACTCGAACTTAAGTTCTTTTAAAATTAACAACTCCCAAAGAAAAGAAATGAGCGTGGCTTCTATTTCTTGGCCGGATTCTCAAACAACGGATATAACAATTTTTGGGGGGTTCTTTCTTTTCTCCTCACTTGAAGGTGCTATTAATTACAAAGTTTTTGAAAATCTGAAAAACAGTTACTTATTGCATAAAGTTGGGAAAAGATAGGTGGAGGAAAAGATACTGATTTGGTGATATATTCTCTCGCGTTTTCAGTTTCTTTATGGAATCTAGTTCTCACCCAAATATTACAAAAAGATCTGATTTGAGTGATTTGGTGGGATGCTGTCTTACTTTTCTATTTTTTCGTAGAATTCAATTTTTTTAGGAGTTGTGTAGGAATTTGATTCTATGGGAAATCGGAAAAGCAAAAAACATCTGGTCAAACCTCTCATCTACTATTCCATTCATTTTCCAACTTTTCGTAAAAGTGGATCGTCTTTAATGCATCCTTATGTTTTTCTTTTTTCCTTTTTTTCAAAACTACCAAACATAGTGTAATTTTTCATGTATTGTAGAGATAACACATGAAGGGACTATGGATGCCCCAACCAAGCCTTAAACACGGACAAAACCTATTGACTAGAAGGCATGTTATTTTGTTTGTCAACCTTAATAATTCTTATTCTTTTTCTTGTACAGCAACAAGAAGGCAACAAAAAATACTACTTTGTTGTTGCAAACGCAAAATTCATGTTGGATGAAGAGGAACATTTCCAAGAGCAATTGTGTGAGCGGCTCCGCCTCTTTGAAGAGCGTAGCATGGAGCAAGACTTCTGGCTTGTGATTGAGCCCAAGTTCTTGGATAAATTTCCTAACATTACTAAGAGACTGAAGAGACCTGCTGTTGCTCTCGTTTCAACCAATGGAACTTGGATCACGTAAGAACACCCCTCATTCAAACTTTTATTTCCATGTTGTTTCAATACTATATTGTATATTTTTTGCAATAACAAGCATCAGTTATTATATGCTCCGTCCACCTCAAATTAAGAGTTCGCTATTCCTTTTTGGGCCATCTCAAATCAATAGTCCACTATTCCTTTTTGGGCTATCTCAAATCAATAGTCCACTTTCCTTTTTTTGGACATAATCAACTATTCAAATTTCTCGATAGTAATCATTGATAGAAGATATCCTTAATATACAAAAAGTTAATAGGACTCTTAATTTGGGACGGAGGGAGTATTATCAGTTATCAAGTTAATATTTTGCTTCAGTTGAGTTACCTCCCATTTAGACGTCACTAAAGATGCTGATTACATTTTCTAATTTGCAATTTAGTTCAGTTGATGATTGCTTCACCTGCTTTTTTAAAAGTAAGAGCCTGTTTGGTTTGCAATTATAATTCTGTTTTATGTGTTTAAATGCAATTCTGATAAAAATCTGCGTTTGACAACCTATTTTTAAACACTGAACTATAGTATTTCTGTGTTATAATCATGTTTTTCAGAAAACAGGGTGAGGGTATTTTATAACTTCTGTTTTTTTCTTTTTCAACTCAGAATTATTCATTCTTAATATTTTGATGCATTTATACATTAATATATAGTATACATATATAATACATTAATATGTACATGTACACAAAATTACGTATGGGATTATAAAGTTAAATAATATTATCAATCGATACGTGATACTTATATAGGGTGTAAATGTCAGATTTCTAACCCATTCTTTGTATTTCAATATTGCTGTTACAACGGCAGGGTGCAAATACAAAGTTCTTTTAAAAGTTAACACAAAATATAGGGTAGTGGTTTTTGCTTTGGTTTACAGTTCATGTTCAAGGGAAATAGAGAAGGTTGGTCTGCATCTAAATTGACTAATACCCTCTCCACCACCCACTTTTATACATTACCCTAATTCAATGTAAATCCTCTCACATATTAATAATTACATATATCTTCTAATTTTATATTCTTATAATAAAATACCATATCAACAATCTTTAAGAAGGCCCCTTGATATTTTTTGATATTACATTTTCATATGATATATTGCACTCCTCAAGTCCGCCACGATTTTTAAAATGAACATATGGCTGCACAGGTTCATGAAATTAAGACTTGACAGAGTTCTATCAGAAAGCTTTGAGGCTGGCAATCTTGAAGAAGCATTGGCATATAATCCAGTGAAATTAGAGTTTGATAAGCCTGAAAATTGGGTGGCGCCCTACCCGAAATATGAGTCTGGTTGGTGGGACCCCTTCTTGCCCTCGATTGCCCAAAAGCAAACAGTATGAGATACAATCTCATTGTTCGTCTGAGAGTTCTTTTTTTGGCGTGTACCAGTAAATTGTGGTTGGTGATGTTCTATTATAAAATCTCTGTAAGTTAGTGAAAATTAGCAAGGACACTTGATATCTAATATCAAATGCTAGGGGAATGTTAAGAGATGAATTATAGAAGCACCCATGTAGGATTGCAGAGGTAGGTATGTATGGATAATATTAAAGAAATGTTTTGTGTTTACCAATATCCCAGACAGCTGTAATTTCCAAGACCTTGTTGAGTTTTATTGAATTCGGATCTGACTGAATCAAAACCATGGTGTTGAGCCTCACAACTTTGAGTTACTCTTCTGAATTTTATCCCTTCAAATTTGCTCAAAACATATGACACTCTTTAAGAATTAGCTTTTCTTTGAATAATCAACAACTTAGTATACTAGTTTTTCCCTGAGAATTATCTTATGCACATAGGTTGCAACCCCCCCCCCCCCCCCCCCCCCACCACACACACACACACATATATATATATATATATATATATATATATATATATATATATATATATACTTTTCCTTCGTTTTATGGATATGTTTCATGTTTTTACAAGTAACCCTGTCTGTTCAAATAACCCTCAAAGCTATATATTTGGTTGCAAAGACCCCATTCTTGGGGACTTTATAACGACACACAGGGATGTCTTTGCAGTAAAACAAATCATTTAGGGGATTTTCTTGCATTAAAGATAAATAGGGGGTACGATAAATTTGTGTAGTTCCAAGACTTACATTTTATCCTCTCGAAAAGAGGGAATAAAAATCTACAAGCTTGGCTTATGTTCAACTAAGTTTTAGAAGGCTCTGGTTGCCTAGGACAAGGGTACCTTTTATTGACACTGGAATACTTTTATGTTCAACTAAGTTTTGAAAAAAGACACGAGTGCTTTAATGATTTGTTTTCCTGCTTTTTTGATTTTCCATGTAATTCAATTATTTAGGGGTGTATAGCATATTTTTTCACAAGACTCGGGAAAAATAAAGCCCTTGTCACATTTAAGGTTAATGTTCACATATAATATATTTACAATTAAGCACAACAAAATTAAGAAAGAAAAAAACGTAAAAAGAAACACTTGTCATGAAAAAATGTTACATCAATCACACACCTAGGGTTGGGTATCGGTCGGTTTGGTCGGTAAATAAGGAATACCAATACCAAAGCAATTCTAATAAGCTCAAATCGAAATTACCATTTGTACCACTCGGTACAATTACTTAAACTAAAACCATACCACACATTTTTGCGGTAAACCGTGGTAAGATCGGTAAATTCGGTAACAATTTTATATATAACTTGTCCACTCAAATTATTAGATTTAAAAAATAACTAGGTTACATCATTTTTCATTTAGTCAAAAAAATATTTTGACCAAAATAATGTTCACCAAAATAACATAATTTTTGGATAAAAAATAACTAAAAAAAAAATAAGGCTCAACATGATTTTATATTTAGTCAAATTATTTTGACCAAAATAATCATGTCCACCAAATTTTTGCACTAAAGTGGGTTCACTTTTAACAGCAAAACCAATTAAATTTAAAGAAGGCACCAAGGCTTATTTATAAAGAGCCATGTGGAGCTATTTCTCAACCCAAACCGATGTGAGACTTTAACTGTATTTTGTTCTTTGGTTGGACACGCTCTATCACTGGGACTTTAACAGCATTTTCCATTTCCTTACATCCATCTGGGTTATAACAATTGCTGGTTACAGAGCTGTAGTTTGAAATGAATTTTAAACGTGGGGCAGCATTAGCTCCTTAGATAATGGAAGGAGCGCTAGTTATTAATGAAAAGCATTAGCTCCTTAGTCATATCCCATTATCTCGGTTAGTTTATAATTTATAGTTTCAAACTGTTATAACCCATCATTAGCTCCTTAGTTATAATGAAAAGCATTAGTTTATAGTTTATAGGTTTGGTCTGTAAATGATTTTTTTTTTTGTTTTAAACTGAAAAGCATTAGCTCCTTAGCTATAACCCCAATATTAGTTTGATTTTAATACCAATTTAGGTACATTATTACAATAAATTTGATATTTTATGTTTTGGTATTTTAAAAGCGGTAATTTCGGTAAATCGGTTTCTTAAATGTGTAAACCAAAATCGACCACAAAAAAAATCGGTAATTTCGGTTTCGGTAGTTTCGGTAAGTAAAAAAGATAAACCATTACCAAATTTTTTCGGTACAAAACGGTACGGTACGGGTTTTTACCGTACCGTGAACACCCATACACACACCCCTAATAAAAATGGATATTTCTGTAAACTTTGGGGTTCTTTTGTTATTTTGATTTGTTTCCATAGATCTCGTAGTCAAACAATGGACAAGCTCCATTCACCTTACCAAATCATGAAGTTTTTTTTTTGAACTAGAATAAAAAAAAAGAATAGATTATGTAATTTTAGGACTTAAAATAATATTTATTATAGATATAGGACAACAAACATTTCGTTTTCATTTTTAGTCCCTATTTTCAAATTAAAGGGACACGTGACATGCTGTGATTGGTTGACATTTTATGAATATGGGTCCGCGCCAGCGGCTTTATTAAAAAATAGGGACTAAAACCATAAATAAAATATTTGTTGTCCTATTTTCAATATATTATAATAGCTCCTAAATTTACAAAGCCCCCCCTCCCCCTCCCCCCCCCCCCCCCCCCCCCCCAAAAAAAAAAGTGGGGTATTTAGCCTGTGGCCATTATTTGTTATGTGATGTCATTTTCACATCTAAAATTTTGCACAAAATATAGGTTTGACACGAGTGTCATAAATTACTGACAAAACAACATGGTAAATAAAAGAATATTTATGACACTTTTGACCGACAAGATTATATTTATGCGAAATGTAAGGTGTGGATGTCACAATACAATAATAAGAATTGGGGTCTAATGCCAAATTAGTCCCGAGAAATATTTAGCCACATGACATCCAAAAGAAGTATAACAATAGAGTTGGTGCAACTAATAAAATTCATACATGACTACGATCGATATTAATATTCCTCACATAAAATCATTCAATGATAGATTCTCCCATCTTTTATATCTTTTATCTACGTGATAAAAGATCTATATGTTGCTAGATACTGTTCAAGAGTAGCCTATAAAGAAGAAAGATAAGTAAAAAACAGTTTTATTGATAAGTAACACACAGATCAAACCCGAGAAGCAATTGGTACTAAATGTAAGAAATATGAATAGATGGGTGTAGACCATCCCCAAAAAGGGACGAAAGCTGGACCAGATCTGTGTCACTTATAATCATCAGTGCTGTTTAGCGTCTTTGATGAAAGGAACTTTTGGGAGTTTCTGGAGAACCTTTTCATCCAACACATCGTAGTGTTTCTTGATTTCAACTGTTGCTTTCTCCGCATAGGTGTCCACTTGATCTTCATGCATCTCATACAACAAGGGCAATGTCAGCAGTATCACGAACACTGTACCAACATAAGAAACAATATCAGTGAGTTAGAGGTTGCCATTCTTGACGCAACACATCAATATGAACCCGAAAATAACACAACACGATAACACAACTTGATTTTGACATAACAAACCCATTTAATTTGCACAACTTGATTTGGACATGACAAATCCATTTGATTGGTATCTTATAAAATTATCGACATATTTATATTTCGATCTTTTTTATCGACATATTTATATTTATATTTATATTTATATGTATAAAGGTAAGGCTTGTCGACATCCGACTCTTCTAGACTCTCTAGTTAAGCGGGAGCCTTATGTACTGAGTACGATATTATTTTATCGATATATTTATATTAATTAATATAATATGTTTCAAATTCTCGTAAAATTAACTTTTTACTTTGTTGGAATTAATTGATTTTTAGTTTGTGCTTGCGGTTGGTGAGTTTGTTTATGAAAGATGCATATTCTTATCTTGAGTTTCGGATTTACTGGGTATGAGTTTCAATCCGAACAAGACATTGAATAAATAGGAGGGATTCCTTTAAAAACATTTGATACAGTTATTTAAACAGATCGTAATAGGTCTTAACTAATAATCAACACGACATGTCACAATTTCCCCCAATAATTAGTTGGCATACGATTCTCTACACAAATGAGTCATGAGAGATGAAAACGCAAAACTTTTTACTTTGAGAAGGGCCATTTGGTTTCGGAAGAATGCGTTTGTATGAATTTTATATTAAGCCAAACAATCATATCCTGCTTTCTCTCTTTTTAAAGCAGGAAAAAAAAAATTGCTATCTGCAGCCTACTGCAAAAAGACTTTTTAAGTTAAGAACCACTAAATTTAAGAGCAAACAATCAAAGCTACAAGAAGAGATGGAATAGTAACTCACAGATGTAAACAAGAGTCAACAAATTGAACCAGCTGCCAACAACAGAGAGAACCCACAAGCCCACAATCACCTGCATGTAAATTTAAATTTACTGAGATCCCAAAATGGCAGAAAAATTGTATATTCTTTCCAATCAGACAAATATAAAGAATTTCAGGATGGAAAGTCGTACATAGAAGAATTTCTTCACATCCTTCCCTTCAGCCACCTCCCTGAAGACAGCAAATACCCGGTTAACTCGGTCCCTCAATAAGAGAGCAATATTCATGGATAGCTCCTCCGGTAATGCAACTTCAGGGAAGTCAAATGGAGACCTGAACCATAATGAATAAAGATAAACTTATTAAACTGTATCTGTATGTGAAAACCAAGGATCATAGTCACAAAAATTGTTCTTATGCCAACTTAACATAGAATGACTTTTGTAAAAAGGACATGCGCACACACAGAAATCGTAGCATATTCAAAGAGTGCAATTTTAAAAATTATATTTTTATACAATAAGATTTTAGAGTTTTTTATGATATATTAGGAGCACTTGCAAAGTTGTGAAACCATTTTCTTATTGCATTACGGACACTTTAGGCATTTTTATGTCATTAATATTTCAGGGGATCTTCACTTATTCATGTATAGTGGGTAATTTTGAATGGAAAGTAACTATTAAAATAGTTGGAGGAATTATTAGACATTTCAACTGCAGGCCAAAAATAACTATCAAGACTGCTCTCTCTAAATTAACAGTATATATAGATATGAACATAAGGAGATCTATCATACTACTCTGTAGACTGTAGCACTTTTCCTTGTCGTTAACAATTACGCTTAAATATCTGGTGCTTCGAAAGATGAAATGAAATTGAGGAAAGAAGACTAGAAAACAGGAAAAGAAAAAACACTTGGCTGATTGAAAATCATTGTTAGTGAAAAAAATTAGGAAGAGGATGTCTATCTGTAATTAAATATTCAACACAAGGGTAGTAAGTGAAATGTCGTAGTATCACAAACTATTAACATTTTAGCGAGTAAGTACCCCATATATACTGTTCACTCTGCATGCTTCCAATCGGTAGGGTGAAATTGGTTATGTACACATTGGTACCGCATAAGGGCTTAAGATATACCAACAATTACCCCTTCTCATTGTCCTGTCTGAGAATATTTTTGGGTGGGACTAAGTGGAGGGACACATCATATGTCACCTGAGAAGGAGCTTAAGAAGATGACATTGTTAAGGTATTCTGGGATGTGTCGCCTGAGAACGAGCTTAGGAAAATGACATATAAACCCCTGTATGGTACATGTGGTTGACCCATTGTGGCAGCGTGGTGTTTTGTTTAACAAAAATACCCTCACAATGTGTAATACTACACTACTCATTAGAGATTATCTCAACACACGTTCAAATCGACAAGTTGGCTGACTAATGCATCCGTAGCAATCAAAACACCATTAAAAATATGTAAAATATATTGGCCTCCCATCTTGTTTGTCACAACCTCCCCTACTGTTTGTAATATTACACAAGTCTCCTCTTGTTTTTTATTCATATACTTGCCCGCTCTTGTTTCAAAATTGGCCGTCTCATTACCCAATCCAGCAAGGATAAAGTATTGTTAAACAAAACATGGAGGAAGGTGAGTATATTATTTCAAACAAGAGAGGATATATCCGTAATTACAACAAAGAAGAGGGGAGGTCGATGTAAATTAAACTTACCGAATTTTTTCTTCAAACAGGTCGTCCAAAAAAGGGAGAATTCTCAAGATATTAACAAAAAATTTGGATGAATCCACAACCATGATAATGATCTTAAAACCTTTTTAATTATTAATTATTAAGCATATTATAATAATTTTCACATATATATATATATATATATATATAGGAGAAGACTCACCTACATCATGTTTTATAAATCATTCATACATCATACCTAGTTGTAAGTCTTAAAAAACTTTTTTTATTTTTTTTTATTTTTGTTTTAAAATTAACCTTTCAATAAACTCATGTTCAAAAAATTAAGTCAAAATGCATGTTGTAGCTATTTTTTAAAATTCCATAAAAAACTGTCCAAAATACCTTATTTATAAGGGTACGGTCAGCAGATTTTTGTGAATTTTTTAAAAATAGTTACAAAATGTATTTTGACCTAATTTTTTGAATATGGGTTGATTGGAAGATTAATTTCAAGAGAAAAATAAAAAAAATTGGAAAAAATATTTTTAGGGTCTAGGACTAGGTGTGATGTATACATCATGATGTATGTGAACCTTCCTCTCTCTCTCTCTCTCTCTCTCTATATATATATATATATATATATATACTTTTGCTGATAGTGGCATGCTCTAACCAAAATTAACAAAGCAACTACAAGCTAGTTATCAAAGTCTTGGCAATGAAACAACAAAAAATGTACCACTACATGTCCTGACCAGCTTTCATTGCTCAATAAAATGTGTCCTGTTTCATTTTGGAAAAGGGTGCATTGATACCATAGTTGTCATGATTCACAAGAAAATTATAATTGACTGTGAACATAAACACAAGAAAGTAGAAACCATCAATCACTGAATCAAAACAAGCAAGAAAGAAGTTAAATTCAGAAATGTGGAATGAGATGAGGCTAAATTTTAAATGGTGAAAGCACCCATTACTATAAGAATACGATGAAACCAAACCAAAAAAAAAGTGATAATATTCATAGATTTCACATAAACTTGTGGTAAATTCAGATGGTAAAGAACAACTGAAGCCGCAGAAGTACATATGATAGATAGGAAACTCACTTGTTGACGAAGGAGGATAGATTGGACCACAGGAAAAACACAGCCAATATAAGTATTAGACAATGACAAACAAAAGTAAGAAAGGTATAGCCTCTCCACTCAAAGAGAAGCCATATGACAGTAGCACCAGCAAACATGCTTGCTGAGAACTGCTTGTTCCGCCAAAGTATAACGTCAGCAGCTGAAGAGACAAAAATGAATTAGTTCTGGATATGTAATTTTTAAGTCATTCTCAGTGTAGATTTTTTACATGACTATCAAAGACGGAAGAGTAAAAGAGAGAGTTAATGTTGTGCTTTTATATGAGAGTAGCATTTTCCTATAGTTTTACAGGATAGCATATAAAAATCTATGAGAGTCATAGCAACATAAAGTGGAAAACTATAACCTCACACTATTCCTGTCAGCATGATTGATGCACTCCCAATTCTTTCCCAATAATGTTTTTACAAAAATAAATTACAGAAATTTTGTTAAAAAAGGTGTTCTCTACTTCAATATTCTCAAATCACCTACTTCACTTGCAATTTTAGCAGGACAAGTCAGAGTTCTTTTCAGTCTTCCATTTTTCGTTACAAATCTCAAATGGGAACTCTAGTTAGATGGTTAAGATTATTCATGATGTTTAAACATGGAAAGCTGTCATAATGCATTAACACCACAACTGGTTCTACATCAAGTAACAAGATTGTAAGCAAGACTCATCTTGAAAAGTTGTCACATTGCAGCATTCTTCATCCCATAATGACCTAATCTTGTTTAATTTCCTGATTTTTGCGATTACAGATGTTGTTATTGTAATTTATATGATTACTATATAGCGAAAACTTCAACGAAACATTTCACTAGTTGGCCCGCCCTCACAACTGGTTCAACGAAGTAACAAGATAAAAAAAAAGGTCTCATCTTCGAAAGCTGTCATTTGCAACATTCTTCATTCCAAAATGACCTAATCCAGTTGAATTTCCTATTTCTTGAAAATCGAATGTTGTCAAAATAATATTATATGATTGCTATATAGAGAAAACCTATGTTACTTGATATTTTGACATTCTCGCAATCATATACATTTCGAGTTATTAATATAGCATAACTATTCATATTCCCTCTCAATACCGATGTCTTAAATCGTGGTTGGCAAGGGTGTCAGCATTTTGGTCCTGGGTCGTGTTCATCGTGTTATCATGTCTTGTCGTGTTAATCATGTTTTTATTTAGGTTATTGTGCCTATTTTTATTAAATTGAGCATAGAATTCAACAAATTGTGTTAGCCGTGCCATGTCATGTTTCATACGGGTTGTATTCGTGTCATGCAGTAAAAACATGAAGCCGTGTTTGTGTCCAAAAAAATCTTATCATTTCATGTCTTGTCGAATCGAAATCCGACCCCAAAACACGAATTTCCACCCCTAATAAATCCACACAAGCATCCCCAAAAGATAACAAAAAAGCAAATGAGAAATCAAAAGTAGAAAAAAAAAATAACATTAAAGATGCACCGACCCAAATAAAAGGAATCTTATTCTCTTTCATGTAAAAGACCGCATTTTTGGGAAGGGGGGAAATAAATAATATACACAAATCGTGATTCGTGCGCCAATAGCATGGCAATAATGCGAAATAGTGCACGCTATTTTGATAAACACTATTCTAGATGCGTGCAGTGTTGCGTGTTCGATGGGTAAAATGCAATAGCGCGTAATTTCGTTCGCACTCAAATTAATCATTCAAATTGGGCATGCTGCAAGGCACAAGTGTGTGCAGCTCCACATTCACCCACCACTACGGAACCCACTCCACACCTAAGTGGCAGTGCATATGCATTGGATATAAATTACTCCTTGTTCTCCACAAAATCGTTTGTTTCAGGATACAGCTCCCCTACTATACAAGCCCCGTAGTATATTTAGCAGCAGACATATAAATAAAAATTTACATAATGAGTTGACATATGAGATTAAAATATTTAAGGGTCTGTTTGGTTTGCAATTATAATTCAGTTTTCTGTATTTAAATACAATTCTGAAAAAAAAATGCGTTTGACAACCTGTTTTTAAACACTAAATTATAATATTTTTGTGTTATAATTAAGTTTTTCAGAAAACAACAAAATGGCGTTTTATAACTTCTGTTTTTTTATTTTTCAACTCAGAATTATTCATTCTTAATATTTTAATGGATTTATACCATAATATATAATATACATACATAATACATTAATATGTGTGAAATTCTTATAAATAAAATATATATATATGTACAAGTATACAAAATTACATATATTTATATTACTAAATTATATAATATACTAAGATCCATATGTTAAATAATATTATCAATTGATACATGATACTTATATATAATTTAATACATGTATTATTAATATATGGAATACTATAAAATATACATATAGTAGATATGTATTAAAAAATATTATCAATTCATATATTCATATAATTTTATTGTGAATTATTCATGCAATATATATATATATATACACACACACACGCACACACACATTTGTATAATATAAATATACATGTTTGTTAATTTTATCAAATTTGAAAAAAAAACTGTATTTAAAAATAAGTTTGCCAAACGCACACCAATATTTATAAACACAAAAAACTGAATTTTAAAATTGTATTTAAAAATAAGTTTGCTAAACATCCATTAATATTTATAAACACAAAAAACTGAATTTTAAAATAATATTTAAATCGACTTTTCTCAAAACCAAATACCCCTTACTGTACTGTTCATCTATCAGTTTGCATGAGTTTTGACAAGCCATCTAATGGACCAAAACTTTAACAACAAGGACACAAACAGATGATGAAATTAAAGAAGCAACAAATAATAAATAGATGTAAGAGTTATATACGTTTGCCTCCGCCAAGAACGGCGTGAACTGGTTTCTGACGGCCGAAGAGACGGGTTTTCTCGGAAATCAAAGGTTTCTTATAAGCCTCATCTTCGGAAGAAGAAGAAGAAGAAGAATCACGGCAGTGCCCACCGACCGCCTCTTCGATCTTTTCATTCAAAGTTTCAGAATTGGCAACAACACCATCTTCCAAAGGATCAGACATTTTTTTTCCTACAATACCCACGCAAACAATTATAAATATATGTATATATATGATCAAGAAGAGTGTAATAAAATGTTCTTACTATATTATCAAATATGTCTGCAGATTCGATGGATTAAAGAGCTATGTTCTTTCTTTCTTGGCGTTGGTTGGTTGGTTCTCTTTGTTTTTGCAACTGAAACTGAAATATTCAAAGTGCTGTAACGGAAGAAGGGCAAAATGTCCCATAAAATGCGCACGTAACACCATATTGCCACATCCTTCGGAGATCTTAACATTCTAATCAAACGTTCGTCTACACATTTCAGTTTCTAATTTTAGAATGCAACAGGTAATAAGTCAATAAAAATTCAAAAAAATATATATAGTCCCCGTCTAAGAAAACATTTGTTACTAAAACTCCCGTTTCAAAATATATTTAGTCGGAACACCTTTTTTCATTAATATTATATTACACGCCTATCTTATTAAAATATTCTTGAAAGGCGCAAAACATATAACTTAAAAATCAAAACTTCAAAGTATTAATCCCCAATAAGCAGTCACCATACCAAAACGGTTATCCCCACGTTTATTGGATTTTAAAAAATAAAAAACATTCAAATTAATGAAAAACTTCTCCATTATTATTTCAACAAAAATTTATCATTACTATGTCTTCATGTTTTTTATACATTCCTCATCTCATTATAAATCAAGTTCATTTACGGTAGAATGTTAATTTTTTTAATATTAATAAACACGAGTGCCAACATTAAGTTGAAAAATAATTTTGAATCGGATCCAACACAAAATTACTTCGTGAACTTTTTTTTGGCTTTTGCAAACAAATAACAAACAAAGTGCTCAACAATTGGATTTTTTATTATTTTTTTATTTTCAGTTGAAATTATATCAAATATGATTGTAAATGTAATTGTGATATAATAATGCGAAAATAACAATTATTTCTTTTATTTTTAAATTTTTTGTACGAAATTGCATCATTAATATATCTTTATCCTTTTCTTCTAGTAGTCCTCGTTATCATTTATTTATTTTGTAATATTTTTTTGTGAAAGAAAATCGTTCTTATATCTATTTCTTTGGTGGTCATAGTCCTCGCTAGAAGAATTTATATTGCAAAAGAACAAAAAAAATCAATATTTTTATAAAATATTGCACTTGGTTATTTTATAATTTGCATTGCGAAATATACTCATTTGCATTGCCAGATGAACATTGCTTCTATCTATATTCAGTGTAGGGGCGCAAGTTTTGAACTGAAAGTTAAGCATCATAATTTCAATCTTACATTTGAAAAAAAGTTGTCCTCCAAAGGATTGCATCAATTTTGCGGTCAGTATGATCTAGTTGTTAATACTCTTCCTTAAAGAATACCCTCTTGAAATTTTAATGTGTCTTACAAACAAACTCATACGGAGCATAACGGCGCATAACGGCGGTAGAACCTTGAATCTCTTGTTACCACTTGAAAACGCCTGAATGATTCCTTTCAAAAAGTCCAATCCCTCTCAAAAGCATGTAAAATATTGCAAAAGCATGTAAAGTATTTATATCTCCACTAGCATCCAAATCTTTGAGTTAAGACTATGACGGCCCACCAGCTCCTGCTTTAATAAACCTAAACATAGCATAAATATATTTGATGCCATTGTTTTATATTGATAATTATTAAAACTTTGTTTGCTCCCTCTAGCGAGGACTATGAAAATGAGATGTATTTATATATATATATTGGAATTATCTTCTTCTTAATAGCCAAAAGGCCGATTTCGTCAGTTACCCCCTTTAAATGTATTTCAAAATGTTATTCATGTTCTAAACAATAGCCAAAAGTTGTATTTGAAAATTGTAACATGTTGTGATTATATTCCAAACAATAGCAAGATATTGTATCGAAACATATAACAAATTGTAGTTATGAAATATGTATTTTGCACTGAGAAGTATTATATTTCACACTATGAAATAAAGTTTTTCGCAATGCGAACTACTATAATTCTCGCTGCGAAATATACAAATTAGTTATAACATTATATAACGTACAGGCCGTAAACTCTTACAAGCGTTTAACTGTTATTTCAGTAGTCCTCGCTAGAGGAAATCAACAAACTTATTCTTTGATAATTTAATTATTTTAGCAATCATAGCTTGAGGAAGCAAACAAAGTTTTAATTGAAATATAAAAAAATATTAAGATATTTTCAAACAAAGCTTTATTTCATCAAAATAAGATAGTAACTTTGTATCAAAATTAGACTCCTAACAATATACAAACTTGTTCCAATTAATTTTTGAATTTTTATCAGTAATTTCTCAACTTAATGAAATTTTTTTGTCTTAAAACTTAGTATCATAATATATATAAATTTCAAAATAAAATATTACTTGATATCGCAATGCAAAAAATAATTATTCGCAGTGCAAAATTCAAAATATGAGCAATTAATTGAAATCAATCAACACAATTTTTATTACTTATTAATCATGCCCTCAATTATTTCCTCTTAACAAGTCTTACTATTATGAGATGCAATTTTTTTACATCTACCACATTTAGTCAACTTTTAGCCACTCCTTTTGTTGGAGTCTTTTTCTTTCTTGGACAATCAGGTTGTTTCTTTGTATTTGGTGGTATGATGCGGGCATCTTTTAACTTGAACTCTAGCTTGTTAATGTAATACCCCGTAAATTTCAATAATTTTAATTATGGGATTTATTGAATTAAATAATGAGAAATAAATTTATGATTAATCCGGATTTAATTAGATATTTACTAGCGTGACGGGAGTTAGTATTATTGACGTGAATTATGTTGAATATTACTTAGTGAGTAAAGTAATATGTGATTATAAACTTATTAAAAATTATCGCAAGTGAATAATACGACAGTTATGGAAATTAAGTCGAGACGCGCGTGTCAATCGTGTTGAGACCAAATTTAATGGAATAAAAGTATGTTATGTATAAGTCACCCGTATGGTCATTTTGAGTGCGCCAAAGTATCCGAAAGGGTCAAGATAGTCAGAAAAGTCTACCTAGGGGTTTAGTTTGAGTCCTGGGGCAGTTTTAAGCCAAACCGGCACACCGGAAGGGTATTTTGGTCATTTTAATTTTTAGAGTAATTAAACCTACGAAAATTCAAGGGTTATAATTGAGGGAAGGAGTTGTTTTTTAGGTTAGAATTCACAAAATCTAAGAAGGCCGTGAGAGGAGGAAGAAGAAGAGGTTTTCAAGCCTAAAGCCACCACCGGTACACCGTTTGCACCGCCGTCACCCCCCACGCGTAGATCAAAAAGAGAGGATCATCCCTAATTCCATCTTCTTCAAAGGATCAGAACTTCCATTAAAGGCAAGTGATTTATCTTGCAATGATTCAGTGCATATTTTATCCATGGTAGTTTAGAATTGGAGAAAACCTTGAATAGTTGACATTTAATGTATTTGGAGAATTTAATCTTGAATATGGGTAAGTTTTGCATGTAAATAAACTTCTGAAAATATAGGAACAATGGAATCATGATCCATGTATTAGAAGTTATGAATTAAAGTGGAGTTATATGATGTTCTTGAAGAAAAATTGAGGAACTAGGGTTTTTAAAAAATATTCATGATTTAATCCAAGAAAATTATGCTCCATGAAGAGTTGATGATTTTGAAACGTTAAAACTTATGTATTTATGTTGGTGTAACATTCAGTATAATTATTTGGGTGTTTGGGACATTATAATGGATGATTTGAGGTTTAAAATTGAAGAAACTCGTAGGCAAAATTATGCAAAAATCGTAGGCCAATATCTGATGGATCTATCGATCGATCCAAGAACGTCGATCGATCGACTAATCGATCGATCGACTAATCGATCGATCAACCCATTTCTTCAATCGATCGACTCCCCTGCAATTTGTGACTTGTTTTTCCTTTTAAGTTTCGATCCAACCCCAACTTTTCAGAACCCTTAATGTTGATTAATTGAATATAATGGGACTTAGGGAAGGTCAGTAGGGTTGTATTTAAGGCCCGAAAAGTATCATTATGTATGGGATCAAATGGGAATTTTACGAATGTTCTTCAATTGCGTTACGATTGAAAATTTGATGGATTGGGGTTTAATTCGGATAAATGATGACTTAGGGTTAATACCAGCAGTAGGGGGACACTATAGTACTGAATTAACCTAAGGATAATTTGGTGACTTCGTAAACCTTTGAGATAGGGAAATGTACTTGAATTTATATGATGAGAGTTATGGCGTTAATTAAATTTACTTATGATATACGGGTTATAAATACAACGTGTGGGACTTGTAATATGGGATGTGTGTATACCAATATGGAACGTACAAATACTTAGGTTGTGTGAATACCTATTGTATAAATTTGTATGTGTATGACATACCTACCATACTTGCTATCGCCGGGAGGTCTTAAAGGGGGCAGTCTTGTCTTAAGGAGCCCTTCGGGGGGGATTATAGATTGGTACCTCAGAGCGTGGGATCAAATGAGGACTTATCTGTGAGTGGATAGGTTTGGGTTATATGGGTGCATAGTTATGTGCGTGACCCATTACACCTTGGTCCATGTTCGCCTCCAGTTTGTGTGTGATTTGTTTTATTATGATTCCTGAGAGATTCGAAATCGATAGTCCTTATTATGTACGTGAGGTACCGGGACTTGATAGCAGAGTATGTACGCACCGTTAGTTTCGCGTATGTGGGGTGCCGTATTAGTATATATTATAATGGTGAAATATGTATACACTTGTGTTTATTTTACTGTGTTGCTTAGTAGAACATGATAATAATGATGTCAAAAATATATTAAGTGCGTGAAAACTCAAGGGATTAATGAGATACTTGAATTCGATTAATTAATATAGTAAATACAAGAATGTATTATTCGGGTGATACGGGTGGGCACAATGACTTAGGCATCATAGTAAGAGGCTTGATTCAACTAGTTAAGTAGGATAGCGTAACTAGGATGGGTTAGGAGAATGAGTTAGGCGTGCACAATAGTTGAAAGGTGAGAATCTCAAGTGAGAGCACGTGACTAACATGTATATAATATTCATTGTTTAATGCAATTTAAACACTTGTTGTTTTAAAACTATTTTCAACTCGAGCTCTGACCCGTTTCTTGCAAATCTCTTCCTTTTGTCTATATATATTACATTAGGTGCCCAACCATAAGGACACCAAGCATATAGTTCCCATCAGTAGATGTTGTGAAAGTTACAGGACCTTGGTATTAGACGCCTCCATTCATCCTTGACTCATTCGGAGCGCTTTATATTAGTCATGGCATGTTGCCCATTCTTATTAAAGATTGTTACTTCAGACTTTTGTTTTTATTTAAGTTATTAAGTTTTATTTCATATCAGACTTTTGTAGTAGGATTTTATTCTGGAAGTGTTTTCTCCAGACTCAGTTAATTTATTTTGTCAATTCATTTCCTATGAGATTGTATTGGATGATGAATGTTTATTTATTCATTTATTTGGGTTTCTGTTAATTCAAGATAAAATTTGACATCGGGCTTTTTAAATATTAGGTGGTCAGTATTTAATAAAAAGTTTTTTGACAGTGATGCAAATGCTGATACAACTGGATATTCTGTTTTAAATTGAATAAATGACTGATCACATGATATTTAATAGGCGGGGTGTCACATTTAATAGTAGGGATTGGAGCAATGTGATGCCTATAAGAATTTCTAAAATTTTCGACATAGAAATATCGGTCAACATATTTATAGTAGTTCTTGCCACTTTTTTGCATCATTTGTAGAAGCATAAGCACACGAAAATCCCTATATTTGCCACTTCCAACACGAGCAAGTCTTGTCATCAATATTGAGCTCCACGGAATAAGTAGGGAAAACCACCTCATATATTCCATTTGTGGACTGAGCTACACACCAAGTACGACCTTCTTTTATACTTAGTTGCAGCCTCTTTTTCATTTTAGTACATAACAGATCGGGCCAAGTTCTTGATTTGTGCGCCTTTATGACATCATGCTCATCATCTTCATTCTTATATGGTCAACCATTTTGGTAACTGGTAAATGACGAGAATCCCTAATCCATGAATTGAAAGATTCATCCCCATTTGAATAGATCTCGCAATACCGTTTACTAGTGAACAGTATATGTGACCAGTGCTTTAGATCACATTCATGAAGAATTTTTGTATCTTCTTACCACCATACTTCCTTAGATCATACATACTCTTCTCAAATACCTCCATTTTATTTGCATAAGCTGCATATTTGAACCTGCTTATAATTTTTTCACGTAGGATTTTAGACTATGCATGACTACCACTATCAAATTCCTTAAACTCCCCTTTAGACGTTGCATGTAGTAGGAGCGGTGACTCCTAGGGAAACTTTAATCAGCAATTCTTTCAATCCATAATTACGATCAAAAATGAAAGTTAGCTCTCAATTACAATTATCAACAAGGCGATGTTAGTTTGAGAACCAGATCCAGTTTTCCTCATCCTCGACAAATACTACAGAAAATGCAAAATTTTATGAGAAAAATACGTAAATTACTAATAAGTGTTGATTTATTTTTAGGGTAAATTACAAAATTAACCCTTAAGTTGTGGGTCATTTTCAATTTTAAACCCGATGTTTCGAAATTTGTAATGTTAACCCTAATGTTTCAAAATTAGTTCAATTTTAGCTCTCAATCGCATATTTTTAGGAGACTTAACATAGTGAATGACTGAAATCATATCCCTCTATGTCATTCATTCTGTTAAGTTTCTTACCAAAGATGTGGTAGAGGGGTAAAATTGCACGATTTTTAAAATATGTGGGTTAACATCGCAACTTTTGAAACATCCGATTCAAAATTGAAAATCATGCCAAAGTTTAGTGTTAATTTTGAATTTTACCCTTATTTGTTGTGAGTTTGTACAGTTGAACTAGGCTCTAGAGGATACAGAGGCCCGTAGAGGTGCTTTAAATATGTCAGTTTGGGCCTCGGGGTAGGTACCCCTTTGGGCAAAGTTTTTGGAGCATTTGGATAACATTTTGGGCTTATTTAGAGGACTTAAGTTAGGCCCATAGGATACCTTCAGGATTATGGATTTTAAAAGCAGTTTATGCCTCATTAAACACTCATTTTACACAAAATATGAACCCTAGGCAGTACAGAAGCTTTTGAGGGGACCAAATAGGGGATTTTGGGAGAGCTTGGGGAAGCACCAAAAGGATTCAATCAAAGAGACGTCATCTTCCATATTCGGGTAAGAAATATATTAGTTTACTATGTACTTCATTTAATTTATTTGTGATTAATTGTCTCCATCGTCTATTTTGGTATTAGACATGTGTTAGGCTTGAATATAATGCCTTATTGAGTTGCATCTTAGTTATTATGATGGTAAATTGAATCTAAGGCATTAATGGGTTATGCCTTGGTTATTATAATGAGTATTTGCTTAGAATTTATTTAAATATATATGTTATAAACCAGATTGGGCTTGATTTACGTAGATAAATCATGTATTTAAAAGAGACTTTAATGATTAACAACCTATTTATTAAACCCAAATTTTAGATGAGCCATTTATAATCACATGATAAAATTGATGATATATATCTTATTTTGATGTTTTTTTTATCTTGGTAAGAAAATCATATATTGTTATAAACATGTTTAGGAACACTTAAAATGATATTTAAGGCATTTTGGGACTAATTTTAGGTTAGGATAGTGTTTGATAACGATTTGGTGTGTATAAAGTCTAGTTTGTTAAATTTTGGACAAGTTTTAAATGTACGATGTCATTTTGGGTTTATTGAGTGAAGGTGGCCCCAAACAGGGACCCGTGCACACGGATGTAAAATAGACCCGTGCGTATGGATTCAGGTAAAAAGTTTCCAGACTAAACCCTGTTGGTTATTTTTAAAATAAGTGAGTAAGAGTTTTTGGGTGTAAGAGCTTAAAAAGCTTGTCCCACATTGGAAGTGTGTGGAAGAGGTGGGAAGCTAACCCAAATATAAAAAGGGATAGTGTTCCACATTGGAAAATGTACAAAGCTAAGTGTCACCACTAAGCTATAAAAGAAGTGGGAAACCTTTGAGTCCCACATTGGAAAAATATTAAGAATTTGTGCACTTAATAAGTACAAATGGAAGATGAAGAGTTAATTCATCTAGCATTTAAGAGGTTATTCAAGAGACCTCAATACGGTGCGAAGCACTATACGCACACGCGCGCGCGTGCGGGCGGGTGCGGGGCAATGGGCTATAGAGGCGCTAGTGGCGCACTTTGTACTTCGCATGCCGCGTGTTCGCAGTGGTAGCGGATTGCCGGGATTCGTTCGGGTCGGATCGCTGTTCCTCGGGCGCGGTCACTTTTTGGTTGACCTGTGCAAAACCGATTCGGTATTAATTGTACCTGTTAGGAAATGACTTAAGACTGTTGGTAATTAACAGTCATACCATTTCGAAATTGATTAAGATTGTTAATCCAACAGTCATGACTCTTGAAGACAAAACTTTTCATTATCTATAAATAAAGGGTGCCTAAAACGAAATTGCATAATATAAAAAATATTACCCAGTTTAGAAATTTCCAACCCTTGCTATTACTCTCTTACAATTTTCAGGAGATATAAATTATCTTATTCTGTTTTGTGCACATAAACAGAATAAGAACTTGATTGACTGTTCTTCGCTGCTGCATCCAAAGGCTGTCTTCAAATATACAAGTTACAGGCATTGCAAGTTACTTCATTGTATTTTGAGTACGGATTTGCGAATTCCCGTTTGTATACCGAAGTTATTCGTGTGGGGCAAATACTGTATTTAGAAAAGTGACATCACGCCTTAAAGCTTTCTAGTATCTATTTAGAAGTTACATTATTGTATTGAAGTTGACATTACTGTGATATATAAAGAGTTCCATTTCTGTATTTGCATTCATATTATCCAACAAACCCCATGAACACATCCACAAAACAGACCCATGCATGTGAAACCAGACATGATGATTAGTTCTTTTATTCTTTTAGAATCTTTGGTTTCCCCTTAAGACTTCACCTAGAGTAGGATATTAGGGTTTTTAATCTTATTCATTGTCATGGAGCTTATGGTTTAGGGATTGAGGTTTAATTTGAGGGACATATAGTCCATTATGTACATTTAGGAAGGTATAACATATCATTTTAAACATAGTATATATATATATATATATATATTCTGTACTATTTGTGGGCATATCATGGGCGCGGGTGTGGACTTGTGGGAATTTTATTGCTTAGATTAGACTGTATGGTTTATGGGACCGGGAACTATTAGCCTCGATGATGGTGCAGGCAGTGTATAGGTATACGTCCCAAATCCTACATGATTTTTGTATACCGTCTCATGTGAAAGAGATATATGAAGCTGATTCGTCGAGTAATTTTGATATGTGTTAATACAGTGGGGGTTTCGGTGTAGTGACTAGGGTTGATCCCTTTGTATGTTTCTTATATGTATAGTTAGTCTGATGGTGGACATAAACATCAAGAGAATAATAATAATGTACACTTTTGGGTAATATAATATGCTTGTTTTATGGAGGACAATGTAGTACTTATATGTAGCATAGGACTAGTAATTATGATATTGTGCTTAAACACGGAGTTGGAATTTGTAGCTATTTTCGAAAGGATAAATATTTATTTGTGTTACGTATAGTGGTATAACTAGACCAATGAGGGTGTAGTTGATTCAAGAATTATATGATATGTTAGTAAGACTATATGGGTATGTCTTACCATGATGTTTTCTAGCACCGGGGTTAGCCTAGTAACGAATAGGTCTTATATAGGTATTGGGTAGTATTTGGTCCGTAGTGAGGAACTTATTCTAGTTGAGTATCGTGTAGTATAAGGGTACTGTGAGGATGGTCTTAGTTTTGGTATTTGTTTATCAATGATGATATAGCTTTGGACACTATAGGGTTTGGTGATAACACAATATTAGTTTAGCGATCATTTGAATTACATGGTAGTTCAAGGTTGAACTTACGCCTGTTACACTGGGGATTGGAGTACTTGTGTTGTTTGATTTCAGTTGGGCATACAATTGGAATAAATCTTGATTATTTGTTTTCTCCATTTAATTCACATCATTTATATTACTGTTGCGGATGGTTTATATCACCTATGTACTTATTGTTGATGTTGAGAATGATATATATTAACGCCTGATATCTTTGGTGTTGAGTTTTGGTCACCCGATACGTGGAACATAGAGGGTATTAAACGTATATAAAAGACTTGTTCATAGTATAAACAACAAGCCTTTTTTGGAATGTCAAACAACACTCCATAGAAATTTTATCTCAATTTGTGACCTCTCTCATTGGTATTTGTCGCAACAAAGTAGCCTTTCGCTTCAACGAAATATTTCATCGCCATTGGTTGGCCATTCCCAAAATATTTGGAACAATATGCGACTTGCATCACTGGAATTTCTCTTCAGTGAAGCTAAACTTCGGTACAGTGAACTTGTCAGCTAAGTTTCCCAAATTCCTTATTTTGTGGTCTTTGGTAGTTAGATTGCATCATAAAATATGTAGATTCACATTTTAGACATATGTTTCCTTATATATTAGTTTATTATTTGTTTGTATGGACTAGAATCACTTAAAAGCCTATGAGAACTTGATCAACGAGCTTAAAGTCACACATATATATATATATATATATATGTGAGTATTCTCTCCATATACAAGCTAAGATTTTAAAAAGGTTTTCAAGTGTTTTATCAAGATAAAGAATTCAGCTAAACCTTCATTGTGAGTAAAAACTCTTCGAATTTTTTTTAAAGAAAACATTTAAGGGTTTCACGTGTTCTTCAAGTCAAGTTTCAATTTATACACTTTGTGAGATTTTTAAGTAAACCTATTCATTTTCTACAACATCAACCTTTAGGGTATCCTCACACATCCTAGGTGTCAGTCTATTGGTTAGTCTTATTTCTTTTCCCTTAAAATAAATATTACTTCAACTTTAAAGAAAATTTGTGAAGAGGGTCAAATGGGATATTATCAATGAGGTTGACATGTTGTGACGTGTGGGTGGTTTAATGTGATTTGTGTCCGCTCTTGATACTATATTGTGGAAAAAGTTGGTTGTGGAGGTTGTCTAATATTGAATATAAAAAGAGGATCAAGTCTACAAGTCATTTCTCCCTTCGTGTAGTCCTTTAGTTATATAATATAATGTGTTGGTTTGTCCTGGGGTTTACCCACAAAGTATTTTTTCTTGTGTAAATCCTCTAATCAAGAGCATGTGATATACACAAGTGTGCCTCATCTGGACGAGACTCAGCCCGGCTCCATGACCCCCTCCTAGTGAAAGTCAGACTCATCCATATATGGACCCACATCTCGATGGCCCATTCCAAATGACCTTGGCCTCCAGGATCGAATCAGAAGAATATCTACGACCGTCTCACAAGACTCAAAGAATGGTGTTCCTAAGTCTTGGCCCTAACATGTGTCGGCATCATACGACACCTTCAGGTCAAGACCCATCTTAACATTTGTAAAACAAGTGTTACATTCGGCCTCATCCACCAGGAAGGCCCCTTCAATAGTCTCGGCCAAGCCGATCCCTTACAAATCTGACATCAATATCTCACATAGAACATGTGACCAGTGCATTGCCAAGACACGTGTAAAAAATCGTTATAGAAGATCAACCTCCCACATAGGAGAATATTCTTTCATCATGATGTACATGTGCAGAAGACAGTTGGCTCTCCTATTGGTGCATTGATCTCATGCACACCTAGCTCATGCTTGGGGGTGGCACTACGCACCCCCAACACTATAAAAGCTAAATTCATCTTCTTTACAAAATATCGAGTAATTTATATCCCTATTGAAACTCTATTGCAACGAACTTAGAGAGAGAAAGCTTGAGTGTGCATCCATGGCCATTAGTGCCCTGTTATAGTGAAAACACCATCACTTTTCACAGTGGAGTAGGCCAAGGCTGAACCACTTATATTCTTGTGTCTTCCATCTCTCACATCCTTTCTTTCATATGCATATATTTCTTATGTTGTCATTGTGATTCCATCATTATTAACGGAGCTAGAGATTGAGTTGTCTACATCTTTGAGGCGGTGATTCTCAACACCGTCATTTTGGCATCGTATGTGGGAAGAGATTCTCTTCTCCTTCTTCTTCGCTTGGACACTTCTTTTTGTCTCTGGTGGTGATAAAGACCCACCATTGCTGGGACTGGATTGCCATTGAAAGAGCTTAGGTGATGTTCTTCAAGATTTTCCTGAATCAGCTCATTTTCAGCCTTGCTAATCATCTTTTCACTCTTAGATTTTGGTCTAAACCCTCATGGAATGGCAACTGATCCACTATGTAATAACGGAGATGGATCCAAGCACCCTCCCCCTCAGTCAGAAATAGTTGATGTGGTAGCGGCATTGAGATCTTTGGTGGCCAGCCAATAACAAATGAATCAGCAGTTCATGGCTTTTAGCCAAAGTGTGATGGGGAGGATCCCTGGTGACCACACAGTGGAGATCATTACTTCGGCAGCCATAGAGGTGGTGAATGCGGTGTTAGGCCCCCATCCCTAGTCAAAGAAGCACAACACCACCACAGACTGAGAGACGTCACTGATCTGAGGCATCTCCGCCTTGGAAAGCAGATGCAGGTTTGCCCAAATGACAAGGATTGTGATGAGGAGAAGTATTGGGAGCTATATGAGATTTTTGGCAACATTATCCGTCCTATAGAAACGCCATCACAGACTTACTAGTGTAATAGAGGCCATTATACTCCCTGTAGCTGATAGAGTGGTTTAGCATTCGATGGGTTTAGCAAAAGATTAACCATTGATCGTTTCGGCGGAGGATCGACGTTGACCGTCTCATCCTTAGAAATAATGCAAGACGAGATACACACTCCCGCTCTTGTAGCATGAGTGGAGTTGGGGGAACATGCACAGAGAAGATTAGAGGCCGAGACGATATTATGAAAGGGGGGATTATAGAGAAGTCAATAGTTGTCAGAGATCTATCGGACGAGAGCCATCCCCGAAAGCAGTTGAGAAAGAAGGGGGTGTAAACAATGCAATGGCGGAAGAGAATCCATAGAATAGTTCAATTCAGTGGTTAGAAGATAAGATCGAAATCTAGATTAGAAGTTGAGACCCCAGCCGCTGAGGTTACATGGAGGGGTCACCATTTGTGACGAGGATTGTTATCCACCCTACCCTAACTAAGTTTGAACCGTCGAGTGTAACACCAAGGTGTATCCGGAGCAAAAATCCCATGCACCACATTGAGATATATTAGACGGCATCTGATATTTACTCAATGCCTAATGAGATGAGATGTCGAGCCTTTTCAAGCATTCTCACAGGCGCAGCGCATGTCTGGTACACCGGCCTGCTGAGACACTCCATAGAGAATTTCAAGCAGTTGGTAGAGAAATTCATCCACAACTTCTGCTTTGGCATAAAGCCAACGAAACGTGTGACTCATTTCCTTCACGTTAGATAAGGGAAGAATGAACCTTTGAGGGAGTATATATCTCATTTCAAGTTGGAGCTTGATAACTCGCTTTTTACGTGTGCGTAGTCATTATCTTCAAAAGTCGAGTCTCAAAATCCCTTGAATATCTACAAAACTTGTTAAATAATTTGTATTCTGGTAAGTACGGGTATCAAATTTCAAGGAAAAAATAATTAATGTGAATACTTGTATTTTTAATTTTTTATTAAAACTTTATATATATATTAAAAATAATTTCAAGGGAGTATTAACTAATTAATGCTAAAAATATTAAGTGACTAAATGAACTAAAACGACAAGTAACCGAGTGCGATAAATGTGAGAAGAACAAGGGATAGGATTACGCTGCGTGATTAATTATTTTAATTTCCTAATTAATTGATTTGAAATATTTCGAGATAATATTAAATTTATAATCTAACTCTCGTTACAACTATAAATTGAATATTGTCTTTTTCAGAAAACTAATTTAAAATTGCCACTATTCTAAAAAAATGGATTTATACTCTCTTTAAAAAAATTACTCGCTAAGATCGATTTATTAAAAAAAAGGTATGAATCCTCGAATCAGAAATTCGAGTAAACACTCCAAATTTAATATCATAATTAGGAAAAATCTATCTCTAGTTCGATTCCAAAATTAATCGTTAAATTTAAAATGAAATAAATTTACCCTCTCTCGAAGCATAAATTAACATGTAACCATTTTAAAATAAATTTTCCTAGAAATATAACAAGAAAATAAATTAATTAATTAAACTAACCGAACATGGTTTCATCCCACCCCTTAAATGGGGTGTTTAGCCTAACATTCTTATATTAGCATAAACAACAATCAAATAAATATCAAGAATGATATAAATTAAAACAAAAGGAAAATAAATACAATACGCAAAGTCTCCCTATCGCATTGAATTCTTGAAAGTGCGCCCAAGTTTATTCTCACAAGTAGGTCACTTGATTATAATAAAATAAAAATTTAACCCTAAATAATATTCTAAACCTAAACTAATTTTTTTGTAATTTTCTAGACACTTATTTTTCTAGTGTGTCAAAATGACACTGCAAAATAATATACAGTCTGCGTTCTTCTTTATGAGTTGCTCTCCTCCTTTATTTATAACCCACAAGTTGTTGTTTGGAATATTTTGTGGGATTTGAATGGTCTAAGTCAAAAGGTTTTTGAATATTTGAAAGCACGTGGTCTTTAGAGGGTATGGCAGGTAGGGACTGTTCCTATTTTGTGGGAAAGGTTTGAATGGGTCAGTGGGTTGAAAGGGTTGGAGAATCGGGTTAAGGTATTGGGTATGGTTTATGGCAGGTCCAAATGAATTGGGTATGGGTTGTAATCGAGTTGCTGGGTCTTGGTTTTGAGTTGGGTTTAATGGCCAACCGGAGTTGGGCATTGGGCATCACGTCCGGTGGAGGTTTTATTTTGATAGAGGCTTGATTAAGGTGTACATGGGTTTTGATTTTTGGTTATGGCTAATTTTGGCTTGGTAGTAAAAGGTAAGAGGAGAGAGGAGAGAGTAGTTGAGGTAGGAGAGGTATTGGTGTGTGTGTTGGGGGGTGGGGGGTGGGGGGAGGGGGGAGGGGGGTATTGTAGGTAGGTGTGTGCGTTTAGTTTGCTAAAATAAATCAAAACTCTTTAATTATTTACAACTCAAAATAAAATAAAAAACTAATAAAATATACTAAAACTAAAAAGAATTAAATTCCTAACCTATAACTAATAAAAGACTCGAATAAAATAAAATAAAAATTAAACTAATAAAAGAAAATATAAATAAAATAAAATAAAGAAATAATAAAATAAAATAACTAAATTTTAATTATTTGCACACATGTTATATTTACATAAAAAAAATATAAAAACACCCGGCATAAATAAAAATATACGGACCCTAATATTTACAATTCTACACACGTAAATAAAATATAAAAAATCCTAAAAATTATACACGACTCAATTAAAAATCTAAAAAGTTCAATCTAAACACATACGAGGCTCAAGTTATGGCTTGGGATCGATTTAGGCGTAGGTTTGATGCGGGAAAGGGTTTAGGGAAGAAACGCAAGCTCAAAAAGCAACTTCTGAGTTCACAATCACTTTGATTTTCTTCATTGAACGCTTTTGACTACTACCTTATTGTAATTGATTTGATTTAGCACTATTTGATACCACGACTGGTTATTGACTTGCAATATAAAAAAATATGAATGTTGATCCGTCTACGTGGACCAATCAAAACACTTGTCCTCTTACGTAGCTAAAATCGTAATCAGCAGATAGTAACTCGACAATAATGCCAACCAACATAGAGAATGCCGACCAACACAAAGAATACCAACCATCAATACCAATGAAGGGTCATCTCATCAAAAATCTTATCACACGTGGTTAGCACAATCAACAGTCACATCCATTATATACGGATGTAAATGCCTAAATATATAAAGGCATTCCAACCCTTTAAATTCCAACCCTTGACCTATGGGTCACTATAAATATGTTATATCCCTTTCATCAAGGGAAAGGTAGAACGAATTCGAGAATAGACAAGAGTACCTAGCTTTCTGTAATCTCTAAAATCAATACGATCACAGTGGACGTAGGCTTTCTTACATAGCTGAACCAATTTAAAAACTCTCTCTCTCTTTTATTTAGCATTACAATCATATAATTTATCAGTGATTATAAAATTGGGTCAAGCCCAGTTTTTTACATCAACATATTGGCGCCGTCTGTGGGAACGTGAGTCTAATCGTCGTTCTCAATCTTATTTAAGGAAAAATGAATGATCTAGATCCTAGTGCCAGAAATGAAGGCAACCCACCTGATCCATCTGATCCGCTTACAAAGGTCGATTTAAATTGGATCCTAGCCAGTATTGTCAAAGGTCAAGATGCTATGAAAGAAACAATGAGACAATTGGCTCAGTTGTTACAAGCAAGATCTCCAGCCCTATCCAGATAGTAAGCAGTTCCATCACCACGAAGAGAAATGTCGCCTCCACCTCGTAGGCATAGTCAGCACAGCTATTCCAGATCATCTCAAGATATGACTTATTACCCAGGAATCAGTTCCTCAATCAGAGCCTCAGAATCTTACGATAACTATTCTTTCTATACTGAAAGGCCAAGTGTCTTGCAAAGATTGAGTCAAGCTTCGCCTTTCGATCGATTGGGACCACGAGCAAACATAAACCCTCCTAAAGAAATATCTAGGGACACTTAACATCTAGTCGACCTGCATAAAGCCACGATCAGATCAAGATCAAGCATCTGACGATCTGTATGCATCGAGCAAACTTCTCAGGAAGAGAGTTCAGCATATACATACAGTCGGGGCAGTCGAGCTATTTTGCATAAATATAGTGTGTGCAATCCTTCATGGAAAGGATCAATTCAGCGATTGGAAGATAGGCTAGGAGAGATGACAAAGGCAAAGAATCCTTTACAACGAAGTTTTGTTAAAAGATCCCCTTTTATTCAAGCAATTGTGGATTTTCCTACTCCATCAAAGTTTAAAGCTCTTGTGGTTACACCTAAATATGATGGAAAAATTGATCTAGTTATGCACATTAAACAATATCAAGTTGACGCTGACATTTATTCGATCCCCAATGAGATGAAATGTAGAGCGTTCTCAAGCACCATTACATGTTTTGCTCCGATATGGTATAATAACTTGCCCTGAGGGAAAATTACCAACTTCAACTAGCTTGCCAAGCTACTTATTAGCAATTTATGCTTCGGATCCAAGTCAATAAAGAGAGTAGACCATCTTTTGAGTGTAAGGGAACAAGTAGGGGAAACAAATAGGGAGTACATCACTCGTTTTAATAACGAGAAATTGGAAGTGGTAGATTACGAGGAAAAAATAGCCATCACTGCTCTCAGGAGTGGGTTGCTTCCCGAGAAACTGTACTATACTCTTACCAAAGATCCTCCTAAAACCATGACTGAGCTCATGGCTAAGGTGGGAAAATAATGAATGCCAAGAAAACAATGGTTGCAAAGCAGAATCCGGCCATAAAGACTGAGAAAAAAGATCAAAACGAGCAGAAGAAATCGAAGCCGAAAAAAATGGATAAGCTCAAAAAATATGGATCTACACTCTACCGAGTGTTAGCATTCACCATATCCTTGATGAGATTAAAAGTAATAAGGATCTTTGATGGCCTGAAAGGTTGAAAGCACCTCCTATAAGAGGGATAAATCTAAATATTGTGAATTCCATAAGGATCACGACCATACAATAGAAAACTGCATCGCTTTGTAAAATGAGATAGAATCTCTCATCCGTCGAGGAAAACTCAATAAATTTGTTAATCGGCGTGAAAATAAAGAAATTGGAAGAAGATCAAACTCTCCATGCAAGTCCAGAGATGACAGGAAGAGAAACCATGAAGATGATTATGAGGATGATCCCGATCTGCTGAAGAAGCCCAAACAACAAGAACATGAGGTAGATATGATCAGTTTTGGTTCCTTTGATTATCATGTTATTACAGGTGGTGATGCAGAAGGAGGAGAAAATAATGCTGAACGAAAAGATTACTTGAATGAATCCCACGCTTGCTCTTATATCCAGAGAATCAATCTAAACGAAGAAGACCGGCCTAGGAACGTCAAAAAAAATAAACTGGTGATTGGTCTTTCAAATAATGATTTCTTTGGGGTACTTTATCCCCATGATGACCCATTGGTTGTCAAACTCAGGATACATGATACTGTCATCGCTAGAATTTTAATTGATAGTGGAAGCTCGACAAATATTATGTTTTACCCTTGCTTTCAGAGTTTGGACTTGAAGCTCAGCCAGCTAGAATCCTACCACATGCCATTAATAGGCTATTCTGGTGAAAAAGTTTACTCTCTTGGGACAATCAAGCTAGAAGTGTTGTTCGACACTTGGACAAAATACGCTTCTTTGTGATGGATGAAAATGTTCAATCTACCTATAACATGATCTTAGGCAGGGTTGGATTTAAGAAGTTTGAAGTTGTACCATCAATAGTTCATTAATGCTTGAAGTTTCTAACTCACTTTGGTGTAGGTATCATAAAAGACGATCAAAAGGTGGCCAGAGAATGTTACTACTCCTCAGCTGAGCAAGAGGATTTAATCGAATTGAAGAAGAAGACTACAACCTATTAGGTGGATACTACTGAGCCCAATAGTGAATCTGAAGTTGAAACTTTAGATCCACGAGATGAGACATAATTAGTCAAGGGATAGATTTTGGAAGCTATTGAAAGTATTATACTGGATGATGACAAACCAAAAAAAAATACGCAGATTGGTTCAACACTAGATTCAGTCTTAAAACAGGAATTGCTTATGTTTTTTAGGCAATAGAGAAATGTATTTACTTGGAGCCATGAGGATATGCCAGGGATTGATCCCAATTTCCTCTGTCACGAGCTCAATGTCAATAAGGATGTCAAGCCGATCAAGTAGAGACGCAGGGTTTCCAGTCTTGAGAAGAATCAAGTTATCCAAGGAGAGGTCAAGAAACTTTAAAAGGCCCAGTTTATTGAAGATGTGAAGTATCCAGCCCGGTTGGATAACGTTGTAATGGTCAAGAAGAAAAATGATAAATGAAGGATGTGTGTAGATTTCACTGATTTAAATAAAGCTTTCCCAAAAGACCATTTCCCCTTGCCTAGAACTGATCAATTGGTGGACGCTACGTCGGGACATGAGCTTTTAAGCTTCATAGATGCCTACTCTGAGTACAACCAGATAAAAATAAAACCTGAAGATAGGGAAAATACATCCTTCATCACCAACTGAGGAACTTATTGCTACAATGTCACGCCCTTTGGGCTAAAAAATACAATAGCAACGTGTCAAAGGTTGGTGAAAAAGCTCTTTGAGAGAAGATAGGTAAGAACGTGGAGGTTTATGTGAACGATATGTTAACAAAAAGTAAGAAAGCCTCAGATCATATCAGTGATCTCAGTAAGACATTTGATTAGTTAGAAAAGCATCAGATGAAGCCGAATCCAACTAAGTGTGTGTTCGGAGTACATGAAGGAATATTCCTCGGCTTCATAGTTAATTAAAGGGAAATTAAAGCTAATCCACCAAAAATCAAAGCTTTGATCGAAAAGCAGTCGCCAGCTTGCAAGAAAGATGTATAAAGGCTTACGAGAAGAGTAGCAGCTTTAAACAGATTTGTTTCCCGAGCAACAGATAGGTGCTTACCGTTTTTTAAGGTGTTGAGAAAGACCTTTGAGTGGAATGCATAATGTGAAGAAGCGTTTCAATAATTGAAGAATTACCTAGGATCACCTCCTTTGTTATCCCGACCAGTGTTGGGAGAGAAATTATACTTGTACCTAGCCGTTTTTGAATCTGCGGTGAGTTCGACTTTGGTTATACTAGACAATAGAATCCAAACACTAGTTTATTACTCCAGCAAAGCATTTAGGGGAGCCGAGATTAGGTATCCACGCTTGGGAAAATTGGCTTTAACACTTGTTGAAGCTTTTAGGATCATTAAACCTTATTTACAAGCACATACTATTGTGGTGTATATTGATCTGCCTCTTCGGCAAGCACTCCACAAGCCTAAAAAATTGGGAAGATTGATGTATTGGGTAGTGGAGATAGGACAATATGACATTGTCTATGAACCACAGTCTACAATAAAAGTCCAAGCTTTGTCAGATTTTATCACCGAATTCCCCTATCCAGAGGTTCTCGTCCAGCAACACGTGCCTATCGAGAAAACTTCTAAAGAAGAGAGTTCAGTTCAAAAGCAAGATGAAATCATCATCGATCAACCTGAGTCATCCAGAACTCAGGAGCTGGCCCAAAAATATGCAGAGGAGAGCAAGAAAATATTCCATTATGGAGTTATGTTTGAAGAAAGCTTCAATAATGATATCCCATTGTGGAATTTATACTTCGATGGTTCTTTATGTGCGGTTGGAAGCGAAGAAGGTATAATACTTAATACTCCTGATGATATTGATGTTGGATATTCGCTTTTCAATTCAAAGCATCAAACGATGAGGCAGAGTACGAAGCTTTAATAGTTGGACTAGATTTGGTCCATTCGTTAGGTACCGAGCAAGTAATGGCGCATAGCGATTCACAGTTAGTGGTCAACCAAGTAATTAAGTTGTATAGAGTCAAGGGAGAATTAATGACCAGATACTTTGCCAAAACTATGGAAGTCATTGCTATGTTTCCAGCCCTGCAAATGTACAGGATTCCCAAAATAGCCAACGCCCGAGCAGATGCACTTGCTTGGCTCGCTTCAACAACCAAAATTGAACTTAGGCGCACCATCCCAATAGAGGTCCTAGATAATCGGAGCATTGATGATGACTTGATGATTAATTTCATTGCCATAGATTTAGGACCTTCCTAAATGGATCCAATTAAAGCCTATATTGAGGATGTCATCCTACCACCAGATCCAAAGAAGCAAAGAAGCTTCGATATAAAGCGGTAAGATATGTGGTAGATAAAGGAGTTTTATACAGAAGAGGATTAACAATCTCCTTATTGCACTATGTTCATTCAATGGAGGTAGAAAATTTTATCAAAGAAGTGCATGAAGGTTCCTGTGAAGCTCATTTCGCTAGTTGATCATTGCTCCAACGAATCAACACTCAAGGATATTACTGGGCGACTATGAGGGCAGATTGTGCAGCCTTTGTAATAAAGTGTGATAAGTGTCAGAAGTTCTCTGCAATTCATAAAACACCCAATGCCTCTCTCACACCTATAACTTCACCTTGGCCATTTGTTATTTGGGGGATTGACTTGGTCGGCCCATTGCTAACCACTAAGGGTAGGTTCAAGTATTTGGTTATTGTTGTTGATTACTTCACCAAATGGGTGGAAGCAGAACCATTAATAGACATGCTTTATGAGAAGGTGTACCAGTTCATTTGGAGGAATATCAAATATAGATATGGGCTACCATATGCCTTTATTACAGATCATAGAACTCAATTCGATAATGATGAATTTGAGGCGTATTGTGTCTAGTCCAAGATCCATAAACTTCATTCTGCACCAGGCCATCCTCAAAATAATGGTCAAACAAAAGTAATAAATATGATTTTGCTCAATAGGTTGAATAAAAGCCTTGATGCTGCCAAGGGCAACTGGATCAACGAGTTACATTCTGTGCTTTGGACTTACAAAACCACGCCACGATCAACAACTAGAAAACCATACTTTCTTGCATTTAGGACTGAAGCCATGGTTCCAATCGAGCTAGGCCTACGAACCCACAAGGTGTTGAATTTTGATTCTCCGGCCAGTAACGTGATGCGAGGACTAGATCTGGACATATTGGAAGAAGTCCGAGAAGATGCTTTCATGAGAAATGTTGCATATCAACACAAAGTCACTCGTTTCTATAATAAAAGGGTTAAGCCGACCAACCTTAAAGAAGGTGACAATATTCTTAAGAAGGTGATCCAGAAGAACAACAAGCTTGAGGATAATTAACATGGCCCATATCATATTTCTACTATCATTTGACCATGAACGTATCGGATTGAAACTTTGGAAGGGGAAGAATTCAAAAACCCCTGAAATGCCGAGCATCTCCGAAAGTATTATCAATAATTCAAGGGATTGTTACTATTGTATTTTTTTATTTTATGAGACAAGTTTTAATAAAATATTGATTTCAGTCCCTTCAATTTTTTGATTTTTTTCAGAGTATGGCAATATATCATCACACAAAAACAAGCAAAAACAACAAGTCAGAATGTCTCTTGCCGATCAATAGTACATAACAGCTTGTAGCGCAATTATTGATCGCTCAAATAAAACTTCATGTATAACTTCGTATAAACAAGTCATGAACAAGAAGTAAATATTACTTCATGTATGGATTTGTATAAACAAGTCACGAATAAGAAGTCTTATCTGACTAAGTTAAAGGAACACAATCCTAAAATACTTAGTCGGCAAGAATAATTTACTTCATGTATGACTTCGTAAAAACGAATCACGAATAAGAAGTTATTCACTTCATGCATGATTTCGTATAAACAAGCCAAGAACAAGATGTGTAAAACTTTGTATACAACTAAAAAAGTTACAAACAAGTTTTACCCAACTAAGTTAAATGCAAGAAGGCATGTAAATATTCCTAAAATATCGAGATAAAAACATATATTCCTCTACACTTCGTCACCACTGATAACTAATGCTAAATTTGGATTAATATATCTAAGTGCATTAGTAGAATCAATGGCATTACAATCACAAGTTGATTAGAATAATTATAAGTTAACAACACAAGCGTTTGGATTTTCATTCATAAATATTGTATTACATTCAAATGAATAACAAAATACATAAAAATTATTCAACAGGACGTTTCCTTTCCGATTTAGAGGTCAACTGAGATGGTTGTACTCTTTCCATTCCAGAAGGAGGATCATCCAAAGTATAGGGAGAATTAATGAAGTTAAAATCCCTTAACATTCTTCTGTTGCTGCTCAACTCATTGATCAAGTGGGGAGGACGAACAATCTCACGAACATCATGTAAACTATAGTCTCCTAAGTACTTAGTGATCAAACATCGGGGAATAGCAGCAATAGGGATCCATGAAGTGTCCAACTTGAAAGGGGGATTATCACAGTCTAAAAGACCATGCTCATTCTAGTACCATAGTTGACTATTACGATCATGCTTCAATAAAGTCAAACAATTAGTCCAACCCCATTTATAGCCTTCACGGTTGGACTGAGTAAGGTGGTCACCTACATGATCTAAAGCTCCATTTTAGCCTTCCATCCACACCTCTCTGGGTTGTTTGTGAAATTAAAAGGTTAACCTTTCAACTTACTGTTGAAGTTTCTTCAAAACACTATCTTTCACTTTTAACTGTGTGGGTTGGTCGGCAATGGCTTTATCCTTAGCTTCCAACTTTGTAGACAAGTCAATAATAGCCTAATTCTTTACTTTCATCTGGGCAACCTGGACAACCAAGGTTTTCTTGGTCCTAACTTCCTCAACAGCTGGTCGGGTAGTTCTTTATTATCTGAAAGATGATATAGATCTGGATTTCTTACGGTTTCAAGATCTTCCATCAACCTGGCATTATCATTCTCCAAAAAGGAGGCACCTTCATCAGCACCACTACCAGAAGACTTTTTTAAAGTTTTCAGCTCATTTCAAAGTTCCTTATTCTCGTCCTCCAAGAGCTTGTAGATCTCTTTAGATTCATCAAGTTCACGATTTAATAAGAACTCTTTCCTCCTATACGAAGAAGCATACTTTTCTAGTTTCTCCTTAAAACCCCCGTCTTCACTCAATGCTTTATACTTGCCTTTGTAGTCAACATGCAGTAGAGCTTTAGCTTCATTATGGTCTACTTGCAAGTCTACAATCATCTCACAATATGCAACATTATTGGCTACATCCCGATCAAGAAGATATCTGAGATAGGTGTATACATCCTTTGCTTGATCAGAAATGTCTGCACCGAGAAAATCTGTTAATTCCTCATCTGTCAAATCCAAGTGGCCAGATATGAACAGATTATTACAGCGTTTGAATAGCTCGGAGTCAGTGAAGGCAATTTATTACATCTTGGCAATAAGCTCGAAAGATAAATTAACATTTGATCAATAATAAAAGGAGATAGAATAGTAGCTAAATCCCTAAAAGTGGCAAGTAATTGAAGAAGAAGTTCTTTCATTGATAAATGGCAACGTTACAAGTACATCAGAATAAGACAAAAAGAAAACAAAAGAAAGGTGCAAAATAAAAATACCAAAAGCCAAACAAGTATACACCTTCTTCTTATCCTTCTCAGCTTTAGAGTGTATATCATGGTCGGTAGGAGGGGCAGCTGAATCAACAGGAGTATTATCTTGGTCGGCTGAAGGAACACTTGGCTCAATGGTAGTGAGGATTCCCCCGAACTTGCATCATCATCAAGATTGGGAGGGGATCTTGGATCATGCCTTAAAAATAGCTCTGAATCCTTAGTAGTGCCAACTTCCCTCAAAGCTGTCGACCAACCTCCTTAAAGAATTTCTTCTTATCGAATGATATCTGGGCAGAAGTAGTAGAGATGTCCTTCTCCCAGCCCTTGTTGAAGAATGATTCTCTGGTTTTCTTTTTTTTGGACTTCTCGGTAGAAAGGTCAGCATATAGTTTGACTACTTTCTCTTTAGCAGCCTTTACCATGCGCTCATCTTGAGGAGAGGCCAAAGTAGCCACAGACAGAGACTTATTAGCCTTCTGCTTTACTTCTTCAACAGTCTTAAACTTCTCCTCCAAAGCCTTTTGCTTTGTCTCCAAATCTTGCCTGGACTCCTAAAAAGATTTCCTAAGACCCTCAAAGGACTCCTCTACTTCTCCTAAAAAAGAACGCAGTTCATCGTCCTTTTCCAATATTTGGTTGTAATCAGCCAAGAACTGTAAGAAAAAAATCCAAGTTAATGCAAATCAAAGAAGACATGAACAGTGTCCAACCAATTTCAAATATGAAAATTTACTAAGGCTAAGCTTTGGGTAACCCTCTTCGATAGTTTTGATCGGGATATTGAACCAACAACAACTCTATGGTTCAAAAGGGTACCAACTTTGATAAACTTCCTATTCAAGTTAGGACTAAAGGCTACAGACGAGCCAACATCAGTTGGGACCTTATCGACTAATCCCAATTTATCGGCATCAATAAATTTTTCAACCTCCTTATCAGTAGGACATCTCCTTAGTCTCTTGAGAGGATACGCATCACCTTTGGTGGTCGGGGGCTTTTTGCCAGCCTCAACCTTTTTCTTTTGGGCATTGGTATCAACTAGTTTCTTGGCAACATCAATGGAATCATCCTCCAGAAGGTTGGGAATTTTTCTCTTTCCCATGTTAATAGACAGAGGAAGATCCTAATCAAGTGAAGAAAAAGTGCCAACTTCAACACCAATACCAGCAGATTCAGTGGACGAGGAAGTAGACACTAGATCCCTCTACAAATTAATTACAATTAAACGCACAACAGTTGTTGGTCGAGCAACAAAAGATTTGATGGAAGTTTCATACTCTAGCAACACAGAAGCTGATCGGGGATGATCCTTTCCTATCCTTTGATTTAAACTCCACAAGAATTTGAGTTCAACCAAATTCACTTCACATGGTTTGGGACACTTCCTCTTAAGTTCTTCTGCAACAGAATAATAAACAGTAACAATTAGCACATATAAGAAAATAAATCAGTAAAAAAAGGTAAGAATTAAAATAACAACCTATCCCATTCCCTGACTGAGGGTATCTGGGACCATGGTAGGCCACTCTATTTTCAAGCGGGGCATGTTGCAAGTTCTTAACTGTTAAAGCATGACTCCAATGATCCTTATTGGAATCAAGCAAATTCAACATTAAAGCCCTATTGGCTTGTCTAGTTTTCAAATAATAAGTGTTCTCTCCTGCAACAGCCCATTTATAGCAGAACATGATTTCTGGAATCCCAATATGGGTCCCGTAGATTTCATTCAATATATTCACCCCATTAACAAACCTCCAGGTGTTAGGGGATACTCTCAATGGAACGATGTCGAAATATTTGCAGAAATGATGAAGAAAAAGGTTTGGTGGAAATGTGAAACCATACTCAGCTATAAATAAGGTTGGGATCCAATGACCCTCAGCCAAAAAATATACGTCTATAGGATCATGTGGTATTTCTAAATCAACCCAAGATGGGATTTTCTTTTCTACCCTAAATTCTTATAGAGAATCTTCCTCAACTATGTGAACCATGGCTCAAAAAGAAAGGAAATGAAGAAAAACAGAGAGAAAAAAGAATTATTACCGAAGATTAAGGATCCAGCAAGAACTATGGAAGGAAAAGATGATCGACGGTAAACGATCGCACAAAAGCTCAAAAATAGTTGCTAGAGTTCGAAGATTTCAGGTAAGGTAAAATATGGAAAAAGCTTCCCGCCTTTTATAGCTTGTCTCGAAAATAGTGAAAGTAATGATTAAACGTACCAACGATTGACATTCCAACAACTTTGCGATACAAAGGGTGTAAAATACCCATTTATCTTTTGGCGGTTCGTTAAAATTCAAACGATTTACAAAACCACCATCTTTAAATAGTACTGGTAAAATTTCACAAGTGAGGGAGGTCGGCTACTGACTAAGCATCATGGAAACACTCCGAGCTACTTTCAAAATTTAATGCTCCATACTTTCATGCAAGTATCAAGTATAGAACATTGGGGGCTTCTGTTGATACCAAAAAATATTCGTCTACATGGACCGATCAAAAGTGGACACTTTTTCTCTTACGTAGCTAAAATCCTAATCAACAGATAGTAACTCGGCAAGAATGCCGACCAACACAAAAAATGTCGACCATCAATACCAATGAACGGTCATCTCATCAAAAGTCTTATTACATGTGGTTAGCACAATTAACTGTCACATTCATTATGTACGGATGTAAATGCCTAAATATATAAAGGCATCCCATCCTTTGAAATTCCAACCCTTGACCTCTGGGTCACTATAAATACGCCATATCCCTTTCATCAAGGGCAAGGTAGAACGGATTCTAGGCTAGACAAGAGTACCTAGCTTTCTGTAACCTCTGAAATCAATACAATCACAGTCGACATAAGCTTTCTTACATAGCTGAATCACTTTAAACTCTCTCTCTCTCTCTCTCTCTCTCTCTCTCTCTCTCTCTCTCTCTCTCTCTCTCTTATTTAGCATTATAATTATATATTTATCTCTGATTATAAAATTGGACCAAGTCCAATTTTTTACATCAACAATGAACATAAGGTCAATTTTATCTAGAACGAGTGAATTAAATGCACGTATTTGAGTAGTAAATAAAACACTTTTGTCCTCGAGCAAAAATAGAGAAAATAGAGATAAGTGACCAAAAGGGTGCCACTTTTGCAGGCATTTGCGATTACACTTAGCATGTGCAACAAGCCGTAAGGTTGTCCTACGGGATGAGTGTTATCTCGTGAGGGTTTGCAGTGAATGTACTCACAAAATTAAAAAAAAAATATTTAAAGGCAGTCTCTTATTTGACGATGAAGAGCTATACAACCTAAATAAAAAGATATCAAGGACCACCATGTTTAACTATCAAAGTAAGGCATAAAATTACTTAATATAAAAAAGCGTAATCCATCCTAAAACTCAACATGTGTTAGTGTTGAACAATCTTAAGTATCACTAGAGTAATTCCTAGATTGCCTTTATAGAATCGACGCTTTGACTTCAATCCTTGCTGGATATATCTCTCTGAATTGAACTCTACGAGATTTGGGTAAGTGTATCTCTCTAGTCTGTGAGGATGTGAGTAAATGTAAATAAGATTAAATGTATCAGACACTTATAAGAATTTACGGATACATGAAAAAAAATTAATCTCATGAAGGAATGTTTACCACTATGTTGAGAATGTCGGGTTATTCATCATATAGACTTCTCTTTTGCCCGAACACCTTACCAAGGGTAAAAATAGGGTTTATGTAAGGCATGAGGGGAAAATGAAATAAACAGAATGGATGATATGATGGTAGTGTTTTTTTTAGAAGAATGGAATACAATTTGAATAACTAACGTATTAATTTTTTAAATTCATGATCGCAAAATTTATTTTTCTTCTTTTTTATTTTTTTTCTTTCTTTTCTTTCTTTTTCGCTGCTTATTTTCTATCTTTTTTGTTTATTTTCTCTTTTTTTATTACGATGCAGTTTTCTTTTCATAAAACAAATGAAGATAATTTATCTTGACAATTTCAAACACTCTTTCTTAAAAACGATGGTAGTGATGGGGAATGATATATGAATGGTGTTTGGAATATATATGGACAAGGGAAATATGGAATAATAACGGGTGAATGAATGATAGTATTATATTGGAAAAATGGTAAATGTATGGTCAGAAATTGTTTAATGCTCGGGACAAACTACAAGATATATGTTTCTCACAACTCGAAAGTGATGTCATTCTCAATGATTATGCTAAAATTGAAAAATAATGAGACCATGCAATGAATATGTATGGTACCTAAAGAAAGTTGAGTCAACTTGTGCTCGGAGATTACGTAAAAAAAATCAAAAAAATGAATAGCTCAAATCTCACGGGTTTAAATCTCCACTAATGAGCTTTTAAGGTTCTCTTGAGAATGTTGTTACTCTTCAACTTTTGATCATAAAACGTGATAGTGCAAATTTTCCAAGTTTAGAAATTCATAGTACAAGTATGCTTTAAAGGTATTATTTAATTTTATGGTAAAAAGCATAATTTTAGGGTCGAATAAGGATATTTCGAGACTTGTAAAAGAGGGGTGATAAATAATTCATGTCATAAAAAATTGAGTTAAACTACACGGGGTATACGAGATGGATGTCTGCATGGGCACTTGGCCGAGGTGTCCCACCAAGAAGGTCATCTTTCTTGTCATAGACGAGCATGTTTTCTCGACCTGCAATATTATCTTTGGCAGAGTGGCTCTCAACGAGTTTGAGATCGTGCCTTCCACCGTCCACTAAATGATGAAATTCCCGACTCCCAATGTAGTAGGGGAAGTGAAGGGTGACCAAGTGGAAGCCCGAGAATGCTACTTTACTGTAACACTCCATAATTTTGAGTATTTATTATAATATAGCATTTAAATTACATGTGTGCACATAGTTAAAATAAAATGAGAATTTATGGGAATTTAAATAAATATTAATTAATGAGAAAGGGATTAATATTTATGCGATTATATATCTACTAGTGTGATAAAGGAAATAAAATAATGTCAAACGGTATAACTTCGTAAGTGGGTAAAAGCGATGGGATTTGACTGTATCTCAATCGGGACATATGTGTGGGTTATATTAGGCGAAAATGGGATATTTATGATTGGTGACTCGGATGATGATTTCGACTGTAGGGTTGATTTGAAATGGGTTGAAATATTCATAATTATGTATCTAAGGGTAGTAATTGGGTTTAATGGATTTTTAAACTAATCGGGACCCACATAGGGGTATACGAATAATTTTACATTAGCATTTTAATCTAATTTCGGGATTAAACCTATAAAATGAAAGGGTTGGTGATAGAAGACAACCACCTTATTATTCTAAAAACCTAATAGACAAGGAAGAGATAAAAGAGAAGCAAAAACAAAGGGTGATCAAGAGAAGGAAAGAGTTTGGAGGATTTTGGAGATCTTTTTGGGCTAGGATCATCACACAACAAAGGCAATTCATACTCTACAATCCTATTAAGGTAAGTGGTTAACTTGCTTAATATTTTATGCATGTAGTTCAATTCATATTTTAATGGTGACAAATATGTTTTGGGTGAGATTCATATGAAAAAAATGGGTTTGGGGATATGATTTCATAGGATTCGAATGAGGATTTTACAATATAAAATCGAAGGATAGGAATTCATATAGAATTATAGAGTCTTGAATTAAAAGATTTAGAAATTGTGAATTCTTGTAATTTTATTGAAAAATTATACAATTCTTTATTAGAATAATGAATCCCATTAAATTGATGACGTGTAAGTGAAATTAAAAATGAAAAGTGATTAGATTCATGTATAGAATTAATGGAGAATGGAAAATTTTGGTTATATTGGATTTACATGATAAACTGGATGATCAAGATATATGAAATCTCATTTTGGTAACAAGAACTGGGGTACTGCCCATAATCGAATCGATTTAGCCCTCATAGGCGAATCGATTCGGTCCTGGAAGTCGAATCGATTCAACCCTGCTGTGAGAAATAGTTTGGGTCCCAACAAAAGGAAATGCATCCTTGAGGTTAGACTCGAGAAGCATAGACTAGTGCTACAAGTGACATTCACGATTAACCAGGTTTAGTGTATATACATAAACAAGTATAGAGATAGTATATATATATATATATGTATAAATATATATGTGTGTATTATATATATATTAAACATACCTATCCTAGTGGGATGCTATCGGTGGAGATTGCACGTAGTGGGTGATCTCTCCTGGAGAATCCCAGCAGGTGTATTACCGATCCCCCAGGGTCATAGATCTGTGCACGACCACCCTATGTTAGTTTGGAGTCCAAATGGAGTAATGTGGTATAGTTATGACCCACTGACTTAAGACTATGACCGCCTTCGATTTTACGTTTACATTTTGGGTTCGGTGGTGTGATTTCGAACTAGTGGCCCAGGTTAAGGTGTGTATTCCTTGGAGCCTAATAGCATACTACAAATTCACATCTAGTGAGGTAATAGTCGGGAGGATTGCAGTTATACATATATTATGAGTGATATATATATATATATATATATATATATATATATATATATATATATATATATGTATACTTGATGTGATATGAAAATACGTATATAAACGTGAAGAAAAATATATACGGGCACCAGACACTTAAGTGGGAATGTTGAATGAATAACTAGTGAAAGTTATGTGAAATGAATTGAAAAACTTTAATTGAGAATTATAATTATAAAGTGGATGTGAAAGCTAACTGTGAAATAATATACCTGTGACACGGGGTAGCGTATGGTAGTTAGACTTAAATCAAGACTAGTTAGGTATGGTGGCATAACTAGAGTGTTAAAATGCATACGGCAGGTGAGCATTATAGTTGAGGGGTGAGGATTATCTCATAAAAGTGCGACACCAGTTTAAATATGTTAGAGTGCACTGCATATTTATTAATGGATTTTAATTACTTGAAAAATATTTTCAAAAGGTTTTGGGCTCTGGCCCATGTCAAAATATTTTCAAAACTATTAGGTGTCTAGCCACAGGGACACAAGGCATGAGTATTCTTTCCAGGTTATTGGAGCTGCAGCAGTTGTGGAGTGCTTACAGGGATTTCTTTAGTCGCTTATTTCTTTGAGAATCTAGATAGGACTCATTCAGTTATTACTCGGGCATGCTGCCCATAGTTAAAACTTCTATTCAGTTTTATTTAGTTTAGTTATGATTTACTTTGTATGGGATTGTATACCGATGGTTTATTCGGTTAGTTGGATCTTATTTTATTCCAGTAGTCAGATTTAATTATTGTGATTGTGTCTTTAATTATTTATCTGGCATGGTGTATGGTGAATAGTTTTATTTACGATAATTTAAATAAAGTTTAAAAATTGACATCGGGCTTTGTTATTAGGTTATTAATAATTAATATGGTTTCGACAATGATTCAAAGAATGAGCCAAATGAGATTTCTGTTTTATTTGAGTAGAGGGTAGACCACCCATTATTTTAATACGAGGGGTATCACATTTATGTCTATTGAGGAAAGAGAAGCCCGCAAAAGAAAGACGACATCATACAATATTTATACTCTCGACCCAAAGGACGAGATGAAACTTAAAAAGGGTAAACCCGCTAAAGAGTTAGAATCCATCGTCCTCATAAAACCATCCAAATCGATTCACCGCTGAAAGATGAAGTGAAGGAAGAGCTGGTGAAGCTTTTGAGAAGAAGGCAAAGTATTTTTTTCTTGGAGCCACGGAGATATGCCGAGGATTGACCCCGAGATTATCTGCCATCATCTTAATGTTGACAAGGATGTAAAATCTATAAAGCAAAGGCGCGTAACTTTTGCTAGAGACATATATGAGGTTATTCAAGACGAAGTGAAGAAGATGCAGATAGCAGACCTCATAAGAGAGGTCCAGTATCCTGATTGGCTCTTTAATGTTGTCATCGTACCTAAATCAAATGGAAACTGGAAAATGTGTGTGGGATTCACTGATTTGAACAAAGCCTGCCCAAAAGATAGTTTTCCACCGCCTTTAATTGATCAGATGGTTGATGCTATGGACGGGAATGAACTTATGAGTTTTTTGGGTGCATATTCGGGGTATAATCATATTTTTATGCAAGAGGTTGACGCTGAGAAGACTTTCTTTGTCACAGATAAAGGAACCTACTACAACAAAGTAATGCCATTCGACTTAAAGAATGTAGGGGCAACATATCAGAGGTTGGTCAATAAGATGTTCGAAGACCAGATCGAGAAGACAATGAAGGTATATGTCGACGATATGCTGATGAAGAGCTTGAAGACTGAAACTCATGTGGCTGACCTCGAACGTACCTTTGATACCATGAATTGATATAAGATGCAGTTGAATCCAGCTAAATGCATTTTCGGGGTCGGTATAGGGAAGTTTTGGGAATTTATTGTGAATCAGAGAGGACATAAGCAAACCTCGCAAAGATTGATTGATATTTACACACCTAAAACGATCAAGGACGTCTAGAGGCTGACCGGATGAGTTGCGGCTCTTAACTGTTTCGTCTCTCGAGAAAATGATAAATGTTTACCCTTTTTTAGGATAATGAGGAAAGCCTTTCGTTTGGGACGAAGAATGTGAAAAATATTTTCAAGAATTGAAAGTGTATTTGGAATCTCCAATGCTGTTGTCTCGGCCAGTCTAGGGAAAAAAAGTTTTATTTAAACTTGGCCATTTTAGAATCAGCTATCAACGCGGCCATTGTCCGAGACGATGATGGAGTTCAAAAGACAGTATATTTCAATAGAAAATTTTTGCAAGGGGCTTAACTCAACTACTCGAAGATGGAGAAGTTGGCTTATGTGTTGATTTATGCCTCAATAAAGATGAAGTTGTACTTCCTGACACATACGATGGTGGTGTTCACCGACACTCCACTAAGGCAGGTCATTCATAAACCCAAGAAATTGAGTCGGTTAATGGCTTGGTCTGTAGAGCTAGGTGAGTTTGACATCATCTATCGACCTAGAAATGCAATCGAAGGGTATGCATTAGCAGATTTTGTAGCCGAGTTTGCTTGGGCTGAGAATGATGATGAGATTATTGAAGAAGCAGGAATGCCAAGCTCTGTACCAAAGGAAGTAGTAGTTGGCAATGCTCAAGTCGACGTTGTTCGGGCCGATGTTCCTAAAAAATATTTCTTATTCAAAGATGGAATTTTAGGAGAAGGTCCTTTCTCCGAGGGAGGACCAATTTGGAGCCAATTTGTAGATAGCTCGTTTTGTGAAAATAACAGCGGCGCAGGGTTAATACTGTTGGCCCCAGATGGAACGAATATTGAATATGCCTTGAGATTCAGCTTCAAGGCATCAAATAATTAATCAAAGTATGAGGTTGTGCTGATAGGCCTCCTCTCACCAAAGACTTAAATAACGGTCAAATGATGGCCCACAACGACTTATAATTAGTCGTCAATGAGAATTTGGGAATCTATGAGGCTAAAGATAAAAAAATGGCCAAGTACTTAGCCCAGGTCAGGAAGATGATGATGAACTTCAAGGAAGTTAAAGTGAAAAAAATTCCCAGACTGGAGAATAGACAAGTCGATGCTTTGGCTATGTTGGCTTCAGCAACAAGAATAAAGATCAGGCGAATAGTGACTGTCGAGATACTATTAAAGCCGAGCATTTAGGAAGGAGAGAGTAACATGACATCTTGCCTCAATTTGAATTTGGGAGAATCCTAGCTGGATCCATTGATAAAATACATACGAGACGGGGAACTTCCTGATTTCAAAACTGAGAGAAAAAAGCTTTGATGCTGTGCAACAAAGTTCACCATCATAGGTGATGTACTTTACAAAAGAAGATTTCTACTCCCACTGTTCAGATGTGTTCACTCCTCTGAGATAAACTACGTCCTTTGAGACGTTCATGAGGGTTTGTGCACAAGTTACATTGGTGGTTGTTCCCTCACTAAGAGGATCATCGCCCAGGGATATTTTGGGTCGACACTTGCCAAGGATGCAGCCGAACATGTGAAGAAGTATGACAAATGTCAGAGGTTTGTGAGCATTCCTCATCAACCTCTCTCGTCCATTACAGCACCCTGGCCATTTACAGTTTGGGGGATAGACCTGGTCGGCCCTCTTCCAAAGGTAATAAAAAATTACCAGTATTTGATAGTAGCAATTGATTATTTATCAAAGTGGGTAAAGGCCAAAGCAATCATAACCATCACGAAAGTGAAGACGTTAAAATTTATTTAGAGGAACATCATCTGCCACTATGGCCTACCCCACACCATGATGTCAAATAACGACAAATAGTTCAAGAATAAGTCATTGGAAGCCTACTGCATGAAGGTCCTCATAAAATAGTTCTTATCAGCTCCTGGCTGACCCCAAGCCAATGGTCAAACTGAGGTCACTAATAGGACGATACTCGATGGGTTCAAGAAGAACTTATAAGATGCAAAGGGCAAATGGACTGACAAACTATATGGGGTCCTATGGGTCTATAGGACAACTGAGAGGGCGCCGATGAGTGAGACACCTATTATGTTGGAATATAGGTCCTAGGCAGTTATCCCGACGGAGCTTGGACTCCTAAGCCGTAGAGTCCAAATGTATGACCCAGAAGCTGACATGGAAGAGAGAATATTGGACTTGGATCCGATTGAAGAAAGAAGAGAGGATGACGTAGTTAGACAGTTGGCCTACTAGTACAGGGCTACAAGGTTTTATAAAAAACGGGTGAAGGCTAGGCCGGTAGTAGCAGGAGACTTGGTTTTAAAGAAGGTGTGATAGAAACCTAACAAACTGCATCCTAATTAGCATGGGTCATACAGAGTAACAGGGGAGGTTGTGCCAGGGACGTTCAGACTTGAAAATCTTGAGGGCGAACCTTTCTCCAACCCATGGAATGCTGACAATTTGAAAAAATATTATCAATAGTTATTGTTTATGTCGTCCTTATAGAAGACCAATGCTTTGCATTCATCAATATAATCATATCTCAGTTTTATTGATGTGTTAAAGAGTTATGCAACAGCGTAAATGAAAATTCCAAGTGTTATCCCATAATTATTGTGGTTTATTGTCAAAAAAGTTCTGCATGGTTTGTACAACATATAATTAAAGAACATCATTTTATAGTGAATTAGTTCATAACTTACTCTCGACGATACGAGAGTGTATGAGGAGTCTCGTCTCCTTCACAATCTCCCAATAACACCGAGTAGGGGGATTAACCTTATAATATCACTAATAGCGGTGAAGGAAAAATTGAAAATCATTTAATTATGGTTGTGTGACATCATTTTTAATTGTGAAATTAAATCATAACTCTCTCTCGGTGGTACGAGAGTGTATTAAATTACAAGTGTGTCGTAATTTAATTTACTTAATTATTATGTGTGTATTTAAATATTAATCGGGAGAGATAATGATTAATATAAACGAAATAAAATTTACTAAGTGTGTAGAAAATTAATACGTGACTATTATTATATGTCGTAGCGAATTAAACAACGAGATTTTATTGTATCTCAACCAAGAGTCGAGCATAGACTATATTGAGGTCGAGATGGAGACTTGTAGTAAAGTGACTCGAATGATGATTTTGAGTGCACTGTTGATTCTGAATAAGCTGAGATAGTCAGAAAAGAGTACTTCGGGTAGTAGTTGGATATTGGGACATTTTTAAGCATAACCGGACCCACACGAGTGTATTCAGGTCATTTGGGCTGGGCCCATAAGCCTAATTTCTGATTTATCATTTATTTAACCTAAATCTAATAGGGTTGAATGGTAGTTAATCACATTTTAACCCTAAGAACTTGAGAAAAGAAAAGGAGAAGGAAAGTGATGAGCTTTTGGGAGCCAAATCATCAAAAATTGGGGGTGTTCTTCATTAATTCATCTTCTACCTCAAAGGAATCAAACTCTACAAATCTAATCAGGCAAGTGGTTAACTTGCTTTCAGAAAGTTGTGGGTTCTTGGAATATGATTAGTATCAAGCTAGGCGCAACCCCTTATCAAAATCGTGATTAATGACCAAGACTATGCTTAATAATGACGATACATGAGAGTAAGAGAGAATAATATTCAACACCCACGATGGTATTAAATGAGGTCTTTTACACCATAAATGCACTGTGAACACAATAATTAAGTGGAACCAACAGGTAACTTGGTCGGAGGGAGAAAGACCAAGCACTCTTGTCATAATAAAGGCAAAGCAGGAACTTCTGGCTCAGTTAATGCTCAATGATAGTGGTATCTATGGAAATAAAAAGGAATGTTGAATGGCAATAAATGTTCTCACAGAAGCTCTCGTGTATGACGAAAATTCAGTAGCAATTCTAGGTTCGAATTGTCGTCCTTGTAAACTATTTGGTTGGTCTATTTATATGGAGCCAGGGTTACTCGAGTGACCCCGCTGGAATTAAATTCAATTGACTAACATTAAACACCGAAGTACTGTGGCATCAATGGCGAAGATATTGTATTAAATGCATGTGATATTATGTTTTGGCGGGAATTTTCTCCACCAATTAGAAGTGCGGTGGCATTAATGGGGGTGTGATAAGGAAGGTCAAGGTTTACCTTAGAACGGCTATAAAGTCAGACTTGGTTGACAAGGTCTGTCATCCTAAGGAAAAATATCACTTGAGTGCTGTAACTTCGAGTCCCTAAATACCAGACGTTATGACTTTATAAAGTAGGTAAACAGTGATCCCCACTAGACGTGTGGTCACATCAATAAAAAAGATGGTATATGGAGTTGGGGCTGCTCTCCTAGAAGTAGCTCGAACATTTAAGTGTGTTGTTTATTGGCTGTGAACTATCTCCAGGCAATTTATCTGAGGTTGGGGTCCCTCGAGGAGGTTCCCCCAAGTATGATGACTCGAGCGACTATTTTTTCTAAATGAAGTTTTGATCAAGTGTCTCAAGAGGGTTGGCTATTGCTTTTCCAACGGTGCCTTGCTCCAATTCCTCCAAACCAAATCCCTATGAGGTTCCCAAGAGGAGGTCGTTCGATAGAGCATGTAAGCTCTCCTATGCCGTGCCAGGCATGGTCCCTCGAGGGTACCGAATGTCCTCGCCTGCATTACAAAGTAAATTGTTCAACAACTAAAATACAAGATCAAATACATCATGTTTCTTATTACAAGTATTGTCACTCGAGTAATCTTGGTCTTCGTAGGAAGTCCTTCGAGAAGTCTCTATGGAAGGTTTTCCTGGGAGATCGTTCAATAGGTCTTTATCTGCATTCTTTAGTTAGACTTGTAATAAGTATAGAATCATCTCAACTAATCAACCTTCGGTGAGGACTCCCCCTACATTTGCCCCTTCGTAGAGATATTTACTTATTGCATGAAGAAATATCTGGACAAAATACTTAGATGATCTTCGAACCACTCTTCTTTTGAACCACTTCATCTTTAACTGACTTGTGGTTTATTTGATGGCATTATTTCTTGATGGGACGCTATGAGTATGTGCGACAACATTCTTGGGGGGCGGGGGGGAGGTGAAGATATTTTTTTTCAAACTTTCCCCAAAATGCTTCATTTCCCCCAAGTTGAAAACTCTTAGTATGTACCATCATTACTTTGGTCGTATTGCATTTAATGTGATTAATGTTTGCTCTTTTGCACTTTACATGTAGCGGCTTGGGGTTAGCGCGTTCTTCTCATGCGGGGACGTCCGGGCATCGCCTCTTGAAGCGTCAAATCAAGAGGAATTGGGGCTTTTGGTAACCAAATTAATAGGAATTGGTTGTGTTATTCATAAATTCATCTTCTACCTCAAATGAATCAGACTCTACGAATCTAATCAGGCAAGTGTTAAACCTTCTTTCAATTTAATTTGCAGAATTTCGATTCATATCATAGTGGGTGTGAACCAAAATTCGTTTTTGGGTGGTTTATCGTAAGAAAATGGCTTTTTATGATTTGTATGAAAATTAGTAGATTAAACATGAAATTGATAATGAAATATCATGTAGGACTGTTAGAATTGAATACCTATTTAAAATCCCTAAGTAGATGTGTTGATTTGGTGATTGTAAAATCGAATTTAGGAAAAGAATTGGACAAATGGGAGAAAAACACAATTCGTGAATTATTGGATGAATGTGAGAATCATTAATGTTAAATGATGATTTTGATGATTAGTAACATTTAAGAACATATATAAATCGTTAGTAAGGTTTTGGGTGAGAATTGAACATAAACAGAAAAGCTTTAAAAGTTAACAATGGTGGAATTCGTAACAGAGTAGGCGAAGAATAAGACCTGCTCGCGGCGAATCGATTCGAAATAAGGACGAATCGGTTCGGCTACCCAGATTTGGGAATTTTTTTAATATTTATGCCCTAAATTCAAGATTAATTATTGGGGGAACTTTTGTGTTATTTTTAAATATGAGGATGGACATATTTAATTCCAGTAGGCTATCTATAGTAGGGGAGTTGTTTAGCCAGATTGAGAGAAATCCAAGGCTAGGACCTTTATGTGTATATTATGAAATAGACAGAATTTCAGATATCGGGTTGGGATTCGGGTAGACTGAGTAAACCCAAATTTGTGAACCAGTATAATAAAAAAAAATTGAGTCGGGTAGATAGACTTGATTATCATAGGCTAGTGCCATGAGAGTTAGGCATGAGTTAGACGAACATAATTAACTTTAATTATATATATATATATATATATATATATATATATATATATATATATATATATATATATATATATATATATATGTGTGTGTGTGTGTGTGTGTGTGTGTGTGTGTGTGTGTGTGTGTGTGTGTGTGCCTATTATAGATATCAGTGTGAATGATACTTATAGAAATACATTCCCCTCTAGTGCTATCATAGGAGGTTGCGCGATGTGGGCAAGTCCCCTGACTCATGAAAACAGGGAGAGTATAATCCACAGGTCATAGCGTCGGGTATATTATGTTGTGATTCTTTTAGGGGTGAGACGTCTTGGGTATGATTCGGTCTCACTTTGAGAAAACTATGACCGCCTCCACTAGGCTTCTTATTTTATTGCCTGATTCAGTGTGAGTTAACCATCTCGTGGTATCCGGGTTGGACTGCGGTGATAGCATTTTAGAGAAAACATTCGGTGAGTTATTAATCGTGAGGATGGATATTGTATACGGCATGTGTGTGAATGTTGTAGTATAATTATACATATATAATAGTGTGAATATTTATATATAAGTAAAATATACGAAGTGATATTGTATTATTTATATAACTAGTGAAAACATTATATGATTTTATTTAACTTGAATAAAAGAGTTACTGGATGAAATAATTTAATAATCAATAGTAATATTTCTCGAGCTAGAGTAGTGGATAAGGAAGGGTTCATAACAAGGCCAGTTAGACGGGGCAGTACAACTAGGTGGGTTATGAAGAAAGGGGTAAGTGTGCACATTAGTTGAAGGGTGGGGATTATCTCAAGGGAGTGCGGCACTAGCTTAAATATGAAAAGTATTCATGCATTTTAATTATTGCAAACTTAATCACTTGCAAATGCTTTTCAAATATTTTGGGTTCTAACCCTTGCCAAAAATATTTTCAAAACCTTTTAGGTATCCATCCACAGGGACGCCAAACTTGATTATCTATTTTAGGGATGCGCAGCTGTAGCATATGTGGATACGTGCAGGATTTGGACTAGACGCCTCAGTTCATTTCTAGATTAGGATTTTCTTATCTTAGTATTTCATTTTTGGGCGTGTTGCCCCTACAACACTTTATTCAGTTAATTCAGTTCAGACTTGTATTGAGATTTATTTATAATCTGTTGGAATTATCATTTGGATTTCGGATTTGTAGCCGATGGTTTATTCAACAAGACACTTATTTATTGATTGATATCCTGAGATAGTTTAGACTCTATTACCATGTGAATGGTTTAATCTAGTTTCCATATATTGTTATCTGTTAATTAAAAAGATAAAATTTGACATCGACTTAATTAACTAATAGGTGATTTGTAATTAATGGATTTAAAATCCTCCACATGTCAAGGGTCAGCTGTAGTAAGATCAAGGTGCATATTTAGCACCAAATGACAAGCGGCTCTAACCCCCAGTCCAAGTATTGGATTGCATAATCTGCAAACTCGTCGGACGATTTGAAGGCCACGATTGCCTTCTCAACAACTTCCTTAACATCTACCTTATGTTTTTTAGTGAGGTCGTCAATCTCATCTCTCAGACCCATCCATTGAGTTAGAAGGTCCTATGTGTGCTATTTTTTCAAGCCTTCAGTCTCTTTCTTTTTATTAACTTCGGCTTCATGGAGCCTCTTCTTTAGGCCCTCATTCTCTTTAATAGTAGAGTTGATCTGCTTTATCTTAGGGGTGTTCTCTTGGTCCCACTAGTTCATACGATGAAAGGCAAGCACAAACTGCAAAATAGATAAGGGAGAGTTAGAACAAGGCGAGACAACACTTAACAACAATATTGAAGAATGAATAAAAATGTTACTTGAGTTGCTCGATGAAGAGAAAATTTGTTAACCCAGAAGGGTCCTGGGCATGGAAGAATCGGCTATCACATTCGAGCATGATTTACCTTAGGGAATCTCGGGCCCTCAGTTTTCTTACGAGAAGAGAGTCAGTAGAAACACTTAGCTAGGCCAAACGAGCAGTGACCGCAGCATCATCAGAAATAGGTACTGTCGAGCCCCTAAGGGTGTTGGCCAAGACGTCCTTCTTTTTCTTCTGGCTGGGAGGGATGGTACTAGTGCCCTTAGGCATGTACTTGCGCTTTTTAGAACCCTCGGCTTAAGTGGAACCCCTTAGTGTCATCTTTTTTGGGGGAGCCATGGGAGAAACCTTCTTTCCTACCATCCTTGAAAACATGTTAACAACTGAAGGGCATACATTTTTCAAACTTGATCCGAAGTTTCGACTGGATTACCTACAAACAAAATAAATGACCAGTATCGACAAAGTAAAATAAAGGACGGTAGTAAAGTTCAGAAAAAAAGTATCTAACTTACATAGCTCAATAAGGGGTTCGACGCCCAGACCAGTCTCGGCCATCAGTTGTTTAAACACAACTAGCCCTTTCTTCTTACCATAAGTTTTGAGGTAATAAATTTTATCCCGATCGTCCATGCTGAGCCCAAGATTAAGTCTAGGCGACATAGATACCTTACCCCATTTTTATGGGACTCTCGGATCTTTGGCTCAGATGGAATGTCAGTAACGAACTCCCAAGCACCCTATACAAAGAAGTTCTGGGGTTTTCAGTCATGATTTGATGTCTAATTGACGAGAAATATTTTTTTATCAGCCCGTCGAGCTATGAAATGAAAGTAACACGTTTGAGACTTGGTAGTGGATAGGGTATAGAAAGCTTTAAAGATGCTAACTGGAAGGTCGGCTTGATACGACAACTTTCAAAATTAGATGCAGCCGATTAATATTCTTCATACATTGGGAGACAGCAGAGCTAGGGATATCCCTATACTAACGAAAAGGGCCTTAATATTTGGGTGGATTGACAGTCAAAAGACGATCATGAACATCTGTTCATAGACTGCAACCTTACCTTCTCGGTTGTTGAATTACCTCTCGTCCTCAGATGAAACTCTCATCCTAATGGAAGGCTTGATGCCACAAAGATATCTCCACATAATCAAATCCATCTCATGAACGTTGCTAGGAAAAGTTGAGGCATACGAGGTATCCATCTCATCCTCATCTTCATCTTCATCTTCATCATCGTCCTCATCATCCACAAGAGCTGTACCACGGGGGTCACGACTGGTGAACTCGGCCTCAGTAATGGCCAATTGGAATAGCCATAGGTGGTTGGTTAAATGCTACCTTTACTCTCGGCTCACCATTATTTGAGATCTCATGAACATTAGACTCGGCTCCCTCCGACACATTTATAGTTGATTGGGGGTTACCCCGATTACTAGATTAAGCAATTAATTATCATCCAGATGAGAACTTGGAACTTGCATTGCCTCTTTGAAGGAATCAGCTCCCTCAGAGTCAGTAGAGGAAGACTCTATATAGGTAGGACTGTAACCCTCAAATGAGGTTACAGACTGTGAACCTCTAGTAGAGGTGGTTGGTATGGTATCTCTACTGATACTTATAACCCTAGGCTCAGCCAGAATAGGGTATGTAAGGAGTAAAGGAGGAGGAACAACAAATAAAGGATATGGGTGAATGGGAAGTCTAATATCAGCCTCGGCCTCGGCCTCGGCCTTGCGTATCTCCCTCAGTATTCATTCTCTAAGGTGTGAGTATTGCTCTCCTAGTTCGTATAATCTACGATACATTCAAACATGAATCGCATTTGACCGACGTTGACTAAAAGATCAAACAAAGAAAACTCAAGTGTTTTTACCAATAGTAAGTCTAGTTGGAGTTTTGTTGGAGAAGACATCCAAAAAATCCACCGAAAAAACAACCGTCGCCTAAAAAGCATGTCTCTCCTCCTAAACACTAACCTAAGATCCTCTGTAACCTAAGCAACGCTTCAGAACCACCACATAAACCCTATAGCCACCTATAATAGTGGCCGAAAAATGCAAAACTCAACGAAGAAAAGCAAAAACAGAAAACTAACAACAAAAATGGAAATCAAAGGCAAAAGAATAAAAAAGAAGGTTACCTGAGTAAAAGTAAGTCTTGGAATGAAGAAGAAGGAAGAAAACATGCCTGGAACTATGGAAATGGAGGAGAGACAGAGATTCGTGCTTTGGTTGACAAGAATGTTTAAGCGGGAGAAAATGAAGAATAAAGAGAAAAATGTGGTTTTTTGAAGTATTTAAATAAATTAATGATTATACACACTTACTAACGCCCACATCATTAGGGCACAACTCCACAAGCTACACGCCTGTTCTACTTCTTGGGCCACACGTCAAGCCATTTACCTACTAGCATGTGCCTATTCATGGACACCAAAATGTCACACCATCAAGTATTCTGAAAAGGCGTTCTTAACTCTTATGCAGTCCATTCACGTCACCAGGGCATCTTATGACAATGACGGGTCATCTCATCACAGGGGTTCAGATGACTTTTACACCTCAGCCTCCCATATACATTGAAGACTAAGGTCTAGGGGGATTGATATACACAAGTGTGACCTCGTCTAAACAAGACTCATCCCGGCTCCATGACCCCCTCTAAGTGCAAGTTAGACTCATCTATATATGGGCCCATATGTTGATGGCTTATGCCAAACAGTCTCGACCTTCGGGACCCAATCAGAAGAAAATTTACGATCGCCTCATAAGACTCATAACATGATGTTCCTAAGTCTCATCTCTGACATGTGTCGGCCCATACGACACCTTCAGGCCGAGACCCATCTCAATATTTACAGAACAGGTGTTACATTCAGCCTGGTCCACTAGGAAGGCCACTTCAACAGTCTCGGCTAAGCCGAGCCCTTACAAAGCCGACATCAATATCTCACACACAACATGTGACATATGCATTTCCAAGACACATGGAAAAATCGTTATAGAACATTAACCTTCCACATGGGAGAATATTTTTTCATCATGATATATATGTGCAGAAGACAGTTGGCACTCTCCTATTAGTACATTGAGCTGATGCACGCCAAATGAATATTTGGGGGTGGCACTGTGCACCCCCAACACTATAAAAGATAACTTCATCTTCTTTACAAAGGATCGAATAATTTATAACCCTACTGAAACTCTGTTGCATTGAACTTAGAAAGAGAAAGGTTGAGTGTGTATCCATGGCCATTAGTGCCATGTTATAGTGTAAACACCATCATTTTGCACAGTGGAGTAGGCCAAGGCCGAACCACTTATATGCTTGTGTCTTCCATCTCTCTCATCGCTTTTTTCATATGCATATATTTCTTATATTGTCATTGTGATTCCACCATTGTTAATAGAGCTAGAGCTTGAGCTGTCTACATCTTTGAGGTAGTGATTCATAGCGTCTTCAGCATGATTTAATTTTTTGCATTTTTCTTCTCTTTATATGCTTAATGAACATATCATGAGAAATTGAATCATTTATCAGCTACTCATTAATTTGATGAGATCAATAAATAGGTTGCAATGAAATTAATCATTGATACACTTGATATTATGAAATTTCACCGTAACTATTGATAAGATATATAGTAGTTTCTGAATGACATTTCACGGTGGCAAATTTTTCATTAATAAATTTGTATCGATACATGTATATTGTGAAATTTCACCATTGTGAACAACGAGATCAATCAATAGTTTTCTTAATGAAATTTCCCATTGCCAATAAATTTATCATTCTGAAATTTTTTTGTGCGAGATTAATTGTAAATAAGTCACAACAATTTGCTTGTATAGTGCGAAATTTCTCATCGATAAATTTATTAATACATTTGACATTGTGAAATTTCATTATGGAGGTTTATTGTTAATAAGTCATTAGTTCACTGGTGCAATATGAAATTTATCATTGAATTATTTGTCATAAAGAAAATTCATTATCATTTATTTTTTTAGAATTACATACCTAGTTTGACACTGGTCCTATATCCTATATATATAGGACATGTGTGTGTGTGTGTGTGTGTGTGTGTTTAGTGTTAAGCGGTCAAATCCTTTGCGAGATATTTAATTTTAAATGTTGTACTATAAAAATGTTGAGGGTAAAAATGAAAGTTTAAAATTTTGGAATGACCTATCATTAGATCTCAGAGAGAGCACTCCAAATATATAAATTTCATATTCAATGACCTTGAGTTTTTATTTAAAGTTCGAAAAAAACGTTCGAGGGAAAATGTGAATTTCAAAAAGTTTGAGATTACTTGTCCTTCCTATTGATGGGTCTCGTCGTAAGTGAATCAAATATATAAATTTTGGGTTAAACGGACTTATTGTTTAAGAGATTATTATTTTAAACATTGGAAAATATAAGAAAAGGGTGAAAATAAAATTTTGAACAACTCGATATCCTCCATGGATCTCTATTGATAGATATCGACTTTTCATATATATATATATATATATATATATATATATATATATATATATATATATATATATATATATATATATATATCAAACGGAATTAATTTTAAAAGGTATTTATTTTTAAAGTTCATGCGAAAACAAGGCTAAAGGGTAAATTTAAGATAACCAAAATACTAAGGGTGTATTGACAAGCTGTTTGAAGTGCTAGACTAAATAACCCATAATATTACCCAATGGTTATGCCAAACACTTTATTCGTGCTCGTTATAATAATAATAATAATAATAATAATAATAATAGAAGAAGAAGAAGAAGAAGAAGAAGAAGAAGAATTTATTCTTCAACCAGGATAACATAATATATATTCATCATCAATTTTGTTTGTTTCGCCCATAATTCTAACGCATAAAATAAAAAAAAAATACTAAACAAAAATGATTCGATTGTAAATTCTCACTTTTTAAGAAACAATTTTACTATTTATCACTGTTCTAAAAAATTCGCCTAGACTTGAGGTTTAGGAGAAACGCCTCGCCTTACGCTTTTTACGCCTTATTCTTGGTAAAACCCTTAAGACACATTTTTTTCTATAAACAATAATGCTTTAGTAAAATGATATAGCCTTTTAAAGAATTTTTTTACAAATCGAACTACTATCTCATCTAAAATAATCAAAGAGTATTTTAATTTGCATATATTCAGACATATTTTTATGATATGTACAATTTTAGTATTTTAATAGCCTTGTTATGGTTAAAAAAATATTAAAATATATTAAGAAGACCTAAACGCCTTTTCACGCCTTTTTACGCCTAAGACCCGCCTAGGGTTCTAGGCTTAAGGCTTCTCGATCACGCCCCGCATTTTTTAGAACTTTGCTATTTATTGTGCTTTTGATTCCCCACTAAAATATTAATTTTAAAGTTAATCAAAAAGTCAAAAATAAAATTTTCATTTACATTACAGTAAATGTTTAAAAGAAGGTTTTGACAAGTAGGTAAAAAAAATCAATTAGAAAGCATTTAAGTGGAAAAAATAGAGTTATAGTTGCCTAGTTGGGATAAACAATGAGGGTTACTTACATCGGGTTACCACGATGTTTTAATTCTAGTTTACTTCAACATTACAACGTTGTTTTTGAAAAGTTTGGGCGGACCATGGCCCGCAAAGGGTTATGCTCTTCATCACGTTTCACGATAATATTGTTTTTCAGGTTCAACATGACCATTGAAGTAATAATAATAATAATAATAATAATAATAATAATAATAATAATAATAATAATAATGATAAATAAAAACAACAACACAACGATTGCACTTTTGGGCCAAAGATGGTGACTAGTAGCACAAAAAAGACGGTGAAGAATTTCCCCATTCAATTATTTTTACAAAATTTTATACAAAATGTGGATCTTTTCCCCTAAATCTTGAGTAATTCCAAAATGGAATATATATTTCAAATTTTGGAGTAAAATATGAGAACACGTGGTATTCCTTTTAGTTCAAGGAAATGCCAATTTTGAACAAATAAGTAGGATATTATGAATACGAAAATCATGAAATCTGTCTGGATTACTGACCAAGTGAAATTTATTTGATTTTCTAGAAATTGAACTTGAATAATATGAAGAACAGAATGGATGAGAAGAGAATTAAGAACAGGAAAGTATAGAAAGATTAGGAAAGTATAGAAACAGAGATAGAGTTTTAGAGAGAAGAAAGAGATGAGAAAGAAATTGAGATTTCATTAACTTCTGGAATGCTTAAAATTGAAACCATCAGCTTGTTTTATACACAACAGTAACTCATGTCTAACAACTACCAATTGATGAACTTCTAATAAACTACTAACATGGCTAACCAATTAACCAACTAACCGACTAACAACTTGCAATAACAATAAACTCACAAGTCTAACTCTAACCAACCGTAACATACTAACTAACCTATATGCTTCTTTTGACCATCCTGACATTCCCTTCCCCTTCAAAAAATCATTGTCCTCAAGGATTGGGGTTTGAACATGGAAATATGGGTTCCTCCAGGATCAAATACAAAAAATAAAAAGTTGACTTTTCTGCCTTGTGGAAGCATTTCATCAAACATAGTACACATGTTTTTCCAAAGCACATCTATATACATAGCTGGGTTTGGCGGCTAATACTGCATTTGGAGAAGATCCTCTTGGGTTGTTATAGAACACTCCAATGTTGCAATACCCCCAATGAACCTTGATAATTTGATAACACCTATTGTGGCTCATTCCTTACTAAGACCTTTGAAACCTCATGATTAATGAGCTCAAAGAACCCAAATTCTGAATCAGTATTCATCATTTTTACATCTCTATTCTCATTAGAGGTTCCTTCAAATTTCACTCCATGATTGTTCTTGAATGGAGAGTTGACACATTTTATTGTTCTTTTATCAAACAGTTGTTGGACAACCTTTAATTGTTCATCTTCTACACCTTCTAATGATAACTGAACACTATCCACAACGCTTGCCTTTGCTTTCACAAAATTCCTTATTACATCTTTAATTTTCCATAGGTCCTTCTTGAATTTTAGCACATTTTCTTCAGGATTACTCATTGGGGTCTCGTTTTCCCAAATCACTACGATTTCGGGGCAATGCAATTGTAGATCATAACCTTGTGATCTTTGGGTCAGAAATTCTACTTGCAATTGGGCAAGTTTAACAGCATCACTTAGTTTTTTTGGAGTACATAATTGAACAAATTTCTTCACATCTTCATTGAGACTCTTCATGAATTGATCCATCGTAACTTGAGTTTTATTCTCCCAAATGACTACAATTTCAGTCTAGGGCAATTGTTGACTGTAACCTTGTGATTTTTTGGCTAGAAACTCTTCTTGTAACCGAGCTAACTTCATAGCATCCTTTAATTTTGCCGGAGCACAAAACTAAACAAAGCTTTTCACCTCTTTGTTGAGCCCATTTATGAATTGACCCATCATAAATCCTTCTAATTCTTCTATTGTTTTTCCCATACAATCCAAATTTTTATCCCAGTTTTCAATTCTTGGATCTGTTGATTGTAATTTGGCCTTAATTTGGGAAATTTGATATTCAGACTGGTGGTGAATTTGATGTCAGAAATAATGAGATGGAGTAAAGAGAAAATGAGTAACTGGTTACTTCTTGATACCAAAATGTTAGGGTTTCAAGAATTTCAGAAATTGGAATTATAATGAATTTGGAGAAGAAAATTAGAGCGAGAATGAGAAACAAAAATTAGGGTTGGAAAAGAAAGAATTAGAAAGAGATTAGAAATTTGTGTTTTGGGGTTTTCTGAGTTTCAAATTGGGGCAGAAACGGATGCTCTGATACCTTGTCAGGATTACTGACCAAGTGAAATTTATTTGATTTTCTGAAAATTGAACTTGAATAATATGAAGAACAGAATGGATGAGAAGAGAATTAAGAGCAGGAAAGTATAGGAAAGTATAGAAACAGAGAGTTTTAGAGAGAAGAAAGAGATGAGAAAGAAATTGAGATTTCATTAACTTCTGGAATGCTTAAAATTGAACCCATCAACTTGTTTTATACACAACAGTAACTCATTTCTAACAACTACCAATTGATGAACTTCTAATCAACTACTAACTAACATGGCTAACCAATTAACCAACTAACTGACTAACAACTTGCATCAACAATAAACTCACAAGTCTAACTCTAACCAACCGTAACATACTAACTAACTAAACCTATATGCTTCTTTTGACCATCCTGACAAAATGCTGTCATCAATAAGACAACGTGTGACCATCCAAGGAAATGCCAAAATTAACACACCATTCAAATCAAATGATAGCAGAGAGATTTAGAGGACTAAAAAGGTCTTTATACTTTTATTCAACCCAATTTATATCCAGATCCTTGAGTTTCATGAGCCACTTCTCTGTATCTTGTGAAACATAGGGTTTAGATGGTGTCATCTCTTCACCATTTAAATTACTAGATGCTAAATAATCATTCTTCTTATCTTTAGCAAGGTTCACCTGTCTATTAGGGTGTCTCACCTTAAGTGAGAGAAGACGTGAAACTTCGTGAAGTCCCCCCCATTTCTCCAATGCGCGCGCAATGTCGTAGCGACCTGCACGTAAACTCGCAAATTTGAGCAAAAAAAAGCAAGCCATTTATGTTATTAGTCACCAAAAGCCCTCAATCAATAGTTTTAAGTATCCGTATACGTTTCTGGTATTTATACTAGTATTACACAATTAAAGAGCATCATCAGTGTAACTGATGTAGTCAAAACTTAAATCCTATCGAGTATAGAGGTAAAGTTATAGTGGCAGCGCAGAAAGCACCTTTGCAAGAAAAATGCATCGGCATAGCTCAGACATTTAAATATTTCAAAGAATATTTTGCCATGGATTTTTTTTTCCGAGCACTCCAACGAAATACACCCTAAAAATAGTTCCAGGAAATTTTCTTGCAAAACTGTATCATTCAAGTTTCTCTATATTTTTTAACAATTTACTATAGTTATTATTGTAGATATTTCTTAGGCTCCAGGATTTGGTCAACTTGGTAAAATATCATTGTTTATAAAATTTTAGTGTGTGTTGCTTCGTTTTTTTAGAATTTCAACCTTTGATCCGAGTTAAAATATATTTGCAGAATAAAACATTAATGCTACCGCACACTAAAGTGCAATAAAGTTCAGTTTTCACTAACACAACAGGGTCCTGAACAGGCAAGTGTCTGTCAACCGGACAACAATGACACTTTATCCTTGTTGGAAAGGACAAGAAATTAGTATAATTAAGAGGGAGCCTTAGTTAAATCTTTGCCTGGCTATCTACGAAATTAGTATAGGTTAAAGGGAGTGTAACTAAAGCTTGGATTAGCACATGCTAACAAAGTTTAAAATGAAATGGGAATAAACCCTTGTGCCTTTGTTAATGAAAGAAGACAAAATAGTACATTACGGTGACAAGCTATTAGATGGAGCTTATGTACCTATTGGTTCTCTATTTCTCTATACTATTTTAGTCGATATAGTTTAGTCTTTTCAAAATTAAGTGAAACAAATTGAAAATTTTGATAATAGCAGGATATTATAAACTGTACTAGAAGATGGTACCTGCACGCTCAAAAGATTTTCTACTGGGCATAAAAGATGGATCCATCCCCCAGCTCCTCTGGAACCGGCTTATCTATAAATAGAAAAATTATCAATTATAGAAGTTTGCCACAATTTGAATAGCAAATATTACGATATAGAAGCAACACAAATTCTCCTATACAACAAAAACAGTCTAACTGAAAAAAGTCATTCTTAGATTTACCTGTCATTCAGCTGACAGTAGTTACACGATAAAAGATATGTTTGGAAATAAAATAAAATGAAACAAACCCCCAAACGTATCACTTCAATCACATTCACTCCTCAAATTGTAAACAGTTACATATATCACCTTATAACTAGTTAAAAAGTGTTGCTTAAAACCTTTTATAGTGATACACAAGGGGGAAACTGCAAAGAAGTGAAATCGGTCAAAGAGTTTTGGCGAAATTAATAGTTCAGGCCTTATTTACGACTATCATGTGATAGTTCAGGCAGGGTTCTTGCAATTTATGCTTGGAAATATGATATAAAATTAGAAATAAAGAAAAATGTACCATATATACAAATCTTAATACAAAAGCTCACCTCATCTTCCAAATTCTCGAGGTTATCCCAATAACCTTTTGGTTTGCGATGCTTATAAGCAAGGGCAAGATTCATCAACAAGGCAATTCTTCTAAATCCCCCCATGCGTGTGATAGCTTTCTCAATATCCACTCTTCCATGCTTTCTAAGTTGCTTTCTCATGGGCATAAATCCTTCTTGCCCATGTTCCAATATGAAGGCCAGGAGCTCAGCTTTAAGAATTTCAATATCCCTTTGCAAGCCTGGAACCCTCGGTCTTTGTCTAGATGGATTTGCAACATTGCATATAGATGTATTCTGAGCTGAGATACTATAATCAGCAGATTTATCATTGTTGTGTGAAGAAATTTTCTCGGATGTATATATTACATTGCCATGTGTAACCAACGACTTTTCTGCTTCCCTTTTTTCTACATAATCTCGAATTGCACACAAGTTTGATGGAAGATCTTCATAAATAACCTATACATGTCAGAAGAAGTGATCAATCAATAGACTTCCTCAAAGGCTCCGAAAAGTGGAATCATTATTCAAAAATTGATATGAATCAAGTACATATATCTTCTCCTCAAATCAATTTACGTATCAGTTTACGAAAACTTACCCCCTCTCTCCCGCCAGAACTATGCAGAATTTGCTATTTTAATGCAAACAAGCTTGAGCTATGTATTTTAGTAACGCTTTAGGGGTATTTGCAACAAAACTCATAGTTCAGGGGAGTTTGCCTCTAAAATAGTTCAGGGTGGTTTTATGCATTTACACTAATTTAACAGATATAGGCCACAGAGAACCTGAAAAGAAAATGTATTGAACTATAGGGGGTATCCACTCATAAATTAACAACCATTAAATTCATAAAATAGTTCTCATATCGAACTGTAAGATACTATACATATTCAGATCATAGATATTAGCAGTCTGTTGAGAGAGGTAGTTATGTTTGTTTCTAGTGTTAGCATTTGGTTAAGAGTTTGTTATCAGTGTTCAATGTAGTCTATAAATACACATACTATGTACTCTCTTTTTAAATCAATAGGACACAGATCATTACACTTTGTTTTCATGGTATCAGAGCTAAACTGTTATGCCATCAAGTGATTAAATGTCCTTCACAAACATATCATCAAACAAGAATTATGCAAACCAGAATTACAGAAATAATAGAGAAGCTAGAATGAAGATGGAGAAGAAATTGAGGTGAGAGGAGAAGCTAGATGGAGAGAGAGAGAGAGAGAGAGAGAGTGAGAGAATCAAGAAAATATTTCATTAGAATTTCCGTCCCTTTCTACAATCAATTCATCTTCCTTTTATACTAGAACTACGACACTAACTATTCAAGAAACTGTTACAACTTCTCAACTATTTCTGTTACAACTAAGCAACTAAGATTTCACATTGCCTTTGAGCATAACATAAACACCTCCAACAAATTCTTTTTTTGATTCCGTTTCCAACAAATTCAGAAGACCAAAAATATCCCGGAATCAACAGACACTAAAACTGATACCGGAACTAAAACTCTTCATAAAACCAATCTCTAAAACCCTTATACCAGAACAAGATCTCTTTCTTACTCTAAAATTCCAACAATGGCCGAATGAATCCTCTTCCAATCCTCAAAATACTGAAATACCACCACCAAACACCTCTAACACAACAACTTTCCAGAATTTACAACTTCTTACCATACCAATATCCAACATTATCAACTGTCTCTACAAAACTTGATGGATCCAACTATCTTCGATGGAAAGATCAATTTCAGACAATACTCATTACTGCTGATCTAATTGACTAAATTGAAGGTCAAATTGAACAGCCTCCAAAACAAATAGTAATTGATGGAATCCAAAAACAACTCCCCAATTTCTGCAATGGACAAAGGTGGATCGCTTTGTCATGAGTTGCCTCAAGGCAACACCTTCCGATTCAATTGGAAATGAAATTCTTGGGTGCGAATCCTCTGCTGAGAAATGAAATTCTTGAAAAAGAATCAATTATACAACATCAAGAAAGGTACTGATTCAATGTCTAGTTACCTTCAAAAGATCAAATGCTCTGATTAATTGAATGCAAAAAACATTAAAGTTGATGAAGATGACATCATCATGCATAAAATCAATGGATTACCAAAGGATTACAAAACCCTCACCACTCTGATTGAAAATCGAACCACAAGAATCCCACTCCTAAATTAAATCCAGGTTACTTAATCATGAGCAAAAACTAATTCGTCAAAATGACCCCTTTCGCTTGATCCAAATTCCAACTCTGTCTTTTACACTCAAGGTGTTCGCTCAAGCTCAAATTTCAAATCAGAACTATCCCAAAAACCCTCCTCTTACCCCATATCCTTTTGTCTTCTCATCTAGACCCACGTTTCAAAATGTTACTTCATAACATCAAAATGCCTCGTATACACCACACTAAACTAAACAGTACCTTGAAGAGTTTGGCTACAAATGTCAAATTTGTTAGAAATCCAACCACTCTGAAAAAAAATGCTATTTTAGATACAAACCATCCAGAAACAATACTTCACTTCAATTTCCTCCACGCAATCAAACCTAGAATCCAATTTTGTTGGTCTACATTAATCCATTGATTCCTTAGCAGACTCAGTTGCCTCCACTCACCTCATCACTGATCCATCTATTCTTCAGCAAACAAAAACTTCACAGCACTGAGAACATATAATGGTTGGAGATGGTAACCAAATCCCTGCTTCTCATAGAGGTAACACACAAATCCTCCTCTCTGATTCAACTCTTAAACTGAACAACATCTTGTGTGTTCCCAAATCAAAAGCAATCTAATTTCTATTGGTAAATTTATTAAAGATAATAATTGTTCTGTTGAATTCTTTCTATAGTGGTATGAAATCAAGGAGATAAGCAGAAAGGTTCCTCTTCTTAGGCAAGATTGAGGGCAATCTATATCCTATCAGACCACATCTCATTCCAAGATGGCCCTCTACTGCATCTACACACCACTATCTTTAACACAACAAAGGCTACTACTGATCAATGGAACCGGAGACTTGACATCCAGCTGACCCAATCACTCACTACCTTAATTCCAGGCATCTCATCCAGCTCCGCCCAAAACTACATTCCTACAACATCACATGTTCTTCTTGTTGGAAAAATTGGACATAAAGCTGTCCAGATTTTTTGGACAGATTTTTGATCAACTTTGAGCTCAATTTTAAGTGGGACCCACACCCGGATAATAGTGGGACCATATATGAACGCGTTCTCCTTGGCAAGGAGATTAACGTAGTATATTCACATGTCCAATTTTAATAAGTTATGAATGATAAATATGTCCCCAAAGTGACTCACAAAGCAATGAAAGTTAATAAATTGGGTATGTTTTAACTCTTCCCACATTGGAAGAGTAGTGGGAAAATGATGAGTTAATAAAACCCAAATGATAGACTAAATCTTGGATGCCTTGGGGTATCCCAACTCTTTGAAGGGGAGATGACCTAAGCTATGCTTTGGTTGACTTTTGGTCAAAGGTCCACACGCTCGTGTCCGTCCTGTTGGCTCGATTCGGTTCGGGCTTTGGCTTGAGCTTATAAAAATCTCCTACATTTTTTGGCCGAATTAATTTGACTTTCTAGGCTTTAATTATTAATTAATTAATTAATAAACTGTTGGCAGCCAACAGTCAACAGTTAAATTCGTTTAACTGTTTTGTCAGTTATTTTTTAACAGTCACTTACTTTGCTATAAATACAAATGCTTCCCTCCATTTTTAAACTAATGGAAAAATTCCCTCTCTAAATTTCTTCCAACAGAAATGTTGTTATTCCCAGAAAATAAATTATGCATTCCTACATTCATTTGATCACTGTTTGGGTTGAGTAAACACACAGAATTGTGTTCGATGGGATTTTACATTGTTGTGCTACTTGTTTAATCCGAAAATCCGTTCTATCTTGGGAGACAATTATTCATTAACCTAAAGCACTAAGGAGGGAATAAAATTGTCTCAAGGACACTGTGGCATCACACAGGGCTCGGATTCTTTCTTGTTTCTAGTAATTATTTCTGCAAATACAAGTATTATTTTCTGTAATTTCGTTTTTAATTTCTGTAATTATTATTATTCAATTCTGTGGTATTATATTAATAAATAGTAGACATAACAATCTTAAGACAATTTTATCATGTTCTACTGTTTATAGTGTACAGAATTTTATTTGTATAAATAAATCTGTTATTACAGAAAATTCGAATTAAAATATTGTTTATTTACAGAAATTTAATAAAACAGTTTTTGTTATATAAATTAATTTCTACACTGTTTATATATTCTATTTTAGAAAATGAAAATTTTATTTGTAAATTTTTGTTAAATCTGTTTAACAACTGTCTTCGTGCACCTCAATCAACCTTCTTTTGGCTTCCTCGGGATCTACGCATCTGGACAGCCAACCTCCTTTATTCTCGTAGTACAAGTTGCCCCTGGTAATAAAGTATTGCGCCAAATCAGCTAAGCCTAGTGGCCCTTCACCTCTCTCCAGCTGCAAACTAATCTCACCCCTCCAATCGTCTTTGTCATCTGAGGGTAGCATTTCCACCACCGTGGAGGGGGTTGTTCTCTTTGTGACTCGAATGTCAGTTGATTCTCCATTGAAGGCAATCTTTTGGGCAATGGTGGCATAGGCATCCGCATGTCGGTTCATCGTTCGAGTGTGCCTCTTGATCTTCACCACCTCGAACTATCCAAGCAGCCGCTGAATGATCGTTCGGTAAGGCGCTAGGCTCATGTGCTTCAAAGCGAATTCCCCAGTCACCTGTTTTACCACCAAGTTGGAATCCCCCTTTATTGTTAGGACTTGGATACCTCTTCTCAGCGCTTCTAGTAATCCCAAGACCAGTGCCTCGTATTCAGCCTCATTATTCGAGCATTCAAACTCCAGCTTGAAAGATAGCCGGATTTCTTCGCCACCTCTTCGCAGGATGACTCCAGCTCCACCCTTTTTTTCTTCTAAAGAGCCATCGAACTCCATACTCCACTCCTCCAGGCTGGATGCTATGAAATTGGCGTGGAGATCATCACCCGGAAGCTCTTCAACCGGCAGCTCGAACGTCCCTGATGGGAAGATGGCCAACAAGTCTGCATATGCCTGGCTCTTGATAGCTCGGGGGACCACACACTTGAGATGATACTCTGAGAGGATTAAGAACCATCGAGCTACCCTTCCTATCAACACAGTCATAACAAGCAAAAACTTTATAGGATCGCACCTAGTTACAATATGAACCGTAAAAGATAATAGATAATACCTAAGCTTTTGTGCTATGAATACAAGGACCAAACAATGCCTCTCAATACTAGTATATCTGGCCTCAGGACCATGTATGATTCTACTCAAGTAATAAACAGGTTTTTCTATACCTTCCATCTCTTGGGCCAGCAAAGCCCCAATGGACCGTTCAATTGATGTAAGGTATAAATGTAAGGGGATACCTGCCTTCGAGGGGATCATTGTCTGAGGAGAAGTAAGGAGTTCTTTCAGCTTGTCCATGGCGTCTTGATGCATTATTTTCCACGCAAACTTCACGCCCTTTCTCAGCAACTCCATTAATGGGTGAGTCACCTCGGCCAGCCCCGGGACGAACCTCCTCAAGTAGGAGACTTTACCAAGGAAGCTTTTCAAGTCCTTCGCCGATTTTGGTCTTGGCATATCAAGGATGGCTCGTCGCTTGTCCAAGTCCATTTGTACCCCCTGACGATTTACCACAAATCTCATGAATTTTCCGCTCGTTACCCCGAACGCACATTTGAGGGGGTTCATCTTTAGTTTGTACTTCCTGCAACGGGTGAACACTTTCCTCAAATCGTCCAGGTGGGAACCCTCCTTCTTGGATTTAATCATCAAATCATCAACATTAAATTCCAGAGTCTTGTGGAAAAGATCATGGAAGATGGCCATCATCATCCTCTGGTAAGTAGCACCTGCGTTCTTCAATCCGAATGGCATAACTGTGTACATAAAGTTGCCCAAAGGCATTCGAAAAGCGGTCTTCTCAGCGTCTGTCGAATCCATTTTTATCTAGTTATACCCCACATAACCATCCATGAAATTGTACATCTCGTGCCCCACTGTTGCATCGATCACGCTATCAATAGAAGGCAACGAGAATTCGTCCTTCGGGCATGCCCGATTTAGATCTCTAAAGTCTACGCACATTCTGATTTGGCTCTTATCTTTCTTCCCCACATGTACAATACTAGAGAGCCAGATCGGATGTTGGATCGGGACTATGAAACCGGTTGTAAGCAACCTTCGAACTTCTTCTTTGATCTTTAGGTCTAACTCCGCCTTGTACGTTCGAGTAGCCCGCTTCATCGGGATAGCTGAGGGCAAAACATTCAACCTACGGAAACTCACCTCCTTGTCTACTTCAGGCATCTCGGTGTACTTCCATGCGAAGACGTCTTTGAATTCCAACAGTAGTTTGATCAGGTCCTCTCGATGAGCTCGCTCCAAGTCCTTCGAGATAAAAATAGGGTTTGGATCTTCACCCTCTCTAGTCAAGTCGACCTTCTCCAACTCTTGGATCTGTATCCTTCATGCATTCTGGTTCTTCTTCTACCTCTTCCACTAACTCTTGTACCCCGGAGTTATCAATCACCAAGCATTACCCCTGGTTATCTACTAGGAAGCATTCATAGACCGGGTCAGCTTCATTGTCCAGACTCTCGGCTGCCCGCTCACACCTTCATAGTTTATACTCGGTGTTCTAAAAAACCAGCCTAGGCTCCGCCTAGGTACGATAAGGCTTGAGACTTAGGAGGAACGCCCGCCTTAAATTTTTTACGCCTTATTCTTGGTAAAACCCTTAAGGCGCATTTTTTTTCTAAAAACAACAATACTTTAGTGAAACGATATCGCCTTTTGAAGAATTTTTTTACTAACCAGACCATTATCTCGTCCAAAATAATCAAATAGTATTTTAATTTGCAAATATTCAGACATATTTTTATGATAAGTACAATTTTAGTATTTTACTAGCCTTGTTATGGTTGAAAAATATTAAAATATATTAAAAAGGCCTAAACGCCTTTTTACGCATAAGGCCCGCCTAGGCTTCTAAGGCTTGGCCTCCACGCCTCGATCACGTCCTGCGTTTTTTAGAACCTTGGTTTATAGATAATTCTACCATTAGGCAAAACCACCCGCTTACATTGCCAGGCAGCCTCCTCTTTAAAAGGCCTTTTCCTGTGATTCTCGTCCACCTCTCTCGCCGTTCGTCTGCTAAGGACGCTCTAGGTTTGGATGTTCGATAGGGTCAATGTGCGGGGTCATTCGATCGCGCCGCTCCGAGGTCGCGTTCTTCTTCGTAAGCCACCACTGTTCGAGCAGGTGCTCGTACCCTCTCTCGAGCGGACGGGACCCTTGTTCCCCCGATATACCTTGTTACCATTGTAGTTTCTTCTGCCAGCTCTGTATAGAAAGCTGCATCCACCATATAAGCTTCCTCCTTCGCGAAGGGTTTCTTAGTGGCTCGAATCACCACCTCCTTACCCTTTATGTTCGCCTTAGTACACTGATGATAAGTAGAGGGTACCAACCCATGATTGTGCATCCGCACCCTGCAAAAGTTTGTCTTCTCGCGTCTCCTCCCTCACGTCTAAAGAACGCTCGCGAAACCTCCTGATATAAGCCACAACATCTTCCCCCAGCTTTTGTTTCTCACGTGCTAGCTGCGTGAGTGTAAACTCATCCTCAGCCAAAAAGAACTTTTGTACAAACAAAACGGGCAATTCTTCCCAAGAGCCTATACTACCTGGTGCCAAGTGGGAATACCACGTGTAGGCTTTCTCCGTCAGGGATTTTGAGAACTCCCTCAGCCTTAGCTTTTTGTCGTTGCAGTGGGCCCAAGGCTTTCAATAAATCTCTTCACGTGCTCCTTCGGGTTAGCACCTTTCCCCGTGTACTTCTCAAAAATCGATGGAATATACCCTACTGGGCAGGGTTCGTTGTTATATGCCTCTGGGTAGGGAGTACAGAAGTCATCATACACCGAAGAACTTTCTCCTTTGGATACTGCTATGAACTTTAGCAGTTCTTTCTTCATTTCCTCCAACCTGGCCGGCGAAGGGCTAGCCGGCTGTAGTGTTGTTACCACCGGGATCGCCGAGGCAGGTGTTGTACTTCTCATTAGCCGGCTGGCGCGGCTCGAATCGCTGCAGCTGCTCCTCCACTTTGCAACGCTGGCCCCATCGTCATGGGTGGAGGCTACACTCCTCCCAAGGTTGGCAAGGTGGTGGACGGTGCGTTATTAAAAGCGGGCGTAGCAACACCCCCAATAACAGTAGGAGCTGGTATAGCCGCAGGTGGCGTAGTGAAAGAGCTCACTACCGTGGGAACTCCCAACATCGCTTGGGCTGCCGGAGTTTTAATGAACTCCGCGAACAAACCCATCAGTCCCTTCATTTGCACCGGGCCTATTCCTGCCTGTGCAACCATCATTTCTGTCACGCCAAAGTTGGGCGCGCTAGACTCTGTCCTTACCACCCTTGTCCCATCAGGCGACAGAAAGTTGTTTGCCTCCTCTTCATGTTGTATGGCATCAAAGTCAATGATTCTGGCGGTGGTATCCTCTGGCATCTTTTCAAAAGAGAATACCTCCCCAGCGGAGTCACCAAATGTAAAATGTGGGTTCTATTAGAAAATCAATTACGTTTATATTTACTAGTTGGTTTAGAGTTTTATATTAGTTGAACTTTTAATAATAGAATTTGTTTTAAATTCTAAAATTAGAGAGGGGGAGAGGCTGGCCATTTTCACCACCCGCGACAGTGAGGTTTCTTACTGCAACCGCGGCCTGTGGACCCTCGACCGCGGTAATCTTTGTCACATCTACAGTTTGTGCACCTCGCAATCACCTCGCAATTGTGCCACGAGGTCTATTGTTGAGGGTTATTTAACCAAACCTTTATAGGAAAACTTATTGTTTCTCACATATTTTCTCAAAACCTAAAGCTACAGAACCCTTGCTTCATCATCTCTAAACCCTTAAACCTCCATTAAAACGCATTCACTAGAAATTACAAGAAGCAAATAACTTGTATTGTAAATGTGTAAAATGTATGTTACAAGAGAGGCCTATATAAAGACTTGCTGAAAGACTAAAATAACCCTATAAGCTCAAAGGAGTAAAGTAGCTTGTATTACAACACATTCAAACCTATTTTTTGGGAGCTTTGCACTTGAATTTTGAAAAAGATCAGAGAAGAACTTTTGAAGCTTTTTGGAAGAGGAACAACTAGTACTAATCGAATTTTTAAAACATTTTTAAAAAGGCAAGAATATCTCTATTTTTCTCCTTAAGAACTATTTGATTTAAATGTTGCCTAAATCCTAATTATATGTGGTTTGTAAATATGATTATGAACCTAATTAGGAGAAGTGATAACAAAAAAATCTTTTGTTATGAATTTTATGGAATGGATTCAATACTTATAATCTTTCATGTTTTTGGACAAATGGGCTATGTTAATGTTGGAATTGTATTATATCTCATGTTAATTTTATATGAATCCCGAAAATATGCAGAGGCTCATGAAATCACATAATGGGTGAAAATTGGTTAGAATCTTGGAATATATTGTCTAGAATTGTTAACTCGCATGTTTATATCGTTATATACTTTAATTTGGTTAAAACTCCCATGAATTAGAATAATGTTTGGACAACTTGTTAAGATATTACGTTGAACATGTAAATCATATGACAAAATTGATATAATTCACATGTAATTGAGCTTGAATAAACATGAAACAAAGGAATTTGGATATTAATAGTAATTGAAATATGTTAGAATAATGACATCATAGGGATTAATGGAATATGCACGTTAGCATGTACTTGTAATTAGATTAGATGTAGTTGTTCTCTAAGTATTGGATTAGAGAGCGGTTACTTTTCGGTTGGTTTTTCCTAGGTATGGGACTAGGAAATGTCTGTGGCATTGTTTATCCTCTAGGTATGGGACCGGGGAATGTTTGTGGCTTAAGATATTTCCTAAGGATGAAACTAGAAGAGACGTTTAATTTTGGTGATCTCTAGGTATGAGACTAGGGATGGATGGTTTGTGATGCCCGAGTATTTTAGAAGCAAATAATAATTAATGAGATTATGATTAATACCTTGGAGAAAATAGGTATTAGGGATTGATGGTGTAATATGTGGGTTTTTGGAATACAGTTAGTATCAAGTGAGGCGTAACCCCTTATCAAGACTGGGACTAACACCGTTCAGTATTAAATGCTGGCAGTGACCACAGGTGGATGAGAGATAATGGGGGTTCAATATTCAGACTTTTATTAAGTGATACATTCTCATAAAAGATACATAACGAGCATAATAAATGAATGGGTCCAGCAGGTAGCATGGTCGGAGGGAGAAAGAGCGAGCACTCTAGGCACAATAAGGGCAAGGCATGAACTTCAGACTCAGTTAATGCTCAATGATAAGGGTATTAAATGAGTATGAGGAGTTAATGCTCTCACAATAGCTCTCATGTATGGAGAAAATTGGGCAACAATTGTAGGCTCAGAAAATGCTCTCCCATTTAATTTGTTCATCTGGTGTATTTATATGGGGCCAGGCTGCTCAGGTAAGCTTGCCTGCGATTGATCTGATTGGGTGCATTAAATGCAAGAGATATTGCATTAAATGCATGGGATATTGCATTAAATGCAAGAGATATTGCATTAAATGCATGGGGTATTGCATTAAATGCATGGGATCTTCTAGTTTTGGCGGGAAGCCGTTCTATTGGCTAGAAGTATTGTGGGCATTAATGAGGAGCGTAATACGTCCTGAGGATGGCTAAAGGGTCAAGTTTGGTAAACTAGACCTGCCATCCTAAGGATAAACCCCTTGAGTGCTATATTTTCGAGTCCCTAAATGTCAGACGTTATGACGTCAGAGAGTGGTTAAATAGTGACTCTGTTAGGTGCACAGTCACATCAGTCAGGCGGGTTGGTATCTGTTCTAAGGTTGCTCGGCAGACAGGCAGCTCGAGTAACCTAGTTTCGATTTGTTGGTCAAGAGTTATCTTTAGAACCAGTGGTGCGAGATTGAGGTACCTCGAGGAGGTTCCCCTGAACAGGTAAGAGCTGAGGTGGCTCGGATGTAGTGGCTCGAGCGACCATTTGTGCTGAGTGAAGGTTTTTGCCCAAGTGTGCCAAGAGGATTGGTAAATATATTCCCAACGTTTCCTTGCTCTCAATCCTCCAAACCATGTCCCTGCGAGATTCCCAAGAGGAGGTTGCTTGATGGAGCATGTTAGCTCTCCCATGCCCTGCTAGGCATTGTCCCTCGTGGGTACCAAACAACCTCACTCAATATACATTTATAAGATAAAGTAAATGATACAGATTATTCTATTTCTTATTACAAACTATTGTCATCCAGGATATTTTGGTCTTCAAATTGGATCCTTCGAACCAGGTTCGTTAGAGAATCTTCGAGGTGGGTTCTTCGAGCCGCTTCTTCGAGGTAATTAGCTCGAGTGGACTTCATTCCCCTTCTTCGTAGGTCAATCAATCTTTTGACTAAGTTAATCACTCCTTGGTGGGGACTCCCCCCTACAGATGGTTTTGTGCCCTCATTGTATGTGCGAGTGCATGTCGGTTGGCTACACTGTATATGTGGGACCTAATTGTCTGGCTACTACGTTTGATTTTGGTGAAATCTAGATATGGGACTAGGGATAGATGGTTTATGATGCTCGGATATTTTAGGGGCAAGTGATAATTAATGAGAATATGATTGATACTTTAAAGAAAATAGGTGTTAGGGATTTATGGTCTTGTGGCGTTATTGTATGCATGAGTGTATGTCGGCTGGCTCCACTATATGTGTTGGATCTACATTGGCTGGCTACCTTGACGGGATTTATGTGAACATTACGGCAGAACCTAGATGAACTAGCTATGGTAATGATTTTGTGTGTGCGGCATGGTACGTGCAGTGTTGAGGGTCGTCTGGCCACCACAGTATGTGCGGGACCTAGGCGAATCCGGATATAGTGACACAATTATATTTGGAGATACATCACGATGTGTGAGTGACATTATGGTGGCTACAGTGGATATTGTGGAGATGATATATGTGGCACACCACGGTATGGTAGGGTCGTATAGGAGACTGTCTGGCTATATTGGTGTAGCATTGAGAGAAATGATATTAAAGATAACATATATTGTAAAAAAATTAAAAATGGAAAGATGGATAGTTTATTTATTTATTGCTTCTCTATTTAAAATTGCTTATTGTTGATTAAAATATTTTATTGTGATATTTATCTCATCTAGTGCTTATGATTGGGTTCATGTAGCCCTAATTGGGAAACGTATGTGGTATTTTTGCAGTGGGCCCTGACCCATTATTGTTGACTAACATTTCAGGTTAGGTTACTGCTATTTACATAGTTTGGAGTAGCAGGAGTGCAACTAGAGTTTACTTTATGTTTTAGTTTAGATTTATTTCCAGTCATTTATTATATAAGACAGTTGTATTTGGATTTGGTGGGTCCTTAGACTCCACAGTTGTTTATGGTTTCTATTTGGATATTATATTGATGACATCTTACTATTGGAGTTTTTATTTAATTGGAGTTTTAGCATGGTGATGGATTTAATTGTGGTCAATGGATTATTTATCGTTTGATATCTCATTTCATATCTTATTGGAAAAAGTTTTAAATGTTTCGTATTTTTGTCACATGCTAACAATGGTATTTTAATTTTAATGACCGACACATCTTGTCATCGGATCAACCTCATTGGCAAAATATGCTGGTCGTCACACTAGGTAATAACACAAATTTCATCTCTTTCTGCCTGCTGCCTAGCTGATGCTGACTGGGGATGACGTCCAGATACCATAAGATCAACAACTCGCTATTGTATTTTTCTTCCATGGAACTCTAAGAAGCGACTCTGTCGAGATCGACTGCTGAAATAGAATACAGAGCTATGGCTATGGCAGTAGCTCTGGCTCTCTTACCTTCTTTACAAGCTTGGCTTATCTACTCCACTCACACTATTCTCAGATAATATCAGTGCTTAATGTCTAGCTCGCAATCCAGTATTCCATGCTAGGACAAAGCATATTGAACTGGATTATCATTTCAATAGAGAACTCATCTATGAAGCACGGACACTCTCCCGGAAGCCACGAGTCGCGTGTTGTGTCGAAACACGTATATGTGAGCGCTCCGATACGTTACCGTATATTTGAATTTTGTGATGGTGTTTCTGTTTTATTTATGATTTTTAATGTTAAAGTGTGTTCGAATTTTGTTTTGTATGTTCCATTTTCTTAATTTCATGTTAAGAAGGTTGTTATGCTTGTTACAAGTAGTTGTGTTTGTCAGCAGTTGGTTAAGAGTTGGTTATCAGTGTTAAATGTAGTCTATATATACACATACTCTGTAATCTCTTTTTTTAATCGATGAAACACATATCATTACATATCCGACAATATTACATTAGAACATGATATACCACAAACACTGATAAAAAAATCTAAGTCGGAACAGCTTAAATAGCAAAAAATTTGCAAACCTCTTCCATTATAGCTTCAGAAAGAAGGGAATTCTTATGCATCTTTGATTCCACGGTATATTTCAACAACGTGTGATGATTCCCAAGTTGCTCCAGAAGCCATTTACCCTGAAACGAATCAAAATCCCCTTCGACCTGCACAAAGCTTATCTCCTGTTCAAGTTGTTCACACAAATCTAGGACAACCCGTGCATGGAGTACCATATACAAAAGACCTTTGCATCCTTCCTGGAGGAACAAAATTAAAAGCTTTTGTTGGAAAATTAGAAAAAAATCATGAGGTGCTGACCAGCATTAATCTTATTTCTTTGCGTCTAGCAATTTAGAGCTTAAAAATCAGTATTGGTAAAGATATTTATGTTTTATGAAAGGAATTTAATAAATATTGAATAACAAAATCTCTCAGATGTGTTGAGATTAAAGAAATATCAAGTTTGCCTGAACAGTATAGAAAGGAGTAGATAAGTTGTTAATGAACATTATAAAGTAGATGCGATTCCAAACCTTGATAATTTCTTATATGTATTTTTCTATCCAGAGGCAATTTTTGGGTTGGTGTGTGTGTGTGTGTGTGTTGGAGGGTGGGAAGGAGGAGGACAAAAAAAATTAAAATGTGATAATATTTGTAAACTAACCTGTAAGGACACAAATTTTCAATTGAGTCCATATATAGTTTTGGCTCAATTCCGGACAAAAACATTTATTCATAGGATTGTATTTAATTGTAATATTCTCAAGCCTATGAAAAGTTTGTTGAAGACGTAGCGGCAAAGAGTATAAAGCTTCATCATAATGCCGGTTTCGTGCCTCGTTTCTACTTCATCAACTATGGTTCCATGCTCCCAAGGTATGAATGTAATCATATATATATATAGGAGCTTGGAACTTGTTTATTGGGTGTTAGGTTTATCTAAAACTGCGTTTTTATTTTCAGAAAGTTTTCTAATTAAAACATTAAATAAGTTTATAAAGTTTTCTGGGCTAAAATTGAATTTTCCTACTTTTTGGTTTTTCGTTCGATAGAGCCGTTCGAACGAGTTTGTCGTTCGAACGAAAATGTCGTTCTAACGAACTTGCCAACGACTTCCCATTATTGAATACTGGAACTTCGTTCGAAATGTCGTTCGAACGAGATTGTCGTTCTAACGAGATTTCTAACGATCTTCTAATGAGTTCATACTGGAACTTCGTTAGAAGACTCGTTCGAACGAGATGTCGTTCGAACGAAATGTCGTTCGAACGAGTTTCCAGCGGGAACAGTTTTCTGGCAGTTTTGAGCAGTTTTCACCCACTTCCCCACTTGATTCTTAACCAACTATTTTCAGACTTTAATATGTGCGGGAATCACTTTTGTAAAACAATTTTTTTCATATCTTACTAACTCCTAGAGGGTGTTTTGAGAGTAAAATCAAAGAGAAAAAGATCATGTTTTGAGTGAGTTTTTATCAAAGAGAAAAATATACACCACTCTTGTTTACACCCAAATTAGTCTCTTCCAAGTTCCCATATTCATATATCTTGCTTGGAGTTTGGCATCGGGTTCATCTCTTCCAAATCAAAGAGAAGTTTCGAGTTTTCTTCTATATCCCATAAAGAAAGAAGAAGAGGTTGTTGCAGCATTACCCACTTGGAGAAAGGCTCCTTGCTCGGGTGACGGTGACCATATAAAGTCCGATCGGTGGATTCCGAGACCGCGGTGGAGCTCCAAGGTTATCCGCTAGGAAGAGGTATCTACAAGAAGAAGCATCGAGGCTTGAGAGGGATCGAGTCGTGTGTTGTAAGCCTTTCTGTCTTGTATTTGTAAATTCCGTACTTAGTGGATTTGTGGCTAGGGCCGTCCGAGGTTGTTTCCCGTTGTGGGTTTTTCCTCGTACATCTCGGCGTAGTGGATTAATTGTTTATTTTATCATTTGCAAAATCACCTAGAACACATGCTTAGGTAAAAGGATAAAAAATTGGTTTAATTTAATCTCTAAGTGTTTAATTTGGGTAATGTGTAGTTAATTAATTCAAGTCGTTCAATTTAATTGTTAAAATTGGTTTGGCCTAATTTGATAAAAATCCGCATATGACTTAGGCAAATTCTAGGACTTGAATGATTTAATTGGTTTAAGTGAAAATGATTTTAATGCGTTAATTTAATTTCACTCGGTTTAATTTTAATTTGAAAAGGAAATTAAAATTTGGTAAATCGTTTGTTTGTGAACCATCACACTTCGTTACGCTTCCGCACCAGTAATATATATATAAAAGGAAATAATATTTTAATTGAGAAAATCCAAATCGTATTTACAAATTGGTATCAGAGCCAAAGCGATAAATTATTTCGTTAAAGATCCTTTAAATAATTTTTGGCTAAAATGGAATTTTCCCCATTTTCAAAATTTCCTATTTTCGATGGTTCTAACTACGCGTATTGGAAAGCGCGAATGAAATCGGCACTAAAATCTATCGACGAGAGAGTTTGGATGTCTATTGTTAACGGGTGGTCCCCACCAAGTCACTTAATTGAAAATGAACGTGTTCCCAAACCGGCTGATAGATGGACTGAAAATGAGTTTAAACTTTCTAATTTTAATTCCCGTGGTTTGAATGCCTTGTTTAGCGCTGTCACACCGGATGAATTCCGACGTATTATGACGTGTGAAACCGCTAAAGAAGCTTGGGATATTTTACAACTAACTCATGATGGAACTAGTGTCGTTAAAGCTTCGAAACTCCAAAACCTCACCACTCAATTTGAAACTATCAAAATGAACGATAATGAAACTTTTGATGAATTTTATGCTAGACTTTCCGATATTGTCAATTCATTGTTTAATTTGGGCGAGAAAATACCCGACAACCGAGTTGTAAAGAAAATTTTAAGGTCCCTACCCGAAAGATTTATTCCAAAAGTGACCGCTTTAAATTATTTACCATCTTTAGCCTCTACGAAATTAGAAGAGGTTGCAGGTGATTTACAAACCTATGAACTAGATATGTTTCCCTCTAAAACTGAAAAGAAAATTGAAAAGGGCGTTGCTTTAAAAGCCCGAAAAGAGGTGAAACAAGTAGTAGAGAGCGAGAGTGATAGTGACTCGGAAGACATGGCTTTATTTGCTCGTAAATTTAGAAAATTTCTTAAATTCAAACAAAGATAAATTTAAAAATGATTTTAAGAAATTTGAAACTTCTAATCTTGACAAAGCCGAGAAGATCCCTAAAGCCGAGAAGATCCTTAAACCTATTAATGGAAATTTAAATAGGGAGGAGTCTAATAGGTGTTTTGGTTGTGAAGGTTATGGCCATAGGGCTTCTGAGTGTCCCACTAAACTAAGGAAAGAGGGTAAGCGACCCATTGCATATAATGCGACCCTTAGTGATAGTGATAAGGAAGAGGGACCCGATTCCCCCACTAAGCCTAATTTTGTGGCTTTTATGGCGAGTCATGTGAGTGATAGTGAGAACTCATCGATTGATGAAACGTTAACTCATAACACTTCCAAGGTCATTGTTTATGATTCTCTTGTTTTCGATGATAGTGAGAGTGGAGAAGAAAGAAAGAGTGGAAATGAAGAAGAGGTTAATGTGAGTGAACTTCAAAATGCTTTTCAAGAACTTTATAAAGAATCTATTAAATTGAAAACAGCTAATTTGAAGTTAGAAGCTAGTTCAAAAGAGCGTGTCAAGGTCATTGATGATAGCATGTTGATAGAAGACCTTAAGACACGTGAGAGGACTCTTCAAGAGAAGCTTGAATATGTAGAAGGCGAGAGAGATAGCCTTAGGGGTTTAATGGAATCATTGAAAAATGAGCTTCTTGCTTTTGAAGAGCGAAATGTTTTATTAGATAACATTTTAGAATTGCAAAATAAATTCAAAGACTCTAGTAATGTCAAATTTGATTTGGAGTGTCGTTCGAAAAAATTAGATAAAATCTTGGGAACTGTCCAAATTAAAAATGACATGTGTGGTTTAGGCTTCAATACTTGTAATGAATCTTCTCATAAAGCCAAAACCAACGTTTTAGGAGAATCTACTAGGAAAGATTTTAGAGATCACTCCATAGGTAAATCTTTTCAACATGTTTTTACTTGTACACATTGTGGTCGAAAAGGTCATCTTAGGAAATTTTGTTTTGATCTTAAACGAATTCCTAGAAAATCCCAACGCAATGCAACAAATGTATTTAAAATTCCTACACCCCAAGATAGTCATTCTTCATTAATTTGGGTTAGGAAATCCGACTTGGTTGCCTTGCATAATAGGGTTTTTTATTCTCATTCACTTTCACATGCTTCCTCCCTTGCTAAATCTAAAGGTTGAATGTGTTAGTGTTTGCATACTCTAGCTTGTTGTGCTTCATATTATATATCTTTGCTAGGTGTATGCATGTTTAATCATCTTCTAGTTTATGTCCCATGCTTAATCACATGCTAGAATAATGATTTTTGTGTATCTTTTGTATTTTATATCCTTCATTTTGTTTGCATCAAATGAAAAATACAAAAAGATTTTTTAAGCTTAATAAAAAATTCAAATGATTTTTGGTTTGTCTTTTGAGTATATAATTTTACTTTTGGTTATAAATGTCAAAAACTCAAAAAGATTTTATTTTGTGTGTATTTTGGTTTGACACACTTTAAGTGGCATATACTTGTGTTTGAATCCCTTTCTTTAACACTCTCATGTGACTAGAACTTTTGGTTTAGATTATCTATCCTTATTATGTTCTTTACCATATTTTATGGAGTAGTTGGATTTTGTGTTGTTTAAATGGATTCTATTTTTATATGCCTTTATTCACACATGCACGAGCTCTTTTGAAATTTTAACTTCAAATGTATATTTGAGCTATGTGAAGTGTTCTCCTTCCAATCTTGTCATCAACATATTTGTGACTGAGGAGGACTAGTGCATGTCAAAATCCGTTGCACGTGAGATTTGTGTGAAAAATGAAAAGATGATAAATATAAATGTGCACGGGGAAGGGCTCCGAAAGGACTAAGTGATCATTTGCGATTGTAAGCCACCGTTTTGAATGGACTTAAAAGAAATACGTGGTCCAAAGGCCTAAAAAAAACAGAAAATATGGCATTAAAAAGAGAAATAATTTGCCAAGGCTTATGTTTGATTGATATATTCATTCAAAATTAATATTAATGCTTACTGAGGGAAATTGGATGGTATATCAACGGTTTGCACAATGTCCGTTTATCCTAGTTGCGTATTTCATGTCATGACTCTATTGGTTTGTAGAATCATCAATATGCTAGGCTTGTATGCATTGTGTATGTTTGTTCATTGAGTTCAATTTATATTGTCACATGAGGTTATATTCAAATGTGCTGAAGTTTGCAATCAATTGAGAACTCCGTGAACATGTTTTAAGTGATTGGGTATAAATTTAATCGTTACTAGTTCACACCCAACACTTCCGTTTCCATATGACACATTTTTGCCATACGAGTGTGCAAACTTATTGTATTTTGTGTCATGTGTGTGTTTATATCTATATATATGTGCGTGTGCATTATTGATATATTTCTAGTACATATATATATGATATTTTGTTTTGCCTTTGCCTTTGCCTTGCTTTCTAGTCCTTCTCTGCGTATACTTTAGTTTTGGTATCTATCTTGGATTAGTTATGCTTTTGTTGCCCATATGCCTATTCCTGAACAAAAAGGGGGAGAATGATAGGGGGAGAAATGGTAATGATAGGGAGAGAAATGGTAATGATAGGGGGAGAAATGGTATCTTATCCTATTATAATCTTATCTAAGTTTAGGCGATTTAACTTAATTGCTTTAAATACTTTGATATTCCCTATGCATTTGATGAGTTTGCTTAAGTGTGCAGGAATTCTTCAATTCTTCTAAAGCAGCATCTTTCAATGGCAAAGCGTTTGATCCTTGGGTTGAGTCAAGTTTGGGTGGGTTATGTTTTTGAATCTAGTGAGCTTGACGGCCCTTTAGGATTTTTGTTTGGTTTTTATCCCGGAATAGCCAAAGGTAGAGATTTGTAAGGACACAAATTTCCAATTGAGTCCATATATAGTTTTGGCTCAATTCCGGACAAAAACATTTATTCATAGGATTGTATTTAATTGTAATATTCTCAAGCCTATGAAAAGTTTGTTGAAGACGTAGCGGCAAAGAGTATAAAGCTTCATCATCATGCCGGTTTCGTGCCTCGTTTCTACGTCATCAACTATGGTTCCATGCTCCCAAGGTATGAATGCAATCATATATATATATATATAGGAGCTTGGAACTTGTTTATTGGGTGTTAGGTTTATCTAAAACTGCGTTTTTATTTTCAGAAAGTTTTCTAATTAAAACTTTAAATAAGTTTATAAAGTTTTCTGGGATAAAATTGAATTTTCCTACTTTTTGGTTTTTCGTTCGATAGAGTCGTTCGAACGAGTTTGTCGTTCGAACGAAAATGTCGTTCTAACGAACTTGCCAACGACTTCCCATTATTGCATACTGGTACTTCGTTCGAAATGTCGTTCGAACGAGATTGTCGTTCTAACGAGATTTCTAACGATCTTCTAACGAGTTCATACTGGAACTTCGTTAGAAGACTCGTTCGAACGAAATGTCGTTCGAACGAGTTTCCAGCGGGAACAGTTTTCTGGCAGTTTTGAGCAGTTTTCACCCACTTCCCCACTTGATTCTTAACCAACTATTTTCAGACTTTAATATGTGCGGGAATCACTTTTGTAAAACAATCTTTTTCATATCTTACTAACTCCTAGAGAGTGTTTTGGGAGTAAAATCAAAGAGAGAAAAAGATCATGTTTTGAGTGAGATTTTATCAAAGAGAAAAATATACACCACTCTTGTTTACACCCAAATTAGTCTCTTCCAAGTTCCCATATTCATATATCTTGCTTGGAGTTTGGCACTGGGTTCATCTCTTCCAAATCAAAGAGAAGTTTCGGGTTTTCTTCTATATCCCATAAAGAAAGAAGAAGAGGTTGTTGCAGCATTACCCACTCGGAGAAAGGCTCCTTGCTCGGGTGACGATGACCATATAAAGTCCGATCGGTGGATTCCGAGACCGCGGTGGAGCTCCAAGGTTATCCGCTAGGAAGAGGTATCTACAAGAAGAAGCATCGAGGCTTGAGAGGGATCGAGTCGTGTGTTGTAAGCCTTTCTGTCTTGTATTTGTAAATTCCGTACTTAGTGGATTTGTGGCTAGGGCCGTCCGAGGTTGTTTTCCGTTGTGAATTTTTCCTCGTACATCTCGGCGTAGTGGATTAATTGTTTATTTTATCATTTGCAAAATCACCTAGAACACATGCTTAGGTAAAAGGATAAAAAATTGGTTTAATTTAATCTCTACGTGTTTAATTTGGGTAATGTGTAGTTAATTAATTCAAGTCGTTCAATTTAATTGTTAAAATTGGTTTGGCCTAATTTAATAAAATTCCGCATATGACTTAGGCAAATTCTAGGACTTGAATGATTTAATTGGTTTAAGTGAAAATGATTTTAATGCGGTAATTTAATTTCACTCGGTTTAATTTTAATTTGAAAAGGAAATTAAAATTTGGTAATTCGTTTGTTTGTGAACCATCACACTTCGTTACGCTTCCGCACCAGTAATATATATATAAAAGGAAATAATATTTTAATTGAGAAAATCCAAATCGTATTTACATAACCCCTCCACTATCTAATTTTAGGATCACCATTGCTCTTATCCAAAATGATTAATTAGAACGCATTTTAAGGGATAACATGTGAGATAAGAATGACACTATCAGATGGTAGCTGAGGTTGAGATAGGGTAGAGAGAATGTACGAGTGAACTTGGTTGCTTGTGGAGTCTTGAGTACCTAAGGTATATTAGTCTCCCAACCAAGCACTGGAATATCCCCATATCATCTAACAACTCATCAGTCATACCATTGAGCCGATGATTTTGCTCAATAGGAGTATCGGCAGGCCTAGCTCCAAGTTTTCCCATTTCAGTCAACATATCTAACTCATACTTCCAATGTGAAATGAACACTCCTTTCTTGGATCTACACACTTCGATGCTAAGAAAGTATCTTAGTAGTTCAAGGTCTTTAGCCCCGAACTCTGTCCCCAAAAAAGACTTCATCCATTGTATCTCTTTTGAATCATCTCTAGTAATAACAATATCATCAACATACACAACGAGGACAGTGGTGCGATCCTAGTACCTTTTAATGAAGAAGTATGGTCCGCCTGATTCTGTGTTCACCCTACTCTTTTTACAGCAGTGCTAAATCTCTCAAACCATGCACGTGGCTATTGTTTTATCCCATATAAGGCCTTATTCAGTTTGTACACCAAATCCTGATCATCACCAAGCTTGATCATCACCAAGCTTGAATCCTGGAAGCATCATCATGTACCTTCCTCCAAATCACCATGAAGGAAGGCATTCTTTATATCCAACTGGTGTAAAGGCCAAGACAAATTTGTTGCCAATGATATAAAAACTCGTATGGAATTCATCTTGGCAACTGGAGAAAAAATCTCATGATAATCAATCACGTATGACTGAGTGAAGCCCTTTGCAACTAATTGGGCTTTATACCTTTCAATTTTTCCATCAACCTGGTATTTTATTATATAAACCCACTTGCAGCCTACTGGTTTCTTACCTATAATGGAACAATATCCCATCTCCTATCCTTCTCAAGGTCCTCCATTTCCTCAATCATAGCTTTCTTCCATTAAGTTTGCTTTAAAGCATCAGAAAGGTTTGAAAGAACAGAAACAGACGGTACAGAGGAAGTGATAACACATTATGTTGGAGATAAAGCATTATAGGATACAAACTGAGATATAGGATATTTTGCACAATCACAAATACCCTTACGTAGGGTAATAGGAATACTAATATTAATATCAACTGAGAGATTACGTGAATCACAAGAGACTTCTTGGTCTTGGGTTGAAACAATGGTTTGTTTTGCTTTTCTTATATACAAAAGAATGTCTCTTAGTTTCTGTTGTAATTCATTAGTATTAATAGTGGCAGACTTAAGCATAAACTACCCCGAGTAAAAACAGGCAATGAAAGAGGACATTTAGCTCTAGAGAAGGAAGAGGATGGATTCTCTACACTAAGTGGAGTCCCCCTGTAGAGAATCCCGAACAGTGAAAAAAAAGGGGAGCAGTCTCAGAGAATGTCACATCCAATGATACAAAGCAATGATTAGTGTTAGGGTTATAACAACGATACCCTTTTTGAGTGACTGAGTAACCTAAGAACGCACAGTGAACTGCTTTCGAGTCCATTTTATCCGTCCGCTGATGAATATGAACACAACAGATAAAACTAGTATTTAGGAGAAACGATAAATAATGGAGAATTACAATGCAGGATAGATACGAGAATTTATATCCTAAAATCTTATAAGGCATGCGGTTGATAAGATAGGTAGTTGTTAGGGTGGTATCGACCGAATAAGGTTTAGATACTCCCATACATATGAGAAGAAAACGACTCACATTTGTAATATGATGATGTTTTCGTTCAGCTACACCATTTTGTTGTGGTGTATTAACACATGAGGTTTGATGGGCAATCCCATTATCTATTATCAGATCGAAGAATTTTGAGAGAGCAATTAAACTAAGTACACACCACTTTGTGAAAGTTCTTGAAATAGAGTGCACTTCACTTTTATTTTTTAATAGATAAGGCCAGGTATAACGACTAAAATCATTAACGAACACCACATAATATCGAAAACCAAGTAAAGAAGTTGTAGATTCAGGACCCCAAACATTATAATGAACAAGTTGTAAATGAGCAATAGTTGCATTAAAACTGATAGGATAAGGAACGTGACATTGTTTTGCAAGGACACAAGGGTCACAATTTAATTCAAAAGGTTCGACAGAAGCAAACTCAGGCAGCACACACTTCAAAACAGCAATTGAAATATGACCTAGCCTATTATGCCATCGCATTAACAGATCTTTATTCACACTACTAGCCCTAATACTATGTTGATTTGCAACATGAAAAGAAAGAGATTTGACATCCAGCAATTACAAGTCATTGATTTCACGTCCCATCAACCACTCTAATCTTATCCCTACCCAAACATACATTATAGGAAGAAAAACCAGAGGCCATCCAGTGACTCTTGAATCAATGATCCAAGACAGCACACCAAAATTTGTGGAAATATGGTGTGTAGAATGATAGGTACAGTTTGAGCAAAGTTGGAGGCGGAGGGTGTATCGGAAGGGCGGTGTGAATCAAACGATGGGAAGTAGTAACGACCATCATCCCGATATGTGTATCACAACTGTTAGGCTGGATGAAACAATCTATATGCAGTGGGCTCAATTTGCTACTATATATATTACTGGTCGTCGAATGATTTCCCATGTTTATGGGACTGTTAAATACCCTTTCCCGAACGATCCTAAATATAATGATTGGGCGGCTGAAAATGCATTAGTTATGACATGGTTATTACAGTCTATGCAATCAAAGATTATTGTTTCTTATTTGTTAAGAAAGTCAAGGAGTTGTGGAATGTTATGAAAGAGACTTACACGGACAGATTTCTATCTCGGAGACAAGACATTTCGTGGCGAAGGGCATCTGCATCTTGCACGGATAGATAGCTAGAAGGCTCATTAGTAGCAGTGTGAGCTATATGTGGCCCCCTAAATAGAGATGGTGCATAGATCCTAGGATTTCTCATATTGAACTAAATTTCTCATATTGAACTAACCCTTTATACACTAGGGTTTCTTTAAATCAGCCCTAGAATTTCACGTCCATGACTCAGGGCTTTATACACCATGCTTCGATACCATGTTAACTTATAGAGTAACCAAACCCTATATTATATTTATGAGAGATTAAGGTATAAAAGAGGAAGAAGAGAGAAGATAGAATAAAGAGAAATTTGATATGGAAAGAAAGGAGAAAGAATGAAATGAATTAGGTTATCCATTATCCCATCTCATTCTATTTATCACATAAAGATCTGTAGTTACACATAGGTACCCTAAAAAAAAGTAATATAAGTAAGCTTACAAATAAGCCCCTTAACAACACCTCTTCTTCCTCAGGGGAGGGGTGAGGTTACTCAGTGTAATCTATCCAACATACTCAAATATCACATACTGGATTGATAACAAAAGGATCGAACATGAAATTTCCTACCTACTTTTTTTATAATAAAAGTGAGATGAGGATGGCACGATGGATGACAAGAGTATCTAAAAGGAAAAGATTAAAAAACAATATATTAGAGAAATTGTTAGAAGTGGCTCCCGTTTGTGATAAAAGAGAGTAAAATAAGATGGTAGGGACATATATTTGTAGGTCATGGGATGCACTGATAAGAAAAGACGAAGAATGGAAACATAAGGAAAAGGACAAAGATGCTGACCTAGACTATCTTGGAATTGGGAAGAAATTATAAGAAAATATCTTAAAGAATCAAATTTAGTGTATAAGATTGCTTATAATAAAAAGGAATGGGAAAAAAAATCATGTGACCAGTCCCATTTGATGGAACACAAGGATGACCCTGATGAACTGTAAGGACAAAACAAGGATACTACAACTTTAGTTTGCTCAACTTTCTAACCAATAGCCGGACCTGTTAAAATACCAAGGATCTTTCCCCTTATGTCGAATAGTTGAGGCATGTGTGGCATCTTCAATTTTCCGAAGAGCAATATAATTATGTTAAATATATTTGAAGGTAGAGTAAAATTGCAAGAAGATTCAGATTTCTTTTTTCAGTATCCATCAAAAGCAAGGCTTAATTTCAAAAAAGCAAAATTTTACATATTTTTTCAATTTAATCATTGAACTTTTTCATTCAAAAACAACAATAACTTTTTTCTGCATTTTATTTTGGTAAAAAAGTATTGCTAAAATTCCAAAAGTTCTATCAGTGACTAAATTATAAAAACTTGTAAATTTCATTTTATCTTGGTGACTAAGCCTCAAAAAGTCTACTCATTCAAGGGTGCTCATGATTAAACAGAAGTTTTTATGAAAGAATTCTTTTCAAAGCAAAACCAATATTTACCCAGTAACATTTTCTATTGATCAACTACTCTTGATGAAAAGAGAAGATTGGATTGCTCTCTAGCTTTAAACACTAGTCTTATTTATTTAATTTTTGTCGTTTGTTTTTTTTTTTGGGGGGGAGGGGGGGGGGGGGGGGGGGGAAGAGAGAGATTTTGAAACATACGAAACTATAAACTTATGTGTTTGTTAAGTATCATTTATCTATAATTAAAAAGAAAATCAGTCTGTACCTGAAGAATGCGAACTTTGTTGTTTTCACGTGATAAAATCTTACTAATAGCTAAATTTGGAACTATCCTGCAAAAGTAGTTTCAACAAATAAGGTCAGAAAGATAAAAGCATCAATCTGGAAAACTCGCAAAAAGTCATATAGCATGTAATAACCATTGATTATCCTATCCAAAAATCAATTCAGAGTTAAGTGTGTAACGTAAACTACTGCTCACAGCATATCATGTATCCATTCCCTCTCAGTTATAAGTATTTCTCTCTTTACCTTCTACAGTGCCTTTTGCCTATTCTCTCTGTGTTTTTTTTATCGCAATGAACAATAATATATGCTTTACCCAACAAAAAGAAAAAATAATAATAAAAGAAATGGCTATATCCAGATAGTCTTGAAGGATGACATTTTTAAGGCCTAGGTACCCGTATATACATCCATCATTTGAATGTGTATCTAACTCGCTTTGGCCACTGCTGGAACCGAGTTAACTATAGTTGAAACCAAGTCAACTCAGCCATTACTGGTCCTCCTTTCACAGTTACATATTTTAAGTTCTTAAAAATAAAGCATATATTACTTACTCGGGAAGGCTCTCATAAGCAGTCAAAGCGCTCCATACTTCACGAACAGGAGCTTTAACCGTAATGCTAGCAATAACGCATCGGTGAACACCACCATTTTCCTTCAGCCCAAAAAACCATTTTATCAGTGAGTGCTGAAACAAAAGTGACATTCCCTCAAAAAGAAGGAAGGGGCAGAATAGTCAATCAGTTACCAATAGGCCATCAAATCTACGAAGATGAACCTCATCAACCATACAGTGGCCATCAAGTTTGCAAACTTTCCCAAAAACTCCCCAGTTACTGTTCAACTCAGTAGTTGATGGGGACAAGGGACCGAAACTAGAGCTGGCATAATTCTCCTTGATCTCTCCAGGGGAGAGTTTATTCTCCTTGGATATAGCACCATTGATTTCCGCAATTATTACATTCTGGCTGCCTTCAAAATTTCTTTCAGCTCTACAAGCCAAAGCTTGAAGATTCACAGGAAGGTCTGAACATATAATCCTCTCCAAGAATATCGCTGGGAAGTTGAACCTCGGTATCACATTAACTTCATATGACAAAGTTGTGATTGAAGATCTGCAAAACATAGTAATGAAAAGATTAAAATAGGAAACTAAAGTGCCATTACGTAAGTTACTATAGTCTGCATAAAATGAAGGGACTGTGTTGTTTATTTGGTAAGAGTATTGACTGTTGACTACTTTGACTTTGCCCAAATCGTATAATAATGTTTTTCATTAGTCAGTAATAAACTTTTATGAATTCCTGTTATGATAAGATTTTTGCTAGATGAAAATAGTAAAACATAGACTTGGCAACAGGTCGTGTCAATCTGGTTTTGTGTCATGTCATATCAGGTTTTTGTAAAAACTTCTCCACACATACACGATTTTGCTAAGAGTCGGTTCGTGCCAATTCAACTTCGTTCGTATTTAAATCACATATTCGCTGTATATAGCGGATTCGTGTCGTGCATGGCCAGGTTCATATCACCTGTTTATTTTATATTAGCGTGTCTAAAGGACCAACCCATTGACCTGAATCCACTAAAGGTTGACCCCTTAACCAATAATTCGATCTCGTATTATCATGTTTGTGTCATATTATCATGTTGTACCTCACTTTACCATATCTAAATTAAAACCCAGGAAAATCAAAGATTAAAAGTGTTAACGTGGTAGATACAAAGGTCTCCCAACTAACCCAGCCATTGATTGTTACAAAAACTCAGGTATCAAGGTGACCCCTCTTCATTGTGCGGAAGTGCGTTTGAATAGGGCTCCGGTGACCAACAGACCAATCACACCATATATGAAAATCCAAATAAAGAAAATATTGAAGAAGAAAAGATACAAATAATAACGGTAATGGCGATCTTTGTCACTAAATAATAGAAGATTGAGATTAGAAACATGCTAGGATGATAATCTACTAATTAATCATATCTTTATGCTGGGCTAATAAGGATTAAAGAGGTAAACGTTTGTTATGTATTGATTATTGAATCTGATCATATTTGGGAGCTAATGTTGAAACCCATTTTAATTTGTGTTGAATATGATAACAGATATTAGAACTCATGCGTAGGGATGCTTTTTATACTTTGATGATGCCTTTGATAAGAAAGATACACAATTAATGATGAAACCCAATCTGTTAACGAATCCTTAAGTTAGTCGTGCTGAAAGTCATGATTTTGATGCAACTTTCCTGTTAGACTTTGAACCTATGATGTGAGGAATTGAATTAGGAATCTGTAAGATTAATCAGAAAGCGATTTGAACGTTAATGGCGAATTAAGATTAGCAGTTTCATTTTGGGTTGATGACGAAGAGAATGAGAGAGTTTGGGCTGACTGGGGAACCCTCGTCGTAGTGAGGCTTTACCCCCTCTATAGCACCCCTAGGGACACTATAATGGCCTTCCCTAGCCGCTTTGGCGGTGGGTTAAGGTAAGGGAAGCGTTGTATACTTTTTCTTTTCTTTTGTTGGGTTCCTTCAGTAGGGTTTTGTTTAGGCAATTAAATTGGATTAAGTCCACACCGACAGAAGTGTATATTATATATATGTTAAAGGATTAGGAAATCCTAGGAAGATACATAATTAGGGATTATGTTTATTTTGATTTTGGGCATTCGGACTGTAATTGGGAACGCTAGTAATTATGCAATATCCTATATATGTTTTGTGTTATCTATAATTGTGTGTGGATGTAAACAAACCACATTTGACTCGTAGGGAATCTATCGGTTGGAGTTGTGGATTTAAATGGATTATGGGACGGAGTATTGCGCTCCCGGATGATGTAGCAGGATGTGTGGCGATCGATTTTTTTATCATGCATTCAGTTGGTCGTCAAGTAGATAAATTGATCAATCAAACGGTTTAGTATGTGACTCGATGATGGTGTTACTGCGTGGTAATCTCATTCTTTTGTGTGTGCATGTTTTAAATCCTTTAGGTTCGGCAGTCTTACGGATTACCAATAGAGGCACGAAAATGTCCTTGAAGGTTGAAGCCTTCGTGTCATTTATGAGACTTATAATTATATTATATAGTCAAGTGATGGACATGTTATTTAAAGTATCACGTTATTGTGTGTATTATGATATCGTGTATTGTACCAAGTTGTACTCTTTATATACTTAGTGGGTTACATTATAATGTAGTTGCAAGATACTGGACATCTCACTCGATAGCCTAAGAGTCGAGACTCATTAGTATTGGTTGTAACTTGGGTTGGGACACTCGTGTAGATTATTTCACTTATGTTGAAGGGGAGGTGAGTTTCGACGAGTTGGCATGATTACATTAATGAGTCGCATATTATTACTACATTATCAAAAAAAAAAAGATCATGTATTCATAAGCAGGAGCAGAAGGGCTGAGCAATCAGACTTGCCATCTTCACACACTAGTCGTTTCCATACCTAGATCAAGTTGTTATTTCCACTTAGTTATTCTCGTATTGAGACTCGTTTGATTCAGACGTTATTTATTAACCATGTTAGTCCCAGTATTATTTTATTTCATTTCAGTTGAGACTATTCGTGAGATTGAGACGATGTCTATTTATTGTACTATAGATGTGGAGATAGTTTGTTTCTTCATAATTTATATATTTTATATTGCATGTAGTGAATGTTTTAAATTCATTAATCTTTTATCATTATTAGTAGTGTCATGATGCTGAGAATGATATAAAGTGACTTAATGCGCCTTATCTTTGGCGTATTGAAATGGCCAACCGACTCGTGGAAAATAGGGGGTATTAAATCATCAAAACACATAATCGCCATCACCCCAAAATATAGCATAAAAATAGAGATTTATGGCCAAGTTTGAGGGCTTCTCAATCCTAACTCTAGGCTCACTCTTCAACCAACGCATATCTCGAACAGCTATGAGAATTCCTCCACCATCTCCGTCAAACACATAATGCTCCATAATAATCTCTTGGTTCGACATCACCCCTAGCAACCTCACCCAACCCCCTAATCACCGATTGGCAATTGAAAGTCAATTTTTACCTCCTTTGGAGAATTGGACGTCCTCAAGTCGCACTTTGGTGCCCTTAAACACCACAAGAGAACCTCTCACAACCCCCACAGCTCCACCTGATGCTATAACCTTTTAACCCATGGAGTCCAGTACACCCATCGACATAAGGTTCATCCAAAGATTCGAAACATATTGCACCACACAAAGTTCTCTCCAACCCATCATACGTCTTGATTTTGATTTTGATCTAATTCCCAAAATTTTGAAAGCTCATTCATCATCCATCAAAATAAACCCAACTTTCACATCTTTATAAGAAGAAAAATTAGCCCGATTGGGACACATTTGAATTGAACAACCAAAGTCAAAAATCTAAAAGTCATTAAATGACTTGCTCAAATTTCCAGGCCATGAGAGAAAAATCATCGACATCTTTCAAATCACTTGCATCAGTCGTCACTGCTGTTGATGCATCCTAAACCTTTTACTTGCCTTTTTTTTTATTTCTTTCCTTAAGTTTGGAATAAGAAGGAATGACGTCCCCAAACCCGTGACAGTAGTAACACTGTTTGCCTTGTACCCCTTTGACTTAGACCTGGAGTTCCTTGAACCTCGGTTCTCTGGTCTTCCTCTCACAATTAGGCTTGCTAGCGGCATCACCATCACCCTCAACCATTTTACTCATATTCTTATTGGAGAGAAGGGTTGATGTGACTTCATCCAAAACAATATTTTTCTTCCGGTAATCATCGTAATCACCAAATGATCATACCTCTAGGGATGAGAAGCCAACAAAAGCACAATCGTGTCTTCTTCATCCATCCACACTTCCATGTTTAATAGTTCTGAAAGAATCCTATTAAACTCATTGAGGTGCTCTTGCAACGAAGTACCTGCGCCCTACTAAAGCGGTAGAACTCTTTTTTTAGATTATTCTGTTTAGTCAAAGACTTCTCCAAATAAATTTTATTAAGATTTTCCCAAATCACATTAGCGGAAATCGCTATCATAACATTGTGCTTGATCTCGTCAGACAAACACAATCAAATTGTGGAACAAGTCTCCCTGTCGATCTTTTTCCACTCGTCATCCATTATTGTATTAGGCTTTCCTTTTAATGCTTGAACCAAGCCTTCCTTTTAATGCTTGAATCAAACCCTCTTTAAGAAGGATGTCCATCACCTCCACTTGCCACAGGTCAAAATTGTTCTTTTTGTCATATTTCACAACATCATACTTTATCTTGGAAGCCATAACAAAAGACCCTAATTTGTAATCTAGGCTCTAATACCAATTTGCTGTTTGGAAGTGTGTTTAACTAGGGCTCCGGAGACCAACAAACCAATCACACCAAATACGACAATCCAAATAAAGAAAATAGAGAAGAAGAAAGAACACAAATAATAACAGTAATGCCGATCCTTGTCACTAGCGAGAAGAAGATTACGAACTGGAAGAACTTTTAGAAGACTCCTACCTATATTCTCAATAGAAAATGCCCAAAATTGATTTCCAAATAAATAACCAATTTTACAAAAAGGAATGAAAACCCTTAATTTTCCACAACTCACCAAAATACATATTGATACAAAACTCACGGCTGGACTATTTCCTTAAATAAGGAGCAAAACTAAAGTTTCAAGTGGAGTGAAATCAAAATAAGTCTCCTTATATGACTTGGAGACTAAGCCTCCAAGCCTTAGCCAGAATCCCACATCAATAGCACGAAAATCTCTTGCTGGAATTTAACATCACAGTTTGTATAAGTTATAAACTCTTCCACTGCCTCACATGGCCCATGAGGAGAGAGAGAAAAAATCGAGCCAATCCCTACATTCTTTTTATCAGGGGTCCTTTTCTAAATAAATGTAAATAAGCAAAGAACAAACACTTGAAATTTATTTTTATTTTTTTTCAGACACAAGCTGAGCAGGACTGGACCAGCTGTGAATTTTGGATGAATAAGCCTCCGTAAAATGAACCATAAAAATCCTCAATTGGCTAATAGTAAGAGAATTCAAGCTAAAATCCATAATGTAATAGGTATTTCAAGATGAAGAAGCTATTCTATGAAGCACAAGTACTTCTATGATAGAGACGTATCTGTACTAGATACGTATCAGATACCTATACTCCATGAATACTCTCGGATACACATCCGATACTTCTTTTAATGTATCCATTATTTAATTAAGAAATTTTTAATTTTGAACACTCAGATAAACACTTCTCGAAACTCCCCACCTTGAGAACAACAAGAATTAGAACTCAAATTGAGTTCTTCTTTAGCATGGTAAATATTACTAATGTGAAACATCAAATTAAAGACTATACCACAACAATACTAGTCCAAAGAAGATTTAACTAAAAAGTGCTTAGTCATTAAGGGTGTCGATTACATTGTCACTACAGTATAGCTCTACCTTCTGCTGGATAGTACACACCATTTGCCTTCAAACTTCTTAAAATCACCATCAACCATGGAAAAGTGGAGTTCACGTTCATTAGCCTGAATTTAGAGCAGTTGTTTAGAGTTATAAACGATATTAAGACAATATATGCATTAATGATAATAAAGAATTTGACTAGCTACTAATTATATCGCGATTTCAAAGATAACAAGCATACACTCAGAGCGTATTCAAACTCATAATAAAAGATTAATACACGTGGCTGACAGAGTGAAACATAGACCTAGGCAGGCAAAATATATATTTGTTCACACATATTACAGTATATCAAGAGCGCGTACACTTATACATTCAAACATGGAAAGGTATTGCTTCAATTCTCAATTTTAAAAATATACTTTTTCATTTGCCCATTGAAGCGTTTGTGGACTAACTCTAATTATTCTCTCATCTAAATTAGGTTAAAAATGCTTACTGAGAGGGGAAATTCTTGGAGATCCAACACAACACGAGCTTCTATATGCCAATATAATGCCCGTTGCAAGCCTCTCTGCTCCAACCATATCCGCCCAGGGTGTGGGCAGGGTATTCGCCCACTGGCAGTCAAGTATCACAAGGTCCAGTCAAATAAACGGCAACAACATTTAACAAAAATTACAGTTGTGAAGAACTCCTGTATATTGAACCAAATACAGATAATAGGCAAGGTATTTTACCTTCTGAAATGTTTAGAAACTAGTGTTACATCATATAAGTTAACTAGGGGTAAACCTGTGCTGATGGCACGGTTTTAGGGCTAATGTCAAAACGATCTTTCTATAACATGTTTTTACCAAGAAAAAGTACCTCCAAAATATTTCTCAAATTGATCCACAAGTTATGATTGCTTTGAAAAATCTTCCACATTTATGCTTCAAGTACCTACCTCTAGCAAGGACCACTTAGAGAATCAGATTTAACAAACCAATCCTATATTGTGGATCTATTTGAGAAATCATTTCGAGGTGTGTTTTTTGGAGGGAAAAAATGTGATCGCATAGGATCATTATGACATTTTTTATATTTTCTATATTTATATTTATCATTTTACAATTCTAACAAAAACAGTTTTCTATAAAATAAATGAAATTTCGTTTAAGACACAATTTCCCTCAATCATTTCAGTATTAGGTCCTTAGCATAAATAACCTTTATAGGAGGATGAACAGGTCTCCTTCGATAAAATGAATTATAAAGTTCCCTTAACATTTCACATGCAACCGCCACATGGCAGACCAACCCCCCCTCTCATTGGCCAACGAAATGATGATCTTGACATGCTTCGGACGATCAATACCACCCTTGCAAACAAAGTTGTTCCACGCTACCACGTAGCCATTTTCCACAGGATTATTGCACCTTCCATCAAAACCCCTTGATCGTAACAAAACTAACGAACGTTAAGATGGGTATTGCAAGTTATGAAACCCTCGCCCCACTCGGTGAGCGCTGGTAGAATGGTGATCATCATGACCAGAACAGTTCCGATTAGATTGTGAGGCATGTCTTCTATATATAGTCGGGGATCATGCACATAGAGCTATTGCACGCTGGCCAAGAAACGATTGGTATAATCCCAAATGTCTCTAGCATGGGGGCGAAACAGAATGGTCGCTCGTCATCAATCCATTGAGACAATGACTTACTCGTTTGAGTCCCATTCCAGCGAGCAAGACGAGCATGGATAAAGGAACTTTGTGCTGTTGGAAGAGGTTTCGAGTCAAGGGTAAAGAAACCCTATCAACAAAAGAGTGGGGGAAAATTGCCTAAGTCGTAAAGACCCAACGAATGGGTAAAACTAGGGCTGTGTTTTTTTTCCGAACTTTCCGATTTTTCCGATTTCCGATCCGATTTTTTCCGAATTTGGAATGAAATTTTAGTTTGCCGATTTCCGATTTTCCGATTTCCGATTTTTCCGAAAAAAATCGGATCGGAAATCGGAAATAATTCTGAATTTCCGATTTTCCGATTTTTCCGATCCGATTTTTCCGAAACTATGCCGATCCGATTTTTTCGATTTTTTTCCGAATTATTTCCGTTTTTTTTGGAATTATTTTCCGATTTTTCCGATTTCTTTTCCGATTTTTTGAAAGTTTCCCATATCCCACATCGGTTGGGAGAGGGAGAGGGCTCCAAAATATGCTCTATAAAAGGAGAGTATCCTCCTAACTTCTACACAAATGAAAAATGAGTCAAATCCTCATGTGTTTACATGTTGGGTTAAGCCATTTTCATTGTTTCTTTAAAATGAGAATTTCGAGTAATCGAAAATCCATAATTTATTTTTTTGAAATTTTGGAATTTCTGAAATTTCTGGATTTTTAATATATTTTGTGAATTTCCGAAAAAATCGAAATTTTTTCCGAATAGGCATTTTCCGATCCAATCCGGCCGAAACACAGCCCTAGGTAAAACAATAATTTTCCCAAAATCAAGGGAGCAATCACAGCTTTATGAACCAAAGACAAACTAGCAGCTTATTAAAACACCAGCATAGGAGGAAAATCTGCATGTTGTGTGGCTAGTATTTTGGGGTTAAACCATTAAAGATTAACAAAATTAAAGAAGCCTCTCTTGTTTCGCGCTGGAGCGGGGATACCCATACCTTCGTGACTGGCTTGGGTAAATTTGGTATTGCGTTGGAGGACGTGTGGGAGTTAGCTACTCAGGAACCGTTAGGTTTGAATACCTTCTTTTCTTCCCAAAAGAAGGTCCGAGGAAGAAATCATTGGGGAGCTACACCGCAGGCTCAAGACTTGTTCTTCATATATTGGTCTTAGCGAGAAAGGTTTTGACAAGGCATCCAATACCCAGTGGCATAAGTATTGTTTCTAGGATGTTTTCAAAGATGGATTTTGTGGGAAAAAATTGTCTGGAATTCTAGATGGACATCAACTTCATCTTGAGTCCTTTCTTTCTCGCTTCTTGTTTACAGAGCCACACGTCATCTCAACATCTTCCATACGCTAGATTACAAAGGCTGTAATCAATACAGAAGTCCCACTTAGTCGCAGCCTCAAAATCTACGGAAGATTACCACGATCTACAGATAAACGAAAAAATCAGTTAGGAGGTACAAGTGAACCTTCTACATCGTCATAGGGTTCCTCTTAGATAAAGAGAGGATTCTGGCGAAGAACGCCCCTGTTGCTACCAATGACGGGCGGTGCCCAAAAACTTCATAAAGCAGTCATCTTTGAAAAACGGAGCAACCCTACATTCCATATTCAAAATGCCTTCAGCTATCTCAGTAGAATGAGACTCCAAACCTTCAACATGATCAATCATGGCTAGTGGGAAAAAAATATAAGAAAATGAAGAATAAACTTTTACGGGAGAGAAAAAGTTGATGTCGCGAGAAATCGAACAAAATCAGAAAGAACACTCAAAATGCGTAAGGAGCATGACGAAATGATTCCAAATATATATAGAGTTTAGAAGAAACAGAGGATCATGATGAAGAGGGAGACCCAAACAGCGGCGCACGAGAACGGGTGCGTCAACAAGCCCGTGATATGCGGAGAATAGACACTGAATTGACACGATATTTCTACTCACAATAAATGCACTAAGAGCAGTCAACTCAACAAACTGTAATGAGGATGTTTTCGTCAACTAATCAAAAGCTCACGCGCGCGAGGGGTAAGATGTATGAGGGGTCTAAGTTACTCGTATTCCTCCGAGTGAAACAAGGTATGATTTACACCCTTATAGGTTCAAGTGAATCACGAGTTCTAAGCAAGGCTTAACTCGAACATGGTAGTGCTCGAGCAATTGAACGTTCCATAAGTGACCATTAGTCCTCAGGGTATTGGATTGAGGATGGGAATAAGGCAACTTAAAAGTACCTTTAACTAAGTGGAAAACCATTAGGGAGACTCAAACATACACAAGAGCCTTAGCTCACTTGAGAAACTAGGTCTCGCACGAAAAATGACTGAAAGGAACATGTCGGGCCTGTCACTCTCATTCTTTACATATCACATCACTAGCAAAGTCTTGGCTGTGTATGAGGGCTGATGGGCAACCTAGGCATAGGTATGCAAGATCTCCTCCACCGCCTGCTCGGAGCAACTCACCTCCCTCTTTAATACTACATCAGGATGCATTAATTGAAGGAGCGGAGTATTTAAAGCACTAACCACATCGAATGGGATGTTCTCCCAACATCTCTAACACACACAAACAATCTATGAGGACATTCTTTCTCTGATCAGCACTCGATCTTCATCAGTTTTAGAGTTCATTCATTGTTCACAATTATTACACTGAAACCGCATTTAATCCATATTAACACTCGACGTAGTGGTGTTTGCCTGCTCTCTTCAAAAGTTTACTTGTATTTCTCATTTCCTCACCCTTCTCAATCGCACTAGAAACCCTAATCAGACCCTCTCATTCAGTGTATCTCTCATTGTGTCAACTGTGGGACGTTACCGTATGCTCCACGAGCAACCCATTCACACTCTTATAAAATCTCCCAACCTCAACTACCCCCGTACAACCGAAATACAAACCCATTTGGTATTGGTTTGTCTTCTCAATGAAAAAAAATACGAAATATCAAACTGCAAGTACCCAAAAAAAATCAGTATTGGTATTGGTATAGGCCTAGTGATACCCCACCATTAGACAATTCCATATAAGTCAACTTCCCACAATATCCACATCAGATAGGGTACCATTTATAATCCTTGCACAATTTTCATCAACCATGGGCTCCAATACCCATTTTTAGGCCCATGAATTCACAAAAGACCGATTGATAACGTGGGATTTTATCTTAAAATGCATTGTATGAATATGTAGACCCAGCCGGTTAATGTTGAACACCTACAAAAATTATGTGTGACAATTGTATTTGAGTTCACAATAGCAAACACTCTTTCTATCTCACATACCAATATAGTCCAACAAATTTTCTCACCTCACATAAAATTCTTTGTGGACCAAATAGTTAGACAATACTGTTCTGATGTTGTGATGTTGAGTTCATTTATGTGGTTGGATGATGCTACGGAGATTCACTTCAAAAAGTGATTAAAATTGAATCATGATGTTTCCAAAGAAATTTTGATCTTTCCACCACCATCTGATTGTTACTTAGAAAATTGAATAAAAAAGTAAGAGTATGAGATAATGTGTTAGTGATTAACTTGGAGAAACCACTTTTGTGATATCATTATATGTTAGGATGTATGGTTCAACAAGACTGTCCTAGAGAAGAAAAGCAAAAGGGTACCTAGAAACAAGATTAGGAATGAAATCAGCGAGCCTTTCATAGTCAGTGAGAGCGTTCCAAACTGATTGAATATCCGCATTAACCGATATCTCAGCCTTAATTCTGCGTTCCCTCCAAGATATCACCTCCACTTCACAATTCACGTTTCTCTCTCCTCCTCCTCCTCCTCCTCCTCCACCATCGTCTTGTCCAATTCTGGTTATGGGGTTATGGGTGTCATTTGCGAAAAGAAGAGAATCCCATCTGGGTCTGTCAACCGAAGCAAAGACCAAGCATTTTTTACGGAGAGGAGTGGATTGGTGAGCATTGAGATGACCAACGTTGGATGTGAGAGAGAGTGATGATACATAGTTCAAGTTCAAACTGATCATGGATAGAGAGAGAAGGAAGGGTGTGACTGTGAGTGGACTGGACTGGTTGAGTGACTAGTTTCATTTTTCAGACAGGTAATTCTTGACCACAGATATCGTTGGTTTTTGTCGTCTATATCAAACAATTGTGTGGCTCAACAATGCAACCTATTTTTTTTTTCACTACATAAAATGGATACAAATATCGTTTTTGTTTTTTCTTTTACGAGGTCGGGTTGAATGCAAGCTTACTAATTTAATAAGAATACTTATTTTTATTTAGATTTCGAAATAGATTTTGGAAATAAGTGTATGTTTGATACAAAAGTAACTAAATTAATTGAGTATCAAATTCTATAAATTTTCAACTAAAGTTACTTGGTAACATCAACTTTTTAAGTGACAAATCATAATTTTAAATGAATAAAAAGTTAGAAAATTATTTTTAATTATATATTATGAAATTTAAAAAATTGTAATTTATTTTTTTAACTGTACAATTTTTAAAATTACTTTTACTGTTTTAAAACTGTACAGTTTTTTAAAACTATTTTTCTTATAAAAAATTGTGTTTTTTAACTGTTTTAAAACTATTTTTATAAAGAAAAATGTCTTTTCTAAACTATTTTAAAACTCTCTTTAACAAAAAAAAATAACCAAAAATAATTTATATACAAAAAAACATGTTTTAAGTAAAAAAAAATAATTAAAAAATGATATACAAAAAAATAGTTTTTGACCAAAAAAAGTTTTTAATGAAAAAAAAACAGTTTTTAACAAAAATAAGTCACTTTTTGAAATAAAGATAGTTTTTTTTACGTGAACTACACGTCAATTACCTAAAAATCAAGACACTTTGATTTCTAGAGAGAGAAACAAAAGAGTTCTTCTATTCAATAATGGACATGTGAGTACATATGAGAGAAATAATTCTATTTATAGGGGCTGAATTACTTGCTAATCAAGTAATTAGACAAAATGACTAAAAGGGCCTACTAAAAATAAAAAAATGCTTAATTAATCACAAACATGCTTGGAGGCTAATTAAAGGTTAAAAGGAATATAAAAGAACTAAAAGAAAATAGAAAAAACAATGAAAGAACATAAAAGGAAAATAAAATGTGGATTCCCATCATTCTCCCCGGCTTCAAAAAAGTTCGTCCTCGAACTTGCAAAATTGAGGACTCATGTAAAAATTCCAAAAAATATGAGCCAAAACTTTTTGGGGGCCAAAATTTTCTGAAAATTTGAGAAGGAGAGGGCATTATTCAATTCTTGTGGCGATTTTCATCTTCGTCCTCATTCTTCTCTTGTCAACCAACAAAAATAACTTTCCTCGGGGTCAAAAATCAGCCTTCCGGTGGATCTTGATGGTTTAGGGCTTTGATTGGTCGCCCTAGACTGAGTACGAACATCACTAGGGCAAAACCCTAGTTTTCTCGCACTGTTTTGGGGTTTAGGGGAGAGGCAGACTGGCTGGGGTGGGTTTCAGCCTGGTTTAGCTAGCGCGAGGATGGGGTTGTGGTGATCGGTAGGCCCAACAAGGTTTGGGGTGGTGCCGATAGAAAGGGGGAAAGCTTTTTTTTTTTTTTTTTGGGGGGGGGGGGGGGGTTAGGTGGCGGGTTGGGTAATGGGTTGACAGGAGGGGTGGAACTGCTTGGGGAAGCAGTGGGGTATTTTCTGGGCAACGGGGTTGGCTTGGTAAGGGTTTTGGGGTTAGTTGGGATGAGGCAGAATGGATCAAAAGGTTACTGGGTGGTGCTGGACGGGTGGGGCTGCTCGTTCGGGCGGCAATGGTTAGGATTTAGAGATTTAGAAAGAAGTTGGATGATGGTAGCCATTTGGTCCTTTAATTCTTGCATGTTTTCTTCCATTCTTGAATTTTGTTGTTTTAATTCTTGATTGCTTTGTTTCAACTCCTCATTAATCTCTTCTTGAATTCGAGTTGCCTTCTTCGGGGCCATTGAAAAATGTAGGCACGATTTTGATATTCACCTCACACCGATATACACAACACCAATGTTTGGAGCCTCACCTGCTCTGATACCAATTTGACGTGAAGTACACGTCAATGACCTAAAAATTAAGACCCTTTAATTTCTAGAGAGAGAAACAAAAGAGTTCTTCTATTCAAGAATGGACACTTGAGTACAAATGAGAGAAACAATCCTATTTATAGAGACTGAATTACTTGCTAATCAAGTAATTAGCTAAAATGACTAATAGGACCTATTAAAAATAAAATAATGCCTAATTAGTCCTAAACATGCTTGGAGGCTAATTAAAGGCTAAAAAGAATATAAAAGAACTAAAAGAAAATAGAAAATACAATGAAAGAACATAAAAGGAAAATAAAATGTGGATTCCCATCATTTTTACAAAATGAAAATAATTTTTTAAGAGAAAAAACAATTTTAATACAAATAAAATAATTTTTAACCAAAAAAAAAAAGTAATGTTAAAAAGGATAGAAATTTTGTGAAAAAAATGTTTCTTTGCTATTGAGCAAAGCAAATTTTGCTAACAAAAATGGAAAAAGAATGTTAAATTTGCCTGTGGTAATGTTATGGATAACCATAAATATTTTATATGGCAGATAAGGATAATCAAACGCACAAAATAGTGGGCAAATCATTCATTTGCCACTATTTGGCACAATTGCCATGAAAAGAAGCCTGTCAAATACACCCTAAGAGATATTATATCTTGCAAATGTATCGCAGTATCGTTTTATTGTATCATTAGTGTTTTATTTAACTCTTGAAAAATTTCTTGTTTAGACATTGCACTTGAAAGTTAAAATCTTATGAGGCTTGCCCACTTTGGTCGCTAACGATATTATTTGGACAAGTAACTTCACAATTTTAAAAAATATTAAAGAAATTTATGCTCTTTAGTGATCACAATAGCTTATAATAGTTGTTTATATAGAAAGATCTGAATATGAGGCAATGCATGTGGTTCAAATTTATAAAGGATTACCAGCTCACACTCCATTATCACCTAGGGAAGGGTAACATGGTGGCAGACGAATTGAGCCGATGACCCAGTGGTAGTCTCTCAACCCTTTAAGCTACCGAGCGAAGATCAATAGAGATAATTGGTGAGTTGACCAGGGCATTCATGAGTATGCTTACAGTTACTCCAGAGATCATGATACGTGTGGTCCGGGGGAAGTCACATGATAAGATGTGTAAGGGGACCATGACGGAGCTTCTTGATACCGGTGTACCTTTCTTTTTAGTGGTGTCTGATGACAAATTGTGTTATAAGGGTAGGATAGTGGTACCCTTAGATGAGGAGTTATGGCGAGCATTTTAAAGAGGAGACACATGGTTTGCGTTTTGCAGTACACCCAAGTGAGGATAAAATGTACTAAGATATGAAACGACAATATTGGTGGGTCGGTATGAAGAAATATGCGGCTGAATTTTGTATCGAGATGCATTATTTGTCAGATGGTGAAGGTGGACCATCAGAAGTCATCTGGTATGCTTTAGCCTCAACCTATTCCTGTGAGGCACGTTATTCATTGTGAGACCCCTCAATAAGGGGTGAGCTAGTCCCAATTTATATATTTATATAATATTTAATTTAATAATGTAGAATTATTATTATTTATACTCACGATTGGTAGTTTTACTACTTGAGTACGTAGCTAGTATCTTGTTGCAGCGGGCCTGACCTGTCGCGTTGTTTCACGTGCTCCAGTGTACCCGATGTAGTTTCTCAATCGAGTACACAATCTTTCATTCCAGTCGCCACCGAGCTTTGGAGATGTAAGTGTTGAATTTACTTTTAGTTTTATCTTTTTTAATCAATTGAGGGATACATGGTTTACTGTATTCCTTGCATTTGTAATCAGATTTGTAGACAGTGTGACTTTGGGAGATTTTGCATGTACTAGTTCTTGTGAGACAATTTTTTTTACTTTATATAGCAATGATAATCGATTATATCCATATTATGTAATCATTGAGGATTTTTCATATCATTCTCTAATTTGTTTTATCCTTATTCATTGATTCTTATTTCATGCTAATAATGATATTTAAATTGGATTGATAAACCGTTTATTTAATAAATAGACTTGATCAACCTAATTATTAAAAATTACGGGGTGTAACATAATACACTGCTCTTTGCATTGATATTATCTCATAATGAATGTATAAGAGAAATTTCACTGGTCTATAATTAAATTTCACAAAGTACATGCAATTTTCCTCACGTTATATTATGGTAAACGCTATTTCCTTATTGTTTATGTCATATCTCTTAATATACAATTGACTCCCTTGAAGTAAACGTGATTTCCTTATTATTTATGTCATATCTTTCAAAGTACACGTTATTTTCGTAAAGAACACGCGATTTTCCTCATATTATAGTATGGTATTAATCCCAATAAAGCACACACATGTTTATTAAAGTAAACATGATTTATCTACTGTATATGTCACATCTCAAAAGTAAACGCGATTTTCCCAAAGTATAAACATTTGTTATCATATTACATTATGTAAATGTCGTTACCATCAAACTACATATATGTTTTATTAAAGTAAACGTGTTTTTCTTATTGTTTATGTCATATCTCTCAAAGTACACGTGAGTTCTCCTAAGCACACATGATATCTTAATTTTTTATGTCATATATCTCAAGGTACATGTGATTTCTCCATGGTACAAGTGAAACTACATTGCACAAACGTGAATACTATAAAAAATATATGTGATTTTCCCCTAAGTTCACATGAAACTATATTGGGATATGTGATTTCCCCTAATTAAACGCATGGTTTACTAAAGTAAACGTGATTATCCTCGTGTCAACTTGAACTCACAAAGTTTAATGACCCTACTTTTATATTGTCATATATATAGTTTATTTTTAAAATTATGTGTTACTTACTGTAGGTGGCAAAATCCTATTGTAATTGACTCAACACAATTAAACTGAGCTGAAAGAAAAAAATCACATAACATGGTATATAGATGGTTTGGCAACGTGCCTACATCCGCATAGTGATTCTCTCTCTCTCTCTCTCTCTCTCTCTCTCTCTCTCTCTTTATGGAACAACTCTTGATAAAAAAGGATTACATTCCCCTTTCCCTAGGGGTGTGGGTTACATTTATAGAGAATAAAAGGAGATTGAGTAATTTGGAACTCCATGACCTTAGATTGCTTTTGTGATTTGATCCGGTGAATCTAAGTCTGAGATTTTCATTGATCATACTCCTTCAATCCTTATCTCTAAGTTATGATTTCCTATCAATATTGTCGGACACATGTTGTCTTCTCCTACCAGGTCGGAGAATTCCCCACAATTGCACCCAAAGCTTTGCATCCTGAATAGGGTGTAGAGGTTTGGTCACATGTTGATTGTGATGTTGCCCGGTAGTGAGATTTGATCACCCATAGAAGTTATGGTCGGAGAATATCAACATTTGGTGTTTTTAATATGAAAACTAACTTTATTCATCCTGTTGAGATTGAAAGGCACACTTGTGATTTGCCAAAGTGTTTCAGGGGTATGTTGGTAACTTTGCGCTATTTAAAGAAAAGGTTGCAGCGTGTGTATCGTCATTTGGTCACGTGTCTTGCTAATGATGACTATCTCAAAAGTTTTGCCCCACCGATTAATGGCTTCCCTATTGCTAGTTTGAGACACATTACATTTCTCAGCGTTTCACAACCAACTCGAAGCTCTACTTCATTCACTGTAAGTCATCTTCTTCCTTATTCCTCCTATTTTTTTTTTACTATTTTTCTCTTTATTGCTCCCATTATTTTTCTTTCTTGAGTTATGGAGATGGTTTACTGATTTAGTGAGAATTCTATATGGGAGTTTTTATCCTAGAGTAGGTAAGATAGAGTTTGGGGAAAACACCAAAGGTTACTATACTATTGAGGGAGGACATTTGATGTTCTCCCAATTCATTGTTGAAGCCAACATAACCTTTCCTCTAAACCAACCTTTTTTAGAGTTCTATAAATATAGTCTTCACCCAATGTTCCCCAAACACATAGAGGATAGTGAATGGAGTCAATAGGATAAATGAGTTGTATCAAACTCAATTATTGATCCTGGATATTCGATAAATAATGATACCTTCTTTTTGAAAGGTCAGAAAGGAAAAGAGATAACTAATTGTAAGTTTGCCTCGTTCTAATAAAGATTATAACTACGTGGCATGAAATAGGTTGATTGTTGTTTTCAGTTGTCCTTCATTTTTATCGATCGAGTCATGTATAATTCTTCATTGATTTTCTCCTTCTTTGTCTTGTGTAGAAGCTTCCAAGAGGAAAGAGCCCGACCAAACGCAAGTCAATTTTAACAAATTAAGCAAGGCCTAGAAATTTAGGATACCTTTTCATGTTGGCATCGAGCATCGAAAGTTTAGCTTTGCTCTTGTTGAATTACACCTGCACCACTACTTCATTTATTTCCCAATCGGTAGATGGAGTACATGAAATCCATTTCCCTCTCGTAGTGAGGAGTCCTCAAGTGTGATCACTTTGGCATCCTTTGAGTTTGTAGATTTCACCTCAATCTCTGTTGTGGTTCCTTCTACCTGAGAAGAAGAGATGACTCTGAAAATAGTATTTCCAACCTGTTGGGGGAAACTAATGCCCCACTTATCCAAAAGCCCAATACTCCAAAATAAAGGAGGTTAGGGTCCATCTGACCCCCTAAAATTAGGGAACTCCCCATATAAATCATAAGCCCCACTTGCGAAGAAGAGCAGGGCATGAACCAGTCTTGCTGCTGCTGCTCTGCCCACTAAGAAGATGGATGCCCCTAGTAAAGGGAAGGGTACTGCCATTATGTAATTATTGGGGATCAATATATGTGGAATAAAAAATATTTAGCCTTTTAATCTTCGATTAATCAAAATAATAGAAAGAATAAAATCTGTAACTAGGTTTGTAGATCAAACCTAGGGTTACGAATACAATACCTTTGTGGATACGATTGAAATACGATAGAAAGGTATTTAATGATGATGTAGGGCTGCCTTCTTTTGGATATTCAAAATCTTTCTATAACTTTTAGTAACGCTTGGATCTTCTAATGTATGATCTGTCCAAAGCTAGATAGGTGAGTGGGTACCTTTGAAGAAGAGAATTCTTGCTTTTAAGTGATATATGGTCCTTTGTCTCTAATCTCCTTCATAAAAATGTGAATTGTGTTTTCTATCACCCCTCATAAACCCTAATAATGGATTATATTGCTTAAAGCCCCAACTTAAATCAACATATATCTGTTTAAGTGGTGGGCTTGGGTTAAACTGGATTCCTTGAGAATATGGGCGAAACTACTTGGGTATATGGATTATACTAGGGATCCAAGATAAATTATTATATTGACATCTAAATAAATACTTCAAAATCTCAAATTGTAAATCCTATAATTTTTTCCTTTCTTTATTTAATCATAATTAATTTCACTAAATAATTATGACTACACACCAATTTAATTATCTCATAAATCACTTGGATATAATGAGGTCTTATTTCCAAAGTTTATTATGGTGCATAATGTGATTCCCCACGTTAAGCTTTTGATACCCTCTTGATCAAATCAATTGGTTGCTAATCGACTTCAACCAACATCTAATCATCATCATCATCATCATCATCATCATCATCATCATCCATGTCTTAATGAATTTTCTTGATGATCAGATTTAACTTATTTTGTTACTCCACCGGATTATGAAATAATCCACTGATCAGGTTTAACTGGTGGTAACAAATCTTATAAGTTTATCAAAGGGTTATTGCAATCCTAAGCATCCCCGAACATCTCAATCCCAGATATCCCTCGACACGAATTCCTACGAATTGAAATCTTATACCTATTTACATAACTTTCACCTAATTTACAGAGATTATTTGATTCAATAAGAAATTGAATCGCATCATAATTATCGGGATTAAGAATCTATTAACCCTTTATTAATGGTGTGATATTTTCAGAGTCTAATCAAGATAACTCTTAGACTCAAATCTCATGGGTGGTCCCATTCAATACATTCTTTTGATATACCGGTCACAAGCCTCTTACGAACTATCGAACAAGTTCTCGAACCATAAAAAGTTTCCTGCAATTTGAGATAAACTACTAGAATTGCATCGTAAACATTTCGATAGGATGTCAACTCCATATCTAGGTTGTGAACATTTTAATAGTAATAGGACCAGAATTTTGATCTCCTTGAGATCATCCTGGAGCTGACTCACCAAAATTCCTACTCAGATCTATTGACCGGTATTAATATATTTAAACAAATATAAAATATGCTCTCAAACTTTATTCGCATTTCAAAATATATAAACAATCATTCATTAATTAAAATAAAATGTCTACGCATGGTTTTAAGATTAAAACCTTAGCAATCTCCCACTTAGTCTTAACTTGACTCCCATTCCTTCTACATGACTGTCAGAAGTACTAGTTGGTAAGATCTTTGTAAAAAGATCCTCTAGGTTGTCTTGGGATGTAGCTTTGGTCACGACAACGTCGACCCTCTACACGATCTCCCGAATCAGGTGATACCTGCGCTAAATGTGCTTCGAGCTCTTATGAGTCCTTGGTTATTTAGAATTTGCAACTGAACTGCTATTATCACACTAAAGTGTAACAATTGACCACACTGAAGGAATCACACCCAAGTCACTTAGGAAGTTTCGAAGCCAAATAACCTACTTTATTGCCTTCGAAGCGATAAAATATTCAACTTCCATAGTCGAATACAAAATACATGAGTATTTGATACCTTTTCAAATTATGTCTCCACTTCCTAAGGTAAACACATATCCCAAGATAGATTTCCTAGGATTCCTATCCAACTGAAAGTCTGAGTCCGTGTACCCAATGGGTACTACACTCTCTACTGAGTATGCCGGCACATGATCTCTAGGACTCTTCAAGTTTTTAATAATATGATTTATAGTAGTATAGTTATCCTCACCTAGATTATATTAATATATGCTAACCATGCTAATAGTATAACAAACATCCGATCTAGTACATACTATAGCATACACGAGGTTGTTCAGTGCCAAAGCTTAAGGTATATTCCTCATCCTCTTTATCTGATCAGATGTCTTAGGACACTGATCCTTAGATAAAAAAAATTACATGACTAAATGGAAGAAATCATTTCTTGGAATCTTGCATGTTAAATCTTATGATCACTATGTCGATATAAGTGGCTCTGGATAAGCCCAACATCCTGTTTTATTGATCACGCAAAAGCTTGATCCCAAGGATGTGACTGACTTCTTCTAAGTCCTTCATATCAAACTAACTACACAACCACATAATTATACTAGATAATACACACACGTCATTCCCGATTAAGAGAATATCATCTACGTAAAATACTAGAAATACCACCATATTTTTGTCATGCTTCTTATATACACAAGTTTCATCCAAACATTAATCAAAACCAAATTATTTGATTGCCTAATCAAATTGGATGTTTTAAGACCTTTATGCTTGCTTAAGTCCATAAATAAATCTCTTAAGTTTTCACACCTTGCTTTCTTTATCCTTTTGATATGAATCCCATGGGTTGCATCATATAGATGCGTCAAGACTATTATTCAAGAATGCAGTCTTAACCTCCATTTGCCAAATCTCGTAATCAAGATGAGCTACAATTGATAATAAAATTCGGATCGATTTAATCATAGTTATCGACAAAAAGGTTTCCTTATAGTTAATACCCTCTTTTTGAGGGAACACTTTTGTAACAAGTCATGCCATGAAGGTTTCCACCTTCCCGTATACCCCTCTCTTATGAAGGTTTTCACCTTCCTATCTACCCCTCTCTTCATCATATAGATCCAATTGTAATCGATGGATTTCATCTCATTTGGTAAGTTTACAAGTTACCTTACTTGTTTCGAATACATTAAATTTATGGGGTCAAAAATCGTGCTAGCACATGCTCGACCACGTGCGCTCAGGCCACCTGGGTCTATAATTAATAAAGACTCCAATTTCGATTATAATATTTTAATTCAATCACTTGTGACAGGGATATCTATTAATGGGGCTTATAACTCTTTGAAGATGCCTTACAAATATAAACCCGCCCCATATGAGAGGGGCGTATATCATTGTAATGTCAAGTAGTACCATAACTCTATCGACCTGAGTTCTTGAGAAATAAAGAAGAAACCCTAGCACCTCGTGGACGTTGGCAAGTTGTTGAACTACATACATCTTGTTTTATATGTGTGATATCGTTATTTACTATCATTATTATTCTTTCTTGGCTTGTGCGCATTGAATATCATCACCCTGTAGGAAATTACCACCTTTAATTGGCATCGCCTATGGGAATGATCTGAGTTCTTTGCCACTAGCTAATTTTTTAAGATGTCTCACTTACCCAATCGAGATCACCAAAATATCGATGACTAGGAGGTCATCACCAATAAAGTCACAGAGACAAGAGGGTCACCATCTGTATTATAACATTCATGATGACTAATAAGGCCGTCGACCGTCTCCTCCATCCCAAAGGGTCCGATATGATATTAAAAACTATTACTAATCTCCTGATTCACGCTATTGTCCTCAGGAGGAGATGATAATTGAGAGAGATGAGCCCCAAAGATCTAACTAGATATTAAGTCTTATTGATAACTATGAAAAATGCCTTAGAGACGAAAAGGTCACCACTAAATATTAGATAGAGAAGAATGATGCACTCCAACGACGTCTGGATAGGCTGAAGAGAGAAGACCAGAAAGAGAAGAGTCAGCACACCCACATGTCACTCACTCCTAGTCCTCAAGCGAGTAGAGCTCGCAGTTCGGGGAGGAGTGCCCCATGACGAAAGGAAGATTCTCTTCGTAGGAGGTTGCCAGCACCAAGATCCCGCTCTAATGAGTGGCAAGGAGAAAAAAATATTCATGATCTGATCAGAAGAGGGGTATATAGACACCCTGCCCACTAGGAGCATGGATGACTAAAGATCTCACTAGATGAGATCTTACTAGTAAGATGAAGTCACCGTTCAGTCGAGCCATTAACGAGTTTGAACCTCCTAAGAAGTTTTATCTCCATGGTTCAAATTTTATGTTGGGAAGATGGATCCCGCCGATTATGTCTGGCAATATCATAGGGCGATGATGCTGTGGAACGCCAATGAGAGTCTGATGTGATGGATATTTCCCTTCAGTCTTAGAAATATTTCTCAGAAGTGGTTTAAAAATTTAACACGTAGGTCGATCATATGCTTTAAACAGATCGTTGAGGTCTCTAAGGCCAGGTTTATCACAATCAGTACCCATCCTAAGAGGATGGAATCGCTTCTTACCATAAAAATGAAGCCTCAATAGACACTCCGTGAGTACGCCAGAAGGTATTGGGAGGTGTATATCGAAGTGAAAGGTTGACCATACATGTTGAATGGCTTTTTTTAAGATTGGACTGTCAAGTAGCTCCGTGCTTCATTAGCCTCTCACTAAAAGGAAGGCCATTGCGATTAAAGACCTCGTGGATAGAATTGAGAAGTATGGCAAGGTTGAGGACAGATGGGTCGGAGTTGTCGATAAAGGTTATTGACCAAAAAATTCCAAGAATTAAGACAAATAAGGGACGAGCAAGGAGGGAAGAAAAATAATGGGAAGCCAAAATAAACTAAGAATAAAGATCCCAAGAAGATATTCGAGGCCATTAACATGGTATTTTCTAAACATATCAATGACATCCTTTACAATATCAGAGGTTGACAATATTTTAAGTGGCCTGAGAAGATGATAAGTGATCCAAGAAAGAGGAACAAGACATTGAGGTGTGCTTACAATAAGGATCATGGACACAAGACTGAGAACTATAAGGCCCTAAAAACCATCTTGAGTAACTGGCCCAAGTCGATCACCTTAAAGTGTCTATTGATAAGAAAGAAGGTCAGATATAAACTGTGCACAACCAGAGGCCAAACAATGTACTGGACAAATAAATAGGGTAAAAGTTCATAGTAATTCATGAAGCCTCAAATCAAGTGCGCGACCAAGTGCTAGATAATGTCCTAGACAAAGGCAGGTTATGAGTTCACAGTAATTCATATCACTTCAAATCTAAGTCAAATAAAAGTGAATGCCCTCAGAATCTAGATCAAGAAATTCACAATGGTAATAGAGGCATTCTAGATCAACCCGACTAAGTCCATTTCGAGTAAATGTCGATAACCTAAGAATATTGATTACTCCAAGAGTATACATCGATGATAATCTGTTCGAAGTAAGGACTCCTTATAATGATGCCCTAATAATGACTCTCAGAGTTACCAAATAGGACGTGGATAAGTTACTAGTAGATTAAGGAAGTTCCTCAGAGGTCATGTATCTCAAGATGTTCAATCAACTAAATCTGAAAGCAGAAGACCTGCAAGAAGCTACTATTCCCCTGTTCGACTTCGTAAGAAGGATAACCTTGTGCCTTGGGAAGGTTGTCCTCCCGGTTCGTGCATGAGGAATCATTAATCTCATCGTGTTCCTCATAGTGGAAATAGTCTCCCTCTATAATGTGGTACTTAGTAGAGGATGGTTACATACCATAAGGGTAGTGTCATCCACATACCATTAGAATTTAAAGTGCATCATTGAGAAGGGGATCATGGAGATCGAGGAAATTAGACCCTAGCTCGACAGTGCTTCATAGCTGTCATCCAACCAAAATAGGATAAGAAAAAAGAGAAAGTTATGTAACTAGTAGAGGATTTTGTGCCCTCCAAATAAAAACTAAAGTGTGGGTAACCTGATGTTGAGAAAAATAGGGTTTCCCTTACTGATTAGGTCATGGAGCCTCTTCAAAAAGTGATCTTTGACCGCAGTCAACATAAGAAGAAGTTATTAATCGACAACACACTCATGGGAGAAGAAAGGGAAATTAACTGCTCTCCTTAAAATCAATCAAGAAGTTTTCACTTGGTAATCTTATAACATGCCAGGTATTGATCCATAGATTATGTATCACAAGATCCATGTGGACCTGTCACATACACTAGTGGCCCAAAAAAATACAATGAACTTCCCTCTAGAAGGAAAGGGAAGTTTAAGAGTAAGCGGGGAAATTTCTATCGGTATAGTCTGTGATAACCCGAATATTATTATGATTAATTATGCTTAAATCATGCTCATCTTATGTGATAAGGATAATATGTTATTAGTATATATAATGTTAAGTCATTATGTTTAGTCTAACCCTATCTTCAGAAAGAATGAAATATTAAGTTAGTTACAAACATAAAATTTTGAAGTTTTCGGTAGGAATGTTCATGTTTAAGACTAGTTTTGACCTTTATAACATAACAATTGACTTGAGGAGAAAACTAGATAGTTGTATATATATGAGTTAGGTTTGTAACACGACAAACGGTGTGTTAAACTAAGGTCCGAACGAGAAGTTATGCTGGAATTACGAAGCAGGGATAAATATGTCCATTCGTTAAATGATATTTCGTCTTATTAGGCTAACAAATGCTGGATTTTGATTGGTTAAAGAAGGAGGTTGGTTTTGGATGACTTTAAAGGCTTGAAATAATCCCCTTCTTAAGCATAACTCAGCCATTAAAGAGTTTGGCTTGAGAGGAAGAGAGAATTGGAAAGTTTAGGAAGAAAGTGAGGAGAAAAATTGGAGAAAAATTCGTGGAAATTACGTAAAACTCCCGAAGGTAATCCTAACCCCAAATCTTGTTATTTTTCTTATATTAATGATTTAGATGATAGAAATCATCATTTTTTACTAAACTTTTAGCCCTTGATGTATATGTATGGTTAGATGCAAGTTTAAGTTAAGTTGAATGTACAAACCCTTAAAATTACTTCCTTTAGTAACCTTATTTATTCAACCTTCCATATCTTTTTGTCTGCTTACTAGAATTAATTGATTCCAATTGGAGATTAAAACAGACTCATATATGTGTGACGTAGATAAAAAAAATATGAAAATGCCAAGAAATGAATCTTGGGTGATGGTTTGAAGTTCGGGTATGAAATCTTCCGCAAGCGTGAAAGTATGCACGCCATGTGTTCTATTTTTTGCTTGACATAGAAAATGAACCTTAAAAATTATGAAACTTTAATTTTGTATTGTTAAATATGTTTATTGATGTTGGGTGAAATATCATAGAAATTTATGTTGTAGAAAAATTATGAAAATTCCGAGAAGTTGAATGAACAATAAAAGAACATATAGGGCAAATTTGCTATGTAGTAAGGAAACATGCCTATCTTGCTCTAGGAAACTTGAAATGATGTTCCGTCTTTTGTATTGGAATCCTAATATGATAAGGATTGAATTACCAAGAATAAATGAATGTATGTTTAGTCTATGAATTAGATATGTCAAATATATTAACATGAATTTGGATGGAATTTCACTTATAATAAATGATTTGAATAGAATCATATGATGCTTATGAATTGAGTTATGTTTGAGATATTCCTTGGATTGTTGATATTCTTATGGTGATACTAATAGTGTAAGAATGATAGGAAGGGAAGAAGAACGGGTTGAACAAGTGTCGAACAAAAGAAAAAGAAAACCCTGATAAGTTACCAAGGTAAGTCTATTTATGATTATTTCATATATACAGATATATGAATATAGCTCTAAGAGCAGGATTTGTTTGAATACTTCGATATTCAAGGATTGGTTGGATATTCAAATCTCCAGGATTTATTTGGGTCTTATGATCCAGGATTGGAATTGGACAAAGATCCAATGATTTGATTTGTCTTATGACAACGATTTGTTGAAATTCATGTTCGAGGACTTGTTATTGCCAATGAGCAGAATAATTTGGATCTTATGATCCAGGATTTGTTATTGCCAATGGGAATAATTATGTGGATCTTATTATCCAGGATTTGTTATTGCCAATGGGCAGTATTGTTCGGATTTTATATCCACATATTCGACATAGAATTATTATTTCTTTGTAGGGAAGGAGTAACTCATTAAGCTTAATGCTTACGGTTTACATTTTAACAATTTCAGTTTTGTACGCTGCCAACTAGGATACCATATGATCGGTAACTTTGAGAGTTGTATCGTTGGAAAGAGTTGGGGGTTTAAATATGGGGATTTTATCATTGTCACACTGAAGATTTTAATATACTCACACATTATATATATTACGTCAGCATGGATTGAATTGATGATTGTAAAATTTTATCATAGTTAATCATAGTATTGTATGTCCGCTTAATTATGACTCTGATATTGATTTCATTATGGTATAAGAATAATATTATGTTCATTATGCACATTATGCATAAAAAAATATTGATAAATGAATTATATTTCTAATGGGCTTTATATTATGATCCAATTATTCTAATAACAAGTGATTAGTATGGATATTGGGTTTGGGGTGTGACAATTAGTAGTATCAGAGCGTCTGTGTGACGATTAGATGGCAGTCATTAAGTATATTTGATATTCATGAATATTTTTTTGTACTAACCAATAGTTTAGTATTATAAACTGTTTATATTAATTATTAGAACTTTGTTGTATTATAGATAATTCCAGATGGAACCTGAGAATAAATAACATAGAGAAGAGGGAGTAGCTTCTCATACAACAATACTGAAGTAGAGCAGAGTGTTGCTGGAAGGGATAGAGAGCATGAGCAGCCTACATAGATGTAAATAATGGCACAGGCAATACTGAGGATGGCATAACACCAGGAAAGAAATATGGCACTAATAGCAAAGCAACAGACTAAATATCTAGAATTAAAAATTGTAGCTAGAATTGAGAAAGAGGCAAGGAAGGAAATGAAAGATTCCATGCATGAGAATTTCCTAAAATTGAATCCTCTAAATATTCAGGGTCAGTGGAATCTGTAGAAACTGAGATGTGGGTCAGAGATCTAGAGATCATCTTTGCAGTGATGAAAGTTCCAGATAAGTAGAAAGTAAATTTGGTTGTGTTTAGGCTAAAAGTGGAGGCCAAATATTGGTGGGAAGCTAGCAACCATTTGATTCCCATGATGGAACGTACTAATATTATTAGTTGGGCTGGATTTATTAAATCTTTGTATGTTAAGTATTTTCCTAAAGTCTATAGGAGGGAGAAAGTGAGGGAATTTATAAACTTGACCCAAGGGAAAATGTCTGTGAGGGAGTATGAGGCTAAATTTACAGCTTTGTCTAGATTTGCTACTAAATATGTGGAAGATGAAAAAGAGAAATGTAGTAAGTTTCAAGAGGGACTGATTTTTCCCATTCAAAATAGAGTGGTTACTTATGAGTTAGAAGATTATGCTTCTCTGGTGAATAAAGCCATGATAGAAGAAAGGCAAATGAACCAAGGGGTGGTGAGTGGAGAGAGTTTTAAGAAAACTAAATTTGACGCATCTCAGTCTAAGGGAGGTGAGGGTGGAAGTGTTAAGATGGAAACTCATAAATTTTAGAGAGGTGGTGGAGATAGTGGCAGAGGTCAGGGGAGATTTAGCAGAGATACTAGGGGTGGAGGATCTTTTGGTTCAGTTAGAAAGTCAGGGAGAGCTGAGGTCCCAATAGGAGGTATTACATGTTTCTTTTGTAAAGAGGAAGGGCATTATAAATCTGAGTGTACTAAGCTTAAGGGATTGGAATGCTACCATTGTCATCAAGTGGGGCATATTAAGAAGAATTGTCCCTAGTTGATAGAGACTCCAACAGTACCTAGTGAAGTAGAAAGCAGAGTGTTATCTCCCAGTGAAAAGTATGGCCATAGGACAAGCTAGTGGTTCCAGGCCAGGCGGACGAGTCTTTACGATGAAAGAAGCTCGAATTACTCCAGATGTGGTGACAAGTACACTTTATGTTACTGATAGAAGTGCTTATGTTTTGATTGATCCTGGTTCCACACATTCTTTTGTATCCTATGCATTTGCTATATATCTGAATAGACAATATACTTATTTAGATGTGGGGTTGGGTATTTCCATGCCGATGGGGGATATGATTGTAGCTGAATATGTTTTTCGTGATTGTGTTTTGACTGTGGGGGTTAGGGATACAGTTATAGATTTACTTCCATTGGGTATCTCTGATTTTGACATAATTTTGAGAATGGATTGGTTATCCAAATATTATGCCTCCATGGATTGTTTTCGTAAAGAAGTTGTTTTTAAAATGCCCAGTGAGTCTGAATTTAAATTTGTGGGGGAAAGGAAAATTGTTCCTAGTTGCATTATTTCTACTATTCAAATAAGGAAATTGTTAAGTAAGGGTTATGAGGGTTTTATTGCATACGTTCTTGACACTACGAAGGGGGCTTTACAATTAGATGGCATTCCTATAGTATAAGATTTTCCAGAAGTGTTTCCTAGTGAGTTACTGGGGTTACCCCCAGAGAGAGAAGTTGAATTTAGTATTGAATTGGCACCGAGGACAACCCCTATTTCTATGGCACCGTATAGAATGGCACCTGCTGAGTTGAAAGAACTCAAGATTCAATTGTAGGATTTACTTGATAGGGGGTTCATACAACCTAGTGTATCTCCATGGGGCGCACCAGTTTTATTTGTGAAGAAGAAAGATGGTACCATGCGTTTGTGTATTGATTATAGGCAACTGAATAAAGCTACAATTAAGAACAAGTACCCTTTACCTCGTATAGATGATTTGTTTGATCAGTTACAGGTTGCTAAAGTGTTTTCAAAAATAGACTTGCGATCGGGTTATCACCAGTTGAGGGTCAAGGATAGTGACATTTCTAAAACTGCTTTTCGTACTCGGTATGACCATTTTGAATTTCTAGTGATGCTTTTTGGAGTGACTAATGCTCCAGCTGTATTTATGGATCTTATGAATCGGGTACTGCATCCTTTTGTTGATTTATTTGTGATAGTTTTTATTGATGATATTTTGATTTACTCACATGATATAGTTGAACATGAAAAGCATCTCCGAACTATTTTTAAAGTGTTGAAAGATAAGCAGTTGTATGCCAAGTTTAGAAAATGCGAATTTTGGCTATCACAAGTTGTATTTTTAGTCCATGTTATTTATGGAGATGGTATATGTTTTTATCCCAAGAAAGTAGAAGCTATTGTAAATTGGGAGAGGACCAATAATGTAACTGAGGTGAGGAGTTTTCTGGGTTTAGTTGGGTATTATAGAAGGTTTATTAAGGGATTTTCTTCAATTGCCTTGCCAATGACTAAATTAACCCGGAAAGATATTAAGTTTGAATGGAATTCTGATTGTGAAGATAGTTTTGAAGAATTGAAGAAGAGGTTAGTAACTGCATCTGCTCTTACTATTCCACATGGTGGAGATGGTTTTGTTATTTATACCTATGCTTCACACCAGGGATTGGGTTATGTTTTTATGCAGTGTTGTAAGGTTATTGATTATGCTTATAGGCAGTTGCGTACACATGAACGTAATTATCCTACACAAAATTTGGAACTTGCTGCTATTATTGTCAATTTTACAAAATACCGCAAGTGCACGAACTATTATAGAATAGCGAGTGTAAGTACGGGTCGAACCCACGAGGATTTATCAATTTTAATTATTAAAAGAATTGCAACTGTCCAACTAGATCAAATGGGGTAGAGAATAATTATAAATTACACTAAATAAAAGCAACTACGATAAATGAGAGTAACACAAGAGATTTGTAAACAATTAGGAAATAATTAGGATTCGGGGTCCATTTATCACGAAACTAATGTTTCACACTAATCTAATGTTGTCATTCCCTTTTTATAACTCAAATCAAACCGACTCTCGCCGCGTTTAATTCGGAAAATATGACGATTATGTTGAAAATATTTTTAACGTCTCTAATAGACGACTAAAATCCCTATTCCCTTAGAAAATACAAGTTTTAAAGTTCACAAATGTATTTAAGCATGGACTATCAAAATAATCAAAGTGCAAGCATAATTCATAAAAAATTACTATTTTTAACTCTCAAAACTTGATTTGACAAAACAATCTTGAAGGTTCTAAAACACACTCTCGTGTCTCTTTAAAATGAATACCGAATCTTTAATAACAATTAAAACAAGTAGGGAATAAACAACGATAAAATTAACGTGACAATATTAGCTAACTATGATAAACTTCATCCTACTCCTAATATAAGAATCAAGCTACCATAATGAAAGAGAAATTGCAAGAATGAATAGAGATCTTCATTAATAAACCAAACTTACAAATAGTTCTCTCACAACAATCTTCAATCCTCTAAAAAAATGATAAAAACTTGGCCCTCAAATTGATTATAATCACTCAAAGTTGCTCCCCGAAATTCCTCTCTGATTGTCCCCAAAATTATGAGCCCAAGGATCCTTTTTATAGGACAAGTGGTGAGGTATTTGAGTTGTGGTGGGACTCTTTCTGATTGGTCGAATAGTGTTGGTAGCTATCTCTCCACCTCTTTAATCTTTGGATCGTGATAAGGGACAGAATTTCCCCCCACTCGAAAACTCTTATATTTTCTTGCTGAACACGCATGCCGAGTTTCGTCCAAATCGGAGAATAAAAATTTCTGAAAAAATAGCACTTTTTTGAACGACCGTAAAAATCAGCCTTTTCGCGTCTTTTTTGAATTGATCATCAATTTGCACCAAATTTCATCATTATCTGCAAAAATTTCACTAGCCAACTTTTTTCACAAATTAGCACAAGAATATTATAAAATTATCGAAGTGCCCATTTTTTACTTATAATTTCCATTTTCAATATGAATTCAATCATTCTCGCATTTTTTTCCTCCTTTTAATAAAATAGTCCTAAGAAATTATTAAATATACTAAAATGGGAATAACAAAGTATAAATTTGGGTATAAAATATACAAAATAATGCACTCATCAAATACCCCCAAACCTAAACTTTACTAGTCCTCGAGCAAAACTAAAATTTTAAAATTTAACTCACTTTCGTAGGAATCATGATTGCGCTTAGCATGTGCAACAAGCCTTTAAACCTCTAGGTTACCCTAGTGGACGAGTTTTGTCTCGTGAGGGTTTGCAGTGAATATACCCACAAAATTCAAAAGCTTGACTCAATACAAATGACTAAAAAGTAATATAACCAAGTTTCAATGCAAACTTCATAAATATAGTAGAACTTCGTTTCTCAACCTCAACTTATTGTGTGTGTGCATAGCCAATATATCCATTTCAAAAGATTTGATCGTTACATTTCTTATCCGAAAGTTCATTTTGATTTCAAAATCTCACAGAATGCACTCACAATCGAACACTCGGAAATGGGTTATTTTCTATCGGTATATGTGAAAAAAATAAATTTATATGAACAAATTTCACATATACATGATCAAAAACGGAATTTTCTTTTTTTATGGATGTGTATGATCTCATGAATGGAAAATCGATTACTTTTTGAAAACATTGAATCACACCATAGATCCTATTCATCTTCTCTCCACACTTTATCTAACTTCACTTGAGATCGATTAGGACTTTCTTTGGTTGTACTTTAGGCTCGGATTTTAGCTAGAAAGAATGGCTTTGGAGTTCAAAAATTTCTGAGAATATAGAGATTTTTCGATATTTTGACTTTAAGCACCTTTTCTTCTAACCTCCATTTGTCTTTTTCTTTCGCTTTTTCTTTTCAAGCTCACACATTTTTTTTCTTTTTTCTTTTTTCATACTCACATTCTTGCAACCTCATTTTCTTTTGGCATTTTTTCTACCGTAATTTCTTATAAAATAGGTATGGCTTGTTTTTATAGGCTTTAAACTCTCAGTTGGAGTTGGGTAGGATAATGGGTTTTCAACAAAAGGCTTATTTTATTTTTGGCTCAAATGGGCTTGCAATGGAATATTGTAAAAAGGTTGGAATTTAAGCTTATTTTTTGGGCTTTCAAACGATGGCCTAATCTCACTTCTCAAGTTTCGTTAATCTGATTTATGTCTCAAGACAACTTACTAAGACTTCTAGTGCTTAAGATTCACATTTTGACTTTTTGTTTTCAGTAATCGAACAAAACAAAGAATTTGAGATCATCAATGAATTTATCACTGAAGGAAAGATTGAGTAATTTTAACTCGGATTGATTTAAATCTCTCGAAAACGATGAATGGCACAAAATCTCATCGGGTTAAAATCTCCACATTTATTTGTTAAGCATATTAACTTTCGCCTCAATATCCATTTTCGATCATATTATATGGCTAATGTGTAAAAATTTCATAAGATGAGAGATCCATGAATTAATTCTATATTAAGAAATTGTTTCAAAACTCAATTATATTAAAAAATCTTTTTGGATTTTTATTTATTTTTTATTTTTTATTTTTTTACAAAGCGGAGAAAAATGACCTCAATACCCCCAAACCTAATTTCTACATTGTCCTCAATGTTCAAGACAAAAATTTAAAAGGCGGGAAAGATATGAAAGATATTACCGCAATGAGGGACTTTTTCCAACGCACAATTCCTGTAAAATAAAAAGTATGATACAACAACAATGACCCAATTTCATGTTCACTCGTGGTACACAGGGTCTTGGAGGAGAATATCCTCCACTTCCCGATCTCACAATTCCAGATATGGCTTCAACCTTTGACCATTAACTTTGAAAATTTCACCATTTTTAGGATTCTCTATCTCAACCGCCCCATGTGGGTAGACTGTCCTAACAATAAAGGGACCGGACCATCTAGACCTCAACTTACAGGGAAAAATATGCAACGTAGAATTGTACAAGAGAACTTTCTGTCCAGGCTCAAATGACTTCCGTAGGATGGACTTGTCATGGAACATTTTCATTTTCTCTTTATACAATTTTGCATTTTCGTACGAATCATTCCTAATCTCTTCCAACTCATTAAGTTGCAGTTTTCGGACCTCTCCCGCAGCAGGTAAATCGAAATTGAAGGTCTTAATGGCCCAATAGGCCTTGTGTTATAACTCTACCGGAAGGTGACAGGCTTTTCCATAGATAAACCTATACGGGGACATACCAAGTGGTGTTTTCTAGGCAGTACGATAAGCCCACAATGCATCCAATAACCTTAAGGACCAATCCTTTCGGTTTGGATTCACTGTCTTCTCGATGATTTGCTTGATTTGCCTATTGGAAACTTCAACTTGACCACTGGTTTGAGGGTGATAAGAACACCCTACTTTGTGCGTGACCGAGTGCTTTTTCGTAAGACTCTCGAAGGATCGATTATAGAAATGGGTTCCCTGATCGCTAATGATGGCTCGAGGCGTGCCGAAATGGGAGAAAATATTTTCTCGAATGAATTTGACCACCATGTGGTGATCATTCGTCCTACATGGTATGGCTTCTACCCACTTAGATATATAATCAACTGCCAAAAGAATGTAGAGATTTCCGTAGGAATTTGGGAATGGACCCATAAAATCAATGCCCCAACAGTTAAAAACCTCGATAATCAGAATGGGATTTAAGGGCATCATATTACTATGTGTGATCTTTCCTAATCGTTGGCAACGGTCACAACTCCTACTGTAATCATTCGAGTCACAAAAAAAGGTGGGCCAATAGAATCCACACTGTAAGATTTTTGCGGCGGTCTTTTTAGCACTGAAATGACCTCCACAGGCTTGGTCATTGCAGAAAGAGATTGCGCTTTGAATCTCGTGATCGGGGACACACTTTCGAATGATTTGATCGGGACAATACTTGAAAAGATACGGGTCATCCCAAAAGAAATGCTTGGCTTCCTTTAAAAATTTGGAACAATCTTGCTTAGACCAATGCAGTGGCATTTCACCTGTCACAAGATAGTTCACAATATCGGCGAACCATGGAAGCTGAGAGACAAGCATACGTTGCTCATCGGGAAAGGACTCATTTAGTGGCAATATGTTATCGGAAGATTCAATGGTTAACCTAGACAAATGATCCGCCACTACATTATCACACCCTTTCTTATCCCGAAAGGTCAAACTCTTGCAGTAATAGGATCCACTTAATGAGACGACCCTTAGCATCCTTTTTAGACAAAAGGTATCACAGGGCTGAGTGATCGGTGAAAATGATAACTTTTGATCCTATCAAGTAAGACCTAAACTTCTCAAGAGCAAAAACAACAGCGAGGAACTCTTTTTCAATCGTGGAGTAGTTCAATTGGGCATCATTAAGAGTTCTACTGGCATAATAGATGACGTGAGGAAGCTTCTCATTATGCTGACCTTGAACCGCACCTATGGCATAGTTGGAAGCGTCACACATGATCTCAAACGGCTGATTCCAGTCGGGAGGTTTCATAATAGGTGCAGAGGTCAATTCCGTCTTTAGCCTTTCAAAGGCATGAACGCATTCATTAGTGAAATCAAAGGGTGTGTCCTTGGCAAGAGGATTGCACAAGGGTTGAGAGATTTTGCTAAAATCCTTAATAAATCTCCGATAAAAACCGGCGTGTCCTTAGAATGACCGAAATTCACGCACAGTTTTAGGGGGTGGGAGATTAGCAATGAGATCTATTTTAGCTTTATCTACCTCGATACCCTTTTCATAAATGATGTGACCTAGAACTATGCCTTGTTTGACCATAAAGTGACACTTCTCCCAATTAAGCACAAGGTTCTTTTCCTTACACCTCTTCAGAACGCGGGTGAGGTGATGGAGGCACTCATCAAAACTAGAACGAAATACAAAAAAATCATCCATAAAGACTTTGAGAAATCGCTCCACCATATCCGAAAAGATACTCATCATGCACCGCTGAAAGGTGGTGGGTGCATTGCATAACCCAAAGGGCATGCGTCGATAGGCAAAAGTACCAAATGGACAAGTGAAGGTGGTTTTCTCTTGATCCTCTGGAGCGATGGGAATTTGATTATAACCGGAGAAACCATCGAGAAAACAGTAATATGGATAGCTGGATAATCTCTCTAGCATTTGGTCTATGAAAAGAAGGGGAAAGTGATCTTTCCTTGTAATAGCGTTCAACTTCCTATAATCAATACACACTCGCCAACCGGTTTGAATCCTAGTGGGTACTAACTCATCATCGTTATTTTTCACCACCGTAACACCGGATTTCTTAGGGACCACTTGAACGGGACTTACCCATTGGCTATCAGAGATGGGGTAAATGATACCCGCATCGATCAATTTTAGCACCTCGGCTCGGACGACCTCTTTTATATTGGGATTAAGTCTACGTTGTGCTTCACGGGAATTTTTAGCATTGTCTCCTAAGTGTATCCTATGCATGCACACCGAGGGACTTATCCCCTTAATGTCGGCTATGGTCCATCCTATGGCTTCCTTGTGTTCATTGAGAACACGCAACAGTTTATCTTCCTGTTCTTTGTCTAAGTCAGACGCGATGATAACAGGTAAGGATTCAGAAGGTCCTAAGAACCTATACTTGAGCGTTTCAGGCAGTGGCTTCAATTCAAGCTCGAGAGCTTTCTCAATCGAGGGTGGAATTGGTGATGATGAAAGTGAGAAGGGCTCGGGTTTAAACTTCCAATTTCCTACTTCCATGATAGGGGCGGAATCAAGGAGGGCATTGACTTCTTCGATGGACTGTTCGACATCAAATTCGGACCCAAAAAAGGCAAAATAAGATGCTAAAGGGTCGTCATTATAAGTTTGCTTGAAAGTCTCTTGGACAATACTATCAATCATGTCGACATCCATGGGTTCATCGTTATCGGGTGGTTGTTTGGACAAATTGAACACATTAAGGTCCATAGTCATGTTACCAAAGGATAGCTTCAATTGGCCGCTCCGACACCTAATGACGGCATCAGATGTGGCGAGGAAAGGACGACCCAAAATAACAGGGATTTATGCAATAGGATTTTGCACCTGTTGGGTGTCCAAGACAACAAAGTCGACAGGAAATATAAAGTAACCCACTTTAATTAGGACGTCCTCAACAATACTTCTCGGGATTTTTACAGAACGATCGTCTAAGGACAAGGTAATCCTAGTCGGTTTCAACTCCCCCAAACCTAGTTTCTCGTCTACGATGTACGACAGAAGATTCACGCTTGCTCCTAAATCTAGAAGTGCTTTCTCGATGAGGTGCTCCCCTATCTTGATAGAGATCGTCGGAGTACCGGGATCCTTATACTTGATGGGAGTTCGATAAGAAATGATCTAGCTTGATTGCTCGGCGAGAAAATCTTTCTTGGGTACATTAGTGCTTCTCTTGAAGGTACAAAGGTCCTTCAGAAATTTGGCGTAGGATGGGACTTATTGAATAGCATCAAGCAGTGGGATATTGATTTGTACTTGCTTGAATACTTCCAACATCTTATCAACTTGCGCCTTTTTCTTTTGTGGCACTAAACCCTGTGGAAATGGAGCTTTTGGGACATAGGTCTCCACAGATGGGTCGGAAGGTAAAGGTGAGGATGAAGTTGGAGACACAGGTGGATCTTCCTTCGCCTTACCTTTCTCGGATTCACTCTCGGTAGGTAGTGAAATGTTTATCTTTACTTCCTTGCCAGACCTAAGCGTGATGATGGCTTTTGCATGCTCTTGGAGGTGTGATGCGCTCATGTCGTCTTGAATAAGAAATTGACCCCTTGGCATGTTACCCTTTGGATTGGGTTCGGGCTGACTCAGGAATGTTCCCTTATTCCTCTCACTCAACGCATTAGCTAGTTGGCTCATTTGGACCTCGAGTTTGGTAATGGCTTGCGTATTCGCGTGCATGCTTTGGAGGACATTTTGCGTGGTTTGCTGGAATTGAAGGGTACTTTGGGCAAGAAGGTTCATCGAATCCTCTAAAGATTGAATCCTTTGGGATGAGGGATTCGATAGTGCAGTGGCTTTCTTTTGGAAACCCGAGGGTGGGTTATCGGAAGATTGGCCTCCACTTCCTTGGTATTGACCCTTGGACCATGAAAGATTGGGGTGGTCTCGCCATCCCGAATTGTATGTATTAGAATATGGGTCATACTTTGGCCTATTTTGGTAGAGGGCATTGGCTTGCTCGGTGAGTGCTTTGTGGGCCGAAAGGGTGGGGCAATTCTCGACTAAGTGGATGCATCACAAAGTATACACATAGGGGAACCTACATGTTGAACGACCGTAAATGCAGTTCGATTGCCCTCTTTGCTTGTCTCTAAAGCTTCTAAACGTCGGGCCAATGTGGCCACTTTGGCATTTAAATCATAACTTTGTTCGACTTGGTGAGCGGACCCCTCATTGGAGGTGGTGGATCTAGATTCTCTATTGGGTGCCCATCACTGGGACTTTTTGGCTATGGCTTCTAGAAATACCCACGCATCGACCTCACTCTTTCGGTAAAATCACCATTACATAGTGACTCGAGCATAGTTCGGGTGTTACAATCGAACCCCTCATATAAAATTTGGATTTGGCGTCCCATCTCAATCCCATGGTGCGTACATTGCAACAACAAGTCCTTGAATCGCTCCAAATACATACACAATGCTTCTCCCTCCTTTTGGCTAAATGTGTTGATGGCGTGACCTATCGACGCCGTCTTTTGGTTAGGAAAGAATTGTTGTAGGAAGGTGACACTCATTTGGTTCCAAGTGGTGATGGATTCGGGTTTTAACGAGTTAAACCAACTCTTAGCTTTGTCTTTCAACGAGAACGGGAACAATTTAAGCTTAAAAATCTCATCGGAGAGTTGTTGGTACTTAATGATCCCACATATCTCCTCGAATTCACGCACATGAAGGTACAGATCCTCTTTTTCAGTACCCCGAAACACGGGCAACAGTTGGATTGTTCCCGAATGGAATTGGAAATTGTTTGCATTGTGATCGGGAAGAAGTATGCATGAACGCTGACTAGACCTAGTTGGATAAAGGTAATCTTTAAGGGCACGTGGTGCTAACTCGTCTCCCATCTCTGTGAATATCGAAAATCTACCTACGTAAGTATCGGGAATGCTAGACTTCACACTCGAAAAACGACAGGTATGATTTCGAAACCAACTTCGCATACACTCAGCTCACTCGATTTTTTTTTTGTGATGAAAAATAATATTTGACTCAAACCATGTAATTCCTAGCTAACACACAGCAAATTGAATTATCTAATTTAGGTGAGGGGAATGTCAATTTTAAAATCTAGTTTTCTTGAGATTAATCGATGACAACAAGGGTCTCCAAATTAATCTCCCTAATTAGACAGCTCCTACTCTTTGAAAAGGGAGAATTTAAAAGACGACCAACTACAGTTATCGCCTCAAAACCCGTTTTTTCCTCCAGGTAGGTGGTCGGTACGAAGACACATTAAAAACCACCAATCCTAGACAAGGTGAAACGGAATTGATTTGACAAGTTCGCGTTGGAGTAGCTTTTAACTCTAGCCATGTTAAGAGGTTTACTATGAGCTATGTGATATCCTAAGACCAATGTCTAATTGATTTTAAATTAAATGTGATGGCTAGGGGTATGCAAATTCTTGGATAATTAGTGATTTTCGAGCCAATGAGAGGTGATGAAATTCCCACCTTATCTTTCACACGGGTTTTGCCCTTAAGTCAATTTATGCAACGTGCTAAATTAAATACGAAATTAAACCACGTAGGAGCACCCCAAAAAAAACGTACCTCCGGCGTGGACTTTTTACGGTCACTTGTTTACGCCGGGCCGAAGTTTAACTTGACGTCGATCGGAGGGAAACGCCGCCTACGTTTCAGTCGTCCCCGAGAGTTCCTTGTGCCCGTGGCAAGATTGCACAATTTTTTTTCTTCGCGCATCGTTGAACACTTTTCCGAATTTTTCGTCACTTTTTTTTTAATATGGTCCTGAAAAAAAAAACTACACCAAACTTTAAGTGCGACACATACAAAAAAAAAATTACGAAAAGAGAGGAACAAAAAAAAAACGACACACGCACTAGTGGTGTATTTAACAAGAAAAAAAAACACACTTATGAAACAAATTTTTTTTACCCAAAAAAATTAAAAATATTGCTGTTGAATTTTTTTTTCCCAGAAATTTTTACTTTTTTTTTTATGAATTTTTACTAACAAAAATGCGAAAAGTAAAAAAACTAGTCCGAAAGTCACAACTTTTTTTTTTAAAATTGAACAAATCTCTGGCAATGGTGCCAAAAACTTGTTGTCAATTTTATAAAATACCGCAAGTGCACGGGCTATTATAGAATAGCGAGTGTAAGTACGGGTCGAACCCACGAGGATTTGTCAATTTTAATTATTAAAAGAATTGCAATTGTCCAACTAGATCAAATGGGGTAGAGAATAATAATAAATTACACTAAAGAAAAGCAACTACGATAAATGAGAGTAACACAAGAGATTTGTAAATAATTAGGAAATAATTAGGATTCGGGGTCCATTTAGCACGTAACTAATGTTTCACATTAATCTAATGTTGTCATTCCCTTTTTATAATCCAAATCAAATCGACTCTCGCCGCGTTTAATTCGAAAAATATGACGATTATGTTGAAAATATTTTTAACGTCTCTAATAGACGACTAAAATCCCTATTCCCTTAGAAAATACAAGTTTTAAAGTTCGCAAATGTATTTAAGCATGGACTATCAAAACAATCAAAGTGCAAGCATAATCCATCAAAAATTACTATTTTTAAATCTCAAAACTTGATTTGACAAAATAATCTTGAAGGTTCTAAAACACACTCTCGCGTCGCTTTGAAATGAATATCGAATCTTTAATAACAATTAAAACAAGTAGGGAATAAACAACGATAAAATTAACGTGACAATATTAGCTAACTATGATAAACTTCATCCTACTCCTAATATAAGAATCAAGCTACCATAATGAAAGAGAAATTGCAAGAATGAATAGAGATCTTCATTAATAAACCAAACTTACAAATAGTTGTCTCACAACAATCTTCAATCCTCTAAAAAAATGATAAAAACTTGGTCCTCAAATTGATTACAATCACTCAAATGTAATACCCCGTATTTTTGTGATATTTATTTATGGGATTAATTGAATTAAATGTGTATTAATTGAAAATTAATCCGGATTAAAATACTAGCGAGATGCGAGTTGGTATCTGATTATAATGTGTAGATATGACTATATATGAATATTGAATTATGAAACTTGTTGTGAGATTGAAATACGGCAATTTGGAAATTTTGTTGAGACGCGTGTAACAGTCGCGTCAGGAATATAATTATTTTAATTATAAAGTGAATTTTATTTCTATTAACCGTATGGTCGTTTTGAGTGCGCCAATGCGTCCGGAAGGGTCGAAATAGTCAAAAAACATTAGCCGGGGGTTTAGTTTGGGTCCCGGGGCATTTTAGGCCATACCGGTAACGTATAAGGGTAGTTTGGTAATTTTGGATTTTTGGGAATTAAAACCCACGAAAATTAGGAATTAATATTTGATTTGGCAATTACCCACTAAACCCACTAATAACCTAATGGGCTACGGAGGTTATTGAAATTAGTTCCAAAAGAGTTCTCAAGGCAAACCCTAGCCACCATTGTCACTTTGGAGAAGAAGGCTTGTAGAGAGAGAAGAGCGGAGAATTCTGCAGAGAGAGAGAGAACCATTCATCAGATCGACATCAAAATCAGAAATACACATAAGGAAAGTGGTTTAATTTCGTTTATTACCAAGAATGTTTCTTCCATGTGTAGGAAATTGACAAAATTTGTATTGTTCTTGGGAGTTTGATGAAAACCCATTAATTGGAATTAGAACTTTATATTTTGATGAAAGGATTGCATGTAGAATTGTGTTAGGAGGATTAATCTGATGGAAATACACCTTGTTCATAACAAAAATGGATTTAATTATGCCCATTGGTGATTTTAAAATTTTAGGGTTCATGTTCATGTGATTTGGGGATAAATGGAGGGATTTGATGATTCAACAATGTTTAGGAAGGATTGGCTCTATATAAACGTTAATATATGACCTAAGTATGTTTAGGAATGATTAGAACCCATGAACGATTGTTGGATTGATGTTTAGATGAGATAAGAGGTGAAGAAAAGATGGAGAAACGAGTTAAGGAATTTCTGGGCTCGAAACTGGCCTCTCGTTAGAAGACCTACCCAGGTCGTTCGAACGAGCTCATTCGAACGAGCTTCTAACGAGTGGACAGTTTGCCTTCTAACGATTTGAATGTTCATTCGATGACTTTCGTTCGAACGAGATCTCGTTAGATACCCAGTTCGTTCGAACGAACTCTCGTTCGAACAGCCTCGTTCGAACGAGACTTCTAACGAGCTGACAGTTTAGGCTTTTTAGCCTGTTTTAATCCCGAGTGTCCCGTAACCTTGTTTATATGTAGAGATAACACTTCCTTGTGGATTAATTGATATATTTGGGATATAATGAGGAGTAAAACCTAGAAGTGTAGTTTGAACCTAAGGGAAATTATGAATTTGGACGTGAGTGTCTATTACGATGCGAGAACTATTGATGGCCTAAATAATTATATTAACCGGGAACATATAAATTGTGTAGCATTATATGTCGGTACGAGAATGAGGAGTGTACCACAAATATATTATGGTGATTACTAAGATGGGTGCATTCTTAGTATATGTATATGATTTTATGTGTATGACATACCTACCATACTTGCTATCACGGGAGGTTTACGTTCGCTTAGGGCCCTCTAATCCTTGTGTTGCCCGGATTTAGACTGGTACCTCGATGAACATAGGTCAGAGAAGGACTTATTGGGATGTTAATAAGTCTGCTGATCGTGGGAGCGTAGGTATGTGCGTGACCCATGTGATGTGACTGTGTTCGCCTCCATTGTTTGTGATTGTTGTTATCTGAGAACGATTCCTGAGAGATTCGGAATGCGTGATCCTTATGTACGTGATGTACCGGGATGGATAGCAGAGTATGTGTGCACCGTAGCTTAGTCTCGGGGTGCTTGTATTGTATATTTATGACGTGAATAATATACGCTTAATTAATGGGAACTTTCATGTCGGTATTGTGAATATAATTAAGGTAATGTTTTGAGAAAACATAACGGGTTAACCGATAGTGAATTGTATTACTAATTGAGAATCTGAGTTTAAGTAAAGCCCTCTATTTAATTGATAACGCTAGAATGTAATATGGGAATCGAGTAGTAAGGGGTAGAACTTATTACGGTTTGGTGAGATATGTATGTCATTTAGATGGGTATGGTACGTTAGGAGTGCACATGTAGTCGAGAGGTGAGAATTTCAAGTGAGTGCACGTCCTAACATGTATTTTGCATTTAATGTTTTAATGTTATTAAAACACTTGCTGTTTTTAAAATGATTTCCACTTTCGGGCTCTGACCCATTTGCTTTCAAATCTATTTTTGTGAAAACCATTTTAGGTGCCCAGCCACAAGGACACCATGCTTAGGATTTTCATTCAGGTGACGAGCTGTAGCTGATTGTGGAAGTTACAGGACTTTGCTTGTAGACGCTTCATCTATCTTGACTCCATAATTCAGCATTTATCAGTTGTAGGGCATGTCGCCCATTTGTTTTAGAGGCATTGCATTTATTCCAGTTATTCAGACTTCTGTCATGTAATTAATTCACGATTCAGACTTGTCATATTATTTTCAGTTGTGGGATTGTTGTGAGGAGTTTTTCCTCCGGACTTATTATTATTCCGTTGGTTATTCTATTGCTTCGTTATGGGAATGGTTGTTATTCTTTCATTATTCTTTTACTGTATGTTAACCAGACTTAAATTAAAATTTGGCAACTTACTTTTTAAATACTAGGTGGTTAGTAATCATTAAAATGTTTTCGACAGTGATGCTATTAACTGAACCAGCTTGGCATTTTGTATTGATTTAATAAAGGAGTATCTACCCGGTATTTAATTAGTCGGGGTGTCACAGGTGGTTTCAGAGCATCAGGTTCTAGTGTCCTTTAGGATCTGTACGACTTATTATGTTTCCGCTGAGCTTTCTTTGATGTAGAGCCTATATTTTAGGACTGTTGTATTCTTTTATATATGCTACGTTCTTCAGCTATTTCAAGTTTATAACTGCGAACTTATAAACTTTATTCTTATTTCAGATGCCTCCACGACGTGCACAACGGGTTCCCAGGGATGCTACGCCAGAACCACAACCCGCACCAGTTCAGGGCACGATGAATGCCGCCGAGGTTGCAGCCATAGTGGCCCAGGCGATAAATGCCACACTAGCCGTAGTTCAGCAGGCACCACCTCAGGCGCCAGTAGCCGCGCCAGTTCAGGCACATGCATTCCCGTCTACTTGGGAACGTGTACGTGATGCTTTTCAAAAAGCACACCCACCGGAGTTCGCAGGTAGCTCCGATGTTGTAGTTTCGAGTCAGTGGAGGAAGGACATTCAGCGGCACCTGAGGATGTATGAGTGCACCGATGTACAGAAGCAGATACTAGCTACCTTTAAGCTAGTGGGGTCTGCACTGCAGTGGTGGGAGTCTATTACCACCGTGGAGGAGAGAGATACTCTCACTATCCAGGAGTTTTGGGTGCGGTTTGACCGCAAGTACTTTTCGTCAGCCGTCCACACGGAAATGAGAAGAAAGTTGATGAATCTCAGGCAGGAAGGTAAGACTGTGGCCGAGTATGAGGCCGAATTCACAAATCTGTTGAATATTGTTCCGAATGAGATACCGACGAAAGAGAAGAAGATACAGAAATTTACAGACGGGTTGACTTGGAGGATCCGTCAGCATTTGTTGGGGAACCTATCGTTGGCCACTTACTCTGATGTGGTTAACGCTGCACTGCTCCATTGCCAGGATCACCGCTTTCACATGGCTAAGGGTAAGCGATCGGGAGAGTCCAGCCATCAGGGCAGGACTGGAGGAAATGGTGCCAGTGGGGCACAATCTGTTTAGGGGCAGAGACAGGGCGACCAGGGTTCCCAGCAGGGGGATCACAAGAGGTTTAGGTCAGGGAATTTCAGGCACGGACAGGGAGGTTTCCGGCAGGGCCATCAGGGTCCGAACGGCCATCAGGGCCAGCAGGGTCAGAATGGTCAACAGCAATTTCAGCAGGGCTAGCAGGGCCAGGGGAGGAACGGTAACGGCTACCAGGGCCGAGGGCAGCAGGGAAAAAGAGGGGGAAACTTCTCGGGGAAGTGTTACGTTTGTGGCAAGACTGGCCATAAATGCCAGGACTGTCCTGATAGGGGCAGGGCCCCGCAGCAGCAGCAGGTTTCTCGACAGGAGCCGCAGAGGCCCGTGTTTCCCGGCGCCACCACAGATGGCAGCATTACCACCCATTCCAGCGGTCCCAGTCCAGCAGGGACAGCTGCAGTATGGGAGAGTATACCAGCTTCAGCAGGCTGCAGCTCCACAGGCTCCACCTTCGATTGAGGGTATGTTTCCTATCAATGGCACTATGGGTCGGGTTTTGTTTGATACGGGGGCAACGCATTATTTTATAGCTACACATTTTGCGAAAGCCTTAGGGTTGTTAGCCACAGCAGAGAGCACAGTGACGTGTGTAGACTCACCATTGGGGAGTGGGTCACTTATTTTCTTTATATACCGGGGAGTAGGGGTAGAGATTGGTAGTTTGGTATTACCTGCAGACATGTTGGTATTAGACATGCATGTGCACGATGTGATTATCGGTATGGATTGGCTCGCAGACTATCGAGCCATGATTGATTGCTTCGGTGGGAGCATTGTTTTTGCCATTCCGGGGCAAGAGATGTTTGTAGTGGCGATGCCTCGCCCACAGGGAGGCTCAACCACTCATTTGTACTACATAGAGGAAGATACCTCTAAGGAGGTTGTGATTCCTTTAGATACGATCCCAGTTGTCAGGGAGTATTCTGATGTGTTTCAGGAGATACCAGGCCTACCCCCTAGTCGAGAGATAGACTTTGTCATAGACTTATTGCCAGATACGAGACCTATAGCACGCGCACCGTACCGTATGGCTCCGGCAGAGATGCGAGAGCTACGAGATCAGATTGAATAGTTGTTGGGTCAGGGGTTTATATGGAGGATTAATTCGCCGTGGGGTGCCCCTGTGTTGTTCGTGAAGAAGAGAGATGGTTCACTGAGATTGTGTGTGGATTACCGAGATTTGAATAAGGTTACGATAAGGAATAAGTATCCGTTGCCTCGAATCGATGACTTATTCGACCAGTTGAGAGGAGCTTCTTTCTTCTCAAAGATTGATTTGAGATCGGGAAACCATCAGTTGCGTATCAGGTAAGAGGATGTCTCAAAGACTGCGTTCTTAACGAGATATGGTTCCTACGAGTTTCGGGTTATGCCTTTTGGTTTGACCAACGCTCCAGCAGTGTTTATGGACTTAATGAATAGGGTGTTCAGAGAGTTCCTTGATCAGTTCGTCATTGTCTTCATTGATGATATTCTGGTTTACTCCCAGACAGAGGAGGAGCATGCCGAGCATTTGAGGCAAGTTTTGCAGACGCTACATCAGAACGAGCTGTATGCAAAGTATGAGAAGTGCGGGTTTTGGCTGAAGGAGGTCCAGTTTTTGGGACACATTATTTCCGACCGGGGGATATCTGTTGATCCGGGGAAGGTATCCACGGTGAGGGAGTGGGGATAGCCCACGACACCAACGGAGATCCGTAGTTTCTTGGGACTAGCAGGATACTACAGGAGATTCATTCGGGGATTTTTGAAGATAGCAGGTCCTTTGACACATCTGACTCGTAAAGGTGTGCCGTTCATCTGGAGTGATGCCTGCTAGTTAGCATTCGATGAGTTGAAGGATAAGTTGACCTCAGCACCTGTGTTAGCATTGCCGAGACCGGGAGTTGAGTATCTAGTCTACACCGATGCGTGCTTACAAGGACTTGGAGGTGTATTGCAGCAGGAGAGTCAGGCCATAGCTTATGCTTCCCATAAGCTTAAGCCTCACGAGAAGAATTACCCCACTCATGACTTGGAGTTGGCGGCAGTTGTATTTGCCCTTAGGGTTTGGAGACATTACCTTTTGGGGGAGAAGTTTCGATTGTTCACAGACCACAAGTCCCTACAGTACCTATTCACGCAAAAGGAGTTGAATATGCGGCAGCGAAGGTGGCTTGAATTTGTGAAGGATTATCAGTTTGATATCCAGTATCACCCGGGGAAGGCTAACGTGGTAGCAGACGCGTTGAGCCGTAGGCCAGTAGATGAGGTGGAAGGGGTGTGGAAGGCAAAGTGGAAGGAGTTGGGACACCAGGATGCAGTGGCCCGATCATTCATGTCGGTGATGACTGTTACACCGCAGATTGTCACGAGAGTGGTAAAGGCATAAGTAGATGACTCGTTCTGTCAGGAGCAGATAGTTCGATTATTAACAGAGGGAGACGAGTCCTATACCGTTAGCTCAGACGGGGGATTACACTTCAATGGGAGATTGGTAGTTCCGAAAGGGGAGGAATTGCGGCACGAGGTGATGGCAGAGTCGCACGGCTCACGGTTCGCGGTACATCCCGGTGGGGACAAAATATACCAAGACATGAGACGACAGTATTGGTAGAGCGGGATGAAGAGAGATATTTCCGTGTTTGTTTCAAAATGCGCCACTTGTCAGCTAGTAAAAGTGGATCATCAGAGACCGGCAGGACTTCTACAGCCGTTGGAGGTTCCGATGTGGATGTGGGAGAGCATCTCCATGGACTTTATCACGGGGTTGCCTACGTCACAGAGAGGTCACGACTCCATTTGGGTAATTGTGGACAGGTTGACCAAAGTCGCTCATTTTCTACCCGTAAGGACAGACTACACTACGGGACAGTATGCCCAGCTCTTTATTGCAGAGATAGTGAGACTTCACGGAGTGCCCCTAAATATCGTGTCTGACAGAGACAAGATATTTGTTTCGCAGTTTTGGGAGAGTTTTCAGGAGGCCATGGGAACGGAATTGCGGTTGAGTACGGCGTATCACCCGCAGACCGATGGGCAGACCGAGCATACAAACCAGATGTTGGAGGACATGTTGCGTATGTGCATCATTGATTTCGGGGGTGGATGGGAGCAGTATCTTCCACTGGTGGAGTTTGCTTACAACAACTCTTACCAGTTCACCATTGGCATGGCTCCATTTGAGGCGTTGTACGGTAGACCTTGTCGTTCCCCAGCATGTTGGTTGGAGGTGGGGGACAATAAACTACTTGGACCGGAAGTGATTCAGGATACTTCGGCAAGGATAGAATTAATTCGGAGTCGCATTCGGGTAGCTCAGGATCGGCAGAAGAGTTATGCTGATGCGAAGAGGTTCTTCAGAGAGTTCCAAGTGGGGGACCAGGTTTTGCTCAAAGTATCTCCTATGAAGGGGATTATGTGTTTCGGGAAGAAAGGGAAGTTGGCACCGAGATATATGGGACCATTTCCTATTATTGAGCGGATTGGACCGGTTGCGTATAGGCTTGGGTTACCGGAGCATTTGCATCGGATTCACGATGTGTTTCATATTTCCTCGCTAAGGAAATATCTTAGAGACGATTTGGCTCATTCTCACATTGCCTTGGAGGACATCGACCTCCATCCTGATAGCTCCTACGAGGAGGGGCCGATTGCTATTTTGGACCGAAGTGAGCGAAAACTGCGGTCAAAGATAGTTTCGTTAGTGCGTGTTCAGTGGCGACATCATAATGTCGAGGAGTCCACATGGGAGCGAGAGGATGAGATGCGCGAACGTTATCCAGAGTTGTTCTTACCAGGTACTTTCTAGTTCCGAATTTCGGGACGAAATTCTGTTATTAGGGGGGAAGTATGTAATACCCCGTATTTTTATGATATTTATTTATGGGATTAATTGAATTAGATGTGTATTAATTGGAAATTAATCCGGATTAAAATACTAGCGAGATGCGAGTTGGTATTTGATTATAATGTGTATATATGACTATATATGAATATTGAATTATGAAACTTGTCGTGAGATTGAAATACGGAAATTTGGAAATTTTGTTGAGACGCGTGTAACAGTCGCGTCAGGAATATAATTATTTTAATTATAAAGTGAATTTTATTTTTATTAACCGTATGGTCGTTTTGAGTGCGCCAACGCGTCCGGAAGGGTCGAAATAGTCAGAAAATACTAGCCGGGGGTTTAGTTTGGGTCCCGGGGCATTTTTAGGGCATACCGGCAACCTATAAGGGTAGTTTGGTAATTTTGGATTTTTGGGAATTAAAACCCACGAAAATTAGGAATTAATATCTGATTTGGCAATTACCCACTAAACCCACTAATAACCTAATGGGCTACGGACGTTATTGAAATTAGTTCCAAAAGAGTTCCTAAGGCAAACCCTAGCCACCATTGTCACTTTGGAGAAGAAGGCTTGTAGAGAGAGAAGAGAGGAGAATTCTGCAGAGAGAGAGAGAACCATTCATCAGATCGACATCAAAATCAGAAATACACATAAGGCAAGTGGTTTAATTTCATTTATTACAAAGAATGTTTCTTCCATGTGTAGGAAATTGACAAAATTTGTATTGTTCTTGGGAGTTTGATAAAAACCCATTAATTGGAATTAGAACTTTATATTTTGATGAAAGGATTGCATGTAGAATTGTGTTAGGAGGATTAATCTGATGGAAATACACCTTGTTCATAACAAAAACGGATTTAATTATGACCATTGGTGATTTTAAAATTTTAGGGTTCATGTTCATGTGATTTGGGGATAAATGGAGGGATTTGATGATTCAACGATGTTTAGGAAGGATTGGCTCTATATAAACGTTAATATATGACCTAAGTATGTTTAGGAATGATTAGAACCCATGAACGATTGTTGGATTGATGTTTAGATGAGATTAGAGGTGAAGAAAAGATGGAGAAACGAGTTAAGGAATTTCTGGGCTCGAAACTGGCCTCTCGTTAGAAGACCTACCCAGGTCGTTCGAACGAGCTCGTTCGAACGAGCTTCTAACGAGTGGACAGTTTGCCTTCTAACGATTTGAATGTTCGTTCTATGACTTTCGTTCGAACGATATCTCGTTAGATACCCAGTTCGTTCGAACGAACTCTCGTTCGAACGAGACTTCTAACGAGCTGACAGTTTAGGATTTTTAGCCTGTTTTAATCCCGAGTGTCCCGTAACCTTGTTTATATGTAGAGATAACACTTCCTTGTGGATTAATTGATATATTTGGGATATAATGAGGAGTAAAACCTAGAAATGTAGTTTGAACCTAAGGGAAATTATGAATTTGGACGTGAGTGTCTATTACGATGCGAGAACTATTGATGGCCTAAATAATTATATTAACCGGGAACATATAAATTGTGTAGCATTATATGTCGGTAAGAGAATGAGGAGTGTACCAAAAATATATTATGGTGATTACTAAGATGTGTGCATACTTAGTATATGTATATGATTTTATGTGTAGGACATACCTACCATACTTGCTATCACGGGAGGTTTACGTTCGCTTAGGGCCCTCTAATACTTGCTATCAGAGAAGGACTTATTGGGATGTTAATAAGTCTGCTGATCGTGGGAGCGTAGGTATGTGCGTGACCCATGTGATGTGACTGTGTTCGCCTCCATTGTTTGTGATTGTTGTTATCTGAGAACGATTCCTGAGAGATTCGGAATGCGTGATCCTTATGTACGTGATGTACCGGGATGGATAGCAGAGTATGTGTGCACCGTAGCTTAGTCTCGGGGTGCTTGTATTGTATATTTATGACGTGAATAATATACACTTAATTAATGGGAACTTTCATGTCAGTATTGTGAATATAATTAAGGTAATGTTTTGAGAAAACATAACGGGTTAACCGATAGTGAATTGTATTACTAATTGAGAATCTGAGTTTAAGTAAAGCCCTCTATTTAATTGATAACGCTAGAATGTAATATGGGAATCGAGTAGTAAGGGGTAGAACTTATTACGGTTTGGTTAGATATGTATGTCATTTAGATGGGTATGGTACGTTAGGAGTGCACATGTAGTCGAGAGGTGAGAATTTTATGTGAGTGCACGTCCTAACATGTATTTTGCATTTAATGTTTTAATGTTATTAAAACACTTGCTGTTTTTAAAATGATTTCCACTTTCGGGCTCTGACCCATTTGCTTTCAAATCTATTTTTGTGAAAACCATTTTAGGTGCCCAGCCACAAGGACACCATGCTTAGGATTTTCATTCAGGTGACGAGCTGTAGCTGATTGTGGAAGTTACAGGACTTTGCTTGTAGACGCTTCATCTGTCTTGACTCCATAATTCAACATTTATCAGTTGTAGGGCATGTCGCCCATTTCTTTTAGAGGCATTGCATTTATTCCAGCTATTCAGACTTCTGTCATGTAATTAATTCAGGATTCAGACTTGTCATATTATTTTCAGTTGTGGGATTGTTGTGAGGAGTTTTTCCTCCGGACTTATTATTATTCCGTTGGTTATTCTATTTCTTCGTTATGGGAATGGTTGTTATTCTTTCATTATTCTTTTACTGTATGTTAACCAGACTTAAATTAAAATTTGGCAACTTACTTTTTAAATACTAGGTGGTTAGTAATCATTAAAATGTTTTCGACAGTGATGCTATTAACTGAACCAACTTGGCATTTTGTATTGATTTAATAAAGGAGTAGCTACCCCGTATTTAATTAGTCGGGGTGCCACATCAAAGTTGCTCCCCGAAATTCCTCTCTGATTGTCCCCAAAATTATGATCCCAATGGTCCTTTTTATAGGACAAGTGGTGAGGTATTTGAGTTGTGGTGGGACTCTTTCTGATTGGCCTAATAGTGTTGGTAGCTATCTCTCCACCTCTTTAATCTTTGGATCGTGATAAGGGACGGAATTTCCCCCCACTCGAAAACTCTTATATTTTCTTGCTGAACATGCATGCCGAGTTTCGTCCAAATCGGAGAATAAAAATTTCCGACTTTTTTACGATTTGCAAAAACAACATTTTTTCGAACGACCGTAAAAATCAGCTTTTTTCGCGCTTTTTTTGAATTGATCATCAATTTGCACCAAATTCCATCATTATCTGCAAAAATTTCACTAGGCAACTTTATTCACAAATTAGCACAAGAATATTATAAAATTATCGAAGTGCCCATTTTTTACTTAAAATTGCCATTTTCAATATGAATTCAATCATTCTCGCATTTTTTTCCTCCTTTTAATAAAATAGTCCTAAGAAATTATTAAATACACTAAAATGGGAATAACAAAGTATAAATTTGGGTATAAAATATACAAAATAATGCACTCATCAGCTATTGTGTTTGCTTTAAAATTATGGCGTCATTATTTATATGGTGAGGTATGTGAAATTTTTACTGACCATCAGAGTCTTAAGTATTTATTTACTCAGAAGGAGTTGAATTTGAGGCTGAGGCGGTGGATAAAGTTAATTAAAGATTATGATTGTACAATTCACTACCATCCGGGGAAGGCGAATGTAGTTGCAGATGCTTTAAGTAGAAAGGCTTTGGGTAGGTTATCTTACATTCAGTGTGCTAGAGTTTCCCCATCATGGAGTTGATATTGATTGGAGTAGAATTAAAGCTAGCAGATGGGGACAGGTTCTTTGCTGATGTAAGTGTGAGGCATTTGTTAGCTACCCGTATTTGTGATTTGCAAAGTCAAGATCCTTTTCTTGAGAAAAAATGAAAAGATGTCCGAGATGGTAAGTCTGAAGATTTTTGTATTGTGAATGATGGAATTTTATTGTATAAGCAACGGTTATGTGTGCATAATGTGGGTGGATTGAAAGAGGAAATTTTAGATGAGGCTCATAATTCCATTTATACTATTCATCCTGGTAGTACTAAAATATATAAGGATTTAAAGGATCATTATTGGTGGAATAATATGAAGAATAAAATAGATGATTTTGTTGCTAGGTGCCTTATATGTCAGCAAATGAAAGTGGAGCATCAGAAACCTACTGGTCTGCTTCAGTCATTGCCAATACCGGAATGGAAATGGGATCATGTAACAATGGATTTTGTGGTTGGGCTACCTCGATCTCAGAAGGGGTCAGATTCGATTTGGGTAGTGGTGGACAGATTAACCAAGTCAGCTCACTTTCTAGCAGTCAAGACTACGTATACAGTTGATAGGTATGCTAGATTGTATGTTAATAAAATTATTCGATTGCATGGAGCACCTGTTTTTATTATTTCAGATAGGGACCCTAATTTTACATCTAGATTTTAGGATAGTTTGCAATATGCTATGGGTACTAACTTAAAGTTTAGTACGACTTTTCATCCCTAGACAGATGGGCAATCTGAAAGGACAATACAAATTTTGGAAGATATGTTTAGAGCTTGTGTGCTTGATTAGGATGAATATTTGACTTTGATAGAATTCACATATAATAATGGTTTTCAATCTACTATTGGTATGGCTCCATACAAAGCATTGTATGATAGACGATGTCGTACACCGGTATATTGGGGTAAAGTTGGTGAAAGGAAGATAGAGGGTCCAAAATTGATTGAAGTCACCACTAAAAAAGTGAGGATTATTCAAGATAGAATGAGAACAGTTCAAAGCAGATATAAAAGTTATGCGAGTAAATGATGAAAAGATCTAAAATTCCAGAAAGGGGATTATGTGTTTCTTCGGATATCTCCATGGAAAAGAGTTATGAGGTTTGGAAAGAAAGGGAAATTAAGTCCACGGTACATTGGACCTTATGAAATTCTTGAGAAAGTCGAGACGGTTGCCTATATGTTAGCGTTACCCCCAGACTTAGCTCGATTACATGATGTTTTTCATGTTTCTATGTTAAGAAAGTATGTAGTAGATCCTTCACATGTGTTAGTGGAATAACCTATTGAGTTGAAGGAAGACTTGAGTTATGTGGAAGAACCACTTGCTATCGTAGATAAGAAGGAACAAATATTGAGATCAAAAGTGATCCCGCTTATGAAAGTTGTGTGGATAAGGCATTCCATGGAAGAGGCTACATGGGAGAGCGAGGATACCATGAAGATGCGTTATCTGTATTTGTTTGATTCGGACAACCAAGGTATGTCAATTTCGGGTACGAAATTTCCTAACAGGGGGATAATTGTGACAACCCGAATATAATTATGATTAATTATGCTTTAATAATGCTTATATTATGTGATATGGATAATATGTTATTAGTATATATAATGTTAAGTCATTATGTTTAGTCTAACCCTACCTTCATAAAGAATGAAATATTGAATTAGTTAGAAATATAAAATTTTGAAGTTTTCGGTAGGAATGTTCATGTTTAAGACTAGTTTTGACCTTTATAACATAACAATTGACTTAAGGAGAAAACTAGATAGTTGTATATATATGAGTTAGGTTTGTAACACGAGAAACAGTGTTTTAAACAGAGGTCCGACCGAGAAGTTATGCTGGAATTACAAAGCAGGGACGAATTTGTCCATTCGTTAAATGATATTTCGTCTTATTAAGCTAACAAATGGTGGATTTTGATTGGTTAAAGAAGGAGGTTGATTTTGGACGACTTTAAAGTCTTTAAATAAGCCCATCCTTCAGCATAACTCAGCCATTAAAGATTTTGTCTTGAGAGGAAGAGAGAATTGGAAAGTTTAGGAAGAAAGTGAGGAGAAAATTTGGAGAAAAATCCGTGGAAATTACGTAAGAGTCTCGAAGGTAATCCTAACCCCAAATATTGTTGTTTTTCTTATATTACTGATTTAGATGATAGAAATAATCATTTGTTTACTAAACTTTCATCCCTTAATGTATATGTATGGTTAGATGCAAGTTTAAGTTAAGTTGAATGTACAAACCCTTAAAATTGCTTCCTTTAGTAACCTTGTTTATTCAACCTTCCATATCTTTTTGTATACTTACTGGAATTAATTAATTATAATTGGAGATTAAAATAGACTCATATATGTGTGACATATCCAAAAATAATGTGAAAATACCAGGAAATGAATCTTGGGTAATGGTTTGAAGTTCAGGTATGAAATCTTCCCCAAGGGTGAAAGTATGCATGCCATGTGTTCTATTTTTTGCTTGACATAGCAAATGAACCTTAAAAATTATGAAACTTTAATTTTTTTATTGTTCAATATGTTTACTGATGTTGGGTGAAATATCATAGAAAGTTATGCTTTAGAAAAAATATGAAAATTCTAGGAAATTGAATGAACAATAAAAGAATCTATAGGGAAAATTTGCTATGTAGTAAAGAAACGGGCCTATCTTGCTATAGGAAACTTGAAATGATGTGCCGTCTTTTGTATTGGAACCCTAATATGATAAGGATTGATTTACCAAGAAGAAATGAATGTATGTTTGGTCTATGAATTGGATATGCCAAATATATTAACCTGAATTTTGATGGAATTTCACTTGTAATAAATGATTTGAATATAATCATATGATGCTTATGAATTGAGTTATTTTTGAGATATTCCTTGGATTGTTGATATTCTTATGGTGATACTAATAGTGTAAGATTGATAGGAAGGGAAGAAAAAATGGTTGAACAAGTGCCTTACAAAAGAAAAGAAAAAGCCTGATAAGTTGCTAAGGTGAGTGTACTTATGATTGTTTCATATATACAGCTATATGAATATAGCTCTAAGAGCAGGATTTATTTGAATACTTCGATATTCAAGGATTGGTTGGATATTCAAATCTCCAGGATTTATTTGGGTCTTATGATCCAGGATTGGAATTGGACAAAGATCCAATGATTTGATTTGTTTTATGACAACGATTTGTTGAAATTCATGTTCGAGGACTTGTTATTGCCAATGGGCAGAATTATTTGGATCTTATGATCTAGGATTTGTTATTGCCAATGGACATAATTATGTGGATCTTATTATCCAGGATTTGTTATTGCCAATGGGCAGGATTGTTCGGATTTTATATCCACATATTCGATATAAAATTGTTATTTCTTTGTAGGGAAGGAGTACCTCATTAAGCTTAATGCTTACGGTTTACATTTTAACAATTTCAGTTTTGTACGCTGCCAGCTAGGATACCATATGATCGGTAACTTTGAGAGTTGTATCGTTGGAAAGAGTTGGGGTTTAAATATGGGGATTTTATCATTATCACACTGAAGATTTTAATATACTCACACATTGTATATATTGCGTCAGCATGGATTGAGTTGATGATTGTAAAATTTTATCATAGTTAATCATAATATTGTATGTCCGCTTAATTATGACTCTGATATTGATTTCATTATGGTATAAGAATAATATTATGTTCATTATGCACATTATGCAGAAAAAAATATTGATAAATGAATTATATTTCTAATGGGCTCAAGATTATGATCCAATTATTCGAATAACAAATGATTAGTATGGATATTGGGTTTGGGGTGTGACACAGTCCATCAATGAAGTTCAATTCTCTAAGTGGTTGTCAAATTCAATGGTCGTGAAAAAGAGCAACGAGAAGTGGAGAATCTGTATAGACTTCACTGTTCTAAATTGAGCATTCTCCAAAAATAGTTTTCCTTTATACAAGATAAATCAATTGATTAATTCAATCCTTAACGATGAAGGTATGAGCTTACGCGATGTCTACTCAGGGTGCCATTAAATCCCATGGTTCACCTTTGACCAAGAGAAGACCTCCTTCATCACCATATTAGGATTGTACTCTTACATGGTGATGTCTTTCGGATTAGAGACTTAGGATAAAGATGTTCAAGCAGCAGTTGGGAGAAATGATGGAGGTATAAATAAATGATATGCTTATGAATATAAGGAAAAAATAGGACCATCTTGCAGACATGGAAAGGATTTTTGAAGTCCTTCACTATTACCGAAAAAAGATTAATGCAACTAAGTGCTCCTTTGGGGTACAATCGGGGAAGTTCCTAGGATATTTGGTTAATGAAAGGGGGATTGAGGCTAACCTTAACCAGATCGAAGTAGTAAAAAAGGTGCAACCTCTAAACACTATAAGGGGGTGAAGATGTTTACTGTCATGCTCTCCAAAATCAACGGGTTCATTTCAAGGTCTTTGCTTTTACATTTAGTCCTTGTATTCTATTTGTGCGTAAAGGTATTTATCTTGTTGCGACTTTTCTTTAATATCCCATACTTATCTTTGAACATTCTAGTTGGCATCATTTTTCTATCGCATCATAGTTGGTATCTATTGTTCTTTGTGTGGATTAGTTGTTCTTGTGATACCAAGTTTCTTTGTTGTTTCTTGTATCACTTTACACCATTTCATGATATACTTCTTTTTCCTTTATACATATCCCTTATTTAATTTAAGGGGAGAATTGTTTTAACTTGGGAGAAATTAGTTGTTTTATTTACCTTAATCTTGGTCTATTCCGAACAAAAAGGTTGAGACATGGTATTTAACTCTTTTCACGCGGGGGAAATCTATTACTTAGGGGGAAAAACGTCATTTCTTATGTAGATATTTTTAGACAAAGGGGGATGATTTTCTTACGCAATTTATATTTTTTATATTCTCTATGCGTTTTGTTGTGTATTTAAGTGTGTAGGTTTACAACCATGCGATAAAGTTTTAATGGAAGCAAAGCTACTCAGAGTATGCGTCAGTCAAGCATTCGTACTTTTTCCTTTTGGGTTCAGAGGGAGTCTTTTTTTGATGATCTTGACGTTTGTGTTTTTATTTTTGATTTTGTCCCGAAATAACCAAAGGGGGAGATTTGTAAGAATAAATTCCCAACTGAGTTAATTTGTATGTATTAACTTAATTTCGGACAAAACACTTTGAGTCATAAGGTAGAAGTTATGTTTGTGATCTTTCAAGCCTATGATGTGTTTATTGAAGACATATCGACTAAAATAAAGAGAATACATTCATGTCGTGTTTCGTGCCATGTTTCATCATCAACGTTCCAAGGATCTCTCAGGTATAAATTCTTATATTTTGTCGAGCCTTAGAAATTTTATTTTTTGATAATAAGATCATTTTAAAAAGTTTTAAAATGAATTTATAATTTTTAAAGAAAAATATTTTATTCTTGTGCGCGTCGTGGATATCCTTCACTTTTTTGGCGTCTTGATAAGTGAATATTTTCTTAAGGACTTTGATATAATTGGAGCTACCATATTTAGCCTTCTCGGCATCCTGATGAGCTCCAACCTACTGTTAATCAACACAAACGACATTAGTATTAAGACCCGTCAATTGCTCACGACTAACTCCAAATTATCATTATCATCTTCCTCCCCAATTAGAGGGGGGGGGGGGGGGGGGCTATTATATGCTCCTTGGAAAACTAGAATTCCTCTGTAATGCCTATCTTGACAAGGGCTCATGCCAACAACTCTTAAAGAACACTTTCCTTAGGTATCCGATCTGCTCTTGGGTTTTGATGAAGGACTTATCACAACCACGAGTGTTGGCATTATTCATAGCATGTACAACTCCATCTAGGGCCTTCTCTGCTAGACTTGGCCTCATCATCTTCAGTCTTGGCATTCTTAGCCTCAACCTTGCCTTCTCGACATCATTTTTGGCTTTCTCGATAACAACGACTAGGGTGGCGAACTCATCAATCTTTTTCTAGAGAGCACCCTTTTCAAACTCCAAGCTCTTGACCTTCTGGTAAAGTTTGTCTTTCTCAGTGATCGTAACCTTCCCAGCCGATCGAACAACTTCTAGATCCTTAATAGCCTCGCCCAAGGCTGCCCCCACGTCTTAGGAGGATTACTTTAGCATTGTATCTCTCTCCAACAACTGGTCGTAGTCTACTATAAACTGTAAGATAGAGAAGATAAAGAGGCTAGTAAATTTAAAAAAAGAAGGGACGCAAACGTAAAGGCATACGAAATGTCAACTTCTAAAAGATAAATTGTAGTTGCCATGTTCCACATACCTATCATAGTATAAGGCGGAAGCAGCAGTCCTATTAATAAGAAAGACAACCGAACGGATTGAAACTTGAGCGAGGTTAGGGCGATCAACAACAAAATGGGCAATGGCCTCACCCCTTTCAACATCATTTCTCCACACAACAACCAATAGGGGAGGAGGATCATGATCCTTTTTCATCTTCTTAGAAGGGGGATACATGTCCTTAGTGAGGGAATCCCTAATATCCAAGGGGTTAGCAAACCCCCTACTTCACTTTTCTTACTCGTTGGCCGAGCAAGCTCTTTATCTTTGCTCATCGGGAGAGCATGAGCAACTTTTTTATCCAAATTAGTACCAATCAGATTCATAAATTTTTTCTTGAGGCCATGGTGCCTAAAGAAAATTTATCAGTTGGGATAGATGAAATGTCCAAAGACACAAAGGAAGAAAATGTTCCTTCCTCATTTGCTTCCTGCTCGTTCGAGCCTTCAAATTTGGAAGCCTCCAGAAAGTCAAAATTGATTGTGATGGCCGGTGTTTGGTAGATTGGCCCGGAGATGAAGGAAGTAATTGAGACCTTGTAACTGACAAGAACGACAACCGACTTAGGATTGTTACCAATTCCAATCCTCTACTAAATCGCCCAAACTCTCCGAAGTTTAGCAAAATTAATGTCCTGGGCTAGGGGAGGTTTCTTCTTGTTGTTAACTGTCAAAAACAAAGAAGAATATTCTCAATCAATCAAAGGAAATGGAAAACATAAAAATCAAAGGCCCAATTATGACCTAACTTACTCCTTTCCCTTCTCGAGGACACATTGTCCCTTTGTATTTCTCGCCTTCAGGATGGAGGGAGTGTTGCTAATTCTTTACAATGACATCATGATCCTAACAGTCTTTATTGGAATCAGGAAATTTCACGACCAGGGCCCGATTTACCACCATAATCTTTAAATTATAAATATTTTCATGGGTCGATGCCCATTAGTAGCAGTATTAAATATCATCGATACCAATATTGGTCCCATGCAATTCATTAATGTGGTGTACTCCATTAACGATCCTCCAAGTATTTGTAGTGACATTCGCTGGGACCACATCGAATAATTGACAAAACTCTAAAAATAACCTATTTAGGGGAAAGGTTACCTCACATTCAGCTATGAAGATCGAAGGCAACCAATGACCTTCGGGAGACTACATAGCCTAAACTCTCCCTCTACTAGTTCAACTGTGACCCTCTGAGGGATGTAATCATGTTTGAAATTTTCTATGGCGTTTTTGTTAATAATTTATACCATTTTCAAAGGATGATAGCAACTCAGAGAAAGAACTAAGGAAAAAAATTGAGAAATGCCAAAAAACAACAAAGGTGGAGTTAAGTGCGCTTACAGTGAAGTGAGAAAAGTAAAAAAACCTTATCCAGAAATGAGCGGGTTTTGACAATAAAGGTAAAGAAAGGGAACGATTATTTGTGATGAGAAATGTCTTTATAATTATAAAGGAGTAATTATTATTTGCGTGTGACGACTATCGAAGTGACGGTCGTAGTTCCCCACGTCGAAGTAAAGGCACCTTATTTATAAGTGTGCCCTCCGATAAATGCACAAAGACTTCAGACAGTTTTCAACCACTAACCAAAGGAGGAATCCTGCTACTCCTACAGAGCACAAAGAATTGTCAAGCATCAACAATCGACCTAGGGACAAAGCCCAGCGACCTCAACGAGACCCTGTATTTTAGGGGCAATTGTGAGGTTAAAAATTATGTTGGCACATGCTCGGTCATGTGCACCTATAATTAATGAAGACTTTGGTCTAATTATAATCCTTTAACTCAATCACTTATAACGGTTGATCATAATGGAGGATATGTCCAAATTCTTACAGATAGCCATTAACGGGGATTAAGACTCTCTCATGCTGCCTTATAAATGTAAACCCACCCCCGTATAAGAGGGGTATGTATCGTTGTAACATCGAGCAGTACTACAAATCTGTCGACCCGAGTTCTTGAGCAATAAAGAATAAACTCTCACACCCCTAGACATAGGCACATCGTCAAACCACGCACATATTATGTTGTATATGATATCATTATTTACCGCCATTATTGTTCTTGTTTGGCTTCTGCCTATTTCCACCTACAAAATCCATTTCGGTATTCATAGCCTTTAGCCAAAGCTCGACATCCTTGCCTTACAGTGCCTCATTATAGTTATCAGGATCCAGTTCGTATTCCTTCGAGACTTTATCGAATTGTTCTCTAAGATACACTAACTTATCCGGGTGACACCTGATTCTCCCTCTACGACGTGGCTCCACTTATGGTCTAGTATAAATAACACATGTATCCCGATCATCGATAATACTCTAACTACATGTAGGTAGTATATTATGGATATCAGGTTGTACTTCATCCTGTACCGATGGTCCTGAAGTAGTTACTTGCTCTTGTAAGATAATCTTGCTCCTAAACTTATGCTAAATTATATAATCTTCCTCTAAATACCTAACATTTATGATAACAAACAGTTTTCGATCTTTAGGATCATATAATTGGCCACCTTTGGTTTCTTTAGGACAACCCACAAAGAGACATACATGTATCCTTGATTTTAACTTCCCTGGCTCTTTTCGCACCACATATGTCGGGCAACCCTATATCTACACATGTGCTAGACTTGGTTTGCGCCCAATCTATAGTTATATGGAAGTTGTTGAGATAGATTTAGAAGTAACTAAGTTCAATAAATATGTAGTCGTCTCCAGTGCATAACCCTAAAAGGAATTAGGTAGATCCGAACAACTCATCATGGATCTAGCCATATTCAAAAGAGTCACGTTCCTTCTTACGCCATTTTGATATGGAGTGCCCAGTGCAGAAAACTGGGTTGTAATACCCAACTTCAATTGATTAAACTCTCCTAATAGGTATTTTTCTCCACCATTAGATTGTAGAGTATGGATTAGTTTACCGTTAAAATGCTCCACCTCAACCTTGTACTCTTTAAACTTATCAAAGGCTTCAGACTTGTGGTCCATAAGGTAAACATATCCAAATCTCGAGTAATCATCGATGAAAGTGATGAAATACTCACAACCAACTTTATCCCAGATAGTAATATGCCCACACAAATCACTGCGAACCAATTTAAATACATCTTTAGCTCTATAGACCTTAGTTGTAAACAAACTCTTGGCCATCTTACCCTTTAAGAAGGATTAGTAAAATGGAAGTGCCTCCACTTATAATGAACTCAATTATCCATTTGAAAGCACTCTTTGTATCCTTTTTGGATTGATATGACTTAAACGTAAGTGCTAAAGATATGTTTGGTTCAACTTGGAAGGTTCTTTTCTCTATAGGTTATCTCCATTTAAGTCATTCATTTAAATATTAAGCAGTAGTGGTGAGACGTGTCTTATAATATAAAGATCGTTTTCTAATGTATCAGAACAAATATGAGATTTTCCATCTTTTTTATAAAAACTCTTTTTTGAGAAGAAACCAAGTATCCATTCATCACGAGCTTACAAACCGAAATCAAACTTCTTCTAATGCTAGGAACACAAAAACAATCTACCACTATTAACATATTGTCTCACTAAAATTTTAAACTAATTTTTTTACTATTACTACTACCACCTTGTGATGATCGCCCATGAACAAAAATATTTCTCCCTCACTAAGCCCTGTGGTTATTCAGAACCCTTGCAAAGAATTACAACATGATTTTTGGCTCCCGAATCTACATATTAAGTACCAGTAGATTACACAGCAAAATATGTATCAATGATATAGGAGAAATTATCGTTTTCATTATTCTTTGCTAAGTAGAAGGGGCATTACTTCTTCCAATGTCCTTCATGTTTTCATATATAACAGTTGCCTTTCAACTTCTTATTTGATTCTCAACGCTTAAAGTTCTTCTTGACCACTTTAGGTTGTGCCTGGGACTTCCCCTTCTTCTTGTTACCATTCGGGACATAAGAAAGTGGTCTTTTCTTAACAACTTGAATCACAACCTTATGCTCCGCAACATGGAGTTCCTTAAGAAGTTACACCAAAGAGTTATCAAATATGTTAATTGAATAGTTTAGGCAAAAATGTTTAAAGGACTCTGGAAGTGATTGGAGAACCGCGTACTTTAACATTATATATTTCCACGTATAGTACCTTATTTATTTCCATTTCCATCATTCTGTTATTAACATTATCTTTTTCTCGGAATTTACAAATAACCACGTACTTTAACGGGCTCCACACCTCTGGCTATGCACCATATGCTCTGGCCAGTGATTTTGAGTCTTTCACCCCGGGGCTCCGGGCCCTTGTTAATTCTTTTTCGATTGCTTCTCAGTCCAAATTAATGTTTCTTACAGTTTTCTAAAATGTCCACATTATTCCACCGTTCTTATCATTCTTACGGTTCACATTTACGTTTCACACCGTTTTGCTGCCACTTTACTCATTTCATCCATTTGTCACAAAACTGACCGATAAGGTCAAATGAGGAAATCCAACCACTAGGATCCTCTATTTTCTCAAAAGTACCATTTTTCCATTCATTTTTCCAACACGCTGTTAAAATCATATTTTCATTATTATAACATCAAAAATTCTTATTTTAATATCAAAAGACCACACTTCAACATTTTAAGACCACACTTTATCATTGTACTTTAAGAAAATCCCATTTCTTCATATTTCTTTAACGAGAAATACATGTAATATTTTGAAGGCCATTTTTCCAAAATGTCCAGTTTAGTGTTATATTATATGTTGTCTAAACATCATTATTCCTCATTTTATCAACATTTTACAACACATTTAGGGGATGAAATTTCCAACTTTCATATTTCATCTCGAAACTCATTTTAATATTTATCTATTATGTTTATATGTCCTCTACTAACATACTACAAGATTCTACGCATGCGAGGATGGATTTCAACCTAAAAATCCAATAATATGAGTTCTAAATATGATATTAATACGAAGTTATATTTTATGTTCATATTCCCCATTTTTCAAGATTATAATAATGGTTGTTCTTCAAAAATCCCTTCAAGTTTAGTTTTCTTTAAAACTTGCATTTTTCATAAAAGAAACTTTAAATATACATACTAGAAAATAACTTTGCAAGATTATCTACATTATAGCATGTATCCTAACATGTAGCTTAGGTTTTAATCTTAAAAACATAGTGAGGATAACCCTACTAGTTTAAAGAGGAGAAACTGATGACTTGAAAGCTCCTAAAATTCCAAAAAATCCTTAAAAAACCTCATAGTAACTCTAAAAGCTCCAAGAAATAGACTAATTTCTCTTGAAATCTCCAAGAATAATTCTTCAACCCAACTTTTTCCTTAGGAAAGGATTGAATGGGTCTTACAGGCTTGAAAATGGCTAGAATAAGCCTTGGAATGGAGGTATAAGCCTTGAAAATGGGTGGAGGAAGGTTATAAATGGAGGGAGGGACACGAAAATGGAGAGAGAAGGGTTGAAAATCTTATGGAGAAGTGTTGGAATGACCCAACTCTCTCTCTCTCTCTCTCTCTCTCTCTCTCATTCATAACCCCAAACCCTTTAGCCTTTTACCCTTTGGTCCATAAAAACCTTTGATTCCGTTTAATTTTCTCCATTGGGAGTGTGACAGCTCAACCGATCCAAGGGTTCTTATCGCGACAACACATAAAATTTACAAAAATTTAATTTTTTTCAGTATCATTCGAACGAGACTAGACCTCATTCGGACGACATCACATCTCATTCGAATGGGATTCTAATGAGAATCTAACGAGGCTGGCAAGGAGAAAAAAGGTGTTTTTTTATTCCGTGGTCGTTTGAATCAGCCGTCGAACGACAGAGCTTTCTCATTCGAACGACCTATCATTTCATTCGAACGATCCAAATCTTTTTTTATTTAAATTTTAGGCCATTAAATCCCATTTTCATTACACAAAGGCCACAATAATAGTTCAAAATGGACAACCATCTATTACGTTAAGTCCATGGCGAATAGACATGTAAATTACAGGGGAAGAAAATACAATATCGAGCATGTGCGTCATATCTATCCTTGCGATACGATTCTGATCCTCAAACATATCCCCGAGGTTTATAATCTTGTCGTTAGTAGTAAACATGTGTTGATGTTGGTGTTCCAACACATTAGTAATAGAGGTTAGTTTGTATCAACAATCCATCTGATCATCCTTTTGCTACCTCTGGTAGTCTTGGACATTCCCTTCGGGTGCCCCTTCCACCATCTTGGCATGGTAGATCTCAATCAAGACAAACTTAAATTCCTAAGCAATAAGAATAATGTTGAAATTATATTTCCATTAAATATAGTTCATTCCAGTTTACGTATTGTCCTTTAAGAGTGAAACAAGTGGGTTTAATGAAGATCCCATTTTGAAAACTGAAAATCATAAATTTTGAAAAGCGAATTAATTTCAAAATAAAAATGTGATAATTTAATTTCTATTTATTCTTAAAGTTTCATCCCTCACTTTCATTTCAAATTAGAAACCCGTCGAGCATACTAGTTCCCTTATGGAGTGAGATTTCTTATGGGTAGCTTAAATCACCCCACCACGAACTAGATAGACTTTCATCTTTCAATAATGCACTTGGAAATTTTAGGATCCTCTGTCTAACATAATTGAATAATCAGCGCCTTTTGATCCCACAACTAATGATAGTGAATCCATGGGGATGGATATCGTTAATCTTGTTTAAGCGTATACCACCGGCTAATCCCCTGAAATAGAACCCATTCGTGATGGACTTACCTATAGGGGTAAATGACCTCACCTACATTATAATTATCGGAGTTATCATTTAAGACTTTTAATGAATCCTTAATGCCCTGATCAATTCCATTCGCGGGGGGTGGGGGGTTAGCCTAACTGACACAAGAAATTATTCACATTGGATTCATACAACACCGATGGAGATCACTAGATTTATGTTGAAACCCTTCTCCCACTTAGTATTTTAAAACTTGATGGTTCTGAAAAATAATTTTCAAAAATTCCGAAATTCCGAATTAAATCCTTGGTAATTTTTCAGTTTACTTGCATAAACTAAATAGCTTGATCTCACATTTTAATTTTCAAAATAGAAACAATAATACAAATTTAAATTAAGATAATCCGGAGATTTTAATTTAATTCGCACCTTAAAATTTATTATTGCAATTTAATTTAATTTAGAAAAGAATAAACTAACACAAAATTTTGAAAAAAATCAGTGATCTAGGTCGGTCTAAAAAAATAAACCATGTTGTCCATAAAATCGAGTTAACCCTAATTATCCAATTAATTATCACACAAAATCATGCAACTAAAAATAATAATGAGACATTGGAAATAAATACATAAATGCAACATAAAGTAAAAGGACAAAAATGCCACTTTCCATCATAGCCCAAACTTTTTCCTTCAAATAAAACTCTTTAAGCCTTATAATCCTTGTCGAAGAAGACTTACTTATAATGTAAAGTCCAACTTGAAGTAGACTTCAATCCAAATAAGAGTTCTTGATGATCTTTTCGACTAGAATTAGTCCATTATGGCATGGGGAGAATGATAAGGATGAGCTACCATGAAAGCCATTGGAAAACACCACAAAGAACAAACCATCCTTGATCACTTCGCCCATAGAATAGTTACGAACACTCTTAAGATCTATTCAGACTGTCGGATCGGTCCGACCTTCTTTAAGATCGATCCGAATCTACTGTGTTGATAACTTCGTCTTCTATACGGGATTTGCATGCAAAAATAGTCATAACTCATTCGAAACTTCATGGAACGCCATGAAACTTTGTCCAAAATCTAAAACCTCATATATACGTGATTCCAAGCAAAAAGAAACATTATATCCTCTCACTGAAATAGAACCCATTCGTGAAGGACTTCCCCATAGGGGGAAACGACCTCACTCACATTATAATTATCGGAGTTGTCATTTAAGAATTTTAATGAATCCCTAATTCCCTGATCAATTCCATCCGGGGGGGGGGGAGGAGGTTAGCCTAACTGACACGAGAAATTATTCACATTGGATTCATACAACACCGACGGAGACCGCCAGGGTTTCACCCCACTTAATATTTTAAAACTTGAGAGTTCTGAAAAATAATTTTATAAATTCCAAAATCCCGAATTTAATCCTTGGTAATTTTCCAATTTACTTGCGTAAACTATATAGCTTGATCTCACATTTTAATTTTCAAAATAAAAATAAGAATTCAAATTTAAATTAATATAAAATCCAAAGATCTCAATTTAATTCACACCTCAAAAGTTATTAATGTGATTTAATTTAATTTAGAAAAGAATAAATTAACACAAAATTTTGAAAAAAATCGGTGATCTAGGTCGGTCTAAAAAAATAAACCATGTTGTCTATGAAATAGGGTGTCTCTAATTATCCAATTAATTATCGCACAAAATCATGCAACTAAAAATAATAACGAGACATTGTAAATAAATACATAAATGCAACATAAAATAAAAAGGACAAAAATGACACTTCCTTCAAGTAAAACTCTTCAAGCCTTATAATCCTTGTTGAAGAAGACTTACTTATAATGTAAAGTCCAACTTGAAGTCGACATCAATCCAAGTAAGAGTTCTTGATGATCTTTTCGACTAGAATTATTCCATTATGGTCTGGGAAGAATGATGAGGAAGGGCTACCATGAAAAGCCATTGGAAAACACCATAAAGAACAAACCATCCTTGCCGACTTCCGTCCTTACGGGATTTGCTTGCAAAAATAGCCATAACTCATTAGAAACTTCATGGAACTCCATGAAACTTTGTCCAAGACCTAAAAAATATGAACTGTGTTTTTCTCACCCCTCTCAAACCATAATAATGAATTATATTACTTAAATCCCCAACTTAAACCAATATATACCTATTTAGGTGGTGGTCTTGGGCCAAACTAGGCTCGTTGAGAATTTGGGCCTACCTAACCACCCGATTATATAGACTATACTAGGGACCCAAGACAAATAATTAGATTGACTTCAAAATAAATTATTCTAAAGGAAAAATAATCGCAAGGATGGTTTTAATAAAAATTGCAACACCAATTTTAAATGTGGAAGCGACTTTTAAACCGATATTATCTTTTTATCCTAAACATGCATCTATGGTGATAAAACAAATAAATAAAACAAACAAATATGGCAAGGCCAAGTTTTTGGGAAAAATCCCTGCAGGGCAGAAACCTTTTATTCCACTAATAACTTTCAAATCACAACTTACAAACTTACAAGTGAAATACAACATCGCATTTTTACAGAAATCCACAAATATCGCAGCCTTCAAATCAGCAATGATTTTCTCGAGAATTATAATGGACCGCAACCCTCCGTGAGTCTCAGCCTTCGTCTTTAACATTGAATCCCCCCAGTTATCACAAGTCAGAAATGGAGATATTCTCCACAAAGGTGTATGGAAAGATACAAAACTTTCTAGGATTTAAAGAATCCACAAGAACAACATTCAAGGATGTTTTTTTGTGAATTAAAAAGTGTGTTGGAACACTAAAATTTGAAGAAATTTTGCATCAGATATGAAAAAAAAAATTCGTAAAGTCTCAAATATCTGAAACACGAAACGGTATTTATAGGAAGTTCACAAATTTTATGGCGGCGCATTCGTTCGAATGACATCACAAGGCCGTTCTAACGAGATGGTGATCTCATTTAGACAAGATAAGTCTCGCTACTAACGACGTAAAAAAAACAAAATAGTGAGACGTCGTTTGAATTTCACTACTAACAACATTGAATCTCACTACTAACGACATTGAATCTCATTTCTAATGAGATTTAAAAATAAAAAAATTATTTTTGAAAAAATAAAAAGCCCTGTTCGTTTTTGATAAAAAATAAACATTCCAAACATTATTCTGTAAATTAATTCAAACTCTATATTATTTCATACCTCATTAGTATGTCGAGAAGTCTTCAAACTTGGAGATGCTTGAGTTCGATTCGTCTTCTCGGTGCGTGATGATCTGTAATGGGATACTCCAAAGTTAAATCTATGCTATGAAAAATGATAGAAAAATTGTTCTTACAAATATTCCCCTTTGGCTATTCTGGTACAAAACAAATAAAATAACCAAACACCAAACTAAAATCCAAGTTACATATGACAAAAATCCTAACACCTTTCTTAACCCTAGAACGGAACGACATATGTCTCTTTGTCTTAAAAAAATTCTTTTGCCTAAACTATATCTTCATCCACGTGTCTTAAATATTATGAAAGGGAAACCTACATACATGAGACAAAAACATATACCTTTGTGACGCATCGAGTTTGAAACAAAATATAATTCATAAATAAATACTCCCCTATTATTCAAACTCTTCAAAAAACTCCATTTTAATTTTCTTCCCCCCTTTATTTTTATCCGAAATAGATAAATAGACAAAGAAGTAGAAATAATGAACATTAAGTGAAAAGCATCACGACAAAGAAAAGATACCATCACAAAATATTTAAATCAAGCATGTGTAATGATAATCTAAAAGGCAAACACAAACAACTATTTTTGAAAAATTTTAATTTTTCTAAAAAAATGCAAATTTCACAAATACAACAAACATACCATATATAATATATGCAAAATATATCAAAAAAATTCGGCACACATATATATGTATAAACGACCACAAAACATGACACAAAATATATAAGCTTTACACACTAGCATAGTATCGACGTGTCCAAACGTGTGGAATGGAATAAATGGGTGTGAACTAGTAACAAAAGAATTATAACCCAAACACTCAAATATGTTCAAGAAGTTCTAATTGACCGCAAAACTTTATCAAGCTAAGCTTTAGCCTCAAGTGACATATAAATTTGAACTTAATGAACAAAACAAGCATAATGCATACAAGCCTATAATATTAATGATCCTACAAATCAATAGCGTCATGACAGAATAAGCTTAACTAGGATACATTGTCATTGTGCAAACCCGTTGATATTTCCATCCAAACTCCCTCAAAATATAATTCTTTTCTTTTCTTTTGAATGAACATATCAAACTAAACAAATTTGGCCCCTATTTGGTATAGTATTCTTTTTATTGCCTTAATTTTTTCTTGGGCTGTTTTCAAACGGTGGCTTTCACAATGAGTTTGTTATACTCTCGCAGCCCTTTCCCATGAACACTCATAATTTTTTTCATATTAAATAGATCCTTACGAGCAACGATTCTTACATGCACAAATCCTCCATAGTCAAATAAACATGTAGATGATAAAATTGATAGAAAAACATCTAACCAAGCTCAAATGTACATCATGAAGTCAAAATACAATAAACTCGTGCATGTGTGTGTGTGGAGGCATAAATAAAGTCAAATCCATAAAGCAAGTCAAGTTCGAAACAACTTAGTAAACATGGTTAAGAATAATCTAAGCATCTAAAGTAAAAACGAAATGTCCTAGCCACATGTAAATTGCGTAGTGAATTGGATTCAAACACACCAATATGCCACACCAAATGTGTAAAACTAAAACACACAAAAATCCATGGACTCGTGCTTTGTGGCAGCTTTGATGGACGAACTCATGCGTTGAACCATAAAGTATTGATTGAAGATTGAAGACGCATTAAGGCTTATGGGGATCGAGTCATTGTGTAAGTCATCTGTCAACTTGTGTAGTTCCGTATCATAGTGAACTGTTTGACAGTGTCGTCCGAGAATTTTCTCTTTGTGGTTTTCCTCGTACATCGACGTGTTGTGTTGGATTTATTTATTTTATCTTCTTTTCACCTAGATGCATGTTTTATATTAATACCTAAGAGATTTTGGATTTATTAATTTATATCTAAGAGCTTTTTAATATAAAACATCTAAGAGTTTTTATAAATATATAAGAGCTTTTTATTTATATCTAAGAGGTTTTTAAAATAAATAATCTTAGATATTCATCTTCTTATAAAAAGCTTTTAGATATTTATAAAAAGATACACGTTTATAAATAAACATGCATGTTTTATCTTCTTATCACTTAGATGCATGTTTATAAATAAAAAGATATTAAAAAGATGCATGTTTTCACAGTCTTGGAGGCACTCTAGATTTATTTATTTATTTTATGTTTGTAAGTCACCTAAAAGATATAAACTTGAAGAGCTTGCAGGTGACTTAAAAACTTATGAGTTTAACATGTTTACCTCCAAGACTGTGAAAAAGAAACAAAAAGGCATTGCTTTGAAATCCCCAAAGGAGGAAAAACTTATTCCGGATGATGAATCTGACCTCGAATGCGAGGATATGGCCTTAATAGAAAAAAAATTCAAGAAATTTCGCAAACTCTAAAAGCAATCAAAAAATGCTAAAAGGTTTGAGAAAAATATACTCAACAAGGCCGATCACTTCCTTAAGAACCGCAATGAGAATTTTAGATGAGTCAGAAAGATGTTACGATTGTTAGGGTTATGTCCATAGGTTAACTTAGTGCCCCACAAAACTAAGGAAGGTGGGTAAACGACCAATAACGTATAATGCTACCTTTAGTGATAGTGATCCGAAAGAGGGACCCAATTTCTCCATCGAGCGCAACTTCACCGTATTCATTGCTAGTCATGTGAGCTTTTATGAAAAATATTCCCATTAAGATATTTCTATTCATCACACTTCTGAGGCCATAGTTTGTGGATCCCAAGTGAGTGATCGTCAAGAGAATGGAGACGATAGTGAGGATGAAGAAGAGGAGATGAGAGTTAACTCCAAGTTTCCTTTCGTGATTTATGGGGAAATGTTTAAAGTGAAGAAGGCAAACTTGAAATTGGAAGCTAGGTTGAAAGAATGTGCCGTAGAGAATAATGATAGTTTGTTGATTGAGGATCTTAGGGCATGTGAGAGGACTCTTTAAGAGAAGATAGAATATGTTAAAGGTGAGAGAAAGTTTTCGTGGATTGATGGAGGCCATAAAGAAATATCTTCGTGAGTTTGAGGAGTCTAGATATTTACTCGAGTCGAGGATAATTGATCTTGAAGAGAGATTCAAAGATTCGAGTCATGTCAATTTTGATTTGGAGTCTAGGTAAAAAAGGTTGGATAAAATATTAGGCAATGTCCAAATCAAATATGACAAGTGCGGAACTGGATTCGATGATCGAAAGGCTTACACAACCCAAGCCAAGACTATGCATTTGAGAGAGTCAAGTAGGAACGTTAGGAAATGTCAGCCCTTAGGTAACACCCCTCACCGTGTTTTCACTTGCACTTATTGCGGTAGAAAAGGTTCCGTTAGGAGGTTTTTCTATGATATTAAGAATGGCCCTAAGAAGTATAATAATAGAGTCACCAATGTTCCCCAAACTCGAGAGCGTCACGTTACACCTACATGGGTTAAAAAATTGGATTTGGAGACTTTACATATTAGACTTGTTAATTCTCGTTTTCTTGCACATAATACTTCACATATTATATCTTATGGGTGATTGCTTGCATGTTTACATACACTAATTTATGCTTCATGATATATCTGCTTTCTAGTTGTATGTTGTTTGTTTCTTTTGTATTTTGGAGTTTTTTTTATTGAGTCATATTGAAAAATGCAAAAAAATTGTTCGTCTTTTGAGTTAGTTTGTTTTCAAAATTGGTATTCTATTTTGAATTTATTTATAAAAACTCAAAAAAATTATCGATTTTTGTGTAATTTAGTTTTACACATTTGGTGTGGCATATCGATGTTTTTGAATCCAATTCATTCCCTACATTCCATATGACCAGGACATTTAATTATGATTGCCAATACTTAAATTGTTCTTAAGTATGCTTGCATGGAGTTGTTTAGATTTATTTTATGGCTTCAATTTTGTATATGCCTCAAAACACACATGCACGAGCTCTTTGGATTTTAACTTCACATGTATATTTGAGCTATGTGAGATATTCTCCCATCAATCATGTCATCTACATATTTTGTGACTATGGGGAATTTTTGCATGTAGGATCCATTACCTATGAGATTATTTTTTAGTATAAATATATGATGGTGTACGGGAAAGGTCTAGGAATTGAACAAATATCCTTTGCGGGAAAGCCATTCGACCTCCCGGACGTTGTTCTGTATGCCTATAGGATATGGGGAAATTCATCCACCCAAGCACCTTTCACTTTCTCCAGTTTTTTATTCATTTCAAAGAGCACCGTCTTATTGGAGGACTCATCTTACCCATTACTTTGGGGGTAGGCCACCGGACTTTAGTAGTGCATGATATTACGATTGCTGCAGAAGTCTTAGAATGGTCCACTTCTAAATTGCATTTCATTATCAGTGATGATTGTTCTTGAAACATTAAAATAAGTCACAGTATTTCTTCAGATAAATCTGATCATATCGGTGTCCTTTGTGTTCGCCAAAGGTTCATCCTCTAACCACTTGGTGAAGTAATAAATGCCGACCAGGAGATACTTACGATTTTCTAATGTTATAGGTAGGGTATCCAAAATGTCCAATCCCCATTGAGCAAAAGGACATATACTGGTCAGTGACTTGAGGTCACTCGTTGGTTGGTGAAGTATGACAATAATTCTTAACACTTCTTGCACTTTTTAACAGATGAGACTGTATTTTCTTGCATGTAAGGCCACCAATAACCTTCTTTAATGGCCTTGAATTTCTAAGACCTTTCCTCCATGTGACTTCCACATATTCTGAGATGCAACTCATATAGTACTTGGTCGACGTCGCTTAGATGCACACACTAGTGGCATGGATTTGTGAAATATCACTTGTAGAGCTTCCCTTAGGTGATAAATAGAAATGAGTAGCTTTCACCTTCATCTAATAGCTTATCTCTTGTCGGTAGGCATTGTATCCTCTCGTCTCGTAAGTATGCTATGACTAGGTCCATCTAACTGGGAGCTTTTTGTATGGTAAGAACTTGTTCGGCGATCTTTGTCCTCGTGATTCTTGGTCGGGAAATGTATTTCACCTCAATTGTTCTTTTAAATTTGGAATCAACGGCTCAACCCAAAGTGGCTAAAGCATCAACAAGGTTATTATTTCCTCGGGGGAACTATTAGATATGAACTTTCTTAAACTTGGCAACCTGGACCTGGGCGACCTGTAAGTATGCTAACATTCATTCATCTCTGGCATTATAGTCTCTCTATAATTAGTTAGATACCAACCTTGAATCATAAAAAGACGTCAAGGTGACTTGCACCAATGGATAGGGCCTTCTTCAATCCGGTAATGATGGCTTTATATTGAGCCTCATTGTTGGAGGTCTTAAAGCCAAGTATTATTCCTTTCTCGCGCATGGTATGCTATGGAGTTATAAAGATGATCCCTACTCCTGCCTCTTTTGAGTTAGAGGCCCCATAGACATATAGTGTCCATTTGTTAGGTTGGTCAATATCCTCGTCATCGACTTAATCAATATGTTCCTCTCCGTTGGGTTCCTGCCCTGCGACAAACTCAATTGTGAAATCTGCTAACACATGCCATTTGATCACAGTTCTTGGTTGATAATGGATATCGAACCTTCTCAGTTCCACCGACCATTTGGACATACGACCAGATAGGTCTGCCTTTTTGTGGGATGCATTGAGTGGAAAGGAGGTGATAACTATAACCGAGTGGGCTTTAAAATAGTGCTTCAATTTTTGTGAGGCGATCACTAGATAGTAAGATAGATTCTATAAAATAGTATTTTAATTGAACTTTTTTAAACATTTCGATCAATATTTGAATATACTGAGTTATTTTTGGTGGGTGCACGTTATTAATCAGCTCAATCTGGTCGAGATTTGGCTCGATTCCTCTTTGGTTGACCAGGTAGCCCAGGAATTTTCGGACTGTACTTATAAAAGAACATTTATTTGCGTTGAGCTCCATACTATAGTACTTGAGGGATTCAAACGTATTCTCTAGGTCTTGTAGATGGTCTCTCTTGTGCTCGATCTTGACGAGCATATCTTCTATGTAGGCCTCTATAGTGTCACCCAGTTGATGTTTGAACATCTAAGTGAATAACCCTCGGTAAGTTTCTCATTTGTTCTTGAGCCCAAATGGCATGCTTGTGTAGCAGTACAAGCCAAGGCTAATATATTGAGTTCAAGGCTAATATGAGTGATATAACAAAGATGTCCTATGATCACTTACTAAAGTTTACGCAATTCTCGAGTCAAAACAAACTTTGAAAATCATGCTCAAGTAATACATTTGAATAATGAACTCAATTAATGAATGATCAAATGAAATAATAGAGAGATTACCAACGACTGTAACGTTTTCAAAGAGGAAGAATAGTATATACACTCACAAACGATGAAAGGTACAAAGCTTACTCGGTGTAAGTATATACAATGCAACAAAAGATTACCGGGTTATAAAAATCTTAAACCAAATCAATAGAACAATAAAAGTGCATGTGCTCAAGGGATTAAAGTTTAATTCATGAGGTTATTCATAATATCAATAATTAGGACTAAAGTCTAATAACTTCTAAAATCGAGAACACGCATCATTAGGTTGTCAATTGGATCGAGCAATTATTAAAATTTATCATCGGAAACAAAGGCAAAATGCCCCAAAAAGGAGAAAAAGGAAAGAAAATCTTTTTGAAAATTTTCAAATTTTCTAAGAAAAGCATATTAAGTAACTAACATGTGAGCAAAAATATGGACTAAATACAGAAATGGATAGAATATCCCACACCCCCTAACTTAAAACCTGACATTGTCCTCAATGTGAATTAAGAACCAAGTTAAAAAGAGTAAAAGAGAGATATTACCCAAAATTGGAGCCATCCCCATAAGAACAAGTCCAAAGAATCTACAAAATAAGTTAGTACCGAGCATAGCAAAAATAAATAACAAAAATTTAACTAATTACATTAGACTAAATTAAAAAGGGAAGAAAAGATAAAAAGAAAGAAAGAATAAAAAGCTAACTATATACAACCTACTATTTAGGCTTCACACTAACTGTACACTAGAAGTCTAAATAGTTGAGGGTCCACAGCAAAAACGATTTGACTTTGGAGGATAACCGGTGTACCCTCACTCTTAAGCATGCCTTCCGAAAAATATGAATTTCGTTTGAATAACGGAAGGCATGTGTAAGGCGAAAGAAAGGAACCATAGTTAATTAAAAGTTTTGGAGGGACAATGGGGGATTTGGATTGAACGGGTGACAAAAACATGTGGGGACCGAGAAAAGCAGAATATCCTCCCAAGGATTATGAAATTGGAATGGGAGGTGGCGCACATGAAGGCAAAGATGCGTTCATGGAAAGCGACTCGAGAAAGTACTCCTCATCCGTGAAAAGGTTTAAGACATTAAAGTTTGTAACCGATTCATTGGGTACTTGGGATGGTGTGATAATAGAGAATGAAAATGGGGAGGAAAGAAATTCACACTCAAGAGATGAGTCGTCATCGCTTGAAGATTGAGTTTCGAAAGAAATAAGATCATTTTCAATGAAATGTTCTTCTTTGGGGGCCAAAGAAGAAATTATTTCATTGCAAATAGATATTACGTCATTTTCATCCTCACTTTCAATATCTATTACGCAATGAGAAAAGTCGACAATGATTTGTTCCAAAGTAGGCGCAAAGTCCTCATTTGGTTCAAAACATTCCTCGACTTCAAAAGTCTCGGAAGAAAAATCGTCGTCGGATTCAAATAATAAATCCAATTCATGTTCCCATAAACAATTTTCTTTTCGATAACAATTTTCAATTTTCTCATTCTCAAGCACATGCAAGCCCTCACCGAATGTCATAGGCCGAGGTGCGAATTCTTGAAAATGCGAACTTTGAAAATTACCATCGGACTTAAACTTAAACTCATTATTATAAGAATTTTGAAAACTATTGCAATTCGTTCAAAATTCATATTATAAGGAATTAGAGGCCCAAAATCATTATCATCATCATCAAATTCCAATAACCCAAGTTTTGACTTTCGTTATACTCGCCCATAGTCATTTTTGAGTTTGTAAATTTTTGGGACTCTAAGTATTGACCGAAAGTCATAGGATTATGAGCATTTTGAGAATTATAACAATTATTACCGAAAGAATTGGAATAAGACATGCTTACCCCAAAAATAGCTCGAAGTGGCAAATTCCACAAAGTAGATGTGTGCGGGAAATTCAAGCGCAAATGTAAAAGTCCTACAAAAATGTTAGGCAAATAATACAAATAGAAAGAAAATACTACGAAATACTAAACCAAATAAATTCTAAAACAAATAAGTCCCTAGGAACGGCGCCATTTGATAGGCAGGGTTTTACCGCGATGCGAGAGTCACCTACGCGCCGATCGTTTTGAATTCGGCTCACCCGAACTATATAAAAACCTAAACTTATGACTACACTCAACGAGTGAGTATAACGACCAAGTCCGGGTATCGAAATCCATAAAGACGAGTTGCTAGAATTTATAAGGTTTAATATTCCTAAATAAAAGTGTAAGAGATGATTATACATAAAAAGGAAAAGATGCACAAAAGGGAAAGATTAATCTAGGTGAGTGTATTTAAACTAGATTAACAAAGCGGTAAAAACTATAGGTTGCATCGAATATCCTTCACCCGAGTTAATTAGTATAAAATGGTTACATGGGTCGACGAGTTATTAAGACCGCATCTCATTTCGACAGTTAATTAAATCAAGAGTTGTCACACCCCCAAATTTGCATAAAAATCTAACACGATTTTGGTGTCAACAAATACCCAAAAATTATGCATGCAAGGTCGTAAGCACAGAGCATACATGATATACTCCGTCAAATCTCCTAGGCGTAATAACTAGGACAACGCACTCGAAATAGACCCGTAAAACTCCATCACTAAAGCATAGCAACATGTCAACCCGAAATGAGTTCAATCCGATACAACCTAGACTAAATTAGCTAGAAAGCATGGTAAATAACATGTATTGAAAGAAAGCAGGTAAACCGAATTAATTAAAGCAATAAATAGTAAGAAATAAATAACTACAACTAGTTATCCAAGCATGAAATTAAACTACAACATTGGAAATACAACTAAATTAATAAACTCACATACATCAAAGTGGGTAAAACACCCAAAGGAAATGGAGAAGAGAAAAGCTCTCCTTACAAACCTTAAACTAATGTAAAATGTAAGATAATGAAAATAGAAACCAAATTTTGGTTTATATCGTAAGTGGAAAAGAAATAAAGGAAAAAGAAAAGAAAAGGAGAAAAGCACAAAATATCTGGTATACGCGGTTGACCGCGCCTTCGATTAAAAGCACACTGTCTCCTTTCCACAAAAAAACTTCAAACCGCGGTCGACTGGTACTCTATTTCTCAGCCTTATTTGGTCCATGAAGAGGGGGGAAAGGTTGCAAATGGAAATGGCCATAATTTCCTCGTTCGAACTCTAAATGACGCAACGTTTGCGGCCACGCGACGCTAACTCAACGAACTATGCATCCGTGGAATTTCCATGAGCCGGAGAAGAAATATGAATTGACTAAAAAGCCCTTGAATTAGCATCCGATGATGGAACTTCTTCGAAATGCAACAGTTCCTCACTTTCAGCGTTCCAATACCTACAAAAGCACAATTAACCCCTACAAAGCATGCATATATTCAAATCCAAGGTTGTATGGTTAATGAGCATAAATATAGGCATTAAGGACCGTAAAAGCCCTAGAATGCATAAAGATATAGGGCGAAAATATGCAATATTCGATACGAATATGGTAGTAAGACATGAAGTTTTCTCCTGATTGGTACCGAACAACGGGATTTCGTAATACCCTGAGTAAGAATCCATGTAACTGATCTATGAACGGCTTGTTAAGGCATCAACCAACTAGTCAATTTTTTTGTAAAGGAAAGTTATCTTTGGGATAGGCTTTATTCAGGACGATGAAGTCTATGAAAACTATCTATTTTCCAATACTCTTTATGATGATGACTGGGTTAGAGAGCCACTTGGGGAATTAAACTTCTTCAATAGACCTTCCCTCTAGAAGTTTTCTCACTTCTTTTTTCATAACATTTGCCTTCTCGGGGCTGTCCATATCCCCATCTATGTAATTGGTGGGAATGGTTTGTCCACCTAAAGTTGGTTGCACATGACTTCGAGATCAATCCCAAGTGTAGCATAAGGCTACCAATAGAATACCCCAATAGAATACGTAATTATATTCTTTGATAAGAGAGATTAAATCTTTCTTTTTATGATCAATAAGTGAGATTTTGATTAGAAATTTCTTTTTTGGTTATGAGTCTTCGAACATGACTTCTTGTAATGGTTTCATAACTTAATCTATGGGGGCCACCCTTGTATCTTCCACCCTCAATCTTTCGTATCTTAGATATTACTTAAACAGAGTATCCCCATCCCTGGTCGCCTCATCAGTGATAGATTTCTCTTTCTTCTTCTCTTATTTAGGCATACTAGAAGTGATGAAGTATTATCGAGCAATTGCCTGATTTCGCCTTATCTCCATTATCCACTGGTCGGTAATGCATTTGAGCTTTTGGTGATACGCGGAGAGAACTTCCTTCAAGGAGTGAAGTTATACTCATCCAAGGATTACCTTATAAGGTGACTCAATATCCACGGCTAAGAATTTAATAAGTTTTGAGATGTTCCTAGTTCATACTAATAATGACACCTTTCCTAAAGGCATAGTCATCTTTGTAGCGAAGCCGAACAAAGGGATGATCACTTCCTTTAAATTTTCCATCTTAAGGTTGAGTTTATTGAACAATTTTAGGTACATAAACCCTGAGGATCTCCCCTGGTTGACTAGTATCTTGTCCAAATCTCATTTGGCGATTCTTATAGTGATTACTAGTGCATCATGATCTAAAATCCTGACTCAGAACATGTCTTCCTCCCTTAAGACTATATGCTTGTTATAGTCATTGACTTTTGGTTAATGATGCTTACCTGCTGAGGTTTTAGCGGGATTAATTTAGAAATATTCCATGACTGTAGTAACCTTCTTCAATTCTATCCAAACAACATTCCCTTGAATTTGGTTTAGACTCGATGCACTATGGATCATTGTAAACTCGTGTCCTGTTTCATCATGGTCTAGGACATTATCAGGTTTTTGGTCGTGATCCACAATGGCCTTAGGGCCCTTGTTCTCCACTTAATTATCTAGATGGCTTACCTAGGCCAATTACTCAAAGTGGGACTTGAGTGATTTGTAATTCTCTATTTTTGCCCATGCTCCTTGTGATATGAATACCTTAGGGTATTATTTCTCTTTAATGGATCTCTTCATAACTTCTGGTCTAATTGAAGTATTTTTTTATCTTTAATCTTACTCAAAGTCTTTTAGATCGATTCCTTAAGCCTTGATTGGATTCGACTTATCATTCCCTTTAGACCCTCCATTATGTTTCTTTCTCTCCTTATTAGGGGTGTTTTCATTGTCGTCATTTTTGGTCGTCTTTGGCCGACCGTTGTCATGCTGGGCACCAACCAATATCTTCTCCACTTTAGCATACTTTTTAATTCTGGACAAAAGTCATCAATATTTTCGGCCTCTTTCTCCATGAGAGAATGGTGCTGTATAAAGTTAGTCGGCAAGCTGATTTTGAATAAAGCCATAACCATCTGCTTAGAGAAATCCTCTATTTCGTTATACATTTCCCAATACCGTCAAGCGTATTCTTAAAAGTTTTTTTGGGGTTTCTTCCTCATGGCGAGGAGTGAGTTCACCCTCTTGGAATGAGAGATGTTGGTTATAAATCACAAAGTGAATGCTTCAGTGGGCTATTTGAAGTTAGTGACCAACCTATATGGTAACTTTTCGAACCACTTTTGTGTAGTATCCCCCAGACTGAAAGGGAATATACATCATATGAGGGCTTAGTTGTTGCTCCAGAGAGTCATGGATAATCAGTACCAACGAATATAATCTATGGGACCAGTCTTCCCATCATAGATTTGAATCTTAGTATAAAGAATTTCTCCGGAGGTTCTCATTTTTCAATTGATCTTGAGAATAGATATCTGACTGATGAGGTATCTTCTGCCCAATTACTTAGTGGATCTGGACCCACGATGAGCACGGTGCTCGTTCCTCTCTCATTGGATAAGATTGTGGAAAATATTTTTGTGATGTTCCCCTTCCTGGTTTATTCTTTTTAGCGAACTTCCATGCCTAAAGCGTGCCTGATAGTGACATGAGCTCCTTCTTTGACTGAGAGTTTTTCTTGCCTGAGGCCTGGGTGTTCGGGCATGACGTTTGCATTTGTCACCATAGAGCTCTTGATCTATTCTCTCCAAAAATATTGCAAACGGGTTTTTCTTTCTACTGGAGGCGCAAGCAGTCCTCTTGATAATAAAGTCTACATTCATAGGTGTTCTACAAGCTGTGAGATATGGGTAGATCTCGGTGACTGATTCATTTGTGATATGCTTATATCTCTCCATATAGATATACTTATTGAAATGAATATTGAAAATGAGATTTGATTGAATATTGAAATAAGATTTAGCCTAAAGGACCTCTTTTATTAATTGAAATTCATATTCAGGTTAGTGCCGGTGTGTCCTAAATAAGGAGTCATGATGAACTAGTTCGATTTACCATCAACTCCTGTGGTATAATATGGTAGAAGAACACGGTATTAGAGTGTACTTGGCCAATAAAATGAAATGATTGAAAGACGAAGATAATGCATTTGATTTGTCGCATCTGTTTTATACCGAGCTTTTTATTTCTAATATATATTGTCTTTCATTTTATAAATCTGTTACTGCAAGTTCCTGTCTATACATGTATATGACTTTTGTTATTAATTGAATAAGTATTTATTTTTTGAAAACCTTGGAATATGTGGAGATTAAATTTCATTTAACTTTTAGCTAATGTAATATTAACAACAACTTTTTGGGAAATAATGAGACTTGTGGATTGAACGTGCAAGGTCTTTGCTGAAGACATAGCTTAAGGAAATTTTTTATTATAATTTTATGTAAAAACTTTTTTTTATCTTATAGAACATGTTTGTCTCTCTAGTAATTGGTTTTGAATTATGTCTTAAGTTGTAACACGTTGATACTGATGTGTTAGGCAGCGCCACAGGGTGTTAGTGAAGAACTAGCCACATATTTATTGAATTACAACTATTTGAGATAAATTGATTTGACATGTCTAGAAATGGTACGACATCACTAAGATTGCTTATAAAAAGATACTCAATTTTGCATCAAAATTTAGTGGTAAATAACTGATTGAGCTTAAGGTTGATCAAAGGTTCTCCTTTGGGCAAAGTTTGGTATTTTACATGGTGTATATAAATTGATTAAGTCATGCCTTAATTTTTCCATCCTTCTCAATCCTCCAAACTAGTTCCCTCAAAGATTTCGAAACTAAGGTTCGTCGATAGAGCACAAAAGCTCTCCCAGGTTCTGCCAGACTTGGTCCATCGCTGGTACTGAGTAACCTCATCTCAATATTACATAATAACTTAAATTTATGATACATCTCATAGATACATAGAAAAATCATAAAATACATATATAATCTATTTAACTTCCTCTAGACATCTTTTTCGATCTTCGATTGAACTTCTACTGCCTTTTCTTCGAAACAACTTGGTTGACTCCTCGCATTCCTTTGCGCTTCCACTAATCTTTGATGAATCCTTCTCTAGTTTATCATTTAGTTTCTTAAGGAGGAGTTTGTATCGAAATATAGGTTTATTTATAAGCCCCTACTACATTTTCCCCCTTGTAAGAAATTAATTATGTAAATAAGAAATTTCTATATGTAACACCTTAACCCGACGAATCACTTCTCAACACATCTTAATTCATCAAAAATTAGCTCGAAACAACTTGAAAATGATAGATCTTCATTTAAAATAACTTGATTTGTCAAACCTTTATTGGAATTAATTTGAACCAATAGACCTCTATTCAAGATAACTTGATCCATCAAATCGCTGTTGGAAATAACTTGAATTGAAATAACTTAACATATGGAAAGTAGGTACTGCACCTATGAGCAAGATCTATGCATATCTCATGCATTTAATCCAGCAGTCCAATCGTCTACTACATCTGTCATGTAACGACATGTGGCACCACGGGGTTGATTATGAACTACCTCGCGTCAATTAAACCATCATTTTCCCCAAAAATTCAAAACGCACATGGGTAATTGAATCGCCTAAAGTACAAACGACTAATTTTCCCCCAATTTCTTTTAATACACATCATCATCTTTATTTTGAAGTTTGTCATTTGTACCATTGACTTTCCATCCTCCAAGTTTTTTCTAGAGAGAAAGTTCTAGTGTTGCCAAAGTCTCATCTAAAAAACCTCCTTTAAACCCAATTTCTCTGATTATTTCTCACCGCCTCCATTTCTAAACCCTTTTATACTAATTTTTGTTGTGAAGAACTACCAATGCCATAAATGGATTACTCAAGAAAAACCATTGAAGTTTTTATTTAAGACAACGCTGTTAGCTGAGCTAAGCGCAAAGAATTATTCTTCTCTTAACGTCGCTCTCCCTACTTTGGGGAGAAGGATTAGGCTTCCTAAGGGGCTAAATTATTCAAAAATACCATTGAGGGTGTTGATAACCTACTTTGGTGGTGGAGGATATATAAACACCACTATCGGACAAAATGTCACTTTCTTCTTCATTTTTTCATTTTAGGCTTGATCGGGGAGATTTCCCTTATTCCCACATTGATTTGGAAGCACCAGGTGGATGACCCTGATACCATCTATTACACCCTGCGTTATTCTGGCATTGATCGCCACTAAATCTATATTAGACGTCACTAAATTAAATACCATTCTTAGCATGTGATAGATATTAGACATATAAAGTTTTCATCCACAAGATAAATAATCATCTGAATAATCATCCACGCGGTTATATAATCCATCACCATGCTAAACTCCAAAAAAATCCAACTCCATAATTTAGTTAAAACTCCAAATGGAAATCCAATAAAGCATCTGATTAAAACAATAAACAACTTTGGAATTGAATGGCCCAATAAAATCCATAATGAAGTCTCATAATATAAATAACTGAATAAAGGAAATATAATCTAATAAAGCGTATGAGTAAATGAACTTCAGCTGCACCTCCAAAATTATCTCCAATAAATCCTATGCAGCTATTCCAAAGTTAATACCTGAAATGTTAGTCAACGCACAGGGTCAGATCCCCGAGTATGGATACCCGCTACTCCTCCCAAATAGGGTCCTTAAACCCATACAATAACATTATACACAATAAACATGACAATAGAATATTTAAAATTAAACGAGATAAATTAACATACGATAGAAACAAATCACTAACTACCCATAACAAAGTCTATCTAAAACCTAAGTTCAATTATTTAATTTCCAATAACTCCATTTCTATTTATTTAATCAATTTACTCGAATTTATCATTTTTCTCATTTTATTACTACCAGCCGCGGTGCTCCCGTATTTATGTCTTACACTATCTCAGTTGTGGTACTCCCACTAGGATTTCATCATTTTAGTACGGGACTCACGCTTAAATCCCTTTCTCATATTATTTATTTGGTTGCGGGACTCCCGCTATTTTACGCCACACCCATTCCTACCACTATGGTCAGTCATCTCGTATTACTGTCATCTATGCACACACTCGTGAGGTTCCACGCACGACACGTCACTATAGCTCGTCAGCCCGCACATACATGTGACATCACACACACCCACGATAATATAGCCAGTCGGCCCGTTTAACCATCTGCCCTGCACATACACTCACCTCAAATATATTTTAATACCCGTTTTATTATCTTAGGTATGAATTCTCAATTTCTCATTTTTCTCATTTATTATCTCAAATTTTCCCCACCCCTTTCTATGTGACATGTAATCCTAAAAAAACTTTTAGTCCCATACCTAAAGGTATCCAACTCACCACTATTTTCTAGCCTATCATCTTGGAAGAAAACCAACTAACCAACACCACTTAGCCTCATCCCTCGACTCACTAATCCAAGGTACAACGTAAAAATTAGCCCACCCCCGAAATATCTATCCGTAAACCATCACCACTATCTAGTCCCATACCTAGAAAGCGACAAATACCCAAAGGTCTACTAACTAGTCTAATACTTAGAAAGCAACCTAAATAACGGTGAGTGCCCTATCCATCCATAACCCCTCCATTCCCGCGGTGTCGAACATAATAAAATAAACAAGTGGCATAAAGATAAATTTCCATTTGTCATATTAATTTCACCAATTTTAATCCACACACCATTAATTAATCAATTAATGTTCGTTTAGTCATAATATTAATTAAACCACACTTCTCATCAAGTTATTCAATAAATAATCACATGCATGTTATAAAGATAATATAACAAGAATTTTATACTATGCGACATCCATAATTTTTCCATTATTCAACATCATATGAACTATTAAATAACATCCCTATGTAAGAATCTACATACGAACACCTTAACGTCTACCTCACCCAAATCTCTACTCTAACGTGCAAGGTTTTGAGTCTTCATTCATATTTGAATTTTTTTTATATAAAAATAGTCCCCAATTATCTTCCACTTTCCCTAATTAATATTTCTCATTTATTTTAAGAAAAACACATGTATTTAGTGTGTAGGCCATAATTTCTACGCATAATACTAAGCGAAATCAATAGAGGTAACCATGTATGATATTTATTTGAAGAAATCTTATTTTGAAGATGTGTTCCTCGTGAAAATACGACAAAGTTTAGTTCTTGGATCAACTTGAGAAAACTCGATTTATCTCGACAAATCTTGAGTTGAAAGATGTGTAAAATGGGGCTAGGGTTTGTAGGAGGAAGAAAATGAAAATTATAAGGGTCTATTGCTCTTAGAGGTTGTGAAAATATGTTTGAAAAGTTCTAACCCCATATTAATTTAAGTGGAGAAAGATTAGAGGATTTAAGTGGCGTTAGAATCCTATTAAAACTAAAACAATTTTCCTGTTAGTCACGGTCCAGAAACATGACAAATAGTTAGTCACAGTTTAAGGCCGCGACATTTTTTCCCCTCGAGATTTTTTTGTTCAGGATTCTTCTAAACGACCCTAGACTTATATATACTCATATTAGGAGTCTTTTAAGCTAGCTTTTCGAATTCCGAATTAATTTAATTAATTACCGCATAAAATTACACGTTGTTAAAATTTTTTAGCATGGTCCATCTATATATATAATAAATATAAGAAAGGAGTTCTTGATATTAGGCTTTCTCATGCCACCAGCTTTTTCGAAGACTTCACGTTATCCCAAAATAATCCTGCTCTTCATTTGCTGGTCTCTTGTTGGAGTTTTACGACACATACTGTGGTAGTGTGGGGAGATCTTCTGATTTCCATGGAGGATGATTGTGAAATGTATGTCCTGGAGTCATGTTTCTATACCCCTTTTGATCCCTTCAGTATTTTATACAAAGGAGGAGAAGGAACGTTTTACACTTGACTAGCTTCTTCGTGAATGTATATGTGATTTCACGAAGGCTACTTTTGGCCAGTTAATCAAGTACTTTTACCAACCTCTTGTCAAACTTACATGAGAGTAGAAGACGCAAAAAGTTAAACCTGTTGATAATGTTGGTCCAGGTTATGGTGGTGACTCAGAATTATTTATTTACATCCTCTGCCTGCTCTCTTGATTTTTTATCCCTAGTAAGCCAAATAAATAACTACGTAAGGACTTGGTAAATATTTATATTAGTTATTTCGTGGAGTCAACATCCCCCTTGTAGTTATAACTCTAGATTAGTTATACACCTGGCTGGATAGATGCCATCTCGACATGGCACGCTCAGTTGTCCATCATGATGTGTCAAACTTTGCCAATGCTATATTGTTAATATGCTCCCCCAAATTTCTCCTGCTCTTGTGGGGATACCCTTGGTTCATCTGGAAAAACCAATATAACTCAATGTAATAAGAAACAAATCAAGAAGCCTTTCTTAATTTGATGGATGATTCCAATGTTTTGCAGCCCGTGCTTATAATGAAAAGACCAATGCTAAAAATGGACGTTCTTCAAGCCAATAGATTCATCTGTGAAAATTGTTCTAGGAGGTGAGGAAGTTGTTAAGGAAAACTTGTCTCTTGTTGTGGTTTTTCTAATTACCCCCAACCATCTTCCCTTTCACACTAAGTGGAAAGTTTAAAGTAAAGACTACAAACCACATAGGTGTGCCAGAAAATTTAATTTTGACCAAAGAATAACTAAACCTTAACATGATTCCTTGAGAGAAAACCACTCGTTCGTGACTGCCAATTTGGATTTTACTAGGAGGGTGTATTGAGGGAAAAACTGGTTCTTTCAGATGAGGAAAACATTAGGGATGATTTATTGGGTTGGTAGTTCTATCATTGGCCAACCCAACTTGAGTCTTTTGTGTGCTTTGTAACAAAGATGGACCCTAATTATCCCGACATAGAAAGATTTGGGGTGAATGAACTTGGTCTAAAAAACCTTTCCATAAAAGCGTCAATATTCCCACCTAGTCCCACCAACTGATCAAACCCCAAGGAGTTTCCTCCGTTAGCTCCAACTACTGAAAGGATAAAAATAACGTTTTACCGCCGTTGGTGGAACGAAAATAAAGGTTTCCTCTGCCACAGGTTCATTTAAAGGAAAACAGACCCAAAATCTCAAAAAAGTCCAAGTCCACCATAGGTGCCTCTAGCCCGGGTGGGATTCCTCTTGAGGTAACTCTCCCTCTCGATCCAGTTCTTGTGGAAATGGTGAAATTAATGGCATTTGATGTTCTAAGTAGGATGGCTCCCCCTCTTATGAGCCCAGGAAGTGTCTTAACCAATAGGGGTAGCAACTTACCTCTAATGATTTTGTTATTTCTCAAGTTCCACGTAAAATAGTTGATTTTCTTGAGCAAGCAAAATAGGTGTCTTCCTTCGCTACCCCCTCCACACGCAAATGACTTTGATAAAGAAATATAGTGCAACGCTTGTGGTCATTACTGAACCAGCTTCTTCGCCCTCAGGTTCTTCACAAAATCACGCTAGATGACAGGCGAGTTGAAGATGTGGTGGTTATTTTTTTTAGGTTAATCTGTTTGAGCCTCTTCATGAAGTTCACCAAGTAAACCCCCATTTTATTTTTTTTGCCCAAATAAAAAATCTCCAAGTTTTGAGTTGTTGTTTCTAATCGTAAGAAATATTTTCCTAACAATTGTTTTGGACCATTTTGAAGAATATCTTATCGTCAGAAGTGGAGTTCATGTCAATTCCTGATGACATGCCTCACCCAAAAGGTTCTTCTAGTGCACTTTTTGAAGAAGTTGTTATTCATACTTCACATTTTCCCCCTGTCAACAATCGAGCGAGTTTACACGAGACGTGCTTCCTATAGACGTGCCCCATTAAACATTTTCTGAGGTGGCACAAAAGTTTCCCATGGTCAATGAGAAAGTGTGTGACTCAGGTGGAACTGTTGAAACGTCAAGTACAATTCTCCCCCAGCTTCTCCTCAGTTAGCGCTGGTTGTGGTTTCTCAAGTTTTTATGACATGGTTAATTTGAACTTTAAACTTATAGGTTATCTCCATGCTTGTGATTATCAATGTTTGTTTAAATTTTATCTTTGAAGGTCAGACCGTGCTTTGGTCTTGAAGTATATGTGCCAGCCCTTATGAGGTATATTAATGAAGAGATGCTTCTTCGGAGCCTTATGAGGATAATTATGGAGTTAATTTCCCAGTGAGGATACCTGCTACTATGGTAGTTAAGGATAAGTTTGACCTTGTTCATTCGACCATCGTTAAGATATGATATTTGTGATAAAATGTTTATAACTTTTAATTGGCCTTCTCATATGTGAACTGACTAACTCGTGAAAGGTGTGTTCGTGTAAGGACACAATCGTTGTTTTCGTTTCACCGCGATAATACAAACAAACCTAAATTACGACTACACTTGCGATACAAGTGTAGCGATAAGTCGGGTATCGAAATCCACAGAGACGAGTTGCTAGAATTTATATGATTTAATACTCAAGAAATAAAAGTGTAAAAGATGAATTACAAACTAAAAAGGAAAAGATGCATAAAAGGAAAATGATTAATCTAGGCGAGGGAAAATAAAGTTAGATTAAGAAAGAGAGTAAAAACTATAGGTTGCGTCGAATATCCCTCATCCGAGTTAATTAATATAAAATGGTCACATGGGTCGACGAGTTATTACAAATGCGTCTCATTTCGATAGTTAATTAAATCAAGGGTTGTCATGCCCCTAAATTCGCATAAAATCCTAATAAGATTTTGGCGTCAACAAATACCCCAAAAATTACGCACGCAAGGTCGTAAACACGGAACATATATGATATGCCCCGTCAAATCTCCTAGGCGCAATAACAAGGACACGAACACGAAATAGACCCTTAAACTCCATCACCAAAGCAAAGCAACATGTCAACCCGGAATGAGTTCAATTTGGCACAACCTAGACTAACTTAGCTAGAAAGCGTATTAAAAATGTGATAAATAAAGCGGTAAATAAATGCGATAAAACTACACTAGAAAGCAACTAAATCAAAGCATGTAAACCTAAATTAGAAAGCATGTAAATTAACTACAAAGCAAGAATAAATGAAATACAAACTATATAAATGGAGAGGAAATATGAAAGTACCAATTACAAACCCTAAAGGGTGTCAATTCAAGAGAGGAAGAAGAAGAACTCTCAAATCCCCAAAACCCTAACCTACAACTCTCTAAAATCTAATATATCTAACTATATGTGAAAATAAAAACCAAAATTGGTTTATATAGTAAGCGGAAAAGAAATAAAGGAAAAAGAAAAGAAAAGAAAAGATCCAAAAAATATCTGGTATACGCGGTCGACCGCAGCCAGGGGGGTGGTCGACCGCGCCCATGGGCAAAGGAGCACTATATTTGATCCATGGCAAAATATAAACACGCGGTCGACCGGTATCAGAAGTGCGGTCGACCCGACCTTCATGTAAAAGCCCACTGTCTTCGATCCAAGGAAAAACTCAAACCCATGGTCGATCGGGCCTCAAATCGCGGTCGACCGGCACTCTGTTTTCTGCAATCCTTTGGTCCATGAAGAGGGGGAAAAGGTCCATTACGGAAATGACCATAACTTCATCGTTCGGAATCGGAATCGCGCACCGTTTATGGCCACGCGAAGCTTGTCAACGAACTACGTATCCATAAAAATTCCATGAGACAAAAATGAAATATGAATTGACTAAAATGCCCTTGAAGTAGCATCTAATGATGGAACTTATCTGAAATGCAACGGATCCTCACTTTTAGCGTTCTAATACCTACAAATGCATAATTAACCCCTGCAAAGCATGTATATATCCAAATCCAAGGTTGTCTGGTTAATGAACATAATTATAGGCATTAAGGACCATAAAAGCGCTAGAATTCATAAAGATAACGGGCGAAAATATGCAATATTTGATACGAATCACACTCCCTAACTTAAACATTGCTAGTCCCTAGTAATGAAACAAACAAAACCAGTCCACAGAGGGCAGTACAAGACGTATATATGCATCGAAATATAAATGCCACTTTCATAGGGAACACGATTGCATTTAGCATATGCAATAAGCCATTAAGCCCCTAGGTTACCCTAGTGCACGAGTGTCGTCTCGTGAGGGTTTTCATGGATGATACCCACAAACATCACACGGTTTCCTTAATATATGCCCAAACCAACATGCGAAAAGCCGAAAAAAGCGCAAAAGATTTCATACGCATTATTAGCACAATGAAAAAATTTAAACAAAAGTCCAAATCATTAATATTATAGAATGCACCTCATAGAATTGAAACATTAAAATGTGGGAGGGGAGAGAGCACATGCAAAGTGTGATTTGGCAAAAACTTAAATAAACCGAATACTAAATAAAGCAAGCATATATTCAATCCTCACGGGCATTACACTCATCAAGTGAATTCACTCGAAACAGGGAGTTAACACACGAAACATGCGGGCGTAAAGAGTAAATGTAAATGGAAACTAGGCCCCATACATGTCACAAATGAAGAATGCTATATATAAAATGAAAAAAATGTAATCTCAATGAAAGATACTGCATATTAAAGGAGGCGAAATGCATTTTCACAGATTATCAAAACTATTATGACTTTTGAATTACATCAACCTAAGATCACATAGGACTTTAAATGGGTTATAATGTAGGTTAGGCTAGGGTACGAAATGAAAGGGATGTATGTACGGATTCAAAGTGTTCGAAATGAAAACTCGGGATAGTGGAAAAATGCGGGCAATATAAAAATTAGAAAACAAATATACTCAACATATACAACTTTCTCTTTCTTTTCTTTTCTTCTTTTTCTCATTTTTCTCTTTTGTTTTCTTTTGCTTTCTTTTGCTTTTTGCTTTATCTTTTTCATCTCTTTTTCACTTTTTTTTTTTACTTTTCTCACTCTCACATGCCTAAATTGTAACCGCAATGCAACATCATTCAATTCCAAGTAACATTCTAAACAAAGGTATGGAAAGTGTATATATGGGCTAAAACTCCAATGTGGAGTTGGTATGGGAATTGGGTTATGATACTAAAGGTTAATATTTAGGCTCAAAGGGGGTTAACGAGGGTAACATATAAGGTGAGGTCAAGGTCAATAGGGGTGATATAACAAAGATGGCCTATGATCATTTCACAAAGTTTACGTAATTCTCGAGTCAAAACAATACATGAAAATCATGATCAAGTAATACATTTCAAGATATAAACTCAATTAATGAACGATCAAATGAAAGAATAGAGAAATTACCAACGAATTCAATGTTTTCAAAGAGGAAAGAATAATGTATACACTCACAAACGACGAAAGGTACAAAGCTTACTCGGTGTACGTATATAGAGTGCATCAAAAGATTACCGAGTTATAAAAATCTTAAACCAAATCAATAGAACGATAAAAGTGCATGTGCTCATGGTATTAAAGTTTAATTCATGAAGTTATTCATAATATTAATGATTGAGGACTAAAGTCTACTAACTTCTAAAATCGAGAACATGCAACATTGGGTTGTCTATTGGATCGGGAAATTATTGCAATTTATCATTGAAAACAAAGGCAAAATGCCTAAAAATGGAGAAAAAGAAAGAAAATCTTTTTGAAATTTTTGATTTTTTCTAAGAAAAGCATACTAAGTAACTAATATGTGAGCAAAAACATGGACTAAATAAAGAAATGGATAGAATATCCCACACCCCTAACTTAAAACCTGACATTGTCCTCAACGTGAATTAAGAACCAAGTTAAAGAGAGGAAACGAACGATATTACCCAAAATAGGAGCGATCCCCATAAGAACAAGTTCAAAGAATCTACAAAACAAGTTAGTACCGAGCATAGCAAAAACAAATAACAAAAAGTTAACTAATTACTCTAGACTAAAATTAAAAAGGAAAGAAAAAGAATAAAAAGAAAGAAAGAATAAAAAGCTAACTATATAAAACCTACTATTTAGGCTTCACACTAACTGTACATTAGAAGTATAAATAATTGAGGGTCCACCATGAAAACGATTTGACTTTGGAGGATGACCGGTGTACCCTCACAAACAAGCATGCCTTCCGAAAATATGAATTCCGTTTGAATAATGAAAGGCATGTGTAAGGCGTAAGAAAGGAACTATCGTCAATTAAAGTTTTGGAGGAATGATAGGGGATTTGGATTGAACGGGTGACAAAAACATGTGGGGACCGAGAAAAGCTGAATATCCTCCCAATGATTTTGAAATTGGAATGGGAGGGGGGGCACACAAAGGCAAAGATGCGATCGTGGAAGGTGACTCGAGCAAGAACTCCTCATCGACGAAAAGGTTTAAAACGTTAAAGTTTGAAATCGAATCATCGGGTACTTGTGACGGTGTGATAATAGAGAATGAAAATGGGGAGGAAAGAAATTCAAACTCATGAGATGAATCATCATCGCATGAAGATTGAGTTTCGAATGAAATAATATCATTTTCAATGAAATGTTCTTCTTTGGGGGGCCAAAGAAGAAATCATTTCATTGAAAATAGATATTACGTCATTTTCATCCTCACTTTCAATATCTATTACGCAATGGGACAAGTGAAGAATGGTTTGTTCCAAAGTAGCCACAAAGTCCTCATTTGGTTCAAAACATTCCTCGGCTTCAAAAGTCTCGAAAGCAAAATCGTCGTCGGACTCAAATAATAAATCCAATTCATGTTCCGACAAACGATTTTCTTCCCTATAACGATTTTCAATTTTCTCATTTTCAAGCATACGCAAGCCCTCACCGAATGTAATAGGTCAAGGTGTGGATACTTGAAAATGGGAACTTTGAAAATTACCATCGGACTTAAACGAAAACTCATTATTATAGAAATTTTTAAAATTATTGCAATTCGTTTCAAAATTCCTATTATAAAGAGGTAAAGGCCCAAAATCATTATCATCATCATCAAAATACACGCACTCCAAAGCTTGACTTTTATAATACTCGCCCAAAGCCATTTTAGATGTTGCAATTTTTTGGGATTCCAAGTATTGACCAAAAGTCAAAGGTTTGCGAGAATTTTGAAAATTATCATAATGATTACCGAAAGAATTAGAATAAGACATGCTTACCCCCAAAATGGCTCGAAGTGACAAATTCCACAAAGTAGGTGCGCGCGGGAAATTCAAGCGTTTATAAGTGCTCAAATGTGGAAGTCCTGTCAAAACATTAACAAATAATACAGATAGAAAGAAAATAGTACGAAATACTAAATCAAATAAATTCTAAAACAAACTCATCCCCGACAACGGCGCCATTTTGACTAACGCGTGAAAGGTGTGTTCGTGTAAGGATACAATCGTTGTTTTAGTTTCACCGCGATAATACAAACAAACCTAAATTGCGATTACACTTGCGATACAAGTATAGCGATAAGTAGGGTATTGAAAATCCACAGAGACGAGTTGCTAGAATTTATATGATTTAATACTCCAGAAATAAAAGTGTAAAAGATGAACTACAAACTAAAAAGGAAAAGATGCATAAAAGGGAAATGATTAATCTAGGCGAGGGAAAATAAAGCTAGATTAAGAAAGCGAGTAAAAACTATAGGTTGCATCGAATATCCCTCATCCGAGTTAATTAGTATAAAATGGTCACATGGGTCGACGAGTTATTACAAATGCGTCTCGTTTCGTCAATTAATTAAATCAAGGATTGTCACGCCTCTAAATTAGGATAAAATCCTAATAAGATTTTGGCGTTAACAACTACCCCAGAAATTATGCACGCAAGGTCGTAAGCACGAAACATATATGATATACCCCGTCAAATCTCCTAGGCACAATAACTAGGGCAACACACCCGAAATAGACCTGTAAACTCATCACCAAAGAAAAGCAACATGTCAACCCGGAATGAGTTCAATGCGGCACAACCTAGACTAACTTAGATAGAAAGTATATTAATAATGCGATAAATAAAGCGGTAAATAAATGCGATAAAACTACACTAGAAAGAAACTAAACCAAAGCATGTAAAGAAAGCGTGTAAACCTATATTAGAAAGCATGTAAATTAACTACAAAGCAAGAATAAATGAAATACAAACTATATAAATGGAGAGGGAATATGAAAGTACCAATTACAAACCTTAAAGGGTGTCAATCCAAGAGAGTAAGAAGAAGAACTCTCAAATCCCCAAAACCCTAACCTACAACTTTCTAAAATCTAATATATCTAACTATATGTGAAAATAAAAACCAAAATTGGTTTATATAGTAAGTGGAAAAGAAATAAAGGAAAAATAAAAGAAAATAAAAGATCCCAAAAATATCGGGTATACGCGGTTGACCGCGGCCAGGGGGCCGATCGATCGTGCCCATGGGCAAAGGAGCACTGTCTTCGATCCAAGGCAAAATATAAACACGCGGTCGACCGACATCAGAAGTGCGGTCGACCAGGCCTTCATGTAAAAGCTCACTGTCTTCAATCCAAGGAAAAAATCAAACCCGTGGTCGATCGGGCCTCAAACCGCGATCGACCGGCACTCTGTTTTCTACAATCTTTTGGTCCTTGAAGAGGGGGGAAATGTCCATTACGAAAATGACCATAACTTCATCGCTCGAACTCGAAATTGTGCATCGTTTATGGCCACGCGAAGCTTATTTAATGACCTACGCATCCGTGGAAATTCCATGAGCCTAAGATGAAATATTAATTGACTAAAATTCCCTTGAAGTAGCGTCCGACGATGAAACTTCTCCGAAATGCAACGGATCCTCACTTTTAGCGTTCCAATACCTACAAAAGCATAATTAACCTCTGCAAAGCATGTATATAACCAAATCCAAGGTTATTTGGTTAATGAGCATAATTATAGGCATTAAGGACCATAAAAGCGCTAGAATGTATAAAGATAACGGGCAAAAATATGCAATATTTGATACGAATCATGAACTCGTTCTAAGCATTATTGAATTGTGTTGTTTCAGCTTGCCTGTGGTGAAACAATGGAGTAATCATATTCTTCCGCTGAGGTTGATATGATACTAGGGGCTATTACTTATTTCTTCATGGAGGGTTTGCCTACTTTGAGCGAGCCAACGATTTTGTCTATTGAGGTTTCCCATATTGTTGATGTTCAAGCTTTATCTAAGTAAGTATCCATACCTACACCTTCAACCATCGTTCCCACTCAAGCCGAAGTCCAAATATAACCACATGTTCATGAGGTAAAATTGCCCCCATTAACATATGTGTGCCTATTTGTTCAATTCATTACTCTTTTTATTATGCTAAGTGTTATGTCCTACTTGGATATACCTTAACATCAATCCTCATATGCTTGGTGTTTTTACTAACTCATTTGGGTAAAGTACTCAACTTGGAAAGTTTTTACTATCACCTTCTTGGCAATGTACTCAACTTAGAAAGTTTGTCTCTAAACATACACATGCATAGTGGTATACCCTGCTTGGGTATGGTTATTTTTTTGAATAAATACCTACTTAGTGACTCTCTCTACTTGTGCAAGATTGTCTCTAAACATACACCTTTTTGGTGATGTACCCTTCTTGGGTATATGTATATTTTTCAAATAAACACATGCTTGGTGACTCACCCTGCTTGGATAAGATTTCTTTAGAATAACACCTGCTTGGTGATGTACCCTTCTTGGGTATATATATTTTATTCAATAAACACATGCTTAGTGATTTGTTTATTTGATTGAGTAAAACTTTAATTTTTATCAGCTACCCAGTGATGTACCCAGCTTGGGTGTTATCTCTTGAAAGAAAATGCACATTCTTAGTGACTTAGCTGAACTCTTTGCTAAGATTTTCTCATTTTACCTGCTTTATAAAGGAGAAATTCACCAAGATTTGGATCTATCTTTTTTATGATTCCTCTTGTGCATCTCTCATAGAGAACATTCCTCTCGTATCCCCTTAAATGTCACATTCTGAAGTTGATGTGCATGATCAAGCGATGGAGGTTGATCATGTTGCGATAGTTCCTTCACAAGCAGATTCTTCTAATGAAATTTATCATGGTTTTACGACCAGTGTGAACAAGGAAGAAAATAAATCTGGTTATGGTGTTCCCATGCCCAATGTTGCATCTTATGAGTTATGTCGACAGGTGCTTTAAAGCTTCCTTTTTATTCAAGGTTCTCTAAGCACTGTGATAGAAAAAATAATTAATTCTCATACAAAGACTTTCACTATTGATTGTGCGAGGCCCAATAATGTGGTTTTGGGCTTCAGAATTCAAGGTGTGGTAGCCATCATGTCTAATATTATGAACACCCCAATTTCAGCCTTAGATCGATCAACCTTGAATCAACACCTCAGCAACCTCAAAGCTTAGAAGAAAGACGAATTTTATTTCTCTTGGCTTATTAACATCTAAAGGTACCTCAAAGATCCCAATATGTCAACCTATAATTCTTAATATCTCAATAATGTTGAGTATCAAAGTGTCGAGGAAGCAAAACTCAAGGAGCATGACACTCGTATTGAAAAGTTTAACTAGATTGTGAGAGTATATGAAGAAGCTTAACCTAGGACCATGAGAGAGTGAAATTGAGTTAAAGCTAAAGGCTGAAGTTAAATCATGTATCTACTCTAAATGAGTATCAATGTGATGTTTCTAAATGCGTAACTTCTTTATTTCCTGATGGCTATTTCACTTGTCCTTATCTATGGTTTCTCCTAGGATAACCTTTCCCCTTTTTTGAATTTCTGAGAAATACTACTAATTTTGTGTTGTAACTATTTTCAAGTGAAATACTAAGGAAAGATTATTCATCGACTTATGTGTTCATTACTCATTTATCTTGCTTCAATGCTTATTTATTTATATCAAACTGTAAATAAAATCTTACATATGTTCCATCGCAATCTCAAGGTTCTAAGAGTAAGGAGTAAAAAAAATAAATGCAAGTCTTCTCGAAAAATGATAAACCTTTAACCTTTTGTTATTGACTTTGAAAGGTCTATCGTACCTAATCTCAGAGATTAGACAATAACTTGAATTGTGTGCCTCCTTAATAACATATGGTCCCTCTTAATTGACTTCAAACTTTGGCAACGAGAGTCCACTAATGTGGCTCATAACAAATTTTAAAACTAAGTGTTCTTTCACAAATTTTATTAGTTTTAACAAGTTCTCATAAGCTCTAAAATGTTTTTTCACGTAGATTTGGAAATGCCTTATCGCGTTATATCGATGTTCGTCTGTGCTTCTAGTTGAACATTCATGCTTTAAGAAGAATGTTACTTCGAAAGGCGTATCTATTAAAAGGTAATTATAGCTCCACTAGAAGAATTGCTTCAGGTCCATAAATTAAGGAAAAAGGTGTATAATATCTTGGTTTCCTCTTAGTAGTTCGATAATCCCAATGTACCATAGGGAGCTTGTCATCCCATATACCAAAAAAATCTTCCATCATCTTGGCTAAAATGTTAACTAAGGTCTTATTTGTGGCATCTTCTTGGCAATTGCATTTAGGGTAAGCAACTATTGAGGTATAGTGGATGAGAAAATATTTTCTATTAGCATTGCCACCTATCTGTTGATAAATGGAGTTCCATTATCTGACAAAATAACCTTGGGAATGCCAAACTGATAATTGATGCAATCCTTTATAATTACGCCACCATACCGATCGTTGCTCTTTTTAAGGGTATTGCTTCTGCCTATTTAGTAAAACACTCAGTTGCCACGGGGATCCATATTTTTCCTCTACATGGTGGTTTGATTACCCTTACCAGGTCAAATTCCCAAGTACAAAAAGGATAGGGAGTTTCTAGCGAATGGAGTTATACTGATTGAGAAAGAATAAGGTTTCCATGAAGTTAACATGCCTTGAAATTTCGAGCGAACTTAGTTAAAAATTTCTCTATAGTTTTCCAATAATAACGATGTGTCGTGATTTGGTCATAAAACTTGGATCCTCCTATGTGAGCGGGATCGTGACCTTGCTTGCTTCATCTCTTATGATGCATAATAATGGCATGCTGAAATATCCTCTTCGATACAATTTCTCTTGTAATAGGTAAAACTTTGGGTCTCTTCTTCTCATTCCAACGGTATCAACTTTCTCACCTAGAACAATTCCATCCTTGATAAAATCTATGTACGTTTTCTTCCAGCCCATTTGGGCTTCCAAAAATTACACTCAGCTGGTTTAAAGAAGGCTTGGCACTTAACACACTCTCTTTGTATTGTTTTTTCATCTTGCTTCATTATTGGCCAAAAATACCCTTCTCTTTTAATTCTTATATAAAGGAAAATCTCAATGGTCTCATAATGCTCCTCGGGAGTTTCCTTCAGCCGTATTCGAGCATCTTATGAACCAGTGCATTTGGATAACTATCCCTTGGAATTCTTCTAGTATAAACTTCCTTGGAGAAGGAAATATTATGCTAGCTCCGTAAGCTTCATCACACTATCTCTGTTTTTTAACTGCCTCCTTATCGCCCCTCTCTAGTTACAATCTTCATTTCTAGGTAAAAGTTAGAGCGCAGATGATTGATCTTTTCTTCAATGGATCACCACAGTTGCCAATACACCCATTACGATCACCTTATGTTAAATCGTGTCATAGGCATCAACATGACACTTTATCATCCTTGGTTGTCTCTCCACCTTGACCTCATGAAATTGCTCGATAAACCTATGTATGATGGTTTTGTAAGGTGCCAAACTGAGATGTTTCAATGTGTATTCTCTGTTCACTCCCTTAACCACAAAGTTGGAATCTCCTTTAATGTAAGGTGAATAGATTTTTCTTCGTAACTCTTTAAGAAACCACAGAACCAGCGCTTCATACCCTCCCTCATTTTTTGAATAATGAAAGTCCAATTTAAATGACAACAAAATCTCTTATTTTCCTCACGACAAAATGACACTTGTTCCTCCCTTGACTGGAGCGATTGAACCATTAATCTCCATTTACCATTCTTCCAAATCCACCTCACAAAAGTTATCTTATAAATCAATGCCTGAAATGTCTTTGTGAGGTAGCTCGAACAAACTTAATGGGAAAATTTCCAAAAGATCTATGTAGGCTTGGCTCTTAATTGTACGAAGGGCCACACATTTTAGATCATATTATGAAAGAATGAGGAACCACCTTGTTGTTCTCCCAATTAAAATTGTTCATGCTAGTAAAAACTTAATTGGATAACATCTTGTCACTATGTGAATAGTTAAATATATCATATAATATTTAGGTTTTTGGGTAACAAAGATTAAATCTAAACAATGCCTCTCTATGGTGGTATAACTTATCTCATGATCGTGGATAATACTCAGATAGTAGACAGATCTCTCTTGTCCATCAATATCTTGTGCTAATAATAACCTGATGGAGCTCGTGGTGGAGGTAAGCAGAAGTAGTAACGGTAGTCCAGCTTTGTGTGTAGTCATCATTTGGGGAGAAGTGAGCAGTCTTTTATGCTTGTAAAATGCTTTATGGTGTGGTTCCTCCAATTTGAACTTTGTGGTCTTTCGCAATAGCTCCATCAATGGATGAGTGATCTCAGATAAACCTAGAAACAATCTTCTTAAGAAGGAAATTGTAACACCCCGTATTTGTGAGTATTTAAAATTTAATTAATTCGGTTATTTGAAATTACACGTGTGATGTTATTTAATTGAATTAAATATTATGTGTTTATTAAAATATTAATCGGGAGGGATAATGATTAATATTTACGTAATATAATTACTAAGTGAGTAGTAAATGATTATTTTATGTCATAGCGAGTGATAGTGACATGACAATGTTATATCTCAACCGAGAGTCGAGTGTAGACTATATGAGGTCGAGTAAGGAAATTTACGTAGAGTGACCCGGATGGCGATTTAGACGTCACAATGTAGACTATATTATTAATTTTGTTTGAGTAAAAACTACTTTGAGAATTAATTTTTAATTTAGTCAGCGTAAATTTTGAAACCATACCTTCCATATTTGGGTCCCTGCCCTTTTCAAGTTGAAGAGCGAGTTCATTAAATTATCGTGTTAGATCCTTTAAGGCTTAAATATGGAACATTTATCTTATTCAAGGTTTCCTATTTTTGATGGTTCTAACTATGCGTACTAGAAAGTGCCTATGAGGTCAGCACTTAAGTCGTTTGATGATCGAGTTTAGCAAGCAATTATTAGAGGGTGGTCCCCACCAATGTGTTTAGTAGGATAAGTTCATGTTCTTAAACCTGTAGAAACATATAGTGATGATGACAATAAGCTCAAAAATTATAATTCATGTGGTTTAAATGCTCGCTTTAGTGCGATCACACTAAAGGACTTCCTCCGCATTATGACATGCAAAATGTCTAAAGAGGCTTAGGACACACTCCAACTCACCCATGAAAGTACAAGTGCTGTTAAGGATTCTAAACTCCAAAACCTCACCACTCAATTTGAAACCATTAAAATGGCGGAGAGTGAATCCTTCGATTAGTTTTATGCTAGATTGTCTGATATTGTGAACTCTTCTTTTAACTTGGGAGAGAAGATACCCGATAATTGCGTCATACAGAAAATCTTAAGATTATTTCTTGAAAGATTTAATTCAGCATTGATTGTTTTGAATTCTTTAGTCACTTTAAACTCTACGAAACTTGAAGAGCTTGTAGGTTATCTTTAAACCTATGAACTGGACATGTTTACCTCTTAAAAGCCTACTAAAGAAAAGGGCATTGCTTTGAAAGTTCAAAGGGAGGAAACACAAGTCTCTAATGATGAACTTGACACCGACTCCGATGACATGTCTATATTTGCTTAGAAGTTTAGAAAATTTCTTAAGCTTAATAATAAGAAATTTAATAATGATTATAAGAAATTTGAGAAGTTTAAGTATAACAAGGTCGATAAATTGCTTAAAAATCGTAATGACAATCTTAAGAGGGACGAGTCGAATAGATATTTTGGGTGTAAAGGGTATGGCCATAGGGCAGCTGAGTGTCCCACTAAACTAAGGAAGGAGGGAAAGAATCCTATTTATTATAATGCCACCCTTAGTAATAATGAACCGGAAGAGGGACCCGATTCCCCCATTGAGCGCAACTTCACCGCGTTCATGGCTAGTCATGCTAGTTTTGAGGAGAAATCTTCCCATAAAAATAGTTCTTTGCACAACACTTACAAGGCCATTTATTTATTAATCCCAAGTGTTTGATGGTAGAGAGAGTGAAGAAGAAGGTGAGAATAAAGAAGAGAAGGAGGAAGTTAGTGAACTCCAACTTATCTTTCGTGAGTTGTATGTGGAAGTCCTTAAAATGAAAAAATACAAACTTGAAGTTGTAACCTTGGATAAAAGAACGTGTCGTAGGAAATGATGAAAGTGTTTTAGTTATAGATTTAAGGTCATGTGAGAGGACTCTTCAAGAGAAGCTATAATATATTGAAGGTGAGAAAAATAGTCTTCGAGGTTTAATGGAGGCTATGAAGAAAGAGCTTCTTAAATTTGAAGAGACTAGGAGTTCACTTATGTCGAGGATAGTGGAGCTTGAAGATAAATTTAGAGACTCGAGTCATGTGAAGTTTAATTTAGAATCTAGGTTTAAAAAATTGGATAAGATGTTAGGCACCATCCAAATAAAAAATGACAAGTGTGGTATTGGCTTCGATACTCAAAATGCTTCCACTCATAAAGCTAAAACCATGATATTGAGAGAGTCAGCCACTGATAAGAATGTTAGAAAAGGTCAACCTTTAGGTAATATTTCTCATTGTGCTTTCACTTGCACACATTGCGGTAGGAAGGGACACCTTAGGAGGTTTTGTTTAGATCTTGTAAATGGTCCTAGGAAGTACAAGGGTAGAGTCACCGAGGTCACCAAAACCCGAGAGCATTATGTTACACCTATGTGGATTAGGATATCCGATTTGGAGGCTTTATATGAGAGACTTTATGATTCTCATTTACTTACACATGATACTTTCCATGGTAGATCTAAAGGTTAATTGTGTTAGCTTTGTTCACATACACTAGTTGTGCTTCATGATATATTCTTTCTAGTTACATATTCGTTAGTCATATTCTAGTCTATGCTCCATCATATATATTTTTCTATAATTACCGCAAATGTATTTTTTGTGGTTTGATTTTTCATTTATTGAGTCCTTTTGAAAAATACAAAAAAGATTTTGCTTGTCTTTTGAGCTATCTTAGTTTTAAAATTTGTTTAATAATTTAAAAACTCAAAAGTATTTCTTTTATTTATGTGTTCTTTAGTTTTAGACATTTTTTATGGGATATCCATGTGTTTGAAACCTATATCACTCCACGTATCCATGTGGCCAGAACTTTTGATTATGAATTTCAATGCATAATTTTTTATTTATCGTGCTTGCATAGAGTAGTTTGAGTCTGATTTGCTTAATGGATTCTCTTTGTATATGCCTCCTCACACACATGCACGGGCTATTTTGAACTTTAACTTCACTTGTTATATTTAAGCTAAGTGAGATGTTCTCTCACCAATTTTGTCATCGACATGTTTTGTGAATAGGGGGGATTTGTGCATTTAAGAATCGTTGCCCGTGAGCTTTATTTGAATTATATTGATAATAGATGAGGGTGCACAAAAAAGGGCTACGAAAGGAGAAAATATCCTTTGCGAGAAAGCTACCATTGGCAAGAGCCTAATGAAAAGATTAGAGGCAATAAAAATAAAAAAATTGCCAAAGGCCAACACAATTTAGTTTGTTTGATATTTTAAAAGAAATAACTTCAGAAGAATTGAGAAGATAAAGGGAAAAAATATTTAATATGTTAATCTGTTGAGGGTGTTTATTTGAAGATCAACGAGTTTACACAATGAATCCTACTTACGCTTAGTTTGTCATGATACTATTGATTTGTAGAATCATCAAAATTCTAGACTTGTGTACATTGTGCTTGTTTGTTCTTCGAGTTCACTTTATCTTGTCACCTGAGGTAAAATCTAAGTTTGATAAAGTTTTGCGATCAAATAGAACTCCATAATGATGTTTAAGTGATTGGGTCATAATTCTTTTATATCTTGTTCATGGACCTTCACTCCATTTTCCATAAGTTTATTTAGACACGTTTATGCCATACAAGTGTGTAAAGCTTATCGTGTTTAGAGTCTTGTATGGTGTTTATACCTATATATGTGCTTATTCTTCATTGGTATCTTTTTCATATTTATATATATTGTATAATTTGTTTTTAACCTTTGCTTTTACATCTAGTGCTTGTATGCTATCTGTGCGTAATGATATCTATCTTGTTGTGACTTTTCCTTGATATCCCTTGCTTATCTTTGAATATTCTAGTTGGCATCATTTTTCTATCGCATCATAGTTGGTATCTATTGTTCTTTGTGTGGATTAGTTATTCTTGTGATAACAAGTTACTTTGTTGTTTCTTGTATCACTTTACACCAATACATGATGTACTTCTTTTTCCTTTATGCATATCCCTTGTTTCATTTAGGGGGAAATTTTTTTTAACTGGAGAGAAATTAGTTGTTTTATTTACCTTAATCTTTGTCTATTCCTGAACAAAAAGGTTTAGAAATGGTATCTAACTCTATTCATAAGGGGGAAATCCATTACTTAGGGGGAAAATATCATTTCTTATGTATATATTTTTAGACAAAGGGGGATAATTTTCTTATGCAATTTATATTCTCTATGCATTTTGTTGTGTATTTAAGTATGCAGATTGACAACTATGCATTAAATTATGAATGGAAGAAAAGCTACTCAGAGTATGCGTCGGTCAAGAATCTATACTTTTTCCTTTTGGGTTTGAATTGAGTCTTTTTAGACGAGCTTAACTGCCCATAGGTGTATTTATTTTTGGTGTTGTCCCAGAATAGCCAAAGGGGGAGATTTGTCAGGATAAATTTCCAATTGAGTTAATTTGTTTGTATTGAATTAATTTCGGACAAAACACTTTGAGTCGTAACATAGAAGTTTTGTTTGTGAAATTTCAAGCCTACGATGTGCTTGTTGAAGACATAGCGACTAAGACAAAGAGAATACATCATCATGCAGTGTTTCGTGCCATGTTTTGTCATCAACGTTCCAAGCATCTCTTAGGTATAAATGCTTATATTATGTCGAGCCTTGAAAATTTCATTTTTGGGTATTAGGATTATTTTAAAAAGTTATTAAATGACTTTATATTTTTTAAAGAAAAATATTTTATTCTTGTGTGCTTCGTGGATGTCCTTCACTTTTTTGGCATCTTGATAAGCGCATGTTTTCTTAAGGACTTTGATATAATTGGAGTTACCCTCTTTAGCCTTATCGACATCCAGGTAAGCTCCAACCTATTGTAAATAAACACATATAACATTACTCTCAAGACCCGCCAACTTCTCGCGTCTAACTCCTCATTATCATTATCATCTACCTCCTCAATTAGAGGAGGGTGGCCTATTATATGCTCCTGGAACAGCTCGAATTCCTCTATATCCCGATCTTGACAAGGGCTCATCCTAACCACTCAATTAGAGGAGGGTGGCCTATTGGGAGGACTTCTTTAGCATTGCATCTTTGTCCAATAACTGGTCGTAGTTGACTATAAACTGTAAGATAGAGAAGATACAGAGGATAGTAAATTTAAAACAAGAAGGGATGCAAGCGTAAAGGCATATAAAAGGACAACTTATAAGAGATAAATTTTAGTTTGCATGTTCCACATAGCGATCATAGGATAAGGTGGTAGCAACAGTCCTGCCAACAGGAAAGACAGCAGAACGAATCGAGACTTGAGCGAGGTTGGGGTGATCAACAACAGAATGGGCAATGAACTCACCCTTTTCAGCATCATTTTTCCACATAAAAGACAATGGAGGAGGAGGAGCATGATCCTTCTTCATCTTCTTATAAGGGGTATACATGTCCTTGGTGAGGTAATCCTTAATGTCCAAGGGGTTAGCAAACCCCCTACTTCACTTTTCTTACTCGTTGGCCTAGCAAGCTATTTATCTTTGCTCGTCGAGAGAGCATGATCAAATTTTGTATCCAAATTACTACCAATTATATTCATAACTTTTTTCTTGTGGGCCATGTGCTTAAAGAAAATTCATCAGTTGGGACATATGCAATATACAAAGACACAACGGAAGAAAACGTTCCTTCCTTAGTTTCTTCCTGCTCGTTCGAGATTTTAAATTTGGAAGCCTCTAGAATGTCAAAATTGATTATGATATTTTGTGTCTAGTAGATTGGCTTGGGGACAAAGGAAGTAACTAAGATCTTGTAATTGAGAAGAATGATAACCGACAACCGACTTAGGATCATCACTAATTCCAATCCTCTACTAAATTGCCCAAACTCTCCAAAGTTTAGGAAAATTAATGTCCTGGACTAAGGGAGGTTTATTCTTGCAGTTAACTGTCGAAAACTAAGAAAAATATTCACAATCAATCAAATGAAATGAATAACGTAAAAATCAAAGGCCTAGTTATGACCTAACTTATGCCTTGCCCTTTCGGAGGGCACCTTGTCCCTTTGTATTTCTCGCCTTCAGGATGGAGGGAGTGTTGCTAATTCTTCACAATGACATCGTGATCCTAACAGTCTTTATTATAATCAGGAAAATTCATGACCACGACCCAATTTACCACCATTATCTTTAAATAATAAATATTTTCATGGGTCTATGCCCATTAGTAGCAGTATTTAATATCATCGATACCAATATTGGTCCCATGTAATTCATTAATGTGCTAGACTCCATTAACGATCCTCCAAGTATTTGTAGTGACATTCGCTGGGACCACATCGAATTATTGACAAAACTCTAAAAATAACCTATTAAAGTAAAGGTTACCTCACATTCAACTATGAAGATGGAAGGCAACCAATGACCTTCGAGGAGACTATAAAGCTCAAACTCGCCCTCTACTAATTCAACTGTGACCCTCTGAGGGATGTAATCAGGTTTGAAATTTCCTATGATGTTTTTGTTAATAATTTATACCATTTTCAAAGGATGATAGTAACTCAGAGAAAGAACAATGGGCAGAAATTGAGAAATGCAGAAAAACAACAAAGGTGGAGTTAAGTACACTTACAATGAAGCAGGAAAAGTAAAAAACCTTCTCCAGAAATGATCGGGTTTTGAAATGAAAGGTAAAGAGAGGGAACAATTATTTTATGGTGATAAATGATTTATAATTCCGAAGGAGTAATTATTACGGGCATGTGGCGACTATCAAAGTGACAGTCGTAGTTCCCCATGGCTAAGTAAAGGCACCTTATTTATAAGTGTGCCTTCCCACACATGCACAAAAATTTCAGACAGTTTTCAACCTCTGACCGGAGGAGGAATCCTGTTATTCCTACAGAGCGTGAGGACTTGTCAGGCATCAAAAGTCGACCTAGTCACAAATCCCAGAGACCTCAACGAGACCCTGTAATTTAGGGGCAATTATGAGGTTAAGAATTGCATCAACTCCTGCTCGGTCACATGCAACTATAATTAATGAAGACTTTGGTTCTAATTATAACTTAAGGACAAGTTTGCCCTTGTTCGTTCAACCATCATTAAGGTATGCTATTTGTGATAAAATGTTTATAAATTTTACTTAGCCTTCTCATATGTTAACTCGTTCTAAGTTTATCGAATTGTGTTATTTCAGCTTGCATGTAGTGAAATGAGGAAGTAATCATCTTCTTCCATTAAGGTTGATAGATACTAGGGGCTTCATTCTTGGAGGTTTTGCTTGCTTTGAGCGAGCCAATGATTTTGTCTATTGAGGGTGTCCCCATTGTTGATGTTCAAGCTTCATCTAAGGAAGTAACCATGCCTCTACCTTCAACCCTCGTTCATACATAAGCTAAAATCCAAAAATAACCACATGTTGATGAGGTAAAATTGACTCCATCATCATGAGTGTGCCAATTTATTCATTACTCTTTTTATTGTCCTAAGTGCTATATCCAACTTGGATATACCTTAGCAACAACGCTCATTTGCTTGGTGTTTTTACTAACTGATTTAGGAAAAGTACTCGACTTGGAAATTTTTTACTATCACCTGCTTGGCAATGTACTCAACTTAGAAAGTTTTTCTCTAAACATATTCCTGCTTAGTGATATACCATACTTGGGTGTGTTTATTTTTTTTGAATAAATACCTTATTGGTGACATTCTCTGCTTGGGAAAGATTTTCTCTAAACATGCACCTTCTTGGTGATGTACCCTTCTTGGATATATGTATTTTTTTCAAATAAACACATGCTTGGTGACTCACCCCGATTGGACAAGTTTTCTCTAGAATAACACCTGCTTGGTGATGTACCATTCTTGGGTATATATATTTTATTCAATAAACACATTCTTGGTGATTTGTTTATTTTATTGTGTAAAACTTCAATTTTTATCAGATACTTAGTGATGTACCCTGCTTGGGTGCTATCTCTTGAAAGAAAATGCACATTCTTGGTGACTTAGCGTAACTTTTTGCTAAGATTTTCTCATTTTACCTGCTTTATAAAGGAGAAATTCACCAAGATTTGGCTCACTCTTTTTTATGCTTCCTCTTGTGCAGTTCTGATAGAGAACATTCCTCCAGTGGCCCCTTAAATGTCACATTCTGAAGTTGATGTGCATGTTCAAGCGATGGAGGTTGATCATGTTACGACAGTTCCTTCATAAGCGGATTCTTCTAACGCAATATATCATAGTCTTACGACTAGTGTGAACAGGGGAAAAAATAAATCTGGTTGTGGTGTTCCCATGCCCAACATTGCACCTTCTGAGTTATGTCGACAGGTGCTTCGAAACTTCCTTTTCATTCAAGGTTCTCAAAGCACTGTGTTGGAAAAAATAATTGATTCTCATACAAGGACTTTCACTATTTAATGTGTAAGGCCCAATAATGTGGTTTTGGACTATAGAATTCAAGGCATGGTAACCACCTTGTCTAATATTGTGAACACCCTAATTTCAGCCCTAGATCGATTAACCTTGAATTAACACCTGAGTAACCACAGAGCTCAGAAGAAAGACGAATTTGATTTCTTGTGGCTTATTAACATCTAAAGGTACCTCAAATATCCCAACATGTTAACCTATCATTCTTAATATCTCAAGAATGTTGAGTATCGGAGTGTCGAGGAAGCAAAACTGAAGGAGCATGCCACTCATATTGAAGAGTGTAACCACAAAGTGAGAGTATTCGAAGAAGCTTAGGCTAGGACCATAAGAGTGTGAAATTGAGTTAAATCTTAAGGCTAAATATTAATCATGTATCTACTTTAAATGAGTATCAACACGATGTTGACAAAGGTGTAACTTCTTTATTTCCTGATGGCTATGTCACTTGTCCTGATCTATGGTTTCTCCTAGGATAGACTTTCCCTTTTGTTGTATTGCTGAGCAATAGTCCTAATTTTGTGTTATAACTATTTTCAAGTGAAATACTAAGGAAAGATTATTTTTTAACTTATGTGATCATTACTCATTTATCTTTCTTCAATGCTTGTTTATTTATATCAAACCGTAAATAATATTTTACATATGTTCCATCGTAATCTCAAGGTGCCAAGAGTAAGGAGTAACAAAAATAAATGCAAGTATTCACAAAAAATAATAAACCTTTAACCATTTATTATTGACTTTGAAAGGTCTATCGTCCTCAATCTCTAAGATTAGACAATAACCTGAATTATGTGCCTCCTTAACAATATATGGTCCATCCTAATTAACTGCAAACTTTGACAACGAATGTGGCTCATAGTATCTTTCAAAACTAAGTCTCCTTCTATAAATTTTATTAGTTTTACCAAGTTCTCATAAGCTCTAAAAAGTTCCTTCATTTAGATTTGGAAGTGCCTTATTACGTTATGTCGATGTTCGTCTAGTGTTTCTAGTTGAACGTTAATGCTCTAAGAAGCATGCTACTTTGTAACGCGTATCTATCAGAAGGCAATTCTAGCTCCATTGGAAGAATTGCTTCAGCTCCATAAATTAAGGAAAAAGGTGTATAACATGTTGGTTTCCTCTTACTAGTCCGATAATCCTAAATTACCATAGGGAGATTATCATCCCCTATACTAAAAAATTCTTCCATCATCTTAGCTAAAATTTAACCAAGGTATTGTTTGTGGCCTCTTCTTGGCCATTGCCTTTGGGGTAAGAAACTATTGAGGTGTGGTGGATGATCGTATATTTTTTTATTAGCATTTCCACCTCTTTGTTGATAAATAGAGTTCCATTATCTGATAGAATAACCTTAGGAATGCCAAACCAATAATTGATCCTTTATAAACTGCGCCAGCACACCGATCATTTCTCTTTTTAAGGGTATTGCTTCTGCCTATTTTGTAAAACACTCAGTTGCCACGGGGATCCATATTTTGCCTCTAGATGGTGGTTTTATTTCCCCTACCAGGTCAAATTCCCAAGTATGGAAAGGATAGGGAGTTTCTAGCGAATGGAGTTCTACTGGTGGAGAAAGAATGAAGTTTCCATAAAGTTAGCATGACTTGAAATTTCGAATGAACTCAATTAAATATTTCTTTATAGTTGTCTAATAATAACCAAGTGTCATGATTTGGTCTTAAAACTTGGCTCCTCCGATATGAGCTGGATCATGAGCTTGCTTAAGGACTTCCTTTGCTTCCTCTCTTGTGATGCATAATAATGGTCTGTTGAAATATCCTCTTCGATAGAACTTCTCTTCCAATAGGTAGAACCTTGGGTCTCTTCTTCTTATTCCAATGGCGTCAACTTTCTCACCTGGAATAATTTCATCCTTGATAAAATCGTTGCTAGGTAGAAGTTGGAGCACAGATGATTGATCTGTTCTTCAATAGACCACCATAGTTACCAATACACCCTTTACGATCACTTTATGTCAAATTATGTCCTAGGCATCAATATGATGCTTTATCATCCTTGGTTGTCTCTACACCTTGACCTCATGAAATTGCTCGATCAACCTATGTTCAATGGCTTTGTAAGGAGCCAAACTAAGATGTTTCAATGTGTATTCTCTGTTCACTTTCTTAACCACAAAGTTAGAATCTCCTTTAATGCAAAGTGAATGGATGCTTATTTTTAATGCTTTGAGTAACCATAAAACTAATGCTTCATACTCTGCCTTATTATTTGAATAATGAAAGTCCAATTCAAATGATAATAAAATCTCTTATTTTCCTCTGGACAAAATGACACTTGCTCTTCCCTTACATGGAGTGGATGAACCATTAAACTCCATTGACTATTCTTCCAAATCTTCCTCACAAAAGTTAGCTTATAAATCATTGCCTGAAATGTCTTTATGAGGTATCTCGAACAAACCTGATGGGAAAATTTCTAAGAGATCTACGTAGGCTTGGCTCTTAATTATACGAAGGGCCACACATTTTAGTCATATTTAGAAAGAATGAGGAACCACCTTATTTATCTTCCGATTAAAATTGTTCCTACCAGTAAAACTTAATTGGATCACATCTTGTCAATATGTGAATAGTTAAAGATATCATATGATATCTAAGTTTTTGGGTAACAAAGATCAAATCTAAACAATGCCTCTTTATGGTGGTATATCTTGTCTCGTGATCATGGATAATACTCAGACAGTAGACAAGTCTCTCTTTCACATCAATCTCTTGTACTAATAATGCACCGATAGACCTCGCAGTAAAGGTAAGCTAATGTAGGGGAGTCATCATTTGGGGATAAGTGAGCAGTCTCTTAAGCTTGTCAAATGCTTTATGGTGTGGTTCTTCCCATTTGAAATTCGTGGTCTTTCATAACAGCTCCATTAATGGATGAGTGATCTCAGATAAACCTCGAAGAAATCTTCTCAAGTAGGAAATTGTAACACTCTGTAATTCTGAGTATTTAAAATTCAATTAATTCGGTTATTTTAAATTACACGTGTGACGTAATTTAATTGAATTAAATATTATGTGTTTATTAAAATATTAATCGGGAGAGATAATGATTAATATTTAGGTAATATAATTATTAAGTGAGTATTAAATAAATATTTTATGTTATAGCGAGTGATAGTGACATGACAGTATTATATCTCAATCGGGAGTCGAGCGTAGACTATATGAGGTCGAGATAGGAAATTTATGTAGAGTGAATCGAATGGTGATTTCGAGGTCACGTTTGGTTATAGACGGATTGAGATAGTCAAAATAGTGTATCCGAGGGTCATAATTGGATCCCGAGGCCTTTTTAGGCATAATCGGGCCCATACGGGGGTATTTGGGTCATTTAGGCTTGGCCTGTTAGCCTAATTTCGGGATTATGGATATTAAACCTTAGTCTAAGAGTTAGAGGCAACCACAATTCAAATTCTAAACCCTAGAAATTGAGAGAGGATAGAAGGAAGAAAATATGGAAGCTTTAGGATTCAAATTCAAAGAGGGATTGCGCGTGCCATTGTCAAATTCGTCTTTTACAATGCGTAATCAAAGCTTACAAATCTAGAAAGGCAAGTGATTAACTTGCTTCTATTTTAAATTTCAAAAACTCATGTTTATATCTTGGTAGGTCTAGACAAATCCGTTTTTGGTGAGGGTTGTCACATGTAAAATGGATTTGTAATGATGTGGACATTAGATGTAGAATTAATGTTCAATTAATGATGAAATAATACCGCATGTTGTTGGAATATGATTTATAGTCGAAACCCAATAGTTAATTTCGTTTAATTTGGATTATAGAATCAAATTCAATGAGAGGATTGAATAAAATTGAGAAAATCCAATTCGTATAATGATGGATTTTGATGAGAAATCTGTGAGATTTAAAGGGTTAAATCGTGACCAGAACCTAATTAGATGTGTAGTAAACATTGGGTACGATTGAGCTGAAATTTGGGAAGAATCCATAGAGGGTTGGGTGAATAAAAAATGGAGAAAATGCATTGGGGAAGAAGTTTCCAGCAAAGCAGCATTGATCGATTAATGATGTCTGACTTTTGGCAGTTTTGCCTATTTTTATTTTTAGGCTCTAATTTCATTGGGATTTGTCGTAGGACTATTTATTTTAGTCAAGAATATACAGGGGGCCTATTACCTAGTGATTATGGGTGATTATATTTGGGTTTAGAAAAGTGTGAAATGGTGAGTAACTTTAGAATGAATTAAGTGAGACGAATTCCTAAATATTTAAACACGGGCTGAGTGGGTGAGCCCGGGTATTTTAGCAAATGAAGATACATTAATTAATTAATGGATGTGAAATTAAATAAATTAAGATGCGAAGAAATAGACTCAGGAATTATGGGCTAGTACTACGGGAGTTAGGCACAAGTTAGCCAGATTTATTTTAATTATATATATATGGAGCTAGTGATAGTGTGTGTGTGTGTGTGCGCGCGCGCGCTCACTTTATAAATAACGGTGTGCATGATATTTATGTGAAAACATACCCCTCTAGTACTATCATGGGAGGTTGCACGATATGGGTGAATCCCCTGGCTAGTGAATGCGGGGAGAGTATAGTTCTCAGGTCATATTGTCCAGTATTTTTATTGTGTGATTTATTTTCAAGGTGAGACATTTTTGGTATGATTTGGTCTCACGCTTGAGGAAATATGACCGAATCCACTACATTTGCGATTTTATTACCTATTTTGGTGTGAGTTAACCGAATTATGGTAACCGGGTTAGAGTGAGTATACCTGGGATATGAAAGCATTGTAGAGACAAGCATCCACTGAGTTATTACTCAGGAGGATTGTTATTATACGCGACATGTGTGTGATTGTTGTATTATATTTTTATGTATATAATAGAGTAGATAATTATATACGGGTTAAAAATATAAAATGTGAATGTTTTATTTATATAACTAGTGCGAATGTTATATAACCAGTTAAAGTGGAATTGACTAAGTAAGTTAATGAGTAAAATAACTTACGAATTAAAGGGAGGAAGTACTCGGGATAGAGTAGGGTGATAGAAAGATTTGTAACTGGTCTAGTTAAGTAGAGTAGTTTAACTAGAGGGGTTAGAGGGTAAGCGTTAGGTATGCACAATAGTTGAGGGGTGAGTAACATTTCAAGAGAGGGCGACGCTCGCTTAAATATGAAAATTTTTAATACATATTGAACTGTTGCATCTTAGTTACTTGATAAATATTTTTAAAAGGTTTTGGGATCTGACCTGTGTCAAAATATTTTCCAAAACATTTTATGTGTCCAGTCACAGGGATGCCAAGCTTAAGGACTCATTCCAATTATTCGTAGCTGCATCATTTGTGGAGGCTTACAGGATTTTGTGTAGACCCTTAAGTTATTCATTCCTAGATTAGGATTTGGATTTGAAATTAATACTTCATTTGGGCATGTTGCCCCTTTAAGTTATTATACTTGTAGATTTATTTTCCTAATGATGTACTTAGATTTAGTTTTATTTCTGTAGACTTATAATTTGGATTCTGTTTTGAAAACCTATGGTTTATTCGATATTCATTATTTATCTATTTATCGTGTGATCATTCAGATTCTTATATTTTTTGTGGATGAGTTATTATATTTTATTTTTCTGCATATGGTTGATAAGCACCCAAAACTGTACATTTTATACCCCAAATAGACGTACTTTAGTTGCTAATTCTCGATAATATGGGTCTTATGTGCTTAATTATTTAATATGCAGGTTTAATTGCAGTTGCGCTATTAAAAGTTATATTTCAGAGCAATTTGCAGTTAAAATGGAGCTAAATACCCAATCCCCTAACCCTAACCTAGCCCATCCTAGCCTTAGCCTTCCCCAAACCATGTGTGTGCTTTTTTTCTGTCCCTTTTTTTATTAATTTTTAGATTTTTAGTTTGAGTTATTTTATTTTTAGGATTTATTTTAGATTTATTTTGAATTTTTAGGTTTTAATTTCTATTTTTATATTTTTATTAGTATAATTTTATTTTATTTTGATTTTTATTAGTTTTTAGTTTGAGTTTTTATCTTATTTTATTATGATTAGTTTTTTTAGGAATTTAGTTTTATTAGATTTTATTTTTTTTAGAACTTTAATTTTTAAGTTTAATAGATTTACATTTTTCTTTTTTTTCTTTTTATTTCCTTTTTAGTTTCATTTTTTTGAGTCTTTATTTTATTTTTAGAATAGGAATTTAATTTTTAGATTTTTAGTTTTATGATTTTTAGTTTTTTTAGTAGTATTATTTTTAGGTGTCCAAATAAAACACACACATTAAACTTAGACACACACCATAACCTACACCCCTTCTTCTTCAACCTCCCATCACCCCCTCTCTCCTCTCTCCTACTTCCATTACAATGAAACCCACCAACACCATTAACAAAATCCAACCACCATTAAACCAATCTCTCTCATCACCTACACAACCCAATAACCCTACCTCTCACTCCCTATCTCAACCCGATCTGTCCCTGCCATGGCAGCGCCGGCAAAATCTCTTCAACCGTCTCCTCCCTCGCGACCACAACAGCAACTCGCGACCCTCCGGCGTTGCCCCCAGCCGCCGGACCTGCGGCAACCCATACCACCTGACCCTATCCCCTGTCGACGCAGCCGTCGGCGATTCCTCCGGAGTTAAACCCACCGTCGATCCAGGACCGCATCTACCACCCCTCCTGCTCAGTGTTGACCCAACCCGATTCAGGCTCCTTCGTCCCTCAATTTCTAAACCACAACCATTTCCTATTTCCAACAATCCAAACCCATTTGAAAACCAACCCATTTTCATCCAAAAAACCATGTCCCATTCAAGCCACGATCTGCCAAACCAAATGCCAACAAAACCCACATGTGCCACTTAAACCCTTTTTAACCATTTACCCAAAATACCCCTACTACCTATTTTTAACCCTTTACCCAAAAACACCCTTGTACCAAATCTGATTGTTATCTCCATTATCCCACTTCCCAAATATCCTCACACCTCACACCCCATGCACATGTGCTCACACCTCTCCCACATGTTCACCTTAGACCATTACCAAAAATACCCCCTTTAGCTCCATGTTTGCCATGTATAAATAGAAGACTCAAGACCCCATTTGGAGGGGAACTCATCATCAAATAGAGAGAGAAAATTCTAGGGAAAAGTAGAAAGTTAGGTAAGAATAAATTAGGTAGAAATATTTGTAAATAGTTTTATTTTCATTTTTTTTAGATATTTGTGAGTGATAAATGTGTGAAATTCAATTGAGTTGATTATTGAGTTGATTATTGTTGGATGCTCATATTGGATGGATTGTGCTTAATTTGAAAGAAATATAGGTTAAATTTCACTTCAAGAGATTGTGGTTTGATTGTTCTATGCTTCTCTCATTTATTTTATGCCTTTGATTATTAATTTGTCATATTTCATATCATGTTAGGCTAAAACCCCTTTCAAGGGGTGGGGTAAAACCCTTATTTGATGTTATTTTATTTTAATTAGTTTAATTACTTGAAAGATCCCTTTGAATGTTAATTTTGATCCCCCACCCTTAAATTTACGCCTCGAGAGAGGGTAAATGATTTTCGAGAGAAAATCGAAACTCTAGTTATAATACCCATTTTATATTCGAACTAGAGATAGGGTTTTCTTAAGTGGGGTATTATAGCCTGAATTTCAACTCTAAATTTATTTTCTAAGATTTACATAAATTCTAATCGATCGATCCTAGCGGGTGATTAATTAAAAGGAGTGTAAAACTATTTTTCTAGAGTTGTGGGGTGTTAAACTTAATTTTCTAAAAGATTACTATTAAAATTACATTTGCAATGAGAATTGATTTGTAATTTTGATATTAATTTGGGAGAATTCAATTAATTCAATTAGTTAGTTAGAATAGCTAAAATTCGTGGTGTAATCCCATTCCTTAATTTTTCTCACAATTATTTACCTCACTTTATCTCTTATTTTAGTTTTGACTTTGTTTTCATTTTAGTCATTTTCTAGTTAGTTATTTTCATCTCACATTTAGTTTAGTTTAGTTTAGTTTAAAACCTCACCTCGCCCTATTGTTTTAATATTGAAAAAGCTAAAAAAATTAGAAAAAGTGAAAAAGCACAAAAAGAAAATAAAAAGTGAATTACAATTGAATTTGTCTCTAGCTTACCCCTTTTGAAGTGGATTGATACCCTTACTTACCGCTACACTTGAGTTGATATTATTTTGTAAGTATTTTAAGGTTTTGATTAGAAGGATCTTGTACAACAATGACAAATACACCGAAAAGTTCTTTCTGTCAATGGTTACATTAATGTTAGATAAAATTGGCACCGACTTAATTTAACATAGGTAGTTAGTAATTAAATAAGTTTTCGACGGTGATGCTAAGCATGAACCAAATGAGATTCCTATTTATTTTGATAAAGGACTTATCGCCCGTGATCAAAATAGGTGGGGCGTCACATAAATCTTTTCGAGGAAACTCTTCAGCTCCTTCTACATCATTGGATAAGGCATGTCGAGGATATATTTTTACTTGTCTTGGTCCATCTTAACCCATTGCTGATCCACCACAAAACCTAAGAATTTCCCACTCGTTACACTAAAAGAAAATTTGAGTGGGTTCATCTTTAGCTTGTATTTCCTATACTGTTTAAAACTCTTCTTAAATCGACTAAGTGTGAATCTTCCTTCTTTGATTTGATCACTAAATCATCCACATAGAATTCCAAAATGTCATGAAAAATGGCCACCATTGTTCATTGATAAGTTACCCCTATAATTTTTAAACCAAAAGGCATGACATTTTACATGAATTAGGATCTATATTTATCTGATTATAGCTTGTATAACCATCCATAAAGCTATACATCTCATGATCAGTTGTTGAATCAATCAAGCTATCAATTGAAGATAGGGGGAACTCATCTTTGGGTCAAGTTCTACTAAGGTCTCTAAAGAAAGCAAAAAAGCAAAATTGAATTTTTTCCTTTTACCCTATTGACACAATGCTAGAGAGACAAATTGGATGTTAAATTGTCGTAATGAAACAAGTAGCCAATAATCGCGCGACCACATCCTTAATTATAAGATCTAACTCCGGTTTGTAAGTTCTGGTAGCTTGTTTGACTGGAATGACTGAGGGAATAACATTGAGTTTGTGGGAGCTCCCATCTTGGTCCACCTCAGGCATCTCAGTGTACTTCCAAGAGAAGAAATCTTTATTTTTTTGAATGATCTTGATCAACTCCATCTTCTTCACAGCCTTAAGAATTTTCGATATGAATATCAACCTTGGTTCTTCCCTACCCTCAGCTATATCGATCCTTTCCAACTCTTGTATTTAGGGCTTTAGGTGGTCTTGTATACATTCAAGTTCTTCTTTGATATCTTCCACAAACTCTTGAATATTGAAATTATCAATGACAAGGCATTGCCCTTGATTATCCACTAAAAATATTCATATTCTAGGTCAGCTTCCTCGATTTTATTGTCCGCTCGCTCACACCTTCGAAGGCAATACCCCACCCTTGCATCTTAAGCAACATTTTAATGAATTTTCACCTGGGAGGTGCAATTGCCTTCCTCTTCCTTATATTCTTAGCTTCCTCTATCTTAGGTAAAGAAAACCTACTCAACATACTCTAACGTCTTGTGTCGTGCTTTATTGAATCGATCCTTGGCATCATTCTATCTCTTTATTGTTTAGAGATAGTTTGGGGTTTGTGAACAAACTTGTTTACCTCCCCTATAACATGTATTTCTTCCTCCATTTCAATGTCTCGATCCATCATTGGTCCTAATCTCCGCTTGAATGTGGTAACTTTAAGGCCTCCGATGCGCCTTGTTAAAATACGTGTGTCTTGCGTAAGCTTAGTGTAAGAAGAAACATTTACTAAATAATATTCATTTGGGGAAAATGGCTTTTTAATTTCCCGAATGACTATCTCACTTCCTTTAATATTATCCTTAGCACATTGATGACATGCTGAAGGTATCAACCCATGATTGTGCATTCAAACTCTTCTTATCAACATATGGTAGGAAGTGGAAAACTCAATCAAAAGGAACCTGAAATGTGAGGTAAGATTTTCCATAGTTATCCCAATATTTATATAACTAATAGAGTTAAACGTTTGGTTATCATACCCAAAAATAAAAATGACATTGCGACTAATCTATTCTAAAAAATATCAGCAGCATACAACGAGATAATTGGCATGATATTGATCGAGGAACCTCCATCCATTAAGGACCTAGAAAAATTGGTCCCGTTAATGCTCGCCGTTACGTAAAAAGATCTATTATGGGGAAATTAAGAACTCTATCAGCCTCTGAAAAAGTGATTTTACGCATTTTTGTACCTGCCTAGTCATGGCCCCTTTCATTTTAGCGAAGGAACAACATTCTTCCTTGCTATATCTAAAATCTCCTGTGCGATCTCCACTCTGCTCTCTTAAGGCATCCCAACCTGATCGAATAATCACATAAATTTTGGTGATTTTGAAATGGCTTAATACTTAAATCTAGTATTAACCTCATAATCATCCGTCTGATAAACCTACTCGCTATCTATGATGGATGGTTCATCGTAGGTGATTAGGCATAAATATTTCTTATTTATCCCCATAATTTGATGTTTTTATCACCTCGTGCGATGTAAATCGAGTTAATTCATCTCATATCTTTGCTACTGACATTTTCTATATAGTGAATCGAGTCTCGTGTATGTCTCTTATATTTTTCAGGTATTTTATACAAGTGAAGAAAAGAGAAAACTCAAAATCGAGAAAGAAAGAAAAGAGAAAAGTCAAGGGCAAAATAATAATTTTACACCCAAAATTTCGACGAAGAACCTGAGAAGAAGTTGATATCTGTGAGTTCATAAGAGCATAGCAAGAAACGACATCTAAATCTCAGGTTCGAGTGAAAAGTTATGAAGCATCACAGTTGAAAAGAAAGCATGGAAAAACTAGAAAAGAGAGAAATTTTTTGAAGATCTCAAGACCTGCCAATTTCACGTCAACATTGGAAATCTGAACTGACCCAGTGAAGAATAAAATTTCAAATAGGTTCAACGATCAGAAATTCTTATTTTCTTTTCTTAAAATAAGAGTTGTGCATGGGCCAAATACTTAAAAATACGTGGGAGATATACCTTTGGGTATTCCCAGATAGGAGTTATATAGTTTTTTAGAGAATTTGGAGAGAGTTTTAGAGGTAAGAACTTGGGAATCATTATTCTTCAACAATTAATCTCCTTTTTGGCTTTGAATTCAAAGTTTACATCAATTCAAGTACAGTACCTCTATTGCTTTCATGTTCTTTCATCTTTTCGATTGATAATTTAGTAATTCCTAGATAGAGATCTCTTTTATATGTTTATTGGCACTTTTTACGTAAAGTTGGTTTCATGCAACGTAGTTATAGTGAGTAATTGTCTTTATACCATGCTCGACTAGATTTTCAAAGGTTGGGATGCATGAACCTAACCCTAAAAGGTTTGCATGAATATAAAATGAGTTTAGTTGGAACGTTTCGGATCATTAATACAAACATTGTAGGACTTTTAACCTCGTTTGCCCTAGGTAACCGGGGTATTTATGAGTGCGACACGCATATTGACCATCTTGTCACGTACTTTGTTTAGATTCTTGATTTCATATTGTGTGGGTTCAATCCCTCATATGTGTAATGCTTGAAAGTGATAAAGTAGGTCCTTACTTAATTGTTTAATTATCGATTATTTTTGTATGCGGTGAATTCATAAGGGGTTAAGTGATTGTATTCCGACCTTGCTTCTTTTTCATAGTTATCAATTCATAGTGTATTAAACCTTGCATGCATAGTTTATTGAGATAGGATTTCATTGTTTTCATAATAGTAGCATATAATCGCACAAAAATTCATCATCTTTTCTTTCCTTTTTTCTGAGTCAGTTATAAGGTTACGCGTCTTCCCTATTCGTCGTTACGATTATTCCTCTTAGTCCCTGTGTTCGATACCTGGCTTACCGGGCTATTACTTGAGCGATCAATTTACACTTGAACCGTAATTAGCACGCACTAGAGGCACATTTTGAGTCGCGTCAAGTTTTTGGCGCCGTTTTTGGGGATTAGTTAGACTTGTAGGTTAGGTCGATTTAATCTAAAATTTTACTCTAATTCTTAAATAGCCAAAAACAAATCCAAAAACAAAAATTTTAGAAAATTTCAAAAAATCCAAAAAAAAATCTAACATCTCTCAAAGTCCTTTCATGCAAAATCCGCAACAAAATCCCACTCACATTCACGAAAATTCGATAGTTGAGTACGACCCCGATAGCCCACACACTCCTAACGCACCTCAGTTTTGGGTTCCACCTCCTACACTGCCTGACTCTATCATAAGTAACACATTGAGTCACACTCTGAGCGTGTCGAGTGAGGAATTCGAATAAAGTGGAGAGAGAGCCATGTCCGATAAGGCTAGTTTTATTACGGGTGAGGGTGTAGTGTCATATCATCCCATGAAATAACTCCTATATGTCGAGCGAACCGTCACTCTGGGATGCATTTTACTTCCGTATAGTGCGGGACAATTTCATTTTTTCAATGGGATGATACACATTCTTCCCACCTTTCACGGTATGGATTCAGAAAAGCATTATCTCCACATTCGTGAGTTCGAGGAGGCATGCGATACATTTAATGACCAAGATTGCACACAAGATGTCGTTCAACTCGAACTTTGTCCTTTCTCTTTGAAGGATAAAGTAAAGACGTGGCTATACTCTTTATCACCGAACTCAATTGGATCATGGAGGTAAATGCAAATCCAAATTTCTCTTAAATTTCTTTCGCCAACATCGAACAAATTCCATCCAAGCTCAAATTCAAACAATCCGACTATAAGAAAATGAGCCATTTGATCGATGTTACGAACATTTCAACGAGCTAGTTAGTACATGCCCTCATCATGCTTTTAAGAAGTATCATCTCATATCTTTCTTTCACCACGAGCTAAGCATATCTTCTAAACAATTTGTTGAGATAATGTATAAAAGACCATTTTGGGAATTAGATGAACACGATGCAGAGGCCCACCTTAAGTTTATCATCGAGACAACTCAAGCGTGGGACACATCCGATCCTAACACCCAAAACCAGGTTTAACAAACTACCACTGCTACTTTAACATCGGGTCTTTATCATGTGGGAGATGTAGTCGTATCAAGGCAAAGAGAACCAACCGGATCCACCTGAGCAATGAAAGAGAAAGTGTGTGCTATTTGTGAGATGGGACATTTAATGAAGGAATGCCCGATGATACCCGCCTTCAAAGTAATGTTACAAGAGCAAGTGGATGCGATAGGAGGATTTAAGGGTAATTTCAATTCCCCGCATGGGAATTCTTACAACCCATAATGGAGGAACCATCCTGGTTTTAGTTATGGACAACAACATGTTGCATTGAATCCTAATTCACACGTTGCCCCACATCCACCTCCACATTTTCAAGAAGCTCCACATATTAAAGAACCACCTCCCGCACCGTATATCACTCCTCTACAGAGATATCTCGAGCATACTATAAACCAATTAATCCAAGCTCAAAATGCAACTAATACTAAGTATAACCGCACGTTCACCGAAATAATGCGAATATCTCTAGGTTACAATCATCTTTAAGTATCCAAGAGAAGGGCAAGTTTCCGGATCAAGGCCAAAGACCTTCTCAAGGTCAAACTAGTGTTAGCTCTACATACAATGATCATCAAGAGCAATGCCAATCCGTCACCACTCTACGTAGTGGGAGAGTTATTGATTTATCATCTCCCCCACATGACACAACTAAAAATAAGGAGGTTTTACCCGGCACGAAAGAGGCCGAAGATGACCCCTTGAAATAGAGTGAAAATGATGACACTAGTGAGATTGAAGTCGTGGTGAAACCACCCACCGCCACGCCATTCCCTCAATGGTTGGTTCCTCCCCAAAAAGAAATCCCTCGAGATGATGCTCTAGATATCTTTAGGCAAGTGAAGCTGAATTTACCTTTTCTCGATGCCATTAAGCAAATTCTCACATATTCTAAAGTCCTTAAGGACTTATTGACGGTGAAAAGAAGGCTAAAGGTGGAAAATAATGTTTTCCTAGCACAAAACGTGAGCTCTGTTCTACTTAATGACCTCCCATCAAAGTTTAAAGATCCAGGTGCACCTACCATTTCGTGCATCATTGGAGAAAATCGAATAGAAAAGGCCTTACTCGATTTAGGGGCGAGTGTCAACATTCTTCCCTATTCCATATATAGGCAACTCGATTTGGGGGACCTCAAGACCACAAAGATAACTTTCCAACTTGAGGATCGTACCGTGAAGATACTACGAGGCATTATTGAGGACATGATAGTCCAAGTTGACACCTTCTACTTCCTGATAGATTTTGTCATCTGGGACACGGAACCCTCCACCACCTCAAGTAATCATGTTCGCGTTATCCTTAGCCGCCCATTCTTAACTACGTCTAACGCATTGATTAACACTCAAAATGGGAAAATGCAACTCACTTTCGAGAATATGACCCTAGAAACAAATATCTTCAATATCACTAGGCAAGTGGGGAATGAGGACGATTTTTGCGCAGTGGATCTTATCGAGGAGGTAATAGAGGAGCACATAAAAGGAAATTTCTATGGGTACGTCTTAGGAATATGCCTTATTTCGAGTGGTGAGAGCGACGGGACGTACGCCAATTTGGGGAGGGAGGTAGGAGAGTGGAGAATGGCATTAGATGAGAGAGAGTCCGATAAGGACGTAAGATATGTAAATTGGGTTTCTAGATTAGGGGAATTTTCCATCGAGGGAGTCACACACAGTTCCCTCCGATGAAAAATTCCCAACCCCGCATTAAAAAACTACCCTCCAACATAAAATATGTTTATTTGGGAGAGGATGAGACATGTCCCGTTGATGTATCCCCTAGCCTAGATAAAGAGAAAGAGGGTAAACTGTTCTCAATTTTAAGGAAGCACCGAAGTGATTTTGGTTGGTGCATAGCGTATTTAAAAGGTATAAGTCCCTTGATTTGTACCCATAAAATCCACCTCGAGGAGGCCGTGAAGCCCTCGAGGTAGATGCAAAGGCGATTGAACCCCACTATGAAAGATGTAGTGAGAGCGAAGATCATTAAGCTATTGGACGCGGGTATTATCTACCCAATCTCGGATAGCAAATGGGTGAGTCATATACAAGTCATCCCGAAGAATTCAAGAATGACTGTGGTTGCGAATGCCAACGGTGAGTTAATTTCTCAACGTACCACCACCGGGGGGCACGTTTGCATTGATTATCGAAAAATCAATGCGGGCACTAGGAAAGATTATTTCCCCTTACCATTAATCAACCAAATGCTAGAGAGAGTAGTTGGACACCCATATTATTGCTTCCTTGATGGTTATTCTGGATATAACCAAATTGAGGTAGATGTCCTTGATCAAGAGAAGACAAATTGCACATGTCCTTTTAGCACATTTGCCTATAAATGTATTTCATTTGGATTATGTAATGCGCCCGCGACCTTTCAAAGGTGCATGCTTAGTCTTTTTAGAGACATGGTTGAAAGAGGTCTTGACGTCTTTAAGGATGACTTAAGTATTTCCGTCCCCTCTTTTGACCTTTGTCTTGCGAATCTTGAAAAGGTGCTAGCTCGATGTGTGAAAAAGAACTTGGTACTAAATTGGGATAAGTGCCATTTTTTGGTTACCGAAGGAATATTTCTTGGCTACATCGTGTCGTCCAAAGGAATTGAGGTTTATAGGGCAAAAATAGATGTCATAGCCGATCTTCTCCCACCTAAATCACTAAAGGATGTGCGCTCTTTCTTAGGCCACGCAAGTTTTTATAGAATGTTTATTAAGGATTTTAGTGCCATTCCTAGACCCTTGAGTAACCTCCTTATGAAGGATGACCCCTTTGAGTGGAATGAATCATGCCAAAGAGCTTTTGATAAATTGAAAAGCATGCTTGTTTCTAGCCCCATTTTGAAAGCTCCGGATTGGTCCCTTCCATTCGAGCTTATGTGTGATGTAAGTGATTATGCTATAGGGGAAGTTTTGGGCCAAAGAAAAGACAAGAAAGCTCATGTCATCTACTACTCTAAATAGACGTTAACCAGACCACAACCCAATTACTCCACCACGGAGAAAGAATTGTTAGCGGTAGTTTTTGCCCTAGATAAATTTTGCTCGTACCTCATTGGTTACCCATCACTTGTTTTATCGATTACACGGAGCTTAAATATCTCCTTTCCAAAAAGCATGCTAAGCTGCGCCTCATAAGGTGGATCCTACTCCTACAAGAGTTCAATCTCGCCATAAAAGATAAAAAAGGAGTAGAAAATGTCGTAGCCGACCATTTATCCTGGCTTTCATCCGACGTGCCTAGTGATACCATATCCCTAGATGAATAATTTTTGGATGAGCAATTATTTTCCACTTCTTATTTCCCCTAGTTTGCAGATATAGTTAACTACCTTGTCACGGGAGTCGTTCCTTCTGATTGGACATTGCCAGAGAAAAAGAAGTTCCTTACTTAGTTGCGCATGTTCTTTTATGACGATCCATATTTGTTCAAATATTGTGCAGACCAAATCATCCGATGTTGTGTACCGGATGATGAGATTCCTAGTGTCATCCGTTTCTATCATATGGAATCATGTGGAGGCCATTTTTAATGAAAAATACGGCCGCTAATATCCTTCAAAGCGGTCTCTATTGGCCCATATTTTTCAGGATGTAAGTATTTGCTGCAAATCTTATAATAGATGTCAAAGGATGGGATCCATCACTCGAGGAGACACGATGACATTAACTCCCATACCCGTCATTGAGATTTTTGATTGTTGGGGTATTGATTTCATGGTCCCTTGTCCACCCTCCTTTTGTTTCTTATACATCATAGTTGTGGTAGAATATGTGTCGAAATGGGTTGAGGCCATATCTACAAAGACTAGTGACAATGAGGTAGTGATTAAGTTCTTGAACGAGCACATACTTTCTCGCTTCGGATCTCCAAAGGTAATCATTAGCGATAACGGCACACACTTTTGTAATCGACCATTTGAAAAAATCATGAGAAAGTATGAAGTCGTCCAAAAGGTTGGGACGATTTATCACCCCTAAACTAATGGGAAAGTCGAGCTAGCAAATCATGAAATCAAGAACATCCTAGAAAAGACCGTCGACCCTAACTGAAAGATTGGTCTCTTCGATTTAACGATTCGTTATGGGCTTATCGTACCGCTTACAAGAATCCCCTCGGGATGTCCCCTTTTCACTTCGTGTATGGCAAGCCTTGGCATCTCCCCGTGGAGATAGAACACAAAGCTTATTGGGCAATCAAGAGGTTGAACTATAATTTGGATAAAGTCGGTGAAGCACGTAAGCTTCAATTGAATGAGTTGGAAGAGATGCGCAATGATGCGTATGAGAATGCCAAGATATCCAAAGATAAGATGAAACTTTCCCATGACAAAATCATGCGATGCAAAGAGTTTCATTCGGGATAAAAAGTTCTTCTCTATAATTCCCATCTATACTTGTGTCTCGATAAATTACGTTCGCGGTGGACGGGCCCATTCATAGTAAAAGAAGTGTTCCCCCACGGTGCCGTCGAATTAGATGATCTAAAATGGGGAGACACATTTAAAGTCAATGGGCAAAGCCTAAAGTCGTATTTAGAAGCATGTGTTGAAGAGGCCGACACCATTTGGTTATCGAACCCCGTTTATGGGGTTGAGTGAGAGAAAAATGAGAGGTCGTCGAACCCGTGATGCGTATAGGGTGTTTTTTTTATATCATAGTTAATCATGTAGGTATCTAGTAAGAAGTTCGTAGGGTAAGAGTTGAGTCCGGATAGGAGCACAAATGCTCATTTTTGGAGAGTGACATGCGAGGCAAGATGTGTTTTCGGGGTTTTACAAGCTAGAATGAGTTTTGGCGTGTTTTGGAAATTTTTTGGAAAAGTGAATTTTTGGAGTTCCAAAACTTAGTTTTTTTTTGGATGCTAAGTTAGGGGCTTTACTGGAAATCCGAACCAGTTTTCCCTTTTTTTACTATCAAGATCAAATCGATTTTCCTGCTGATTGAATAAAAAAATAATCTTTTGACCAAATCAGTTCACCCAGACCCGAACCAGTTCGCCCAGAGCAGGTGCAGACTTCGATAGTTTCCAATGTGTCCCTTCCCCATACAATTCCCCTTATCTTCCCTCCAAATCCATTCCCTCCAACTTTTCCCTCCAAATCCATCCCCTCCAAATTCATTCCCTCCAATTCTTCCCATTCCCCACCTATAAATACACACCCAATCCCCTATTTCTCTTCACACCTTCCATCTTTCTTCACTCTTTTTCTTCCCAAATCACTCTTCCACATGGCTAAGGAAGAATTGCCCGTGAAATACGACTCCACTAAAATACTGCAAGACGACAACCATGGCTATCGCTCACTTCAAGAGAGCCAATAACTCAAAGATTTTTTTTCTAGATACCACACCGTACACATCGAGCAGGAAATTAACTAGAACGGGTAGCCTCAAGCTGTGTCCACCATCTTTCGGTGACAAAGGTGGCACTAATTCCTAGCCAATCCCGGTGAAGAGGTTTGGATTGACGAAGTGCGCTCCTTTTATGGAACTCTCGTCCATATCTCTGAAAATACGTACCAAGCATATGTCGACGAGGTACCAATTCCGTTCTCTCTCACCATCATTCCCTAGAAAATGTTTGCCGATTAAGTACCCAATCCCCCAAATTTTGACTATCCCACTGTGGGTAATCCTATCCCTAAACATCAATGCATAGAGCATATCACCCCCAACCACATTTTGGACTGCGATACCTTCCTGGTGGGGATCCTCGAAGAAGCCACCCGCTTTATCTTCTTAATCACTTATGGGTCCATCCTCCAAACATCCAACAACTCCGCGATCTGCATACGCCATGGAAATTTAATCTACCACCTTCTCTGCGATGCGAGTGCCATTAATCTCCCCCATATTTTTTACTCGGAAATCATTTATGCCACCATGGACAGCAAAGGCAAAATTGCTCTACCCTATGCCCGGTTTATAACATCACTTCTCAAGGATATTGGGATTCGCCCACCCCCATCGAAGCCCCGTCTCCCCAAACCCATTGGACAAGAATCAATCACGAGGAATGTGCGGCAAATGGAGGTAGTGAGCCCACCCCACCGGTGGCAGAAGATGTGGAAATGGGGGAAGATGAGCCGGAATATAATGAGGATGAGGATTCCAGCTACGAGCCGAAAAGAGAGGGACTAGCTCACTGTGTGGCAAATTTGGAGGCGAGCTTCACTAGGTATTTGACGGACTACCAAGTGAATTAAGAAGCCTACCACTATGATGTGAGAATGATGTTTCGCTTGCAAGCGGATTTGTACAAGTTGCAAGTGGGGTCCAATGTCGAACTCCCGACATACTTTTATAATCCATATGCCCCTAATGCGCCTGGCTCGTCGCCCCCGTAGTAGCCCCGATGATTATGGTTGGTTGTTGCAAATATGTAGTTCTTCACCTTTGGAGTACTTAGTTGCTTTTATCTTTTTGGTGATGAAGAATTATGTATTCTCTATCCTTTCTTTTCATTGTACTTGGTCATTATTAATACAATGTTGCATTTTGTCCTTTGTTTATTTTGATGCACTCTTCTCTTTTATGTGGATTTTAGTCCTTGTTTGCATGAGGGCATTACAAAAGTCTAAGTTTTTTACCCAAAAAAATTAGAAAATTTCTAAAAAGTCCAAAAAATTTAAAATTTTTGAAAAAGCCAAAAAAAAAAAAATTCACTCAAAATAAATAAAAATTGGAATTTGAAAGCTTAAAAAATGTCACGAAATTTGTTTAAAGTCTCAAATTGTAAAAAAAATTCAAATGCACTAAGCCGAAATTGACCAAAGATGGAAATTGAGCGAAAATTGACGACTTAACAAATATATGTGGAGATTATTAACCCGGTGAGATTTTGAGCCTATCATTTTTGTGAGTAATTAAATCAATCTGAGTTAATGGTTAAATCAAAGTTCTCTTTAGTGTTTAAAAAAATCATTGAAGATCTCTATTCCTTTGTTTTGACCGGTTATGGGAAACGAAAGAGATGTTGTCTTGAAAAGCATGCTAAATATATCTCTAAACTAAAATTCATCTCGAGATGCATATGGTAAAGCAATTCGTAATTTGAACAATGAAGTAGGCCCTCGTTTGTTTACCCAAAAATATTCGCCATAAAAAGTACAATTTTTTTTATCCTTTTGCTAGCCATTTTGAGCCGGATAAAATTTTTCCTTTTCGTTTGTAACCCGAAAAACCAGTTGGCCTGTAATTATGAAAATTGAACATTCATCAAATAAGGTCCAATTGGTTCAATAAAAAAGGGCAATAAAAGTAGAGAAATGCTCAACAAAAATAGCAAGAAAAATGTGAAAAAATAGAAAAAGAAGAGAATGAGTAAAAGCCCCAAAAAGCATTAACGGACATTATATATAAATTTTCCGATTTTGACTTTCCCAACCAATCACAATTTTACCCAATACACCTTATCACCTGATTAAGTCCTAATCGATTTCGAATTGCGAAATTAATTACTGCGTGGAGAGCTAAAACGCGAAAAGATAATAAGAAAGATTAATTGGTGTGAATAAGAGGCGATGTTTTCGATTTTTCAATAACCGTATTTTGATGATGAGATCTTATCACCATAAAAATTCCATCTTTCAAATTGTGTGCATGAGTTTGTGTTCCATTATATTTACTCTTGTATAGCACGCACACTGAGAGATATAGCCACATTCCGAGTGATTCGTTTATGATAGCATCCGTGAGAAACTGAATCAAAACAAATTTTTGAAAAGTAACGTAATAATCAATTGGTGGAAATTAGTGGTTCGATTTTCGGCTTCACACACACACACACACTATGATTTGATACTCATAAATATGAATTTACGGTGACTAATTTTTAGGGAGTTTAAATTGTACAGCTTTTAAGTATTTTGAGCTTTCTTTGAGTCAAAAACGAATTCTGTAGGTATATTCATTGCAAACGCTCACGAGACACCACTCATCATACTAGCGTAACCTAGGGGTTTAAAGGCTTGTTGCATAGGCTAAATGCAATCGCTTCCTCGCGAAAGAGGTAATCTATCCCAATAACATGTTTGCTAAGTGTTGTGACCATGCTTTGATTCTTTTACATTGCTCAGACCAATTAAAGCTCTAAGTTAGGGGGTTTGATTAGGCATAAATACTTCTTATTTATCCCCATAATTTAGAATATTTTATCATATCGTACGATGTAAATCGACTTAATTCATCTCATATCTTTGCTACTGACATTTTATATATAGTGCATTGAGTTTTGTGTATGTCTCTTAAATTTTACAGGTATTTTATACAAGTGAAGAAAAGAGAAGACTCAAAATCGAGAAAGAAAGAAAAGAGAAAATTTAAGGGCAAAAGAGTAATTTTACACCCGAAATTTGGACGAAGAACCTAGAAGAAGTTGAAGTCTGTGAGTCCACATGAGCATAGGAATAGACGACATCTAAATTCGAGGTCCAAGTGAAAATTTACGAAGCGTCAAAGTTGAGAAGAAAGCATGGAAAAACCAGAAAAAGAGTTTGAAATTTTTTAAAGATCTCAAGACCTTCCAATTTCACGTAAGGACTGGAAATCTGAACCGGTCCGACCCAGTGAAGAACCAAATTTTTAACCGATTCGGCGGTCAAAAATTCTTATTTTATTTTTTTAAAATAAGAGTTGTGCATGAGTTAAATACTTAAAAAACATGGGAGATATACCTTAGGGTATCCCAGATAGGAGGTAGACAGTTTTTTAGAGAATTTGGAGAGAGTTTTAGAGGGAAGAACTTGAGAATAATTATTCTTTAATAATTAATCTCCTGTTGGGATTTAAATTCAAGGTTTACATCAATTCAAGTATAGTACCTCTATTGCTTTCATGTTTTTTTATCTTTTCGATTGATAATTTAGTAATTCGTAGATAGATATCTTTTTTATATGTTTGTTGGCACTTTTTACGTAAAGATGGTTTCATGCAACATAGTTATCGTGAGTCATTGTCTTTTTACCATGTTCAGCTAGATTTTCAAAGGTTGGGATGCATGAACCCAACCCTAAAAGGTTCGCATGGATATAAAAATGTGTTCTTGAATTAAATAATTAGTTGGAGCATGTTGAATCGTTAATACAAACATCGTAGGACTTTTAACCTCGTTTGCCCTAGGTAACTGGGGTGTTTAAGAGTGAGACGCATATATTGACCATCTTATCACGTACTTTGTTTGGATTATTGATTTCATATTAAGCAGGTTCAATCCCTTGTATGTGTAATGCTTGAAAGGAATAAAGTAGCTCATTAATTAATTGTTTAATTCTCGACTATTTTTGTATGTGGTGAATTCATAAGGAGTTGGGGGATTGTATTCCGACCTTGCTTATTTTTCATAGTTATCAATTCGTAGTGTATCAAACCTTGCATGCGTAGTTAATTGAGATATGATTTCATTATTTTCATAGTAGTAGCATATAATCGCACAAAAAAATCATCATCTTTTCTTTCCCTTTGTCTGAGTCAGTTATAAGGTTACGCGTCTTCCCTAATTGTCATCACGATTATTCATCTTAGTCCCTATGTTCGATACCCGGTTTATCGAGATATTACTTGAGCGAACGATTTACACCTGAACTGTAATTAGCATGCACTAGACACACATTTTGAGTCACGTCAGTAGGCAATGACCACGTTGGCCATCCTAACTAAACGACTTACAAAATCTCATTAAAACTCCTCTTACTCCAAGCTTCTTTTATTCGTTTCAGCCTCAACTTCTTTGTCAAAAACAACCACCATATTTTTTTTCATGTTCAGGCAATAGGTTAATGTTGAAATTGGTTTGATGAATCTTCAAAGACCTAACCAACATGTGCTTGGTAATTATTCTTCAAAGAGTGAATAATGATGTCATTGGATGGTAAACTCTCCAATGTACTTGACAATAGTTTGGGTTAGCTTGAAAATCTGCGATCGGGGCATATTATGATGAATCCTTAGGTGGATAAACTAAACCTCCTACCACCATTGTGTTGTAATAACTCAGTGCTTCTTTAATGATGCAAGGTAAAGAAGGTGGATCCTCCCAATCGAACTTCCTCTTATTGTCCTTCCTTTTTGTCTCCTCCCACCTTGAGTTGCTTTGGCTCCATCTATGTAATTAATTCAAGGAGCATGGCCTTCCCTTCCAACTTCAGTCATTGTTTTCTTAAACAAAAAATTCATCTCGATAGGGTTTCGGTGAACCACTAGGATGATGTTTCTAGTTGCTTGCGTGAAGGCTGTAAATGTGCCCTCATGAGTCTCGTTGATCTTGTGATAATATATTCTGTCTACAATCCCTCTGTATAGATTTGAGGAATCCTTACCTAAATTTAATCTTTCTAACATCAATAGACCTTTATCTGAATCTTCTAATGTACACCACCACCTCTTGACCTTGCCTTTGCTTGTCTCGAGAAAGTTAGGTCAACATAAACTCATCTTTGGCCATAAATCATTTTTGAACAAACTGGACATGCATATCCTACTATATTTCCACACTTTATGGGGCTAAGTGAGATCTTTATCAGTGAGGGATTTGGAGAAATCCCTCAAATGCGGATTTTTATTATTGCAATTAACACCTATGTGCTCAAAAAATTGTTTAATGTGCTCCTTCGAGTTCCCCCTTTTTTCTGTTGAGCCTTTTAAAATTGGGGGAATATATTTCTCTGGGTAAGGTTCATCATTGTACTCCTATAGATAAGTAGTACATGAGTCATCATAAATCGAAGCAACATCACTAATCTTTTGTGAGGATGATTCCATCATTTTCATCAGTTTCGTTTTAACCTCCTCAATGGTTAAAGAAGGTGAAGAATTTTTTCCCACTACCTTGGTTATTGGCAGAGTCATCATAGGTGGAATAATGATAACTTTCGGTGCTCCAGCGTGTGGTGTTGCAATTGAAGCAAGGTTGATCACTGAGAGACTAGTAGGACTTGTAGGTACAACGAGTTGTCCACTCAAAGGAACATCAAGTGGTGCCATTGAGGTGGAGAAAGAGCTTGGATCCATCATCGACCCAAACATGGCTATTCTAGACTGAGTGTGTTGAAACTCTATAAACTTATCCATCATGAGGGTTATTTGAGGAGGGTCCATCGCAAAACTTGTGCAAGCCTATCCAGTTAGGATAGTTCCTAAGATAGTAGCGACAGGTGCAACTTCAACTAGAGGAACCAAAGGATCATAAATAAGGTTTTGTTCCTCCTCGCGGTGAATGTCATCAAAGTTGAGAATGCGATTGATGTTATCATTAGTCGTTGCTAATAAAATTCCTCCCCGAAGGAATCACCAAATGTAAAAAAATAGTTCTTTAAGTTCTAAGGTGTTTAAGGATAAACCGAGGCATAACCCGTATTAATGACGATTACACAATAGTATATGCACTCCAAAATGATAGGGAATAAACTTAAATGTATAAATTACAAACTCTCGTGTATAACTCAATGACAAGAAATAAATACAATCTTTTTAGAACAATAAATGAACTACTGAATCAGTTACCTAGAGGGAGAGAAAAGCAAGCACTCTAGATACATCTTAGGTAGGCAAATCAAACACCAAGGTATGAAGAAGCAATGATTAAAGCTCAATAAATGCTTATATTCTTAAGAAGAATTAGATAAAGCATTAATGGTGGAAAGTAAATGCTCCCTGATTTGTAATACCTCTCTCTAAGTGATCTTTTTACTCAAAGATTACGTTTGCTCTCTTTCTCCAAAAGTATCTTCCTTCTCAAAGTGTAGCTGGTAGTATATACATGCTAAAAAATATACTCGTGGAACCATAGATGCATTAAATGGTATGTCAAAGTACCATACCCAACATGTCAAATGTATTAGATGCTGAATGAAATCTCGAGTGACCAACTATTGTGTCAGGTGGTGCCACAACGTGTCAGTGCCGAACTAGGTAGATGTTCACCAAACCACCATTATTTGAGGTATATTGATTTGACATGTCTAGATGTGGTATGATGTCACTTACATCTTTTACAAAAATATACTCAATTTGGTGCTAAAACTCAGTGGTAAATAACTGAGCGAGCTCAAGATTGCTCGAAGGTGCTCTCTCGGGCAAAGTAGGGTATTTTACTCGATGTATCTAATATAGTTAAGTCATTATAATACCCCGTAATTTTATTGATTTTTATTTAAGGGGTTAATTAAATTAAATAAAAATTAATTGAGAATTAATCCGGGTATAAATACTAACGAGACGTGAGTTGGTATTTGATTATGATATTAAAATTTAATATCTCTGAGTATGTATGGTAATACATGAGCATTAAAAATATTTAAATTGTCACGAGACAGAAATACGTTAATTTGGAAATTTAAGTTGGGACGAGCGTGTCAGTCGCGTCAGGAATGTAATTATTTGAATTAAAAAGTGAATTATATTTTTATCAACTGAATGGCCATTTTGAGTGCGCCAACGTGTTCAAAAGGGTCGAAATAGTCAGAAAACACTAGCCGGGGGTTTAGTTTGGGTCCCGGGACATTTTTGGGCCATACCGGCAACCCAGAAGGGTGGTTTGGTAATTTTAAAAATAGGGGAGTTAAAACCCACGAATTTTTGGAGTTAATTTTATATTAGTAATGAACCCATTAAGTCCATTATCAGCATTTATCAAGTAGTGGGCTACGGGAGTTAAAGGGAGAGTCCTAAGAGGTTCCAAAAGAAACCCCTAGCCACCATCAACATCTTTAGGAGAATTCTGTAGAGAGAAAGAAGAGAATCAACCTTTATCCTTAAACATCAAATCAGAACATCTAAGGCAAGTGGTTTAATTACATAATTTCAAGCGAATGTTTCCTCCATGCTTAGAATTGAATATATGTCTTATATTGAAAGTTTGATGAAAACTCATGAAATTGGAGATATAATTCATAATCTTGGATAGGGATTGCATGTAGAATGGTTATGGATGAATTTTAGATCCAAAATATATCTTTTGATGATTTAAAAAACTGATTTATAAGGAGTACTTGTAGACATTAAAATTCTGGGTTTATATTTACAGGGTTTGGGACAAGGTTTGGAAATTATGATGATTACATGTTAATTTAGGAGGTATTGACCCCAAATATATGTTAAAGAGTGACCTAAGAGCACTTAGAGTAGTTTATTAACGTTAAAACTCAATTAGGATGATCTGAGTATGGATTTAGGGAAGAGAAATTGAAGAAAAACGAATTGGGGAAATTTCTGGGTGAAAACTACCATCTCGTTAGAAGACCTGCCCAGGTCGTTCGAACGACCTCGTTCGAATGAGTTTCTAACGAGATGACAGCATCCCTTCTAACGAGTTGGTAGTTCGTTCTAAGCCATTCGTTCGAACGACACTCGTTCGAATGCGACTTCTAACGAGTTGACAGAATGGCCTTTTTGAGCCTGATTTTATCTCAAATGTCCCGTAGACTTAATTAACGAAGAATTAACCTTCCCTTATTGACTAGTGGGTAGGATTGTGAGAATTGGGGTACGTTGAGGAATAGAAATTAGAATCTTACAGTAAACCGGATGACAATTGTGGATTTGGAAACGAGTACCTAATTACTACGTGAGAAGAGTTGACAACTCTAACGCATTTTAAAACGGGAACTTATAAACGTATAACAGTGAGTGATGGGATAAGAACGAGAAGTATACCTCTATTAATATGCTGAAATATCTAAGAAGTGTGAATGCTTAGTATATGTGATTATCTGTGTATAACATACCTACCATGGTTGCTATCACGGGAGGTCGGCGTTCGATCAGGGCCATCTAATTTTATGTGCCTACGGGGGGATTTAGATTGGTACCTCGAGGACATAGGTCAGAGAAGGACTTATTGAGAAGTTAATAAGTCTGCTGATCATTGGAGCGTATGTATGTGCGTGACCCATGTGATGTGAACTATGTTCGCCTTCACTATGTGTGTTTGTTACTTGTCAAAACGGTTCCTGAGAGATTCGGAACACGTGATCCTCATGTACGTGATGTATCGGGAATGGATAGCAGAGTATGTATGCACCGCAGCTTAGTCTAGGGGTGCCAGTATTGTATAATTATGAAAAGTTTGATACAATGAAATATTGAAGCGAATTGTTTACATAAGTGCAAGTGTGAATTAATGTTACATCTTTGTAGAATTAAAAATGGGAAAACGCTTAGCAATTGTTATGATTAATTCCGAGAATCAAATGAAAGTAAAACTTCCAGTTTATATAAAGGCGTCGAGAATTAAACCATGATTAGTTTAGTAAACACCAAATATTGTAGTGGACTAGTTCGATATTAGAATAACTAGATTTGGTTACGGATACGTTAGGAGTGCACAAATAGTCGAGAGGTGAGTATTTCATGTGAGAGCACGTCCTAACATGTATTTTGCATTCATTGTTTTATGTCGTTAAAACACTTGCTATATTTTAAATTATTTTCACACTCGGGCTCTGACCCGTTTGCTTCCAAATCTATTTTTTTGTAAAAACTTTTAGGTGCCCAGCCACAAGGACACCATGCATAGGAGTTCCATTCCGATGACGTACTGTAGCTGGTGGAAGTTACAGGACCTTGACAGTAGACGCCTCCACTTCCATTCTTGCCTCTATATTATCAAATTTCCTCATTTGTTGGGCATGTCGCCCTATTTCTTTTAGAGACATATTATCTATTCAGTTATTTCAGATTTTGGGTTGTAATTAATTTAGTAATGTAGACTTGGTATCTGTTTATTCCTGTATTTGGATTGTTGTGAGGAGTATTCCTCCAGATTTATTACTATTCTATGGTTATTCCATTGTCATTATGTTGTGGTGGTTATGTTAGCATTTCATAATTTACTTATTGCATGTTAATCGGATTTAATTAAAATCGACAACTCACTTTTTAAATATTAGGTAGATAGAAATTGTTAAAACGTTTTTCGACAGTGATGCTATGAACTGAACCAACTTGGCATTTTGTATTAATTTAATAAAGGAGTAGCTACCCGGTATTTAATTAGTCGGGGTGTCATAGTCATGCCTTAACATTGACTAAGGTTCCTTGATTGAGCAAGAAATCTCTCCCAGATTCTTCCAGACGTGGTCCATCGTTAGTACCGAGTAACCTCATGTCAATATTACAATATAACTCAAATTTACGATACATATCACAAGTACATAAAAAACACATAAATACATGGTGAATCTAACTAGCGTCCTTTGTCGAGCTTCCTCGCTCTTTGATTGAGATCCTACTTTGACTTTTCTTCGAAATAATTTGGTTGACTACCCGCATTCCTTTGTGTTGTTACTAATCTTTGATGAATCCTTCTCTAATTTCTCATCAAGTTTTTTAAGGAGGAGACCTCTCTCTAAGCGGTTTATCTGAAAATCCTTACTATATGTATGATTTGTAAAATAATTTCCTTTTTCTATTTCTTCAATACCTAATTGGAAGAGCATTAGGCACGTGAGTTATATAGACTAACTAGGGGACACTAGGATTGTTTATTGCTTATGTGTCAAGCATACAAAGATCCAAAAGACAAGTTTATGGATGATAAGACAAATATTTGTCTCTGACACACTTTCTAATAAGATCTCATGATAAAGATCTCCCAAAAAGTGCAATGTGTGAATAAAGTACGAGTTCGTTCACTTCAAATCACCTAAAGCGAACCTATACTTCACTATAGTGAACATGTGGTGAAAAAGGTTATGGTATATGACAGAGTGTTTGCATCTCGAGCACCCTTGGCAGCGACGAGGCTTTTTTGTAACAAACTTTAAGCGAACATGTTGCATCGTAGCTCAAAAATAAATTGTCTAGTATTACTTCTAAAAGTTTTGGAAAAATATTTTAAGAAAAACTCCAAAATATGTTTCACTCAACCAAGTGACACACATATTTTAGAATACACCAAAGATTCTTTTTCTAAAATGTAGATTTATACAAGAACAATAAAATGCATCATATATATGACCTTATCACAAAGTTAAATTTCAAATGTATATTAGTTCTTATGAAAACATTTAACAGTGGAGGTGATTTTAAGTTCGCTAGTCAAATTATACATTTTCTTAAGTTGTGTACTTAAGGTGTTGGCATGAATGATCGGGATGACGTTAATGAAGCTTTTTGGAGACCTCTTGAACCATGTATTGCATCATAAATTTTTGAATATGAACTAAATGGATACTCGACATGACTATGTGAAATTTCATTAAGCAAAAGTGAGACTAAACCCTAAATGAGTAAGGCAACTTAAATATAAACCCAATTGATAAAAAAATCCCACCTTCCACTTCCAAAGTAGAGAAGTTTAGAAAGGACCTAGATAAGATTCAGTATCCTGCCATGAATCTTCTCTATCACTCTTTACTAGACACCTCTATCTCCACTAGCAATCGGTTGCTCTCTACCGCAACAATTTGCACAATCCTTAAATTTGGTTATCCATCAATCTATTTGGCATACGTTCAACCCACTTAAATCGCTTGTATTATGACTTTAAATGTAAAAGACGAGCGATTTGATGCAATAACTTTCGAGAAGTGAAGAATTTCGACAATATCTTTCAATCTCTCAGGAAAGCTCTCAAAACCAAATTGGGTTTTTAATGAAAAAAAGAACTATTGTCGAGAATGGTACTTTTCGACCTTATTTATGTTATTGCATCAAATAAATTTGAGAAATGCCCTAATCTAAAGTCGTGTCCATGCACGAATGAGGATTCTAACTTTCATACAATGCATCATACGAGAATTTTCGACTCTACATTAAGGTTCTCGTATGACGTGTACCTCGTACGAGGACATCTCGTATATAATAGTTTTGTGCGAGAATTTATGTTTCAAAATGTAAACCTCGTACGAAATCTGCTTTGCATGAGGTTTCTCTTTGTACGAATATGCAGCAAAAAAAAATCAAATTTTAAGGTTGTTTTGAGCTAGCTATTTGAAAACAAAATCATGGAGGTGCAATGTCATTATCTTCAAATGTTCAATAGTATGAAAGATTAAAAAATACATAATTTTATGATTAAAATAAAGTTAAATGAAAGGAAAGACGTAATATGCTCATCACCTACTAAGTCCTCACTATGTTATATATGTGATGTAATATAGCGTGGCTCACATATTATGTGCTCAAGTATACATACCTTTATTTTAAAATTAATAATTAGGGGTGTAAAACGGGTCAACTAGTCATGTTTTTCCACGACACGACACGACACGATAAGAATTCAGTGAACCATAACATGACACGATACCATGTTTTATTCCTGAACTCGAACATGATACGTTAAAAATATGTTACGACACGATAACACCAGACACGATATGTCTGGATACGATTGTACCGGTTAGTGAGGAATTAAAAAAAGGATCAATTATTAAATACTCCCTACTATAAATATATATTTTTTAAAAAGGACACATATTTTTAGTTTAACCCATTTAGTCCCTCAAGCACTCAATATCCTCTTATTTTTAGAGGTCCGCGCCAGCGGCACTCCCTCTCCAAAATATGTGGCAAATGACTTTTTGAGGCAAAATAAAAAAGTTTGGACTAAATGAGTATTAAAAAATGTCCGAGGGACTATTTGGTATATGTCCCTTAAAAAAATAGTAAGTTGATAATAGGTCTAAGATCGATAATAGGTCTAAAAAGAATTTATATCGTATTCTTAATTATGTCACTATCGTGTCACTATCAAGACAATTTCATGAAAAAAATTGGATACGAATAAGACACGATTTGATGGAGGGTCAAAATTCCAGAATCAAACACGATCCGAATACGAATGATCGTGCTAATTTTGTATCATTTCGTTTCATATCATGTTACCATTTCATTTTCAAAATTATCATCGCCAATAATAATCGGGTCTGGGTCAACTTAAGATCCAATAACAGTTTTGTTTGTACCCGGAAAGTCTGCGGAAGTTGTAAAATCAGAATCTCATAAACTAAGCAAGTCGTCAGCATTGAAGAAAACACAAGAAGAATATACATATACGCGTCTGTATCTTGCATGATCTTGTTATCACCGAAACATTGTAATGAACAACGCATAAATGTAGATATGTATTTACAAATTAACCCATAAAGGATAAAGCATTAGGATAGAAGCGAATTAAGAGATCATGGGAACCTCGCAATCATGCAACCTTTGTCCCGAGGATTCCGCCAAGAAGGTGGTTCTGATAATGAAAGAAGACGGCCAGGCCATCAAGTTCAAAGAAGGAACCCCTGTGAGTGATGTTTTAGCGGCGAATCCATTTCACAAAGTGATCCGTTGCTGTACAGACCGGACTGTGATGCCGGAGTCGTTTCATCTGAATGGCAGCTGGCTTTACTTCTTGTTGCCAGAGGGGCTGGCGGTGAACGATGCTACGTACCAAACCCTTATTAGGTTGGCAGTGTCCAGAGGACTCATTGTCTCCAAATTAGCGACGAACTATGAAAGTACAGCGACGGAAGTTGGAACGTCATGTAAGGTGATTGTTGGATCTGAGGGTGAGTCGTCTGGGTGTAAGAGGTCGCCGTGGAAGCCTGCTCTTCGTACAATAAAAGAGGTCACCTCACCACCTGTCCATCGATGAAAATGTCACTGCACGTAAATTTATGGCAGATTGAGCGGTAAATTTATGGCAGATTGAAATCGAATTGTTTACATGACAAGTAATAATTGGTTATTGTTCCTTACACGAATTCACATTCATGAAAAATTAATCAATTACGTCACACATGTGTGTAATGCAATTTCAAGGTGATTTCAATTTAATACACTTAAATTTTTTCGTCAAAAATCACCTTTTTCCTGTTTTATTCGACTTCATTAACATAGTTTACCATCAAATTTTTTGACAAATTATTCCCACAATACGATGATGCTAAAGAATTTCCCTCACACTCGTAAAATTGTTTGAAAAATTTGAGATAATGGAAAAAATTGAGTAAAGGTCTCACAAGTTCTCTATTAAAAAATGATTGGATCATTTTTTTTTTCTATAGGCTCATCTATATTCTTTCATTAATTAACATTATGCTGATGATCATTTTAGGCAATTAATTGACATATGACAAAGGCATTATAATTATATTTTTTATGAATAGACATGTCATTTTACTAATTATTTATAACCATCTTTCTAACAATTCCTACTAGATTGTAATATTTCTTCAATTTCTTCATTCGATATATTCATGTACATAAGAAAATATCTTTCGATTTAGATCACAATTAGTGAATGGACCTCAAAGTTACAGCCTCACTTTTACGGAGAGGGTGAGAATTAAAAAATCACATTTTTCAATCATGACATTGACTCTATGACAAGACTGTAACAAAAGTGACTGCACTTTAGCCTAAAATATAATCATTTCCTCCCTCTTTTCACTTTTCCCTCTTCTATTTCTTCAACCCGACTCTTTCTCTCTCTGTGTGTGTGTGTGTGTATATATATATATATATATATAAAGAGAGAGAGAGGGAGAGAGAGAGAGAGAGAGAGAGAGAGAGAGAGAGAGAGAATCTTGTAATGACTCCTTATGGTACAAACTCTAGTACATACCATTTTTTTTTAAAATAGTAAAAAAAATTCAATAAAAAACCCGTTGATATGAGGAGATATGTAAAAAAGGGTATAAATATGAATTTTCGACAATTGAAATGTTAGGGCGGCGCCAATCACTTTATTGATTGAATTTTTTTTATGAAACTTCATGGATATGATATTCTCACTGTCGAGATCATATCCATGAAGTTTCATAATCGAGATCATATCCATGAAGTTTCATAAAAAAATTCAATCAAAAAGTGAGTGAGATGATCGTCAATATTTCAACGATCGAAAATGCATATTTATACCATTTTTTTTTACATATCACTTTATCTCAACGGCTTTTTTACTGAATTTTTTGATGAAAAAAATTAGAGATGAACTTCTCACCGTGAATATCATCTCCATGACGTTTCATAAAAAAAATGTCCTTACATGAGACTTTCTGATGAAACTTCATGGATATGATCTTCACGGTGAAAAGATCATTTCCAATTTTTTTTTCAAAAAATTCAATAAAAAAATCGTTGAGATGAGGTGATACGTCAAAAAAGTATAAATATGTATTTTCGACCGTTGAAATTTTGGATCTCCACCAGCCACATGATTGATTGATTTTTTTGAAGAGACTTTATGAATATGATCTTCTCCCTATCGAGATCATATCCATAAAGTTTCATAAAAAAATTCAATTAAAAAGTTGGTGAGATGATCATCAAGATTTTAACGGTCGAACATGCATATTTATATCATTTTTTTACATATCACCTCATCTCAACGTTTTTTTATTGAATTTTTTGATGAAAAAATTGGGACGATCTTTTTACCGTGGAGATCATATCCTTGAAGTTTCATCAAAAAATTCATTTTTTACTATTTAAAAATATATATATATATATGAGGGTCTGTACCATTAGGAGTCCTTACAGGAGGGAGCCTCTCTCTCTCTCTCTCTCTCTATATATATATATGTGTGTGTGTGTGTGTGTGTGTGTGTGTGTGTGTGTGTGTGTGTGCACGTATGCGTGTGTGTGCGCGCGCACGCGTATATAGTCTTCAATATGGGTTGTAAGCTAGTTTTATATACATATATGGCTTTCATATTGGTTGGATACACTTTGTACGAAAACTAGATTTGAACATTCAAATCATTCTTCATTAGAATGTTAATATTTATCTTTGATATTTATTTGGGCTTCATTATAACGAGTTTGTTTGTTTGTTGTAAATTAGTTGTACATACATGAATGACTTTGATATTGGCTGGAAACAATTTATGCAAAAACTAGCTTTGAACATTCAAATGATTCCTCATTGGTATATGAATATTTGACTTTGATATTTATTTGGCCTTCGTTATGATATGTTTGACAGTTGTATATGTAATTATTTTGGTTGAAACTAGGGGTGGAAGCGGTACGGGTTTTTATCGTACCATACTATTTTGGTCTGAAAAAAATAGTTTTAGTTTCATATATTAAAATACCAGAAACCAGTCTTACCGAAATCGAAATTACCGCAAAAAAATTGGTTGGTTTTGATTTTAATATTTAAAAAACCGATTTATCGAAATTACCGTACCGAATTTATCGAAACAAAAAAAAAAACCATACCGAAATTACCATACCGTACCGAATTTACCGAAATCAGAAAAAACCATACCGAAATTACCGTATTGTACCAAATTTACCGTACCGAATTTACCGAAACTAGAAAAAAGTTGATTTTGATTTTGGTTTTAATATTTAAAAAAGTTGGTTGGTTTTGTTTTTGTTTTTTTGGGGCTTTTAGTGTTGTTTACCAAAACCAGAAAAAAAACGAAACCAGAAATCAGAAAATACCTGAATTTACTGAAACCAGAACAAACCAGAATTTACCGAAACCAGAAAAAATTGAAATTATCGAAAAAATCGAAATACCGGCCGGTTTGGTTTTGGTATTGATTTTTGTGTATCGGGTGGTAAACTGGTACGGTTTGGTTTCACCATCCAGAGTTTGGTTTTGGTATTGGTATTTACTATTTACCGACCAAACCGTACCGCTTACACCCCTAGTTGAAACATATAATTTGTGGGTTTATTTAAAAATGTGAAGAATTTTAGGGTTATAGTTGAAATGGCAAAGAATACAATGAACGTTCTTGGATATTTTTTACCGTTCTTTTAATGAACGCAGGTTTTAAAAGTTGGATTCAATTAGGTTATAAAGTAGAATTAAAAACAATTTGGTATGTGTATGTGGCTTAGGGTTTCAACATGATAGTGTAATGGGCTGAATGAAACATATTATTATTAACCCATACTTGTTAGTACTTAAGATTTTTATTATTATAAACCCATACTTATTATTGTGTTGGTGTGGAATTTTTGTTGGGTTATTGTTAGGTTGTTATTGGATTGTTGTCAATTAAGTTGTTAGTTAAATTGTTAATTAAGTTGTTGTTGAGTTGTGCTTGTGTATGGTTTAACTAATGATTTCACTACCCCAACCAAGATTAGTGAATACAGAGGCCTTGGAGGTTGTGCGGGTGATTTTAGCAATTATCACTAGTACGAATAGAGGCAGAGGAGCGGAACATATGAGAGAGACATCGTGGTGGTAATCATTGGCATATCTAAGTAATGTCTGAGTCTTTATTAATTCACATATCCATACATTCATTACTAGTGGATTTTGTGTGGGTCGTGTGCGATAATGGTTTTTCCTACGAGGTTTCACTCTAAATCCTGTTGTGATTTTTTTTTAATTTCGCTTTCGTTATTAACCACCAACTGCATGAAATTTGGACTAAATAAATTTGCATGACAAATTTATAACGTGGTTCAAATTAAAAAGGATTTTTATTATTTTACTTATTGATTAATTAATAAATTAATTAATTAATTTTAGACCATTAAGGCACATATATATTTCAATACGTCACCTTTCAGCTGCTAATTTATCAAAATGAGATCTTTGTTGATTATCACCTTTCAAAAGTGTGGGACCCAATGCAGGCGTATCACATGTGCCTTTATGAGTTCATGAAATTTTGGATCCCACATTTTTCCCAAAAATATTTTATCGATTGTGGTGTATGGTCTTGTTCGGTCAGATGGTAAAACAGGTTGTGTGTCTCACAGATGAAGGGCTATCCTTTTTGGGAGTCAAGAAATCTTACTTAATGATGAATTATGTTTTGAGAATTGTAGCTTAGATAGCTGCCTCCAGAATAACCTAAATCACTTGTTGTCTGTTCACTTTCATTTTCAAGGCCTATTTAAAAACTTCAAAGTAATCCTCATATCTCTCATATCTGTAAGTGAAGTTCCTCCTCTTGTTTAATCGTCATTCAAGTTTTTTGTATATCTTCCACAAATATGGTTTATGTTAGCAACGATTCCACCACTGAGGAATTCAAGACAATGTATAATCCCAACTGGGTTACCATTGAGATCCATATAAGGTTATAAACCACTAGATTATTTATATCAAATGGTTAAGGTTAGCATGCCATTTCCTTTGCGCTAACTTTTTATCTTGTTTTATGAGCTCTTCAAACTAGCACTAACCCGTGTGCCCCCAACGATTGGAGAACAGTTAATAGAATCAATCGCCTTAATGAACTTTATGGCATTGACTTTAGTATCCCTCACATCAAATATTGCTACGAATGGGTTCTATCAGTATGGAATGTTTATTATCTGAAGCAGAGACGGAGCTACTTTGTAGGCGGGGTGGGCAAGTGCTTAGGTCAGGAATTTTGGAAAAACAAAATATTTTGGGATAAATGTGAAATATAGCAAAAAACAGGGATCAAAAGTTCAAAACTCAAATAATATCTACGTTCATTAACTTAACCTATCTAAAATCTCTTCTTTCTTTATTATAACTAGCAGTGGTATTATGTAAGACTCCGACCTTTAAACATATTTGTTAACAAAACATATGATTTGTTTGTTTGTTATCATTTGTTTATTTTTAAGGATTTGCAAATGTATTTAAACTTGAAATTTATATATTTTTTAATTTAATGTTTGGCGAGATAAATTTATTTAAGCCTAAAAAATATAAATTATCAATTAAATATTTGTAAAAAAGTAAAAATAAGCCTAATCGTAGCCCCCGAACTCCCGTCTATGAATTGTGCCCCACCAACTCTTGATTCCTAGCTCCGCCACTGATCTGAAGGACACGAGAGATGAACGTGACCTGGTTTTGAATATTCTTGATTCAAACATGGGTTATGGGGACTATGTCTTCTTGGTAAAAAATTAGAAGCGTTTCTCAATTCCATGAAGATAAGTCGGGTGCCCCTTTAAGTTTCCTTACCTTCACTACATGTTATTTTCTTTTATTAAATGCATTTATGGATTTATTTTCTTCGTTTCTTTGTTGATGATAGTAAGAAGAAAGATCCTAGCCCTGAGGAAGTCAATTTTGTCTACTTGAAGAAGATTTATTTGATCAAACAAAGGTTTGGGAAACAAGATCACCCCCGGTTAGTATTTATTCTACTTGGCTACCTGTTTAATCACCTCCCTATTGCTCTATGAATTGATAGATCTCCATAAATACCTAAAGGTTATCACAACCACATTTTTACAACCATCACTCTTTCCATAGTTTGTCTATCTGACTTCTGATCAGATCTGACATCCAGTTAATTTGAGGCATTCAACATTGAGGAGATTCCTTTAGTTGACAAGGCTTCTCCTATTGACGATATGACAACCAAGCTCAAGATTTTAGGGAAGGCCTTGGCAAATTATGCAACTGTCTCAGTGCAAAAAGGAAAAAAAATGGGAAGTTCGTTCGCTCTGGTGAGAGTGGATGATTCCCCAATCAAGGATCGGGGGAAATGATTCCAAGAGGAGCAATCAAACTGAGTCCCCTACCAAACCTTTGTGCGTTGAAGGAAGGGCCAAAAGACTATCGAATAATTAGTGGCTACTTTGTCCAAATTGTACATAGATTCGATCTGAAGGGCGATTTTTCTCATGGGGCATCCTAAAATGGTATCATTGAAGAAGGGATAACTTATCCAACATGCTGCCTAGAATCCCTATCTTTTAAGTTTTCTTTAATTCTAGTTTTTTTTATTGGGAGTTCATTTCTACTTGTATTGACAGATGTATGCCTTTTATAGCTCTTAGTTAATGGTGGAAATAGGCAACGATTAGGAAAAGAAGGCCTCTAAGTTTGATGAGGCCATGGGTGTCTTACAAAAGTATTTTGACAAGGCTAAGATCCATATGGATAAGAAAGGGAGGTAGTTCGAGGAGAACTTGGAAAATGACTCTTAGAAAGTGTAGTGGTCGAAGGTGGACTTGATTACGTATATCAAAAAAATTGAAAGTGGCCTTTGAGGCTACCAAAATAGTTGATAATAGAGATTGGAACACTGCCCTTAAACAAGATGAACAACAAATCATCTAGGTGAAAAAGGTGACATTCAAGGAAGGGTTGGATGCTAAGGGGTGATGTCCCCTCTTCCTTCAAATTATTTGTTGAGCACTAGCTTGGCCCCCTCGAGCGTTCAATAAAGAAGAAGAATCTACTAAAATTAAGCTTACAAGGACCCGATCAAACCCTAGGATTTCTATATTTTCTCTTTACGTTCACTTTTCTTTCTTTTTTTGTGGTTACAAGGCCGGTGGTTCATTTTACACACCTAAATGAATTAAAGACATATATTTTGCTACATTTATTATTGTTGTCGACATTTTTTATTTTCTATAATACTTTTTTGACGAGTCGATTTGAGTGGTACTTTAGTTTCCAACCCTCTGGACAAGATAAACATGAGCTAGATGATGATGACCTCGACCATAATGTTACACCCTGTATTTTAGAATATTTAAATTACACGTGTCACAGTAATTTAATTAAATTGGAATTAAAATTAAAGCGAAGTGAATAAGTATTAATTAACGAATAATGGATTAATATTTATATGTTATTATATCTACTTGTGTAATAAGAAAATAAAATTGTATTATTTTATATTACGTCATAGGTGGGTAAAAGTGACTGGTTGACATGATCATATTCAAGGATGCACGTGCAGAGTCGTGTAAGGAATAAGATGATAAATTGATAATAGGTGACTCAGATTATGATTTCGAGTGCATGAATGATCTGAAATGGGTTGAGATAATTGGGCTTCAGAGACTTTTTAAGCTATATGAGACTCGTATGAGGGTATTCAGATCATTTTAATGTTACTAGTTAACCTAAAAACGGGATTAGGAGTATATTAAGGGATTTTGGATGAGGGAGGTAGCCCAATTGATTATTCTAATGACCTAGGCTTGATAGAGAGGCTAAAGACAAGGGAGATGTAGACACCCCATTCTAGCACCCCTTAACCTCTCCTTAGGTCCCTAGCACCTCCCTTAAGCACTACAAACCTAGGTCATGTTTCGAATACTTACCTAGAGGCCATCGGACGCTTCCTGGCTCCGTTTGATCAAAATTCAAACTCTTCAGCTCGATCGAGACTAAATGAATTTTCAAAGAACGTTGAAACCCCTTTCCAGCGGTTCACCCCGTGCGCGATTCTAACTTACGGTGCGGATGAACGACTCGTTTTCCCTCGAAACTTAATCAGGGGGCCACCGGACGCTCCCGAGCTCCGTTTGATCAAAATCAACTCTTCAGATCGACTGAGACTGAATGAATCCTCAAAGGGCACTGACACCTCTTTCCAACAGTCAGCCCCGTGCGCGATTATAACTTACGGTACGGACGAACGATCTGTTTTACTTCTAAAGGTCACTAAACAATTTTGGGCCCCGGTTGACCAGAGTCAACTCCCAAACTGAGTCAAACTCTTTGGAATATCGAAGTTCATCTTCTAACATTTCCAACGGTCCGCCTCGTGTGCGATTCTGACCTACCATGCGGACGAACGATCCATTTGCGTCCGACGATCCCTCGTCCAAAAGATCGACAAACACTTCCGAGCCACATTTTCCCTAAAGATATCTCCCGGATCCGGGAGCAGTCCAAAGGATTTTCGAAGGTCTCTGAAGTACCTTTCCAGCAGTATACCCCATGCACGATTCGGATCAACGAATTGCGTTTGACAACTATTTTTCTAAAAGAATCTGAAAGAGTGCCAAATGGCAAGTTCCAAATCCTGCCTATCGGCAGTGTGACTAAAAACACCTGCTAATTGGCAGGACAAGACTCATGCCGATTGGAAATTCTCGGGCCTATAAAAAGGAGGGCCTGACCTAATTGCAAAGGGGACCTAAGATCTGAAATCCACCACTCTCAGCGAACTTAGAAAACCTCTCTCGAAGCCAGCGTGATTTCTACATCCAAATCCCTTTCCAACCTCCACTTTTCATCATATTTTTCATCAAAATTGGTGGATTAAGTACCCTTAATCATCATCCAAGTGCAAGGGCTGCTCTCCAACATTCAAGATCAAGCTCAAGATCTTCAAGAAGGTCCAACTTTCTCAAATCTCTCGTGAAACTCTCCTAAATTCGCATTAACTTGTTTTATTACTTAGCCCTTTTCCCTTCCATTTCACACATCCTAATATACTTTTTATTTTAGTATTATTACACATCTATTATTTTTCATATAGAAAAAACTAAAAATAAGAAAAAGCGGGTTTGCTCATAAATTCCAAACGGAAATTCTCACACTTTTCTCACACTTTTTCACAACTAAAACACCTTTTTTACACACATACACACAAGAGAAGTCCCGGGTTAGATTTATGGGATAAACCCCATCCCTCATTTTGCATATGAACTATGTGGACTTTGATACCTTTATAGGCTAAGTAGGCATCTCAAGGTAAAACCCGAGGCTCGAGTCCTTCCTATTTATTTATTTATTTATTTAATTCTTTAACTTAATTCTCTTAGATTTTATATATTTACATATACATATATTTGTTCTTAGTGGCGTATTATTCCATATGCATTATCGTTCCATTATAACGATCAACACAGTGATAATCACATAAATCTATTTTCTAATATTACTTTTAGGAACATCCCTATGGAGGACTCGCTTTATCTCTTCAATGATACAAGTAAGTGATTCCCATCTCCATTGTATATACACATGCACACATATCACGGGGAAATAGAGGAAAATAACAAATCCATGAGAGACCTCAAGGGCGAAATGGGTACCTAACACCTTCCCATTTCGTAACTTAGCCTCTGAAACCTACTTGAATCATTTTGGTTTCGTATGTATCAGTATGTCTTTGATGCCGTCCTTCGGGATGGCTCCACTTTCTTTTGTCTGTTTTGAGTAAAATAGATTGGCGACTCCATCTCTCTACATTTTTTCACCTCACCGTAGACGGTCGAAGTGCTTCTGAGAGGGATACGCGAGATCGAGATCCTATCTCCATGGAGATACATTCTCCCTCTCTCCGCGAGGATCGGTTATGGCCACAGTGGCGACTCTACTAGTGAACAGTTGTTTAAGAGGGCTAGACTCTATTTACATAGGTGTTTTGTTTTCTTATATATTCCCCTATTTTGCATGTTCCTCTTTTATTATTCATGTGTACCTCATGCTTATGCTTATATTCACACATTTAGAAGATTCTCCATATACACTTCGTACCCCGTGCACCTAGGATCACGTATATCTGCATGTTGGAGGCATCACTTATCCATGCTTGGTATACTATTGGTACTTGGACTTTTCTCCCTGTTTGGCATGATCAAGAAAGATATTCTCATTATAAGATACTAATAAGAGAATTATGCATGATTCACACGACATCACCAACGGGCATTGTTATTTACTAAATTTTGTCCAGTAAATGGAGGGTCATTTCGTGATGGGCGCTGGTCCGGAAGGGCACAGTTAGCCTAAGCGATATGACTCTCACCTTCCATTGGCCAAGTACCTTCGACGTATATCGAACAGTTCCTTCGCATCGTACCGCTTGATCAAAGTTGTGATGGGAGGTATATCGCAGGGAACTCATTCACGTACATTGAGTATATCGAATCTGCTCTCACACGTACCGTCCTCACGAGGTATATAGTGAGGCAATTCACGTACACTCGGGTATATCAAATGGCTTGTCCACACGTACCGGTTGCCCTCAAAAGCAAGACGTATATCGTGGAAGTCATGCCAAAAAGGGGAACCCTTTCTAATTCACCCAACCAACTGCATACCCACATATAGGTGTCAAGCCTAGGACACACATATTAGATTGTCGATTTCAACCTGAAAATCTGCCAAAATTCCGGGTCGGCTTGCCGCCCAAATTTTCATGCATTTTTAAAACGGGACCCTACCCGTGAGCCTGGTTACAAGTCCAACCATAGATTTGCATATGTTACAAACCCAACTTTTCCAAGCTCGAGTCCCGTACGACATTTCATTTTGCATTTAGGAGAATTTAATACAAGTGAGAACGTAATAATTATAATAATCATGCTGAGAACCGTCTACCCAAAACATTTCTCCTTTCTTTATAAAAACTCCAAAAATATTTTATCTTTCAATCTAAAAAAAATGTCAAAAATATTTTCATTCTTTTTTTAAATAAATCCCATTTTACGCCTTCTCAGGTCGATTGCACGCCCTTGGCCTGGATCCTTATTGGCTTCGGTCTTCACTAAAATCACCCCGGAGTACCGTCCGTTCCCCTGCTATTTTTTTTGAGTCCAGAATCCATCCGCTTTCCATGGAAAACACAGATTAAGTACCAGATGTGCAGCCAGATCCGATGGCAGTCTTAGCTCAGCTCGTGTCCAAAATTAATAACCTCCAGACTAAGGTCCGAGAGATGCAACGAAACCAAGTTCCTGTTCCTCAAGATCCCAAGGCCCTATTTACTATCTTTATGGGTCCACCCGAGCCTATCTGGGTTCCTTAAGAGTATCAACACGCTCCATGTACCCCTTTTGCTAATGGGCCGTCGCCTACCCAGCTTCCTATGCTAAACCTTGCCCAACCTGGGGATAATTTGCCTATGATCATGGATCCAAACGAGGAAGAGTTGAACAAGGTCAAAGAAGATCTCAAGATGCTTACTAAGAAGTTAGACTAAGTCAGAATCTCTAGGAATTACATGGATTACACCCACATGTCTCCTTATCCTAAAGCGAGATTACCCGAGAAATTCAAGATGCCAAATATCGAGAAATTCGAAGGGAGTGGAACCTCGATTGTTCATCTTCGCAGTTATCACCGTTCTATGACTCTCCTAGGGTCTTCTAAAGAAGTGATGGCCCAATTATTTCAGCAAACTTTGAAGGATAGTGCTTTCCGATGGTTTTTGTCTCTCGAGGAGTCCAGAATCCGTAGCCCGAGAATTCATGTCGTAGTACAAGTATAACTAAGAGCTTGAGGTCACCCGTCGTGATTTAGAGCTGCTCAAACAGAACTCTGGGAAATCAGTCAGTAAATTCATATCCCGATGGAGGGTAAAATCAGGCACCATGACTAGTCAGCCATCTGAAAAAGAATAAGTCAGCATAGTGAAGAATAACTTCTTACCCCACGTCCGAACCACAATGGGAGGACAATACTATCCCCACTTCTGAGCTATAAGAGAAGCAGGAGTAGAAATCTAGGAAGGTCTTGCTAAAATAGAAGTTGAACCAAAGAAAGTGTCCGGACAGTTCACTCCCAGAAAATATGACAAACCTGTCAATGTTGTAGTCTCAACTATCAACAAAATCTCTCAACCAACCACCTCGTGGGCACCAGAAAGCCTCCCTCCCCCAGTCCGAAAAGAATACATTGAGCTCCATGCTCCCCTCTCCAAATTTTATCAGGCCCTGTTCCGCCGAAACCTCATCAAACCCTTGAACCCCCGTCCATTGCCAAATCCACTTCCAAGAAACTTCAAGGCTGATGCCCATTGCGCCTTTCATCAAACTGCTGGCCATGCCATCGACCAATGTTTTCACCTTCGAAACATAATCCAAGGTCTAATTGACCGGGGTACCATTGCCCCACCAGCGAATCCTAAGCCAAATACTACTCGCAACCCACTCCCAAATTTTGCCAATGCCATCTTCTTAGGAGAGAACCCAGGATTTGATCCTTCAACTCAAATCACACCCATACGCTCTCCGAAACCTCTCCAAACATGCCCATATTTCCTTCTACACCCTGTTAGCCTTGTCGATCGGGCACTGTCACTCCTTACCAGAGCATGCATCGCTGTCCGTACCTGTTCTGAAAATGGAAGTATGTAATTATCAAAAGTGTTAAACTAACTCCTAGAGTTCGGGCTGAAATTGCCCTCGCAGATGATCATTGATTGCCATAAGTTCAGTACGCTGTTCTTAAAAGCACGGAAATGGGCTCGAGAGTCAAAAAGTTGGGTGGTACCGACTGATAAAGTCAACCTAGATGACGTTGTCCAGATCATGTTAGAATTATTCAGGTAAACCAATAATATTTGTAGTATGGCCGAGTTACTTGATACTCTGAAGTTATAAGGGCAGCTGGTCCCTTCACCCTTACACCTCCTCGTAGAATGGGAAGAACTGTACGAGGAAGCCATTGAAGTCATGGAATGCATTGATTTTACATGTAAATGCATAATTGTTTCCACCGGATGGGGGAAAGAATTCGAAGATTCAAATAAAGAGCAAGTTTCAGAGAAAACTATCCCGGTAGCCGACATGTGTGGGATGATATCATTTGAAGAACTCCTAGGAGAAATAAATAAGGTGGAAGAATAACCTGAGATTGACGAAGAAACAGGGTTCATGTTCTTCCTTTCTTCAGTAAATCACATGACTGGATCAGGAAGGCATTACCAGATCCCAAGCTTACTACCAACCAATGGCAAAGGGAAGGGTGTTGAAAACCTTCCTATACCAGAGATGAACCTCGAGGAAAGCAAGATCCTCGATTAACTGAAGAAAACTTAAGCTAACATCACTATATGGGGGCTTTTCATGTCTTCTCAGTTGAACATAAATGCTTTGATCAAGTTGCTCACTGGACCCAAAGTTCCTCCTTCTACCACACCAGAAGAAGCGATAAATTTAGTCAAATCCTTGACTTCTACCCGAATGCTATCCTTTTTCGAAGAAGAAATCTCCAGAATCAGGCCAAGCTATAATCATGCACTTAATGTCTTCGTCAAAGTTATGGGGAAGATCATACCACTCTCTCTTATTGATAATGGATTCGCCTTGAATGTCTACCCATTAAGAACCTTCAAATGCTTAGGACTGAAGGAAAGTGACCTCGCTCCCACCTCCGCTGCCGTATGTGCCTACGATAATACATGTCGGGAGGTGATGGGATCCATAAAACTTGTAATAGGGGTTGGCCCTATAAACCCTATCGTTGAATTCAAAGTTATTGACATCCCAACTTGTTTCAACCTATTGGTTTGATGACCTTGGCTCCACGGTATCAAGGGTATGTCTTTCTCGTTCCATCAGAAATTGAAGTTCTTCTCTGACGGACGAGTCATCACCATTTTGGGCGACGATAAAAATGTCGAGGGTGTAAGTACCAGCAATTTAATCCTTGAGATACATCATGGGTCAAATGATATGCTCTATCAGAATTCCGAGTTGAGCCACTTCTACTCTCGGCAGGGGAAGATTTCAGAGAAAGGGTTTGTCCAGAATACGCTCCTCATGGAAACATCAATGTGATTCAAATAGTCAAAAACATGCATTTCATGCTCGGACTAGGGGTAGGAAAAAGACAGCAAGGGATACTTGAACCCATTGTGCTGAAAAAAGCTTTCCCTCCTTATGGTTTGGGGTATTAATCGTCAAAATAAGAACCCAGAATGATCCGCCAGTCTCGATCGAAGAGAAGATTAGACTGTATCCAGACTGTCCCAGGTGACTCCTTGAATAGACGATTCATCAAAGAGGGTAAAGACTTACCCTTTTGCAGCTTTCTCGAACCATAATATGACCATATAGACAAGAAGATAAATCCTGGAATGGAGATCTTTTTCCAAGACAGCTACCCATGGACTGAAAGTTCCTAACACCATGTACAACCGCTCATCAAAGATACCAAAGATTCTGAGGAAAGATACTCTGAGGATTCATTTAACTTACAGACACTGGGGCTGATACTCTGTATGGTTCATTCAGGCACTACATCACTGGATCTATCCCACTTGATTAAAGTTGTTGATACACCTCTCCTCAACTGGCAAGCTGCGCCAGCTCTACCTGTTGAAATACCACCTAACCCCAATGTTTACCCCATCTATTCTTTTGTTGTCTATCCTTGCTCTAATGTAATCGAGACCTACTTTGACAAGGTTCTCAATGATATTTTTCCTATCAATGAAATGAATGAAGATTTTGAGTATCTTATTGTGCCTTATATTAATTGTTTAGATTCTAATCAAACTTTTGATGATGATGATTTTGCAAATGAACAATTCTTAATTGATCTAAATAAGGTTAATAACGAACAACATAACCACGTTCAAGTTAATGAATAAGAAACTGTTGTTGTTAACCTCGGTTCTAAAAGCCAGCTACGCGAGATTAGGATAGAGGCTACCCTTGACGAGCATGAGCACACACAACTCAAAGAATTACTTAAGGAATTCGTGGATATTTTTGCATGGTCCTATGATGATATGCCTAGCATTGATCCTGAAATAGCTCAACATGAGATCCCCACTCTTCCAGATTACAAGCCAGTTAAACAAAAGTTGAGAAAGCTCCGCACCGAATGGTCGTTCAAAGTCAAAGAAGAAGTGGTCAAACAGTTAAATATGGGCTTCATTCGCGTGATCAAATATCCCATATAGCTAGCCAACATAGTGCCTGTACCGAAATTAGGAGAGAAAGTTTGGGTGCGCTTAGAATAACGGGACTTAAACAAAACCTCCCTGAAGGATGATTACCCGCTACCCAATAGCGACATGATCGTGGACAACACAACCAGTCATGCTCTTAAGTCATTCGTCGACGGTTTTGCCGGATACAACCAAATCAAAATGCACCCAGATCACCAAGAAAAAACCGCATTCATCACACCGTGGGGAACCTTTTGCTACACTGTTATGCCATTTGGTCTCAAGAATGTTGGGGCTACCTACCAGAGGGATGTCACAACCATCCTACACGATCTGATTCACAAAGAAGTCGAGGTTTATGTGAATGATATAATTATTATATCCAAAACTAGAGAAAGTCATATTCCTGCTCTCCGAAAGTTTTTCGAACGACTGCGACGGTATCAGATGAGACTCAATCCACAGAAATATGTCTTCGGCATCACTAAAGGGAAAATCCTAGGATTCATGATCAGTGAGAAGGGGATAAAAGCATATCCTACCAAGTTAAAAGCCATACTTGAGATGCCACCTCCCCAAACGGAGAAAGAAGTCCTTGTATTCCTTAGGAAATTGCAATACATCAGTCGGTTCATCAGCCAGCTAACCTCCATCTGCGAACCTATTTTCAAAATCCTCCGAAAGGATTCAACCAAGGTTTGGAACGAGGCCTTCCAAGAAGCCTTTAATCAAATTAAGCAATATCTGACCTAACCTCTGGTACTCATGCCACCACAGCCTGGTCTCCCCTTACTCCTATACCTAACCATAACTGACACTCCAATTGGGGCCTTGCTAGCCCAATACCTTGAAGAATCCCGCAAAGAAAGAGCCATCTATTACGCCATTCTCAAATTGATCGAATACGAAGTCAACTACACTGCTTTGCAAAAGGAATGTGTCGCACTTGTTTGGGTTACCCAAAAGTTACGAAATTACATGCTCGCCTTCCCTATCAAACTTGTATCCTGAATAGACCCTATCAAGTACCTACTTGAGAAACCTGCCTTATCCATCCGAATGGCTTGATAGTTGATGCTCCTAGTTGAGTTTGATATCGTGTACGTCACGCAGAAAGCTATGAAAGGAAGAGCCATCTCTGACTACCTCGCTGACTACCCCATGAAAGAAGATGATGTTTAGATCTCTGAATTACGAGAAGAAAACATCCTCTGTACTTCTTAAGACAACCTTCGTTGGTAAATTTTCTTTGACGGCGCTGCCAATAAAAAGGGATATGGCATTGGGATACTTCTGATCGCCCAAAATGACTCCCACATTCCCATCGTTATTAAATTGGATTTCCCCAGCACCAATAACATGACTGAATACGAGGCGTGTACGATAGGCCTCAAAGTTTCTCTCAAGAAAAGTATTCAATGCCTAGATGTCTATGGGGATTCTGCCCTCATCATCGGTCAAGTGCTTAGAAAATAGAAAGTTAAGGATGAGAAACTCCAACCCTTCCATGCCCACTTAGAAGAACTAGCCTCCTAATTCCAAGACATCGCCTTCCACTACCTACCTCGAGAAAAGAATAACCTGGCCGATGCCCTTTCTACCTTGGCCTCTATGGTCGATATGCCTGAAGGAATAATAATGACCCCCTTCCTAGTTCAAAAGCAAGATAAACCAACCCATTGCTACCACATTGAGCTCATCACCAAAGAAGATCCCGAGCTAGCCAATTACTGGTACTGTGATATTTGGCACCTCCTCAACTATGGTAGGTATCCCGAAGGTTCCAACAAAAAGATCGAGTAACCCTTTGAAGACTGGACGCCCTGTACATCATTTATCATAAAGCACTGTTCAAGAGAAACTTTGATGGAACCCGTCTACACTGCATCGCAGGGGCTGACATTAAAGAGATAATGCAGAAGATTCAGAGCGGGGAATGTGAACCCCATATGAACGGTCATATGCTTCCTAAAAAGATCATTCGATAAGGCTACTACTGGACCACCATGATCCAGGATTGAACTGCCTATGTCCGAAGATGCCTCAAATGCCAAAAGTTTTCCAATCTTTAATACCTGCCCCCGTGAGAATTATACAACATGACTTCTCCCTGGCCATTCTCCACTTGGGGCATCGACATCATAGGGAAGGTTACACCCAGGGCTTCCAAAGGATATGAAATCATCCTATTTGCCATTGATTACTTCACCAAATGGGTCGAAGCTGAGTCATACGCAGTTCTGAACGCTAAGAAAGTGGCCAAATTCATCAGGAAGAACATAATCTACAGATATAGGGTCCCGCGCGAACTAGTGTCAGATAACGGGTTGTATTTCGAGGAAGAAGTCACAGAAGAGGTCAACGAGTATGGGATTCAGAGACACAAATCTTCTCCCTACCGACCTCAGACCAATGGTGCAGTCAAAGCAACCAATAAGAACCTCAAAGACATCATCAGTAAGATGATTGAAAGATATCGAGATTGGGCCAACCGAATTCCTTACGCCCTCTGGGGCTACCGAACTTCAATCCCAACATCTAATGGGGATACCCTTTACTCTCTGGTCTACGGAATGGAAGTAGTCCTACCCGTGGAGCTGGAAATACCCTCGTTGCGTGCCATGCTTAAAAGAAAGGTAAGCGAAGAAGACTGGTACCAAAGCCATCTTGACGAGTTGACCCTCCTAGATGAAAGGAGATTGAAATCTCTATATCACATACAAGGTTACCATCACCGTATAGCGCGATCATTTAATAAGAGAGTCAAGGACCGCGGTGTCCGAGAGGGGGAATTAACCCTCAAAGAAATAGTAGAGCCCATCTAGGACCCCAGAGGGAAATTCAAGCCTAATTGGAGTGGCCCATACATTGTGAAGAAGATCTTATCCAACGGCGCCGCTGTGCTTACCGACCTTGATGGAGAGGAAATGATGCGCCCATTCAACCTGGACCATCTAAAGAAGTTTTACCCCTAGTCTGAAATCTCGGCGTGCTACAGCTCTTCTCATCTCCCTTATATTCTAAAAAAATATCTATATTTCCCTCTACCCAGAACTACGTGGGCCTGATCCTCTACAAAAACCATTTTTAGAAAAATTAAAACTTTTCAAAAAATAGGTACGTAGGCAGCTCGTACATCTTACATGAGAACAACTCTTTCTTTTTCACAAAAAAACTGTTATTTTCTTATCTCCGAGAACGACAGTTCATTCTAATATATACTTGAACAAAAGGATTATGTATGCCTTAGCGATCGATATAGATAATTCAAAATACAAAGTTCATCAAAAGGCATAGCTGGATGATCAAAAACTTGTTTATTTCACTAATAAGAAATTACAGCGCAATTACATAAGAAAAGGAACGGATAACTCCCTTCCCCCTACCTTCCTAAAAAGCCAAATAAATTCTCAAATTTATTCCTCATTACAAAACAAACTCACCAAGAATCTTACCCACAGCTACCAGAGGAGCCCGCTCCATCATCATCTACATCTTGGGGTCTCCAAGCTTCCCCTGCCTGAATAGAGTGCCGCAGGCGCTCCATAGACCGATAAGCTCGAACCAGCCTCGAAAACACCATAACACCTCCCTCCTTGGTATCGGATAAGACAAGCCACCTTTGTCCAGTCTCCACTACCAACATCTTCCTGACTACTCTTCTCCATAACCACTTCATATAATCCCTGGGGATGTACCAGACTCTCCCAACGGACTGAGAAGGACGGGTCGATGGACGCCGAATTTCCCACAAAGAGCCAAGGCGCATACGCAAACGCTCTATTAGATATTCTACCAGAAAGAAATCTAGTGTACGAGGTGGCACGAGCCGCTCCCAGCCAAATTGGCATAAAAGCTTCCAAGGGAAATAGAAAGAGGTCTGTCTGAGACTAACCGGCCGAATGTACGGGTATTCCCCCAGCTCTAGAACAGATAACAACTATCCTCACCAAGGCACTGACCAGTGCAGACTTAGAGCCCCATATTCAACAAACCAGTTCTCCTAGCTCTCGATATCGAGGATAACAGTGATGAAATGGAGCGAAAAGAAATTGGGTACAACCGACAAGGGATATTTTGGATGAGTCACTAAGAGGAATCTTTCAGGCAACCACATGAACAGCATCACAGGGCTACTTCTCAGAAAGTCAGAACGACCTTCTCGCCAGGCATCCAGGCCATTCAAAGTCTCCGCCAGTATCATCGCCACAGGATTGCGACGGTATGAAATCCATGAAGTAATAGCTGTAAGTTGTGGGTCCACCAGCAGTTCTCCAGTCACCAGTAGTAATTTTGAAACCAAGCCCAGAACGACGGCTCAGGCATATCTAGCATCACCAACCTCCTGCAAATGCACAGAACGCAGCATCGCCAAAATGGAAATCATTCCTCCAGTAACCAAAGATCTACCCATTGAGGGCGAAACATGGAGAAGCCCAGACAACAACTCCCAGGGAGATCGAGAAAACTCAGGCATAGCAGCCGCCACACTAGGATTTACCTCCAACATGGTGGAAAACTCCTCATAAGTCGGACAAACTTCTTCCAAGCCAAAACGGAATACATGATCTTCGGGGTACCAAAATTGTACCGCCACCATCAGCATGTTCCACTCTATGGGCCGATTACGCCATAAAGAGACTTAACGCATGTTGAAAGCATCGTAGTCTACGTTGTAGGAGCACATCGCCTCCAAAGCCTCGAGGTAGTTGGAAAACTTAACACTTCCAGGGAGAGCCATCTCACAGAATAAGAAAGTAAGAATGTGAAGGTGTGATGAAAACACTCCACCCTTACCCCTTTTTATACTTGAAAACCCTCACAAAAGACACAACCCTTGCAGAACTCGGAGGGGATCCTGCCCCATAAGGTACCAAAAGATGAAGAGAGTACCAATAAATGCATTGATTGATCAGACTGGACTGACCTGCCGATAGCCAGGACAAGGATCTTGCCGATCGACAACCCCCTATTTTTGGAAACTTACCTTTTTCCTCGTTTGCCAAAAAAAATAAATAATAAAAAACTCAATAAAAGTAAACTGATATTCTTAACAAGATTTCACAATCCCCTTTCCATCTTTATATAATTTCTCATTTTAAATAAAACTTCCCTTCAAATTCCAAAAATATTTCTTTTTACGGTCTCAGCAGCAAAGTAAAAAAATGCATATTCATTCATTCATTCATTACTAACAGAAGACAATAAAAAAATCCATTGCATTGCATAGATATTTTTATGTGTTACATCAATTTTGCAGGAAATCAAAGAAAAGAAGAAAAACAACGGGACTCATCCCGAACCCCCATTCCCTCTCTCTCTCGTATGCCCTTCCCTCTTTAAGAACTTTCGTCCCTACAACACTCTCTTTCCCCTGCGACGAGATGACGCACAACCGCTACCTGAACCAGACTCCCCCTTATGAGGTGGATAACACCAAGCAAGAAGGAACATGAACTGCATCCTGAATATGGACGGTCTCCGAAGATATCTAGTCCCTAATGTCCCTCAGCCAAGTTGTGGACACCCGAACTTGCTACAAGAAAAGGCAGAATCAGTATCAAACAAAAAAGATCAAAAGAAACCAGAAAAGAAGAAAAGAGAAAAGAACATAAAGGTATACCAAAGGACGAAGGACCTCCTCTGTTGAGCCCAACTCCTCCGAGTCCATCGCATGAGGATGATGCAACATAGGTACCATCCCTCCATCATCCCGTCGAATGTTATAGAAAGGGGTATGCAACCGCACAAAGGGAACCTCTGAGGTCACCGCTGCCGCAGATGTCGACGAACCACCACCACTGTGGGAGGACCCCACTGGTCGACTCGAACTCGCAGGAGGGAAAGGCAACTCATCATATATGCTAGGCACCACCAGCCAACTCATCACAAAGTCCATATAATCGTACGACACAGCCATGTCGATGTACAATAAATAGGACTCGCCAATCATCGCCGCAATCCTCGAATCCTCTGGCAACATCCGCTCTCACCTCATAGACATAGGGGGTCTCGCAGGTGGCACCACCACCTTCTTCTCAGCAATCTATCGAACTACCCTCTCCTCAAGATACCAAGAGTGGCCAAACTCATGCACCAGCAAATGCCTCATCTGCGCATTCGCCCCAGTCGACCCCATGTCTTGAACAGCCATCCCCCAAGGGTAAAAGGTCACCTAAAAAATCCCCAGCATATATAAGTCAATATGGGATCAGAGCAAACAAAGACCCAGACTAAAGAAGAAAAAAGTCCTACCTATCACTGGTCAGGCAATTCAAGACCTGACGCACCGACTCCACAGAAAGAGACTACTGCGAATGCCGATTGGCCTTCCGCTACCGATACAAATGGCAAAAGTCCCCAACAGTCTCATCCTTAAGAGGAACCAGATGGGTATTTCACCCAATCACCTCATAGAACCACGTCTGCCAAAGACAATGATTCACAATAAAAAAAGAGACGCATAAGGAAAATGCAAATGCATGAAAGGAAATGTGCAAACTAAAGAATACCTTAATAAGATATGTGGATCTAGTGAAAGACTGTTGACAACACTGGCTAACTGCATCCAGAGAAAAATAAAGGGTCGCCACTCCCCCAATCACAGAGAGGGATGTTCGAAAACATCCTCAAGTATGGAAAAAACCACAAGTGGATAACGTCATCGCTCGATGCCACCAAAAATCCCCTCAACACTTGCAGAATAAACAATTGAGCCATCTACCTCACCTGCAGCCCGTCTTCCGCATCAATCACCCTACCCAGCAAAACATCCCTCAGTAGAGACAAACGAATAGTGTCCCCAAATACTATCCGCCCCACATCATGTAGCGCCAACCGCATCGCCTCCTGCCGCACCCGTAAAGAACGATCCACCTATATCTTCTATCCATCATAATACAGCCCCAGTAGCTATGGCACATCTATTGGAGTCACAGTCGTCTCCCCAAAGCCAGAATGAAAGGTGTGGGTAGTGTCCCACCACCTCTCTCCCAGAGCGCATAAGATCGCTGTCGAATGAGGCGTCTAATCCAACATGGATGCCAGCCTCCCAAAGCCTGCTGACGATAATACCCAATGCACCACAAGTGGAAGGTGCTCCCAGACATCCTTAAGCCCCGTCGTCCCGCGGGCATGCATAATCGACAAATAGACATCGGACTGTCAAAGAAAAATCGTGTCAAAATCTAAGAAAAAAGGAAATCACCAAAAAAGAATGCCAAAAGTCATTTGTGTACTTACATAACCACCAGGGTTCACCACCCTCGAAGAGAGATGACGCGATGGCTCCCACAATAAAGTCCTCTCATTCGTAACCGGATCAAATGTATCAAAATAATTCTCACTCCCCAAAGCAAAAGGCACCATGGCCCTCCATTCCACATTCGCCCAGTCATCAACAGCCAACCACTACTTGTGTGTCGTAGTGCTCATAAAAGTAGTCATTTTTTAGGTTGCGGAATGTTAGGGCAATTCACAGAAGAAAATTACAGAGAGAGAGAAGGCAAGAAGTTGTGAAAAATGAGGAGAACCCGCCCCCTTTTTATAGGAAGCCAAGGGTCATGCCGATCGGCACTACACCCGCACCTACCGATCGACACTGACCTTCCACCTTCTCGAGGTAGTCCAAAAGTCCGTGCCACTACCGAATGGCACCCTCCACACCATGTTGACTAGCACCCCCTTAAATTTTAGTATAAAAACTCCCAAAAAATATAAGAAAACCCTAAAAAAATTCTCAGAAAATTCCTAAAAATCCCGGGGAAGATTTAAAACATTTTCACTAAGAAAATTTCACACTTCCTCAAGCGAAACCCCTACCTCCCCAGTGGAACTCTCAAAATCCAAGTGAATCTCTCCCCGGTAACATCCCCAGAGGACCCATACCAAACGTCAGGTGACCTCATATTCCCCAAAAGTTTTAAATTTACCTGAGCAAAGCGTCCAATCCCTGAACCACCTAATCACTTCCCAAGTGGAATTTACAACATCAAATTGGCTAAAGTCTCTGGAAGACATGAAAGTTTCCCCAACAATCAGCTCCCCAACTCAAATCAAAATCACGAGGTAATTTTCCCGACAGAGTTCCCCGAGAACATCTCAATTTAAGCCCACAGAATTGGCTTTGACCCGCAGAATTGGTCATCACAATTTAAGCCCTCAGAATTGGCTTCGAACTGCAGAATTGGTTATCACAACCTAAGCCCTAAGAATTATCTTTGACCCGCAGAATTGGTTATTTCAATTTAAGCCCTCGGAATTGGTTTCGACCCGTCGAATTGGTCATCACAATTTAAGCCCTCAGAATAGGCTTCGACCTGCAGAATTGGTCATTACAACCTAAGCCCTCAGAATTGGCTTTGGCCCACAGAATTAGTCATCTCAATTTAAGTCCTCAGAATTGGCTTCGACCCGCATAATTGTTCATCTCAACCTAAGCCCTCAAAATTGGCTTCGACTCGCAGAATTGGTCATCAGAATTTAAGCCCTCAGAATTGGCTTCAGCCCGCAGAATTGGTCATCTCAATTTTAGACCTCAAAATTGGCTTCGACCCGCAGAATTGGTCATCTCAAACTAAGCCCTCAGAATTGGCTTTGACCCGCAGAATTGGTCATCATAATTTAAGCCCTTAAAATTGGCTTCGACCCATAGAATTGGTCATCATAATTTAAGCCCTCAAAATTGGCTTCGACCTATAGAATTAGTCATCTCAATTTAATCCCTCGGAATTGTCTTTGACTCGTAGAATTGCTCATCACAACCCAAGACCTCAGAATTGTCTTCGACCCACAAAATTGGTCATCTCAATTTAAGCCCTCAGAATTGGCTTAAATCCACAGAATTGGTCATCACAACTAAAGCCCTCAGAATTGGCTTCGACCAACAGAAGTGGTCATCGCAACCTAAGCCCTCATAATTGGTTTTGACCCTCTCAATCGGCCATCCTCATCCTTAGGTCCTTAGAATCGTCCTCGACCCTCTGAATCGGTGATCCTTATCCTTAGGTCCCTAGAATTAACCTCGACCATCTGAATTGGTCATCCTCATCCTTAGGTCCTCAGAATTGACTTCGACCCTCTGAATCGGTCATCCTTATCCTTAGGCCCTCAGAATCGACCACGACCCTCTGAATCGGTCATCCTCATCCTTAGGTCCTCAGAATTAGCATCGACCCATTGAATCGGTCATCCTCATCCTTAGGTCTTTAGAATAGGCCTTGACCCTTTGAATCGGTCATCCTCATCCTTAGGTCCTCCCCAGGTCCTCAGAATCGGCCTTGACCCTCTGAATTGGTTATCCTCTTTCAAAGGCATCATGCAGTGTCTATTTGATGGCTATTATTTATTCCAAACTCACCCGTCGAGGGGCTCTGTAGACACCCCATTCTAGCACCCCTTAACCTCTCCTTAGGTCCCTAGAACCTCCCTTTAGCACTACAAACCTAGGTCATGTTTCGAATACTTACCTAGAGGCCATCGAACTCTCTCAGGCTCCGTTTGACCAAAATTCAAACTCTTTAGATCAATCGAGACTGAATGAATTTTCAAAGAGCACTCAAACCCCTGTCCAACGGTCCACCCCGTGCACGATTTTGACTTATGGTGTGGACGAATGACCCATTTTCCCTCGAAACTTGATGAGGATCCACTGGACACTCCCAAACTCCGTTTGGATAAAGTCAACTCTTCATCTTGACCGAGAATAAATGAATCCTCAAAGGGAATTGAAACCCATTTCCAACGGTCCGCTCCGTGCGTGATTCTGACTTACGGTACGGACGAAGGATCCATTTTACTTTGAAAGGTCACTAAATGCTTTCGGGACCTAATTGACCAAATTCAACCCCCCAAACGGAGTCAAACTATTTGGAATGCCTAAGTTCATCTTCTAACCTTTCCAATGGTCTGACTCATGCACGATTCTAACTTACCATGCGAACGAACGATCTATTTGCATCCGACGATCCCCCATCCAAGAGACCGATAAACACTTTCGACCCATATTTTCCCTAAAGACAGCTCATGGACCCGGGAGATGTCCAAAGGACTTTCGAAGGTCTATGAATAACCTTTCCAGTGGTACACCCTTTGCGCGATTTGGATCAATGGATTGCATTTTATGACCATTTTTCTAAAGGAATCTGAAAGAGACTGCCAAACGGCAGGTTCTAAATCCTGCCTATTGGCAGTGTGCCTAAAAACACCTGCCAATTGGCAGAACCAGACCCATGTCGATCGGCAATGCACTGGTCCTATAAAAAGGAGGGCCTGACCTCATTGCAAAGGGGACCCATGATCTGAAATCCATCACTCTCAGCGAACTCAGAAAACCTCTATCGAAGTCCGCGTGATTTCTACATCCAAATTTCTTTCCAACCTTCACTTTTCGTCATATTTTTCATCAAACTTTGTGAATTAGCTACCCTTTATCATCATCCAAGTGCAAGGGCTGCTCTCCAATATTCAAGACCAAGCTTAAGATCTTCAAGAAGGTCCAACTTTCTCAACTCTTTCTTGAAACTCTCCTAAATTCACATTAACTGGTTTTATTACTTAGCCCTTTTTCCCCCCATTTCACACATTCTAATATACTTTTTATTTCAGTATTATTGCACATCTATTATTTTTCGTATAAAAAACCTAAAAATAAGAAAAAGAGGGTTTACTCATAAATTCCAAATGGGAATTCTCACACTTTTCTCACAACTAAAACACCTTTTTTACACACATACACACATAAGAGAAGTCCCGGGGTGGATTTATGGGATAAACCCCATCCCTCATTTTGCATACGAACTACGTGGACTTTGATGCCTCTATAGGCTACGTAGGCGTCTCGGGGTAAAACCCGAGGCTCGAGTCCTTCCTATTTTTTTATTTTTTAATTTTTTAAATTCTTTAAATTAATTCTCTTAGATTCTATATATTTACATATACATATATCTGTTCTTAGTGGCATATTATTCTATACGCGTTATCGTTCCATTATAACGATCAACGCAATGATAATCGTGTAAATCCTATTTTCTAATATTACTTTTAGGAACATTCCTATCGAGGACTCGTTTTATCTCTTCCATGATACAAGTCAGTGATTCCCATCTCCATTGTATATACACATGAACACATATCACGAGGAAATGGAGGAAAATAACAAATCTATGAGAGACCGCAAAGGGCGAAATGGGTGCCTAATACCTTCCCATTTCGTAACTTAACCTCTGAAACCTACTTGAATCATTTTGGTTTCGTATATATCAGTATGTCTTTGATGCCGTCCTTCGGTATGCATCCACTTCCTTTTGTCTTTTTTGAGTAAAATAGACTAGCGACTCCATCTCTCTAAATTTTTTTTTACCTCACCAATGACGGCCGAAGCGCTCTGGATAGGGATGCGCGAGACCGAGATCCTCTCACCATGGAGATAAGTTCTCCCTCTCTCTGCGAGGATCGGGTATGGCCACAGGGGAAACTCAGGAGAGGAATCAAGAAGGCAACCCGGGGAAGAAATTGGCAATTTTCAGGCTAGGATTCTTGGGCAAGGAAGATTTACAAAGAAGAATTCATACCCTATGATTTTCTAAGGCAAGTGTTTAACTTTCTTTGAGCATATATGTTGTGTTTTAATTCATATTATAGTTGGTGGAAATAAATATGAATTTTTGGGTGGGATTCATGTGCAAAAATGGAAATTTTATGAATAAAATTAGAGGAGAATAATTGGTTTATGATCCCATGTAGAAGTTGAGATTTATTCATGTAGAAAAGTTTGATCTTGAATGATTAGGTATAAGGTTTGATTCAATATTGAAGTCAAATTAAGGACATGTACAATTCTTGATTAACGATGTTGAATTATTGGAATCTAGATTGTTATCGGGTGAATTCGAATGTGAAAATAAGTGTAATCCTGTTTAGAATTGATAAAAACTATAAATTTTGGGTTAGATTGGTGATATGTATGGGATTTTTGATGGGAAGATGATGGATCCCGCCTAAGAAAGAGGGTTACATCATCAATCTCGTTAGAAGATAGTTCGAACAAATTGAGATTCACTTTCGAACGAGGCTGTATTTCGTTATAATGACTCTTGGGTTTTGGTCATGGAGATATATCTTTTCGTCATGAATGTGTGACTACCAATTTCATGTTTTTTTGATATTTTTTGAATTAGTTATGAATTTTCTACAAAAGGATGTTCGAGACTGAAATCTTTAGTTGAAAATCAAATCCAGGTATGGATGCATGGGGGTTTTAGGGTAAAAACACTCTGGTTATGATTTATGGAATCGGGTTGGAATTTCAGAAAGAGTTAGGTTACGAACCGGTTTGAGATAGGCATAGTGTCGGGAATAAAATATAAACTTGATATATATAAATAAGTAAGTGACTACTTATGAATTCGGGAGTCGGAATTGTACTCGAAATTATAGGCTAGTGCTACGAGTGACATGCATGGTTTGCCATTTTTATTTTATATATATGCGGTATATATATATATATATATATATATATATATATATATACTAGCGGAATGACTGTGCCTGAAGGCACGGACAAAAGTTCCCTTGAGTAAAGATGTGTGCAATACTGGAAATGCCTGCGGCACTTTAATATCGTGGATATGTGTTTATGTAAAATATCAACAAATGTGTACATATAAAGAACCTAATTTCGCGTACACCACTACCAAATATCAATACACCATTTCGCTATAGCATTTGATAATGAAAAGAAAAATGGGGAAAAAAGTATGTACTCAGTTGTATCACCAAAACTGACTGACTAAATATTGTAGTATCAGAAACAACGAAATATCTTGATTAACCAGAGTGACCATAGATTTCTTTCCATAAACTAATAAAGCCAAAGACAACTTAAAATAATAAAGAGATAAAAGAAAGCCATTGTTAAATAAAGAAAAAATAAAAAAGAGACTTTACAAAAGCTTTAAATTTAGTCAACTTCCTCCATCTTGCTACCCTTATTATCTGCATTTCCTTCCTACAATGGTGGCATGTACACAACAACCTCATTTTCATCATAATCAATGCTAAGACCAAGCTTCAACATCCTATGGATCTGTTTCAACTTTCATGAAAGTGTTGGGCTCATCGATGCTAAAATGGGGTTGAACATTGTGAATGATATTTGGCCCGCTGGTCACAAATGATAACTGGCAACACAATGCACTCAGGTTTAAAATGTTAACAAATAATAACCAATTAAATAAATAATGAATCTCCAATCACAAACATAGAAAATCAAAACACAAAAGTCACACAAGCATACGGGCCAACAAACACACCTGATCAACTTACCCATTGTAGGCCACTGGTCAGGTAATAAATTACAGTAGTGATTTTAGGTTCTTTTCTAAACTTTGTTAAACTCTAAGCTTAGTTCATGAACTAAGCTTAGAGTTTACAACTTTTGAAGCAAGTAACAAAAACTTATAAGAGAAATATATAGACATGTCTATTATAAACTTATTACTTCAAATAATATCTTTGTCATTTAAATTCTAAACATTATGCCTTACATGTTCTAAGAAAAGCTTAAAGTAGGTATACACCATTATACTTTGGCATTTACATTCAGAACCATTTACAACTTCTGATGTAGTTAACAAAACCTTTTGCATGTTCTAAGAACATGGAAATAAATGTTAAATTCTAGTCAACACTTAGGGTGGTGAATAACCTAATATCATGAAAATTTAAGTTCAAACATAATAATATTGTATCATTAAATAAACATTCAACATATTCATTTACCTCCAAGATAAATTAAGAATCCAACATATTTCACCTCCAAGCGTTGTTTGTATACATGGAAAGAGTAGCACAAACCTGAAATATTAGATACTCAACTTATACAAAAATCATAAATTTTGGTCATATAGGTATGTAACTTAATAAACAGAGCATGATGAAAAATATAACTAAAAATGTGATGGGCCAAATGAACGTTTAAATGACACTCCCTGTCGTATAATGCAAATCAATTAGTAAATAAGAATTAGGGAAAAGAAGAGAAATAACATCAGGAGTCTATTCAAATCTGACAGAAAACATAAATCAAGGTAATCAAATACATCCACATAGTTTCTTAAGTCTGTTCAAATGGTTCGTCATGCCCGTTCATATCACACCTGGCTCCGGTATGACACATTTCCTTTCTTTCTCTATTTTTGGTCTTCTCTCAATTTCTTTCTTCCCACTTTACTCTATCCTTGCATCCTGTTCTGAAAAAAAAAAAATAACCAGAAGTATCACATGATTACACTTTAGACAAAAACAAAATCCTTAAGTGAGGTTACATCAATTTATGTAACATCTTTATGTATATACCATTACCGAACTTAACTGTACCAGATATGAAAAACCAACAATTCATTCATCACGATTTTGCTTTTTTTAGCACCCCAAAGACTGGTGTGAACCTGTACTCTGGAAGTTCTTGGCAGTTGATTTCTTAACATACATACATAAAGCTTCGAAATACAGTTTCTCAGCACATCTGATACGAAAAAGAGCAATTTACATTTTCCACCTCAAATAGTATCTGTGAACTGAAAGAGAGTCTGAGTACATATTTTATTTGGATGTTAATCTGTACAACACTGAATATACCGAAGAATCTGTTTAACATGGAATGCTTGACTCATGTACAGATTAGCATGGAATGCCTATGGAGCCTGTACAGTACATAATTTATTTGTACATATATTGTTAAACAATACTGAATGCTTATGATTTGTTAAGCATGGAATGCTTATGACTGTTTAACACTACAATACTTGTTAAACAATATTGTACTTGTTTAGCAATATATGTACATAGAAGCTTATGACTTGTTTGACGGTACAATGTACAATACAGAATATGACTTGAACATTGTGGCACTCGCTAAAATTATAAATGATGTTAACAAGGAGTAATATGACTTGTGAAACAACTGTTGTATTAAATGTGTCCAGAACCTTATTTAAATAATTCAATTGCGAATCACAATTTAGAACACTAATACCTCTCCCGGTCCAATCCAAATACTTGGATTGATACACGACTTCTTCAATTGAACAAAGATTAATATCAAATATTAGTAAAAATAGTAAAAATGCATATAGCATTATTATAAAACTTCAAATGCTTATAGCATTATAAAACTAAATCAGATATTAGAATGAAATGATTATATAAGTAGAGCACTAAGAATCATAAAATGTAAACGCACATGTTTAATATCTTTTACCGTGATGTGCTACACGAAAATTGCCAAACCTAGACCAAGTGCGATAAATCCAATCACCAAAAGCAGAGTACAATTTCATTCCATGCTTTATTTCTCACAATCATAAATATCCACTTGATTTCTAAACAAATTTTTAGGCTAGTGCTTATATTTAACATGGTGTTAAGCCGTTAAATCAAATGTGGAAAATCAGATGCTCCACTGGCCAGATCTGGTCCCACCTTTCCTATGCCCAAATCAGATGCTAGTTCACACTCCAACAACACGTGGCATGATCCCGGCCCTCCATAACCCCTTTCCAGTGCCCACCTATCATTGCGACCAACCCCATAATGTTCCCAACCCATATCCATCTCAAAAACCACAATCATAATTCTATATACAAAGAATAAATATCCCTAAAAAATGAAACAAAACATCTATATACAAAGAGGGTGTGGATAGATCATATTTCGACCACTGCATATTATCTGAGTTCCTGCTTCCTCAGTGTCCCATTCATAGCTTTATCAAGGGCAAAAAACATATCACATATGTGTTGTGTAGATGTTAATGAAAACCGCTTGTTCAGTATAAGTGACTTTATCCTCACTTTCCTGGTGCAATTCCATTAATTCCTGAAGGCAGTTACTTTGCAACCTTCTTTATGCATGCCTTACCTCACCTATGGGGATCACAAAAGAAGAAAATTTTGTGTGAAGATACGTGACAGTACATTTGAACAAAGGCTGGGGGTTCCTAGATATCAACATAGGGCTCAAGTGTAAGATTCAAAACAATATTAGAAAAAACAATTCTAATTTGGTAAAATATTTAACCAAAATTTCAAAGCCCAAATACAACAATTCTAATTTGGTTAAATATTTAAAACTATTAAAATACAAATAACAAACTAACGATAAAAAAATAACATTGAAAACATAACAACAAACCAACTAAAACTTGATTTAAGTATCAGAAAGTTAACATCACACATTCGCTAAAAACGTACCTGACTGATGAAAAGAAAATACATACCCAAAATACAAAATCCACTAAAAATGAACTAAATAGGATGAAATGAAAACCAAAATAACATCAAGTATATGCCAATATAAATCGTTTCATATCCCTCGTAGAGGTGGATCCATTTTCATACGACCATGTGAATCATCACATACAATGGATCCAATTTTTTGGCTGAAATTCTGACAGGTTCAAAATGAAAGATGTCGTTTTAGTTAAAGATTTATTTTCAAGAGTCTTAGACAAATTGAAAGACAGGAGATTATAGGTCCAAATCTATTTTTTTACATTGATAAAGCAAGCTTACCTACCTGAACACAAAATCAAGAAAATGAACAAAAAATTGTATATTTAAAAATAATGTATAAAATACATAATATTCAAACAGTAAACCCACTCCGAAAACAATTTCTTATCAAAAGAGTATTAGCAAAAGGCAGAGAAACGAACCCATTTTAGCAAGATTTGGAGCCCATAAGAAATGATTTTTCCTTTTCATTTTCATATCAGGACCGTGATTTTTTCCTTTTCATGTTTGAACCCATAACCAAGAAGCTTTCGAACCAATTTCTTGGAACCTAAAAAGCAGACAAAAAAAGAAACACAGATAATTGAATGTTTACATATGTTTGTACCTCTAAAATATACAAATGATTTTTTCTAAGTAATGATTATTGTTTTGGAGTCCATAAACATTCAAATAAAACACTTTGTGTGGAGATTGAGATAAATGCCACTTTGTATGGAGATGCCATAAAACACTATCGAAAGAAAGAAAATAAAACGAAACAGGAAGTGCTGAAATCAAAGGACCATACATTGAAACACAAATTTTGATCTGGCTAACTTTGCCACTGTGCGAGTTTGAGACATGGAAAACAAATTGAATCAAAGAGACTAAATGTACCATTTAAAAAAATGAATCTTTTGGATTCACAGTTGATTAAGTAACTTCGGAATGACTACGAAAAACTTATTATCAGTCAGATATATTAGTGAGCATGCTATTCATCTCAGGAGTGAGTAATTTCGAAATGACTGGGAAAAAACTGTTATCTCTGTAACGACTTCAGCTTGGAAAATCCAATTCATCTCCAAATGTGGTGTAAAATTGAACAGATTCATTATTTATATCAATAAATAATGGTACCATAATGAAATCTAATGAATTATGATAACAATATTACATTAAATAAACACCTCATTTTACATTGTTGTTTTGAATTGAAGAGGGGGGTAGGGAACCATGATTTCAAAACAAAAAGAGAACCTAATTTAGGGGGAGAATAGAGAGAGACCAAACAAGTACATACAAAAAGGGGATAGGATAATGCATAATAAAGTGCGTAAATGGGTAAATCAAACACCTTTTTATTCACAGCATTCTTCACCTTTTTATTCACGTGGGCCTCAGCGATCCCCCGCGTCTTCATGAGAACCATAGCTGACATCTCCTCAACAGCGAATTCATTGTCCTCCCTTTGTAGTTGACCACGATCCTGGGCCTGTCATCGGGGATTACACATACCCTGAATGGAGAGAACTTCATGTCACACTATACACACGAATCACTAAATCTCCTACCAACCAATCGCTTTGCATGAAATACCGTGTTGGTAGGGTTCATCTTAGATTGGCCCTCAGTTCCATCGCTGATGAGTTGCTCTGTGTCGGTGAAAGCTCCATAAGATCGGGTTGTCCTGTTTCCCTGATCGTTGGTGATTATTTCAACATGGTTCTTATTCCACACCCGATGCATGAGTTGGTCATCCCGAGACCTATTTCGATTGCCCAACCTTCGCTTTTTCTTCCCATTCTTAGTACTCTGTAAAATCAAGTTTATGAATAGTTCGCACTATTAGGATAAAGTGAGAATGCATAATCAAAGGCATCATTCTCTGAAATTGATTATTCCCTGTAAAATGCACTTACGTGAATCTATTATTTGACATTTTAAAATAGAGTTACACTAAATTGGAATGTAAATTTTATATGCATCCAAGACTGGATCATTGGTAAAATCTTATATTGTCACTACTATCACATTATCATTCAGGTTTATTTACACTACAAAACAACTAATGGTGTGCTTTAATGACATTATGTCTCAACAATTCATATGAAATTATGAAACATAGTATCCAGAAACATTAACACACATGTAAGATAACAATTCAAGCTTTTTCCTTTTTATGTTTTTTAGTGATGATTTTTGTAAGATAACAATTCACACATTCTCTTTGTTTTCCTGGGCTCTAAGTCCACTTCTGTTGATGATTCCTCTTTTATGAGGGATTCTCTACATTACAACACTTCTTTGACTAATGTAGAAGCTGTGAGGTTTTGTTACTTTGTGCAGGGATAATTATTTTGCATCCTCATATGCCAATAATACCATAAGTTTCTTCCCATCTGAAACATACTTTTTTGATACATTTATCCCCCAACTGATTCATCTTACCAACTGATAGCAGTGTCATTGTAGCCGATGGAGCAAATGAATCACACATAATCTTTCATATCCACAGTCAAATGGATCGTCTACTTGTGTTACAAACAAAGATTACAATAAGTCCATGACTGTAGAATCTTCCGTGAGATGATAAATAGAGAACTACAACAAAAACGAAAATAAATAAAAAAAGGTAATTTCAAATGATCAAATAGTTAAAAGTAAATGTCAAAATACCAACACATATACAAAGTGTAAGGGTAAGAAAATATCAGAGTTTAGGGTGGGGTTTAATCTGTAGAACTAAAACCATATTATAGAGACAGGCACAGAGAACTAAAACGATAATACATACAAAACAAAAATAAACTTCGAATTAGTACATATTAAACACAAATTATAAACACGGATAATCCAAGATATAAACGTAAATACAAAAGTAATCCAATTGCTTTTATCTATACGGGTTAACAATCATTTAAATCACCCAAAAGTAAACACTTTGTTTGTTCAATGCACAAAGACGACTTTTTGCTTCTTATATCTTCTCAACAATCAAATGGACCCATAGGATTCACTAATTGGAGTTTAATTTTTTTAAACATCAAAGGATCAATCAAATAACTACACAAATTTGGTTAGTCTAATGCAAAATAAAGAAAATACAGTAAGCCGCTTGAAAGCGTTCCCATATCTATGATACTTGAAGTCCACAAATTTGTTTGTGTGATACTTCACTAAATTTAATGCAAAAGAAAAAAAATATATATATAAATACCAAGGGATAGATCTATTAAGATATGAGAGGAAAACAATCAATGAGATGGGCATACTATCAAACACCTTTAAAGCCACCATCACAAAAAAAAATCCAAATCCCCCGAGACGTACTCCAAATCCCCCGAGATGTACATGTGGAAGAAACGGAATAAAAAGAGTATATGTGAAGAAACAATAATGCATCAAAGATTTAAACATAACTTTGTTTCTTTGCAGTGAAAGAAATAAATAGAAATAAAAATAAAAATCTTCCAATTTTAACAAAAGTAAGCATAAAGATAGACCAAAACCAAAATAAGTAATAAGTGTATAATTAACATTTGAAAATAAAATAATGTTAAATCATTTTGTGGAAATGATTATAAATACTTTTTCAATTTCTTGAGCTTAACAAAATATTATTAGTGGTGACAACAATATTCAATGGTACTCTAAATGGTCAAATGCTTTATAACATACATAGTGATATAATAGATACTGAAAATATTATATATGGTCAAAAATTGATTGTTAACCAATATTATATAGAATGAACACTAAAAATAAATACACTGACTTGTACTCAGGGTGCCTTTGCCTTGATTCATGCAAATTTCATAGCTATGAATGATATCCCAAATTCAAATTTACAGAAGTTCATACGTGTGTGTGTGCGCGCGCGCGCATGGACCGGAGTAAAATTTTAGTCAATTAATTAGTAGTGTAAGCTTTGTAGAACTATCATAAAAGTAAAATCAAACCCAAAATTAAAAAGCAACAAATCTTCATCAGTCCCAAAATTAAAATTTTAATCATGATTAAAAAAAACACCAAAAATTAAACCAACATTTATGAAATCCAACCAAATATCAATCAAACCCACAATAAAATAATTGGAAATAAAAAAAATCGAGCCTACTTTTACAACCCCTCTAAACTAAAATCTATAAATAGACCCAAAATAAAATTGAAAAAGAGTATACCTGTTTAAGTTTTGAAGTATAATCATGTCTTGATCTGCAAAAGAAAAATAAACAAAAAATAAAAAAATAATTAGATTTCAAATATAAACATAAAGAGATCTTAGCCAAAACAAAAATCAAGCATACCTATTTAAGGTTTTGAAGAATCATCATGTCTTGATCTGCAAAAGAAAAATAAACAAAAAACAAAAAAAACAATTAGATCCCAAATATAAACATAAAGAGATCTTAGCCAAAACAAAAATCGAGTATACCTGTTTAAGGTTTTGAAGTATCATCATGTCTTGATCTGCAAAAGAAAAAAAAACAAAAAACAAAAAAAAATAATTAGATCCCAAATATAAACATAAAGAGATCTTAGCCAAAACAAAAATCGAGTATACCTGTTTAAGGTTTTGAAGTATCATCATGTCTTGATCTGCAAAAGAAAAATAAACAAAAAATAAAAAAAACAATTAGATCCCAAATATAAACATAAAGAGATCTTAGCAAAACAAAAATTGATCCACAAATTCCACAAATCAAACCAGCGTGTGTGCATTTTCATGTGTATTAGCGTCAATGGGTGAAAGAGCCAGACGTGTAAGGTGGTGAAGGTGTAGGGGAGAATTCGTGTGAGGGAGAGAATGAGGGAGAGTGTGTTGAAAATGATAGATGGAGATAATGAGGACGGCGGCTAGGGTTTGGGTGTAAGGGAGAGAATAAGGATATTAATCTCAACCCTTCATTTTTTAGTGAGGTGGCTTCATCTCCACCCCTAATTAAGTTATATTCTTATTGAATAGTAAAAACCTCATACTCCTTATTTTATATATATATATATATATATATATATATATATATATATATATGTGTGTGTGTGTGTGTGTGTGTGTGTGTGTGAGTGTGCAAAAATATCTATGTGTATGATATTTATGTGAAACATACCCATCTCAGCGGATATGCTGTCGATGGAGGTTGCACGCCGTGGGAGGTCACTCTGGCGAATCCCAGCAGATGTAATACCGTTCTCCTGGGTCATAGGTTATGTGGATGACCATGTGATGTAGGTTTAGATTCTCATGGAATAATGTGGTATGGTTATGACCACGGACTCAAGGCCATGATTGCCTCCGATATTCGTTTTTATTTTTGAGTTCGGTGGTAAGATTTCGACCTGGTTGCCTAGGTTGCGGTGGACTTCCTAGAGCTTGATAGCGTGCTAGTGATTTCACATTCAGTGAGTTATTACTCTGAGGGATTGTGGTTATACATATATAGTGAGTAATATATATATATATATATATATATATATATATACTTGATATGATTTGTGTATTCGTATATATATGTGTGTGTGTGAATATATATATGGACGGATTAAAAGATATTATGACCAGTAAATTTATTGGTATCCAGGAGGATGCTAGGTGTGTGTATATATATATATATATATATATATATTTGTGTGTGTGTGAAGAAAATTATATACGGGCATAAGACACTAAGTGTGAATAAGGAATTAATAAGTAGTGAGATTTAGTTAAAATGAATTGATTTAATCATAATTGTTAAGAGGATGTGAAGTCTAATGATATAAAATACGCATGATACATGGTAGCGTATAAGACTAAGATTATTATCGAGACTAGTTAGGCAGTGTAGCGTAACTAGGGTGTTAAAAATACATGCGTTAGGTGTGCACAATAAATGAGGGGTGAGGAGTATCTCATGGGGAGTGCGACACCACTTTAAATATGAACGATTGCATTGCATATTTATTAATGTACTTTAAACACTCCTGAAATATTTTCAAAAAGTATTGGGCTCTGACCTGTATCAAGATATTTTCATAACTTTTAGGTGCTCAGTCACAGAGACATCTGGCTTAACCATCTTTCTAGTCAAACGATGCTGCACCAACTATGGATGCTTACATGGATTGATTATACACTTCCATCATTGACATCTATATAGGTGGTACTTCAGAGAAATTTTGGGCGGGTCTTCCATTTCGTTGGTATTTTTTTTTATTCAGACGCTTTCCTTTTAGTCAGTTAAATTATTGTATTGTGATTTTTACCAAGAGTTATTGGTTAATTTATTTATGCTCAAATGCGTGAGTTAATTTATTTTCATTGTTAGTTATGTGGATAGAATTTTATGTAAGTAAGTTATTAAGGTTTAAAATTTGACAACAGGATTAATAGGGTATTAGACAGTGAATGAACCAGATGCGACTCCTGTTTTATTTTATTAATGGACTGATCACCAGTGATTGAAATAGGCTGGGTGTCACACATATTCTAAATAAATAGGAATTTGTTCAGGCTAGATTGATGTATATAATTTTTTTATCAAGTATTTCAAAGGATCTGCCTTTTTAATTATGGTCTCATTAAAAAGTTTGGTGATCACAAGGTCAAGGTAAAGAACATTCAGGAGTATCATTCTGGTTAGAAAAAGAGAATTTTGACCTATAAGCAGAGAATATAAAGCTCTAGTTTGACCTAAAAAAATATGGGAGATTATCTATAAAATTAATTTCAAGTACTAGAATCATCACCACAGATTTTTCATGAGCCTAAGAGGGTGTAGTGAAATGGTTAAGATGTGGATATACTCAACACCTTTTTTCATGTTGAGGATATAAAGGTTTAGACCTATAAAAACGGGTGGTTGAACACTTTATTCTATATGTTATTAAAGTGCAAAGACCACCAACCTTTGGTATTAGTATGTTGTCGATGACCACATTGTGTTTTTCCACTCTTAGGTAGTATGGATACTGAGTGCCCGAGGATGCCGTTCCTGAGCATCTGGTACAATGCACCTCGAATTCTTGAAGAAGTGATTCCTTTTGCCTAACCAATTTCCCCGAGAAGCCGAGATAATATTAGCTCATCCAACTCCCAAGTGAATCTCAGTCCTTCAAACTAGGAATGTGTGTAAATTTATTATGTTATATGTACACCTTTTGTATAAAAAAAATTGTTGTTTTCAACAATTTGTTTTGTATGTACATGATCAATTTTCTATTCCCAACCTTATGGGGTCCTTTGATGACCTTTTAAGAGGTTTAATTACAAGCAACTTTAAGCCTATCCATATTTTAATGGGAATGTACCCGTGGGGGTTTCCCCCATTAAGGGTTTTACCGAACCAATGTGGTCAGTTACTTTGGTGCCTAGGGATCCCTCACAGGCCTTTTTCTGCTACCTGGATACCTTTTTGCTCTTGTATTCAACAAAATGAACTTATCACATTTGTTGTTTAAATAATTGGACCATGTTTAATCAATTGAAAACATTATCTTAAGTAATTTCAATTTTCATTAATGTAAAGGATTCCTAGTGTGGTCAGTCTTTTTTTCCACTAGGGAGAATTAACAGTTTAAGTTAAAGTAACAAGCAATATGCGCTAAAGAACTAAAGTGAACTAGAGTTTAAATTCATTAAATAAAAAATTTGGTGATTAAAACTAGAATTATTTAGGTTGGCTTCATTACAATCTCTGGGGATGTTATTTCCCTCTATTGTTTCCAAATGATAAGCTTTGTTGAGATCATCCCTTCTTATTTTGAACGATCAACTCTAATTTTCCCCTATCTTTACGTTAGAGGGTTTTTTCAAGAAACCTACTACTTTTCTTAATTTGCAATTTTCGATCTGGAACTTTTTTGGTTTCACATTACGGTTATATTATCAACCAAGCTATTGCTGGTAAGAAACCAATATAATGAGTGTCAACTCTCTTCTTTTCTCAGCAGGTCAAGTTTTGTTCTCATTCTCATGATATACGAACCTTTTTATAATAATGTCATACTGATGTTTGAAAATATAACTTCCTGTAATACCCCGTATTTTTATGCTATATTAATTTGGGGATTTATTAAATTTAATGTGAGTTAATTACCTAATAAAAATCCAAAAATTAATTATGTTATAATTATTAACGTGACGAGAGTTAGTAATTATGGAAATTTGTTGAATATTACTAATGAGCAAAGTAATATGTAATATTGGTTATATTGAATGTCACGAGTGAATAAAATGTGGAAATTTGGGTCGGGACGCGCTCGTGTCACGTCAGGACTAAATAGTGAAAAATAAAAGTGAATATTTTATAAGTCATTCGTATGGTCGTTTTGAGTGGGCCAATGCGTCCAGAAGGGTCGAAATAGTCAGAAAAGTATACCCGGGGGCTTGGTTTGGGTCTCGGGACATTTTAGGCCTAATTAGTACCCCGGGATGGCATTTTGGACATTTCGCAATTATGGGTAATTAAACCCACGAAATTCTTAGGGTTATATAAGATGCCTAAGGTTGTCTTCTAGGGTTAGAACAACCAGAGACAAGTGACGTCCATAGGAGAGGGAAGGAGAGAGCTTCCAAGACAATCCAAGGCCCAAAAGCCATCCGTTTGCACCGCTACCACCACCAACGTGTAGATCGCGCAACGGGCTGCGCAACCACACAAATCATCTGCAAATCAGAACACCAAAAATCCCAAGCAAGTGTTTATCTTGCTTATTTCATTGGTGCAGCTTTCATATTAGTGTAGGAGTAATTAGAATGAGTTTTTATGGAAGAAACCTAAGATATGAGTTAGGAAATTGCATGTAGTGATGAATAAATTGATAATTCTGGAAACCCTTGCCATGTAGAGGAATTACCCACGAAATTATGATGTTTACAAGAAGGAAATTTCTGGAAATACTTGTTAGAACCATGTTTAAGAGAATTCTAGGGTTCTTGATAATTATAATAATTTTTGGTTGGTTAATCCATGTATAATGATAGAATTCCTCATGCTTCACGTTGGAAATACCTAGTAGGATAATATAATGTTGGTAGTACAATTTTTGAGACGTTTGGGATTGAAAAATATGGATTTGGATGAATAAATGTGTTAGAACCCGTAACTGCAAAACTGCAGAAATCGCAATACCTGCTTGATCGATCGATCGAGCCCAGAGCTTCGATCGATCGAAGGTTCGATCGATCGAGCCCCAGACCTCGATCGATCGACCCCTCCTCGCAGACTCCTATTTCCTTTTTAAATGAGTTAAATTAAATTTATTGTGAGATAATTCTTGGGCATCCTTAATAAAATGTTTTGGGAAATAGGGAAGACCAGTAGGACATGTGAATAGATTTTGGGACCCTTAATGTCGGGCAAAGATTGTATTTTGGGATAATTACATAAGGGTCGGTGAATTTATGATTTAAAGAGAGAAACACGTAAGAGAGTTACTTTGGGACAAATGTGTATACCTACTAAATTTTATACTTGGGAGGATAGAATCCATGAGCGTTATGTAGTAAGTGGAAAAGTTCCTCAAATTAAAGTAAGATGTGAATGGTTATACGTGATAACTAAGTAATGAGAAATAAATACAAATGTCGTAATTATGGGAATTGAGAATATACCCATTATTGATATGGTAATATTATTATAGTTATATGATTGTGTATGCATATGCTATCTATGTGTGAAAAACATATCCACGCTACTTGCTATCCCTGAGGTTGCCGCGCTGGGACGATCTTATCCTGTGTTGCCTTATGGGGGATATTGACTCGTACCCTAGAAGATAGATATCCTTGGTACAGGCTATCGCAGTGATAGTTCGGACAGTCCTAAGAGACGCAAACATATGCCATCCTCTTAGAGACTTGGAATCTATGTTTCGACTCATTATTGTTTGAGTATGTGTTAATACAGTTCGAGAGTGATTCCGAATTTGTATTCCCTTAGTACGAGTGATACGGGGATTGGATAGTAGAGTATGCCCGCACCATAGTTTTTATTTGGGGTGCTGTTATGATATATATATATATATTTTATGAGTAGTTAATATATATATGAAATTCTGAAATTTGGAACTGCCTACTGTGATTTGATATGTAGGACATGGTTGATGACTCAAATTGTAAATATTTATTTTGAGAAAGTATAATATGACACTGGAAAACTTTATTGATTAATAAAGTTAAAACTGAGAACTTTGGTTACTAATTGAAATATTCTTTTCAAACAATTGAATCGTTAAATTTTGAATCCTGCGAATAACCTAAGATAAGTTAAACCTTTGGGAAAGGATAGCGTGATATATGATGAGTTAGACCACTGGGAAGGTTAGTGCGATAGGTGTGCACATTAGAAGAGAGGTGAGAATTTCTCAAGAGAGTGTCGCACTAATATGTTGTTGCATTGGCCTGTATCAATTTAAATACTTGCTAAATAATTTTTTTTAAATCATATACACTATCGGGCTTTGACCCATTTTTTTCTCTCTCTCTCTCTCTCTCTTGTATATATATGTATGTACTACAGGTGCCCAGCCACAGGGGCGTCTTGCTTAGGATCCCTTGGAAGGAACGTGCTGCAGCTTAGGTGGGAGTTGCAGGCCCCTTGCTTAGACGATTTCGTATACTTGATTCCACTCCTATGATCCTCAGTTATTGGGGCATGTGTCGCCCTTTCCACTATTTATCTGTTTTGTTGGGACATTTGTATTTCAGTTATTTCTAGTACTGTTACTTTGGGATTTATTCAGCATGTATGTTTTACATTAAGTCTTAATGTTGGATGTTTAAAGTAATTGGATTATGTTCCGGGATAATTGTTGTATGATTCTTACTTATTGAAAATGTTGTTACTAATTAAATAAATAATTTTCCTTTAAAAAAAAAAAATAAATAAAATTGGTCAGAAATGTTGAAAATGGTTCTGACACTTAGCTTAATTAATTAGGGTGTTAATTTGGAAAAAGTTATCTTTATGACAGTGATGCTAAGAATGAACCAACTGTTCACCTTGATTTTTAATTTAATAAAGGAGTGATCGCCCGGTATTTAATTAGGCGGGGTGTCACAGGTGGTATCAGAGCATCTGGTTCTAGTGTCCATAGGATCTGTACGGCTTATTTCGCTTTCAGCTTTGCGTTTTTGCTATAGAGCCCTGTTATAGGATGGTTGTATTCTTGCTTTCAAGTTTACGTCTTTAGCTATTTGAGATTTGTTAATGACTGTAGACTAATAAACTTCTTCACGTTTCAGATGCCTCCGAGACGTGCACCGAAGGATAGGCGTGCCCAGGCCGAGCAGCCAGCAGCTCCGGCACAAGGCACTATGAATGCTAATGAAGTAGCCGCCATTATTGCTCAGGCGGTAAATGTCACGCTAGCAGTGGTTCAACAGGCTCCACCCCAGATTCAGGCAGTGGTGCCAGTACCAGCACAGCTTCCATCTGCATGGGAGAGGGTTAGGGATGCTTTTCAGAAGGCGCATCCCCCTGAGTTCTCTGGTAGCTCAGATATCGTCACAGTCAGCCAATGGAAGAAAGACATCCAGCGGAATCTTCGTATATATGAGTGCACCGACGTGCAAAAATAGTTATTGTCTTCCTTTAAGCTGGTGGGGGCCGCTTTGCAGTGGTGGGAGTCCACTACCACATTGGAGGAGAGGGACACGATCCCTATTCAGTTGTTCTGGGAGCGGTTTGACCACAAGTATTTTCCACTCGTCGTGCAGACTGAGATGAGGCAGAAATTACTGAATTTGAAGCAGGAGAATTCTACCGTAGCTGAGTATGAGGAGGAATTCACGAGACTTCTCACCATCGTTCCAGATGAGGCACCCACTGAGGGCAAGAAGATTATGTTGTTTGTGGACGGGTTAGCTTGGAGGATCCGTCAGCATCTTATTGGGAATCTATCTCTGAGTACTTTTACTGATGTACTCAATGCTGCGTTACTACATTCCCAGGATCACCGCTTCCATCTGCAGGGAAGCAAGAGAGTCCAGCCAGCAGGGCAGGACCGGGGGTAATAGTGCTAATAGGGCACCATCTCATAGACAGACTCATCAGCACGAGCAGAGTTCCCATCAGGGGACCCTGCTAAGCGATTCCGTTCAGGTGATTCCAGGCAGGGATTTGGGGGTTATAAGCAGGGTCAGCAGGGCCAGCCTAATCATCAGGGCCAGCAAGGCCAACACCGACAGCAGGGTCAGCAGCAGGGCCAACAGCGTGTTCATCAATGCCAGCAGGGCCAGTGGCGGGGAGGTAACGGCCAGCAGGGCCGTGGTCAACCGGGTCAGAGGGGAGGCAACTTCAAAGGCCGATGTTTTGGGTGTGGTAGACACGTCCATAGGCGCCAGGATTGTCTGGAGGGAGATAGGGCCCCACAGCAGCAGGGTGCCCGTAATGAGCCACAGAGACCACTTTTTCTGGCTTCCCTCCCAGCTCCAGCCCAGGTGCCAGCCCTACCAGCCGTTCCAGCAGCTCCAGTGCAGCAGGGACAGTTACAGTACGGACGTGTCTATAACGTCCACCAGGCAGCAGCTCCACAGGCACCACCCGTGATTGAGGGTATGTTTCCTATCCATGGTACTATGGGTCGGGTTTTGTTTGATACTGGGGCGACTCATTGTTTTATAGCTACGCATTTTGCGAAGGCCTTAGGGTTGTTAGCCACAACAGAGAGCACAGTGACGTGTGTAGACTCACCACTGGGGAGTGGGTCGCTTATCTTCTTTATATGCCGAGGAGTGGGGGTAGAGATTGGTAGTTTGGTATTACCAGCAGATATGTTAGTCTTAGATATGCATGAGTATGATGTTATTATTGGTATGGATTGGCTCGCAGCTTATAGAACCATGATTGATTGCTTCGGTGGGAGCATTATTTTTGCCATTCCGGGGCAAGAGATATTTGTAGTGGCGATGCCTCGCCCAGAGGGAGGTTCGACCGCTCATTTGTATTATATAGAGGAGGATACCTCTAAGGAGGTTTTGATTCCGTTAAACTCGATTCCAGTTGTTCGAGAGTATTCCGATGTGTTTCAGGAAATACCAGGCCTACCCCCCAGTCAAGAGATAGACTTTGTTATAGATTTATTGCCAAATACCAGACCTATAGCACGCGCTCCATACCGTATGGCTCCGGCGGAGATGCGAGAGTTACGAGATCAGATAGAGCAGCTGTTAGGTCAGGGCTTCATTCGCAGGAGTACCTCACCTTGGGGCGCTCCAGTTCTGTTTGTGAAGAAGAGAGATGGTTCACTGAGGTTGTGTGTGGACTACCGGGAGTTGAACAAGGTCACGATACGGAATAAGTATCCGTTGCCTCGAATCGATGATCTGTTCGACCAACTGAGGGGAGCAACTTTCTTTTCGAAGATAGATCTGAGGCCGGGGTACCATCAGCTACGTATTAGAGAGCAGGATGTTTCAAAGACTGCCTTCTTGACGAGATATGGGTCTTACGAGTTTAGAGTGATGCCATTTGGTCTCACAAATGCTCCAACCGTATTCATGGATTTAATGAACCGAGTATTCAGAGAGTTCTTGGATCATTTTGTCATCGTCTTTATAGATGACATTTTGATATATTCACACTCCGAGGAGGAGCACGCCGAGCATTTGAGGTAGGGTCTTCAGACTCTACGAGAGCATCAGTTGTATGCTAAGTACGAGAAGTGTGGATTCTGGTTGCGAGAAGTACAGTTCTTGGGCCATGTTATTTCTGAGCAGGGTATTGCAGTTGACCCGAGTAAAGTGTCAGCGGTGAGGGAATGGGGACAGCCCACGACACCGACGGAAGTGCGTAGTTTCTTGGGGTTAGCCAGATACTACAGGAGATTCATTCGAGGATTCTCCAAAATAGCGGGTCCATTGACGAATCTGACTCGCAAGGGGGTACCATATGTTTGGGATGACGCTTGTCAGTTGGCTTTCGATGAGCTAAAAGACAAGCTTACTTCAGCGCCAGTCCTTGCTTTACCTAAGCCGGGTGCGGAGTACCTAATTTACACCGATGCCTCTTTACGGGGACTTGGGGGAGTACTTCAGCAGGAGGAGAAGGCTATAGATTTTGCCTCCCGCAAGCTTAAGCTGCATGAGAAGAATTACCCCACCCACGACCTGGAGTTAGCAGCGTTCGTTTTTGCATTGAGGATATGGAGGCACTACTTATTGGGGGAGAAGTTCCGTTTGTTCACAGACCACAAGTCACTGCAGTACTTATTCACTCAGCGAGAGCTGAATATGCGACAACGCAGATGGTTAGAGTTTGTGAAGGACTATCCGTTTGACATACAATATCATCCGGGGAAGGCCAACGTAGTTGCTGATGCGTTGAGCCGTAGACCGGTAGACGAGGTAGCGGATGTCTGGAAACCAAAGTGGAAGGAGTTAGGCTACCAGGACGCAGTAGCCCGTTTCTTCATATCTGTTATGACAATAACACCCGAGATTGTTATGAGGGTAATACAGGCCCAGGCCCAGACCACAAACCCGTTTTTCCAGGAGAAGATTGTATGAATTTTAGCCGAGGGTGCTGAGTCCTATTCTGTTAGTTCTGATGGGGGTTTGAGGTTTAATGGGAGATTAGTGGTTCCAGAAGGAGCAGAATTACGTCATGCAGTGATGACCCAGTCTCACGGGTCCCGATTTGCAGTACATCCTGGAGGAGATAAGATGTACCAGGATATGAGGAGGCAATATTGGTGGAGTGGGATGAAGAAGGACATTGCTGAGTTCATGTCCAAATGTTCTACCTGCCAGCTGGTGAAGGTGGACCATCAGAAACCGTCAGGATTGCTTCAGCCATTAGAAGTACCCGCGTGGAAGTGGGAGAGTATTTCCATGGATTTTATTACAGGGTTGCCTACATCACAGCGGGGCCACGATTCTATCTGGGTGATTGTAGACCGTTTGACCAAGGTGGCTCATTTTCTACCGGTGCGGACAGACTATACCACGGGTCAGTATGCTCAGTTGTTCATTGCTGAGGTTGTCAGATTACATGGGTTGCCCCAAAATATTGTGTCAGATAGGGATAATATTTTCGTGTCACGTTTTTGGGAAAGCTTTCAGGAGGCTATGGGTACTGAGTTGAGGTTGAGTTCAGCTTATCACCCATAGACTGATGGACAGACAGAGCGTACTAATAAGATGTTGGAGGATATGCTACGCATGTGTGTTCTTGATTTTGGAGGAGGTTGGGAGCCACATCTTCCACTGGTAGAGTTTCTTATAATAAATCTTATCAGTTTACGATTGGTATGGCTCCATTTGAGGCTTTATATGGCAGGCCTTGTCGTTCTCCAACTTGTTGGCTCGAGGTGGGGGATAACAAGTTGCTAGGACCGAAGGTAATTTAGGAAACCTCCGCGAGGATTGAGATGATTAGGAGTCGCATTCGAGTAGCCCAGGATAGGCAGAAGAGCTACGCCGATGCGAAACGGTTCTTTCGGGAGTTTAATGTGGGGGACCAAGTGTTATTGCGTGTATCTCCTATGAAAGGAGTGATGAGGTTCGGGAAGAAGGGGAAATTGTCCCCGAGGTACGTGGGACCATTTCCCATCATCGAGAGGATTGGGCCAGTAGCATACAGATTGGGACTGCCAGATCATTTGCATCGCATTCACGATGTATTCCACATCTCGTCGTTGAGACGGTATCTTCGGGATGATATGGCCCATACTCACATTGAGATAGATGAGATAGACTTACAGCCTGACAGCTCTTACAAGGAGAGACCGGTGGCTATCCTAGACTATAGTGAGAGGAGATTGAGGTCGAAGATAGTTCCACTTGTGCGAGTCCAGTGGCAGCATCATAATATGGAGGAATTCACTTGGGAGCGCGAGGCCGATATGCGCGAGAGATATCCAGATTTGTTCTTACTAGGTATGCCTTGTTTTCCGAATTTCGGGACAAAATTCCGTTATTAGGGGGGAAGTATGTAATACCCCGTATTTTTATGCTATATTAATTTGGGGATTTATTAAATTTAATGTGAGTTAATTACCTAATAAAAATCCAGAAATTAATTATGTTATAATTATTAACGTGACGAGAGTTAGTAATTATGGAAATTTATTGAATATTACTAATGAGCAAAGTAATATGTAATATTGGTTATATTGAATGTCACTAGTGAATAAAATGACAATTTTGAAAATTTGGGTCGGGACGCGCCCGTGTCACGTCAGGACTAAATAGTGAAAAATAAAAGTGAATATTTTATAAGTCGTTCGTATGGTCGTTTTGAGCACGCCAACGCGTCCGGAAGGGTCGAAATAGTCAGAAAAGTATACCCGGGGGTTTGGTTTGGGTCTCGGGGCGTTTTAGGCCTAATTAATACCCCAGGAGGGCGTTTTGGACATTTCGCAATTATGGGTAATTAAACCCACGAAATTCTTAGTGTTATATCAGATGCCTAAGGTTGTCTTCTAGGGTTAGAACAACCAAAGACAAGTGACGGCCATAGGAGAGGGAAGGAGAGAGCTTCCAAGGCAATCCAAGGCCCAAAAGCCATCCGTTTGCACCGCCACCACCACCAACGCGTAGATCGCGCAACGGGCTGCACAACCACACCAAAATCATCTGCAAATCAGAACACCAAAAATACCAGGCAAGTGTTTATCTTGCTTATTTTGTTGGTGCATCTTTCATATTAGTGTAGGAGTAATTAGAATGAGTTTTTATGGAAGAAACCTAAGATATGAGTTAGGAAATTGCATGTAGTGATGAATAAATTGATAATTCTGGAAACCCTTGCCATGTAGAGGAATTACCCACGAAATTATGATGTTTACAAGAAGGAAATTTCTGGAAATACTTGTTAGAACCATGTTTAAGAGAAATCTAGGGTTCTTGATAATTATAATAATTTTTGGTTGGTTAATCCATGTATAATGATAGAATTCCTCATGCTTCACGTTGGAAATACCTAGTAGGATGATATAATATTGGTAGTACAATTTTTGAGACGTTTGGGATTGAAAAATATGGATTTGGATGAAGAAATGTGTTAGAACCCGTAACTGCAAAACTGCAGAAATCGCAATACCTGCTTGATCGATCGATCGAGCCCAGAGGTTCGATCGATCGAGCCCCAGACCTCGATCGATCGACCCCTCCTCGTAGACTCCTATTTCCTTTTTAAATGAGTTAAATTAAATTTATTGTGAGATAATTCTTGGGCATCCTTAATAAAATGTTTTGGGAGATAGGGAAGACCAGTAGGACATGTGAATAGATTTTGGGACCCTTGATGTCGGGCAAAGATTGTATTTTGGGATAATTACATAAGGGTTGGTGAATTTATGATTTAAAGAGAGAAACACGTAACAGAGTTACTTTGGGACAAATGTGTATACCTACTGAATTTTATACTTGGGAGGATAGAATCCATGAGCGTTATGTAGTAAGTGGAAAAGTTCCTCAAATTAAAGTAAGATGTGAATGGTTATACGTGATAACTAAGTAATGAGAAATAAATAAAAATGTTGTAATTATGGGAATTGAGAATATACCCATTATTGATATGGTAATATTAGTATAGTTATATGATTGTGTATGCATATGCTATCTATGTGTGGAAAACATACCCACGCTACTTGCTATCCCTGAGGTTGCTGCGCTGGGACGATCTTATCTTGTGTTGCCTTATGGGGGATATTGACTCGTACCCTAGAAGATAGATATCCTTGGTACAGGCTATCAGAATGATAGTTCGGACGGTTCTAAGAGACGCGGGTATGTTCCATCCTCTTAGAGACTTGGAATCAATGCTTCGCCTCATATTGTTTGTGAATAGATATCCTTGGTACAGGCTATCGCAGTGATAGTTCGGATGGTCCTAAGAGACGCTGACATATGCCATCCTCTTAGAGACTTGGAATCTATGCTTCGCCTCATTATTGTTTGAGTATGTGTTAATAGAGTTCGAGAGTGATTCCGAATATGTATTCCCTTAGTACGAGTGATACGGGGATTGGATAGTAGAGTATGCCCGCACCATAGTTTTTATTTGGGGTGCTGTTATGATATATATATATATATTTTATGAGTAGTTAATATATATATGAAATTCTGAAATCTGGAACTGCCTACTGTGATTTGATATGTAGGACATGGTTGATGACTCAAATTATAAATACTTATTTTGAGAAATTATAATATGACACTGGAAAACTTTATTGATTAATAAAGTTAAAACTGAGAACTTTGGTTACTAATTGAAATATTCTTTTCAAACAATTGAATTGTTAAATTTTGAATCCTGCGAATAACCTAAGATAAGTTAAACCTTTGGGAAAGGATAGCGTGATATATGATGAGTTAGACCACTGGGAAGGTTAGTGCGATAGGTGTGCACATTAGAAGAGAGGTGAAAATTTCTCAAGAGAGGGTCGCACTAATATGCTGTTGCATTGGCCTGTATCAATTTAAATACTTGCTAAACAATTTTTTTTAAATCATATACACTATCGGGCTCTGACCCGTTTTTTTCTCTCTCTCTCTCTCTCTCTCTCTCTCTCTCTTGTATATATATGTATGTACTACAGGTGCCCAGCCACAGGGGCGTCTTGCTTAGGATCCCTTGGAAGGAACGTGCTGCAGCTTAGGTGGGAGTTGCAGGCCACTTGCTTAGACGATTTCATATACTTGATTCCACTCCTATGATCCTCAGTTATTGGGGCATGTGTCGCCCTTTCCACTATTTATCTGTTTTGTTGGGACATTTGTATTTCAGTTATTTCTAGTACTGTTACTTTGGGATTTATTCAACATGTATGTTTTACATTAAGTCTTAATGTTGGGATTCTGGATGTTGAATGTTTAAAGTAATTGGATTATGTTCCAGGATAATTGTTGTATGATTCTTACTTATTGAAAATGTTGTTACTAATTAAATACATAATTTTCCTTTAAAAAAAATAAAAAAAAAATAAAATTGGTCCGAAATGTTGAAAATGGTTTTGACACTTAGCTTAATTAATTAGGGTGTTAATTTGGAAAAAGTTATTTTGAAAATGCGGAGTTGGATCCCCGGTGATTAATAATCTCAATTAAAATAATAATTTCCTTTTTAAATAAATGCGGAAGCGTTAAATACAAGTGATGGTTCAACAAAATAACAAGGCCGAGTTTTAATATCTTACAAAACAAATTAAAACAAAATTCAAGTCCTAGAATTTGCCTAAGTCATCATTAACAATTATTCAAAGTTAGGCGAAACCATATTAATGCAAGTGACTTGAATAAACCAAATTTTGTCCAATATTTAATTTAAGTCCCAAATTAAATGAGTGTGATAATTAAACCGAATTTTATCTTGAATTAAACCTAAAGCATGCGTTCTAAATGATGTGCAAGATAAAAATAAACAATCACACTACACCGCGATATACGAGGAAAAACCCACTAACGGGAAAAAACCTCGGGACGGCCCTAGCCTCAAATCCACTAAAAACGGTATTACAAAATACAAGACAAAAGACTTACTTCCTAAACTCGAACCCTCTCAAGCCGTGATGCTCCTTCTTGTATCAACCTCCAATTAGCGAATAACCAACGGACCTCCACCGTGGTCTCAGAATACACCGATAGGACTTTAAACGGTCACCGTCACCCGAACATGGAGCCTTTCTCCAAACGGGTAGAATCTCAACAAAGGTCTTCTTTGTGATGGGGTGTAGAAGCAAACCCGAAACGTCTCTTGAATTCGGTAGAGAAAACCGGTGCCAAAAACTCCAAGTAAGGATATGTATATATAGAACTTGGAATAAACAACAATGGGTGTAAACTAGAGTGTGTATGAATTTTCCATTAAAAATTAACACTCAAAAACTTGAACATTTTCCCTAATTAAATTTGCTCTCAAACTCTCTCTAAGAGTTGGATATGGAATGGAAAATTTATCTTGGAAAATGTGTTTCCCGCACAAAATAATGCATGAAAAAGTTGGTTGAAAACCAAGTGGAGACGTGGGGAAAAAACTGTCAAAAACTGCTGAAAACCGTTCCCGCCTGACGTCTCGTTCGAACGAACTTGACTCTCGTTCGAACGAGACTTCTAACGAGCGACCAGCCTGGGCTCGTTAGAATCTCGTTAGATATCTCGTTAGAACGAAAACTCGTTCGAACGACATATCGAACGACATATCGAACGACATATCGAACGACTGACCAGATAAGGGTCGTTGGCAAACTCGTTCGAACGAACCTGGTTCGAACGACAAAACTCGTTCGAACGAAATCTGGTTCGAACGAAAAAAACTCGTTCGAACGACATTTCTAACGAACATCCAGAAAGTTTGTAAAATTTGATTTTGGCCCAGAAACTTTTATATACTTATTTTTTAAGTTTCTAATTGATTCTTTCTGAAAAATAAAATGCAGTTTTTATTAACCTAACACCCAATACAAATTGTTCCAAGCTCCTATATACATATAATTACATTCATACCTTGGGAGCATGGAACCTTAGTTGATGACGTAGAAACGAGGCACACAAATCGGCATTTGGATGAAGCTTTAAGTTCTTTGCCGCTACGTCTTCAACATACATTTCATAGGCTGGAGAATATTACAATAAATACTATCCTATGAATAAATGTTTTTGTCCGGAATTGAGCCAAAACTATAAGAGGACTCAATTGGAAATTTGTGTCCTTACAAATCTCCCCCTTTGGCTATTCTGGGACAAAAACCAAACAAAAATCCTAAAGGGCCGTCAAGCTCTACTAGACTCAAAACATAACCCGCCCAATCTTGACTCAACCCAAGGATCAAACGCTTTGCCATAGAAAGATGCCGCTATAGAATAATTCCTGCACACTTAAGCAAACTCATCAAATGCATAGGGAATATCAAAGTATTAAATGCAATTAATTAATTACTCCCCCTAAATTAATTCTCCCTTTAAACACATGACCTACTTAGAAAGACGTCTCCCCCTAAGATAAATCTCCCCCAAACGAAGATACGATAATAATAGGATTAGATACCATTTCTCCCCCTATCATCATTCTCCCCCTTTTTGTTCGGGAATAGGCAAAGGATAAAGAACTAAGAAACAGCAAGTGAAGGCTTAAAGTGAAACGACATGAAAGCATTTGGGCAATAAAAGCAAGGCAAAGACAAAAAAATATCATATATATATATATATACTATAAATATACCAATAAGTATGAGCATATATAGATAGATATAAACACACACATGACACAAAATACAATAAGGTTGCACACTCGTATGGCAAAAATGTGTCATATGGAAACGGAAGTGTAGGGGTGTGAACTAGCAACAATTAAATTTAGACCCAAACACGTAAGAAACGTTCACGGAGTTCTCATTTGATTGCAAACTTCATCACAGTTAAATATAACCTCATGTGACAATATAGAGATTGAACTCAATGAACAAACATACACAATGCATACAAGCCTAGCATGATGATGATTCTACAAACCAAATAGAGTCATGACATTAAAGACAACTAGGATAAACGGACATTGTGCAAACCGTTGATATACCATCCAATTCTCCCTCAATGAGCATATATATTCTTTTGTTTTTGAATGAATATATCAAACAAATATTGGCCTTGGCAATTGCTTTCTTTGAATGCCAAATATTCTGTTTTTAGGCCTTTGGATCACGTATTTCTTTTAGATCCAATCAACGGTGGCTTACTATCGCAAAGGATTTAATTCATCCTTTCGGAGCCCTTCCCCGTGCATATATTAATTTATCATGTTTTCATTTTTCACACAAATCTCACATGCAACGGATTTTGACATGCACTAGTCCTCCTAGGTCATAGATATGTAGATGACTAGATTGATAGGAGAACACCTCAAAAAGCTCAAAAATAACATGTGACATTAAGATTTCAACAGAGCTCGTGCATGTGTGAATAGAGGCATATGAAAATAGAATCCATTTAATCAATACAAAATCCAACTACTCCATATAAAACATGGTAAAGAACATTTTAAGGAATGAAAATCTAAACCAAAAATTCTAGCCACATGGAAGCGTAAACGATAGGATTCAAACACAAATATATGCCACATAAAGTGTGTCAAACAAAAATACACACAAAACAAAATCTTTTTGAGTTTTTAACATTTTTAGTCAAAAATAAATATTTACTCAAAAGGACAAACAAAAATCATTTGTGTTTTTCATTAAGCTTAAATGAAATAAATAAAACACAAATGATAAACAAAAATCTTTTTATATTATGCAGTCGATTCAAACACAAAATATAATACAAAAAGATAAACAAGTCATAATTTCTAGCATGGGATATGAAATTAGGCAATGACTAGAAAATGACTAAACAAGCATACATTTAGCATATGAATATAGCATGAAGTACAAACGCTAAAGTATGCAAACACTAACACATTTATCCTTTAGATTTAGCAAGGGAGGAGGCATGTGTAAGTAAATGAGAATTTAAATCCCTATTTTGTAAGGAAACCACGTCGGATTTCCTAACCTAAATTAATGAAGAATTACTATCTTGGGGTGTAGGAACATTAGCTATCGTGGTTACTTTACTATGGGATTTTCTAGGAATTCGTTTAAGATCTAAACAAAATTTCCTAAGATGACCTTGTCGAACACAATGTGTACAAGTAAGAGAATGTCGAAAAGATTTATCTAAGGAGTGATCATTAAATGCATTCCTAGACGATTCTCCTAAAACATTGGTTTTGACTTTAGGGTTAAAATCATTACAAGAATTGAAGCCTAAACCAAAAGTGTCATTTTTAATTTGGACCGTTCCTAACATTTTATCTAGTTTTTCCGAACGACACTCCAAATCAAATTTGACATTACTAGAATCTTTTAATTTATTTTGCAATTCTAAAATTTTAGATTCTAGTAAAACATTTCGCTCTTCAAAACCAAGAAGCTCCTTTTTCAAGGATTCCATTAAACCCCTAAGGCTATCTCTCTCGCCTTCTACATAGTTAAGCTTCTCTTGAAGAGTTCTCTCATGTGTCCTAAGGTCTTCTATTAAGGCACTTTCATCAATGACCTTGACACTCTCTCTTAAACTCGCTTCTAACTTCAAATTAGCTCTTTTCAATTTAATAGATTCTTTATATAATTCATGAAAAGCATTTTGAAGTTCACTCATATCAACCTCTTCTTCATTTTCACTCTCTCTTTCTTCTTCACTCTCACTATCATTAAAAATAAGAGAATCATGTACAATGACCTTGGAAGTGGCATGTGCTATAATTTCATCATCCGATGAGTTCTCATTATCACTCACATGTGCCATAAAAGCCACAAAATTTTTCTTAGTGGGGGATTCGGGCTTCTCTTCCTTATCACTATCACTAAGGGTCGCATTATATGAAATGGGTCGTTTACCCTCTTTCCTTAGTTTAGTGGGGCACTCAAAAGCCCTATGGCCATAACCTTCACAACCAAAACATTTATTAGACTCGTCCCTATCAATATTTTCATTACTAGGTTTAGGGATCTTATCGGCTTTAGAAATCTTCTCGTTTTTATCATGTTTAGAAGATTCAAATTTCTTAAAATCATTTTTAACTTTATCTTTGTTAAATTTAAGAAATTTTCTAAATTTACGAGCAAACAAAGCCATGTCTTCCGAGTCACTATCACTATCGCTCTCTACTACTTGTTTAACCTCTTTGCGGGCTTTTAACGCAACGCCCTTTTCAATTTTCTTTTCAGTTTTAGAGGGAAACATATCTAGTTCATAGGTTTGTAAATCACCTACAAGCTCTTCTAATTTCGTAGAGGCTAAAGTGGGTAAAGAATTTAAAACGGTCACCTTTGGAATAAATCTATCGGGTAGGGACCTTAAAATTTTCTTTACTACACGGTCGTCAGGTATTTTCTATCCCAAGTTAAAGGATGAATTAACAATATCAGAAAGTCTAGCATAAAATTTATCAAATGTTTCTTTTTCATCCATTTTGATAGTTTCAAATTGAGTAGTGAGGTTTTGGAGTTTAGAAGCTTTAACGACACTCGTTCCTTCATGAGTTAATTGTAAAATATCCCAAGCTTCTTTAGCGGTTTCACACGTCATAATACGTCGGAATTCATCCGGTGCGACAGCGCTAAACAAGGCATTTAAACCTCGGGAATTAAAGTTTGCTAACTTAAACTCATTTTCAGTCCATCTATCAACGGGTTTGGGAACATGTACATTTTCAATTAAATGTGTTGGTGGGGTCCAACCGTTAACAACAGACATCCAAACACGTTCATCGATTGATTTAAGTGCCGATTTCATTCGCGCTTTCCAATACGCGTAGTTAGAACCATCAAAAATAGGAAATTTTGAAAATGGGGAAAAATCCATATTTAGCCAAAAATTAAAGGATCTTTAACGAAATAATTTATCGTTTTTGGCTCTGATACCAATTTGAAAATGCGGAGTTGGATCCCCGGTGATTAATAATCTCAATTAAAATAATAATTTCCTTTTTAAATAAATGCGGAAGCGTTAAATACAAGTGATGGTTCAACAAAATAACAAGGCCGGGTTTTAATATCTTACAAAACAAATTAAAACAAAATTCAAGTCCTAGAATTTGCCTAAGTCATCATTAACAATTATTCAAAGTTAGGCGAAACCATATTAATGCAAGTGACTTGAATAAACCAAATTTTGTCCAATATTTAATTTAAGTCCCAAATTAAATGAGTGTGATAATTAAACCGAATTTTATCTTGAATTAAACCTAAAGCATGCGTTCTAAATGATGTGCAAGATAAAAATAAACAATCACACTACACCGCGATATACGAGGAAAAACCCACTAACGGGAAAAAACCTCGGGACGGCCCTAGCCTCAAATCCACTAAAAACGGTATTACAAAATACAAGACAAAAGACTTACTTCCTAAACTTGAACCCTCTCAAGCCGTGATGCTCCTTCTTGTATCAACCTCCAATTAGCGAATAACCAACGGACCTCCACCGTGGTCTCGGAATACACCGATAGGACTTTAAACGGTCACCGTCACCCGAACATGGAGCCTTTCTCCAAACGGGTAGAATCTCAACAAAGGTCTTCTTTGTGATGGGGTGTAGAAGCAAACCCGAAACGTCTCTTGAATTCGGTAGAGAAAACCGGTGCCAAAAACTCCAAGTAAGGATATGTATATATAGAACTTGGAATAAACAACAATGGGTGTAAACTAGAGTGTGTATGAATTTTCCATTAAAAATTAACACTCAAAAACTTGAACATTTTCCCTAATTAAATTTTCTCTCAAACTCTCTCTAAGAGTTGGATATGGAATGAAAAAGTTATCTTGGAAAATGTGTTTCCCGCACAAAATAATGTATGAAAAAGTTGGTTGAAAACCAAGTGGAGAAGTGGGGAAAAAACTGTCAAAAACTGCTGAAAACCGTTCCCGCTTGACGTCTCGTTCGAACGAACTTGACTCTCGTTCGAACGAGACTTCTAACGAGCGACCAGCCTGGGCTCGTTAGAATCTCGTTAGATATCTCGTTAGAACGAAAACTCGTTCGAACGACATATCGAACGACTGACCAGATAAGGGTCGTTGGCAAACTCGTTCGAACGAACCTGGTTCGAACGACAAAACTCATTCGAACGAAATCTGGTTCGAACGAAAAAAACTCGTTCGAACGACATTTCTAACGAACATCCAGAAAGTTTGTAAAATTTGATTTTGGCCCAGAAACTTTTATAAACTTTTATATACTTATTTTTTAAGTTTCTAATTGATTCTTTCTGAAAAATAAAATACAGTTTTTATTAACCTAACACCCAATACAAATTGTTCCAAGCTCCTATATACATATAATTACATTCATACCTTGGGAGCATGGAACCTTAGTTGATGACGTAGAAACGAGGCACACAAACCGACATTTTGATGAAGCTTTAAGTTCTTTGCCGCTACGTCTTCAACATACATTTCGTAGGCTGGAGAATATTACAATAAATACTATCCTATGAATAAATGTTTTTGTCCGGAATTGAGCCAAAACTATAAGAGGACTCAATTGGAAATTTGTGTCCTTACATATTTTTACGACAATGATGCTAAGAATGAACCAACTGTTCACCTTGATTTTTAATTTAATAAAGGAGTGATCGACCGGTATTTAATTAGGCGGGGTGTCACACTTCTAAATGGATAAATACTTCCATTTTGTAGGCCAGTGCAAGAGGTGTTTACCTTGTAGATATCTTAGGGTTATTCGAGAATCCCAAAGTACATGTGGGAGTTCATCCACCTAAATGAATTGGATTTTTCCAATCTCTTTTGAATCCAATCCACAAATGTCTCATTGAAGGCTTATGACTTCCCATTGCTTTGGGGGTAGGACATCGAGCTATAGGAGTGCATGATTCTATGGTTGTCATAGAAATCCTGGAAGGGTCAACTTTTAAACTGTGTTTTGTTATCGATGATGATGGGCATTGGGGTTACAAATCTTATTTTGATGTTCCTACGGATTAACATGATCATATATGAGTCTCTAATGTTTTCCACGGGTTCAACCTTTATCCATTTGATAAAGTAATCAATCTTGACCAATAAATAATTTGAATTTTAAGAGGTTTTTGGCAGAGGTCCAACGATATCAAATCCCCACTGAGAAAATGGCCATGGGCGGGTTAGTAGGCTTAGGTCATCGGTTAGATGATATGGAAGTGGGGATTTTTTTTAGCATTTATCACATTTTGAACATACTTGATAGAATCGCGTTGTATGTAAGGCCACAATACCCTTCATTGACAATTCTAAAAACCAATGACCTAACTCTCACATTACTTTCTCAAGAACCTTTATTAAACTCGAACGTAATTTTTTTCACTTTATTCGTGTAGATGCAATTTAGGTAAGGTCCTGTAAATAATCATTGGAACAAATTTCCTTTAGGGATGGGTAAAAATGATATGTCTTAATTATGAATGTTTGATACTCCTTGCCCTATTCCGTTAATGCTTCCTCTTTAAGTAATTTTATCATGGGATATATATATATATATATATATATATATATATATATATATATATATATATATATATATATATATATATATATATATATATATATATATATATATATCGACACTTAGTTGGCTACTAGAACCTCGATTTCCTTACTCTTTAGTATAAGATAGGGCACTATACGAAATTAAACAAAATGCCTCGGTTGAGATCGAAATAGATGACTAACGCTAAGGTCGACGAAGCATCTATGTGATTGTTATTTGCTTGGGGAAATTCTTGGATGCGTACATCTTGAAATTGTGGGAACAATTCTTGTGCTTTCTCATGGTAGGCAAACATGTGATCATTCCTTTCACTATAATCCCCTGATATTTGACAGGAAATAAACTTTTAATCGCGTAATATCTTGATGTTGGTGGCTCCGAGCAAAGGTTATTTCCGAAGTCCTCAGAGAAATGATTTATCTCATTAGTTTAGACTTCAAAACCAAGTTTTACCGCTTTTTTTAATCGTTGCTTCTTCTGGTGTGATTAACACCATTCCTACCCTTGATCCTTTGGAATTGGAGTCCCAATTAACAAAAAAAATTAGTCTATGACTCCTATATTTCCATTTTTGGATAATTTGGTAACTATTTTACTCGTCCTTTCATGCTTAGAGTTTTAAAGTTCGAATTCTGAAACAATGTCTGCTAAGATTTTTCGTTTCAAAATTGTTCTAGGTTTATCATGAATATTAGACTTTCCCAATTCCCCTGACTATTTGGATATTCATTTGAATAGGTCAGCTTTTTGTAGGACGAACTTGATTAGGGAAGATGTCAAAACTGTGATATAATTATTTTAAAAATTATTCTTCAAATTTTGAAATTATATGACTAAGTACATAGACTACTTAAATTAGTGTGGTGTTAAAGTATCTTTTGATTTCTTTTAGTTCCATTACCCACTCGTCATTCTAAACCTCCTTCCTCTCATTCTTTAGCACGTGAAACAATGTAATATATTGCTCAAACAATTTAGATATGAATTGATTGAGGGCGAAAAACATTCCAGTTAACTTTTGAACCTCTTGAACCATGATTTGTGGTTGGATAGTTTATTGGGCTTCAATCTAGTCATGGTTGGCTTTGATTCCATGTTGACTGACTATGTACCCAATGTATTCACCCTGCCGTAGGCTAAAAGTACACATTATCACATTGAGCTTCATTTTGTAGGACCGATGTATCTCAATTATTCTGCTAAAGTCTTTTATGTGGTCGCATTCTTTCTTTTGGCTAATATATCATCAAGGTAAACCTACAAAGTATCCTTAGTTGTTCCCTTAACATCTTGGTGACTAGACACTAATATGTTTCTCCTGCATTCTTAGTCCCAAAGGGCATCACTATATAGAAATAAAGATTGAGTTTCTCATGAGTCAGAACCGAATAGAGGAATATGATGGTATGTTGAATGTGTATAGGTAGCTCATTCATATGTTATTTATAGTGGCGCCGACTAGTTAGTCAATCTTGGGAACTGATAAATTGTCTTTCGGGTATGATTAGTTTAGGTAGGTGAAATTGATGCATTCTTTCCACTTTTTTGGTTTGATTAACCACGACTATATTTGACAACAACTCATGGAATTTAACTTCCTTAATGTATGTTTCCTCTAAAACTTTACCCAATTCCTCCTTAACTTCCCTAGATTTCTTCGGGTTGTTCATCAATCTCTCTAATCAACTAGTGCATATGATAAAGCACCAAGAAGTTTATGACACATTGTCTCTTAGCTGATGTATGACATTTTGTACGGTTACCGTGAAAGAACATCTTAATTTTTTCATGAGAAATCTTTTGATTTTCTCTTCTTCTTATTTGTTAGATGCCACTTAGAAATTTTTTGTCTATCTGGTCGGAATTAATGACCACCTCCACCAAAGATTTCATGACCCTATCTGCGAGGATGACTTGGTTCGTCTCTACCTCAGGTCATCCAGCTTTAACTACTATTTAGTGAGCAGACTCCTTTCTGAAGATACTTACTCTACCCTTTCCTTTTCTATTTACTTATTTTGAATGCTACGACAAAGAATTATCTAGCAGAGGCTTGATTAACCCTTAAATTCATTACTCCTTGGTCGATGATGCATTTGAGCTTCTGGTTGTAGGTTGAGGGAACAACTCTCATCGCATGGAGCCAAACTCCACCAATAATAAATTATACGGTGAGTTAATATCTACCACCAATAATTCAATCAACGCAGAGATTACTCCAAACTTAATAGGAGTACGATATTTCCCAATGGTAAGGTCATTTTTTATCGAAGCTGACCAATGGTATGGTGGCCACTTTAAGACATTTTAGGCATAAATTAAGTTTGTTATAAAGATTTGGATATATAATTTTAGATAAACTGCTTTGGTTGACAAAGAATTTATCGGCGTCCCTATTAGATATTCACAAGGAGATGACTAGTGCATCATGCTGAGGAGTCCTTACTCCTATCAAGTCTTCGTTGGTAAAAATGATAGGTTTCGTATGATCTATCACCTTAGGTTAGAGATTCTTCCTTGTAGTAGGTATATAAAGGTTTACTTAAAAGTCTTCTATGATTGTGGTTACTTTCTTAATTTCCATTCATAATGTGTTTCCTTTCATTTAGTTGGGAGTGGATGTCCCTTGGACAAGAATATATATGTGTTCTTCACCATTATCATCCAAATCATTGGCTGGCTTTTGTCCAACTGATACCTTCTATGTATTGGTATTTTATTCAACATAATCCCTCATGTGTTTTCCCTTAACAAGCTCCTCTAGGTGGGATTTGAGAGGCTTGAAGTTCTCTACTTTGTGACTGTTAACCTTCTGATAGGAGCACCTTAGAGTCGTTTCTTCTTAGCTGGGTCCCTAGCTGTCATCATTGGCCATTTGAAATATTTTTTATCCTTTATATTAAGTAGGATATTGTAAAATGGCTTCCTAAAGATGGTGTTGATCGCTCGATAGGCTTTAGTCGGATCTTCTTTATCTCTGGCCCTTTTAGGCTCGTTTTACATCCTCACTCAACTCTTAAGTGCAATTTCCTTGGTTCTAGTATTGATGGTCTTTTTTTGACCAATAGATTGGTCCCCTCTGACGATAAATTCTTTCATTTTTGCATATTTTTCAATTTTGGATATGAGGTCATCGATTGTGATTCCCTCATTTTTTAGTTAATGACTAATAAAGCATAGATTTTGTAGGAATGCCAATTTTATGGAAGCCATAAAGACGTACTCTATACAATTATCTATCTTGTTGTACAGTTCTTGATAACTTTTAGAATATTATATAGGAGTTTACTATGTTTTTTCTGAGGATAACGAGAACATATGTTATTTTTGGGTGGGAACTAGTGGCAATGAACCGAGTTGTGAAGATTGATCATGAGGGAAGTTTTTTAAAACACTTTTGTGCAACATCTCCTAGGCTCAAGGGGAAAATTCTACACATTAGGGATTCATTGTTTACCCCCATAATCATAGCTGGCAATTCAACCGAACATAATAAATTGGATATGTCTTTTCATCATAAGTCTTAAAACTCGGTGCAATGAACTTCTTAGGAGGATCCATCTCCTACAATGATCAAATAAATGGGAATCTCATTTGGTTAACAATTGATCTATGAGATAATTCTTTAGTTGTTTGGTTTCCCACATGAGTAACTCGCTCATTCATCTCCTTGTAGATGAAACTTTGTATGCCATCCTTCTCGTGCATATCTCTCTTTTTCAGAGTTTTTATCACCTTTTCCAAAGGGTTGTTTCTCATTTCTCCCTAATATACTACCTCCTTAGTTGCGAGTCTTACTCGCATGAAGATTAGGGTTACGGATGTCATTTGGGGGCCTGAACTTTCCCAAATGAATTTTCCTTTTTATCCATTATAATTAACACTGGAGATGATCATTCTCTTACTTACTTCACGGGGTGAATTTCTCCTGATCACGTAGGCATTCTTCGCATACATTGAGCATGATTAAAACTGACTAGGTCTAGCTAACTCGTGACCATCGCGGGGATGTTTGATGTGAGGTCAACACCATGAGCCAGAATAACTCTTGTCACGGTAAAAGTGTATGATAGATATCACTGAAGGAGGGGGTGATGAGGCATATTCGTATTTCCAGACATTACATGAACAATGGTGGTTATCTAATACATTGTCCATTGGTAAGGTTATAGAAATTGAAGTTAGATTGGTGAGAATCAAATAAAGGATATAAGATTTACATTAGACGACGCCCATTGTAAGTGAAGAAAACTTACTGGTTCAATTAATTTGATCACACACTAGCTGAGGAGTTATAAAAATAAGATCTTTTTGTTAAGTGTCGCCTTTCATAGGCGTGGGACACAAAGCGAGTGTATCTCATGTACCTTTGTGAATTTATACAACTTTGCATCCCACAAAGGCCAAATATAAGCACATACTAAAAAAATGTACAAACTTGATGATCTTCAGCTTATAACTTCCTAAAAATGTGATCTTTTAATTTTTTCAATTTTTTCTCAAGATTATTTCTTTGTATAATTTTTTTCTATCTCATATATAAAAATAATTTATCGATAATGGTAGCTATCACCCCGTATTGGGTAAATCTTTTTGATGCGTCCCTAGTTATTTTTAAATTATTCTCACAATAAATGGTTATTATGTGCATAATTAAAAAATCTATAGAAGATCAGATGATCCGATTGAATGAAGACATGTCGAGAAAAACTTTTTCAGATTGAAATAAAAAAATACACAAACTTGTGTATATGTGAGATATGGTTAAGGTTGTTATATACTCAACACGAGTTGTTCTTAGAGAACTTTAAGAAATCATTAAATAAATACCTAAGCTTTCACTATAATCCAATAATAGAAAAATAAATATCATGGTATGTCTCATAAATTTTTAATTTTCTCAACATTAATTATCCAAAGTAATCACAAAAACAGAAGCACTTTTTATATTTTCTCAATATTTACAAAGCAAAAATAGTTTTGTATTTTCCAAACTAAGTCAAAGAAAAAAAGTCTTTGGTATTTTTCAATTTGAAAATTAAAAAAAACTTAATGTCTTAAACCGAATTTTTGGGTTACTTATGGGTCAACTTGATACGGTCCGACCGCATTAGATGTGAATCAACCTAAATAAGGTTTGTAGACCATTTAAGTTGATTATAATTACCATGTAAACATACAATTCTATTTTCAATATATTTAAACATAACAACAACAAGTGTGGAACCCATTAGGCAATATCCCGGTTTCAAGTAATTAGAGCTACTACTGTAAGAGTAAGAAAAAAATATACTTGTAAAACGCTCCCTAAAGATCGAGTATCAACTAACATGTCGTAAAAAGGGGAGGGGGTGAGCCAATGCCCAGTAGGAATTCTCAAGAACAATGTAATATATAAACTAATAACAGAATATAAGAATGTAATATTGTACATAGTATAATTTTAACCAAAATATACATGAAACTACTGTACAGTATATACACTAGTTATTTTTTTATTTCAAAATATATTTTTAATTAGGTTAGGTACCATTAGCCCTTGTTTTTCCAAAGTTTTCATTTTACTTAAAAATTATTCCTTTAGACCATTAACTCACGTAGTTAATTTAGGAAAATCACGTTCTTGGAATGCCATTAAATCATCCAGTTTCCTTTCAGACATATCAATTTATACTTTGAAATAGCCTATGCCTTATGTTTCTTAGAAGTGACATTTCAATACACGCACTGAAAATAATTTTCCATACATATATTTTTCAATTCTAGGGTTGTGCCCTATCCTGGAGTTACTCATACATCCAATTATTGTCCTTTTTACACATGTATGTGTAAAATATGGTAGTATGCCCCGTCATAGGGTCATCGAAACACCCAATCATCATCTTTTCATCCCTTTAATTTTACGAGTACTAAATCCCTCACTTTATTAATTATTCTAGAGTCTATGTTATTTAAACTATGAATACCAACTATGTCATCATTAATTAATCAATAATCCATTTTTCTGGAGTTCACCAAATCTCATTTATGTTCACGAGCTCACACCGTTTGCCATAAATGTCATGACTAGTTGCTTTACTGACCAATTGTTTTGGGTTCAATCCAGATCTGTACCTAAGAGCATTGAGACCTTCTTAAATTTATTCCTGCTAAATCATTTGGGAAACTGTTTCACTTTAGTTAAGTTCATCCATTTACGGTCCAACTGTTATTTTTAACAAAATATATGCGGCTTACTACCATAGTTATTACTTGTATAACTATCCATTAGTGTCACTTTTATACTTTAACTATTTAGTCTTGGCTGAAGAGGTCAAACTAGGGGTGTTCACGGTCCGGTCCAGTCCGATTTTTAGGATTTTTAAGGACCGGACCGATTAAAATGGTCCTAAAAATAGGGACCAAGATCGGACCGATTGTATCGGTCACCCGACCCTAGTTGGCCCGATTTTTTATGGGGTCGGTCCGATCTAACTTGTCGGTCCTAATGGTAATAAATTAAACATTTTAAAAATAAAAATTACCTTTAAAAAATGTCCAAACTTGTCCATTTTTTAGCATAAAAACTGTTCATTTTTAACGTTACTGATGTGTTATCCAAAGCAAATTTGAGCATAAGAAGTGTCTAAATTTAAGCAAAAAAATAGCCATTATCTACAATATACAACATAAATTTAGACAAATAAAATCTACAATATATACAGAACACAATATAGACAGAACACGATTTATTCTTAAGAACCATAAGAATAAAATGAATAAATAGCCACCATAAGAATAAATATAAAGAACACAATTTATTCTTAAGAATTTACCTTTACGGAGGTTACTTCTCTAAGAGAAGTTCTCTCGGAGAGAAATAGACAGGTTGTCAAAGAAGTTAGTGTGATTTATTGAAGAGAAACAGACAGGACAACAACGACGATCGATAAAAGAACTAACAGCGGCTATCAAGAAGAGAACTAGCAGCAGCGTACACAAGCAGTGGAGAGAAGAAGGAAGCGACAACGTTCTCGCTACAGTGAGCTGAAACGACAGCGAAGAGAAGAGAGGAGATAGAAGCGAGCGGCACAAACAGTGAAGGAAATGGAGTAGAGAGAGTGAGGAGAGAAAAATGGCAACCCAAGTGAAAAAACAAAACGAAGAAAAGGGATATAAGTTAAGTCTTCTAGTAGGGAATCAAACGACTTTAGTTTTTTTTATTGACGATCGTAACCCTACCTCTTTATTTAAGTTATTTTATGTATAAAAATATAATAAAAATATATATTACTATGAATAACTAGCCTGGGTCGATCCAAATAGGTTATTTAATGCATCGGACTGAGGATCGGGCCGACTAGACCAGTCTAAAAAAAACGAGACCGGACCGGTGATAAAAAACTCGATAAAAATTAGGGAGTTCGGTTCGATCCGACTCGATTCGTCAGTCCAAACAGTTTTTTGAACACCCCCTAGGTCAAACCACACTCCACTCATAATTTTCACTTTACACGCTCATTATATACTTAAACATGCACTTTAAGCTTTGAGCCTTTTGGGGGTCGAAATCATTTAACACAACAGTTAGGATATATAATTTGTAAAGTGTTTAGCTTGCTTTTTATTTTTTCTTAAAGTCAAAGTCTAGTGATATTTATATACTGGGGTCTAATTTTTTTAAATCACAAGTTTGGAAAGCTTGGTGATGTTTCAAAGTTCATGGATTATTTGAAGTCTAAGGGATGTTTTTCAACTTTTTCAAAGAGTTCGGTTTATTTTTCAATATTCAAAATTTCAAGGGATATTTTATAATATTTCCCTAAAATACATTTTTTGGGGGTCAACATAATATATTTTAGGAAGTTTAGGGTTTAAACTATAGTGTCATCAAAGTTTGTAGTCAAAACCCCTCTTAATATGACCATGGTTGAAAAAAACAATTTATATCAACCTTGACTCTTAAATAGTAATTTATTAAAGGTCTTGGGTTATATAATATTTTCTGAATATTATTTTTATTTATAACCCTTAAACTATATTCTTATTTTTCTCATAAATTAATATTTAAATAGGCAAATGCACAAAATTAGCCAGCAACCATATATATCACATAAACGTACTCTTAATCATATTTGAATATCAAAATATCACAACACCCTACCTATTAGAGGCCAAAACATCAAGAAATTGGTTAGTGAATAGGACAACCCCCACTTTCAAATATGGCCTCATGGGGATACTAAGCTTCCTAGTTTGAAAAGGTACTCTAATATATTTTTCCTTTGCATTTTCACTCCAAAATGTCAAGGAAAAAGACCCCCATAAACACCCTTAAACTCACTCATCTTAGGATACAACTATTTCACCAACAGAGGACATGAGATAAAATGTGTTTATATCCCCAAACTATTTGACCTGAATGCTCTCCTGTGCTAAAGGCTTACTCCCTCATGAATTTATAAAATGAAAATGGGAGTACATTAGAAGTATGCTATTTGGGGACACATTTCAACAATCTAGTGGTTCAAATTAATAATCAATCAATGTTTTGTTTCTATAATGGTTCATTTAGATTCCTCAGCGTAAAGCGCAGTTGCTTTATTTTTCTATTGTGATTGCGTGCTAAAAGTTATTGTCATGGTAATTTCATCCAAGATAGTAGACCTCAAGACGCAATAGAGGCTGAGTGCATTTCTACCACGGTGCATCCTCTGCACTTTTTATCTCCCTTTGTTGCCTTTAAGATAATTAGAAATAACCATTTTGTAATTCCATATATACATAAATACAGAAGTGTAATATATGATTCTATCATGACTTTAAATTTTTGTTCACCTAAATCACTTAACCCAACTTAAGTACTAAAATCCAAGTTATACCAACAGTATGTTTAATCTCATAATTACTCAAACTAATCTAATAATCACTCAATTACTCCAATTAAATTTGCCAATACAAAATAAATATCATAAAAAGCACTTAACTTTGCAAAATTCATTCCCATATAATTAATAAAAGCTTGAGTCATTACACATATATGAACCAAAACATATATCACATATATTATATATCTAGGTATGTTGCAACCAAGTTTTTGTATTTAACACAACAGGAATGCTCTAATTTTAATTAAATTACAAAAATGACAACGAGTTAAACTTATTCTACACATGAATCTTCCATTTATAACTAAACTTTAACCTTTAACCTTAGACCACAAAATCTATTCATATCATTCTTCAAACACACTATCTTGAAACCATTATCAATAGAATATTACTTACTTTAACCCTAATTTCTTCAACACCACTAGGAAACCACTTCTCAACAATAATTATATAAGTTATCCAACATTACTCTTCAAAGGTTATAGACAACTATTCACACCATATTAATTGCAAGACGAAACCAAACTACTTTGATGCTCTTTCATCGTAAACAATAATATACACTTACATTTTTTTATTCAAATTAAAAAAATTTGTTGCAATCAACTCTCCCCTTGAAATTACAAGACAGTTTAGACAAACTAGAGAAATAAAATCTCCATATAACTTAATGATATATTTGTTTTTATCACGAACAATTGACATATAAAAGACGATGGCAAAAAAGCAACCCACGTATTCCTGACAAAATTCTAATGTGATCAACGATAAAAAAAACACCCATATGCGCAAAGAATTACAAGATCCATCATACAAAACTAAAGTTAAACCCATTTCAACATCCATACAAAAATAGAGTTGGAACATCACCATTAAATAAAAATTCATATACACACACACATACGCATGCACAAAGAAGAAGAAGAAGAAGAAGAAGAAGAAGAACAAGAACAAGAACAAGAAGAAAAAGAAAAAGAGAAGAAAAAGAAAAAGAAAAAAATAACAAATAATTTTTAAAAACTATGTATAAACACATGCACAAAGAAGAAGAAGAAAAAGAAGAAGAAGAAGAAGAAGACAAAGAAGAAGAAGACAAAGAAAAAGAAGAAAATAATAAATAATTTTAAAAAACTATGTATAAACAATAATAACTAACTTAATTTATTGCAAACCTTATACTACACAAACAAACAAAGAAAAAATTTTCAAAGTAGTTCACAAAGGCATCTTAAACTACATAACTCAAAAATGAAAATGAGAGATACAAAAATATGTTATACAAACTATTTGCGAAACAAAAATTTCAATCTAGCATCTATATAACGACTAAAGGACATGACAACATGAAATGAAAGACAAAAATAAAAACTTACTAAAACACTCATTACTGCACAAATGCATCAAAATAAATTAGACAACTTAAATTGAAATTCCTCCATAGTAACCTAGTTTTAAAAATTCATAACGGATAATATTTTAATATAATTGAATCATATTTAAGAAACAAAAGCGAAAGATTAACAACTTCAACAAAAGAGGCTTACATGTCATTTACATTATACAAAAATAATAAAATATAAACTCTCAATGGTACTTATTAAAAACCAAAGGAAAATGATATGTGTCTCACTTTATCTCCCAAATCTTGTAATATTGCAATAAATGTTGTACATGAAGCTATAGTAAATACATAGTACAACACTTTGATGCAATGGCAGAGTATTTTATATATGATTTAGGCAATGTATTTGAGAGTCATAGAACTACTTAATTCCAAACATAATGGAATCCAATTATAAACGAATTAAAATATGATTAAAAATATATGATAGGATCTCTACATAGATTATTCAAAGATATGCGCAACAATTTGGGTCAGCTTTGTAAATATTGTGTTATTTATCTTGGAGTTCAATTACTAATTTTGAATATAAATAAATTTACATAAATCTATGCTAGTCTTCTTTACATAAGATATTTCTTAACTGATTTTATCAAAATTAAAATTTTCTCATCAGGTCATATTCATACATGTGGTAAATATTCATTACTTATTTCATTATAATATTTATTAGAGTAAAAATATTTTTTAATGGAACCTATAATATTTTTTAAGGTTATTTAGATTTCCCCCACTAGTTATACCCATTTTGGTTTTGTTCCCCGATTAAAAACTATTGTATGTCTATCCCCTAATTTAGATGGTCCTACCATCCATCCATTACTGGAGGCCATTTTTATTGTTTTAAAGCTGAAAATGACCCCTGTAAATGTTAAATGAGCAGTTTAACCCATTGAATGATTTGGTTTTATTAGTAATTTAAAATTTTGTCCCTTCCCTTAAAAAAAGAGCCTTTAGAACCTAATATTTTCTATCCTTCACTTTATTTAAAAGATAGTGGCCATTAACAATGGAATTCAAACATCTATAAAAAAATTATCATGTATTAACATCGGCGAGAAGAATGCAAGGAGGATATAAATTTGAAACAAGTGTTCCAGAGGTAGAATGTTTTTCTAATTTAAATTTTGTGGATGTCAATACTTTATTTTTAGAATTTAAATACCAATTCTTTGTTAAAAATTTAATTGTGATAATGGAGCTTCATTACTTCATATGTCAAAATTCCAATTGTAATTTATTGGAGTGGTTTGAATATTAAAGGGCAACAAACAATAGAGCTAGTTCTAGAGGTACATCTTCTAATGCATGTTTTGTGTGTGGAATAAATGATCGTTGGGTGAAATAATTCCGATGGAAAGAAAGTTCATGTCCCAATGGAAGTGCATGTGCTAGAAAGATGTTAACCTCTAAGAAAGAACATAGTTATAGTTAAAATTTTATTAAGTGTAACAAGTGTGGAAACTTTAGGTGGCCTAAAAATGCCATAGGTGATTCAAGGAAAATCAGTGTAAAAGTGCAAATTGAAGTGTTATTGGATGACTTATGCAAAAATTTGGAATGTAAGATAAAAAAATTTGTAGACATGTATTCAATAAAATATATTTATGTTTGCAACATTCATGTAATATCGGCATTCACATAACAACATTCATATAATATGAAAAGATACAAAATAACATAAAGTTGTCATAAACAATGGTAAGTGTGACAAAAATGGTTGTTCGTTAAAATATCTCCCTAGAGTGTTTCTGTTGGAGCCTAAATTCATTAGGCTACATGGACCAATGAGCTAGTGACACCTGTCTATATAACTATTTTTATTTCTACTACGAGTACACCCAGTCGGCCCCAGCATCCTCTGGTCAGCCGCCCAGCTGACCACAGCCAGGAAGGTGAACAATCAGTTAAATGAAAAGACACATGTGGGGTACTCAACAGTCACAATGAACATGTACGTGAATGATATCCAGCTACATATTATTGTGTAAAGGTGTAAATGCCTGAAGTTATAAGGGCATTCCATCTCTTGAACTTATACTTACTATAAATATGCTATTACCCCCCAACAAAGGGGGGGGAGGGGGGATAACGAAAAAACAAAAATGCTTTGTGTTAAACCCTAAATATTTTAACTAAGAGATTGAAGCAAAACCTTAAATCATTAGTGGCACTATATCGTGGATGTAAGCACCCTTCTAGAGTTGAGGCACGTAAAAATCTCTTGTGTCCTCTTCTATTTTCTTTACTTCTTGTATCTGTGATTATAAATTTGGTAACAAAGCTAAGAATGATCCTCAAATAAATAACCCAAATTTAGACATCAACAAATTGGTATCGTCTATGGGAAATTCACAATAAGTCATTGTTATTTCCTACCAAGTTCTTTCAAAAATCAATTCTTCATACCTCACAAAAGGATGACAGACATCCCAAAAAATAGTCATGCTGGGGGGTAACACTTTCAGTCCTTCTACTCTATGCGTAGGATATTTGTAAGGGATTTTACTCAATATTTCCAAGGAGAAAGAAGCAATGCATGCAACTGTACAATAGCTTGCTCAGACGCTTCAAGTTAGACGCACTATTGTCCCATATTCCAGGAGGGAAATTCCACCTCCACCTCCTAAAAATGATAAAAGCCATTCCAGATATTCTGGATCCTCGCAAGACCAAACTTATAGTCTTGGGATAACCTCTTTTATCAGATATACTGATTATTATAATGGTCGGTCTTTCACTCAAGAATGACTTATCACTTTGGAAAGGCTGAGGAAAGCCTCTACTTTTGATTGTTTAGGTCCCCAAGAAAATAAAATCTACCATCGGTAACCCTCTTGATCATGAGATTGTTGAGAAGGATGTGTCCAATCTAGATCTAGCACATGAGGATCTATGCGAGCTGAGTCGACTTCTCAGGAAGAGAGCTTAGCACGAACGGACAACAAAGACGTTTGGGAAGCCTCAATCAAAACTAATCCAGTAATCCACCCTTGGAAAGGATTAATCCAACAATCGAACGTCTGCCACGTTCGAGCCTCCTTTAGTTACTTTTAAATATGACGGTAAGACTAACCCCCTCCTTCACGTAGAGCAATACCAAGCAATAGCTGACATTTATTCAGTCTCGGATGAGATGCGATGCCTTGCATTATCAAGTACCATTATTAGGTCAGCCTAAATTTGTCATAATAATCTACCCTAAGGATAAATCTCTAGCTTCCAATAACTGATTGAGCTACTAATTATCAATTTTTTCTTTGGGTCCAAACCCATAGAAGGGTAGCCTATTTATTGAGTGTTGGTCAGTGAACAGGTGAAAAAACTCTTGAGTATATAACTCATTTTAAGAGTGAAAAACTAGAGGTAGTAGATTATGAAGAAAAGATTGATGCTTTAATGAGCGAATTGCTCCTCTAGAAGTTGTATTATGCACTAGCCAAAGACCCCCCCTGAAACCATGATTGAGTTGATGGGTAAAGCTGGTAAAATAATGTACTCTGAGGAGGCGATGGATGCTAAGCAAGTTGCAGGTCCTAAAGTTGATGATCATAAGAGTTATGATAAAAAAGAGAACAAAGATAAGAAGGATGAAAACCTAATAAGTACAATGAATACACTCCTCTCATTGTTGGCGTGCATCACATTCTGGAAGACATCAGAGGAAGTAGGGATATCAAATGGCGAGGGAAGTTGAAGTCCCCTCCTAATAGAAGGGACAAGTCCAAGTATTGTGATTTCCATAAGGATCACGGGCATACCACAAAAAATTGTATTGCATTGAAAAATGAAATAAAAAATCTCATTCGTTGTGGCAAATTATCTAAGTTCATCGATCGAACTGAGGGGAAAAAGTCTAGTAGACGATCAAAATCTCCTTATAAATATAGAGATGATAAGAAGAGGGTAAGGATGATGATTCAGAAGATGATCTGAATTTGTTGAAGAAATCCTGAGAACCTAAACATTATATAAAATGATATCTTTTAGCTACCATTTCGTTGCAAGAGGAGATACTGGTGGTGGTGATGAGGTAGTTGAGCGAAAAATCCTATTTGAATGAGGCCCCGAAAAATCCTATTTGAATGAGGCCAAGGCCTGTTCATATATTTGAAAAATTAACTTATCTGATGAAGTAGATGGTTGCCCAAGAAAGGTGAACAAAGATAAACTAGTAATTGGTTTCTCTAAGAAGAAATTGTGTTGACTTCTCTAACCTCGCGATGACTATTTGGTCATCACTATGAGAGTACATGAATAAAAGGTGGCCAGAATCCTAGTAAACAATGGCAATTCAGTCGATGTTATGTTTATAATTATTTCCATAGTTTGGGATTATGAGAAAACAAGTTGGAACCTTACCACATGCCCCTAATAGTCTTTTCAAGATGAAAGTATACCCTTTAGGAAATATCAAATTGGAAGTTCTTATCGATGTTTGGCCTGCCAGTAGGATTGAAAGGATTAATTTATTCGTCTTAGACAAAAATGTCCAATTAACTTATAATATGATCCTCGGTAGGGCCAGTCTAAAAAAATTTGAAGCTGTACCATTTACTATCCATTAGTGTTTGAAATTTCTCACTCATTACGGGGATGACATTGTGAAGGGAAAGCAAGTTAAAACTAGAGAATGCTATTATATTTCACTCGATTAGAAAGGCGTAAAAAAGATCACCACCACCTACAAAATTATGACCTAATCCCCGCAAAGTGGCTGATTTGGTTAAGGAACAGGTTGTGGAGGCCACTAAAATATTTGTCTTGGATGATGAAAGACTTGAAAGAACCACACAGATTGGCTCAACTACGGAACTAACCCTCAAACATGAATTAAATAAATTCCTTAAATAGAAAAAGAGTGTATTAACATGGAGCCATAAAGATATGCCAGGATTTGATCCAGAATTCATATGCCATGAGCTGAACATCACCAAAGACGCCAAGCCGATTAAGTAGAAGCGGCGTGTATTCAGTCCTGAAAAGAACATTGCTATCTAAGAAGTGGTAGGCAAGCTATAGAAAGAAAAATTCATCGAAAATGTCAAGTACCCAGACTGATTGGCCAATGTAGTAATGGTGAGAAATAAGAATAGCAAATTGCGTATGTGCACGGACTTCACGGACCTCAATAAGGCCTGTCCAAAGGATCCTTTTCCATGCCAATAATTGATCAGCTTGTCGACACTTCATTCGGACATGAAATACTCAAATTTATGGATGCCAATTCGGGGTATAACCAAATCAAGATGAAGTCATAGGATAGGAAGAAAACATCATTCATCACCAGTCGAGGTACATACTGTTACAATGTTATGCCTTTTGGGCTTAAAAACACTGAAGCAACATACTAAGGGATGGTGAATAATATTTTTAAAGAATAAATTGACAAAAATATGGAAGTATATATGGATGACATTCTTAATAAAATAAATATAGATACCGACCACATCAAAGACTAGAGTCAGACATTTGATCAGCTCGAGAAGCATCAGATGAAACTCAATCTGATTGTGTTCGATGTACAAGAAGGAATGTTTCTTGGATTTATAGTAAATCAAAGTGGAATTGAAGCCAATCTGGATAGGATTAAGGCATGGATCAACACGCAATCATCCTTGTGAAAGAAAACTATGCAGAAGTTGATAGTAAAGTTGAAACTAAGAAATTTTCCCCCCGAGTTACTGACAAGTGTCTATAGTTCTTCAATGTACTAAGAAAAACTTTATAGTGGAATGAAGAATGTTAAAATGTTTTCCAGGAGTTAAAAAATACTTAGGATCTCCACCTCTACTCTCCCGACCACTCACGGGAGAGAGGTTGTATTTATACCTTGCTGTATCTGAGTCCCCTCATCCGATTGGAAAATGGAGTTTAAAAACCAATGTATTGCACTAGTAAGGGTTCAGGGGAGTAGATATTTGGTATACTCGCTTAGAAAAATAGGCCTTGGCCCTCATTGAAGCATCAAGAAGAATAAAACCATATTTTCAGGCACATACCATTGTGGTCTACACAGACCTACCACTGCATCAATATATCTATAAGACAAAGAAGTAAGGGAGATTAATGGCTCAATCAGTGGAACTAGGAGAGTATGATATACTCTATGAGCTCAAAACATCATTAAAAGGTCAAGCAATGGAAAAATTCATAGCAGAGTTCACTTATGAAGAAAGAGTAGCCAATTAAACAACTGAGTAGACTTCCTTGGAAGAAATCCCAACGCCTAGCCCAATAGAGCAAACTTCTCAAAATGCTAGTTCTAAATTAGACAAACTAGAAACATACACTGCATAAGAAGTCGTGAAATAGTATGTGGAGCAGAGCAAAAAGTTATTCAAATCGGGATCTTTGAGCGAAGGGAGATTTGATGAAGAAATTTCTATCTGGAAACTGTATGTAGATGGATCTTCCTGTTCAGTCGGCAGTGGAGCATTATTGATAATCAACAACCCTAACGACATAGATGGGGAGTATTCGCTTCATTTTGAATTCTAAGATTTTAACAATGAAGCAAAGTATGAAGCATTCATCACAGGTATAGAGTTGGCATTATCATTGGGTGCTAAGCAAATCATCGCTCACAGTGGTTCCCAAATGATCGTAAATCAAGTGCTAGGGATATACAGAGTTAAAGACAAATTAATGACGATATACTTAATCAAAGCTCAAAGAACCATATCCAAATTTCTTGCGGTTAAAATGTTTAAAGTTTTAAGAATGGAGAATGTTTGAGATGATGCACTTGCTCGGCTTCAGCAACCAGGATAGAATTATGGAGAACCATTTCTATAGAAATCCTGGCTACCAGGAGCATCGATGAAGATAATTTCAACCTAATAGTAGTGGAGTTAGTGCCCTCCTATATGAATCTAACCAAGGGGTATATTAAAAATAGGATCTCTGCCTATAAAGCCAAATGAGACAAGGAGGTTAAGGTAAAAAGAGGCCATCTATTGCAAGGAAATGTTTTATACTAGAGAGGATTCACTATTTCCTTAGTTCGATGTGTCCACCCAGTTGAAGTACCAGACCTGATAAAGGAAGTATATCAGGGATCGTGCAGATCTCATTCGACAGGATGATCGGTAGTCCGATGAGTAGCTATGTAAGGATATTACTGGCTAACTATGAAGGAAAATTATGCTTTATATGATAAAAGGTGTGACAAATGCCAAAAATTCACCACCATATATAAAAGATCATGGGCTACTCTAACACCAATCACTTCCCCCTGACCTTTTGCTCTTAGGGGGATTGATTTAGTCGGTCCATTATCGAAGATAAAAGGTTGATTTAAATATTTGGTCGTTGCTATAGTTTACTTTATAGAGTGGGTTGAAGCTGAGCCGCTAGTTGAGATGCCTTACAAAAGATTTTTCCTAATTATGTGGAAAAATATCATATGATGATATGGCATGCCATATGTCTTCATCACAAACCATGGAACTTAATTTGACAACCAAGAGTTTGAGAATTATTTCATTCAATCTAGGATCCAAAAGTTACACTTTACGCCTAGACATCCTCGGTGTAATGGACAAATAGAGGTAACTAATATAACATTCCTTGATGGTTTGAAGAAGAGACTTGACGATGCCAAAGAAAATTGGATCAACGAATTACATGGGGTCTTATAGGCCTATAGAATCACGTTGAGGACAACTATTAGTGAAACTCCATACATATTTACATTTGGAACCCAAACTGTGATTCCTATAGAGAATGGTCTGCCTAGTCATAGAGTGATGAACTTTAACCCTCCTAAAAGTGATATCATTAGAAGGCTAGATTTAGACTTTGTAAAAGAAGTGAGGGGGAATGCTACATTTCGAGTAGCAGCCTACCAACAACGTACTGCCTAGTTTTATAACAAAGAATGAGGTCGAGCAACTTAAAGGAGGGGGATTATGTTCTAAAGAGGTGATTAATAAGGGAAACCAGTTGGGGGCCAATTGGCATGATCCATATCGTATCTCTGTAGTTATTCAACCAAGTACTTACTAGTTGGAAACACTTGAAGGAGGGAGATTCAAGAACCCTTAGAATACCGAGCATCTTAGGAAATATTATCAGTGATTCTGAATTGAAGTTTTTAACTCATATATAGCAACTCTTTTCAGTTTTAATGAGAACTTATTGGTTTATAATCAATCGACTTAATTGTTTTTTATTGGGGAGTGGGAGATGTAACTATATCAAAAGTAAAAGGAGAATGATACTTTCGAAAGTAAAAGGAAAATGATATTGCTGTGAAAAATAACCAAACAATCAAGCTTTCAATAAAAACAATCAAGTTTTTGGCAAAACATCACGTATGACTTCGTCTTTAATGAGTCACGAACAAGAAGTTCCTAACTTTAAAAACTTCAGTATGACTAAAGGCCAAGAGCAATAAATTTTACCAGACCAAGTCAATTAATAATTCTCTAATAAAATTTGGTCACCAATGACTAATTCAAGCACTTTGTCTAAAACGATAAAGACCTGTTTGGACAATTATTAGTGTGTAGTTGAACCTAAGACATGACAACTCAGGTTCGTCTAAATAGGTAACTAACCAAGAAGATTAGTCGGCCAAGGGCCGACCACATAATCACTATGCTGATGGATGTACCTATACGTATAAAGTATAGACAAGAAACTCATGTATATTTTATTAAAAAAAATAATAATATAAATGCGTCACTATTACAAGTTACTGTATGTTTATTACAAATGTCACGAAAAAAAATGTCATGAATTTTCTCTGGACTGGATGCTTTCCAGAGATTTTTCCATCCTCTCGGGGGAATATCTAGAACAAATGGTAGAATGGTGGATCTGGGATCCCTAATTCTTCCTTATCAATTAGAACTAGGTTTATCTACAAGATGAAGAAGTCAGACAAAGGTATATTCCCCATGAAGGCCATAGTCGCCCAAGTATTTTTTAACGGGGCTTATTGGTATGGAATTAGTGGGAATCCAATTAACATCTAAACTGAAAGCATGATTAGGGTACTGCAAGCAACCTATACCATTCCAATGCCATAGGAAATCTTCCTTGGGTACTTTTAAAACTGCCAAAGCATTCAACCAACCCCATTTATAGCCTTCTTTCTTGGCTTGTTGTTGCTCCTCGCCAATGCCTCATCGTAGCCATTCATCCAAACAGTTCGTGCTTTCTTGTGGAAGTGAAAGGTGAGACGATCGTCTTTCTCATTTAACTTCTTAATATTAGTAACCTAGTTCTTAATAATAATGGCCTGGTCGGCTAGAGTTTTCTTCATTCTTTCCTCCTCAACAGTAGGCCTAGATACTACTACTTGCCTGGATGACTGCCCATTTTTGGCCTTCTTTAAATTTTCTATTTCCTCCATTAGTCTTGCATTCTCCTGCTCCAAGAATAAGGCACCTTCGTTTTGATTGGCACTTGATTGCTTCTTTAAACATTCAAGTTCATTTCTCAATAAGTTATTCTCATGCTCCAACAACTTTGATACCTCTCGGCACTTGTCAATTCACAGTTCAGCACAAACTCTTCTTCCTATATGCTGATGAAATATTTTGGAGTTTTTTTATTCTCGCTCCCCAGTTGTGCATACTTTGCTTCATAATCAACATACAAATTTGCAAGGGATGCTTTGTGATCCTCCTGCATCTTGAGAATCATCTCATAATAAGAGGCATCGGTCGCCGGCCAAAACCTTTCCAGGGTGCTGAGAAGTGTTTTGACGAATACTCCATTCTTTCTTTAATCCTTCAAGTATGAAGTATTGGGGGATTTTGTTGTATCCTAAATTCATTAGCCTATATGGACCAATGTTCTAGTGACATCTATCCATATAACTATTTAACTTTTTACTACGGGTACACCCGATCGGCCCCAGTAGCATCTGGTCAGCCGCCCAGCCAACCACAACTAGGAAGGTGAACCATCAATTATATGAAAAAACACATGTGGGGTAATAAATAGTCACCATGTACATGCACGTAAGTGATATCCAACTAAATATTATTGTGTAAATGTGTAAATGCCTGAAGTTATAAAGGCATTGCATCACTTAAACTTTTACTTGCTATTAATATGCTATTACCCCTAGTACGGGGGGGGATAAGAAACACAAAAGCTCTGTGTTAAACCCTAAATATTGTAACCAATATACTGAATCAAAACCTTAAATCATTAGTGGCATTACGCCATGGATGTAGGCTACCTTCTTGAGTTGAACCACCTAAAAATTTCTTGTGTCCTCTTTTATTTTCTTTACTACTTGTATTTGTGACTATAAATTTGGTAATTAAAGCTAAGACTGATCCTCAAACAAGTAACCCAAATTTAGACATCAACAATTCCAAAAATTAGTTTCATTACAGACACACAACATAGTTCAAACTATAGGTCTTGGTTTATTTCCTAACTCAACTCACTTTCTTGGTAAAGAAGGACAAACTTATCTTGGTAATTACATGGCGGTGTGGATGGCATTTCTAGTGGTGTTGAGAAAATAGGAATAAGCCACCTATAACCACTTGGTTATCTCCCACCATTAACTCTAGTGGTACCTTTACAACCTCCAATTGTAGGCCTTGGGGGAATAACTAAGGGAGGTCTTCATGTTAATGCACCAGTCCCTTGTCCATATGCAACAACTAACCCCTCCTAATGGACTTCATAAACATAGTTCAAAGTTCAAAATAATTATTTCATTAATGAAAAAAAAATGAATGCACAATTCTTAGAATTTAGTCAATACCTTTGGTAATGTTTTGACCATGGGTAGTAGGTCCTTCACATGTCTTCTTTTTGTGTCCTAAACTGCTACAGTTCTTCAAACTCCTCTTCCCAGACCTTTATTCATCCTCGTCTCTTATTCTCTTAAGCATTCCTACCAGGTGGTCTTGATAATAAAGGAGGCAACACTTTGTGTTTTAGCTGAGATAACTACAAATGCATATAGCAATTGAAAATATAATAAATTCATTTGTTGTTTGATATTAATGCATTACTACACTATAATATTGTGGGTCATCTGTTGGTTAAATATAGCTTACATAAACAACTTTCTATGAACTAAAAAATTAGTTGTAATACAACTTATTTTTAGAAAAATATGTGTGAGATTTAGTAATATTATAGATGGTAAAATTATTCTTAGATTAATTATAAGAAAATAAAGTTGAACAACAAAGGAAAATCACACAACATAAAATGTATAAGGTTTGCCAATGTGCTTAGGTCTACGGGATGCTTCTATCTTTCTTATTGATCAAATTTTAATAGTATGAATTACATCACCTTTTTCCCAGGGGTGGGGATTACATTTATAAAGAAGAGAAAGAAAATTAGTCATGTAGGACTCTAGGACCTTCAAATGTAGTTAGGGATTTTTATCGAATAGATCCATGCCTAAGATATATGGTAATCGAATCCATTTTTGTTCTTATATTCATGTTATGATCACTTATCTGGGTTTAAAAACACATGCCTTTTAATTTAACTTGTTCGGATAAGTAAGATAATTTCCCCTAAAACTTTGCAGCCAAAATGGGGTAGATAGGTTTAATCATTGGTTTACTCTGATGATGGTCGACAATAATGTTTGATCGCTTGCTGAAGATGAGGTAGACGAGTGATAACACTTTTAGTCTTTTTAAATGAAAACTTATTTTACTCTACCCGTTGAGTTTATAGGGAAGGATCATAATTTACTCTAGTATTTCATGGATACGCTTGTAATCTACACACTAAGGAAACCAAAAGGTGAGGCGAGTCTACCAACCGTCACCTAGGGTACCATTCCAAATGATGAAAATTTACTCGGAAGTTGAACCAAGCATTTCATAGACTTAACCTAACTCCATTTTAACCATTACTTCCATTAATTAAGAACATCATGGTCCTTTCCTTCTTCTTCACGTGTAAGTCTCCTTTTTTTTGTGACACCCCGACTATTTAAATACCGGGTAGCTACTCCTTTATTCAAATTAATACAAAATGTCAAGTTGGTTTAGTTCATAGCATCACTGTCGAAAAATGTTTTAACAATTACTAGCCACTTAATATTTAAAAAGTGAGTTGTCAATTTTAATTAAATACGATTAACAAACAATAAGTATTACATGATGAAATAATCATATCACAACCACATTATAGTCACATTACAATGATAGAGAAATAAATGAATCTGGAGGAACACTCCTCGAAAATAATCCAAAATACTGAATAAAACTGAATACAACGTCTGAATCACTAAATAATTACAACCCAAAATCTGAAATAAAACTGAGTAAGTAGTATGTCTCTAAAAGAAAAGGGGCGACATGCCCTACAGATGAGTAATTCTGAAATAGAGTCAAGATAGAAAGTGGAGGCGTCTACTATCGAGGTCCTGTAACTTCCACAGCAGCTACATCACGTCACCTGAATGGAACTCCTACGCTTGGTGTCCTTGTGGCTGGGCACCTAAAAGGTTTTTACAAGAAAATAGATTTGAAAGCAAACGGGTCAGAGCCCGATTGTGAAAACATTTTAAAATACAACAAGTGTTTAATATCATTAAACAGTGAATATAAAATACATGATAGTGCGTGCACTCACATGAGTTCCTCACCTCTCAACTAAGTGTGCAACCCTACGTACCCGTACCTTTTCTAGTTATTCCACTAACTAACTAGTCTAATATAATATCTGAGCTTACTATACTATTCGCAGTTTAAATTACCGGCATGTGAATATAAACATAGAGTTTTACCTTCATTCCTTAGGATTAGTTGCAATAATTACTAAGAGTTTTCCCATTTTTAACTCTACAAAAGATGTTACATTAACTCACATTTGTACTTATATAAAAAATTCATTTCAGTATTCCAGTATATCATTCTCATCATAAATATACACTAATGGCACCCCTAGACTAAGCTGCGGTGCACACATACTCTGCTATCAAATCCCGGTACATCACGTGCATAAGGATCATGTATTCCGAATCTCTCAGGAACCGTTTTGATAAGTAACAATCACACACAATGGAGGCGAATATAGTTCACATCACATGGGCCACGCACATACCTACGCTCCCATGATCAGCAGACTTATTAACTCCACAATAAGTCATTCTCTGACCAATGTCCTCGAGGTACCAATCTAAATCCCCCCGTAGGCTCACAAAGATTAGATGGCCCTAATCGTACGCCAACCACCCGTGATAGCAAGTATGGTAGGTATGTTATACACAGATAACCACATATACTAAGCATTAACACATCTTAGATATCTTATAATATCAATAGAGGTATATTTTACATTCCCATACCGTCATTAAATGTTACACATTTACAATTCCCGAATAATATACATTAAAAGTTGTCAACTCCTCTCACGTTGTAATTTTAGGTACTTATTCCCTAACCCATAAATGTCATCTGGTTTACTACAAAATTCTAAGTTTTAATCCTCAACGTACTCCAATCTCACCACTATATCCACTAGTCAACAAGGAAAGGCTAACACTCGATTAAAATAAGTCTACTGGAAGTTCGAAATAAAATTAGGCCTAAAAGGCCATTCTGTCAACTCATTAGAAATTTCGTTCGAATGAGGTTGTTCGAACGAGTGTCGTTCGAACGAAGTCTTCGAACGAACTCGTTAGAAGGGATACTGTCATCTCGTTAGAAGTCTCATTCAAATGAGGTCGTTCGAACGACCTGGATAGGTCTTCTAACGAGATGGCCGAAAACGCCCAGAATTTTCCCAACTCATTTTTTCTTCATTTTCCTCTTCTCTAAATTCTTCCTAAGATCATCCAAATTACATTTTAATGTTTTTAAATAATTTTAAGTCACCCTAGGTCACTCCTTAACATATTTTTTTGGTCAAATCTTACTAATCAACATGCCAAAATCATAAATCCCCAATTCTTGCTCCAAACCCTATGAACATGCACTCAGAATTTTGTTGACTACCCAGACTCTTATAAATCCTTTTTTAAATCATCCAAAGTTACATTTTTACATATCGAATTCATCCATAATCATTCTACATGCAAATCCCTACCCAAAATCATGAGTTTCAACATAATTCCATTGGGTTTTTCATCAAAAACTTCTAAGACAAAAAACAGTTTTTACACTAAACATGGAGGAAATATTCATTGCGATTAACGACATCAAATCACTTTCCTTAAATCCGATGTTCTGATTCATTGTTGATGATTAAGGTTAGCTCTCTCTCTTCGTTCTGGTCACAATTTCCTTTCAAAATGCTCGTGATGGAAGATGGTTTGGTTTGGAAACCCCTTTACCCTCTTTCTAACTTTTATCAAAACCTCCGTAGCCCACTCTCTTACCTTTTGGTGGTAATGGCCTTAGTGGCCTCTTTAAAAATATGAAAATAAACTCTAAAATTTGTGGGTTTTAATTTCTCAATTTTTAAAATTACCAAAATACCCTTCTAGGTTGCCGGTTTGGCCTAAAAATGCCCCGTTACCCAAACTAAACCCCCGGCTAGTGTTTTCTACTATTTTGACCCTTCCAGACGCGTTGGCGCACTCAAAATGATCATTCGGTTGATAAAAATATAATTTACTTTTTAATTTAAATAAATTCATTCCTGACGCGACTGACATGCGCGTTTCAATTAAATTTCCCAAATTATCGTATTTCTGCCTCTTGACAATTTAAATATTTTCAATACCATATATACTCAGAAATATTCAATTTTATCATCATAATCAAATACCAACTCACATCTCGCTAGTATTTATATCCGGATTAATTCTCAATTAATTATCATTTAATTCAATTAATCCCTTAAATACAAATCGGATTAATTCCTAATTAATTCTCATTTGATTCAATTAATCCCTTAAATACAAATCAATAAAATTACGGGGTATTACATACTTTCCCCCTAATAACAGAATTTTTTCCCAAAATTCGGAACTAATGAATACCTGGTAAAAATAGCTCTGGATAACGTTCGTGCATCTCATCCTCGCGCTCCCATGTGGACTCCTCGGCATTACGATGCCGCCATTGCACGCATACTAATGGTACTATCTTCGACCTTAGTTTTCTCTCGCTGTGGTCCAGAATAGCAATCGGCCCCTCCTCGTAGGAACTATCGGGCTGAAGATCGATGTCCTCTAAAGCAATGTGAGTATGGGCCAAGTCGTCTCTAAGATATTTCCTTGGCGAGGAAATATGGAACACATCATGAATACTATGCAAGTGCTTTGGTAACCCAAGTCTATACGCAACTGGCCCAGTCCTCTCGATGATAGGAAATGGCCCCACATATCTTGGTGCCAGTTTCCCCTTCTTCCCAAAACGCATAATCCCTTTCATAGGAGATACTCTGAGTAACACCTGGTACCCGACCTTGAATTCTCTGAAGAACCTCTTGGCATCAGCATAGATCTTCAATCGGTCCTGAGCTACCCGAATACGGCTCCATATCATCTCTATCCTTGCCGAAGTGTCCTGAATCACTTCCGGCCTAAGGAGTTTGTTATCCCCCACCTCTAACCAACATGCTGGGGAACGACAAGGTTTACCATACAACGCCTCGAATGGAGTCATGCCAATGGTGAACTGGTAGGAGTTATTATAAGCAAACTCCACCAGTGGAAGGTACTGCTCCCAACCACCTCCAAAGTCTAGGATGCACATACGCAACATGTCCTCCAACATATGATTTGTCCGCTCTGTTTGCCCATCAGTCTGCGAGTGATATTCCGTACTCAACCGCAACTCCGTACCCATTGCCTCCTAGAAACTCTCCCAAAATCGTGAAACAAATATCTTATCTCGGTCAGACACGATATTTAGAGGCACCCCGTGAAGTCTCACTATCTCTGCAATGAAAATATGGGCATACTGTCCCATAGTGTAGTCTGTCCTCACGGGTAGAAAATGAGCAACCTTGGTCAACGTATCCACAATTACCCATATGGAGTCGTGACCCCTCTGTGACATAGGTAACCCCGTGATAAAGTCCATGGATATGCTCTCCCATATCCACATCGGAACCTCTAACGGTTGTAGAAGTACTACCGATTTCTGATGGTCCACCTTTACTAGCTGACAAGTGGCACATTTAGAAACGAATACGGTAATATCTCTCTTCATCCCGCTCCACCAATACTGTCGTCTCATGTCTTGGTACATCTTATCCCCACCAGGGTGTACCGCGAATCGCGAGCCGTGTGACTCTGTCATTACCTCGTGTCGTAAGTCTTCCCCTTCCAGAATGACCAGTCTCCCATTAAAGCGTAATCCCCCGTCTGAACTAACGGTATAGGATTCGACTCCCTCTGCTAGTAATCGAACTATCTGCTCCTGACAGAACGAGTCTTTTTCCTGGGCCTTTATCACTCTCGTAACAATATGAGGTGTAATAATCATCACAGATATGAATGATTGGGCCACTGTATCCTGGTGTCCCAACTCCTTCCACTTAGCTTTCCACACCTCGGCCACCTCATCTACTGGCCTGCGGCTCAACGCGTCTGCTACCACATTAGCTTTCCCCGGGTGATATTGGATATCAAACTGATAATCCTTCACAAACTCAAGCCACCGACGTTAACGCATATTCAGTTCCTTCTGCGTGAAGAGGTATTGTAGAGACTTGTGGTCTGTGAACAACTGAAATTTCTCCCCCAAAACATAGTGTCTCCAAATCCGAAGAGCGAATACGACTGCCGCTAACTCCAAGTCGTGGGTGGGGTAATTCTTCTTGTGAGGCTTAAGCTTACGGGAAGCATAAGCTATAGCCTGACTCTCCTATTGCAATACGCCTCCAAGTCCTTATAAGGACGCATCGGTGTAGACTAGATACTCAACTCCCGGTCTTGGCAATGCTAACACAGGCGCTGAGGTCAACTTGTCCTTCAACTCATCGAATGCCAACTGACATGCATCGCTCCAGATGAATGGCACACCTTTGCGAGTCAGATGTGTCAAAGGACCCGCTATCTTTGAGAAACCTTGAATAAACCTCCTGTAGTATCCTGCTAGGCCCAAGAAACTATGGATTTTAGTCGATGTCGTGGGATGTCCCCACTCCCTTACCGCGGATACCTTCCCCGGATAAACAGATATCCCCCGGTTTGAAATGATATGCCCTAAAAACTGAACCTTCTTCAGCCAAAACCCACATTTCTTGTACTTTTTATAAAGCTCATTCGGACGCAGCGTCTGCAGAACCTGCCTCAAATGTTCAGCGTGTTCCTCCTCTGTCTGGGAGTAAGCTAGAATGTCATCAATGAAGACAATGATGAACTGGTCTAGGAACTCTCTGAATACCCTATTCATCAAATCCATAAACACGGCTGGGGCATTGGTCAAGCCAAAAGGCATAAGGCAAAAATCGTAGGAACCATATCTCGTCAAGAAAGCAGTCTTCGAGATGTCCTATTCCCTGATACGAAACTGATGGTATCCCGATCATAAGTTAATCTTTGAGAAGAAGGAAGCTCCTCTCAACTGGTCGAATAAGTCATCGATTCGGGGCAACGGATACTTATTCCGTATCGTGACTTTATTCAACTCCCACTAATTTACACATAACCTCAACGATCCATCCATCTTATTTACGAACAACACAGGGGCACCCCACGGTGAAGTAGTCCTTCAGATAAACCCCTGACCCAACAACTGCTCTATCTGATCCCTTAGGTCTCTCATTTCCGCTGGAGCCATACGGTAAGGTGCGCGGGCAATTAGCCAAGTGCCCGGCGTCAAATAGATAACAAAATCTATCTCCCTGCTAGGAGGTAATCCAGGTATATCCTGAAATACATTAGCAAACTCCCTAACAACTGGAATCGAATCGAGTGGTAATACCACTTCCTTAGAGGTCTCATCCTCTATATAGTACAAGTGAGTGGACGATCCTCTCTCAGGGCGAGGCATCGCCACTAAAAACATCTCCTTCCTGGGTATGGCAAAAATGATACTCCTACTGAAACAATCAATCACGGCTCGGTACGTAACTATCCAATCCATACCAATAATCGCATCGTACTCAGTCATCTCTAATACTAACATATCAGCAGGTAAGGTAAATCTCCCGATCTCTATACCCATACCTTTACGGAAAAAAGAAATCACAGAACCCCTTCTCAATGGTGAATCTACGAAAGTAATCGTGCTCTCTGCAGTGCCTAACAATCCCAAAGTGCGTGCAAATCTCGTGGCAATGAAACAGTGTGTGGCTCCCGTATCAAATAAAATATACCCCATAGTCCCCTGAATAGAGAACATACCCTCAATAGAAGGTGGATCCTATAGGACTGCGGCCTGCTGGAGCTGATAAACTCGTCCGTACTGGAGTTGTCCCTACTGGACTGGGACTGCGGGAATGGGTGGCAAAGCTGGCATCTGTGGTGGTGCTAGGAGGGCGGTGGGAAATATAGGTCTCTGGGGTTCATGTCGAGCACCCTGTTGCTGCTGTGGGGCCCTGCCCCTATCAGGACACTCCTGGCGCTTGTGGCCAATTTTTCCACAAGTGAAACACTTCCCCGGAAAATTCCCCCCTCTCGGACCCTACTGCCCACGGCCCTGGTGGTCGTTTCCATTCCTCCCTTGGCCGTGCTGGCCCTGATGAAATTGATGTTGTTGACCATGATAGCCCTGCTGACCCTGATGGCCGTGATGACCCTGCTGGCCCTGACGAAAACCTCCCTGACCATTTCTAAACCCCCAAGATCTAAACCTCTTAAAATCCCCCTGTTGGGAACCCTGATCACCCTGCCTGTGCTGACCCTGAGAAAATTGTGCCCCGCTGACACCATTCCCCCTCTCCTGCCCTTATGGCTGGACTCTCCTGATCGCTTACCCTCTGACAAGTGAAAGAGGTGGTCCTGGCAGTGAAGCAGTGATGCGTAAACCACATCAGAATAAGTGGCCAATGAGAGATTACCCAACAAGTGCTGACGGATCCTCCAGGTCAACCCATCCATGAACTTCTGAATCTTTTCTCCTCAATCGGAATCTCATCAGGAACGATGTTAAAGAGATTAGTAAACTCGGCCTCATATTCTTCCACGGTCTTCCCCTCCTTCTTAAGGTTCATTAACTTCCTCCTCATTTCGGTGTGAACGACTGATGGAAAATACTTGCGGTCGAACCGCACCCAGAACTCCTGAATAGAAAGGATGTCTCTCTCCTCCGTGGTGGTAATGGACTCCCACCACTACAAAACTTATCCCACTAGCTTAAAAGTAGCCAGTATCTATTTCTCTACCTCCCTGCACTCATACATCCTCAAGTGCCTTTGAATGTCCTTCTTCCACTGACTGGACACAACGACATCGGAGCTACCTGCAAACTCCGGAGGGTGTGCTTTCTGAAAAGCATCACGAACACATTCCCAAGAAGACGGGAATGCATGAGCCTGTACAGGCGCTACTATCGGCACCCGGGGTGGTGCCTGCTGCACAACTGCTAGGGCGGCATTTATCGCTTGGGCTACAATAGCGGCAACCTCTGAGGCATTCATGGATCCCTGGACTGGTGCAGGCTGTGGCTTGGGCTGAGCATCCCTGAAAACTCGCTGTGCACGTCGTGGAGGCATATGAAATGAGAGTAATGTCTTATAAGTTCCCTGTTATTATCTCAAAATAGCTGAAGAGCGAAACATACACAAAAGAATACAACAATCCTAAAATGTAGGGATCTATATCAAAGAAAGCTATGCGGAAACATAACAAGCCGTACAGATCCTAAGGACACTAGAACTTGATGCTCTGATACCACCTGTGACACCCCGACTAATTAAATACCGGGTAGCTACTCCTTTATTCAAATTAATACAAAATGTCAAGTTGGTTCAGTTCATAACATCACTGTCGAAAAATGTTTTAACAATTACGAGCCACCTAATATTTAAAAAGTGAGTTATCAATTTTAATTAAATATGATTAACAAACAATAAGTATTACATGTTGAAATAATGATATCACAACCACATTATAGTCACATTACAATGATAGAGAAATAAATTAATCTGGAGGAACACTCCTCGGAAATAATCCGAAATACTGAATAAAATTGAATACAACGTCTGAATCACTAAATAATTACAACCCAAAATCTGAAATAAAACTGAGTAAGTAGGATGTCTCTAAAAGAAAAGGGGCGACATGACCTACAGATGAGTAATTCTGAAATAGAGTCAAGATAGAAAGTGGAGGCGTCTACTATCGAGGTCCTGTAACTTCCACAGCAGCTACATCACGTCACCTGAATGGAACTCCTACGTTTGGTGTCCTTGTGGATGGGCACCTAAAAGGTTTTTACAAGAAAATAGATTTAAAAGCAAACGGGTCAGAGCCCGATTGTGAAAACAGTTTAAAATATAGCAAGTGTTTAATATCATTAAACAGTGAATATAAAATACATGATAGTGCGTGCACTCACATGAGTTCCTCACCTCTCAACTAAGTGTGCACTCCTACATACCCGTACCTTTTCTAGTTATTCCACTAACTAACTAGTCTAATACAATATCTGAGCTTACTATACTATTCGCAGTTTAAATTACCGGCATTTGAATATAAACATAGAGTTTTACCTTCATTCCTTAGGATTAGTTGCAATAATTACTAAGAGTTTTCCCATTTTTAACTCTACAAAAGATGTTACATTAACTCACATTTGTACTTATATAAACAATTCATTACAGTATTCCAGTATATCATTCTCATCATAAATATACACTAATGGCACCCCTAGACTAAGCTGCGGTGCACACATACTCTGCTATCAAATCCCGGTACATCACGTACATAAGGATCACGTATTCTGAATCTCTCAGGAACCGTTTTGATAAGTAACAATCACACAGAATGGAGGCGAACATAGTTCACATCACATGGGTCACGCACATACCTACGCTCCCATGATCAGTAGACTTATTAACTCCGCAATAAGTCATTCTCTGACCTATGTCCTCGAGGTACCAATCTAAATCCCCCCGTAGGCACACAAAGATTAGATGGCCCTGATCGTACGCCAACCACCCGTGATAGCAAGTATGATAGGTATGTTATACACAGATAACCACATATACTAAGCATTCACACATCTTAGATATCTTATAATATCAATAGAGGTATATTTTACATTCTCATACCTTCATTAAATGTTACACATTTATAATTCCCGAATAATATACATTAAAAGTTGTCAACCCCTCTCACGTCGTAATTTTAGGTACTTATTCCCTAACCCATAAATGTCATACGGTTTACTACAAAATTCTAAGTTTTAATCCTCAACGTACTCCAATCTCACCACTATACCCACTAGTCAACAAGGGAAGGTTAACACTTGATTAAAATAAGTCTACTGGAAGTTCGAAATAAAATCAGGCCTAAAAGGCCATTCTGTCAACTCATTAGAAATCTCGTTCGAACGCGGTTGTTCGAACGAGTGTCATTCGAATGAAGTCTTCGAACGAACTCGTTAGAAGTCTCCTTCGAACGAGGTCATTCGAACGACCTGGGTAGGTCTTCTAACGAGATGGCAGAAAACGCCCAGAATTTTCCCAACTCATTTTTTCTTCATTTTTCTCTTCTCTAAATTCTTCATAAGATCATCCAAATTATGTTTTAATGTTTTTAAACAATTTTAAGTCACCCTAGGCCACTCCTTAACATATTTTTTGGGTCAAATCTGACTAATCAACATGCCAAAATCACAAATCCCCAATTCTTGCCCCAAACCCTATGAACATGCACTCAGAATTTTATTGACTACCCAGACTCTTATAAATCCGTTTTTAAATCATCCAAAGTTACATTTTTGCGTATCGAATTCATCCATAATCATTCTACATGCAAATACCTACCTAAAATCACGAGTTTCACCATAATTCCATTGGGTTTTTCATCAAAAACTTCTAAGACAAAAACAGTTTCTACACTAAACATGGAGGAAATATTCATTGTGATTAACGAAATAAAATCACTTGCCTTAAATACGATGTTATGATTTGTTGTTGATGATCAAGGTTGGCTCTCTATCTTCATTCTGGTCACAATTTCCTTTCAAAATGATGGTGATGGAAGATGGTTTGGTTTGGAAACCCCTTTATCCTCTTTCTAACTTCTCTCAAAACCTCCGTATCCTACTCTCTTTCCTTTTGATGGTAATGGCCTTAGTGGCCTCTTTAAAAATATAAAAATAAACTCTAAAATTCGTGGGTTTTAATTCCTCAATTTTTAAAATTACCAAAATACCCTTTTAGGTTGCCGGTTTGACCTAAAAATGTCCCGTGACCCAAACTAGCCCTCGGCTAGTGTTTTCTGACTATTTTGACCCTTCCAGATGCGTTGGCGCACTCAAAATGATCATTCGGTTGATAAAAATATAATTTACTTTTTAATTTAAATAAATTCATTCCTGACGCGACTAACACGCACGTTTCAATTAAATTTCCAAAATTGTTGTATTTCTGCCTCTTGACAATTTAAATATTTTCAATACCATTTATACTCGGAAATATTCAATTTTATCATCATAATCAAATACCAACTCACATCTTGCTAGTATTTATATCCGTATTAATTCTCATTTATTTCAATTAATCCCTTAAATACAAATCGGATGAATTCTCAATTAATTCTCATTTAATTCAATTAATATCTTAAATACAAATCAATAAAATTATGGGGTATTACATTTTTCTCTCTGCTCTTATTATTTTTACGATCATCTTCTCTTCGGGATGAACAATGGTATGCGTTATGAATAAGAGATCCATAGGAGAGTTTAGAAAAATGTTATACATCCATAGTTGGGTTATTAAATATGTTTTGAGGAGCTTAACGGTTTCTATAATGTAGAGGGGGACACTAGTGGCATATCCAGTCCATTGCTGAGGGTGGAATTACGTTTCCCCTTAACCAATTATTTTTTGAATTTTATGAGTAATTTAGAGTATTGTTTCTCAATGTAATTCGAACACATAGACGATTGTAAATGAATTCCATAGGACTAATGAGTTATAACATACTCAAATAGGAATACTTGAGATTAGATATTGTTATACTTGGGTAAAAATGAACGACAACACTTTTTATTTGAACATGAGGATGACAATCATGGTGATAGTGATAAACCTCCCTGATTCAAATAAGGGATACTGGTCCTATGGTTTTATTATGACGTATTGGGAGTATCCTCCAATTCCTAAGGGTTTTAGGTGACCCAATAGAGGGAACAAAATAGGTTAATTAGTAATTTATGATTGTACTTTATTTTGGTTGACCAAGTCTCACATGAACTTCTACTACCATCCTTTTTTCTTTTATTTTTTTATAAGATTCCAAGAAAAAGGATCCTTAAGCTTCTTACATTAACTTTTTGATCTAGTTAATGTTTAGAATTTGAGGAGGCCTTTGTATGCTGGTAACCAGTATCCCAGATCAATATCCTTGTTGATTGAATATAATAACACCATGGCCTCTCGTATTGATAGACCTATGGACACAATACCTGAGATCCCAGTACCATTAAGTAATAAAGAGTATTCAGGTGAGTCCACCTTAATTGTTTTTTTAAGTCTGTGGACGTTGCTTCCATCCCTGTCATGTTCCTCACTACCTCAAAAGAAGAATGGCTCAAAGGAGAAAGATTCACTGCCTGATGGAGGATTTCAATCTCCCAATTTCCCTAAAATATCATCCTTCTAAGAGGATGGAGATCGGGGGTCCATCCAACCCTGTCAATATGGGGGATTACCTCGATAAAACAAAGGGCTGAAATAAGTGAAAGACTAGCCCGAGTCCCGTTACCCCTATTATTTTCCCCACCAAGAAGGTGGATGCCCCATAAAGGGAAAGGGCCATCAAATAATGTCTGTGTATAAGAAACCTAAGTTTTCCCCTGCGCTACTGAGAGGCTCCATTATGGATATGGATAAGGAGAAGGTCGAAAGGGTGACTACCACCCAACTAATATCTCACGTCACTTAGGTATTATCTCTGATAAGTCTTGGAACTCTGCTCAAATTGTATACTTAGAGCTTTTTCTGTTACTAACTTGTGATAATCATTTTCTTCAATTTTTTGTGGACTTTATCGATATTATCAATAAGAGAGCCAACCAGGGGAAAGATAATGACAGTCTTGATTTCATTTTTTAGATGTCTTAAGAGGCTTGCGTGGCTACTGAAAAGGCCTATGAGACTGAGATGAAGGCCATTGAGTTGGAGATCGAAAAGTTAAAGTCGGAGAATGAACAACTAAAGAAGGATACCGAGGAGAATGCTGGGATCCTATCTAAGGCATTAACGACTGAAGATATAAGCTACGATCAAGGGTTTGATGATGCCTTTGGTCAAGCCAAGAAATAATTGGCTTACATCTATAAGTATAGCTTTAAGATAAGCTGGTATTCAACATCGTATAAGACTAAGGACCCCCTGAGTTTGAAATTTATAATAAGCATGATACATATTCCCTACCAAAGGATAAGGAAGATGGAAAGGCCTCAGGTAGTGACCAGATAAGGATAGGCCCGAGAAAAAAAAGGAGGCTGCTTACTCGAATAAGGGTTCAGCCAATTAAGAGCACGTGACAAAGAATGAAGGTAGAGATAGTTTGATTTAGCTTAGGTTTCCTTATTTACTATATTTTCTTGTCTTTTGATAAGTATGTTGTATGGGATTTTTCGTCTTTCGACATTTAATGAAAAATTATATTTTTTCCTAGCCATTACTTGATCAACTATTGACTTCTTATTAATGCTTTGGTTGTTCTTTTATTTCTGAATGCCTTTATTTTAATATTTATAGGATGATAATAACTTGGCATTAGTGATAATATCCCCAAAACGTGAAGACCTTGATATAATCCTTAGTCGGTAAACTTCCGATTGAGCTTGTAAATTGTTTTTCTTTATTTAACAATCACTTCATAGAATGACAAGTGCTTACATCGAGAATCCCATTTGGTGGCAGGCCTTTAAATCTAAATTAAGGAGGTCAGGGACATCACTGAGCGACTATAAAATGAGAATAATTCCCTTAGGGAGAAGCTCAATTGGGTTGAGGAGGACTTCCAAAAGAATGAGGTGATTAAGCAGAATATAAATTGTTAAATAATGAAGCTGAAGTACTCCAGTACTTGTTTTTTAAGACGGTGCTCTAGTCGTCTCAAAAAGTCCTATGGCCGTCTCAAAAGCCTTTTGTGACGCCATTTGATACGACAAATGAGCGTCATATTAGACCCCCATTTAAAAAGCTTTTTGAGACGGTAACCGCTGTCTAAAAAAACATTTAAGATGGGAAATACATTGTCTCAAAAGGTCATTGCTTATAGGAACCTTTTAAGATGGTGAAAATGCCATCTTTTAAAGTTAATTTTAGATATGGTGTATGCCATCTCAAAAGGTCCTCGTTTATAGAATCCTTGTGAGACGGTAAGAAGCTGTCTTTAATAATTTTTACGCCAAAATTAAAATTTCATCGATTCCATAATATGCTTAATATACTTGATAAAGAGACTTTTGCGTGCATGTCGTTGTTGCAAGCCAAGTTAATCAAAACCTTAAAATTACCTACAAATATAACAATCTAAAGTGTAGAGGTAAGTAAGGGTATCAATCCACATCAAGGGCGTAAGCTAGAGACAAACTCAATTGTAATTCACTTTTTATTTTCTTTTTTGAATTTTGCTTTTTTCTATTTTTTTTTAGCTTTTTCAAATATTAAAACAATTAGGTGAGGTGAGGATGCGAAATAACATTAAACTAAAATGAAAGATCAAATTACAAACTAAAAAGTGACTAAAATGAAAAATAAAGTCTAACACTAAAATATGAGATAAATGAGGTAAATAAATTCGAGAACAATCAAGGAGTGGGATGTGACACCCCGCCTAATTAAACCTTGGGTGATCAAGCCTTAATTTAATTTAAACATGTTTCTTAAATGGTTCATTCTTAGCATCACTGCCGAAAGCTTTTTAAGTTACTAACCACCTACGTGAAATTAAGCTAGTGCCAAATTTTATCTTCCTTAAGAAGAATAAACAACCCATACAAAATGATACAATTTCAGTAATAAGAAAACAATTCGCATAAATAACTGAATAGAGATAAAGTCTTGCCGAAAACCACAGCCAAGCAAAACCAACTCAAAATCCAGAATCAGAATAACTGCAAAAGTAATGATTGGACAACATGTCCCAACTAAGAATACTAAAACTGAGATCCTGCACTAGAACTGAAAAAGAGGATACGTCTAAACAATCCCTATAACATCCACATGTGCTGTAGCTCCCAAATCCCTAGAATGAAATCATGCTGGGTGTCCCTGTGGCTGGGCACCTAAAAGGTTTTTTAAAATTTTACATAGCAAGAGTTAGTACTCAAAACATTTGAAAATATTTTGCAAGCAGTTATCACAATTGAGTTATTGATTAAACATATTAAGGTTTCGCACACTCTCTTGGACTTCCTCACCTCTCTTCTATAGTGCATGTCTAACGAGGGTACTTAGTTCACCTAGTTTTACTACTCCAGTTAACTAGATTAGGATACCCCCTGTATGTACCCCCTCACTAAGTCCCCATGACCTACTCGCAGTATTTTAATAATCCATATTTCATGTTCTATAAACGTAGATAACTTATTCACTTCTTGTTATCCTTATTCTTGTAATAATTACATCACACTATTTAATTATTACTAAGATATTTACAATCCATCTCATTATCTACTATTCTACGTCAATTGATTATACATATGGAACACATTTTATCACGCAATCATGTATTAAATATTAGTTATCACTAACATATCCTTTTGACACACATAAAGGACGCTTGGTTCGGAATGATTCATCGACCCCAAGTGAGAGTTGGTTCGGAATGATCCATCGACCCCAACTATTTATATATATATATATATATATATATATATATATATATATATATATAGACACACACACACACACACACACACACACACACACACACACATATTCTGGTTCGGGACTCTTTCATCGCGACACCAGTTTAAGGTTTCGTTCGGCATTTTACATCGACCCCAAACATATAATAACTTTATGTTAGTTCGGAATGTCTCATCGACCCTAACATAATTAGTTTAGGTAAAATTCTCTTAACCCAAAATTTCATATAATTTAGTAGGTACACACCCGACCTATCAAATCATATCCGTACGTAATATATTTTACTTATATTCACCGTACTCATTAATTTACGATTTATTTCACTATTACATTTATTCGAGTATTCACGCAACTCTAAGGGTCCTAGTTACCCCTCCCTTGATTCATTAGTTAAGTTATCTTTAACTTACTGGTATTTTTCTGGAATTTACTCTCACTCTTTCCGTAACTAAATTCTCACATTCACGACATACGACTCAATCGATTATCTTCCCGTCGGTCCATTTCTTCAAATTTCTCACTCAATCGTTTATGAGGAAATCTAACGGTACACCTACTGGTATTTATTAAGTCTCCTCATAGGTAAAATATCATCACTAAGGTTCCCATTAAGCGACGGTAATTAAAAGGAAATTTATCCACAAAATTTTCTAAAGTACAGCCAGGGTCGATCGATCGATGGGATATGGTCGATCAATCGACTACTCGATCGATCGAAATTCAAGGGTCGATCCATCGATCAGGCAGTGACAGACCCATATCGTTTTCTTCATACGGGTTTCACCATTTTTATTTATCCATCTCCCATGATAATTCACTATATTTGTAACTAACAATTTCTAATCATTCTTACACATTCTGGGATGATTAGCAACGATTTAAAACATCAATATCATTATAAATTTTGTCCAAATTAACTAAAAATCTTCTTTTTATTCAAGAACCCTAAAAATACATCTTTCCATCTTTTCCTCATAAATCTAGATTTTTAGTTCGATTTAATCATCAAGTCTTCTATGATATCAGAATATTTGGAGATTAAAAACGTTCTACATGAAATCCCTATCAATCATGGATCATAATCAAGTGTTTTACTCCCAAAAATATCATAAAAACCATGTTCTTCATAAAGCTTATATATGGGTATTATAACTCAGTTTATTTTGCAAATAACCTCTTGCCTTATAATTTGTAGGGTCTGATTTCGTGGTTGTTGTTGATGATTGATGATTTTTATCCTTCAATCCTCCTTCCCAACAAGTTGGTGGTGAAATCTCCTTAGAATTCTCCCTCCTTCCTTCTTTTGCCTTAGGAAATTGTTTCTCTCTTCTCTCTAATGGCTATGGTGTATTTCCTTCCTTTCTAACCCTAGCTTCTAACTCTTATAATCTGATTTAGGGTTCCAAAATTCGTAGGTCTCCTCACCCATAAATATAAAGAGACTAACATGCCCTCGAATGTTCCCGGTTTAGCCCGAAAATTACCCGGCACTCTACTAGTACCCCCGGCTATACTATTTTGACTAATTCGACCCTTTCGAAATCATCTGTGGACTCTAAATTATCTTTTGAGTCTCTTACAATATGTTTCTCATCTCATCTTCAATTTTTGTCTATGTGCGACACTCGGTTGAGATAACTCAGGTACGCCCATATACATCGCTTGGCCGTACATATCAACATTTAAAATTTACTACTCACATTTAGTAAATTTTTAATCATCATATTAATCTTTATTAACATTACATCACATTAAAGTACTCTACTCACGTAATTTAATTTAAAACGTGTCACATTAAATTACTCTACTCACGTAATTTAAATAAAACGTATTTTTATCACATTAAATTACTCTACTCATGTAATTTAAATAAAAATGTATTTTTCTAACCATGCAGAATTACGGGGTATTACATACTTCCCCTCTAACAAAAGGAATTTCGTCCTCGAAATTTAGAAAAATACCCGCGGTGAATAATTCGGGATATTATTCTCACATATCCTCCTCCCGTTCCCAAGTAGACTCATCCATATTGTGATGTCCCCACTGTACTCGCACTAAGGGTACCACCTTGGATCATAGTTTGTGCTCACTATAATCCAGAATAGCCACGGGTATTTCTTCATACGCGACATCTGGCTGTAAATCGATCTCCTCCAGTGCAATGTGCCAGAAGGCTCTCTCCCTCCTCTTGTATTTCTTCAGCGACGCTACATGGAATACATCGTGTATTCGCTGAAGATGCTCAGGGAGTCCCAATCTGTAAGCTACCGGTCCTACCCTCTCAATGATAGGAAACGGCCCCACATATCTTGGTGCTAACTTCCCTTTCTTGTCGAACCTCATAATCCCTTTCATAGGAGATACTCAAATTAACACCGGGTCGCCCACCTCTAGTTCCACGTGTTTCCTACCGGCGTCAGCATAACTCTTCTTCCTATCCTGAGCTATTCGAATACGTCCACGAACCAGGTCTATTTTGGAGGAAGTCTCCTGTATCATCTCTGGCCCCAATAGCTTGTTATCCCCCACCTCTAACCAACAGGAGAGCGAACGAAAAGGCCTCCCATAAAGTTCCTTGAATGGAGCCATACCGATAGTGAATTGGTAAGAGTTATTATATGCAAACTCCACCAAAGGAAGGTATGGCTCCCAACCTCCCCCAAAATCTAGGACACACATTCTCAACATATCCTCCAACATCTGGTTTACCCTTTCAATCTGACCGTCCGTCTGTGGGTGGTACGCCGTACTCAACTGTAATTCGGTGCCCATGGCCTCCTGAAAGCTCTGCCAGAAATGTGACACAAATATTTTGTCTCTGTCAGACACAATATTAATAGGAACTCCGTGCAGCTTAACGATCTCTGAAATGAATAGCTGCGCGTACCGCATCGTATCATAATCCGTAAGAACCGGTAAGAAATGAGCTACCTTAGTCAGCCGATCCACTATCACCCATATGGAGTCATGACCCTTCTATGATGTTGGTAACCCAGTAATAAAATCCATCGAGACACTCTCCCACTTCCACACGGGAATCTCCAGTGGTTGTAGCATTCCTGAAGGTCTCTGATGCTCGACTTTTATAAGCTGACATGTAACACACTTTGAGACAAATTCTGCAATGTCTCGTTTCATACCTGACCACCAATATAGTCGTCGCATATCCTGGTACATTTTTTCCCCACCTGGGTGTACCAAAAATTTTGACCCGTGCGACTCCGTCATTACGGCATGCCTCAAATCATCATCTTTGGGTACTATCAGCCTACTATTAAACCATAGTCCGCCCTCTGAGCTGATGGAGTAGGACTCTGCCCCCTCGGCTAGTAACTGTCGTACTCTGTCCTGACAAAACGGGTCCTCGGCCTATGCCCTCACTACCCGCATAACACTCTCGAGAGTGATAGATAAAACTGCCATGTATGCTCTAGCTATCTCATCCTTGTGTCGAAGTTCACTCCACTCCGCCTTCCGAATTTCTGCTAACTCTCTGGTAGGTCTTCTGCTTAACACATCTACCACCACATTAGCCTTAACAGGATGATACTATATATCAAACTGGTAATCCTTCACGAATTCAAGCCACCTCCTTTGCCTCATATTCATATCATTCTGAGTGAAAAGGTACTGAAGTGACTTATGATCCGTGAATAGAGTGAACTGCTCACCCAGAAGATAGTGTCTCCATATCCTCAATGTAAAAATGAACGCTGCCAACTCAAGGTCATAGGTGGGGTAATTTTGTTCATGTGGCTTAAGCTTTGGGGAATCATAAGCTATAGCTTTCTCTTCCTGCTATAACACACCCCCAAGCCCCTCTAAGGATGCGTCAGTATAGACGCGATACTCCATTCTGCTCCTAGGCAAGGCAAGAACGGATGCTGATGTCAACTTGTCCTTTAGCTCATCAAACGCTAACTGATAACAGTCACTCCATATGAAGGGCACTCCCTTCTGATTTAAGTTCGTCAAAGGTCCGATAATTTTTTAGAACCCCTTGATGAAGCGACGATAATAGCCGGCCAACCCCAAGAAACTATGAATTTCGGTCGGTGTCGTGGGCTGTCCCCACTCCTCACTGCCGATACCTTACTTGGGTCAATAGCAATGCGCCTGCTTGATATAACGTGGCCTAGGAACTGAACATCCCGAAGCCAAAATCCACACTTCTCAAATTTTGAGTACAACTGATGGTCCCGCAATGTCTGTAGAACCATTCGTAAATGTTCAGTGTGTTCCTCCTCTGTGCGAGAGTAAAATAGAATGTCATCTATGAATATAATCACAAACTGATCTAAAAACTCCCTGAATACCCTGCTCATAAGATCCATGAATACTGCAGGCGCATTAGTGAGTCCAAACGGTATTACCCTGAACTCGTATGACCCGTACCGCAACAGGAAAGCGATCTTAGTTACATCTTCTTCACGAATGTGCAATTGGTGGTAACCCGACCTCAAATCAATCTTTGAGAAGTACGCAACCCCTCTCAACTGATCAAACAACTCGTCAATCCTTGGTAACGGATACTTATTACTTATCGTCACTTTGTTCAGCTCCCTCTAATCTACACACAGACGAAGTGAACCATCCCTTTTCTTTACAAATAACACCGGCGCACCCCCTGGCGATGTACTCCGTCGAATGAAGCCCTGCCCTAAGAGCTGCTGAATTTATTTCCTCAGCTCTCGCATCTATGAAGGAGCTATGCGATCGGTGCTCTGGAAATCGATCTCGTCCCCGGCGCTAGATCAATAACGAACTCTATCTCCCTGCTGGGTGGTAACCCTGGTATCTCCTGAAAGACATCCTCGAAATCCCTCACAACTGGGATTGAGTCCAGAGGAACGACAACCCCATGTGAGGTCTCCTACTCAATATAATATAAATGAGTGAGCAATCCTCCCTCGGGTAGTGGCATTGCAACAAGGAACATCTCTTCTCCCGGGCTGGAAAACACGATAGTCCTCTCGTAGCAATCTACCATTGCCCTATAATGCGCCAACCAATCCATGCCTAGGATGACGTCATATCCCTCCATATCCAGCACTAGGAGGTCCGCCGCTAGACTCAATTTCTCGACCATAATGTCCACACCCTTACAAATCGAATGTATAAGGGACCCACTACCCATCAGTGACTCCACGCACATAAGATGAGTATCAGCTGTCGATAAGAGGTCGACTGCCCGTGCAAATTTAGTTACAATAAACGAATGTGTCGCCCCCGTGTCAAACAAAATACTAGCCTCAAGTCCTTAAATAGGAAACATACCCGCGAATGCCGGCGATACTGGAGGTGCTGGCAGAAATGGAATGTCACGGACGTTGAACACATGTCCGTAGTGCATCTGACCTAGCTGCGGGGCCTGTGCCGCTGTTGGGGATAATGGAGCCTGCTGCCTCTATTGGGCACCCTGTTGTTGTGCCCTGTCTTGCTATGGACAATTTCTACTCTTGTGACCCTGCTGGCCACAAGTGAAACACTAACCCTGAAACTGCCTCTGACCTTGGCCCTATTGGCTCTGACGTTGGCCCTGTCGTCCTTGGCCTTGTTGTCCTCCACCTTGGTTCCCTTGGCCCTGTCGGCCTTGAGGAACTGGATGCTGGGGACCCTGTTGGCCCTGTCTGTCAAAGAGATGCCTTCCATGCTTAAACTTCTTGGCAGAGTTCCCCTGTCGGAAATCCTTCCCTAGCTATCCCACTGTTTGCTTCTGTGGTGTGCTGCTGTCACTACTTCCACCTACTTTGCCCAGTTGTCTAGGCTCACCTCTCTTATTTCCCTTTGCATGAAAGCGGTGATCCTGACAGTGTAGTAGAGCGGCATTGACGACATCTGTATAAGTTACCAACGCCGGATTACCGATTAAATGCTGTCTGATTCTCTAGGTCAAGCCATCCATAAATTTTGACTTCTTCCTCTCCTCATCGCTCACCTCATTTCGCACAAAGTTAGCCAAGCGGGTAAATTCCTCCTCATAATTAGAAACTGAGCGATCACCCTGAAATACTTCACTGAATTTCTTCCTCATCTCTGACTCTACTGCTGGAGGAAAATACTTGCAGTCAAACTGCACCCAAAACTCAGAAATTGTCAAAGTGTCCCTTTCCTCGGTGGTGGTAGCTGACTCCCACCACTGTAAGGCCTCTCCCGACAGACGAAAAATGGCTAGCATTTGTTTCTGTACCTCGGTGAATTCTAGCATGCGCAAGTGGCGCTGGATATTTTTTCTTCCAGTTGCACGCCTCCACTACATCGGTACTACCTTGAAACTCGAGTGGATGTCCTTTCTGAAATGTCTCTCTGACTCGCTGCCAAGTAAATGGCCCTGCTGGGACCTGAACTACCGGTGCTACGGGAGGAGGTACTTGGGGATGAGGAAAATGGGTTGCCATGGACCTCATTGCTGTCTCGACTGCCTGAACCACTCTCACTGCAACCCGAGTAGTGCAAATTAACTCGGGTGGGGGTGGTGGTAGCGGCACCTGTGGCTCCTGATGAGCCTCCCTCACCTCATCTCTCTCTTCAGCCCTCTCCGCTCGCTACCTCCTCGGTGGCATCTGAGAATAATATTAAATTGTATAAGTACATAGTTTATACAAAATTTTAAGAGCAGATGTACGATAATGCAAAAGCGGATATTGAATCAACAGTCCTAATAGTAGGGCTCTAATATGTCCAAACGTTACGCTGAAACGCAGTAAGCCGTACAGATCCTATGGATACTAGAACCTGATGCTCTGATACCATCTGTGACACCCCGCCTAATTAAACCTTGGGTGATCAAGCCTTAATTTAATTTAAATAGGTTTCTTAAATGGTTCATTCTTAGCATCACTGCCGAAAGCTTTTTAAGTTACTAACCACCTACGTGAAATTAAGCTAGTTCCAAATTTTATCTTCCTTAAGCAGAATAAACAACCCATACAAAACGATACAATTTCAGTAATAATAAAATAATTCGCATAAATAACTGAATACATATAAAGTCTTGTAGAAAACTACGGCCAAGCAAAACCAACTCAAAATCCAGAATGAGAATAACTGTAAAAGTAAAGATTGGACAACATGTCCCAACTAAGAATACTAAATCTGAGATCCTGCACTAGAACTGAAAAAGAGGAAACGTCTAAACAATCCCTGCAACATCCACACATGCTGCAGCTCCCAAATCCCTGGAATGAAATCATGCTGGGTGTCCCTGTGGCTGGGCACCTAAAAGGTTTTTAAAAATTTTACATAGCAAGAGTTAGTACTCAAAACATTTGAAAATATTTTGCAAGCAGTTATCACAATTGAGTTATTGATTACACATATTAAGGTTTCGCACACTCTCTTGGACTTCCTCACCTCTCTTCTATAGTGCATGTCTAACAAGGGTACTTAGTTCACCTAGTTGTACTACTCCAGTTAACTAGATTAGGATACCCCCTGTATGTACCCCCTCACTAAGTACCCATGACCTACTCGTAGTATTTTAATAATCCATATTTCATGTTCTATAAACGTAGATAACTTATTCACTTCTTGTTATCCTTATTCTTGTAATAATTACATCACACTATTTAATTATTACTAAGATATTTACAATCCATCTCACTATCTACTATTCTACGTCAATAGATTATACATATGGAACACATTTTATCACGCAATCATGTATTAAATATTAGTCATCACTAACATATCCTTTTGACACACATAAAGGACTCTTGGTTCGGAATGATTCATCGACCCTAAGTGAGAGTTGGTTCGGAATGATCCAACAACCCCAACTATATATATATACACACACACACACATATATTCTGGTTCGGGACTCTTTCATCGCGACACCAGTTTAAGGTTTGGTTCGGCATTTTACATCGACCCCAAACATATAATAACTTTATGTTAGTTCGGAATGTCTCATTGATACGATGCAAATATTGCGTATTTCACCCGTTAACCTACGCCTTATTAGCCCCCTTGGGTATCTTAATCCCTATACTTATGCTCGTTAACCAGACAACCTCGGATTTCTATGTTAACATGTTTTGCAGGGGTTAATTGGGCTTTTGTAGGTATTTGTATGCTTAGTATGAAGTTCGGACGCTTTCCGGAAATGTTTCGTCGACTTTTGCAGCTTCGGGGGCATTTTAGTAATTCCAGCATTCGGGTTTGAATCCCGAGCTCTTCACGGAAGTTGAATCCCTTTTATTTCTCTTCGCGTGGACGCCGACGGTGCATGATTCCGAGTTGTATCGATGGAGTTATGACATTTTTAGGATGGTTTTTACTTCAAATTCACACTCAAGGTCACATTCAAGGGCATTTTAGTCATTTCATATTTTGGTTTTTTAGCCTAATGTCTTCTTGTATGTTGTATTCCTTTGAGTTATCTTCGTGTATCCTCCGACCGTGCCTCATTCCGAGCTATAACGAAGAAATGGCGGTATTTTCCGTAAAACAGGACAAAGCTGCAGAATTCAGACCTGTAGGTTGCGAATCGATTCGGCCCAAAACCGAATCGATTCGGAATGCTGCAGAAATGCAGAAATGAACTTCCCCTGTTTCCGAATCGATTCGGACCATTTCCGAATCGATTCGGCTACAGTAAAAGTCCGAAAATCTGTATTTTTAAGTTGGTTTTTGGTTGGGTATATAAGGGTAAACATTGTATTAAGTGAGGGAGAACGTTTTGAGGTTAGTTTTAGCTTAGGTTTTGTGGGTTTTGAGAGCTTGGCTTCATTTCTCTTTTGGTTGACAACCATTTGTGTATGTAAGTTGAACTTTTCTTCACCCAATCCATTAATCTAGTTGTTCTTGCTTACTTTCTTGCTTTGTAGAGTAGATTTCATGCTTTATTAATTAGTTTACTTGTCTTATTTCTTGCTTTCCTAGTTTAATTAGTTGTAATTTAGTTTAATTCATGACGTACCCTTAGATAAATAGGGTCGGGATTGTGTTTCCGCCATTTTCGGGTTTGGACCTCGAAAGTTAGGGTTTCGTGCAAAATCGCATTTAATTGAAACCGCGTGTATTAAAGTTGGATTGTTATGCGTTTAACTTTATTTGTCACACAACTTTAGTGTTTATAGCGACAATCCGAATTTAATCCGCGTGCGACCATTTTCAGTTAAATGTTTAATCTCGCAATTTTGGGTTAAATTCCTTCTTGTGTGATGTTTATGCTTAATTGTAAATGCTCGATTAATTGTTTTCGAACCTTAATTCTAATTAGTAGTTGTTTCGATCCGTTTGGTTGGATGCGATCCCGATCCTCGCTTTACTTTATTTAGCGTTAACTTATTCTTTTCTTTATTCACGATAACCACCCTTTCACCTTTTCGTTTATTTATTTTACACCCTTTTATTCCTGAAGTAACTAAAACAATTAAAATCTAAAATTCAATCACTCCCTGTGGATTTACGATACCCGACTTACCGCTTTACTTGCCTGTCAAGTGTAGCTGTAGTTTAGGTTCTTTTTCATGTCGAGCGGGAGCCGAAATCAACTATAGTGTCCCTACACGAACACTCGGTTTTCCGCGCATCAAAATTGCGCCGTTGCCGGGGAGTGTGTTTTAGATAGTAATTGTTTTATTATTTCGTAGTATTTTTCCTTTTGTATTTGTATTCTTTGTTTTAACCTTTTTTGCAGGATTTGCATACTTGGAGTGCTAAGAAACTTTGATTCGCGGTTGCTCACTTTCTTGCTCGGATTCTCCATCTACAAACAACGAGGTAATCATGTCCTACTATTATATTTATAGCGGTCATTCTAATGATTCTTACTTTGGGGATAGTTTTCAAGTTTTCCATTTTCAAGATTTTCTTGAAAATGAAAGACTTGAAAACATTTATCGGAATGAAAATCGTTATTGGGAGCTTGAGTTGGATTCATTATTCGAATCCAATGACGATTCTTATTTCATTACTTTCGAAGACGAGTTTCAACCAAATGAGGAGTCCGAGGCTCTTGAGCCGAGGAAGCCTACTTTGGAAGAGACTTTGCTTCTTTACTCCCAAGGTTTGGAAAGCCTAAATGATGCTGGAATGAGACTTGGTGCACTTTGCGATGAGATGAATTCTTATGCACAAAACAACGAGGAGGTGGAAACTTGTGTTTCACCTCAATTTTTCAAAGAATTCCTCATCGAGTGTGAATCTCTCTCCCTCGAAATTCAATCTCCTTCCGACGATATGTTGACGGAGATTGAATTTGTTTCATCACCATATACGTTTTCCATCATTGAACCATTAGAATTACCGGTTGATTCCTATGAGTCGGTAGAAACTTTTAAAACTTCTACACTTTTTACCGATGAGGACTCTTTACCGGACTTGTTTTCGATGGAGGTTATCCCGATGTGTGCACCATCTCCCATTCCATTTGAAAAACCTTTGGGAGATGAATCGATTTTTCTTGGTCCTCTAGTGTTCTTGTCCCCCTTGTTATCCAAATCCCCCATCGTCCGCCCAAAATTTCAAATTGACGATGGTTCATTTCTTTCGCCTTACACATGCCTTCCGTTGTTCAAACGGAATTCATATTTTTCAGAAGGCATGCTTGTATGTGAGGGTACACCGGTTATCCTCCAAAGTCAAATCGTTCTTATGGTGGACCCTGAACTATTTAGACTTCTAGTGTATAGTTAGTGTGAAGCCTAAATAGTAGGTTGTAAATAATTAGCTTTTTAATTTTCTTTCTTTCCTATTTTTCTTTCCTTTTAATTTAGTCTAGTGTAATTAGTTAACTTTTTGTTATTTGTTTTTGCTATGCTCGGTACTAACTTGTTTTGTAGATTCCTTTGGACTCGCGCTTATGGAGATCGCTCCAATTTTGGGTAATATCGTTATTTTCCTCTCTTTGTGTTGTGTTCTTAATGCGCATTGAGGACAATGCAACATTTAAGTTAGGGGGTGTAGGATATTCTATCCATTTCATGTGTAGTCCATTGATTTGCTTACTTGTTAGTTACTTAATATGATTTTTGTTAAAAAAATTAAAAATTTTCAAAAATATTTTCTTTCTTTTTTCTCCTTTGTTGGGCATTTTGCCTTGTTTCCGATGATAAATTTCAATAATTGCCCGATCCAATAGACAACTCAATGATGCATGTTCTCGATTTTAGAAGTTACTGGACTTTAGTCCTCAAATCATTGATATTGTGAATAACTTCATGAATTAAACTTTATCCCATGAGCATATGCACTTTCCTTGTTATATTGTTTTGGTTTAAGATTTTTATAACTCTGTAATCTTTTGTTGCATTGTATATACTTACACCGAGTAAGCTTTGTACCTTTCGTCGTTTGTGAGTGTTATACACTATTCTTTTCTCATTGAAAACGTTGAATTCGTTGGTAATCTCACTATTCTTTCATTGATCGTTCATTAATTGAGTCCATACTTGAAATGTGTTACTTGAGCATGATTTTCATATATTGTTTTGACTCGAGAATTGCGTAAACTTTTGGAAATGATCATAGGCCCTCTTTGTTATATCACCCATATTGACCTTGACCTCACCCTTATATGTTTACCCTCGTTAACCCCTTTGAGCCTAAATATAACATTTCTTTTCATAACCCAAATTCCCATAACCAACTCCAAATTGGAGTTTTAGCCCATACATACACTTTCCATACCTTTGTTTGGAATGTTACTTGGTATTGAATGTTGTTGTTATGATGTCGGTTGCAATTTTAGGCATATGAGAGTTTGAAAAGTAAAGAAAAGAAAGTAGGGAAAAAAAAGTGAAGAAAAAGAGAAAGCAAAAAGAAAAAGAAAACAAAAGAAAAAAATGAGAAAAAGAAGAAAAGAAAGAAAAGAGAAAGTTGTATGTTGTGTATAGTGTTCAATAAGCTTTGATTACTCTCCCCGATGATATATCCAATGCTCGTTTGGAAGTTACTTTCCATTTTTGATATTGCCCGCATTCTTCCCATTATCCCGAGTTTTCATCCCGAACACTTTGAATCCGTATATACATTCCTTCATTTCGTACCTTAGCCTAACCTACATTATAACCCTATTAAAGTCATATGTGATCTTAGGGTGCATTTAATTTAAAAGTTTAAATAGTTTTGATAATCTGTGAAAATGCATTTCGCCTCTTTTAGTGTGCGGTATCCTTTTATTGAGATTGCAAGTTTTTCATTTCCTATATAGCATTCCTCATTTGTGACATGTGCGCGGCCTAGTTTCCATTTACATTTACTCTTTATGCCCGCATGTCCCGTGTATTACCTCCCTTTTCATAGTGAATTCATATGTTGAGTGTAATGCCCGTGAGGATCGAATATATGCTTGCTTTATGTTTATCCGGTTTATTTAAGTTTTTTGCCAAATCACACTATGCATGTGCTCTCCCCCTCCCACTTTTAAAGTTTCAATTCTATGAGGTGCATTCTATAATGTTAATGATTTGGACTTTTGTGTGAATTCATTCACTTTGCTAATAATGCGTATGAAATCCTTTTCGCTATTGTTGGGCTTGTTGCATGTTGGGTTGGGCATATTTTGAGGAAACCATATGATGTTTATGGGTTTCATCCCTGAAAACCCTCACGAGACGACACTCGTCCACTAGGGTAACCTAGGGGTTTAACGGCTTATTGCATACGCTAAATGCAATCGAATTGCCCGCGAAAGTGGCCTTATACTTTTATACCATACTTTTGTACTATCTCCTGCTTTTGATTTTCTTGTAGTTCTTGTTGTTTCCTATTTCATTGCTAGGGACTAGCAATGTGTAAGTTAGGGGGTGTGATACGATGCAAATATTGCGTATTTCACCCGTTAACCTACGCCTTATTAGCCCCCTTGGGTATCTTAATCCCTATACTTATGCTCGTTAACCAGACAACCTCGGATTTCTATGTTAACATGTTTTGCAGGGGTTAATTGGGCTTTTGTAGGTATTTGGATGCTTAGTATGAAGTTCAGACGCTTTCCGGAAATGTTTCGTCGACTTTTGCAGCTTCGGGGGCATTTTAGTAATTCCAGCATTCGGTTTTGAATCCCGAGCTCTTCACGGAAGTTGAATCCCTTTTATTTCTCTTCGCGTGGACGCCGACGGTGCATGATTCCGAGTTGTATCGATGGAGTTATGGCATTTTTAGGATGGTTTTTACTTCAAATTCACACTCAAGGTCACATTCAAGGGCATTTTAGTCATTTCATATTTTGGTTTTTTAGCCTAATGTCTTCTTGTATGTTGTATTCCTTTGAGTTATCTTCGTGTATCCTCCGACCGTGCCTCATTCCGAGCTATAACGAAGAAATGGCGGTATTTTCCGTAAAACAGGACAAAGCTGCAGAATTCAAACCTGTAGGTTGCGAATCGATTCGGCCCAAAACCGAATCGATTCGGAATGCTGCAGAAATGCAGAAATGAACTTCCCCTGTTTCCGAATCGATTCGGCTACAGTAAAAGTCTGAAAATCTGTATTTTTAAGTTGGTTTTTGGTTGGGTATATAAGGGTAAACATTGTATTAAGTGAGGGAGAACGTTTTGAGGTTAGTTTTAGCTTAGGTTTTGTGGGTTTTGAGAGCTTGGCTTCATTTCTCTTTTGGTTGACAACCATTTGTGTATGTAAGTTGAACTTTTCTTCACCCAATCCATTAATCTAGTTGTTCTTGCTTACTTTCTTGCTTTGTAGAGTAGATTTCATGCTTTATTAATTAGTTTACTTGTCTTATTTCTTGCTTTCCTAGTTTAATTAGTTGTAATTTAGTTTAATTCATGACGTACCCTTAGATAAATAGGGCCGGGATTGTGTTTCCGCCATTTTCGGGTTTGGACCTCGAAAGTTAGGGTTTCGTGCAAAATCGCATTTAATTGAAACCGCGTGTATTAAAGTTGGATTGTTATGCGTTTAACTTTATTTGTCACGCAACTTTAGTGTTTATAGCGACAATCCGAATTTAATCCGCGTGCGACCATTTTCAGTTAAATGTTTAATCTCGCAACTTTGGGTTAAATTCCTTCTTGTGTGATGTTTATGCTTAATTGTAAATGCTCGATTAATTGTTTTCGAACCTTAATTCTAATTAGTAGTTGTTTCGATCCGTTTGGTTGGATGCGATCCCGATCCTCGCTTTACTTTATTTAGCGTTAACTTATTCTTTTCTTTATTCACGATAACCACCCTTTCACCTTTTCATTTATTTATTTTACACCCTTTTATTCCTGAAGTAACTAAAACAATTAAAATCTAAAATTCAATCACTCCCTGTGGATTTACGATACCCGACTTACCGCTTTACTTGCCTGTCAAGTGTAGCTGTAGTTTAAGTTCTTTTGCATGTCGAGCGGGAGCCGAAATCAACGATAGTGTCCCTACACGAACACTCGGTTTTCCGCGCATCACTCATCGACCCTAACATAATTAGTTTAGGTAAAATTCTCTTAACCCAAAATTTCATATAATTTAGTAGGTACACACCCGACCTATCAAATCATATTCGTACGTAATATATTTTACTTATATTCACCGTACTCATTAATTTACGATTTATTTCACTATTTCATTTATTCGAGTATTCACGCAACTCTAAGGGTCCTAGTTACCCCTCCCTTGATTCATTAGTTAAGTTATCTTTAACTTACTGGTATTTTTCTGGAATTTACTCTCACTCTTTCCGTAACTAAATTCTCACATTCACGACATACGACTCAATCGATTATCTTCCCGTCGGTCCATTTCTCCAAATTTCCCACTCAATCATTTATGAGGAAATCTAACGGTACACCTACTGGTATTTATTAAGTCTCCTCATAGGTAAAATATCATCACTAAGGTTCCCATTAAGCGACGGTAATTAAAAGGAAATTTATCCACAAAATTTTCTAAAGTATAGCCAGGGTCGATCGATCGATGGGATATGGTCGATCGATCGACTGCTCGATCGATCGACATTCAAGGGTCGATCCATCGATCAGGCAGTGACAGACCCATATCGTTTTCTTCATACGGGTTTCACCATTTTTATTTATCCATCTCCCATGATAATTCACCATATTTGCAACTAACAATTTCTAATCATTCCTACACATTTTGGGATGATTACTAACGATTTAAAACATCAATATCATTATAAATTTTGTCCAAATTAACTAAAAATCTTCTTTTTATTCAAGAACCCTAAAAATACATCTTTCCATCTTTTCCTCAAAGTCCAGATTTTTAGTTCTATTTAATCATCAAGTCTTCTATGATATCAGAATATTTGGAGATTAAAAACGTTCCACATGAAATCCGTATCAATCATGGATCATAATCATGTGTTTTACTCCCAAAAATATCATAAAAACCATGTTCTTCATAAAGATTATATATGGGTATTATAACTCAATTTATTTTGCAAATAACCACTTGCCTTATAATTTGTAGGGTCTTATTTCGTGGTTGTTGTTGATGATTAATGATTTTTATCCTTCAATCCTCCTTCCCAACAAGTTGGTGGTGAAATCTCCTTAGAATTCTCCCTCCTTCCTTCTTTTACCTTAGGAGATTGTTTCTCTCTTCTCTCTAATGGCTATGGTGTATTTACTTCCTTTCTAACCCTAGCTTCTAACTCTTATAATCTGATTTAGGGTTCCAAAATTCGTAGGTATCCTCACCCATAAATATAAAGAGACCAAAATGCCCTCGAATGGTCCCGATTTAGCCCGAAAATGACCCGACACTCTACAAGTATCCCCGGGTACATTATTTTGACTAATTCGACCCTTTCGGAATCATCTGTGGACTCTAAATTATCTTTTGAGTCTCTTAAAATATGTTTCTCATCTCATCTTCAATTTTTGTCTACGCGCGACACTTGATTGAGATAACTCAGGTACGTCCATATACATCTCTAGGCCGTACATATCAACATTTAAAATTTACTACTCACATTTAGTAAATTTTTAATCGTCATATTAATCTTTATTAACATTACATCACATTAAATTACTCTACTCACGTAATTTAATTTAAAACGTGTCACATTAAATTACTCTACTCACGTAATTAAAATAAAACATATTTTTATCATATTAAATTACTCTACTCACGTAATTTAAATAAAAATGTATTTTCCTAACCATGCAGAATTACAGGGTATTACATGGGATTACACCACAAATTTTAGCAATTCTATTTAATTAATTGAATTCTCCCAAATTAATATCAAACTTACAAATCAACTCTCGTTGCAATTGTAATTTTAAGAGTAACATTTTAGAAAATTAAGTTTAACACCCCACAACTCTATAAAATAGATCTACACTCCTTTTAATTAATCACCCTATAGGATCGATCAATTAAAATTTATGTAAATCTTAGAAAATAAATTTAGAGTTAAAATTCAAGTAATAATACCCCACTTAAGAAACCCCTATCTCTAGTTCAAATCTAAAATGGGTATTATAACTAGAATTTCGATTTTCTCTCGAAAATCATTTACCCTCTCTCGAGGCGTAAATTTAAGGGTGAGGGATCAAAATTAATATTAAAAGGGAATTTTCAAGTAATCAAACTAATTAAATCATAATAACATCAAATAAGGGTTCAACCCACTCCTTGAAAGGGGATTTAGCCTAACATTGTATGAAATTTGACAAATTAATAATCAAAGGCATAAAATAAATGAGAAGAGAAGAGAACAATCAAACTCAATCTCTTGAAGTGAAATTGAACTCTTATTTCCTTGAAATCAAGCACAATCCATCCAAAATGAGCATCCAATAATAATCAACTCAATATAATAATCAATTGAATTACTCACAATTTATCACTCAATAATCTCTAAAAAGAAAAAATAAAAACTATTTACAAAAATAATTTCTCTACCTAATTTATTTTCTACTCTAACTATCTCTCTCTAAAATTCTCTTTACAAATTTTCTATTCTAAAGCTTCCCTCAAACTGAGTCTTCCATTCTTTAAATAGTAGGTATGAAGCATGGGGGTAATTTGGGTAGGTTTAATGTGTAAGAGGTGTGTATGAGGAAAAGGTGTGGGTATTTAGGGAATTATGCACACATGTGCATGGTTTGTGTGAGGTCATGTGGGAAGTGAGGTGAGGGTATAAAATCTGATTTGGGGATGAGAGGTTTAGGGGCATTTTTGGAATTGGGGTAAAAAGGGTTTATTAGGCACATGGGGCTTTGTTTTAATTTTGATTTAATGTTGGCCTTTTGGCAGGTGGGAAATCGATTTGGCTTTGGAGGTTTGGGAAATGGGTTCAAGCTTATGGAGAAGGTCGGGCATGGGAACGGGTAAGGATGTTTGGGCTTCAAGTGGGTATGGGTTTTGACGCCGATCGGTGCTGGGGCATCGCTAGCGCAGGTTAGCGAGGATCGAGTTGAGGTTGCTCCAAGTTTGGGGTTGGGCATGGAGCTCGGCTTGGTAGTGGTGAGTCGCCGGGTGGGAAGGTATCTCCGACGGCGGCGTCGGGAGGGGGAAATGGTGGGTCAGTTCGATTTCGTCGCCAGATATGGGATGGCCGCGGTAGGTGGTTAGTTCTAGTTGGTAACAGCGGCGCTGTCAGGAGATTCGCCGGAGTTGGGGCTCAATTGGAGGGTGTGAAATGGGTTTAATGGAGGTGATGTGTTAATGGTGGAGGAGAGAGAGTGAAAAGGTTGTAGGGAAGAAGATGATCTGGTGATGATTGGGTGTGGGTGAGTGTATGAGAAAGGGTGTGGGTGAGGGGGTGTAGGATATGAGTGTGTGTATAATTGGGTGTGAGGGGTTTTGTGTGTGTTTAACTTATGACCCCTAAAAAATGTCTAACTAAAACAAATAAAATTAAAAATTAAATCCTAAAAATAAAAATAAAAATAAAAACTTTAATAAAATCAAAACTCAAGTCCTAAAAAAATAAACTAATAAAAGTAAAAAAAATAAATTCCTCAAACTTAAAAATTGAAACTAAAGACCTACAAAAATATAAATCCAAATAAAACTAAAAAATAAATGAATTCCTAAAAAAAACAAATCCTAATAAAATAAAATAAAATAAAAACTAAAAACTAAAAATCAAAATAAAACATCATTAAATAAAAAGAAATAAAAAGTAAATCCTAAAAATAAAAACGATTCAAACTAAAAATTAAAAATATAAAAAAATACGAAAGCGAACAAATCAAACACACGGCTTGGGACAAAGTTTAGGCTAGGTTAGGGTAGGCTAGGGTTACGAGATAAGGGTAATTAGCTCCACGATCTGCACAATTGGCGTGAAATACGCGTTTGAACATCGCAACGTGCATTCGACCTACAAAATACATAATAAAGCGCATAAGACCCAAATTATCGAGAATTAACAACTAAAGTACGTCTATTCGGGGTATAAAATCTACACTTTTGGGTTCTTATCACACCCCCCCCCCCAAACATAACATTGCTAGTCCTCGAGTAAAAATATAGAGGGAAAGAAAAAGATAAGTAACCAAAAGTGTACCAATTTCGCAGGCACTAGCGATTGCACTTAGCATGTGCAACAGCCTTTAAACCTATAGGTTGCCATACAAGATGAGTTGTGTCTCGTGAGGGTTTGCAGGAAATATACCCACAAAATTCATTATTATCAACGGCAGTCTATCTCTTATTAGACGTAGAATAATCGCACAATCCATCACGAGATAAATGATTTCAGAAATACAAGCTAGAATTGCATAAAAAGTTTAGCTAAGTAAATACACAAGGCACATCCTTCATAGAACTCAACGTGTGTAGTGTGAATCAGTCAAAACGGGTCGACTATCACAAGAGTAATTCCTATATTTCCTTGTTGGAATCAGCGTTTCAACTTCAAATCTCACTGGATATAAATCTCTCAAACGAACTCTCGAGATTTCGGTTAGTGTATCGCTCTTGTGTGTGAGGAGGTGAGTAAATGTAAGCAAGTTCAAACGTCTCACACACACTTAAGAAAGAACGAACAAACTAGAAAGAAAAATGATCTCATGAAAGAATGCTAATCACTGCAGTGAGAACGTCGAGTTATTCACCAAGTTGACTTTCATTTGCCTGAACACCGATGGAAAATATGGATGATTATGGGTGAGGCGGAAATGAAATGAGAGGGATGGGATATGAGGTTGGATAAGATGGATGTGTGAAATGATGGATGTAAAATGGATGGGAAATGGATAGATATACGATAGGAAATGGATGGATATGAGATGTGAGAGAGTGTATAGCACTTTAGGCACAAATGTCTTTATTTTACAACTAACTACTAACTACTAACAACTCTTTTTTTTTCTTTTCTCTCTTTTTTTTTCAATTTTTCTTTTCTTTTTCTCAAATTTTTTATATTTTTGCTATTTTTATGTTTTACTCTTTTTTTCTTTTTGTTTTTTTTCACTTTTCAAGCCAACAATGAAGACATTTACATTTGAAATCACACTCTTTTATTTTGAAAAAGAAAGATGATATGAAGATGACATGGAGATGATAGGTGATGGTGTGGGGAAATATGAAAAAGCATGGGAATGTAATGGGTGAGTGAATGGAAGTATGATATGGAAAAGTGGTAAGCATATGGATGAAAATCTAGTATTCGAGACAAATTTCACGACACGTGTTTCTTACAACTCGAAATAGATGTCATTCTCAGTGATCAAGACAAATTTTGATGAAGGATAATGAGATCATACAACAATTAAAGTACGGACCCAAGAGAAGTTGAATCAACTTGTGACTCGGAGATTGCGTAAAACACTCTAAAAGAGTGAAGGGCACAAATCTCACAAGCTAAAGTCTCCACTAGTGATCCTTTAGGTTTTCTTGAGAATTATAGTACTCTTCAACTCTAAAGCGTAATGACGTGATAAGTGCGCAAATTTTGTTGAGTCTAGAAATTCATGGCGCAACATGCCTTGTTATGTATTACATAAGCTATTTATAAAAAAGTATTCTCTAGCTTGATTCCTAGATTTAAAAAGATGGATGATTGAAAATTCACATCAATGAATGAGATGAAAGAAATAGCACAAAAATTTTAAATATCAGGTTTAAAACTCAAAATTTTTAAAAAGAGGTACGATTTTGATAAAATTACCCACCCCCAAACAAAAAGGAACATCGTCCTCGATGTTAAATAAAATGATTTTTAAAATGAGAGCATAAGGTAGGAAAGATAGTACCAGAATCAAGCGCTAATGAAATGGACATGTGGGGCGAAGAATAAACCTAAATAAGAAGTGAGAGAAAAAAATGTGCACAAGTCCATAGCATGGTAAAGCATTGGGTGATGCGAAACACCACCCCCAAGCAGGATGAGACTAGTACAAGAAATCACGGGCTGCCTCCCGGTAGCGCTAAGTTTAATGTCTTCAGCCAAACCGAACCATTATCACCCTAAAGATAAGATATATGAAAGCGCGAGGCAAAAGAAAATGGGTGATGAGAATAACCCCCAAACAAGACTGAAGCGTCAGTCTTGCTGGATAAAGGCTAAAGGGGTCAATGCACTTGTATGGCAAAGTGCATCACACGATGCAAATCATCGGTGGACCATAGGTGGGTGGGTATTAGGGAAATGGTAAGAAAGGAAAGGGTAAGGGTGAAGATGTATCGGTCACGGGCTTTGTTGAGATTAAAGGTGAGGAAAAATAGGGCCCTATAAGCATGGTGCTCAAGCTGGTGGGGGAGGAAAAATGGCTTGGTAAGTGGAATGGAATGGGCCTCAGAAAAATCACATGACCGTTCTATGAATGGATGATGATAATGGTCACACCGTGAGACGCCAGGGAGCTATCGAGAAGAAAAATCAACACCACAAGGAAGTGGTGTGCAATGAGGAACAAGCTCGGTGTCACGGTAGTAGAGAGTAGCACCAAAAATACTCTCATGGATGGTGGAGGATGGTTTCAGGTTAGGATAAAAAAAGTGGATGGAAGCATGAAATCTGTAAAATAAAGATCCAAACTAGGTGGCGGGGTAGAAGGGATAATGGGTGGGTCGGGTGGGATAAATGGTGGAGGAAGATGATCCAACTCAAGAGTGGGAGACACACACTCCTCATGAGGCACATAGTGATCCTCAAGGGCACTCGCAGGAGGAAGTGTGGTATCTAAAGCAGGAGTGGTAAAATTCTCCAAAAGAATATCACCGATGAATGGGGTAGGTGGGTAAGACGAGAAACCAAGATCTAAGATAGAGGAATCACTAGAAATATCGATCTCAAAGGGATCCATGCATGATAGGACATCATCCATATCCGAATACGTAGGAACTATCACGGATTCTATCTCAAGAAAATGGTGAACACTCGTAGCTAGAGCTAACCTAGGAAAAAGTGGTTCATCGGGAACACACACGGTAGGATCAATGGGTGTAGACTCGAGCATGTTTTTGGATGTGGCGGGAAAGGGAATAGGAACCTCAAAGTGGGGTTCATGTGGATATGATTGGATTTGATCAGGCTCACTATGGATGGATAAATCAACACAAGTGTCAACTTGAGGCCCGGACCATGGAATTGTCTCAACTTTAAGATTTTCGGAGTGGTAGGGTTGGTCACACTGAAAATTCGTGTCACAAGAGGACACATCATCATCACACTCGGTTGCAACGATGGGTGGATCCATGGGAATGGCCGACTCTCTCGCACACTCAAATTCATTTAATCGTTGTTCAAGCCGTTGGAGGGCTTCATTTTGGATTTGAGTGGCTTGCTCTTGCTCGAGTATGAACTTTTGCAAAAGGATTTCGAGAGCGGATGTGGATGGTTGTGGGGAAGTGACGGGTGGTTGAGGTGGACATAGCTGGCTACAATCATGACTATGTGGATAATACCCAAATGAAGTGTGTGGAGTGGGGACAAGTTCATCATACACGAAAGGATCACTTTCGTGATGGACTAATGGTTAATACTCATGGGGTGTGTAGTGAGGGAGCTGATTGTGAACGGGTGCACAAGGTTGCCATGACGACTGTTGAAACGTGTGAGGATCCACAACATCGGGTTGGAATTCGTATTGCGTGGAAGCGTGATGAGGCCTCCACGAATAGCTCGGGTACTCACACAACTCGGGATTAGGTATATCGGTATAATAGACCGAGGTGGGTTCCGAAATAGTGTCATATGGATACACATGTTCCATGGTGGGTTCGTAGGGATATGACAAGTACTAACACTCATGGGACAAGTGATTGGCATAGAAACAATGGGTTCACAACAAAGGATGAGACACACCGACACTTGACACTGAGGGTGAAGAAATAGTAGGTGAATGCATAAATGGGTCAAGAGTACCAACGGTACTCGTGAGAGAGCGGTGATAACTAAGAATATCATAAAGAGATGGCCCAGGATCACTCTCACATGTGTCGCGTGACAATGAAAAATGATCAAAGTAGTCCTGTAAGGGACGTTCGTCGGCCATGTGGAGAGAAATATATTTTTTTGAGTTTTTTAAAATTTTTCAAAAGGAAAAAAAATAGTTTTGGATTTTCTAAAAATAATGGAAGAAAATATTTTTGGAGTTTTGTGAAAAATAAAGGAAGAAAATATTTTTGGATTTTTCTAAAATGAAAGAAAGAAAATATTTTTGGATTTTTTTTATAAAAATGAAAGAATTTTTTGGATTTTTGGAAGAAAAGGTGGGGAAAAATATTTTTGGATTTATCAATACTTTTAAACATAAACTCTTTAAAATAATATATGACATATTTGGCATCCCATTTCAACAAATATAACACACAATTTTCCATTGAACTAAAATTAGAGTCCATAAAAATATAAAATAGACAATTTCAACATTATGCCCACCAAACTAAATATCTCTACGAAATTTCACTTGTCTCAATAAAATAAGTACATAAAAACCCATATATACTTAACATAAAATAATGTAAGCAAAGTAAACTCGCAATCTTGAAGCATATGACCTCCATCAAAACGTGTCTTGCCTTATCCACAAAAGATTTCGACCTACAATAAAATTTATTTAGTTCCAGTTAACGTAAACAAATAAGTAATTTTTTTATAGTTCCTATTGATGATAATCTTTAAAAACCTTATCAAATTTGTATATCTTCATTTTACTTAATTTTAAACACTTAATATTTTTTAAAAAATTCGACACAGTCTCCTTTGTTTATTCATGAAAACCAACTTGTTTAAACAAAAAAATTAACTAAAAAACAGCAACAATTTCAAATAGAGAAAGTGCATCAAAATTAAGGTTGTTGTTCACGGTTTAAGGTTACTGTTCAAGCTTTAAATGGACCAAAATGACGCCCTAGATACAAATGTTTTTTACTTACATCGATATGTTGCCTTGTCGACAGCTTCATGTTCTTTCTTGAGCATTTACTTAGCTATATTGAACTAAAGTTGCATCTCTTGCAAAGCAGATTGTAGTTTTGCATTTTCTTGTATTTTCACTTCCTCAACATCAACCTACAAACAGAGAATGAAGGTGCAATCCACATTACAACTTAGATCATTTTATGCAGACTAGATTTAAAAGCAAAGTATAAGTCTAGAAGAGCAACTAATTTGATAAGCATCATTAATCTCATAATATAAGCATTATTTACAAGACACCGACTACGAAAATGCAATTAACGAAAATGAATTTCAATACTTTTATCAATTATACTACTTTAGAGGACGGACACACACACACACACACACATATATATATAACATTATAAAAGGTTAGTGCTGGATTTCTAAATAGCACTCCCCTGCTGAATCTGAACTCGCACACACACACACACACATACATATATATATATATATATATATATATATATATATAACATTATAAAAGGTTAGTGCTGGATTTCTAAATAGCACTCCCCTGCTGAATTTGAACTATATAGAAGATAGTGCTAGAGGCCCAGATGTCACTGTAGGAATTCTACCTAAGCTGGAAAAAGTGGCTCTTCTTCAGTAGAAGCAACCGCCACAAGCATGAAATGTAGTCATTTGACAATGAATCAATTTTTTCAAATGAATGCAAAGTTACTAATGGATATCTTTAAAAATGTAATGCAACTAGCTACAGAAAGCTGCAAGGCTGTGGTAAATTATATTCGGGAAGTATTACTAGAAAGTACTAAGCAACTAGAGTATGACCATAAATTAAAAATTGATTAAATTTAAATAATACCAACAAATTTGTAAAATGTCAAATATTTCTATAAGAAGAATTCAATATAACATAAAATTTATTCAAAGAACGCCCTATTTGTGTCCTTTTTCGGTTATGCGTGTTCATTATTCGTGTTCATGGGTTGTGTCAATTTCATGTCACTGGACTTTTGGCACGTGATTACACTGCCAAACTCTTTATTTCTTTTATGAATGATTATATATTATTATAAATATGTTTATGAACCCTTAAGAATCATATATGAATTGTTATGGGACTGGTATAGCAGTTATACTATATATGTGTATAGTACATCATGAGGTTTGGTGGATTAAATAATATTATTTCATAATTTCTTCATGTTTATAAATGGGTGACATATATTTTATTTGTTCAATGTAATTTTTTACTATTTTGTACTTTCTCCCTTATGTAAAATATTTCAGTTTTGTTTTAAAATATAGTTTTTTCTTGCAGTCATTACATAAGAACCTAATTTACATTTGTGTATGTTTAGAGTATTTGAGCATTAATTGATATGCAAGTAATTGAGTACTAGCGCATCTAGTAGTTAAGATAGTAACAGGTCTCAAAGTTCAATTTTTATAATGTTTAGCTAGTTTGGAATGTTGAGGTCTGATCTTTAAGTGGACTATTATTATTAGCGTCATATGCACTGGAAAATTCACTGCTCCTTTGAGCAAACTAGCTTGTTTGTAATGTTGAGTTCTGATATCTATAATACTTGTATTGTTCTAAAAACAATTATTTTTTATGTCTAAGTGATGATTATAAATTCAATGTGTGAACTACTTGGGTACAATATTAGATCAGAAATGAATGGATTACCTACACTAAGTTAAATGCTATTATTAGCCTCTTGTAATCTGGAAAATTCACTGCTCTTTTTGAGCAAGAAAATGATTTTAATCTATTAAATTTTACATATGAGATGATGTTATAGTACAATACTCTGTTACAGTACTAAGCACATATAGTACGGTACCTTATTACATACAAAATTGTTGCCATTAGACTTGATGCTCTTCCTGAAAACTTTTGTATAAGCATGTCTTTATCAGGACCATATAATTCTTCACATTTTGCGATAGAAAGATCTTCGTCTCCTTCATCAAGTAATGAACTCTGAGGAGGGCACTCATTCGTCTTTCTATCAGTAGTTGAGCTTACAATGCTTGGATTATTCTCCTTCATCAAGTAATGGAACTTGACATGTTAAGAATAATATAGTTAGTGTTTTATATCAAACAAACAAACAATTAATAATGAATGAAATAACATGTTTAAAATGCCAATTTATATTTTTTTATGTTCATAATGTAATTTCTGACATTAACATCCTAATGATAAACACCATCTTGGATATCTTCTAAAAAATCGAGAAAAGACATTAGTTGTTTGATGATATGTTCTCTTACATTATCATATAATGATAAACACCAGCTTTGATTCCAACTTTGGAATCAAAGGCATCCTTATATTCTAATGAGCATGTCTACACCAAGAATGCGTAGACTATATATTACATATCGTACAACCATTACGACTTCAAAATTTTCCTTACATTATCACTTATCCTTATATTCTAATTCTTTTGGGATGGGTAAGAATTGAATTGCATTGAACATCACACCAAACAGATGATCACTTTTTCTAATTTTTTTCCGAATTTGGAATCAAAGGCATCCTTAGATTCTATTGAGCATGTCTACGCCAAGACTGCATAGACTATATATTACGTAGCGTATAACTTTTAAGAGTTAAAAATTTGTTCAAAATGTGGGAAAAAGCTACCTCTAATATGTCTGAAACATAACAAAAACTAATTCAATTCATGAAGAATAGATAAGCATACTAAGGAATAATACTCTAAACTTAACATTAACTTCTTTTGTAACTTTGAGGGTCATTTAAAAGCTAGTTTTGGTAGAAGGAGCCAACTAAATTATACACAATATTTGAATTTAGTAATATCACAAATTAATTTTATTTAGCATATTTTCCCAATATTGATTCTCATGTTGAACTTTCTATTTTGCATAAATGATAGGTCTGTTTCCATGTTAAAAATACAATGAAGCATTCTAGTTAGTCTCTACCCATTTAGGGGAAAATTGGTATTTTTATTTTTGTGTAGTGTGTTGCAATATGCTGGATATGACATACTATGTCACTATGTTATACATATCCAGTTAGCATGTTATTTGGTTTATTTCACAATTTGAGAAACATTTTTTCTCCCTTTACTTCTATCCTACAGATTCTATGAGGCCTGACATCACAAGGTTCAATTTCTAGCACAAAATCTCACTTCCACCTCATCACACCGTCAAAGTAAAATAAGAGGCAAACTTAGTGCTTGTTAACTTCAAATTATCTCATAATTGTGCCTTTTTGAGGCATCCAACTAAAATTCAAAATCCCCAAGCTAACTTTATCCCTATATATTAATTCTCATAATATCCATTTCATCCTAAGAATCTTCTCATCCTTCATCTCGTCTAGTAAAGAATCATCTTGATTTAAAGACAAGATCAAATGAGAGCGATTAATCATATACGAAAAATCCAATTCCATAAAATGCTATTCAAATCCCACTTGGCTTAGAAGCATATTTAGCTCAGAGTTCACAAATTTAAATTTTAACTGGTTCTCATAAAGTAGATTCAGACATGTTTAGGAGGAACAAGCATCGGGAAAGAGAAAACAACCTTGCACTTATAAAGTAGATTCTTCTTGTATTAAATACTTGTTCAAAACTTGCAGACAACATTTTTTATAGTGTAAGTAATGAAAGAAACTCATGTTTTATCTATCTATCTATCTATCTATCTATCTATCTATCTATCTATCTATCTATCTATCTATCTATCTATCTCTCTATCTATCTATATATCTATCTATCTATATTTAATATTCATACTATATATGAAAGAACAAGGTAATGAGTGACTGTGATTTACAGTTCTAAGTGTTTTACAATTTTAATGAATGGACAAAAATTGAACTCCTCGTCAACTATTTGCTCTTAGGCTATTTAAAATTTCTAGGCATTTTCTAAAAAGCATGTGAAACATATGAAAAACAACATTATTTGACATTGTTTAAACGTTTAATGATCAGATGTTAAGATATTATTCAATGTCTAATTTTGACTCTTGGCTAACAGATCATCTAGATAGGACCCTTAACAGTTGGGTATAATGTCAGCGAACATATTGATATATTATTACCATCTATTTTTTGCAGTATAGCAATATTATTCGATTAACTATTTTCACATATAAAACCCAACAAACCTCGACTAAATGACATTATGGTGAAAAACAATCCATTTGCGATAAGTGATAAATCTAGTGGAAAAGTTTGCAAAATAAATAGTATGCATTCATAATTAGGAGGAAACATTATTCTTCCACAATTTATAGGAGGTGTGTGTAACTGGGAAATTCACAAACTTTGGAGGCATTTGTAACTTCATTTTACTCTAATAAACAAAAGGCAAAGGTCAAGGTAGTAGTAAATTTCAATGATTACGCTAGGACCAAATTTATTTTCCTATGGAGGAAGGGGGTATAAATTTCAGATTAATGGATGATATTATTATAGCTTGAAACATATGGATTTATTGGAATCTCAAAGCTTAAAAAGGGCTTTTGAGTTCATTTATGAAGCATAAGTACAAGGACAAATTAATAAGTGGCACATATGGATCCAACATAATTAAGAGTTTTAGAGAAGTTACTGATGTATCATGTGATCACATCATAAAGACTACTAACTCTCTTATTTGGTCCCCAACAGAAAAGGTACTTTCTCTTTTAAGTTAGCAATCGATATCAGTAGAAATAAGAGGTATGCTTTTTTAAGTAGGATATTATTATGGCACAAACACTGCCCTATCAAAGTTTTAATATTCATCTGGAAGATTATCCTAATGATATCCCTATTGACTCCGAGATTAAGAGAATAGCCATCAGATTAGCCTATACATGCAATTGTTGTTTCACATAAGAAGAATCCATTAATCACACTTTCCTTCATAGTTCTTGTGCTAGATCTGTTTGGGACTTCTTTGGGAATCTACTAGGGGTTAGATCTCATCTGAATATTAAATCATGTGTGGGAATATGATATTGTTGGGATGTTCATACTCCTAATCTAGACGACTTAAAATTTCTTCACCAATTAATTTCCATTACATTCCTAAGGGAAATTTGAAACTCTAAAACTAATTTCTTATTTGAAAGGAAACAAATGAAGAAGGCTCCAATCATTGTTTAAGTGATTTCTATGATATGCGACAAAGCACCAAATGTTTTCAAAAATTTAGGCTCTAAAGAAAATTTGTTCCTGATTAACATGTTTCATCCGAAATCATTCCTAAAGAGAAAATATTTAGAATAATTTATTGGATCTAATAAGATGTGGAGAATTTCAAATTGAATATTGATGGAGCTTCAACCGGTCTCTTTAACCAAAAGAGACTTTCAGTTTTAAGGCAACTCAGCAGTAACACATAAAAAATGAAAGAAGGAAAAATGTTTCCTCCACCAAAATAACCAACCTAAGATCAGATTTAGGGACTAACTTTTCCAAGACAGAGTCAGTGAGGTTCAAGTATTTGAAATCTATGAGCTTTAGTATCTACTGGATGAAACTCTAGAGAATGCAAGCATAAATTCTACAATAAAGTGGAAAATTTACGAGATTTAACATGTACTCAACAAAACTTTAGAAATTGTGAGTTTTAGTCCAGTGCACTAAAGGGTCATAAAATAAAGTTTAAAGAACATTCATTAGAGATCCTCTGTGTTCCATTACACTAGAGGGTCATAATGTTATGCACTCGATATTTATTAAGGATTTTGATCACCGTATAATGAAACACGATTTGCTAGCAATAGAGAACCAAGTTCCTTTTTGTCCATGCATTATCTCGGCGTGTATTACTCTACAACTGAACTTAACAGCGTGGGCATCAAATTCGAAGCGAGAGATGGCCCGAAATCTATACTTGTGAAATTTCAAACTTCTTGTTTATTGTCTTCTTGTTTCATGAATCTTTATCAAATCACGACTTCTTTGATTGTATATCCTTACCAAATTTTATCTTCAAGGTTGCGAGATCCGAGAGACTACTCCAACATTACCTATGGCCGTGGCAGATGAGATGAATCCAACATTATTTGTGGAAGAGGAGACGAATCTAATATCATGTAGTCATTGTTTGGTGTTAGGGTTGTTTAATCTTCTATGTCATTTATTAAAGTTTATTTTTATTTATTTAATTGGTTATGTCAAATTTGTGGTACACATTATTTAGAATTACCATCGCTGTCTTGATGGCTTCACCAAAACATTATTGAGAAACCTGATTCCTTATAGGCAATGTTCCCCTTATGTATCATATTTCATCACATTATATGCTATGCTCATGGACACAATCATTGATTCTAGAGAAGATGTTGATTTTTTTGCAAAGGATATAGTGTGGGTTATTGTCTTCTACATTACCTCTAAATATCTCATTTTTAGAGTATCAACACGTTTTCTCCGTGAAAACACCTTCGCAGAGTATCAACACGTTTCCCCATGAAAACACCTTAAAAGGACAATAAACTTGCAATTTTGGTTAGTCAGCCAAATGTTAGTGAATCAAATTTGCCCACTCGCACTAAAGAACATTGAATACGAACTTATATTAGATACTAGTGGTAACCTGTGCGATGAGCGGGAAAGTTTGATTGGAAAAGTTACTATTTTTTAATCGAATATGGTCATTCAAATAACACTTCCCATAAAGTGCAGAACTAACAAAATTTGTGGAAAAAATTAAGTAAGTTTAGTTAAATACCAGCTGAAAGTAGACCAAAAAGATATTTAAGTTTCATATATACTGAATAAGATTTGTTCATATTGATCATCAATATTCACTATTTGTCTTGAATTAAAAATATGACATGAGTCGCCACATAATTATCAGTAATAATTTCACCTTTTGAAATTCTAGTATGTTTTAATCTCCCAAGAAATTTCCCATTACAAACATTAGACTTCAAAAAATAACAAACTTCATTAAACATACTTATTTGTATATTTTCCTCTCAACTGTGAAAGTTGGTGCTTATTGGTCACGAGGACAACATTTATTCATATTTGACCTTCTGATTGGTCTAGGATTCCCATTAAAAATCAATCCAAGAGCATCAAAATCTTATAAATGATCCACGTGATCAATGGATCAAAATAACCTTAAATTGTAACAAATTCCTAAAAATCGTAACCATCATTAGATCTAATCTAATCTAGATCGGATTCCACAAAAAGATTACCCATCTGACACAACCATCCACGAATGAAAAATGATTTGAGGATCTAAGATTAATCCAAAAATGATGAGGTACCATACTTTGGAACCTGTTACCGTGTCCGCACCTCTTTTTAGGTCACTCGATCACTTCACTTAGGTTACTTTTGTATGTCTTGGGATATTCGTGACTCATTTCGTGCGACTCAGATAATGAAATATAACGTTTATCATTTTATATTATTTAAAGACCATGACATTACTTTTTGTGTTTACTAATTTTTTGTTTAAATTAGAATTTTAACTAATGCTTGTCTTTTTATTTATTGCTTTCAGGTACCACCTCATATGCTCGAGTAAGTGTCCTAACACTATATGATTTAAATGTTAATATCTAACATTTGATATGGTGTTGGATAACATTGACGATTTTTTCAAAGGTGATTCATATTTGAAATAATTGGGTCCATCACATATATCACAAAATGAAATCATAATCGAATAGTAAATCAAATTAATGGCATAAACTACTTGCAAATGACATGAATTAACTGGAGGAAATAAACATATCAATAATTTTAACTAAAATTCACACAAATAAGTATACAAATATTATCATATATTAATTTTAAAACTATACTACAACAACCAATTGAGAATCTGGGTTTTCAATTGGCTCACCCTCAACCTCCTATCACCACTACAAATCAATCCAATATAAAAAATGATATTAATCAATAACCAAGAACTAAAATATCCTTTTATTCGTATTAATTCGGTGTTACTATAACTTGAATCCCCAGAATTAGATCAACTAACTCGATAACATCATTTATTAATTTGTCTTCCTACTAAAAACACAAATAAATATTGACAATATAAAGAGAATAAGCAAATTTCCAAACATCAGTTGAAATAAACTTATAATATCAAACATAAGTCTTCAGTCCACAACATGCCAAATCCTCAACAAAAATAAATAAAAATTGCACCCAACACGGGTCTACAACAAACTTAGCGTAACCAGCAAACTCAGCTTCTCTCTAATGCTATTAACCAACTTACATCGGCTTCCATTTAGTGCTATTTTCTTACTAATAAGAAAAAATCATAGGATGCAATACGAATTACCTCAGCTTAACCAATGACATGGGAGATAACGAGGTCTGGTACTAGGGCTAGAGCTAGAAGGGATGGGTACGATGAAGAAGAAGGAGAAGAACGGTGCGTGACACCCCGCCAAATAAAATACCGGGTGAACAGTCCTATACCAAATTAAATCAGGAATCCCAGTTAGTTCATTCTTAGCATCGCTATCGAAAATCTTTTTAAAACTTACTAACCACCTAGTATTCCAGAAAGCCGGTGCCAAATTTTATCTTTTTAATTAAACAACCAATAACATGCGGAAAGATAATATGAGTCATACACCACGACTGAATAAAATCAACAGAATAATTAATTAAACTACATGCCGAATAAACCATCGGCCACTAAAGTAAATAGTCTAATACAAATATCCAACACCTGAATAAATAAAACTGAAGACTGTACTGAACATTCTGGGTGACAAGCCCAAAGTAAAACTGAAACTGATAGATGATTCCTACTATAGTAAGGAATGAACGATGCGTCTAATCCAAACTCCTGCTAGCATCGACATGTGCTGCAGCTACGTGTCCCAAGAATAAAATATCAAGTCCGAAGTCTCTGTGGCTGGACACCTAAAAGGTTTTGAAAATAATTTTATAGCAAGGGTTAGAACCCAAAATATTTTGCAAGTGAATTAACTGCAGTAATTTAAAATGCATGAATGTGATTCATATTTAAGTTAGTGTCTAACTCTCTTGAGGACATACTCACCCCTCCACTATTGTGCACACCTAACGATTTCCTTAAACCCACCTAGTTGTACTATCCCATCCAACTAGTCCCGGTATAATCTCCCCTTGCCATTCTACTCTAAAGCGAGTATTATTATTCATGGGTTATAAGTTATCTCGCCAATTAACCTAACTAATTTCTTTTAAATAATATCATATAACGGTGACTCAAGTTATATAAAACAAATACATCACACACTTTATTATTCCTCGCATATAATATTTACTACCATTATATACATACCTTTACTACAACATCCACACATATATCATATGTATATCCATCCCTCCGAGTAAACCCTCTCCAGATGATTCCCTCTAAAGTGGTATCTCATTAGGAGTGCTCACATAACCTAGCTACCCAAGTTGGAATCGCTCACCAACCTGGCCCAAAATATAAACGTAGTAGTGGCGGTCTTATCCCAAGGGATATACTCGCCTTAGGCCTCAAGCTAGGGGATTCACCCACATCGCGCAACCTCCCTTGATAGCACTAGAGTATATAAATTAAGTAAATATCTAGTCCCTGATATTTAATAGCACACATAAAGTACACACATACATATAGACTATCACCACGCCGTATATATATATATATATATATATCCCGGATTTACTGTGTACTGAAACCCGTAACACTAGCCTGTATATTCCCGAGTCTATGGTCCGACTCAAATTAATTAATTCTCTCTCTAATTAATTTATTACCTTCCTGAGTTTACAGTCCGACTCTAATTTAATTAATTAACACATCAATTAATTTAATACTTGGTGTCGCTCAACTAATATACCCGGACTCTCTCACTTGGCCCGTACCATCGTTAATACCCAATTCTATATTCCACCGCATAATTAATTAATTACAACTCAATTCTTTAAATAATGTAGTTCCACCCAACTACAATAACCGAATATTTTCCCTCGATCCAAAATCAATACTTACAAATTATTTCCCAAAATTTATTCATCTCGTGACATACAATTATCACCCTCCTAAACAAAATTATACCCCCTTATAATTGCTAAGGAATATGTGCTACATATGCATTTATCGCTAACTAAAAAGTGGCGGGAAAATATTAAATTAATTTCCCTTTTATACATAAAACTGGCGAACGTGCCAAAATTCTGGGACCATCGATCGATCGATCCAAGCCATCGATCGATTGATCGAACATGTCTGTTTCTTCTCCAACCTTATGATCAGCCTTTGATGAGCCCTCAAGCTTTTAGTTTCTTCCCGAACCCTTACCCAATCATAATCAACATTTCACTTACATAGAGGTATGTTCAAATATTCCTAGATGACCGAAATTATTCATCAATTCATCAAAATCCCAAACTTTTCCCGAATTGGGTTTCACCCGGGTTTATTCTACGGAGATATAAATTCATCATACTGATTCGAAACATGTTACCAATACTCACTAATTGGAATCCTACAATTGATTCTAGCAGTCCCCTATCCATGTTTACCAATAATTTAGTCTCAAACCTACATATACTACGCAAATCCGAAAATCCCCCTTTTTGTTATTTAACCCATAACCAAAATAAAATTTTGATACACATACTATGATATGAATTGATCATCATAATTTAGAAATGAAAACAGTTAACCACTTGCCAGGAATTGTTCGTAGAGTCTGATTGGTTGGTGTAGTTAATGGTTTGATGACGAACACTCAATTAGTCCCTTAATTTGACTCCAAAAGATCCCCAATTTGTTCTTGATTTGCTTCCTCTATTTCTCTCTCAAATCCTAGGTTTAGAATTGTGTTAACTTCCATTCAACACTCCCTCAATTAGGTTTAAAATCCCTAATACCGTTTTTGGCCACATGGGCCTAATTCAAATGGCCTAACCCCCCCCCCCCCCCCGTGTGGGCTCGGCTATGCCCAAAAATGCCCCGAGACCCGAACACTACCCCCGAGTATTCTTTTCTGACTATCTCGACCAATCCGGACACAATCTCCCACTCAGAATTGTCATCCGAAATACTTTATAACATTCTCAAATTTTGACCTCAAAATTCGACACACGAAATTTCGAACAATTAAACTTAAAGTCGCCAAATATAAATAATTTCTTCCCACTCAAATAAATTCTCCAAATCATAAATTTAAGTTTCTCCAATTTAAATATTTTTATATTTCTCAAAAAGTAATTAAATACTAAATCCTCAAAATTACGGGGTGTTATATACTCCCTCCTTACAAAGGAATTTCGTCGTCGAAATTAAGATAAGCCTAATACTCCAAGTCTCAAATATCACTCCCTAGTCCTGTGCCTCTAAGCTCGCTACACATATCTCTCCATCTTCTAACTATGAGTTACACAAATATTTATTTTAATTAACTAGGGCGCCCATACACCCTATACCCGTGCTTAACCGCATAAAAGTTACCCTAATTAATCAGGGTGCCCATACACCCTGTCCCCGTGCTTAACCTCACGAAATTTACCTGGCTATGCTAGCCGTAAGTCGTAATATAACTTACAACCCGTAGTCATATCATATATGTGAATAATATCCGGGGTACCCAACCCATGTATTAACGATTAAAAATCTCCCCACTTCCAACGTTGCGCTAAGTTTCATGCGTTGGACATTTCGCAAAGTGAAATCCAAATAAGGAACCCCTCGATACACTACTACCTAACATTGTCGGTCATTGAGATCTGTTAGACGCTCAGTCCATAGCACATACCCCCAAATACTTGTCTCTTAACACAAAAGCGTACATGCCTACTCTTATGCTACAAAAGACAATCATAAAATACCGTGCCCTTTCTATCACTAGTTCTTGCACAAAATAAATCCTGAGCTATCTCTCCCCACTCGAAAATAAATCTAACCACCCTGATTCACTTCAGTAGACACCACTATTTATCGGGATAAAATATGAGAATACAAGACCTCACTTTGTGTCTATTGAACCACACAATACAACATATACATACACACATATATATAGGTTAGACTCCCTCTCAGGTGATACCTAGTAAAAATCATTCATACCTTAGCGTCGTGAACACCAAAACTTACCCTCACTATCCACAATACTTCAAATCCATCGCTCTCCAGCCGGTATTTGGGAAAATCATCTACCCTACTCCCATAATTCTCGAAGTAGTAGTAACTCCTTGCATAATACCAATTCTCTCTCTGTGCACACCCCCACTCTCTCGTGGTTAACACCAAAGAAATCCACTACCCCACAGAAATATATATATGTAATATGGCTGCTATAGCCAGTGCACCCACTAAATTTGACTTACCCGCGAACTCTAGTGAAAATAATTCTTATATTGTGACACCGTCACTGTCACTCAAAACATACCCCATGCCCATAGGATAAAAAGATAATTACCTCCATATTCTAGCTGCAATCGCTGATCCTCGAGTTCCTGATCGGCTTCCCCCTGCCCGAATGCACCCATGAGTTATTGTAGTGGCTATACATCCAATACCTCATCCTGTAGTTGACCCCTGCCTCACTTAAGACAATCTCTCTTCACATATCCCGCTTCCCCACAAACGAAACACCTCCTAATAAATTCACCCTGCCACTGATCCCTTCCTTGCTGGCCCTATCGGAAGTCCTGGCCATCTTGTCGATAGCCTCCAGACCTAAATCACTTAGCCTGATTCCCCTGTCGAAAATCCTGCCCCTGATGTCCCCCTATCTGCTGCTGGGATACCCCACTAGTACGGTTCCCTCCTGCTTTATCTGACTGACTGGGATCCACTCCCCTCCTACTTCCTTTCATGTGGAAGCGATATTCTTGGAAGTGAAGGAGTGATGCATTAACGATGTCCGTATAAGCTACTAAAGCGGGATTACCAATCAAATGTTTCCTGATCCTTCAGACTAACCCATCCATGAACCTCGACTTCTTTCTTTCTTCATTTCTTACCTCATCCGGTATAAAATTTGCCAAACGAGTGAATTCTTCCTATTAATTGGCCACTGAACGCCTCCCCTGAGTGACCTCACTGAATTTTCTCCTCATTTGGGCCTCAACTGCTAGCGAGAAATGATGGCGGCCGAACCAAACCCAAAACTCTACAATAGTTAATGTATCCTTTTCCTCAACTATGGTGATCGACTTCCACCACTGTAGTGCTTCTCCCACTAACCTAAAAGTGGCTAGCATTTGATTTTTCACCTCATTGTAATCTACCATGAGTAGGTGATGCTGAATATATCCCTTCCACTCACACACTATCACCACATCTGAACCCCTTCAAAACTCTAGTGGATGGCCTTTTTGAAAGACCTCTCGTACTTGCTGCCATTTCGGCTTCCCCGGGTGGGCCTGAACATTCGGTACCACTAACGACTGTGGCTGACCTCGTGGAAAGTACTTTGCCATTGCGATCATCTTTGTTTCAACTTCCTGCACCACTAAGTTAGTTACCTGTGTAGATGAAATCATCTCTGGCAGTTGTTGCGGTAACTCTGTCTCCTGATGACCCTCCCCAGTCTCATCTCCCCCTGCTGCCCTAGCTTCTCTCTTTCTCTCCTGGCCGACATCTAAAATTGATAATTGAATCGTATGAGTTCACCATCAAATATAAAGAAATTGACAGAAGAACATAAATGCGCATACGAATAATAATACAACAATCATATGATAGGGCTCTACATCAAAGGACGCTAATCTGAATCGTGAAAAGCCGCACAGATCCTAAGGGCACTAGAACCTGATGCTCTGATACCATCTGTGACACCCCGCCTAATAAAATACCGGGTGATCAGTCCTATACCAAATTAAAATAGGAATCCCAGTTGGTTCATTCTTATCATCACTATCAAAAATCTTTTTAAAACTTACTAACTACCTAGTATTCCAGAAAGCCGGTGCCAAATTTTATATTTTTAATTAAACAACTAATAACATGCGGACAGATAATATGAGTCATACACCAAGACTAAATTAAATCAATAGAATAATTAATAAAACTACATATCGAATAAACCATTGGCCACAAAATTAAATAGTCCAATAAAAACATCCAACACCTGAATAAATAAATTTAAAGACTGTACTGAAAAGGCTGGGCAACAAGCCCGAAGTAAAACTGAAACTGATAGATGATTCCTACTCTAGGAAGGAATGAATGATGCGTATAATCCAAGCTCCTGTTAGCATCCACATGTGGCGCAGCTACGTGTCCCTGGAATAGAATATCAAGTCTGGCGTCCCAGTGGCTGGACACCTAAAAGGTTTTGAAAATAATTTTATAGTAAGGGTTAGAACCCAAAATATTTTGAAAATATTTAGCAAGTGAATTAACTGCAATAATTTAAAATCCATGAATGCGCTTCATATTTAAGTTAGTGTCTCACTCTCTTGAGGACATACTCACCCCTCCACTATTGTGCACACCTAACGATTTCCTTTACCCCACCTAGTTGTACTACCCCGTCCAACTAGTCCTGGTATAATCTCCCCTTGCCATTCTACTCTGAACCGAGTATTATTATTCATGGGTTATAAGTTATCTCACTAATTAACCTAATTAATTTCTTTTAAATAATATCATATAACTGTGACACAAGTTATATAACACAAATTCATCACACATTGTATTATTACCCGCATATAATATTTACTACTATTATATACATACCTTTACTACAACATCTACACATACATCATATGTATATCCATCCCTCCGAGCAAATCCTCTTCGGAAGATTCCCTCTAAAGTGCTATCTCACTAGGTGTGCTCACATAACCTAGTTACCCATGGTGGAATCGCTCACCAACTTGCCCCAAAATATAAACGTAGTGGTGGCGGTCATATTCCTTCCCTAAAAGTGAGATAAACCCCTCACCCATATATCGGACGCCATGACCTGGGGAGATACTCGCCCTACTCCTCAAGCTAGGGGATTCACCCACATCGCGCAACCTCCCTTTATAGAACTAGAGTATATAAATTAAGTAAATATTTAGTCCCTGATATTTAATAGCACACATAAAGTACACACATACATATATGCTATCACAACGCCGTATATATATATATATATAATATAAATCCCGGCTTTACCCTGTACTAAAACCTGTAACACTAGCCTTTATATTCCCGAGTCTATGGTCCGACTTAAATTAATTAATTTTCTCTCTAATTAATTTATTACCTTCTCGAGTCTACAGTCCGACTCTAATTTAATTAATTAACACATCAATTAATTTAATACTTGGTGTCGCTCAACCAATATACCCAGACTCGCTCACTTGGCCCGTACAATCGTTAATACCCAATTCTATATTTTGCCCCATAATTAATTAATTACACCTCAATTCCTTTAATAATGTAGTGCCACTCAACTACAATACCCGAATATTTTCCCTCGGTCCAAAATCAATACTTACGAATTATTTCCCAAAATTTACTCATCTCGTGACATATAATTATCACCCTCCTAAACACATTTATACCCCCTTATAATTGCTAAGGAATATGTGCTACATATGCATTTATCGCTAACTAAAAAGTGGGTGGGTGGGGGGGGGGGGGGGGGGGAAATATTAAATTAATTTCCCTTTTATATATAAAATTGGCGAACCTACCAGAATATTAGGACCATCGATCGATCGATCCAAGCCATCGATCGATCGATTGAACATGTCTGTTTCTTCTCCGACCTTCTGTTCAGCCATTGGTGAACCCTCAATATTTTAGTTTCTTCCCAAACCCTTACTCAATCATAACCAACATTTCATTTACATAGAGGTAAGTTCTAATCTTCCTAAAAGACCCAAATTATTCATCGATTCATCAAAATCCCAAAATTTTCCCGAATTGGGTTTCACCCTAGTTCATTCTACGAATATATAAATTCGTCATACTGATTCGAAACTTGTCACCAATACTCACTAATTAGAATCCTACAATTGATTACAGCAGTCCCCTATCCATATTCACCATTAATTTAGTCTCAAACCTACATATACTATGCAAATTCGGAAAACCCCTTTTTAGCTATTTAATCCATAACCAAAACAGATTTTTGATACACATACTATGATATGAATTGATTATCACAATTTAGAAATAAAAACAGTTAACCACTTGCCTGGAATTGTTCATAAAGTCTGATCTATTGGTGTAGTTAATGGTTTGATGATGAACACTTAATTAGACCCTTAAATTGACTCCAAAAGATCCCCAATTTGTTCTTGATTTGCTTCCTCTGTTTCTCTCTCAACCCCTAGGTTTAGAATTGTGTTAACAGTCATTCAACACTCCCTCAATTAGGTTTAAAATCCCTAATCCCGTTTTTGGCCACATGGGCCTAATTAAAATGGCCCAAATCCCCCTGTGTGGGCCCAACTATGCCCAAAAATGCCCCGAGACCCGATTACTACCCCGGGTAGTCTTTTTTGACTATCTCGATCCATTCGGACTCAACCGCGCACTCAGAATTGTCATCCGAAATACTTCATAAGATTCTCAAATTTTGACCTCAAAATGCGATACACGAAATTTCAAACAATTAAACTTAAAGTCACAAAATATAAATAATTTCTTCCCACCCAAATAAATTCTTGAAACCATAAATTTAAGTTTCTCCAATTTAAATCTCATAAATTTAAGTTTCTCCAATTCAAATATTTTTATATCTCCCAAAAAATAATTAAATACCAAATCCTCAAAATTACGGGGTGTTACACGGTGAGAGTTTTTTGGTGTCTTTTTATTTTCTTAGGATTATTTAGAAGAAGTGGTAGGATAAAATCTTAGAAGGGGGAAACAAAAATTTTTGTTGCCGTCTCATAAGGTATGAGACGATTACTAATTTGCTGTCTTTTTTGGTAATACTTTTAAATAAATGCGGTTTTAAAAAGAATAGTTTTTAAAACTCTTAATTTTTGTCGTTTCAAAATGTGAGTTTTAGAGATCCAAATTTTTGCCGTCTCAAAAGGCTGTCTTAAAAAGTACTTTTTTTGTAGTGCTCCTTTCGAACGGGTCCTTATGCATTTTGGATTGTTGGTTATGACGAGGGATCATTGAATGCCCATTGTGCCTTGATGAGCCAAACAGGTGCCTATAATCATGGTTAACTTAGTGCCTAAATTGTTATTGTTGCCTAGAAAACACGTAAAATTGGAGTTTTACAAACTTTTTTGGTTTAAATTTAAAATTTCAAATAATATTTAATTTAAAATAATTAACCAAGTTTTAGATTATAAATCGTTAATGATTAAAACAGATAATATCAAAAAAATACCATAAATTAGTTAAAGAAGTCAACTTAATACACTATAACACCTAATAAATATTTTATCATTTTTTTTAATATTAAATAATAGTTTAGGATAAATATCTACTTTAAAAATAATTATTTTAATCTTATCATAATTTTACCAAATTTTGAAATTAATATATTTGAAAGTTTTAAGTGCTAAAAATATAAAAGCAAGCAAGCACAACCAAATGAGTAAATAAAGTGCAAAAAGTAAATGACATCGAAATTTAACATGGTTCGACCAAATCCGGGCCTACGTCCACGCACTCCTTGTGCTTCACTCCGTGATCCACTTACGGGCTGGATCAAATCATTGCGTACAAACATTGGAAGCTAAATCCCAACTTCAAGTCCGTAGTCCACTTTCGAGTAGAAACCAATCACCGTTACAACCGAAGCTTCAACAAATCTTCAAAACGAATCTGGTTTTTTAGTACAAAGTTTGTATAATGAAACTCCTTAAAATTATAATGTAAATCTGAGAATCTTCTTGAATGAAACTTCACAATGATTCTGAGTTTAGCTCAAGTCTTCTCTTGAAATATTGTAGCAAAGTAATATTTTTTGTGCTCTTATTCACTTCTTCAAAAATGGCATAATAAAAGTTTGTTGTTATCTCAAAATGTGTAGAGTCGAGTACCAACTTGTGTTGCTCTCTACAATGTGTATGAGCAGAATATGAAAGCTTGATTTTATGTAGTCTCATAGTCTTTAATGCGGCACTTGAATGTTTAAATAGGAATCCCCAAAACTAGATGTTAGACACAATACTTTATAACATTAAATGTTTTTTATTTGCTGAGATGAAGTATGGCTGAAAAATAAAATAACTTCTTTAGATATCCCAAAATAATTTCTGCAAAATATGTTAGTCCAAGAGAGAGAGGAACAATGATCTGATGTACCGAATGAACCATTGTGTAAAAAATAATAATGACATAGTGTAGAAAAATAATATTTAGATTTTTAAAACAAGAAAGCCTAGATTAATAAAAATATAACATTGCTTGTTAACAGGTCAATATTTGAAGCCTGTCTAAAGAGTTATGACAAACTTATATATATATATATATAGCACTGGCAAAATTATGGGTTGGGCCTAATTTGGGCGGGTTAAATATGGGTTGGGCTAAATGTGGGTTGGGTCAAATATGGGTTGGGTTAAATGTGGATTGGGCCAAATATGGGCGGACCAAATATGGGTTGGACCAACCCATTATTTTTTTACTAAATTAAGTATTACAATTCGAGGTATATATAAAAAAAACTCATATTTTACTCATCACTTTTTAAAATGAGTATTATATTTGATTTGTATCTTTTAAAATTGGGCTCCATATTTGATTTATTGCTTTGAAATATGGACCCTATATTTAACTCATAGCTTTGAAATATGGGCCCCATATTTAACTCACAACTTATAAATATGGGCCCCATATTTAGATGCTTGGGCTATTATGGACTGTTTTATTATTTGGACCACATTTTACCACTACTAGTCAAAACACAAAACTGTTTTACCAATAAATGTGTAAGTATATATTAATAGTATATGAGACTGACTAAGACTAGTTTCTTAAATTAGTTTAAAAATTCTAACAGCTCCAATACTAACCTTGAATCATAACACCATTGACAATAAAGTTGTTCTTTAGCATAATAAAAGTACTAAAGTAAAGGCACTTATGTTAATATAATGATAATATATGTTCTTTAGGCCAGCACAAGGCGTAAAAGGTTTGAAGTAGCAGTAAGATAAAATCTCAAAAGATTATCCGACTTACATGCATGGCCCTAGGAGGAATGTGTAAAAAGAATATATATGAAATATAGAAAAAAAGTTTTATTAAAAAGTAAAAATACTTTTAATAATTAAAATTAAATGAACATTATGATAAATAATTATAAAGTTATAACTGTATTAAAATTTGTATAATTCATAATAATATACGAATAAAACAAGATTATATATATAATATAAATTAAGAAATATTTACTTAATCAATAAAAGTTTGTTTGTATTCATCAAAATTAATATATTACATTAAACTAAAATGTACATTAATTACAATTAAACTAATTTAATAATTAATTAGGGATAAATTACAGTTTTGTTTAACATTCTTCCCTATTTTGATGATGAAAATGATGATTCACAATGATCCATAAAATTAATAATTAAGCACAATAAGTGTGAATCATACATTTTTCTCCCCCTTTGACATTATCAAAAAGTTTTTTCATATAAATCAATTTTCAACGAGAAAATGTGAACCTTCCCCTATCAAAAGTAATTAGTGCATGTAATTCATCCATAAATCATAACTAAGATATATGAATATCATGAAATTTTTAATAGGCACATATTGCATCAAAAAAATTTCTCATATAATGTATTTGAATCTTTGGATACACATGAATAATAACGCATAAGTCACCAAAATGATAAAATCAATAATTTCAAATACATAATGGTGGATGTTTCACAACTCAGTGTTTTCAAATAATTTGAATTTAGCACACAACGTGAGTTAACATATAATGGCATATATGAAGCGATAAGAATTTGTCATTTTTTTCATGTTTAGCTGTTTTTAAGATACGAGCTTAAAATTTTTGGAATATCAATCATATGACGATATCCATAATAATGCATCATAATTCAAGATCAAGTATTTTTTCAAACAAATATTTTTCTTCCTTATGGGATACCAATGAATGGATATATTCATATAACAAATAAGATGCATCTTTTTCATGAGACAAAAAAATTCAACTTTTGCTTCTATAATATTATATCAACAAATCTCAATATACTTACAAATCATTTTTAATAATCATACGTTTTATATTTAAGCACAAATATCATTTTCTCCAAAAAAATATATTCTTCATGAAAGGATTTTTTTTTCAAACAATAGGGCTAATCATGTAGCATGCCATAAATTTAGCTCATAAAGATCAATATGTCTATATAATCAAAATCAATAAATGCATATCCCAATATCAATATGTAGCACATATAACAAGCAAATTTACAAATTAGCAAATATACACCTAGCATTTTCTTTTAAAAATAATATATGATAAAGTCAAGAATTAATTCAATATTATTTAAACTCAAATATATGTCTAAATGCAATATAAAAAAAATATGAATTTTCATCTTAAAATTTTATCATCAAAATCTAGATTATGTCTTACAACATAAAATCAACAAAGGATCATAAGACATGATGAGAGTGTGCTTTTGTTCAAACAAAGAAATTATTTAATTAAACTCATTTTTTCAATTAAATCTTAAAACATGCATCTAGGTGTGATTGAACACAATATTATCATGCAAGAATATTCAATCACAAACAAACACACAAATGAGGAAAAATCCCCCAAAGGGGCAAACCTTTTTTATTTTCACTATAATTTGTAAAGAACGATTTACACGAATTATATTGAAAACATGAATAACATACGAAATGCCCTCAGGTGTCGGTTCCGATGTCGTCGGCTAGAATCTCCCGCAAGAACTCATGATGGGTAGCAATGGAAAAGAGTCGGCTTCTCCACAAGTTACTCCAGATGAGTAAAAATGATCCTTTGAAGATTTTAAGATTCACACATATATTTAGGAATGGTTTTGTGAATCAAAAGCCATTAAACCTTAAAAACTTTAAGTCTATTTTCTGGGCTGTAAATTGTAGAAACGTGTTCGAAAAAGACTTGGAAAAACGTGCATAATGGGTACAAATATTTATACAAAAATCGAGGCGGCGCCGTTGCTCGAATGACATAGGCATGTCGCTCGAACGAGACCATGTGTCGCTCGAACGAGATCGCATGACATACTCATGTCATTTGAACGATAGAGCGATGTCGTTCGAACGAGCTCGACGACCAAAAAATTCCGCTTCTACACTTAGAAAAATTTCTTCGTTTGTGTTAAAAATAAATCAGACTTCAAAAAATATTTTTTAAAATATTCCCAAATATTTATGCAAATATTAACAACTCCAATAAACCATTTTACCAATAACGCGTCGTGGAGTAGTGGGAACAGTTGAGCAGCACATCACATATAGCATAATGTACGTGTGAAGATGGTGGATGCAGGAATTCAGATCAAGGCCGCCGTGGATGATCGTGTTGACATGTCAAATGTAGCGGTATCAAACATACATGCTGTGACCTAGGACAAATAAAAAATTCCTAGATTCTGCCCCGAACATTTATAAAATTATGTCTTTACAAATCTCCCCTTATGTCTATGCCGGTACATACATAAAAAATCCAAATTATGCAATCTCCATAAAGCAAATGACATATAAGATAATATCCCCATTAAACCATCAAACTGAGAATACTAACTGACATTTCGTCGACCAAACTTCAACATCTTCATATCTTCAGCTTTTCTCCTCAGGGTGTGCAATCCAATAATCATTAATTTTGTACCTACACACATAAGATAAAGCATATACCCGTGACACGCAACAGATTGAAATATAATGACGTGGAAAAATCAAAGATCAATTCAGATTAAGAAAATCATTGATAAATCAACCAAACAATTCTCCCCCTTTTTATGATGTCCCCAAATAGACAAATATGAGAAGCACAAATAAATGCAAATGGAGAATGTCACAAGGTAATAACCTTTTTATTTTATGAATTTTTCAAAAAATTTCACACAAAATATACAACAAAAAATCACACCATGAAAGAACACAAAAACAACCAAGTCGGTGATAGCGGAAATGTAGGGTTGTGAGCAAATTCGATAGAAAAATCAATGCATACAAACATATCAAATGTGCACGTTGAATCTCGGATACTCCTAACGAATGAACTCAACATCTTTCTTAGGTGTAAAAGGATGGAATTATAAGAATTTGACTCAATCAAATCAGCAAATCAAAGCTCAAAGTGATTTCCACACCAATAAACTCCAAAACTATTTAATGTTTTTTCAGGACTTTCAAGGAAGTGCAAAATCGTTTAAATTCTCCAACCAAACTCCCTCAGATTTATATTTTGTTTAGAGGTTATCTAAATTCTCAAACATTGGAGAATTGATAGTGAAACCTAATGGCCTATATTTGGCATGTATGCTTTTTATTGCCTTTTAGATTTTTACGGGCTCTTTTAACCTCCGTGGACCTCGGATAATAAAATTCCTCAATTTTTTAGGTATGATATAACGATGGCTTAGTATTCGCAAAGGACAAATGATAACCTTTGGCAACCCTTCCCCGTTGTAAAATACCACACAATCTCACCAAATGGTTTTTACTTGCATTCCAATTTGTCACGTTTTCTCGCATATGGTTCGTTGTATAGACAGAATTGAGATGGAAACACTCAAGCCACTATGTGATAAACAAGTATAATAATCAAATAAAGCCGTGCATGTGTGTAATAAAGGAGATAAGGAGCCAAACATGTAAAAAGATATCACTAATCACATCTCAAAGACTCCAAACAATATAAAGCACATGGATGCAATGATGTAGCATGTTAAATCACTATCAAACAGTCACGTGAAAAATGGAAATGGAAGTTGTGACTCGGCTATCTTAAATTCTCATCCACAAGAGTTGTAAACAAAATACAAAAATCTTTTTGTGCTTTTCTAAAAATTTTATAAAAAGAAAACCTTTTTGTATTTTTTGAAAAAAATATAAAAAAGCAAAAATAAGAATACAAATGATACAAACTAGCAATAGAAATCATATGATATGAACATGACAATGCATCCTATCCTAGACACGGACTATCCCCTCAGTCAACTATGCAAATCCCTAAAGACTTCCTAAGACTCTCGAATCTAAGGTCATATAAAGGTTTCATGAAAATATCGGCTAACTGAAGGTCGGTGGGTACGAAACTCATGGATACGACTTTCTCCTCAACTAACTGACATATAAAGTGCTCGCGTATCCTGATGTGCTTTGTGCGTGAATGTTGGACCAAATTATGAGATATGTGAATTGCGCTCGTGTTATCACAAGAGATGGTCATGGTGTCCTGTGAAATCCCATAATCCTCCAATATTTACTTCATCCACAAGAGTTACGTGAAATAACTCTTGGCGGCGATGTACTCAGCCTCCGCAATGGAAAAAAAGATGGAGTTTTGCTTCTTGCTCAGCCAGGAGACAAGATTAGAACCAAAGTAAAAACTTCCACCAGAAGTGCTCCTACAACCATCTACATCCCTGACCCAATCGGCATCCGAATAGGCAGACAAACGGTCATCGGTATCAAAGGAATACCAAATACCGTAGGAGAGAGTCCCACTCGCATATTTGATAATACGTTTTAGAGCGAGTAAGTGTGACTCTTTCGGGGACGCCTAATATCGCGCACAGACTCAACACTAAAGGCTATGTCGGGGTGACTGGCATCCAAGTAGAGAAGACTACCTATTATACTCCTATATAAGGTTTGCTCTACATCCTTGCCTGAAGTGTCCTTACTAAGCTCGATAGAAGTGCTCATAGGTGTACTTGCATTCTTAGCGAATTCTAAACCAAATTTCTTCACTAGGTCTCTAGCATACTTGGATTGGGAGATGAACATACCATCCTCTAGTTGACGAACCTGTAGACCAAGGAAGAAAGTAAGCTCACCTACCATTCTCATCTCAAACTCACTTTTCATCTCCTCCTCAAAGTGGTGAGCATTCTGGGAGCATGTGGATCCAAAGACTATGTCGTCCACGTAGACCTGGGCAACCAAAATAACACCGTTATCTCTCCTGATGAATAACGTCATATCAACTCCCCTTCTCTTGAAGCCATGATCTAAGAGATAGGAAGTAATCCTCTTGTACCAAGCACGGGGTGCTTGATTCAAACCATACAAGGCTTTCCTCAGATAGTAGACGTGCTCCCGGTGCTCAGGGTCTTTAAACCCTTTTGGTGTTCCACATAAACCTCCTCTTGTAGAATGCTATTTAGAAAGGTAATCTTGACATCCATCTGATATAGCTTGAAGTGTAGATGACATGCGATGGCGAGTAGTAAGCGGACGGACTCAAGCCTCGCAATAGGAGCAAATGTCTCCCCAAAATCTACACCATCTATCTGTATGGCGCCTTGAGCGACTAACCTAGACTTATTTCTTATTATGGTACCATTTTCATCCATTTCGTTCTTGAAAATCCACCTGGTACCTATCGCATTCATCTCACTAGGTCGGGGGACAAGTTCCCAGACATTGTTCTTTTTAAACTGAAGCAACTCATCCTACATAGAAGATATCCAGTGTTTATACTTGAGTGATTCTTTGTGATTCTTGGGCTTAACTTTAGATGTGTAGCAGATCTGGCTAACAACATTCTCTATCTGAGCACGAGTCTTGACCCCTAGGGTGGGATCTCCTAGGATAGAAGTGGGATTATGACTCTTGCGAACCGAAGAAGGTGTGTCCCCTATAATAGGAGTAAGGTCCACCCTGGATGTGGGAGACACAGTGGGATCATCAAAAGGGAGTGTGTCATCCTCACTCAAATGGGTGAAGTCAACAGATGTCGATGGTTCGTCATCTTACACAGTAAGTTTATTGACTCCATCACCTTAGAGCTCTTCGGGTTAAAAACCCGGTATGATCTACTATTCTATGAGTATCCTAGCAATATTCCCTCATCGCTTCGGGAGTCAAACTTTCCTAATTGCTCTCTATTTTATAGGATGGAGCATTTACTCCTCAAAACACAGAAATATGCAAGTTTGGGCTTCTTTCCAGTCCACAATTCATAGGGCATTTTAAGAGTGTGTGGATGAAGGTAAACCCTATTCACCGTATGTCATGCAGTAGACACTACCTTTGCTCAAAGTCTCTTAGCAACTGTACGACCTAGAAGCATAAATCTAGCCATTTCCTGAACCGTCCTGTTCTTTATCTCAACAATCCCATTTTTCTAAGGAGTCTTCATAGCAGAAAACTCATGTTTGATTCCTAGGCTATCACAGTAAAAATCTACTTTTTGCTCTGTAAATTCAGTGCCATTGTCACTACGCATTCTGTTGATAGTGACACCGTATTGGTTTTGTAGGATACGACACTTGGTCATCAGAAACTCAACAACATCGAATTTCTCTCGCAGAAAACCTACAATCGAATATCTGGAGAAATCATCTACCATCACTAGGATGTACCTCTTACCACCCAGACTCTTTGTACGTGTAGAACCCATGAGATCCATGTGTATCAGCTCAAGCACACGGGAGTTGGTAATGGAATGCAACTGAAAAACTTCGCTAATGCCGTTTAACACAAGGTTAAACTGTATAAGCAACTCCGAATGTTTGTTGGAGAAACCCTTTTCTTTTGAAAACAAAAATTATAAACAAGATTTGTTTACAAAGAAACTTATGTACGAGATTAATTAAGATTGTGTAATCAGTTTTAAAACTAAGGCAGTTTCAAAAATTCAGCACACTTAAAGAATGAGGTGAGTAGATGAAGATAATCAACACAATGATTTTTAACGTGGTAAAACCTCTCCCAACAGAGGAAACATCCACAGTGACTTCTAAGTCACAAAAACAAAAATCCACTAATAACAAAAATCAGTTACAAACAACACAACATGCAAGCACACAAATCAACCTATTCTAAGTTTAGGAATATACCCCACTTGGCTCCTTCTAACTTCTGATAGATCTGATTTGTTGATGATGTTCTCCGGTTTGCTAACTTCCTTTGCTTTAGCTTCTTTATGTCGACTCAATGATCTCAGATCTTAAACACAACACTTCCAGTGTAGTAGTGTGTAAAGTGTTTGTGTAGTGAATCCTATTCACATGCATGACCTCACACACACTTAGATTTACAAACAGTCCAATTCAAATTACATATAAAGTCTATATGCAGTGATTTTGTTATTTTTCTTTCTTACAAAACTAAAAACCTTTTGACCTTTAAATATAACCCAGATTCCACGGAGATCTTGCTTAAGAAATCGGTCAATACCTTTCTCAATCTCTTTTGAAAATATTTAGGAGATTGAAAACCCTCCAAGTGCGAATCCAACTAGGTCAGGTTAGGTTTTGTAACAACAGAAACTATAAAACATTTTTAAAACCAAAACAGAAATGATTTTCTTAAACCAAGTTGAAAGTATGCAGATCTAGTGAAAAATGTAACATTCAGAGTATAGATCTAACGTTTCTATGAAAAAGAAACTAGATCTTCACTCTAACATTTAAGTTGTGTACAAGATCAGAAATCACGAGGTTACAGCAACAATATGAACAAACCACTCTCTCTCTCTCTCTTTCAAACACTCAGGTTGTGTTTGGGGTAAGGTTTATTTGAAGGTTTGTTTCAGAGACGAAGTGTTTAGGGTTAGGGTTTGGTTTTGGCTAACTGTTTCCCTTTCTCTCTCTTCTCTTTATTCTTTTCTCTATTCTCTCTATTCTTTTCTCTCTTCTCTCACTTCTCTCTCTTATTTTTTTCTCTCTGGAAGACGAATGCCCAAAAGTTTTCTAAGGCTGAGAAGTGAGGGGTATTTATAGTGCCTGGGGAAGGTTCTGGACGTTCGAGGCAAATCAAAGGCTGAGATCAAGTCTTCAAAGGTTTGACTTGATCCAATGGTTCTAAAACAACGGTGGTTTAAAACGATTCTAATTGGTTCAAATGGATAGCACCGGGATTAACCAAGAACGCATGCAGACCCTTGATAAGAAATGATCCAACGATCAACAATCATCCATCCAACTCTCTCACATAAGAAACACAAATTCATTAACCCGGAGGATGACAAGTGTTGGCTGGTTATAGGCTCTCACACGTGCGTCAAAATAATTACAAAACCTCACCCTGAAGTCTCTAACGCTTTGAGATCGTACCCAACCAAACAATTCAGTGAAAAAAGAAGTTTCTAAAATAGTAAATTAACCCCAAAAACTTTATTATCCCATTTTATTAATAAAAACAATTATTAAAAAAAATGTTTAAAAAAAGTTTAAAAAGATTTAAAAATTATTTAAAATTCCCAAAAAATTATTAAAACTCCAAATCAAGGGGAATTAAACACACACTCAATTTTAAGTAATATGAACACATGTATGCACTTCTAATTGTGTGTAGTGTGATTCATTTTATACCATCATTGATCTTTGAAGAGGATTAGAGAGATATGTTTAGAGGCTTTTTGGATTCTAGGATGGACTACCAATTTTGTCAATATTTCCAAATTAGTTGAGCACTTATACAATGCAGACTTAAGCAAGTCAAAGGTATAAGGTGCTTCAATCTCCCCCTTTGGAAATATGAGACAAAATCTCCTTTGAGTTAGCTTAAAACTCGTAGGGAACAAAAAATAAAACCTAGTCCTATACAAAATATTCTATCTACCCATATCCTAGAAAGTCAAAAATTACATAACTCAACTATTTACAAATTTTTACCCTAGAAACGGTATACAATCAGAAGAAGAGATTCCTGCAAATATACACACTAAGATCAAGCAGTTTAGATGAAATGTGAACAAAAATGAACTTCATAAAACTCAAATTTCTCCCCCATTTTGTCTCAAATGGACAAAGGGTAAAACTTAAAGTTTTAAGAGTTTAATCAGCGCATACCATGCCTATAGAATTTCGCAAATACAGAAATCTGTTATAGTCTAAAGGTTTAGTGAACATGTCTGCAAGTTGCAGATCAGTAGGCAGGTAATGAATTTCTAATTCCTTAGTTTCAACAAGTTCACGAATAAAATGATGCCTTATTTTAATATGTTTAGTTCGCGAGTGTTGAACCGGGTTTTTAGATATGTTAATGGCGCTTTGATTGTCACAATACAATTGTAATTGATCTTCTTTAATTCCATAATCGCTTAACATCTGTTTTATCCATAATAATTGAGCACAACAACTGCCAGCTGCTATATATTCGGACTCAACCGTAGATAAAGATGTGCAATTCTGTTTTTTACTACTCCAACCAACTAAATTATTACCGACATAATAACAGGCACCTGATGTACTTTTACTATCATCAGTACAACCGGCCCAATCAGCATCAGTATACCCTATGATGGTGCTACAGGTATCTTTAGTGTACCTAAGTCCAAGGTTAAGAGTGCCTTTTATGTACTTTATTATACGTTTTACACTCAATAAATGGATCTCTTTAGGGTTATTCTGGTAACGAGCGCACAGACATACAGCATACATTATGTCTGGTCGTGAGGCAGTTAGGTAGAGTAGGCTACCAATCATACTACGATAGAGTGTGGAATCAACTGACTTACCAGTTTCATCTTTACATAATTTAACAGTAGTACTCATAGGTGTTTTGGCAACTTTAGCATTCTCTAAGCCAAATTTCTTAACAAGGTCTAAGGCATACTTAGTTTGAGAAACAAATAGACCATCAGAATTCTGTTTCACTTGAAATCCTAAGAAAAGCTGTAGCTCCCCCATAAGGGACATGTGAAATTCCTTATGCATACTAGCAGAAAAGGATTTAACTTCAGAGTTTGAAGTTGACCCGAAAATGATGTCGTCTACATAGACTTGGGCGATGATAATATTTTTGTCAAAATGTTTGACAAAGAGAGTCTGGTCATTTCCTCCTCTCTTAAAACCCTTATCCAACAAAAAGTTGGAAAGGCGTTCATACCAAGCTCGATGAGCTTGTTTTAAGCCATACAAAGCCTTTTTTAGACGAAAGACATGGTTAGGGTATTTAGGGTCAATGAACCCTTTGGGTTGTTCTACATATGTTTCTTCGGACAGGATTCCATTAAGGAAAGCAGATTTTACGTCCATTTGATAAAGTGTGAATTTTAAGTAACACGCTATGGCGAAAAGAAGACGAACAAATTCAAGACGAGTGACAGGGGCAAATGTCTCGCTGAAATCTATCCCTTCTATTTGAGAGTAGCCTTGAGCAACTAGTCTAGCTTTGTTTCTAAGAATCACCCCATTTTCATCAGATTTGTTCTTAAAGATCCAACGTGTTCCAATAACATTTTTGTTTTGAGGCCGAGGTATGAGATACCATACATCGTGAATGACGAATTGTAAAATTTCTTCCTGCATAGCATAAATCCAGTGTGTGTCATTCAATGCTTCATTAACATTTTTTGGTTCCACAAGGGAGACCAAACATGCATAATTAGCATAATTTCTTAACTGGGATCTAGTACGAACTGGCTCATTAGGATTACCGACCACGTTGTCAATGGGATGATCTTTAGAGACCCAGCCAGGTACTTCTGGACTCTCAATAGGTAATGAGTCATCTATTTCTGGTGAATCAGTTTTGAAATCATTTTCAGATTCAACCACAATGGGTGATTCAGATATCTTATTTTCGACAATAGTGTCACTTACAATTACATTTATCGATTCCATAAGGGCCTTAGTACGCAGATTGTATATACGATAAGCACGACTGTTTGGTGAGTATCCTAAGAAGATGGCTTTATCACCAAGAGTTTCGAATTTAGACAGATGTTATCTGTCTTTACAGACATAACACTGACTTCCAAAGGTTCTTAGGTATTTCAGATTAGGTTTCTTACTGTACCACAACTCATAAGGGGTTTGTTTAGAGTTTTTCCTAAGATAGACCCTATTAGTGATGTGACAGGCAGTTCTAATGGATTTTACCCAAAAGTATTTAGGTAGGGATTTAGCATGCAACATGACACGTGCCATCTCTTGAAGAGTTCGGTTTTTCCTTTCAGCAATACCATTATGCTGAGGAGTTTTAGGGGCACTAAATTCATGTTTGTAACCATTGTAGTCACAATATTCAACTATTCCTGTGTCTATGAACTCTCCCCCTCTATCACTACGGATGCGATTGACTTGTGTGTCCTTCTCATTTTTAATTCTTAGAAGAATTTTCAAAAAATTCTGAAACGTGTCAGATTTATGTTTCAAGAAGGCAACCCAAGTGAATCGTGTGAAATCATCAACCATGACAAGGATATAACTGTGTCCACATAGACTAACAGTTCTAGAGGGACCAATAAGGTCCATATGGATGAGATCTAAAGGTCTAGAGGTAAGGATGTCTTTAACCTTTTTATTCGAAGTCTTAACTATTTTTCCTTCCTGGCAATGACCACAGACAACACTTGAAATAGGTTTAATTTTAGGAATACCTCTAACTATCTCTTGACTAGACAATCTACCAAGGGTATCATAACTTAAGTGACCCATACGATTATGCCAGATCTCATTGTCATCCATTCTGACAATGTTACAGGTTTCAGAACTAGTCTTGACAGTATAACAATTGTCAGGTGTTCTAAATCCTGTAATAATGCATTCACCTTTATCATTTAGAATTTTACAATTGTTCTTTGAAAAGGTGACAGTATGGTCAGAGTCACAAAATTGGGATATACTTAGGAGGTTGGCTTTAAGGCCTTTAACTAATAGAACATTTTCGAGAACAGGCATTCCTTCTTCTTTTAGGGTTCCTTTACCTATGATCTGAGATGAGACACCATCACCAAAAACTACTTTCCCACCAGCAAATCTGGTTTTGTTTAGAAGTTTTGTTTCATTTCCTGTCATATGTTTGGAACATCCTGAATCTAAGTACCAACCAGATGAAGTGTGTTCAACTTTTAAAGCAGTGATGACAATGTTACACTTCATTTGGGGTAAAAGATCCTCTTTTCTAACCCAAATAGCTCTAGTTTTAATTTTGCGCAAGTTTGCTCTCATTTGATAAAATTTTCGAGACGCTTTTTGTCGAAAAACATTTGGAGCAGCAAACTGATTGTTGTGAAAAAGTTGAGCTTTTGGTTTAGGAAAGTTTCTGGGAGCCTTTCTCTTAAATGAACTCTTAGTTTTGGTCTTTCTATTTCTGTAGTTAGAGTTCTTATCAGGTTGTCTTGGAAGGACATAGTTGTTACGACTTTGCCTAGAATAGTTAAAGTTCTTATAGACAGAAGTATTGTATATAGGGGTGTTTAGACGCCTAGCATAACAACCTTCAAAGGAGTGACCATAAATGTCACAGTAAGAGCAATATTGATTGCTTGAGGGATGAATTTCCTTGGGAAAACTTCTAAAGATAGGTTTGACAGCGTTCTGTTCATAAGTCCTATTTCTAGGGGGTATGGTCTTATAGGTAGAATCAGCCTTTCTGATCAAAGGACAGACGTATTTAGTCTTAAGTGCAGTCTCAGCATTAGAATAACTAGACTCTCCAATGTCTTTCTGTTTTTTCTTTTGATCAAATTCATTTATAATCAAATGAAAGTCTTGACATGTTTCAATTGGTCTTTTGCCCCCAGACACAAACTTAATAGGTTCAAGTTTTGTATTTTGAGATTTGTTCTTAAGGCAAAATCCAATGCCGGTTCTATCATCAGAATTGGTCTTGGAGTCAACAACAAAGTCAGTAAAACAGTTTGAATTGTTTTCAAACTTAGAAAACTTTTTGAAAATAGTAGCTGTCTTTGTTTTTGCTTCCTCCAATTCTAATAATGTTCCCTTATATTTCATTTCCAGGGTTTCATTAGTTTTAGTCAACTCTTTTAATTTTTGATCAAAAGTTTCAATTTCAGATTGATGAGATAGACACTGGTTAGTTTACTCTTCAGCATTCAACTTCACTATAAGACTTAGATCATCTAATTTCTTAGTCAGGTCTCTAACAGTCTTCTCCAGTCTAGTGCCTTTTTTAAGAGTCTTAGCATACAAGGTATGGATATCAGGGAGGTCATCTGTGTCTGAGTCGCTAAGTGAAGTGTGTGTAGTGACCCCTAATGATTCAGTTTTAGTACTCACGCACCCATTGGCATCGTCATTATCGAGATCACTTTGACTCACACATCCAGAACTAGAACTAGCAACATTTTCAGACAATAAAGCATCTGGGCCAATCAAAGGAGTATTCACACAAGCAAGAGTAGAAGCATCATTATCACACACAGGCATATCATCATTGTAAATGATCTTAGCATAAAAGGACATGCAAGGGTCAAGTTCATTTGATGACTCAAGTTCCTCTTCATCAGAGTCACTTGAATCATTCCAAGTTTTACAGACATTGGCTCTATTGTGTGTGTTGGCTTTATTCAGATTAACTCTGCAATCGTGAGCAATGTGACCTAGTTTCCCACATCTAAAACATTAAATCTTTTTAAGGTCTCTAGTGGGTCTGGAATTGTTGTCCTTAGAATGTTTGCCAAAGCCTCTATCATGAGGTTTGGGATTAGACAGAGTAGGATAATTAGGCTTGCCTTGTTTAGTTGCCTGTTTGTTTCGAAATTTAACAATTTTCTTAAATTGTTTAGACATTAAGGCAATCTGATTATCTAGTTTGTCTATATCACACTCCTCATCAGAGTCAGAGTTGGTCAAATTGGACTCAAGTTTGGGTATCTTAGAGGCAAAACTCAAGTTAGAGTTAGGTTGTTTTCTTTGAGAATGATTCAATTGTTTCTTAAAGTCTAATTCCATTTCCACAGTTCTAAGTTTGCTACTGAGTAACTCAGGAGTAAGGTTTTGATCATTCATTTCCTCAATAGCATACCTCTTACTGTCGAACTTTTGTGGTAATGACCTTAGGATTTTAGAAACAATTTCATTTCTATTATAAGTAATACCATTAGCATGCAACTTAGTGACTATATTAGTTAAGTTCATGTAAAAATCATCAAAATATTCAGAATCAGACATGATCAAAGAGTTGTACTGCTGGATAAGCATTTGGGTTTTAGCAGCTTTGACTCTTGAGTCTCCTTCATGTGCAGTGATTAATGTGTCCCATGCTTCCTTAGAAGTGGCACAAGATGAGATTCTTTTGAACTCATACTCATTAATGGACATAAAAATGGCATTCTTGCCTTTATTGTTATTTCGAGAAATGGTTTTCTCTTCTTGGGTAAATTCACTTAAGATTTTCTTTACCCTCTAATCACTTCCTTCAGTGGCTGGTTTAGTAGGATAAGTGTATCCATTTTCGATAATGTCCCAGACATCATCTCCTAAAGTCCCTTGGATGAAGGCAACCATCCTTACTTTCCAGCAAGCAAAGTTGTTTCCATCAAAGAGGGGAGGTCTGGACAGATTACCAAACCTTTCATTCTTCTCGTCCATAGTTAGGTTTTTCAGAAAACGATTTCAGAAACACAAGATCTTTTAAAATAAAAGTTAACAGGGCTCTGATACCAATTGAAAAACGTCGCTAATACCGTTTAACACAAGGTTAAACTGTATAAGCAACTCCGAATGTTTGTTGGAGAAACCCTTTTCTTTTGAAAATAAAAATTATAAACAAGATTTGTTTACAAAGAAACTTATGTACGAGATTAATTAAGATTGTGTAATTAGTTTTAAAACTAAGGCAGTTTCAAAAATTCAGCACACTTAAAGAATGAGGTGAGTAGATGAAGATAATCAACACAATGATTTTTAACGTGGTAAAACCTCTCCCAACAGAGGAAACATCCACGGTGACTTCTAAGTCACAAAAACAAAAATCCACTAATAACAAAAATCAGTTACAAACAACACAACATGCAAGCACACAAATCAACCTATTCTAAGTTTAGGAATATACCCCACTTGGCTCCTTCTAACTTCTGATAGATCTGATTTGTTGATGATGTTCTCCGGTTTGCTAACTTCCTTTGTTTTAGCTTCTTTATGTCGACTCAATGATCTCAGATCTTAAACACAACACTTCTAGTGTAGTAGTGTGTAAAGTGTTTGTGTAGTGAATCCTATTCACATGCATGACCTCACACACACTTAGATTTACAAACAGTCCTATACAAATTACATATAAAGTCTATATGCAGTGATTTTGTTATTTTTCTTTCTTACAAAACTAAAAACCTTTTGACCTTTAAATATAACCCAGATTCCACGGAGATCTTGCTTAAGAAATCGGTCAAGACCTTTCTCAATCTCTTTTGAAAATATTTAGGAGATTGAAAACCCTCCAAGTGCGAATCCAACTAGGTCAGGTTAAGTTTTGTAAAAACAGAAACTATAAAACATTTTTAAAACCAAAACAGAAATGATTTTCTTAAACCAAGTTGAAAGTATGCAGATCTAGTGAAAAATGTAACATTCAGAGTATAGATCTAACGTTTCTATGAAAAAGAAACTAGATCTTCACTCTAACGTTTAAGTTGTGTACAAGATCAGAAATCACGAGGTTACAGCAACAATATGAACAAACCACTCTCTCTCTCTCTCTTTCAAACACTCAGGTTGTGTTTGGGGTAAGGTTTATTTGAAGGTTTGTTTCAGAGACGAAGTGTTTAGGGTTAGGGTTTGGTTTTGGCTAACTGTTTCCCTTTCTCTCTCTTCTCTCTATTCTTTTCTCTCTTCTCTCTATTCTTTTCTCTCTTCTCTCACTTCTCTCTCTTATTTTTTTCTCTCTGGAAGACGAATGCCCAAAAGTTTTCTAAGGCTGAGAAGTGAGAGGTATTTATAGTGCCTGGGGAAGGTTCTGGACGTTCGAGGCAAATCAAAGGCTGAGATCAAGTCTTCAAAGGTTTGACTTGATCCAATGGTTCTAAAACAACGGTGGTTTAAAACGATTCTAATTGGTTCAAATGGATAGCACCGGGATTAACCAAGAACGCATGCAGACCCTTGATAAGAAATGATCCAACGATCAACAATCATCCATCCAACCCTCTCACATAAGAAACATAAATACATTAACCCGAAGGATGACAAGTGTTGGCTGGTTATAGGCTCTCACACGCGCGTCAAAATAATTACAAAACCTCACCCTGAAGTCTCTAGCGCTTTGAGATCGTACCCAACCAAACAATTCAGTGAAAAAAGAAGTTTCTAAAATAGTAAATTAACCCCCAAAACTTTATTATCCCATTTTATTAATAAAAACAATTATTAAAAAAAATGTTTAAAAAAAGTTTAAAAAGATTTAAAAATTATTTAAAATTCCCAAAAAATTATTAAAACTCCAAATCAAGGGGAATTAAACACACACTCAATTTTAAGTAATATGAACACATGTATGCACTTCTAATTGTGTGTAGTGTGATTCATTTTATACCATCATTGATCTTTGAAGAGGATTAGAGAGATATGTTCTGAGGCTTTTTGGATTCTAGGATGGACTACCAATTTTGTCAATATTTCCAAATTAATTGAGCACTTATACAATGCAGACTTAAGCAAGTCAAAGGTATAAGGTGCTTCAGCAACTTCCTATGGGGACTACGAATTTTCTTTCCCAACTGACAGGGTCCAAAAACCTTGGAAGTTGGCTTTCCAAGTGTTGGTAAGCCACATACTAGGTCCTTTTTAGCTAATCGTGTCAAATCTCTAAAGTTCACGTGACCTAGACATTGGTGCCACAGATCCGTAGAAGTGATCGTGGCACTGTTGCACACAAGTGAGGACTTGGGCACAGTCCCATAGCAATTATCCTCTGTCCTCACCCCTTGCACTAAAAGTTTACGATCTTGATTATAGACATTACACACATCCTGGACAAACTTTACGGCAAAGTCAGTGTCGCACATCTGGCTAATGCTGAGAAGGTTTGCTTTCAAAGCTTTGATGTACAAAACATTCTCTAGCTTAGGAAATCCTGGTAACTCTATTATACCTCGTCCTACGATTCTAGACTTTTTCCCATCTCCAAAGGTGACTATACCTTCCTTATGATCCTCTAGGTAGGTAAAAAATGAGACAACATCGATCAAATGTCTGGAGCACCCACTATCGAAATACAACTGTGAGGTATTACGTTCTTTGAGAGAGACATGAACAACAAGGGCCTTTTCGTCTTTCTTAGGTACCCAAGACGTGGTAACCTTTTATTTACCCTTGTTGTTGTTAGTTTTAGCCGGGATGCGGGAAGGATTCACTGACGACAGAGACATTCGTTGGAATTCTTCCATCAAACTCTGTGATGTGGCGGCTAAAAACTCAACACGCTCTCTCAGACTGGTAAAATCATCAGTACGATATGGTGGGGAAGTAGTACATTGTGTCCAACCCAAACTATAGCAAAACTCCCTGACGTGGACCTTTCTTTTTCAGTTGGTACAAAAGTACACAGCCTTAGGCATACCTTGGTTTGCTTTTCTTGGTCGAACTCTCCTTCGTGGTTTTTGACGATGGCCATATGGAGTTGTAGTAAACTTAGGAACTAGTCCAGGTGTTATTTAGGACGTGGAGGCACCATCCAAACTAATTCCCTTCCTATCACCAAAACCTAAAGCGAGACCGAGGAACATCTTTCCCATTTTTCTAGATCTGCCCTCAATTTGAACCTTGAATTCCCGTGCTCTCTCAAGTTCATGAATAAGATGGGCTTCAAGTTTCTTCCGAGTCTCTAGGGAGGAATGTAACTCACTCGTAAGACTATCCACTTGATTAGTCAAGTTCCCTTTATCTTTATCAAAACAACTCTCTCTCTCTAGATAGTCTCTCTCTTTCTCTAAACTGACTTTCTCTCTCAACATAAGCAGACTCTCCTCTCTCAAGGTAGTGCAGGTGGAGGACTCTCTCTCTCTCTCTCTCTCTCTCTCTCTCTCTCTCTTCTCCTAAATAATCCTCTAAAGCGATGATCTTAAGAACTAACGTTTTGTTAAGCTTTTTGGTTTTAAATGACTCAGTATATAACTCAGTGTAGACGCGTTGAAGATTACTCTCGCTCTCACTTGCAGCATCCTCCCCATCACTCACTTAGTTCTCATTGTCGAGGTGTCCCTGTGAAGTAGCATCCTCATCATCGTGAGGAGAACTAGAGGTACTCACATGACTAGCCATGAATGTGGTGAAGTTACACTCATGCGATGACTCGTCTCCAGAGTCCATCGGATCGACCTCACTATCGTCACTAAGGGTAGCGTTAAGGGCAACTTTTCCTTTTTCTTTGGCAAGTCTGTTCAGCCTAGTAGCACACTCAAAAGCTCTATGACCCTTATCGTCACACTCGTAACATCTCTCACGATCTTTCTTAAGAGGGTCTTTAAAATCTTTTTCATTTTTCTTTTCAAACTTATTTTTCTCAAAATTCTTTTTATCTTTGAAATATCCATTTTTCTTGAATTTGAGAATTTTCTTGAAAATTTTTACAAACAAGGCCAAATCATCTAAATCAAGGTCACACTCGGAATGTGATATTTTATCTCCCTTTATCTAGATGACTCTACTCTCTTTCTTACCGACCCCTCACTCTTCCTATCTTGGGCATTATGTGCAATTCCCTTTATCTTTTGGTTTAACAGACTTAGGAAACATGTCAATTTCATAGGTTTGCAAGTCTCCAACCAATTCCTCTAATTTAAGCATATTTAAATTGCCCATAGAATTTAGCACAGTGACTTTAGGGATAAAACACTTAGGCAGTGATCTTAGAATCTTTTTTACAACTCTATCATTAGGAATGTGTTCACCAAGATTAAAGCTAGTGTTTACAATATCAGATAACCTAGCATAAAATTCATCAAAATATTCACACTCAAGCATGGTGATAGTTTCAAATTGAGTTGTTAAGTTTTACAATTTTGATTCTTTCACAGCATTAGTACCTTCATGGGTAAGCTATAAAACATCCCATGCCTCTTTTGACGTGGTACACATCATTATCCGTAAAAAATCATCAGGTGTGATGGATCCAGAAAAATCACTAAGACCCTTAAAGTTAAAGGATGACCATTTAAATTCATCTTCAGTCAATGCAGTCACAAATTTTAAATTCGTCATGCTATCAATAGTGACGGAGGGAGGAGTCCACCCTCTTTCGACCAAAATCCAAACTCTTGCATCTATGTCTTTTAGAGAAGATTTCATATGGGCTTTCCAGTAAGCATACTTAGTTCTGTCAAAAACTGTCATTTTATTATATAATTTCTCCATTTTGAACACACTCTTTTTAAAAAATCAATTTTTCAGAAAATTGATATCTTAAAAATATTTTGCAAAAAAATACACGGTATAATTATGTAATTGACTCTGATACCAATTTGAGAGTGTGCTTTTGTTCAAAAAAAGAAATTATTTAATTAAACTCAATTTTTTAATTAAAGCCTAAAATATGCATCTAGGTGTGAGTGAAGACAATATGATCATGCAAGAATATTCAATCACAAACAAACACACAAATAAGAAAAAATCCCCCAAAGGGGCAAAACCTTTTTATTTTCACTATAATTTGTAAAGAACGGTTTACACGGACTATACTGAAAACATGAGTGACATAAGAAATAACATCAGGTGTCGGTTCCGATGCCTTCGACTGGAATCTCCCGTAAGAACTCCAGATGGGCATTAATGGAAAAGAGTCGACTTCTCCACAAGTTACTCCAGATGAGTAAAAACGATCCTTTGAAGATTTAAAGATTCACACACATATTTAGGAATGGTTTTTTAAATCAAAAGGCATTAAACCTTAAAAACTTGAAGTATATTTTCTGGGCGGTAAATTTTAGAAACGTTTACGAAAAAGACTTGGAAAAATGTGCAAAATGGGTACAGATATTTATACGAAAATCGAGGCGGCGGCGTCGCTCGAATGACATAGGCATGTCGCTCGGACGAGACCACGTGTCACTCGAACGAGATCGCGCGACATGCTCGTGTTGTTTGAATGACAGAGCGATGTCGTTCGAACGAGATCAACGACCAAAAAAGTTCGCTTCTACACTTAGAAAAATTTATGCTTTTGTGTTAAAAATAAATCAAACTTCGAAAAATATTTTTTAAAACATTCCCAAATATTTATGCAAATATTAACAACTCCAATAAACCAACTTACCAATAACGCGTCGTGGAGTAGTGTGATTGGTTCACGTGTGAAGATGGTGGATGCATGGATTCAGATCAAGGCCGTCGTAGATAATCGTGTTGACGTGCCGAATGTAGCGATATCAGACATACATACTGTGATCTAGGACAAATAAAAAATTCCTAGATTCTACCCCGGACATTTATAAAATTATGTCCTTACACATGAAATTCAAGAAAGGTGTTTATTACCACCTTAGCAATGCCAATGATATTTCCAAGAAATTTTCTAAGTGTGACATTTTCATATTTGGAAAAGATACTTGCAATGTTAACTTTGCTTTCCATACCAAATCATAGGCTTTGAAAATCCACAGTTTATCTAAAAAAATAACCTACACAACTTTGCAGATTTTCTCTTTTGATACTAACAATGTGTTAGGTCCATAATGCAATATTAAAGCATTTTTCATAATGCATTATCTTATCAATTTGTAAAAATTTTAAATATAGTCATAGTAAATGATGGTCATCAAAATCAATAATATTAAGCATTTATCATATTCATTATTCATTAAAATACATTCAAAATTTTATTTATTATCCTTAGTATGCTTTGACATAGACAAGAATAAACGTATTTACATTTTCAAGTATTTAACACCTTTGAGATTAATATGAATAAATCAAATTATCCTTCACTAAAGTATTTTCAAGTAAAGAATGGTGTTCATTTCAAATATGCATATAAACATAATAATAATATTACAAAATAGTCATATCATATCAGAAACACAAAATAAAAATGTAATACTAGTTCTTATTCCTTTTTTTTTGTGTTGAAGTACCAACATTGGTTTTGCACCTAAACTTTTTATCTTCTGGAACGTAATACGTGTGTGGTTGATTAGGGTTAGAATGAATAATTGTCTATTAAAGAATCCAAGCTAGTTTAGTGCTATTATACCTCCTTTTCTAAAATAACAAAATTTAGAATAGTGTGTATGTCTAGCGCAATAAGTGCAAAAGGATTTAGAATAACTATATGAGGCATCTTTTTAAAATAAATTGGAATAACATTTTTTCTCATTTTCTTCATTATATCCAAGACCATTCTTATTAAACTGAATTCTTTGATTTTTCATAATCTTATAAAAATATTCATTTCCCTTAGTAAAAGTATCTAATGATTTCTTCAAATAATTAATCTCCCTTTTTAATTCACTATTTTCAAATTAAAGAGGGTTAGTGACATTTACAGATTTATCATTTTTCAGGACTTTAATTTCACTTTTTAAAGATTCATTTTCTAATTTTAAATTATCAAAATCTTTTAATATAGAATCACATTTAGCATGAGTCTTTTTTAGTGTAATAAACTTCTTTCTAAGATCATCATATTTTTCAAAAAAACTCATTTAAAGTATCTTGTAATTCATCATAATTATCAGTAATTTAATCTTTAATATCATGATTTGTACTATGGGTAAAATATGATTCATTATCACTAAATCTAGGGTTAGAATGTACCTCTTCATTATCATAAGCCATGAAAAAAATGTAGATTTTTCTCTTCACTACTTGATTCATTAATATGAGCAAATAGACAAGGATTGCAAATATTTCCATTTACTGCATCATCATCCAAGCTTTCATTAAAGCCATCCTTTAAAATAAAGCTTGAAATACAATGCTAACTATTTATCCATTTTCTCCTCACAAAATGAAGTAATGAATGTCTATAAGATATCAAACATTTAAGCATACAAATAATAAAAATGTAAAGTGCAACATTTAAGATAAACATAAAAAAGTATGCCATGATCTTCAACTCTAGAGTTGTTAAATCCAAAAATAATTAGAGCACTTGCTCTGATATCAATTTTTGCCCAGAAAAATACCCAAAAGGGGGTGAATTAGGATTTCGCAAACTTTTTGGGTTAAATGAAAATTTTAGAAAATATTTAATTTAAATTAATTAACCAAATTTTATATTAATAAATCTTTAATGATTAAAATAGGTAATATCAAATAAGTACCATAAATTAATTAAAAAAGTCAAATTAATAGATTATAAAACCCAATAAATATTTAATCAATTTCAGTATTTAATATTAAATAATATTTTGGAATAAATATTTGCTTTAAAAATAATTATTTTAATCTTAAATAATTTTACCAAATTTCAGAATTTTTATATTTGCAAGTTTTAAGTGCTGAAAATATAAAAGCAATTAAGCACAACTAAATGAGTAAATGACACCGAAATTTAATGCGGTTCGGCCAAATGTCGGCCAACGTCCATATGCACCTTGTGCTTCACTCCGTGATCCAGTTGCGGGCTGGATCAAATCATCACGTACGAACACTCGAAGATAAATTCTAGCTTCAAGATCGTGGTCCACTTCCGGGTAGAAATCAGTCACTGTTACAATAGAAGCTTCAACAAAGCTTCAAAATGAATATGAATTTTTAGTACAAAGTTTGTATGATGAAACACCTTAAAATTACAATGTAAATTTGAGTTTCTTCTTGAATGAGACTTCACAATGATTCTAAATTTAGCTCAAGTCTTCTCTTGAAATCGTGTAGCAAATATTATTTCTTGTTCTCTTGTTCTATTTTTCAAAAATAGCGTAATAAGAGTTTGTTGCTATCTCAAAATATGTAAGGCTGAGCATCAACTTGTGTTTATCTCTACTCTACTCTGTGTATGAGCAGAATATGAATCATGTTTATGCTCTTTTTTATTTTCTATAGTCTCATTGTCTTCAATACAACACTTGAATGTTTAAAACGAAATCCACAAAACTAGTTGTTAGACACAATACTTCATAACATTAAATGTTTCTGATTTGCTGAGATGAAGTATGGCTGAAAAAGATCTTCTGAAATCTCATTTTGTATTTTGAAGAAAATATGGTTGTTGAGACGTGATAATAGTACCCTAAGAAAAGAAGGTCTAAAAATAGCTTCTTTATATATCCTAAAATATTTTATGCAAAATATGTTAGTAAAAAACAGAGAGGAACAATAGTCTAATATACATAATGAACCATTGTATAAAAGATAATAATTACATAGTGTACACAAATAATATTTATCTTTTTAAAACAAGAAAGTCTTGATTGATAAAAATATAACATTGCATGTGAATAGATCAATGTTTAAGGCTTGTCCAAAGAGTTTTAACAAACATATATATATATATATATATATATATATATATATATATATATATATATATATATATATATATATATATATGCAGTATACTTCCGTCTGACCAAAGCTAGCCGCGATAATAGTATAAACATAATTCTTTAGATATAAGTATAAATATGCATTATAAAAAAATTAGCTTAATGATTACAAATATAATTTACACTTCAATTGAAATTAAAAATATAACAGTCCGAGACAGCCAAGACCGGACAAGACAACATGGGGTTAGAGAAAACGTTCAGTCAAATAAACTGATTTGATAAAGCTCAAGGCAGTCATATGGGACAAAAATGAGTGGCCTAAGAAAGTTACTCAGAGGTGTATGAATATTTTTTTAACTGAAGAAGCTATCATGGAAGGACTGATAGAACAATATAAGGCATGGAATAATAGATTTTTCGAATGGAAAACGTTAAAAAATATGTATTCGCAAGGTAAGAAACAAATATGGCATGTAAAAATTAAGATTGCCTAAGTCAGTACACATGACACGCGTGGCCCAAGGCTTAATACACAAAACAAATTTTGTTTACAATTACGAATGGTCAAAACATAAAACTCTTCTACTAATAAATGTGTAATTATATGAGACTGACCAAGACTAGTTCCTTAAATTAGTTTAAAAATTCTAACAACTCTAATACTTTTTTTTGGGTGAAAACAGGAAATCAGAAAGAGACACAACAACAGGGAAAGTCAAAAGCACTACACAAAGTAGAAACCATCTTCCTCCATCTCTTTATCAATCATCCTAAGCAGTTCCTTTGGAGCTTCGTCATATTCCTTGTACAAACCTTCCATCTCCCTTACTATTTTCGCCATACAGCCTGCCATAAAGTTACTTGCTCTTAGAATGTGAACAATATTAGCCTTTAGATCTTTAGCAAGAGTCTTGCAATCCTCGATGATGTTGGCTAAAGGATGGTTGTGGGTAACCTCCTGTTTGATGAGATTGATGGCTTCCAGGCAATCATTCTTCATATAAAAAATTTTCCATTCCTTTCAGAGGGATATGTTCAGGCCATGGAAAATCCCCTCCAGCTCTGCACGCAGGGGGCTAGTAGTGCCTTGAAGTTTCCCAGTGAATCCCATAATCCATTTGCCATCTTTATTTCTCACCATCCCACCAAATGAGCTTGTACCACTCCCATGATCAAATCCACCATTAGTGTGAATGATGAATTTACCTGCATTATAAACTGGATCAAGAATTAGGCTAGTATTGTTTTCTCCACTAACTTTTGCTCACTTGGGAGTTTGGGCTTCAATAACGTAATTAGTGAAGTTCATAGCCAAGAGGGAAACCGTTTGTGGGGAATCCTCAATATTATTAAAGATGAAATTATTTCTGGATTTCCAAATAAACCACAAAGTGATAATAAAGCTTTTGTACCTTTCGTTATTTGGTTTACCCCAAATGTTTAGGATGATCCAGTCATTAATATTACCTCTGAGGTTGAGATTAAGAGGATGTTCTAAGCCAAGCGTGCACTAAATATCCCTAGTATGAGTGCACTCCTTAAATATATGATTGAGGTCCTCAAGTAGCCCACACCGTGGGCAATCTCCATTAGAGGTGAGACCTCTTCTCATACGGTGTTCGTTTGTGAGAAGCTTACCATGGATAATGATCCACAAAAAGGTATAAAGTTTGGGTGGGACATTAAGTTTCCACAACTTTTTCCAAACCTCCCAAGGTTGTTGCTCATCTTTCTTTTCCACAAGGAGTTGGTAGCACGAATTTATGATGAATTTCCCATTTTTGCTCAAGGACCAAGATGGATTGTCATCGTGAGGGCAAGTACGGGAAAGTGGGATATTAAGAATATCATTTTTAGTGTTCAAGTTAAAGGAGTTATCAATAGTATTAACATCCCATTTCCCGTTCTCCCCAACAAATGTGTCAACATTCAAATTATTTAAGTCTCCAGGTTGTTCAGTAGGGTTTATTAAATTATTCCCCACCCACCAGTCTTTAAGAATGTTGATGTTCTTACCATTCCCGAAATTCCATTTGACATTATTAAAAAAGTTTTCTCTCCACTTAAAAATACTTCTCCAAGTGTGCGATGAAGCATTTCTCTTATTCCACAATCTTGGGTTTTGGTCAATTTTATATTTATTCCTTAAGACGTCAGCCCATAAGGACTTATCATTATTCGCAAGTTTCCACCCAAGTTTGGTAACAGAGGCTTGGTTATTTAAACTACTCTTCCTCAAACTAAGGCCTCCATTAACTTTGGGTCTATAAACTTTCTCCAAGCTAACCAGATGGATCTTAGTCTTGTCATTTTTCGCTCCCCATAGGAAATTTCTGTTAAGTCTATCAATTTCATTATAAACTTTAACCGAAAGCATGACATTTTGCATGTTATAATTAGGGATGGTAGAGGTCACATCCTGTATTAGGGTTTTTCTACCTGCAAGGGAAATGAATTTAGATTTCCATCCCGTTAATCTTTTTTGAACTTTATCGATAATGTCTTTAAAGTGGGAGCCTTTCATTCTACCATGGATAAGTCTATTACCAAGATAAACACCTGAATAATTAGTAAGACTCATACCAAACAAATGGCTTGCTTCTAAGGCCTCCCTTTTAGGCATATTAGGGGACGCAAACACTCTAGATTTATTGTAATTAATCTTTTGTCCATAAACATGGAAAAACTCATCCAGAGTATCAATGATCGCTTCACAAGAAAGTTTATCATTCTCTATGAAAAGGATAAGGTCATCAGCAAAAAATAGGTGGGTGAGGGGAGGCCCTAATACCTTTCCACTGATTACCTTTGACTTTATCCATAATCATAGGTGATAGTTATTCCATGCACATAATAAAAATATAGGGAGAAAGCGGGTCTCCCCGACGAAGACCTCTAGAGGGCTCAAAGTTGAGGAGGAGGGTGCCATTCTAAAGAATAGAGGTGGTTGTGTTTTTGACAAAACTCATGATAAGATTACTAAAATCTTTGTCAACATTAAACCAATTTAGGACTCCAGCAAGAAAATCCCAATCCACTCTATCATATGCTTTTTCAAGATCAATTTTTAGAATAAAACCCCCCGTTTTACCTTTAGAATAAATCTCCAACACTAACCTTTGAATCATAATACCACTGTCAAGAAAGTTGTTCTTTAGAATAATTAAAGTAGTAGAGTAAAGGCACTTATGTTAATATAATGATAATATATGTTCTTTATGCCAGCACAAGGCATAAAAGGTTTTAAGTAGCAGTAAGATGAAATCTCAAAAGAATGTCCAACTTACATGCGTGGCCCTAGGAGGAATGTGTAAAAAGAATATATATTAAATATAGAAAAAAATTATAAAAAATAATATATATATATATTATAAAATTTTAACAAAAAGTAAGAATATTTTTAATATTAAAATTAAATGAACATTATGATAAATAATAACAAAATTATAACTATATCAAAATTTGTATAATCAATAATTGTATACGAATAAAACAAGATTATATATATAATATAATTTAAGAAATATATACTTTATCAATAAAAGTTTGTTTATAATCATCAAAATTAATATATTACATTAAACTAAAATGTACACTAATTATAATTAAACCAATTTAATAATTAATTAGGGATAAATTACATTTTTGTTTAGTAGTTATGAACGTTTCCCCAGAGTTTGAGATTTGGTATTGGTACCAGGTGGAATGCCCTGCTTATCGATATCCTCCCCTTGGGATTAGTGAGAGTTGGAATCCTCCTAGTATTGTTCTCCTAAAAATGGTGAAGGATTATTTGTTGCCTGGTTATAGTGATAATAAGTATTAACCTAACCCTATTGATGTTTGTCGAGCTACAATCACCTATACAGTGACTCATAAGAGATAAGGGCCTTGTACATTCATTTTCTAAATTGGTTGGTCTAGTCTTTTTTTTATTAAAACGAACGTTTAATGAATGAAATTATAAGTTAATTTCATGTATTAATTTTCATGTTATTTTAATCAATGCATGTGTTTGTTTTTTTCCTTACCTTTTAGAAAGTGTCTTCACACAATCTTAGGCCTAGAGCAAACTATGTAGAAAATAAATCTAGTTGCAAGGCCATCCACCCGCTCAGGATTTTAACCGACCATAATCGCGACACTTAGTGCCTAGGGATCCCTTGTAGGTATTTATTTTGCCTACTAAATTCTCGATGTTTTCGTATTTATTAGTAATGAAAATATGTAACCTTGAGTTTTGATTAAGTGTAATATTACTAAGGAGTTTATAGTGGCAATCAACTTTTGATTATGTATTTAAATCGACAATTAGAGCTTGATCAGATAAACTTAAGAAAAATCTCAGTAAAATAGACTTGCTATAATGATAACTTGCAATATATAAAGTCTACCTGCCATTAGGAATACTAAGAAACCTAATTGTATCAATTGACCTTTAAATTATTTGAAAACAAAATATTAAAGCTTAAAGGAATCTAAAAATATGATTACCTGAGATTGGCTAATTTCTAGGCTCTAGGAATATTTCTGCCACCATTGTTTCTAAATGGTAGGCCCTTGGAGTTTATCTATATTAATATTGAAAGGACCTTCCCAATTATGATTTAAATTGACATCTGATAGCTTGTTCGGACTACTAATTATGTTTTTGTGGACGTAATCTCCAACTTGGAACTTCTTCGATTTAAACCCTTTATTATACTTCTTAGACAACTACTATTAATAAGAATATAGTTTAATCAAGGTATTTTCTATTCTTTACTCATCCAGTTCAAGCTTAGTCCTTATAATTGTCCAGGCTTTAATCGACAATAATTAATTTCATGGTCAACAATCCAGTTTTCAATGGAATTATAGCTTTTGTGGTAATCCCGGGCCTCATTTTGGATTCCCTTCGACGGGCGTGCGAGGTTGCACCCTTTCTTGCAGTGCTCGACTATCATCAATGTGAGGGATAATGTGTAGAGATAGAGTTGCCATCCTATTTTGTACAAAAAAGGAAAAAAAATGTCGTCGCCTCAAGAGAACGACATCAAGGACAATACTGATGCTTGGGAAACTAAGTAGTTTAAAAGTTTGGGGACTAAGTTACAGAATGAGAAGGTGTTAGGCACCCTTCCCGCCCTTTATGTATGTTACGAGCATGTGTTAATCTTCTCCTGTTATACTCCATGAAGTGTGTGTTCATGTGCATAATATAGGTGAAGAATAGAATCATTCAACTCACGTCATGGAAAAGGATAGAGTGAATTCATCCTTAGGAATGCTCCCAAAAATAATAATTCAAAATATAATATGAGTACTTCTCGAATCACAAGTCGTTATGGAAGAGCCAATGTATATATCAGGCGAAACACAAGCATGTAAGAACAAGGGATTCATAAAGAATCTATATAATATAGGAGAAGGGTGTTTGAATAGTGAAATTATCCAACGGTTATGGTGAAATCTAAGGGATCCAAAGGATGCCATGACATATGAAAGGCATATAACATGGAAAATGAGAAATGTTAACACCTTAATTCTCTCCCTCCCGTTCACTTTAGTTTGAAATCTTGGGACTCCTCTGAGAAGAAGGATAATGCGGGGATCAATAAAAGGATTCTCACTTTATTTTAAAAGTGAACTCAATTTGTATTCTCATTGTACGTTTGCCCTATTTTCATCCACACCCTCTTTCTTCCATGGTCACTATACCTGTTTCCATCTCAGAACCACCATCTTCTATAATAACTCCTCCCTTTTCCATTGACAGTTAGCATAGAAGCCAATACATGTAGCTAAAGTACAATTTTGGGGGTTTTAATCTAAATGTTGGTTTCACATTTAGGGGATTTTGATTTCACACGATTTTGTCCTTAAGGTACGATTTTTGTTCGTTTTATTATATGGTGAGAGTTTTAAGATCTTTTTTTTTTACCTTTGAAGATTCAGTTTTTTTCTTAATATGAAAGTTTAAGCTTTTTTCTTCCATAAATTATGATTTCCAAGTTTTATATCTGTTGTTTTGTATAGATTTGAATGGAAATCTACTCAAAAAATGATGGTGCAGGTATTACTCTCTCCATCTCTCTGTTTTCAGCTCATTTTTGGAATCACACACACTCAAAGACTCTTTTTTGGGTTTTTTCAGATCTGAGTTCTGGATTAGTTTTTATCATGCTGCCATCATGTTTATATGTGTATTTTGGGGAAAAAGTTGCAATTTTGTTGTACATTGAATTAGTGCCCAAGTGTTTGAGTAAATGCCTCAAAATGGCTTTCAATGTACCCACAAGTGGGTTTTGACAGGTTTTGTTATGATATTAAATTTGTAATTTTCATGCTTGAACAACTTGCTTCTCTGAGTAAAGGTTTGTTTTTATTTTTGTTTCTGTTTTTAGAGAAATGGTAAAGGCTAAGATTTATTTTTCACTTTTTTTATTTGGTCCTAAAAAGGTGTTTGAATCAGATTAACATATTAATAATTTAACGCTCCTGATTTAATCCATATTGATAATTTTGGGACTGTTTTTCATTTTAGGGGACTCTCAAAAGTGTTTTTTTTATTGTTTTACTGACTTTTTAGTATATAATGTTTGTAGTTCTTGACGGTAGTGAAGATCAAAGTACAGAGGAGCCTAAATCACTAAATATTACAAGTTAATGGAGTACAGATTTTCCTGGAGTTTCAGTTGAGGTATCATTTTATTCCTCTTATTGGTCATGTATGTTCATAATACCATTGGGATTTTGTTGATTTTTTAGATTTTAATTGTAATTTTTTCAATAAAGAAATGGATTGTTGAAAGATCAATGAACATAAGTAGAGGATGGGTTCTCGAAAGATTCTTAGGTACTTGGGAATATTTTTAGTGTATGTTTCTAAAGACATAACATTTATGGTATTAGGGATTTTTTAAAGACATAACATTATCTTCGGTTTAATTAGCTCTATTGCATTTCCCATTTTTTTATAATTTATTATTGTTTATAGGAATTACTTATTTGCTTTTCCTAATCTTTTTTCAAAAAAATTGAGAAACATTCAGTTAGTGCTTCTACAGTACAATTAAGGATTGATTTATGGAAGGAAATCGTATAAGATCACAATGTGGAGTGGGGGTTAATGGAAGAAATCATGGAATTCGACTCAGGTCTTTATCCTCTGGATTGGATGGTAAAGGTTCAATATTTGTTATTTTCTTTTACTTATTAACTTGAGTGGTTTAATGCCCGTCTATAAATTATTTTATGTACTTTTCAATCAAATTCAATTTTAATATTTTGTTAAACAGATGAACTCTCATCAGGTGTGTGTGTAGGACCGGGGGTGGGGTGGGGTTAGAGGGAGGAGTGGGGCTGGGAATTGAGTTTGGGCATATTATAGCAAAATTTATGGAAATGAGCTCACTATTATATGTACTTATTTTGGTGTTCTTATTGAAGTTTAATTTTGTTAAGCAGGTTGCTGAAACTGATTGTCTTTAAGGATTTATGCGCTACTATATGCCTTTCTAACATCACTGTTCCTTTTTAACCACAAACTCTTCAATAGTGGTCTCTCATCAGTTGATAATGGTAAGCTCTTTGGTGGGACCTAAAATGATATATATATATATATATATATATATATATATATATATATATATATATATATATATATATATATATATATATATATATATATATATATATATATATATATATGTTGTTGATGTCATATACAATTTTATATAGGTTGTGGCCCTGTAATTTACATAACTCCCATTTTATAACTAATGCAGGTTCTTATAAACACAGTGGCCGCCATGGATCAGCTTGTATTGTGAAGGATACATATAACTCTTAAATAGTAAGTTCTAGGAAATCTTTAAAGAGAGGAGGTTCTTCTGGCTACGATTCCCATGAGGTGTGCTTTGAATTAATTATTTGGTGTCAAAACTTCAGCTACCACCAAGGTGTGGCAAGGTAAGAAATTGACGGATCTAAAGTGAGCATAGTAGATAAATAAGGTTATCTCAACATGTGTTGCACTGAATACATGAACCCCTTCCAATCTAAAATGATAAAAGCAGTCCTGCAAAGGGAGAAGGACCTCTCTTTGACTAAGTATCAAAAGATGTCGATATAAAGGCCCTTTTATACAGGCCGAAACATATCTGCAGATGCAGTTTTCTTCAAGACAGGTATTTCCTACTCATAATCTCTTAATTTGGCAAAAAATGATTTCGGCTAAAATAAATCCCGAGCCAAGAACCTATGAAGGTAATTTCCTACTCATAATATCTTTATTTGAGAAATTTTTAGGGCATGTGGGGGAGTTTGCTAACTAAAATCATGTATTTTTTTAAAATTCTATGACCATCCATTCTTTTTATAAACGTCATTTTTTTTATGATACAAAGCTGCTATATTTAGTTAGTTTATTTAATTTGATGTTAATTCGTCCAAACTTTCTCCTTTAATGGTGTATTTAAAGTTGTAGATTTGAAGATTGCTTTATAGTCCTTTAATTTTTTTTCTTTAAAATGTGTAAATTGATTGTATTTGAAGATTAATACAATGAATTTGACACATATAGTTTGATGATTTATACAATGAATTTGACAAATTTTTTATACTTTTGTATTTGATGAAATATAGTCCTTTCTTCTTTCTATAAAGGTTATTTTTTGATAACATTCTTTAATGGTTCTTTTTATGGTCATCCTTTTTAAATGTTGCGACCAATGGTCTATGGTAGTACATACCTATCATGCAATTGTTTTTCCAATGCTCTAAAGTCATGTACACACAAGTGATTATTCCTAGATATTTAATTTGATTAATTGTACAATGAAAATAGATGGTAGAAGCTTGCTCACAATATCTAGCATTGCAAACTTGCTCATGACTTTATGTTGCAAAACTTTTTAAAATTTATGCTCACTTACAATGTTTTATATATAACCTATGATGTATTGTTCTAATGTCTTGTGAAGATGAGCACCCTTTGAACTAATGTCCTATTCTAATGTCCTATGAAGAAGAGCACCATTTTATGTTGCAAAACTTTTTAAAATTTATGCTCAACAGCTTCAACCATGTTAAGAAGGGCACCATTTGAACTAATGTCCCGTTCTTTTTTTTTTCCTTTACATGTATTTTTATTTTTCTTAGATTAAGAAATTCCCAAGGTATAGTCATCATCGGTTTTTATAACACGTTTTCTTATTTGAAGCTTATTTCTCTCTTTCCATCTCTTCGATTTTTCGATCTTCCTGCTGGTACAACCAAGCAGGTAAATATTTTCTATCATCTTTTTTATACTCTGTTTGTATTGCTTATATGTTCTGGCCATTTCTTGGTTATTTTCATGGGTTCTTGGAAGGAATTGCTCAAATAGTCATGAATTTCTCAATCTGTTGGTACAACCAAGTAGAAGATTTGATGAGAGTTTCCATCCTTGAAGTTTTTTTGTTTATTTTATCTATAATTGGAGAAAAGATATCCATCCACAAGTGTAGATAGTATACAATGATGCCTTTTTGAAATTTGTAATTTATATGCATTTAAGATCCATTGTTAGCATTTGAAAATCTCTTCAATCTACATCACTGTCATCACGACTTATGCTTCACTTAGTTGAGTTCAATGTCCTACTAAAGTTTTACTATTGAAACCTTCGTGCTTAAGTTGATACCATTTTTATATGCATTACAAACAATTAAAATCTTAATATTTATATGCTCATTTATGATATGTGGTGGATAGGAATTAATATTGGAACTCATCAAGTCTAAATAATATCTATTGCAACTTACCTTTCATTCTCAAAAAGTTACCAAGAAGAATACTGTTTAGAAGGTTGCAATATGTTAACCAAATGGTGGGGCACTTCCTTTTTGCACAATGCTTTTTCATATCCCGACTCTCATTTCCCATCATGGCGGAGGGTGAGTAAGTGTCGGCGATGAGTCTGCGGCAGAAAAATGAGGGTACATAGGGCCCGTGAAGAGTTTTTTTCTTATAGGATATGTATGCATAGTAAAAATTATTATGGTTGGTTTAATTAGATATTATTTGCATGCATATAAAAGAATTATGTATTTGATATAAAATTACTTGTTCTTCACATTTAATTACATATGGTCTTCTCCCTTGTTTTATGCCTCTTCTCTCTTAGTGTTATTGCTCATTCAAGTTGTATGACTCAAAATGAGATGAATGTATTTTATATTTAACTTCGCCTAATGTTTTGAATTGTTTTTCCCAGGTGATCAGCTACAAGGAGTATCATCTCAATATGTATGCGTGTCATACATCTTGCTTGGAGAGACCCCAATTTTAAAGAGTAATTGCATTTGATATTTAATTTAACATTGTAGCCTATTTTGGATGAACATGGAACAGTTAATTCTCAAAGTTCAATTTTCTACCCAAATAATTTTCTTTTTTGTTACACAAGGTGATATTTTTGTTCATTATGGATTGTATTATTTTGTGTTTTTGGACATCAATTAAAATTTTCTGCATAATTTGATGCATTTGAGATTAAAATTATGGACTACATTTGTAGACATTGTGAGTGTTAATTGGCTATGTATATAAATTTGGTTAGTAGGGGATGATGGATTAACAATTGTTATGTAGGTGATTTCACTGTCATCTGTAACGAGTCTTTTGATTGCATTGTCATCCAGGTCCTATACCCACAAAGGCAAAAATATTTAGACGCTAAAGAGAGGGTTGTTGTGAAGGTATAAAACTTTGTAATTAGTTTCTATACAATAGGACATGAACATGCATGAAAGCTTCATGCGATCGGTTTGCAAGATTCCATTGTATGTTATCTATATATTTTGGTATATGATTCAATATATAACTTTTTACTTTTCATTACTTGATTAATGACGAATAACTAGAGTGTTCCCAGCTCATTTCATTGTGCCAAACTCATTGTGCTTTGCTGAGCAATCACATTTTCAGCATTTATGTTTTTACTCGCATGAAAACAATCCACATAAAAACAACGCATTATGTCATAACACAATTTTTTTTAATGAAACATGAACATAATTCAAATAAAGTGACATGACACCACATGGCATGATATAATTTCTTTTTACTTATTTCGAACATGACCTATGTAAAAGCGGTACAACACAATATTTTTTTTAACGAAAAAGGAATCCGACCAAAATAAAGACGACCTAACATTGAAATATTTTGTTACCTATCTAGAACACGCTCTAAGTAAAAGAGGCACAACATAATTTTTTTTCCAACCAAATACGAACCTGATCAAAGTAAACACGACACAGTTGACTTGAATGTTTTTTTACCTATCACGAGTACTACCCATGTAAAAGTGAAAGTGGCATGTTCTGTGTTTTGATTATAGCTTATTTTTCTTTCGAACCATTTGTACCATTGGTGCAATTAGGTCCCATAAAGGCAATGAGATTGTTATATTATATGGGGCAATTAGTTAGTTTACTATAAAGGGTAGACAATAATTATTAATTTTTAATAGGTTATCTAAAAAAATTTATCTTTCGAAAATTACACCTAGTTGTGTTCGTACAATAGGTTATTTAAAGAAATGTTTTCTACTTTACCATGTAACTTTATTTGTGTCACTTTGATTGGAATTATTGTTTGAAATCAATGCTTCCCGTTGTTAATAACTAACCAATTGATGAATGAGAAGTTCATTTATAGACAATTTTATCATACTAACGTCAAGTATTATTTTATTTACATATATCAAATGTCAAATATTATTTTATTTACATACAACTTTTATCTTCTTGCTTGATAAATGTTGGTCGTGCGATGATGCAAGAAGTGTTGTAGGCATGTGAGTTGGAGTCATGATGCACACAACTTTGGAAATTAGGACCATTTTTAAAAAAATTACACTTTGTTTTGTCGGGGAACGACGTTTTTATCCGTTTTGCAATTACGTGCTTTGAAATTTTTTGTTTTTTTGTTATTACGTACTTTGGAGATTTTCGTTGTGCCTTTAGGCACGGGAATACACTAGTACATATATATGATAGGAGGGAAACATATAAACAGGCATAAAGGACGACTTAAATATCGGGATTAGCCCAAGACGCCTAGGTAGACCAAAGGGGATCAATGTCCACGTAGTTAAAATATAACATAGGGTGGGGTTTAATCCATAGATCCAAACAGGGGATTTCTCTTATGTATGTGTGTAATGAAAATGTGTTTTAAATGTGAGAGTGTGAAATGAGAATCCTTCTTCTGGAATTTATAGATAAACCCTCTTTTTATTCTTTTTGTTTTTTATGAAAATATAGTATGTGCAAGTACTACTATTAAAGGTTTGAGATTAATGTATGTGTGGTAAGGAAATAAAATGCTAAAGTAGAAAAAAAGGAATAAGACCAAAATGGAAGAATTAGAGAAGAGGGTGGATAATTTAACCTCCTTATGAGTCCTTGATGTTGATCTTGGATGTAAATATGATGATCTTAGAATGGTATGAAAGCGGTATGGAGAAGTAGGGGGAATTTACCAAGTGATGTAAGAAAATGATGAAAGGGAATGTGGAAAATGGTTTTTTTAGGAAAGAGAACAACTTTGAATTTGAGAGAATGTTCTCCGACTAGCTGAGAGGGGTATTCAGGGGTTTTGGGTGTTCTGAGTGTTGTTCTTAAGCTGAGATCATGGCCTTTATTTACAAGGATAAGGGGGTGTTGATTGACAGGGGTCTAGACTTGCCTATTGGCATAGAACCTCAAGCACACTGCTGATAGGAAGGGTCGCTACGGTGCCATTTGCTAGTTTGGGAAAGGTCATAAAATACAAATCATAAGTCAGAATCATGCACAGGGTATACCATTAGAAAGAGTATCCAGATCCCTTTATGAATTCATTGAGCCACTCCCATTTCTAAGAGTTGACCAAGGTCAAACGAGGTTTGAAATTGCCCGTTGGTCACTAAATAAGAAGTTTTCGGAGGAACATGAATTGTTCATCCAAACCGCATTACTGATTTGCACTTGGTATAGACCATTGGAATGGGTATTTACTGTCCTTCGATATCTCATTCAGCTTCATTCAGTTTGGAGAGTTTATCGAGGTCAAATGGAGACCGAAAGTGCTCGGTGACCCTTTAGAGTAAAATGGGTCATTCTCCGTACCGTAAGGTTGATTCGCACATGGGATGGACCATTGAAAATGGTATTCAGATCCCTTCTAATAAATATTGAGATTTTCTCAAGCTAGAGAGTTGATCGGAGTCAAACGAGTCTTGGAAGTACTCGGTGGCCTCTAGATCATTTTTTAGGGTAAAATGGACTATTTGTCCGAAACCGTAAGACCAATTTGTGCATGGGGAAGTTTGTTGAAAAGGGAATCTAAAGCTCTTCAAACATTCATTGAGTTTTCACTCAGGTAAGAAAGTTGACCAGAGTTAAATGGGGCTCAGGAGCACCGAGTGGTCTCTAGTAGGGGTGTGCATGGGTCGGTTCGGTTTAGTTTTGAACTGTAATTCAATCACATATATATCATCAATATTTATCCTAGAATACATTTAAACTAATTTCTATCATCAAATCCAAGATCTACATAACAAATCTAAGATTATAACCAAAAGTTAGGTTTTGATAAACTAAACCTAAAACCCAAAGATTTAATCCACAAATCATGAAATAAATGGAACACAACAATTATTTAGCAAGTTTAATCACTTGCCTTGGGATCGTAGGGTCTGATTCGTCCTCGAAATCGCGTAGGTGCCGGAAAACTCCACTTTCTCTCTCTTTTCTCCTTCTTTCTCTTCTTCTTCTTTCTTCTTCTCTCTTTCTTTCTTTTCATTTATCTTTCTCTCTTTGGAAAAATCAATCTCCCGTAGGCTTTTAAGCCCTAACTCCTAAGATACACATCTTTGAATGATAATACACACTTTAAATGACTCGGTAACTTTAATTCGAGCCAAATGAACTTAAAATTATTTCGGAACCTAAATAGACCCCAAGTACAGTCATTTGGACTTTCTCGACCCTTCCGGACACAACTACACCCTCAGAATCGCCATTCGAAATACTTTCTAATGACTCCAAATTTTGACCTCAATTGCCAATTTAATAAATCTTCGATTAAAATAATATTTATTTCTCCCAAAATTAATAAGTCCTCGTCTCCAAAACCTCGGGTTGTTACAAACTTCCCCACTTACAAAAATTTCATCTCCGAAATTTAGCTAAGCCTATTATTCCAATGCTCAACTAGTTCCTATGACACTCATCCTCACTAAAACTATACCCAACTTCTAACTTCCCATGACGAATTTATTTTAATTTGTTTTAAGTTTTATAAAAAATCAATCCATTAACCACTAGGGCGCCCATACACCCTTTATTTGAGCTTTTTGCTCGCTCCAATCATAATGAGGCTTCATTTGCCTCTAATATTCCACAATTCCATAGATATGGATTATACTAGCAATTTTTAATAAAGTAAAATTTTTGAATGGTCGAAAGAAATAACTCCTCTCAATTTCTGACATTCGCCTCTTTTGTGTGGGGGACGTCTCGCAAAAGCAAAATCCAAACAAGGAACCCTCCCAATACACTACTGTGTGGCGACGTCGGGAATTGAGAGTTTGTTAAATCTGGACTAGAGTTTGAGAATATTTTGGTGAAAAATCGTTTTGAAATGGCCCAAAGGCCGATAAAAAGTTTTATTTTGAAAACAGTTTATTAGAAAAGAAACAGTTTATGTCATACAATATTTATAAAGTGCCTTATGTCCCACACAAGGTCTTAACAATCATCATATATTTAACAATATATAGCTCACAAAAATTAGCATAATTATGAGCTAAAATTTTCCTGCGTCCCACCATTCCACAACCTTTAAACTCTTTTCAGTAATGATATCTTATATCATTTTAACATATTGCCCTTTATAAGGCTCATCCATATCTGGAATACAACAATTATATCAGTCTAACATGACTATATAAAAATAAGTAGCTTTATCATTACTACTTAACACACAACAACAATACTTACATTTACCACAAGGTTTATAGCTCTCTTTGAGTATATCACAAAATTATCTATTCTCTCCAAAGATAATAACATAAGAGCCTAACTTGCTCAAAATCCCCCTTAGGGTCAAAACATACGTAGTAGGGTTATATCATTACCCCTTCACAAATATCTCTCATGCTATATTCACAAAACTTCATATAGTAATTATCCCATTCATAAAGGAAAATTAACTTACATCATACATCTCTAGTCCGATTACCCTTCCTCATCAATGGGCTCCCAAACAAAGTCCCTCGGTCTAAAATGACCTCGAATCTATTATAGGGGTTTCACTTCCAAAACTTCATCAAAACATAGTCCTTCACCTCCCTTAGGACAATCTTTCTTTTTATGACCTATTTCATTACAAAAGAAACATCTACCCACAAATCCTCTCTGCCCCTCCTGGGGACCAGAACGCTGTTGCGACTCTCTATAGTCAAACTTGTACCCACTAGCATTACCGGCACTCTCATCGCCTAACTTACTTAATGAACTCGAATCTCCAAAGTTCTTACCCTCTTGCGAACGAAGACGGTATTCTTGACGCTTTAGTAGTGTCGCGTTCACTACCTCGACGAAAGTCACTAACTTAGGACTCTCTAACAAATGTTGTCGAATTCTCCAATCTAACCCTCGAATAAACTTCGATATAGGTTTCTCTTCCGTATTTACCTCATCAGGTACTAATTTTGCCCATCTATAAAAATCTTCCTCATATTCTGCCACCGTTCTATTACCTTGAAAAATCTTCGTATTTGGAGTCGAGGAAGGAAAATACCTTCGATCAAAAAGTTCCTAAAAATCTGTTATTGGAAAAGTATCTCTCTGTTCAGATGTGGTGACATACTCCCACCATTGAAGAGCTTCACCCTATAACTTAAAGTTGGCTAAAAATTGCTTTTGCACCTCACTACACTCAATCATACAGAGGTGCCTCTGCATACTATTCTTCCACCGACTTACTTCCATTGCATTAACTCCCCCTGCAAACTCGGGACGATGCCCCTTACTAAACTCTTCCTTCACTCTTTCCCATAAAGATAATCCTAAATGAGAATGGGCTACTTGAACGGCAGATTGCTGCACCATCGTGGAAATGGCAGCAGTTACTGCTTGTGCCACTATATTGGCAACTTCATCTGTAGTCATGTTCCTTTGAGGCATTTGAGGTTGCACATTTTCAACCCCTTTGTTTTCCCTGACTAAACGACCTCCCTTCGGTGGCATCTGAAACAAGAACAATTGTATCAGAACACCTTTTAATTACTTTCAAATCACAGAAGAAATATGGACATGTGAATATAACCGTCCTAACAATAAGGCTCTATATCAAGAACGCTTATGGAAGATCGCAGTAACCCGCACAGATCCTAAAGACACTATAACCTGATGCTCTGATACCATCTGTGATAACCCGCTCAAAATAATAATGGGTGGCCAGCCCTATACTACATTAAATCAGGTATCTCAGATGGCACAGTCTCAACATCAACTGACAATACTAAATAATATAAGGCTAACTACCCGAAACTATAAAAAATGGATTGTCAAAATTTTTTTTAAAACTTTTATTTACCTTAAGAGAAATCCACCATACAACAAACAATCCACAATAGTACATCTAGCTAATATGAATGATACAATAAACTCTATAATATGTAAAGAATGAATACAAGAGTACAACAAATTGTACAAGGTAAATTACCCGAATATGCTGTCGGGTCACAGACAATACAAATAATCTGAGGAAAGAAATATAAAAGTGTTAATCTAAAACACTTGAGTATAAACCAAAATAAAGACTGAATCCTAATCTAGATACATCAAGGATAGGAATCGTCTATAACAAAATACCGCAACAGTTCGCTACTGCCACAGCTCCGCGAATTCACTGGATGGATAAACATCAATGGCGTCCTTGCGGGGGAACACCTAAAGTAATACAATATATGTACATGGAGGGAGAAAATATAAACGGGTCAAAGCCCGAGTTGAAAATATTTTATATCAAGTGCATTAAAATGAATAATAATTGTAAATGCATTATGACACGATTTAATGGAATCGTCCTCTCCATAATAATTAAACTCACCTCTCAACTAGAGCGCGCACTAAACATATGCACGTGGTCTCTAAATGAATGCCCAAATATAAATTAGGCAATAAAATCTAACTAGATCCCAAAATGAAGATTCGATTAAGATTATCTAACTTATCTTGCAATCTACCCATTATCTAAGTTCCATCTGCCACATTACTTTATTTTAAATGTCATCATTCTCTTTATATATGTTCATTTATTGAGCATATAAAGTTTACATAACCATCCTCATAACAACAACATCACAATACATCAACATTCTCTTACTAGAATTTCATATATTCTAGTTATTCCCTCATCTTGGCATGTAATCATATATATATGAGTTATTAGCATCAAGTGCTAAGGACAAAACTTCCCCCGGTTCTCAACACTGCACTGCGTTTCTTGCGTGGGATGTCTCGTCGAAGAAAAATCCAAATAAGGAACCCCCCATTACACTACTTCTGACAGTATTGATCTTCGAGGTTCATTATGCCCTCAATTCATGATGCATATAACCCAAATTATTACCCAAATTTTAATTAATTAATATTCCCAATTCTCAACAGTACACGGAGTTTCATGCGCGGGACATCTCACCGAAGCGAAATCCAAACAAGGAACCCCCCGTTACACTACTCCTGGCACTGTCGATCGTCGGGATAGGTGATATATGTATATATATGAGCATTAAGGTCTAACTTCTCCTCACTACCAACATTACACTGAGCTTCCTGCGTGGGACGTCTCGTCGAAGTGAAATCCAAACAAGGAACCCCCCCGTTACACTACTTCTTGGCAATGTTAGTCGTTAAGGTCCATTAAGCCCTTGATACCCAAATACCAAACACATACATAACATAATAACCATCCATCCGATCCATAACTCGTGGACGCAGGCTCACATGCTATCATCTTCCAGTAGCCCATACACGTAGCAAACTGGGGCCACCTGGTGGGGTTCAACGACACCCACCTCATGATCAACTCACGCACACAACGTCCCGGGAAGCGGTCATAGCTCCTAACCGACAAGTGAGAATGTCACATACCCCCAACTTCTCACCCCCAAAAGAATGCATATATATATCGCATAAATAATCACAATGGACGACTATGACCTGGGGAATATCCACACCCTGCTGTTTGAGCTAGGATGCTCACCCTCATCGCACGCAACTTCCCAATGATAGCAAGAAGGGGGTATGCTTCACTATAAATATATATACCATCACAAGGCATACATACATCATCACATCATATAAAGATACACCATCATATAAGGTATAGCTGTCACATTATTTTCATATTTACAATACGCTCTTAGGCACAATAGAATTAATGTCATTGTTTAGTATATTTCCCTCTTGATATACTAATCGTCAATTCTCACACATCTTCCCCACTTAGTATACACTATACTATTTCTCGCTTGAAGCTCACATGTCGTTTCTATTTATAAATTGTCTCTCAATTCTATTTATGTTAAGGATATTCTTTATCCTAATGCACTACATTTAGAATTTCTCATTGTGTGAGACTTCTCCCAAATCAATCATCATTAAGGACATTTCTATATCCCTATGCTCACTAATTAGAATTTACAATCCTCCATCCATAATAGTGTTCAATTTATTTCGTGAACCTTTTAAAGTTATCCCATTCGGGATTGGATCCTAAAACCCATTATCTCTAAACTCATTCTCATTCTTTCATATGAATTTAATTATAATCTCCAAATAGAACCTCCAATCAAGGTGGGCTTCCCCACTTAGTATATACCAAAATCTCTAATCGGTATTGACTCCAATGATTCCTTATAAGGGAAACTCTCTAAAATTCTCCAAAACATACTCCCAATAATTCCTATGGAGGTTCCCAATCGATAACCTCGAACCAAACGGGACGAAATTCTCCAAAGAAAAACATCCCTCAAAAATCCCTGTTTCCGAATCGATTCGGGCCAATTCCGAATCGATTCGGCCCAGCGAATCGATTCGGCCTCCAAGGCGAATTGATTCGGGTCATCAGACCTGGGATTCTATCTCAGGCCGAATCGATTCAATAGGGGTCCGAATTGATTCGGTCACTCAGACCTGGGCACCTGCATATTTCCGAATCGATTCGGTAGGAGGCCGAATCGATTCGGCCTTTCAGAACTCTCGAAAATGGCTACTTTTTAGTAAGACAAAAAACCCAAAATTCATTTTAATCATTTTCTCTTCATTTCTTTTCAATTCAATCACATATATATCTTCAATATTCATCCTAGAATACATTTAAACTAATTTCTATCATCAAATCCAAGATCTACATAACAAATCTAAGATTATACCCAAAAGTTAGGTTTTGATAAACTAAACCTAAAACCCAAAGATGTAATCCACAAATCATGAAATAAATGGAACACAACAATTATTTAGCAAGTTTATCACTTGCCTCGGGTTCATAGGGTCTGATCCGTCCTCGAAATCGCGTAGGTGCCGAAAAACTCCACTTTCTCTCTCTTTTCTCCTTCTTTCTCTTCTTCTTTTTTCTTCTCTCTTTCTTTATTTCTATTTCTCTTTCTCTCTTTGGAGAAATCAATCTCCCGTAGGCTTTTAAGCCCTAACTCCCAAGATACACATCTTTGAATGATAATACACACTTGAAATGACTCGGTAACTTTAATTCGAGTCAAACGAACTTAAAATTATTTCGGAACCTAAATAGACCCCAAGTACCGTCATTTTGACTTTCTCGACCCTTCCGAACACAACTACACCTTCAGAATCGCCATTCGAAACACTTTCTAACGACTCCAAATTTTGACCTCAATTGCCAATTTAATAAATCCCCAATTAAAATAATATTTATTTCTCCCAAAATAAATAAGTCCCTGTCTCCAAAACCTCGGGTTGTTACAAAAATGCAAGAATAAAATCACATAAGAGCACACAAATCACACACAATAATGGACTAGCTAACAGGAGAGGCGCGAGGGTGTAAGAAATATACCTCCCACAGTTTTTACGCCGTGGGTTGCCGAAAATTTTGAGTCGACCGGGGGGAGATCACGCTTATCTCAGTCGTCCCGGGAGTCTTACCGACCTGTAATACCCCGTATTTCATCGTAGTTAAGCAGGAAAATACGTTTTATTTAAATTACGTGAGTAGAGTAATTTAATGTGAAAATACGTTTTATTTAAATTACGTGAGTAGAGTAATTTAATGTGATACGTTTATGAGTAGAGTAATTTAATGTGATACGTTTTAAATTAAGTTACGTGAGGAGTAATTTAATGTGATGTAATAATAATAATGATTATTAAGTAATTAATCAATCATTATGGTGACGATTAAAAATTTACTAAATGTGAATAGTAAATATTGAAAGTTGATATGTACGGCCTAGCGATTTATATGGATGTACCTGAGTTTATCTCGACTGAGTGTTGCGCATAGATAAAATTGAAGGTGAGATGAGAAACATATTTTAAGAGACTCAAAAGATAATTTAGAGTCCACAGATGATTCTGAAAGGGTCGAATTAGTCAAAATAGTGTACTCGGGGGTACTAGTTGAGTGCCTGGTCATTTTTGGGTTAAACCGGGACCATACAAGGGCATTTTGGTCTCTTTATATTTAAGGGTGAGGAGACCTACGAATTTTGGAACCCTAAGTTAGATTATAAGAGTTGGAGGCTAGGGTTAGAGAGGAGGGAAATACACCATAGCCATTAGAGAGAAGAGAGAAACAATTTCCTAAGGCAAAAGAAGGAAGTAGGGAGAATTCAAAGGAGATTTCACTACCAACTTGTTGGGAAGAAGGATTGAAGGATAAGAATCATCAATCATCAACAACAACCACGAAATCAGACCCTACAAAACATAAGGCAAGTGGTTATTTACAAAATAAATTGAGTTATAATACCCATATATAAGTTTTAGGAAGAACGTGATTTTTATGATATTTTTGGGAGCAAACACTTGAATATGATCCATGATTGATAGGGATTTCATGTAGAACGTTTTTTGATCTCCAATAATCTGATATCATAGAAGACTTGATGATTAAATCGAACTAAAAATCTGGACTTATGATGAAAAGATGGAAAGATTTTATTTTTAAGGTTCTTGAATAATAAGAAGATTTTTAGTTAATCTGGACGAAATTTGTAATAATTTTGTTGTTTTAGATCATTAGTAATCATCCCAGAATATGTAGGAATGATTAGAAATTGTTAGTTGCAAGTATGGTGAATTATCATGGGAGATGGAGAAATAAAAATGGTGTAACCCTCATGAATAAGACGATCTGGGTCTATCACTGCTCGATCGATCGATCGACCCTTGAATGTCGATCGATCGGCCATATCCCATCGATCGATCGACCCTGGCTGTACTTTAGAGAATTTTGTGGATAAATTTCTTTTCAATTACCGTCAGTTAATGGGAACCTTAGTGATGACATTTTACCTATGAAGGGACTTAATAGATACCAGTAGGTGTACCGTGAGATTTCTTCATAAATGATTGAGTGTGAAATTTGGAGAAATGGATCGATGGGAAGGTAACCGATTGAGTCGTGTGTCGGGAATGTGAGAATTTAGTTACGAAAAGAGTGAGAGTAAATTCCGGAAAAATACAAGTAGGTTAGAGATAGCTTAACTACTCAAACAAGGGAGGGGTAACTAGGACCCTTGGAGTTGCGTGAATACTCGAATAAATGCGATAGTGAAATAAATCATAAATTAATGAGTACAGCGAATATAAGTAAAATATATTACGTACGGGCATGATTTGATAGGTCGGGTGTGTACCTACCAAATTATATGAATTTTTGGGTTAAGAGAACTATACCTAAATTAATTATGTTAGGGTCGATGAGATATTCCGAACTAAAATAAAGTTACTATATGCTTGGGGTCGATGTAAAATGCTGAACCAAACCTTAAGACTGGTGTCGCGATGAAAGAGTCCCGAACCAGAATATGTGTATATATATATATATATATATATAAATAAATAGTTGGGGTCGATGGATCATTCCGAACCAACTCTCACTTGGGGTCGATGAATCATTCCGAACCAATAGTCCTTTATGTGTGTCAAAAGGATATGTTAGTGATAACTAATATTCAATACATGTTGCATGATAAAATGTATTCCATATGTATAATCTACTGATTTAGGATAGCAGATAATGAGATGGATTGAAAATATCTTAGTAATAATTAAGTAGCGTGATGTAATTATTATAAGATAAGGATAACAAGAAGTAAATAAGTTATCTACGTTTATAGCATATTGAATATGGATTATTAAAATACCGTGAGTATGTTATGGGGACTTAGAAAGGGGATACATGCAGTGTGGTATTCTGATCTAGTTAACTGGGGTAGTATAACTAGGTAAACTAAGTACCCTCGTTAGACATGCATTATAGAAGAGAGTTGAGGAAGCTCAAGGGAGTGTGCGAAATCTTAATATGTGTAATCAATAACTCAATTGTAATAACTGCTTGCAAAATATTTTTAAATGTTTTTTAGTACTAACTCTTGCTATGTAAATTTTTTTTAAAACCTTTTAGGTGCCCAGTCACAGGGACACCCAACATGATTTCATTCCAGGGATTTGGGAGCTGTAGCACGTGTGGATGTTGCAGGGATTATTTAGACGTTTCTCTTTTTCAGATCTAGTGCAGGATCTCTGTTTTAGTACTCTCAGTTGGGACATGTTGTCCAATCTTTACTTTTACAGTTATTTTGATTTTGGATTTTGAGTTGGTTTTTCTTGGCCTTGGTTTTCGGCAAGAATTTATTTGTATTCAGTTATTTATGCGAATTGTTTTAGTATTGCTGGAATTGTATCGTTTCGTATGGGTTGTTTATTCTTCTTAAGGAAGATAAAATTTGGCACTAGCTTAATTTCACTTAGGTGGTTATTAATTTAAAAAGTTTTCGGTAGTGATGCTAAGAATGAACCATTTAAGAAACCTGTTTAAATTAAATTAAGGTTTGATCACCCATGGTTTAATTAGGCAGGGTGTCACATATGGTATCAGAGCATCAGGTTCTAGTATCCATAGGATCTGTACGGCTTACTGTGTTTCAGCGTAACGTTTGGTTGTATTAGAGCCCTACTATTAGGACTGTTGATTCACTTTCCGCTTTTGGGTTATCGTACATCTGTTCTTAAATTTTGTATAAACTGTGTACTTATACAATTTGATCTTATTTTAGATGCCACCGAGGAGGCAGCGAGCGGAGAGGGCTGAAGCCAGAGATGAGGTGAGCGAGGTTCATCAGGAGCCACAGGTGCCGCTACCCCCACCCCCACCCCCACCCCCACCCGAGTTAATTTCCACTACTGAGGTTGCAGTGATAGTGGCACAGGCAGTCGAAACAATGATGAGGGCCATGGAAGCCCATTTTCCTCAGACCCAAGTACCACCTCCCATGGCACTGGTAGTTCAGGCCCCAGTAGGGCCATTTACTTGGCAGCGAGTCAGAGAGACATTTCAGAAAGGGCATCCCCCCGAGTTCCAGGGTAGTACCGATATAGTGGAGGCGTGCAACTGGAAGAAAAATACCCAGCGCCACTTGCGCATGCTAGAGTGCACCGAGGTACAGAAACAAATGCTAGCCACTTTCCGTCTGTCGAGAGCGCCCTTACAGTGGTGGGAGTCAGTTACCACCACGGAGGAAAGGGACACAATGGCAATTTCTGAGGTCTGGGTGCAGTATGACCACAAGTATTTTCCTCCAGCAGTAGAGTCAGAGATGAGGAAGAAATTCAGTGAGGTGGTTCAGGGTGATCGCTCAGTTGCTGATTATGAGGAGGAGTTTACCCGCTTGGATAACTTTGTGCCAAATGAGATGATCAATGAGGAGCGAAAGAAGTTAAAATTTATGGATGGCTTGACCTGGATAATCAGACAACATTTGATCGATAATCCAGCGTTGGTAACTTACATAGGTATCGTCAATGCCGCTCTACTACAATGTCAGGGTCACCGCTTTCATGAGAAGGGAAACAAGAGAGGTGAGCCTAGCCAACTGGTCAAAGTGGATGGAAGTAGTGGCAGCAGCACACCACAACAGCAAACAGTGGGCCAGTTAGGGCAGGATTCCTGACAGGGGAACTCTGCCAAGAAGTTTAAGCATAGGAGGCATCGCTTTGACAGACAGGGCCAGCAGGGTCCCCAACAGCCAGTTCCTTAGGGCCGAAAGGGCCAAGGGAACCAAGGTGGAGGACAGTAAGGCCAAGGTCGACAGGGCCAACATCAGGGCCAAGGTCAGAGGCAGTTTCAGGGTCAGTGTTTCACTTGTGGCCAGCAGGGTCACAAGAGTAGGAATTGTCCACAATAAGACAGGGCACAACCACAGGGTGCCCAACAGGGGAAGCAGGCTCCGTTATCCCCAGCAACAACACAGGCCCCGCAGCCAGGCCAGATGCACTACGTCCATGTGTTCAACGTCCGTGACATTCCATTTCAGCCAGTACCACCAGCAGTCACAGGTATGTTTCCTATTTATGGACTTAAGGGTAGTATTCTGTTTGATACGGGGGCGACGCATTCGTTTATTGCCACTAGATTTGCACGGTCAGCCGGCCTCTTAGCGACAGCTGACACTCATCTTATGTGAGTAGAGTCACCGATGGGAAGTGGGTCCCCTATACATTCAATTTGTAAGGGTGTGGACATTATGGTCGGGAGATTGAGTCTAGTGGCGGACCTCCTAGTGCTGGATATGGAGGGTTATGATGTTATCCTAGGCATGGATTGGTTGGCGCGTTATAGGGCCATGGTAGATTGCTACAAGAGGACTATCGTGTTTTCCATCCCGGGACAGGAGATGTTCCTTGTGGTGATGCCTCTCCCCGAGGGAGGATCGCGCACTTATTTATATTGTATTGAGTAGAAGACCTCACATGGGGTTGTCGTTTATCTGGACTCAATCCTAGCTGTGAGGGATTTCGAGGATGTCTTTCAGGAGATACCAGGGTTACCACCTAGCAGGGAGATAGAGTTCGTTATTGACCTAGCGCCGGGGATGAGACCGATTGCCAGAACACCGTATCGCATGGCTCCTTCGAAGATGTGAGAACTGAGAGAACAGATTCAGCAGCTCTTAGGACAGGGTTTCATTTGATGGAGTACATTGCCATGGGGTGCACCGATATTATTTGTAAAGAAAAGGGATGTTTCACTTCGTTTGTGTGGAGATTACAGGGAGCTGAACAAAGTGACAATACGTAATACGTATCCATTACCGAGGATTGACGACTTGTTTGATCAATTCAGAGGGGTTGCGTACTTCTCAAAGATCGATTTGAGGTCGGGTTACCACCAATTGCGCATCGTGAAGAGGATGTACCTAAGACATCTTTCCTATCGCGGTACGGGTCGTACTAGTTCCGAGTAATGCCGTTTGGGATCACTAATGCACCTGCAGTATTCATGGATCTCATTAATAGGGTATTCAATGTATTTTTGGACCAGTTTGTGATTTTATTCATAGACGACATTCTAATCTACTCTCGCACGGAGGAGGAACACACCGAATATTTACGAATGGTTCTACAGACATTACGGGACCATCAGTTGTACACCAAATTTGAGAAGTGTGGATTTTGGCTTCGGGAGGTTCAATTTATAGGCCATGTTGTATTCGACAGAGGCATTGATGTTGAACTGAGTAAGGTATTGACAGTGAGGGAGTGGGGACAGCCCACGACACCGACCGAAATTCGCAAGTTTTTGGGGTTGGCCGGTTATTATCATCGCTTCATCAAGGGGTTCTCAAAAATTGCCAGTCCTTTGACGAACCTGACTCGAAAGGGAGTGCCCTTTGTATGGAGTGACTGTTGTCAGTTAGCGTTTGATGAGCTAAAGGACAAGTTGACATCAGTACCCATTCTTGCCTTTCCTAGGAGCGGAATGGAGTACCGAGTATATACTGACGCATCCTTATAGGGGCTTGGGGGTGTGTTACAGCAGGAAGAGAAAGCTATAGCTTATGCATCCCGAAAGCTTAAACCACATGAGAATAATTACCCCACCCATGACCTCGAGTTAGCAGCGATCGTTTTTGCATAGAGGATATGGAGACACTATCTTCTGGGTGAACAGTTCACTCTATTCATGGATCATAAGTCACTTCAGTATCTTTTCACACATAAGGATCTAAACATGAGGCAAAGGAGGTGGCTTGAATTCGTGAAGGACTACCAGTTTGATATACAATATCATCCTGGTAAGGCTAACGTGGTGGCGTATGCGTTAAGCAGAAGGCCTACCGGAGAACTGGCAAAAATCTGGAAGGCGAAGTGGAGTGAACTTCGACACGAGGATGAGATAGCTAGAGCATACATGGCAATTTTAGCTATCACTCTCGAGAGTGTTATGCGGGTAGTGAGGGCACAGGCCGAGGAGCCATTTTATCAGGACAAAGTATGACAGTTACTGGCCGAGGGGGCGGAGTCCTACTCTATTAGCTCAGAGGGCGGACTACGATTTAATGGCATACTGATAGTACCCGAGAAGGATGATTTGAGGCATGCCGTAATGACAGAGTCGTACGGGTCAAAGTTTTCGGTACATCCAGGTGGGGACAATGTATCAGGACATGCGATGAATATATTGGTGGTCAGGTATGAAACGAGACATTTCAGAGTTTGTCTCAAGGTGTGTTACATTTCAGCTTGTAAAAGTTGACCATCAGAGACCTTCGGGGATGCTACAACCACTGGAGATTCCCGTGTGGAAGTGGGAGAGTATCTCGATGGATTTTATTACTGGGTTACCAACGTCGCAAAAGGGTCACGATTCAATATGAGTGATAGTGGATCAGCTGACTAAGGTAGCTCATTTCTTGCCGGTTCGTACGGACTATGATACGATGCGGTATGCGCAGTTATTCATTTCAGAGGTCGTTAAGTTGCATGGTGTTCCTATTAATATTGTGTCTGACAGAGACAAAATATTTGTGTAACATTTCTGGCAGAGTTTTCAGGAGGCCATGGGCACCGACTTGCGGTTGAGTACGACGTATCACCCGCAGACAGACGGTCAGACTGAAAGGGTAAACTAGATGTTAGAGGATATGTTGAGGATGTGAGTCCTAGATTTTGGGGGAGTATGGGAGCAATACCTTCCTTTGGTAGAATTTGCATATAACAACTCTTACCAATTCACTATCGGTATGGCCCCATTCGAGGCACTTTATGAAAGGCCTTGTCGTTCACCCGCCTGTTGGTTAGAGGTGGGGGATAACAAGATATTAGGACCAGAGATGATACAAGATACTTCTTCCAAAATAGAGTTGATTTAAGGATGTATTCTAATAGCTCAAGATAGGCAGAAGAGTTATGCTGACGCCGGTAAGAGACACGTGGACCTAGATGTGGGCGACCAAGTGTTAATTCGGGTATCTCCTATGAAGGGGATTATGAGGTTAGGCAAGAAGGGGAAGTTAGCACCGATATATGTGGGACCATTTCCTATCATTGAGAGGGTGGGACTGGTAGATTACAGATTGGGACTCCCCGAACATCTTCAACGAATACACGACGTATTCCATGCGGCGTCGCTGAAGAAATACAAGAGGAGTGAGAGAACCTTCTGGAACATTCCACTGGAGGAGATCGACTTGCAGCCAAATGTCTCGTATGAGGAAAGACCCGTGGCTATTCTGGATTATAGTGAGCACAAACTATGATCCAAGGTGGTACCCTTAGTGCGAGTACAGTGGGGACATCACAATATGGATGAGTCTACTTGGGAACGGGAGGAGGATATGCGAGAATAATATCCAGAATTATTCACCGCAGGTCTTTTCTAAATTTCGAGGAAGAAATTCCTTTGTAAGGGGGGAAGTATGTAATACCCCGTATTTCTGCATAGTTAAGAAGGAAAATACGTTTTATTTAAATTACGTGAGTAGAGTAATTTAATGTGATACGTTTATGTGTAGAGTAATTTAATGTGATACGTTTTAAATTAAATTACGTGAGTAGAGTAATTTAATGTGATGTAATAATAATAATGATTACTAATTAATTAATTAATCATTATGGCTATGACGATTAAAATTTTTCTAAATGTGAATAGTAAATATTAAAAGTTGATATGTACGGCCTAGCGATTTATATGGACGTACCTGAGTTTATCTCGACCGAGTGTTGCGCGTAGACAAAATTGAAGGTGAGATGAGAAACATATTTTAAGAGACTCAAAAGATAATTTAGAGTCCACAAATGATTCCGAAAGGGTCGAATTAGTCAAAATAGTGTACCCGGGGGTACTAGTTGAGTGCCGGGTCATTTTTGGGCTAAACCGGGACCATACAAGGGCATTTTAGTCTCTTTATATTTAAGGGTGAGGAGACCTACGAATTTTGGAACCCTAAGTTAGGTTATAAGAGTTGGGGACTAAGGTTAGAGAGGAGGGAAATACACCATAGCCATTAGAGAGAAGAGAGAACAATTTCCTAAGGCAAAAGAAGGAAGTAGGGAGAATTCAAAGGAGATTTCACTACCAACTTGTTGGGAAGAAGGATTGAAGGATAAGAATCATCAATCATCAACAACAACCATGAAATCAGATCCTACAAAACATAAGGCAAGTGGTTATTTACAAAATAAATTGAGTTATAATACCCATATATAAGTTTTAGGAAGAACATGATTTTTATGATATTTTTGGGAGCAAACACTTGAATATGATCCACGATTGATAGGGATTTCATGTAGAATGTTTTTCGATCTCCAAATAATCTGATATCATAGAAGACTTGATGATTAAATCGAACTAAAAATATGGACGTATGATGAAAAGATGGAAATATTGTATTTTTAGGGTTCTTGAATAATAAGAAGATTTTTAGTTAATATGGACAAAATTTGTAATGATTTTGTTGTTTTAGATCGTTAGTAATCATCCCAAAATATGTAGGAATGATTAGAAATTGTTAGTTACAAGTATGGCGAATTATCATGGGAGATGGAGAAACAAAAATGGTGTAACCCGCATGAAGAAGATGATCTGGGTCTGTCACTGCTCGATCGATCGATCGACCCTTGAATGTCAATCGATCGACCATATCCCATCGATCGATAAATTTCCGGATAAATTTCTTTGTGGATAAATTTATTTTTGGATAAATTTTTTTTCAATTACCGTCACTTAATGGGAACCTTAGTGATGACATTTTACCTATGAAGGGACTTAATAGATACCAGTTAGTGTACTGTGAGATTTCTTCATAAATGATTGAGTGTGAAATTTGGCGAAATGGACCGACGGGAAGGTAACCGATTGAGTCCTGTGTCGGGAATGTGAGAATTTAGTAATGAAAAGAGTGAGAGTAAATTACAAAAAAATACGAGTAGGTTAGAGATATCTTAACTATTGAATCAAGGTAGGGGTAACTAGGACCCTTGGAGTTGCGTGAATACTCGAATAAATGCGATAGTGAAATAAGTCGTAAATTAATGAGTACGGTGAATATAAGTAAAATATATTACGTACGGGCATGATTTGATAGGTCGGGTGTGTGCCTACTAAATTATATGAATTTTTGGGTTAAGAGAACTATACCTAAATTAATTATGTTAGGGTTGAAGAGATATTCCGAACTAACATAAAGTTACTATATGTTTGGGGTCGATGTAAAATGCCGAACCAAACCTTAAGTCTGGTGTCGCGATGAAAGAGTCCCGAACCAGAATATGTGTATATATATAAAAATAGTTGGGTCGATGGATCATTCCGAACCAACTCTCACTTGGGGTCGATGAATCATTCCGAACCAAGAGTCCTTTATGTGTGTCAAAAGGATATGTTAGTGATAACTAATATTCAATACATGTTGCGTGATAAAATGTATTCCATATGTATAATCTACTGATTTAGGATAGTAGATAATAAGATAGATTGAAAATATCTTAGTAATAATTAAGTAGCGTGATGTAATTATTATAAGACAAGGATAACAAGAAGTAAATAAGTTATCTACATTTATAGCATATAAAATATGGATTATTAAAATACTGCGAGTATGTTATGGGGACTTAGAGAGGGGGTACATGCAGTGGGGTATTCTGATCTAGTTAACCGGGGTAGTATAACTAGGCGAACTAAGTACCCTCGTTAGACATGCACTATAGAAGAGAGTCGAGGAAGCTCAAGGGAGTGTGCGAAATCTTAATATTTGTAATCAATAACTCAATTGTGATAACTGCTTGCAAAATATTTTTAAATGTTTTTGAGTACTAACTCTTGCTATGTAAAAATTTTTAAAAACCTTTTAGGTGCCCAGCCACATGGACACCCAACATGATTTCATTCCAGGGATTTGGGAGCTGTAGCATGTGTGGATGTTGCCGGGTTTGTTTAGACGTTTCTCTTTTTCAGATCTAGTGCAGGATCTCAGTTTTAGTACTCTTAGTTGGGACATATTGTCCAATCTTTACTTTTACAGTTATTCTGATTTTGGATTTTGAGTTGATTTTTCTTGGCCGTGGTTTTCGGCAAGACTTTATTTGTATTCAGTTATTTATGCGATTTTTTTTAGTATTGCTTGAATTGTATCATTTCGTATGGGTTGTTTAGTCTGCTTAAGGAAGATAAAATTTGGCACTATCTTAATTTCACTTAGGTGGTTATTAATTTAAAAAGTTTTCAGTAGTGATGCTAAGAATGAACCATTTAAGAAACCTCTTTAAATTAAATTAAGGCTTGATCACCCAAGGTTTAATTAGGCAAGGTGTCACACGACCCAAGGTAGAGAGGCTTCTTTTCCTCGCCTTTGGACGCCCTCTCTCTACCTTGTCCGGTTTCCCTATCATGCTTGGCTTCAATTATTACAATTTTAAATGAAAAATAAATGGTGTCTCTAAGCACTGCAATACAAGCCAAATAATAAAGTCCTAAATACAAGCCTTCTAAAATAAAGAAAAAATGGTACTAAAAAAAATAATAAAGTGCAAAAAAAAAAAACAAATGAACTACAAGTTGAAATCTGGTCCAATTGCTTCACGATCCCAAGAATGACAACGACGCCATTTGATAACTTTGTTTTTTATCTCTCCGGCAACGGCGCCATTTGATAAATAGAAAAATTTCCTCTAATGTAGATTTTTGTGTCGTTGTTACAACTTCTTTCTATCAAAATTCCCTTGAACCTACAAAATTATAACAAAACTAGTGTAGAGGGTAAGTAAGGGAGTCAATCCACATCTAAGGGTGAAACACAAAATTGGAGAGGACATATATAGATTCATTTGCATTTTATTATTATTATTATTATTTTTGCTTTTTATAATTTTTTTATGGATTTTTCAAGGGATTTTTTGAACTGACTAACTATACTAATTTTTATAACTACTAATTAAGAAGTAAAAGCTAATTTAAGAAAAGTGAGATAAACAAAATTGTCCTAATAAGTAAACTAACAAAATTAGACTCATGAGGGCTTCAAAATTTCATCCCATAAATAGGAGATTAGCCCTCAATAATCATCATCCAAAAATATAAGATAAACAATTGAAAGCATGTGAGGATTAAAATAAAAGTAAAAGAGAGGAATAGATCAAACCCATTTAAGCCTTGAATTGAAATGGAATCTTCAATTACATCAGCACTCTCTCAATTATACATCAAAATTCTCTCAATCTCAATCACTCATGTATTTATTGAATCTAAAATAAAAATTACAAACTAAAAATTAAAAAGTATAGTGGATGAATTCATAATGGTCAATTAAATAATAAAAGAGATTTGCTAAAAATACAAATACTAACATTATAAAATTGTACATTAGAACTCACCCAAAGAAATAAATTCTAGATCATTACTTTATATTGAGATAATTGCTAAAAATGCAAAATCTCAACATAAAGGAATGGATTAGAATTTACCTCCCATAAGGGATAAATTTCACTACATCAATCTATTTTGAATTAATTGCTAAAAATGCAAAACTTTATAATAAAGGGGTGGGGTGAAATTTATCCTAGAGATAATTTTCACTACACACCTCTATATTGAGGTATTTGTTAAAAATTCAAATACTCAACATAGAGGGGTGGAGAGAATTTTATCACACCAAGCTTAAAACTAAATTGGAGATCCTTTTTTGAAAATGGCCCAAGTCTTCAATTTATAGGTGCAATGAGGCTAGGGGTAAATTGGGTATTGGTAAAATTGAGTGAGAATGAGAGAACATGAGCATGACAAAGGTGTGAGGTAATAAAATCTGATATGGGTGCACATGAGAGTAGTTGGGAAGACATGAGGGAAATGTGAGTTAAAAGGTGTTGGGGGCATTTGGGGTAAAAGGGGATAAGTGAGTTTATTAGGCACATGTGGGATTTTGTCTTTGGTGTTGGATTTGGTTTGGTAACTGATAGAAACACGATTTGGGTTAAGTTGGAAGTTTGGCTTGAGAGTTTAAATGGATGAAATGGGTTAGTTGCTTTGGAAGAGCATGTCATTTTTGGTTTGTTGGCAGGTGATAAAAATTGGGTAACACAATGGGAGTTCAAATGGATTTTGTGTAAAAAAAAAAAGAATGGGATTTGAAGATGGATTTGTTGGGTTTTCATGAAATCGAGTTTGGGGAAACGGGTTTGGAATGGGGTCACCGTCGGGGGGTTGCGAAGTGGGTCGCCAGCCGAAGGTAGTCCGGTTTCGGGCTCCGGCGAAAATGGGTCTAGGGTGGCAAGGGTAGGGGCTGGGGTTGAGCTCGCCGGAGCTCGTGGTCGGAGGTGGGTTGATGACGGTGGTGCTATCAGGAGGGTTGAACACCGGCGGAGATTAGGTATGGGTTTTTCGGCGGCTGGCCGTAGATGTCGCCGGGGCAGGGGCGTTGGTGGGCGCGGGTTAAGGGGTGGTAGGTGGCAATGGGGTTTGGAAGATTAGAGAACGAGGAGAGATAGAGAGAGAGAGAGATTGTTTGTTGGTTATGGAGGTTGGAGAGAGGAGAGAGAAGGGGGTTGGTTGGAGGTTGAAGATGGTTGAGAAAAGTTTGTGTGTGATGAGGGTGTAGGGTGGTAGTGTGAGGGTTTGTGTTTTGTATGTGTAAAGTGTATGGTATTGGGGTGTGTGGGGTTGTGTGTGTGTTTATGGTGGTAAGAGAGAGAGAGAGTTGTGGTGAGGAAGATGAAGTGGGAGTGGTTAGGTGGGTGAGGGTGAGGGTGTAGGATAGTGTTTGGGTGTAAGTGTATATATGGAAGGGGGTGTGTGTGTGTAGTTTGTGACCCTTAATAAAAGACTCAAAATAAAATTAATAAAACTAAAACTAAAAAAATACAATATAAAATCTAACTATAAATAAAATAAATTAAAAAAAATTAAAATATTAAAAATTAAAATCCTAAGCTATTAAAAACTAAAATAATAAAACAAAATAAATAAAAAAGGAAAAATCTAATAAAATAAGAAAACAAAAATCCTAAAATATAAAATCTAATAAACTAAAAATAACTCCTAAAATCAATCCTAATAAAACTAAAAACTAATAAAAATCAAAATAAAATAAAATTATAAAAATAGAAAATAAAACCTAGATATTCTAAATAAATAAAAAATAAATTCTAAAAATAAAAATTACTCAAACTAAAAATCTAAAAAATATTAAAAAGGGACAGACAAAACACACACGAGGTTCAGGGAAAGTTTAGGCTAGGCTTAGGCTCGGGTAGGGTCAGGGAATTGGTTATTTAGCTCAATTTTAACTGCAAATTGCTCCGAAATATAGATCTTGATACCGCAACTGCAATTAAACCTGTATATTTAACAATTAAGCACATAAGACCTAAATTGCCGAGAATTAGCAACTAAAGTACGTCTATTCGGGGTATAAATTGTACAGTTTTGGGTGCCTATTAGTCACTTTCCTCTGAGTCATTGGTAGTTGTCACGGTTTTCTTGGTGAGAAGTTGCATTTCATGTTTGCAGTCTTCGGCCCAATAGTTACTGTCTTGAAAGATTATTTCCAGCCCTGATTTTATCTTCTTGTCAATATGGTAATACCACGGTTTAGGGAATCCATAGAAGGGGAAGTCTTCACCCTCCTCAATAAATCTTCCGGTCAAAGAATCTCCTAAAATATTCTTTTCATGCTCTAAGACTCTCTTTGATCTCGATCAATGGAGTGATTTGAGTTCATTCGGTGAAGGTTTGAAACCCAGGCTACATGGGGGTAAGGCCTATATCTGGACTACGGGCTCAAGGATTCCTTGCTGATATCATCCTAACCCCATTCCAGGCATGAAGTGCATGTTCTTGAACATCTGAATCACATTGACATTTCCATGAGGGTTGTGCTTTGGATAGACTCGATCTTTGAAGTTGCTCCCCGCTAGACAGGGAGTGGGTTAATTTTAAAGCTGGAGAGGATCATGTCATTGGTCCCCTATTAAATCTTCAATACTGGATTACTGTTATTGTCACTATCTACACTATCGTCGTTCTCTAATATGGTGATGAATTGACCGTTGGCAAAGAATTCTAGATGTTAATGAAGAGGAGAATATACCCTTCAGATGATGTGGATCCAAGGGCGATCGAGGAGTAGGTTGAAGCAAGCAGATATGCCAATGACCTGGAATTCTGTCAGAGGTTTGATAGGGTCATCCCCTAGTGTAAGATTTATAGAACCCATTACTTCTTAATGAGTGTTGTCTTAGTCATGCATGATGGCAGATGTATGAGTGGTGTCACTGGCTTTCAGTCCCAAACAGTTGAAGGTTTTGAGCAGACATACATTAGAAGCAGATCTATTATCAAAAAGTGATAGTGGGACTATCTTTTTCAAGACTTCGACGGAGATGTTAAGATCATAATTGTGATTAGGGACAAACTTCAGTATCTCTTATTTCGAAAAGGAGAGGAGTCTAGAAGAGGTCAAGGATACAACCCTATTCATAGCTTTTTTAGGAGTAGTATAGGGAGAAACTGAGCGTTCTATGAGGAGTTTTATCAAAATTCAGTGTAGCTGAGAGGACATAAAAAGTCCCCATAGGGTGATATTGGCTTGGGTCTTCTTGAGCTGATCGAGGACTTTGCTTTCCTTCCATGGATTTACTATCTCGGGCTTAATGGACACTTTGTCAATTTCTCCTAACAAATCCTTAAAGGAGATCATTCCACATAAGTTAAAAAACTAGTTTCGCTTCTTCATGGCTCGGTTTATGCTATCAAAGTCATTCCCTCATACCTAGGCGACTGTGTCTTCTAAGAGTAATAAATTCACTCGATAACCTCAATGGATTCATTATATAAGTCTTCCCACTCAGCGAGGAAGGGCAGGAGTGAATAGACCAATTGTCCCTAAAGTTTTAAAGCAATGAGTAACTACAAAATGTTGCAAATTTCTTCGATATGGTTAGAAATATTAGCCATGATTTGGTCCACATCATCTAGACTGATGTTTATAACTGGACCTACCCATTCGTTTGATTCTCGAGTCGACTTTCAGTCTTCCATGAATAAGTTGCTAGATTTTTGATAATTGACGAACATCTCAGTGGGTAATTTTAGCCCAAATTCTAAGAGTTAGTTCAATATAGCAAGTAGCTACACGCCTTCCCCTAGATTGGGAATGGATGGAAATGCATGCCCTTATAAGGAGTGACAAAGGTTGATTAGCAAAACATATAGGGTGAAAGAGGTAGGATGGGCAAACCTTGAAAGGTTTAGGCGAGACTTTGGGGATAATGGGTGTTTTGATGGGCATAATTAGGGTAGAAGGGTCAAATTTCGGGTCACTTTCTAGGAAGAGGGCATTTATCCCAATTCCATGTATAAGAAGAGGGTTATGAGTGGTATTGGGTTTAGGATTAGCTGGTGGGGAACTGATACCCCGATCAATTAAGCCATGGATTACATTTCTATGGTGGAAGCACTGGTCAATGGTATGACCTGCGGATTGGTGGAAGTCACAACGGGCATCGGGCTTGAAGTTTTTAGGGAATGGATTTGGTAATGGATGGGGGTCTAATGTTTGATGAGATTTCTGATTAACTGATCTCAATATACTTTGAACAAGGGGGCATGGAGCTCGGTTTATTCTTTTCTCGCGGGATTGGGGTGACTTTTTCATGACCAAGAGGTAGAGGGTTATGAAATGTTGTTAATGGTTGACATTGTTGCGCTAACAGGCTTCTCATACTTTTAGGGGTGAATTGTTCGGTCACCTTCTTCAGTTTAGATTCCACTTTGGTGACACCTTCCTTTATTTCCACACTAGCCTCTCAGAGGGCTCGAATATGCAAGTAGTACTATTCTACTATGGATGCTCAGATATGAGGTAAGAAGTTCTTCTTGACAATGCTGACTTATTCCTCCTCGGAGGGCTTCATGGTTATAATGGAAGCTTTTGTGACACCCCGTCTAATAAAATACCAGGTGATCAGTCCTATACCAAATTAAAACAGGAATCCCAGTTGGATCATCCTTACCATCACTGTCGAAAACTTTTTAAAACTTACTAACCACCTAGTATTCCAAAAACTGGTGCCAATTTTAACTTTTTAATTAAACAAAACAATACATGCGGAATTAAAATATAAACCATTCACACAACTGAATGAAAGTAAATAGAATAATAATTACACAACTTGCCGAATAAATCACCGGCCACCAAATAAATAATACAATACAAATATTCAACACCTGAATGAATTACACCTGAAAACTGTACCGAGAAGTCTGGGCTACAGGCCCTAAATAAAACTGAGACTGATACAAGATTCCTACTCTAGGAATGAATGATTGATGCGTCTAATCCAAACTCCTGCTAGCATCCACATATGCCGCAGCTCCGTGTCCCTGGAATAGAATATCAATCCTGGCGTCCCTGTGGCTGGACACCTAAAAGGTTTTGAAAATAGTTTTATAGCAAGGGTTAGAACCCAAAACATTTTGAAAATATTTAGCAAGTGAATTAACTGCAGTAATTTAAAATGCATGAATGCGCTTCATATTTAAGTTAGTGTCACACTCCCTTGAGGACATTCTAACCCCTCCACTATTGTGCACACCTACCGGTTACCTTAACCCCACCTAGTTGTACTACCCCGTCCAACTAGTCCTGGTATAACCTTCCCTTGTTGTACTACTCTAACCCGAGTATAATGATTCTTGAATTATAAGTTATTTCACAATTAACTTAATTAATTCCTCTTAAATAGCAGCATATAACCGTGTCACAAGTTATATAAAGTACATACATCACACACTGTATTATTCCCACAAATGATTAACTTAATTAATTTCTCATTAATTAACTGCATATAACTGTAACCCGAGTTATATAAAGTAAATACATCACACACTGTATTATCACCTACATATAATATTTACTACCATATTATACGAACCTTTAATAACATCCACACGTATATCATACGTGTATCCATCCTTTCGAGTTTACCCTCACCGGATGATTCCTTCTAGAATGCTATCTCACTAGGTGTGCTCACAAAACCTAGTTTCCCCAAGTTAGAATCGCTCACCAACTTGGACCAAAATATAAACGAAGTGGAGGCGGTCATATTCCTTTCCTGAAAGTGAGATAAATCCCTCACCCATATATATACCAGACGCTATGACCTGGGGATATACTCGCCCTACTCCTCAAGCTAGGGGATTCACCCACATCGCGCAACCTCCCTTGATAGAATTAGAGTCTTTAAATTGAATAAATATCTAGTCACTGATATTTACTATCACACACAATATATACACACATATATATATATATATACTATCACTACCCGTATATATATATTATGAACCCCGACTTTACCGTGTACTCAAAATCCCGTACACTGCCTGTAATTCCCGTACACTATTTGTAATTTAATGTCACACACAATACATACACGTATATATATATACTATCACTACACCGTATATATATATTAATAACCCCGGCTTTACCATGTACTCAAAATCCCATACACTGCCTGTAATTTCCTGAGTCTGTGGCCCGAATCAATGAAATTAATTTTCTCACTTAATAACTTATCCTCTTCCCGAGTTTATGGTCCGACTGTAATATAATTAATTCACACCTCAATTAATATAATGCTTTCCCCGAGTCTACGGTCCGACTCTCCTTAAATTAATTAACACACATTTTAATTTAATACCTCCCCGAGTCTATCGCCCGACTCTAATTAAATTAATTAACACACATATTAATTTAATACCAATCCGAATCTGTGGTTCGACTCTAATACAATTAATTTACAAATTAATCAATCAATCCAAATTCCGAGTCTGTGGTTCGACTCTAATATAATCAATTATCACATTAATTAATAAGTACCCTTCACGAGTCTACAATCCGATTCGGATTAAAGTAATTATCCCACCCATTAATTTAATCATACCCGAGTCTACAAACAAACTTTAATTAAATTAATTAACACCCTTATTAATTTAATCCTACCCGAGTCTATAAACTGACTCTAATTAAATTAATTAACACCCTTATTAATTTAATCCTACCCGAGTCTACAAACCGACTCTAATTAAATTAATTAATACACTTATTAATTTAATCCTACCCGAGTCTATAAACCGACTCTAATTAAATTAATTAACACCCGTATTAATTTAATCTACCTGAGTCTACAAACCGACTCTAATTAAATTAATTAATACACTTATTAATTTAATACTACCCGAGTCTACAAACCGACTCTAATTAAATTAATTAATGAACTTATTAATTTAATACTACCCGAGTCTACAAACCGACTCTAATTAAATTAATTAATACACTTATTAATTTAATACTACCCGAGTCTACAATCCGACTCTTATTAAATTAATTATCACTCTTATTAATTTAATATTACCCGAGTCTACAATCCGACTCTAACTAAATTAATTAACACATTTATTAATTTAATAACTTGGTGTCACCCAACCATTATCCCCGGACTCACTTACTTGGCCCGTATCTTAATATTTCCCTAGTCTGTATCCCGACTCAAAATTATTTAGTTTATCTCTAAACTTAATTCACTACCTTGGGGTCGCATGACCAATATACCCGGATTCACTCACTTGATCCGTACCTCACTATTTTAGAATAAAATCTCTCAAATTCATCCGTTAAACGCCGCACATAAATTCATCCTAGTCCCAATTACTTTCTCCCAAAATTACTAGGAATATTTGTTTCATAATTATTTATCACTAATAAATGTATGGAGATTAATTTATAATTAATTCCCTCTTATATCTCACCCAGGCTGAACTGCCCCGAATTTCCCATCGTCGATCGATCGATGCCCCCGATCGATCGATTGATCCCTTCGTGCCCGCGCTCCTTCCTCGCTGAATTCCACCATTAACGAAATTTCAAGGTTTCTTTCCTCAAAAACCAACCTCAAATCAGTCCATTAATCATCTTATAACATTTCTCATGAACCAAAAACATCATCTAAACCTTTTAACATCATTAACAATATGAATCTTGACCCACCCAAGAACACAAATTTCTAAGGTATAATCCCAATTTCAAATTCAAATTCCATCCTTTCATATTCCGATTTTTCTCATTCAAACCAGATAATCATACTCAGAATTATATATCACAATTAATTCTTACCTTAAATTTCATTCAATGGTTCCATTGACAAAACCCCCTTTTTGTACCCATTTACCCCCAAAACGAATTTTGGTTTACACATCACTATGATATGAATTGATTATCACACTTTAAGAATCAAAATAGTTAACCACTTGCCTCTAAGTGTTTGTAGTGTCTGATCCGTTGTTGATGTCCCTTAATTTGGCTCCAATAACCTCCCATTTACTCTTGATTTGTTTTTCCCCAAATCCCCTCTCAAACCCTAGGTTTAGAGTTATGTTGGCTGCCATTCCTTAATCTCCCAATTAGGTTAAAAACCCTTCATCCCGTTTTTAGCCTAATGGGCTTAATTAAAGTGGCCCAGCTCACCCCGTGTGGGCCCGGCTATGCCCAAAATTACCCCGAGATACAATTACTACCCCCGGGTACTCTTTTCTGACTATCTCGATCCATCCGGACTCAACCACGCACTCAGAATTGGCGTCCGAATTAATTTATAAAAAATCCTTATCTCACACCCAATTTAGTCTATACCGACTCCCGGCTGGGATGAGTGTATACCTTGTCATTAATACTCGAAATGACGTAATTAAATTATTACTATTCACTTAGTAAATAAATTTCCCTAAACAATAACCATTCACTCCCCGATTAATATTTAAATATATATATTCCAATAATTAATTCAATTAAAATTACAACACACAAGTAATTTAAAATTCCCGAATTAATTAAATATTAAATGTACAAAAATACGGGGTGTTACATACTTCCCCCCTTACAAAGGAATTTCGTCCTCGAAACTAAGATAAACTTAGTGTTTCAATATTCACATATTACTCACTAGTCATGTGCCTCCAAGCCCGCTATATCCATCACATCCACTTCTAACCATACGTTACACAAGTATGCATTTAAACTTTGTCAGGACGCCCATACACCCTATACCCGTGCTTAACCGCACAAAATTTATCTATTAACCTGGGTGCCCATACACCCTATCCCCGCACTCTATCGCACGAAAGTTACCCGACTATGCTAGTCGTAACCCGTAATATAACTTCGAACCCGTAGTCATATTATATATATATATATATATATATATATATACATATATAATTACTGCCCGGGTACTCAACTCATGCTACGTCCAACTATCTCCCCATAAATACTTATCTCTCAACACAAAAGAATATACGCTTACCCTTATGGTACCAAAGACAACATAATAACGTGCCCTTACTACCACTAGTCCTTGCGCAAAATAAACCCCGAGCTATCTCTCTTTGCTCGAAAATCAATTTAACCACCCTGATTCACTTCAGTAAACATCCCCACTTACCGGGATAAAATGTGAGAACACAAAACCTCACTATGTGCCATCACACCACGCAATACAACATATATATCCACATATATATAGGCTATAGGCCCTCTCCGGTGATACCTAGTACCAACCATACCCTGGTGTCGCGGACACCAAAATTTAACTCCACTATCCACAATAGTTAAATTCCATCGCTATCCAGCCGATGTTTAAAAAGTATTATCAACCCTACTCCCATAATTCTCGAAAGTAGTAATTCCTCGCATAATTCAACCAATCACTCAGTGTACGCCTCCACTCTCCCATGAAGAACACTAAGGAACTCCGCTACCCTACGGAAAGTTTACCTACATGCTATGGCTGCTACCGCCAAGGCACCCACTAAGTTCGACTCACCTGCGAACTCTAGTGAAAAATAAGTCTTATACTGTGACATCCTCTTTGTCACTCAACAATATACCCCATGACCCTAGTGTAAAATAATTACTTCTATACTCCAGCTGCAACGGCTGGTTCTCGGTTTTCAGAGCAGCTTCTCCCTGCTCGAATGCAGTCGTGACTTGCTTTAGTGGCTGTACATCCAGGACCTCGTCCGGTAGTTGACCCCTGCCTCACTTAAGGCAATATCTCATCATGTGTCTCACTTTTCCCACAAATGAAACACTTTCTAATATGTTCACCCTGCCACTGATCCTTTCCATGCCAACCTTGTGTGAATTCCTGGCCATCCCGCCGATAGCCTCCAGTTCTAGATCGTTTGGCATGATTTCCTTGGCGGAAATCCTGCCCCTGATCTCCCCATGTCTGCTACTGGGATACCCCACTCGTATTGTTCCCTTCTTCCTCATCTGACTGGTTAATCCCCACTCCCTTCCCGCTTCCTTTCACGTGGAAGCGATATTCCCGACAGTGCCGGAGTGTTGTGTTAATGACATCAGTATAATCTACTAATGCGAAATTATCAATTAAATGTTGTATGATTCTCCAGACTAACCCATCCATAAACTTTGCTTTCTTTCTCTTTTCCTCGCTTACCTCATCCGGTACAAAATTTGCCAACGAGTGAAATCTTCCTCGTAATCGACCACTGAACGGTCTCCCTTTGAGTCTCCTCACAAAATTTTCTCCTCATTTCGGTCTCGACCGCTGAAGGAAAAATACTTGCGGTCGAACCGCACCCAAAACTCTGCAGTAGCTAGTGTGTCCCTTTCCTCAACAGTGGTGATCGACCCCCACCACTGTAGCGCCGCTCCCACTAACTAAAAGTGGTTAGCATTTATTTTCGTACCCCATCGCAACCTCCCATGCGTAGGTGACGCTGGATACCTCTCTTCCTTGACACGCTAGTACTACACCTGAACCTCCTTGCAACTCTGGTGGGTTCCCACTAAAAATAACTTCTATTTCTTATTAGCACCCCAACGACCCCGCGTGAGTCTGAACATCCGACGCCACTAACACTTGTGGCGGATCCCGTGGAAAGTACCTTGTCGTTTGCGACTACCGTTGTTTCAATCGCCCGCGCCATTAGTTCGGTTACCTGTGCTGCCAAAATTATCTTTGGCAGTTACTGCTGTAACTCTCACTCCTGACGAGCCTCCCTCGTCTCACCTCCCCATGCTGCCCTAGCAGCTCTCCCTCTCCTGGGCATCGTCTGGAATGAGAATCGAATTGAATGAGTTCACTTTCAAATAAAAATTTCGCAGAGGAACGTATATGCGCATACGTATGAGAATATAACAATCCTATGATAGGGCTCTATATCAAAGATTGCTAAGCCGAAGCATGAAAAGACGCACAGATCCTAAGGACACTAGAACCTGATGCTCTGATACCATCTGTGACACCCCGCCTAATAAAATACCGGGTGATCAGTCCTATACCAAATTAAAATAGGAATCCCAGTTGGATCATCCTTAGCATCACTGCCAAAAACTTTTTAAAACTTACTAACCACCTAGTATTCCAAAAACTGGTGCCAATTTTAACTTTTTAATTAAACAAAACTATACATGCGGAATTAAAATATAAACCATTCACACAACTGAATGAAAGTAAATAGAATAATAATTACACAACTTGCCGAATAAATCACCGGCCACCAAATAAATAATCCAATACAAATATTCAACACCTGAATGAATTACACCTGAAAACTGTACCGAGAAGTCTGGGCTACAGGCCCTAAATAAAACTGAGACTGATACAAGATTCCTACTCTAGTAATGAATGATTGATGCGTCTAATCCAAACTCCTACTAGCATCCACATATGCCGCATCTCCGTGTCCCTGGAATAGAATATCAATCCTGGCATCCCTGTGGCTGGACACCTAAAAGGTTTTGAAAATAGTTTTATAGCAAGGGTTAGAACCCAAAACATTTTGAAAATATTTAGCAAGTGAATTAACTGCAGTAATTTAAAATGCATGAATGCGCTTCATATTTAAGTTAGTGTCGCACTCCCTTGAGGACATTCTCACCCCTCCACTATTGTGCACACCTACCGGTTACCTTAACCCCACCTAGTTGTACTACCCCGTCCAACTAGTCCTAGTATAACCTTCCCTTGCTGTACTACTCTAACCCGAGTATAATGATTCTTGAATTATAAGTTATTTCACAATTAACTTAATTAATTCCTCTTAAATAGCAGCATATAACCATGTCACAAGTTATATAAAGTACATACATCACACACTGTATTATTCCCACAAATGATTAACTTAATTAATTTCTCATTAATTAACTGCATATAACTGTAACCCGAGTTATATAAAGTAAATACATCACATACTGTATTATCACCTACATATAATATTTACTACCATATTATACGTACCTTTAATAACATCCACACGTATATCATACGTGTATCCATCCTTCTGAGTTTACCCTCACCGGATGATTCCCTCTAGAATGCTATCTCACTAGGTGTGCTCACAAAACCTAGTTTCCCCAAGTTAGAATCGCTCACCTGATTGGACCAAAAAATAAACGAAGAGGAGGCGGTCATATTCCTTCCCTAAAAGTGGGATAAATCCCTCACCCATATATATAATGGACGCTATGACCTGGGGATATACTCGCCCTACTCCTCAAGCTAGGAGATTCACCCACATCGCGCAACCTCCCTTGATAGCATTAGAGTATTTAAATTGAATAAATATCTAGTCAATGATATTTACTATCACATACAATATATACACACATATATATATATATATATATATATATATATATATATATATATATATATATACTGTCACTACCTGCATATATATATTATGAACCCCGACTTTACCGTGTACTCAAAATCCCGTACACTGCCTGTAATTCCCCTACATTGTCTGTAATTTAATGTCACACACAATACATACACGTATATATATATATATACTATCACCACACATTGTATATATTAATAACCCCGGCTTTACCATGTACTCCAAATCCCATACACTGCCTGTAATTTCCTGAGTCTGTGGCCCGAATCAATGAAATTAATTTTCTCACTTAATAACTTATCCTCTTCCCGAGTTTATGGTCCGACTCTAATATAATTAATTCACACCTCAATTAATATAATGCTTTCCCCGAGTCTATGGTCCGACTCTCCTTAAATTAATTAACACACATTTTAATTTAATACCTCCCCGAGTCTATCGCCCGACTCTAATTAAATTAATTAACACACATATTAATTTAATACCAATCCGAGTCTGTGGTTCGACTCGAATACAATTAATTTACAAATTAATTGATCAACCCAAATTTCGAGTCTGTGGTCCGACTCTAATATAATTAATTATCACATTAATGAATAAGTACCCTTCGCGAGTCTACAATCCGATTCGGATTAAAGTAATTATCCCACCCATTAATTTAATCATACCCGAGTCTACAAACCGACTTTAATTAAATTAATTAACACCCTTATTAATTTAATCCTACCCGAGTCTATAAACCGAATCTAATTAAATTAATTAACACCCTTATTAATTTAATCCTACCCGAGTCTACAAACCGACTATAATTAAATTAATTAATACACTTATTAATTTAATCCTACCCGAGTCTATAAACCGACTCTAATTAAATTAATTAACACCCTTATTAATTTAATCCTACCCGAGTCTACAAACCGACTCTAATTAAATTAATTAATACACTTATTAATTTAATACTACCCGAGTCTACAAACCGACTCTAATTAAATTAATTAATACACTTATTAATTTAATACTACCATAGTCTACAATCCGACTCTTATTAAATTAATTATCACTCTTATTAATTTAATATTACCCGAGTCTACAATCCGACTCTAACTAAATTAATTAACGCATTTATTAATTTAATTACTTGGTGTCAGCCAACCATTATCCCCGGACTCACTTACTTGGCCCGTATCTTAATATTTCCCGAGTCTATATCCCGACTCAAAATTATTTAGTTTATCTCTAAACTTAATTCACTACCTTGGGGTCGCATGACCAAAAATTCCCGAATTCACTCACTTGATCCGTACCTCACTATTTTGGAATAAAATCTCTCAAATTCATCCGTTAAACGCCACACATAAATTCATCCTAGTCCCAATTACTTTCTCCCAAAATTGCTAGGAATATTTGTTTCATAATTATTTATCACTAATAAATGTATGGAGATTAATTTATAATTAATTCCCTCTTATATCTCACCCAGGCCGAACTGCCTAGAATTTCCCATCGTCGATCGATCGATGCCCCCGATCGATCGATCGATCCCTTCGTGCCAGCGCTCCTTCCTCGCTGAATTCCACCATTAACGAAATTTCAAGGTTTCTTTCCTCAAAAACCAACCTCAAATCAGTCCATTAATCATCTTATAACATTTCTCATGAACCAAAAACATCATCTAAACCTTTTAACATCATTAACACTATGAATCTTGACCCACCCAAGAACACAAATTTCTAAGGTATAATCCCAATTTCAAATTCAAATTCCATCCTTTTATATTCCGATTTTTCTCATTCAAACCAGATAATCATACTCAGAATTATATATCACAACTAATTCTTACCTTAAATTTCATTCAATGGTTCCATTGACAAAACCCCCTTTTTGTACCCATTTACCCCCAAAACGAATTTTGGTTTACACATCACTATGATATGAATTGATTATCACACTTTAATAATCAAAACAGTTAACCACTTGACTCTAAGTGTTTGTAGTTTCTGATCCGTTGTTGATGTCCCTTAATTTGGTTCCAATAACCTCCCATTTGCTCTTGATTTGTTTTTTTCCCAAATCCCCTCTCAAACCCTAGGTTTAGAGTTATGTTGGCTTCCATTCCTTAATCTCCCAATTAGGTTAAAAACCCTCCATCCCATTTTTAGCCTAATGGGCTTAATTAAAGTGGCCCAACTCACCCCGTGTGGGCCCGCCTATGCCCAAAATTACCCCAAGACCCAATTACTACCCCCGGGTACTCTTTTCTGACTATCTCGACCCATCCGCACTCAATCGCGCACTCAGAATTAATTTATAAAAAATCCTTATCTCACACCCAATTTAGTCTATACCGACTCCCGGCTGGGATAAGTGTATACCTTGTCATTAATACTCGAAATGACGTAATTAAATTATTACTATTCACTTAGTAAATAAATTTCCCTAAAAAGTAACCATTCACTCCCCGATTAATATTTAAATATATATATTGCCATAATTAATTCAATTAAAATTACATCACACAAGTAATTTAAAATTTCTGAATTAATTAAATATTAAATGTACAAAAATACGGGGTGTTACAGCTTTCTCTCTCCACCTTCCAATAAAGCTACTAACTGCTCAGTAAGGTTTTGCCGAAGAATCTCTAGGTCTCGGCGTGTGAATTCTAACTCCTCATTATACTTGTACCGAGACATCAATTCCCAAGAGACATCCTCCCAACCACGGATCCTAGATTTTTCAAGGGACAGAAACCATCGGAGGGAACTTTATTTCATGTTTTTCTAAAACATTTGGGCCATTATCGCTTCGAAGGTACCAAGAAGGGTCTTGGCTCGATGGTAGCTTCTAAGGTGAACAAATGTGGGTTCACTTCCCTCGAAGTCCTTGATACATAGCAACTTGAACTTATCTCGCAGCTTATCTTTGGTATAAGGATAAATATAGGTGTAATCCATGTAATTCTCGAATATCTAACTTGGTCAAAAAAATTTAATAAAATTTTTAGGTCTTCCTTGACCGTATGTGGGGTACACAAAATATGGAGGTACTCTTCTGCGACCTAGATATGATCGAGAGCGGGTGTGCCCATAGCCCGAGGAAGGAGGACCTCGGGTTGTTCCAGAATCTCAGCCCGGTGTTGCTGTATTTCTTGGACCTTGAGGTTATCAATCTTGGCGTTGAGTTGGTATAGGATGACTATCAGATCTGGCTGAACATTTAGTGCTTGGTAGGTGTTTTCCATGTAGATCTCATGAAGGTAGATCCCAAATTCGGATGAAGTAGCAAAAGAAGTGGCGGTGCTTCAGGGAGGTTTGATCGAAGACCGAAACCAATAGGGAGCCAAGCCAAAATCGGGTATACGATCGACCTAAGAGGGAAAATGGTTCAAATTTATTTTAGAAGGAAAGAGGGAAAAAGGTTTGGGTATTTTAGAAAGGAGGAAAAAATCTTTTTGGTATTTTGGTTTTATAAATAAAAGGATAAATGAGAGGAATCTAAGCATGGTTATTATTGTTATTAGGTTTTCCCAAACACAAGAAAAAATGCCAAACGGGCCCTGAGCATGGGAAACTAGGGTTTAGAAATGTAAGACACGGTTTGACTTGTTTCCAGTCTCACGGGCTGGGTCATGTTTTAAAAAAAAGCGAAATACTACAAAAATTCGAGCGATGCGCAAATTCAAAATTTAGACCGAATTTTGCATGGTAACCAACAAACTAAATATGAATGCCCTAGGTTTGATGCCTATATGAGTGTGGCCATCCCTGGTTGGGGGGTTGTGGTCTCCGGAGGTGGATCCCTCCTTCTTTACCTCTATCTTTTTTTGGTGTGCATGCGGGATTACATCCTTTATCGAGGCGCTTGACCGTCATCGATGTGAGGTGATATGTAGAGATAGAGTTGCCTGCCTATTTTGGACATAACAGGAAAAAGAAATGTTACCATATCGAGAGTACGAAATCATGAAAAATTGATAAGAACTTAAAAGCGTTAAAATAAAATCCCAAATATACGGTTTTTATTTGCTAATTCCTAGTAAAATTGGTCTTATATGCATACATGTCTTTATTGTAGGTCAAATGCCTTTTGCGGAGTTTAAATCATAAAATCAAGGCAAAATGCGATTAAATGAGCTAAATCCCAATCTCCGTACCTGTTACCCTGTCCCCTCACCGAGCCCTGACCACCCTAATCATGTCCCGAGCGTTGTGTGTCTTTAGTTTGCACCTTTTAGATTTTTTAGATTTTTATTTGAGTCCTTATAATTTTTAGGATTCATTTTATATTTTATTTTGTGTCGTGTATATTTTTAGGATTTATTTGTGTGTATAGTTATATATATTACATTTTATATTGTGCGTCAGCTATTTTATATTTTTTTATGTAAATATAATAGGTGTGAGTTTTGTTTTTATTTGATTATTAGTTTAGTTTTGTTAATATCGAATTTTTAATAGTTTAGGTTTATTAGTATTATTTTATTTTAAGTCTTTTATTTTTAGATTAGGAATTTAATTTTCTAGTATTAATTGGCTTATATTTTCTTTAATTTAGTTTTTCTTTTTAACACATGTGTAAATTTTTATTTTTTAAGAGGTTACGAATTTATCTTTCTAGCATTAATAAAATTATATTTTTAGATTTATATAGGGTTATGACATTTTAGTAATTTTCATTTTATTTTATTTTATTTTAAGTAAAAGTCTAAACACACACACACACACACATACTAACTCACCTATACTCACCCACACCCTAACATACTCATCACCTACTATTCATCATCTCCTCCCTCGTCCATCTTCCTCCATAACCAAAACCAAACCTACACCTACCTAAACCATAAAATCCAAGAACCCGTCATCACCTTTAACCCATTTCCATTAAACTCGAACGTAACAAGCCGTCCTTTTGTAGACAATTAAATTCAAAAATAGGAATTTGGAGAATTTCTCGGAATAGTGATTCTTGGGATTTTCAAGGATTTGAGGATTGTCGATAGGTGATAGATTTACTTTTGGGGTTAAGTAAGTATGTCGAGGTACTTTAATTGTATGTCGTCGTTGGGTAAAGCGACAGAAGATAACATTTTAATGGAAATACCGCATTTATTTATTATGGATAAAAATAGTGATTTGCGATCAAGTACCTAGGATGAGAATTTCAACTGCGCCGTGAGTCTCGAAATGTCCGAGATAGTCGGAAAAGAGTGTCCGATCATCGAAAATGAGTTTCGGGGAATTTTACAGTTAAAAGGGCTCGTAATTGAGTAAACGAGTCATTTTTGGGTTTTAAGGGGTATAACCTTTTTCTCATCTATATAAAGAGGGGGAGAGAAATAAAAGAGAAAGGAAAGAAAGAAAAGAGAGAGAAGAGAGAGGAGGAAGAAAAGAGGAGAGAAATGGAGAAATCGGGCCAAACTCCGCCGGACTCGACTCGGGATCGTCGGATTATATCCACGAGGCAAGTGTTTACTTGATTTATTTACTTTTTGCATAAATCTCATATCGTAATTTGGTATTAACAAACCCTAAAGATTTTGGGTTGGGTTTTCGTGGATAAAACGGGTTTTCGGGAGTTAAAACGAATAAACCCCTAAAATTTCCTAATTGGAGAAACCTAGAAATTAATCAAAATAAATTGGTGGTTTAGGGTTCTAGGATGTTTAGAACCCTTAATATATGTGTATTAGTAGTTGGTTGAGGTTGTAGGACGTTGGGTGAGGCGAAAAAAGCTTGGGAGAAGCTTTAATGGCCGAAACCGTCCCGGAGAAGACGTTGAATAGTGAACTGCGTGCTTACCGAATCGATTCGGCTCCTGGTCCAAAAATAAAAATTGTAGATCTTTTCTACGCGGTCGCGTGGGCGCCGAAGGCGTATTTTTTTATTTTTTTTTACTTATAGTGATTTTTCTACGAAAAACTGTCCGATATCGAAATCGTTAGTTAGAACTTATTGGAGATAAATATTAGGGGTTCTCAAATGGAGTGTTAGGCCTTCTAAAGAACTTGAGGAGATACGAAAAGTTTGGGTTTGTAGGAATAAATACAAGTTATTAATTAAATAGATATTGGATTGAGTTTTGGGTATATTGGAGTTTGAGAAATCGCCCAAACTGTGGCCCTCGAACAGGCTGAATCGATTCGGGTCCAGGCCGAATCGATTCGCCTAAGGGGATTTGGGTTTTTGCAATGGGCTGAATCGATTCGGTTTTATACCGAATAGATTCGCCATTAAGGACCTGTTTCCATAACACTTTCCGAATTGATTAGGATTGGGGGCCAAATCGATTCGCCCACCTAAATCGATTCGCCAATGGGGAGAATCGATTCGCCTTGGTCAGAATTGCCAGTTTTTCCCCCTAAGAGTATGGGGAGTTAAATTAAATTTGGGGACTTATGTGGGGGACCCTAGTTATGATATGGGGGTTCCTAAACGAGGGTTTTGAGGGTAAATAAACCTTTAGATAGATGAGAATGCCTTGGATTGGTTTAGGGCATAACTCGGGAAAGAATACTCCCTTGAATATTTCAGTAGGCATTTAGGCCTACATAATTATGCGTATAAAAAGCATAATTATGTCGATTTACTGTTGAGGGTATTCTACGAAAAAATTAGGATATATATATATATATACATATATATATATTTCACTTAGAGTGAAATGGTATCTTTTGGAGATATCCAATAATTCCTTAGATAGGATTGAGGTATATAGTGATTGTTAAAGTAAGGAAATAGTTTGGGTTAAGTATCATGCTTATATGAATGCATGATTATGATTCCTTGAGGGAATCTTTGGGATTATTGGTCATCGCTAGATGAGATGGGCAATTAGGGCCATATTCATATATTCGAGGATGAATATATGGTATATGTATATACTATGGATTAAATTATATATATGATATGAGGTAAATGATTTTGAAAATATAAAAATGAATATTTTCAAAATGGAAAAAGAAATGAATTTCATAATTAATAAATTATGGTTACACACCTCCCTAAATTGCTATCATAAGGGGAGTTGTGTGCGTATGGTGATGCCCCCTGGCTAATGAATGCGGGGTGGATATAGTCTTAGGCCATATGAGCAATTAAATTTTACTGCGCTGGTTAGGAGATTCTGGGTGTCGTCTTGACTATCCCGCAGACATATGGCCGCTTCCCGACGTTGGTAGTTTCCCAGGTTATCTTGTTTGATAGGCCCTGGAAGATGATAGACATTTAGGGGAGCGTCCAGTGGGGAAACCCGAAGGGGAGGTCTTAGATTTGTTAAAGCATTTTATGATAATAAAATGGCTTTAAATACATTTATTGGATGGAAGAAGGGAAATGGGATAATTGTTTTGGCTTCGGATACGTTTCTCGGATGGAAGAATGGAAATGGAAGCATATGATATGATCAAAGCATTTTTATGATAATAAAAATGGCTTTTAATTACATTTCCTGGATGGAAGAAGGGAAATGGGATGTTTTAAAACGGAAAAGAATTTTTTTATGATAATAAAACTGGCTTTTAAAAAGTTATGTGGTATGTTAAAGCAATTCATGATAATTAATTGGCTTACAATACATTTCCTGGATATAAGAAAGGAAATGGAAAGTTTTGAGATAAAAATGTAAATGAAATTGAATTGGTAAACCTCAGTCCGGGAGATATTATCCGGATGTATATTGTAAGGTATATATAATAATGAATGCGATATGTATATAAATATAAGTATGTATTTATACTTTAATTTTGTGCTACGGTCCTAATGGATCTCTACCATTGACCCTGCCAAGTAGTAGTGTATCGGGGGGGGGGGGGTTCCTTCTTTGGATTTCTCTTTGCGAGACACCCCACGAATGAACTTAGTGCAGTGTTGAGAATTGAGGGAAGTTTAGCCCTTAGTACTCGGGATGTATATGTTTATTGTAGACGAGTAAATTAGATAAGTTAGGCGGGATAGCTTGACTAGGGTATGTTGTTAGGGTGCGTTAGGTGTGCACTAATAGAAGAGAGGTGAGGGGTATTGCATGGGAGTGCGATACCAAACTTAAATATGAGATAAAACCTTTTTCTAAAAAAAATAAGGCATTGATGCACTTGCTAAATATTTTCAAAACTCGGGCTCTGACCCGTTTATCTACTTTTCCTCTCTTGATATATATAAATATATTATATAGGTGTCCAGACACAGGGACGCCTGGATGGCACTTCTTTCGAGTCAGACATCTGCTGCAGCAGATGTGGATGCGTGTGGGTTCTCGATAGACGCTTCTAACTTTGTACTCTAGATAGGAGGTACTGTATAAGTATTCGGGCCAATGACCCAATTTCATTTATTTATTCTTTTTAGTACAACATTCAATATGGTTGTATATTTTAACCGAGTGTTCGGTTATTTTATTTCATTTCAGTTTCGTTTACGCATAAACTGTGTGGATGTTTTATTTTTAATTGTTTAAATAGAGTAGTTAAGTAAAAGTTTTTTACGCCAGCCTAATAGGTTATTAATAATTAAATGGATTTTCGACAGTGATGCTAAGAATGATCCATATGAGACTCCTGTTAAAATTTGATATAGGTGTGATCGCCCGGTATCTTATTAGGCGGGTTGTCACAGATGGTATCAGAGCATCAGGTTCTAGTGTCCTTAGGAATCTGTGTGGACGTACTACGCTTTCAGCATTGCTCTCGATTTGCTATAGAGCCTCATGATTAGGATTGTTGATTTCTCTTGTGAGATTTCGTTCTCCTGCCATGTTAGAAGATTATAGTAATCTTTTGCGCGCTCGTTTGAGAATCGTTTACGGGGCTTGGATGGCGGCAGGAGGTGGGGCTTAGTTGGAGCTATAAGGTTGAAGCTTGTAGTGGAATTTCCTTATAACGGAGAAGTTATGAGTACTAGTAAGATGATTGTAAGGAGCAGGGTAAAGTGGTTATTATGAGTTTTACCTCAATGAAGGAGGTATATTCGGCGTGGCTTGATAAAGTCGCGGTGTTTCGTTAGCCCTAGACTCATGTGTGTAATTTGAGTTGTGGCAGTATCGATAACATTATATAATGTACGTCTATGTGTTTTCCGCGTTAGCGGAATTTTATTTTCCTTCATTCGCCATAAAGGCGGGTGTTGATATATTGTATATATATATATATATATCTGGTTTGGGATGCTCGTTTTATATGTCTATACGAGTATGGTAATATGGCGAGTATATAATGTTATTGGTTGTTTGGAGCGATAGCAGGCTAATGATGGCAAGACTATCGTGTCCGCAGTTCCAAGGTGGAACGGGTTGTTGTTGCGGTGTCTCACTTGGATACAGGTTGAGTTCGCCTTTATTGTTATGAGTAGATGGAACTTCGATAAGCAGAGGTTTCATTATCGTGATTTGAATATGTGGCGAACTTATTAATATGATTTGAGGTGTGCCGGGTTAATTGCTGAGCTGTGAGTCTAAGCTCATTATTGATTGCGCAGAGACTGAGTGTATTGCGATGCGCTTAGTGGTGTGGCTCCTAGATAGAGTCGGTAGTTCATACCACATTTTTGTTGAGTGAGGGGATAGGGTATCCCGGTTGTATGTTCGAAAATAATGGACCTCCATGATCGACAAAGTTAAGTAGGAGTGTGTGGAGGGGTTCCTTGTTTGGATTTCGCTTTGTGAGACGCTCCACACATGAATCTTAACGGCGTCGGGAGTGGAGAGATGTAATAGGATGTAAGGATGATGGTTTTGTGGAAAAGTCTTATAGTGTGGATGAACCACTATAGACTATGAGCCATAAGATGATGGTATACTTGTGGAAATATTATTCTATGGAAAAGCACTAAAATGGTCCTCTCACCACAAGTTGGTGGGTGAAGTAGGACTTAGAGAAATTGATGTGAGGCCTATAGTTAGGCCTTAATGAAAAGGCAAAATTTTGAGGAAATATGATTTGGTTATGATGTACGTAGTGCTCTTATAGAGATTGGGCACTTCGATTAGTTAGATTTCCTTTCGTATGGGCGGAAGGATATAAAATTAGGAATGCGTTCATAGGCTAGTAAGGTAGGATTCAGGACGTCCCGCTGGTGTGCCTTAGGTCTCTATATCCCGATGACCGACAACGCAAGGGAGTGGTGTAACGGGAGGGTTCCTTGTTTGGATTTCGCTTTTGCGAGACGTCCCACGCATGAAACCGAGCAAATGTCAGAAGTTGAGAGAGGCCTTGGGCACTAGGGACATATTTAGAATTATACTCGCTTCGTGTAGGTAGGGTAGCTCATAGACCGTAGTATTTTTAGGATGTAAGTTCGATAGAGTTAGTGGCACCGAGGTTAGGAGAATGAATTTTGTGGGTTGAGAGGACCCATGTGTGAGTATTACACCGAGAAAAGGAGACCCTCATTTAGAAAGAGTGTTACGTGTCAGACGTCCGCAATGTTTGTGCAGATGTGCACAAGTTGGAAAGGTGTATGGGCACCTTGGTGAGATGGTTTTATATACCGCCTGAAATAGAATGGGCATAGTATATAAAGTTGAAATTTATGCCGTGAAGCACTAGAGATTATGGGTGCAATGTGACGCTATTAGAGTCACTTTACGATTGCGGTAGCCTCATAGTGTATGGTTGGTAACCATTGGGTTAGTATCGTTCCCCTTGAAGTATTAGGATTTGGAGCGATTCTAGGATTAACGGTGTAGGTTGTATCAAATTTCGAGGACGAAATTCCATTGTGGGGGGAGTATGTAACAACACGTCCTTTTGGAGACAATTAAATTCCAAAATTAAAGTATAAATTGGAATTTCGATAATTTCTCGGAATAGTGATTCTTGTGATTTTCAAGGATTTGAGGATTGTCGATAGGTGATAGATTTACTTTTGGGGTTAAGTAAATATGTTGAGGTATTTTAATTGTATGTCGCCGTTGGGTAAAGCGACATAAGATAACATTTTAATGGAAATACCGCATTTATTTATTATGGGTTAAAATAGTGATTTGTGATCAAGTACCTCGGATGGGAATTTCGACTGCGCCGTGAGCCTCGGAATGTCCGAGATAGTTAGAAAGGAGTGTCCGATCATCGAAAATGAGTTTCGAGAAATGTTAGAGTTAAATGGGGCTCGTAATTGAGTAAACGAGTCGTTTTTGGGTTTTAAGGGGTATGACCCTTTTCTCATCTATATAAAGATGGGGAAAGAAATAAAAGAGAAAGGAAAGAAATAAAAGAGAGAGAAGAGAGAGAGGAGGAAGAAAAGAGGAGAGAAATGGAGAAATCGGGCCAAACTCCGCCGGACTCGAGTCGGGATCGTCGGATTATATCCACGAGGCAAGTGTCTACTTGATTTATTTACTTTTGCAGAAATCTCATACCGTAGTTTGGTATTAACAAACCCTAAAGATTTTGTGTTGTGTTTTCGTGGATAAAACGGGTTTTCGGGAGTTAAAATGAATAAACCCCTAAAATTTCCTAATTGGAGAAACCTAGAAATTAATCGAAATAAATTGGTGGTTTAGGGTTCTAGGATGTTTAGAACCCTTAATATATGCGTATTAGTAGTTGGTTGAGGTTTTAGGACGTTGGGTGAGGCGACAAAATCTTGGGAGAAGCTTTAATGGCCGAAACCGTCTCGGAGAAGACGATGAATAGTGAACTGCGTGCTTTCCTAATAGATTCGTCCTAGAGGGGAATCGATCCGACTCCTGGTCCAAAAATAAAAATTGTAGATCTTTTTGATACGGTCGCGTGGGTGCCAATCTCATATTTTTTTGATTTGTTTTGGATTTATAGTGATTTTTCTATGAAAAGCTGTTCGATATCGAAATCGTTAGTTAGAACTTATTGGAGATAAATATTAGGGGTTCTCAAATGGAGTATTAGGACCTCTAAAGAACTTGAGGATATATGAAAAGTTTGGGTTTATAGGAATAAATCCAAGTTATTAATTAAATAGATATTGGATTGAGTTTTGGGTATCTTGGAGTTTGAGAAATCGCCCAAACTGTGGCCCTCGAACAGGCCGAATCGATTCGCCTAAGGGGATTTGGGTTTCTGCAATGGGCCAAATCGATTCGATTTTATACCAAATCAATTCACCATTAAGGACCTGTTTGCAGAACACTTTCCGAATCGATTAGGATTGGGGGCCGAATCGATTTGCCCACCCGAATCGATTCGCCGCCAGTTTTCTCCCGTTAAGAGTATGGGGAGTTAAATTAAATTTGGGGACTTATGTGTGGGACCCTAGTTATGATATGGGGGTTCCTAAAGGAGGGTTTTGAGGGTAAATAAACCTTAAGATAGATGAGAATGCCTTGGATTGGTGTAGGGCATAACCCGGGAAAGAATACTACCTCGAATATTTCAGTAGGCATTTAGGCCTACATAATTATGCGTATTGAAAGAATAATTATGTCGATTTACTGTTGAGGGTATTCTATGAAATAATTAGGATAATTTGGGGATATATATATATATATATATATATATATATATATATATATATATATATATATATATATATATATATATATATATATATATATATATATATATTTCACTTAGAGTGAAATGGTATCTTTGGAGATATCCAATAAATCCTTAGATAGGATTGAGGTATATAGTGATTATTAAAGTAAGGAAATACTTTGGTTTTAGTATCATGCTTATATGAATGCATGATTATGATTCCTTGAGGGAATCTTTGGGATTATTGGTCATCGCTAGATGAGATGGGTAATTAGGGCCATATTCATATATTCGAGGAGGAATATATGGTATATGTATATACTATGTGATTAAAGTATATATATGATATGAGGTAAATGATTTTGAAAATATAAAAAATGAATATTTTCAAAATGGAAAAAGAAATGATTTTCATAATTAATAAATTATGGTTATACACCTCCCTAAATCGCTATCATAAGGGAAGTTGCGTGCGTATGGTGATGCCCCCTGGCTAATGAATGCGTGGTGGATATAGTCCTAGACTATATGAGCGATTATATTTTACTACGCTGGTTAGGAGATTCTGGGTGTGGTCTTGACTATCCCGCTGGCATATGGACGCTTCCCGACGTTGGTAGGTTCCCAGGTTGTCTTGTTTGATAGGCCTTGGAAGATGATAGCCATTTAGGGGCGCGCCCAGTGGGCAAACCCGGAGGGGCGGTCTTAGATTTGTTAAAGCATTTTATGATAATAAAAATGGTTTTGAATACATTTCCTGGATGGAAGAAGGGAAATGGGATAATTATTTTGGCTTCGGATACGTTTCCCGGATGGAAGAAGGTAAATGAAAGCATATGATATGATCAAAGAATTTTTATGATAATAAAAAGGCGTTTAATTACATTTCCTGGATGGAAGAAGGGAAATGGGATGTTTTAAAACGGAAAAACATTTTTTTATGATAATAAAACTGGCTTTTAAAAAGTTATGTGGTATGTTAAAGCAATTCATGATAATGAATTGGCTTACAATACATTTCCTGGATATAAAAAAGTAAATGGAAAGTTTTGAGATAAAAATGTAAATGAAATTGAATTGGTAAACCTCAGTCCGGGAGATATTATCCAGATGTATATTATAAGGTATATATAATAATGAATGCGATGTGTATATAAATATAAGTATGTATTTATACTTTAGTTTTGTGCTACGGGCCTAATGGATCTCTACCATTGACCCTGCCAAGTAGTAGTGTATCGGGGGGGGGGGGGGGGGGGTTCCTTGTTTGGATTTCGGTTTGCGAGACACTCCACACACGAACTTAGTGCAGTGTTGAGAATGGAGGGAAGTTTATCCCTTAGTACTCGGGATGTATAGGTTTCTTGTAGACGGGTAAATTGGACTAGTTAGGCAGGATAGCTTGACTAGGGTATGTTGTTAGGGTGCGTTAGGTGTGCACTAATAGAAGAGAGGTGAGGGGTATTTCATGGGAGTGCGATACCAAACTTAAATCTGAGATAAAACCTTTTTCTAAAAAAATAAGGCATTTATGCACTTGCTAAATATTTTCAAAACTCGAGCTCTGACCCATTTATCTACTTTTCCTCTCTTGCTATATATATATATATATATATATATATATTATATAGGTGTTCAGACACAAGGATGCCTGGATGGCACTTCTTTCGAGTCAGATGTCTGCTGCAGCAGCTGTGGATGCGTGCAGGTTCTCGATAGACGCTTCTACCTTTATACTCTAGATAGGAGGTACTATATAAGTATTCGGGCCAATGGACCAATTGCATTTATTTATTATTTTTAGTACAACATTCGTTATGGTTGTATATTTTTGACCGAGTGTTCGATAATTTTATGTCATTTCAGATTCATTTACGCATAAACTGTGTGGATGTTTTATTTATAATTGTTTAAATATAGTAGTTAAGTAAAAGTTTTTGACACCAGCCTAATAGGTTATTAATAATTAAATGGATTTTCGACAGTGATGCTAAGAATGATCCATATGAGACTCCTGTTAAAATTTGATATAGGAGTGATCGCCCGGTATCTTATTAGGCGGGTTGTCACATCGAACTACACGAATAAAGCTCCGACCCATACACTGCTTCTACCTGCTGCCCTTATAACCCGATTTCAAACCTTGTAAACCCACCTTAACCCAATCCGAACATAACCATATTCAACCCAATAATCTAACCTCTAATACCCCAACACCATATACCCAAAACCCGGGTATCAAACACGATCCAATGCCCCGATTTGATCCCCCGATCCTACCCAACATACATCCCATACCTCAAATCCAAACCGCAACCCAGTTCAAAATTGACCCACCTTGCAGCCCATACCTACTCTAAACCCATCCTACCCAAACCCATTTCAACCCATGAACCCTTCTTAGACTAAAATTAATTCTGCACAAACCCAAAATAGAGCAAAAACTAAACTCACATGTGTTAAATATTCTTTTACCCCAATTATTAAAATACCCTTCAACCTCTCTTCCCATGTGCACTTGTGTGCATTCCCAAAATTACTGTCAGTCAATACCAAACACCCATTTTACCCTCTTTACATTTCCATCCAATTCCCATTATGCCCCTAGACCCATTTCATCTATAAATTGAAGACTTGATAACATTTCAAAGGGGATCTCCATTTTAGTTTTAAACTTGGTGTTGATGTAAAAAATTAGATTATATCTAATTATTTAATCACAGATAAAATAAAATGAGACAAAGAGATTTTAAAGTGGTTCAGCCTTATAAGAATGGCCTACATCCACTGTTTCTATTATTGTTGACTATTTGGGAATTCTTGATTACAAGTTTTGTCAAGAAATTCTCGGTCCTCCTCCAATGAGGATGATACAATGTATTTATATCCCTTAGGCTGTAAATGTGAAAGGTTAATACATAGTTGTACATTAGGCGTGTACATCTATATGGTAATAATAAGCATTTAATGCGCAGTTAATCTGTTGGTTATCCTGCTATTAATGCTCTGTTCGAGGTGCAGCTCGGACCGCCTAAGCTGCTCGGACCGCCTAAGTAGTTCGGTACTCATAAGTTGCTCGGTGTATTAAAGTTTCTCGGAGAACTCTTGTTTGTCGGAGCGTCTGAGTTGATCGGGGAAGCAGAGTTCCTCGTTGCAGTATGGTTCCTCGGAGAGCATCTATTGCTCGAAGTATCTAAGTGGGTCAAGGTGTTGTTCGGAAGTGTTTGTTATTACCGCGCAGATTGCCACATGTCTTCACTCAATTGAGCCATGTCAGCAGACTAAATTTAGTATCAACAGAAGCCCCCAATGTTTCATAGTTCAAAATTTGAGGAGTGTGGAACATTCTTTCTCGAAATATGGCGGTTTTAAATGGTCGTCCTGAAATTTAGGAGTATTTTCCTTTGTATTTATTTCTCCTTCTAAATTCGTAGAATCGGACTTTTTTGAATTTTTATGATCGCTTCGATTCCCGCTCCCTTTTTGTCTTTTTAGCCGCTCGTAACGTAATCGTCTCTTTTTGTAATCATTATCTTTGCCCATTCCCAAGACAGGGTATTTAAGCGTTGTAGAAAATCCCCTCGTCTTCTACTTTTCAAATTTGTCTCTTTGAGTTTTCCATTGTCTCTCTCTCCTGTGCGTTCATCCCTTTCATCATTCCTTGTCAACAGACTCATCCTTTTTCCTGTAAGATCTTATTCTTTCTCTTTGATTTCCTGTACTCATCATGGTTTACCCTGTAGAGTCGCTTGATAAATTTCGTTCTGATTTCTCTATTCCTTTATGGGTTATTTTGGAGGAACTTTCTGATCCTTCAAATTATTTTCGTTTGGTCGAGGGACATTGGTTCCCCAGTCTCTTTATTGCTGAATGTGGCTTTTCTTTTCCCCTAAACCCTTTATGTCTTGAATTCTGTCAATATTTTGACGTGGTTCCTGCAAGAATAGCCCCCAATACGTGGAGAATAGTTAATGTAGTTCATAATTAAATCAAATTCATGGAACTCGTATAGGAATTCCAGAAATTATGTTCTATTATAGATGGGTTGTTGGTGACAATACTTTTTATTTAAAAACTCGGTTTTTAAATAGTGCTTTAGTGGTCAATCTCCCAGATGCCAATAGGGACTACTTCGAGCACGGGGTTGTTATGAAAAACTGGCAACACCCTCCATTGACTGGAAATGATGTGTACCAGGGTCCTAGATGTCCTCCCTATGGCAATGGGATAGGTTGTTTTTATTTTATTTTTGAACTTATGCTTACTTTGTGTTTGATAAAATGTGTCACTGATATTTTAATTTTCATTTATTTGCAGTTGATAGCAAAAGAAAGTCTCCAAAAGAGACAGAAGTTAATTTAAAACATCTAAAACTTATCTGGAGTTTGCATCAGACTGTTGCTGATGAGCATATCAGGTCAGCTTCATATTTGTTGCAGTATAAGAGTTACACCTCATCTTTTACTGCTCGTCTGGTGATAAGTGAGGTAGAACCAGTACCTGCTTCTGCAAGTTCTTCACCTGAGTCTCATATCCCTCTGAGTGAAAGAATGAAGAAAAGAAGAGCTCCTGCCATCTTCGAGAAATCTGCCTCTGTTACTGGAGAGGCAAAGAGAAGTAAACATGATGTTCTAGCAGAGGGGACAAAGAAGATTGATGCACCCCCTACGGCTACTACTGCAAAGGTTACCGAGAAGCCCCCAGTGGCTCCGAGAAAGGCCGCTGTTCCAAGAGAGGTGATTGTTATCTCTTCGACTAAGACCACATCGTTAGTCGAGACCATTCCTGTTCCCCCGAGGAAGCTGAAGAAGAGCTCCTTGGTCAATTTAGCTGAATCCATCTCTCAGCCCTCGATTACTGGAAGTGGTATTCCCACTTTTGTTGCCCCGAGCACTGCCATGAGCTCGATGAAGTCTTGGATCATTCCTGAGATCCAAGGTATGGAAGAAAATCTTTCTCGGGACATAGTTACCTCATTAGTTACTCGTCATATAGCTTCTGTAAGTATCATTGTCCTCAACTTTCATTTTTTCCCTTATTACATCTATGTATTGACTTGATATCATTTTCTTTTCTCAGTTGGTGACCTGTTTTAATACCATTTTAAAGAAAGATGAAGCTATTAAAGCTTCAAGTTCCTCCTCTGGTGTAGAGGAAGCTTTGGTGGGCCTGACGCAGTCTTTGAAAGATTCTCGTCAGAAGTATGATGATGATAAGGCTGTTTGGGAGGAGAAACTTCATTCCAGTTAGCAGGAGAGGAACCAAGCTGTTGAAGTCTCCAAAGGTTTGGAGAAGAACATAAAAATCTTGGAAGAGAAGAATAAAGAGCTCGATGAGAAGCTCAAAAATGCTGGGGAGCTCGAAAGTAAGCTCAAAAATGCTGAAGAAGAGTTGGACCGACTTCTTGAAGTAGGTCGCCAAAAGGAAGAAATAGAGAATAAGCTGAAGGCTGCCGATGATCTTCTTTCTGAGAAGCTTTCCTTGGAGAAAGCAAAAAGGAAGTTGGCTATAAAAAAGTCTTTCAGCACCGGCTGGGATAAGGGGTGGAATAAAGGTCTGGCTGCCATGATGTCGCAGGTGGAATATGGTAGCCACAAATACTTTAGGGATGGCTGGGTCGCTGCCCTGTAAGAGATGAAAGTCGATGAAAATTCTGACCTGTTTTAGCGACACATCCCGGCCACCCCTCCAACTCCTGAAGAAGAAGAAGAGGATGAAGCCGCCTCTGAGGAATCCTCCTTGGTGATGGGAGATCAAATTCCTCATTCCCCATCTATCCAGTCCACCAGCGAGCAACTTCAACCATCCATTGTTTCAAACGAGCAACTTTCAGCACTCCCTGAGCAACTATCTGTACCATCCGAGCAACCTACCTCCTCGTCTCAGCCTCCCGAGAAAGTTTTGGGAGACAAGGAAAAGGTGTAGAGTTGTTCGGATTTTTCTCTCTATTTATTTTTCTTTATCAAATGTAACTCTGAATTTTGTACTTCTCCTTTATGATGTAATAAAATTTGAAGTTTCGCCTATTCATACTGTTGTTTCTCTTCTTCATGCTCTGTTTGAACTCTTATTGATTCTTGTTTTCTCTTCCTTTATTAGTTTATGGCTAGGATGGAGTTATTGTCTGCTCATGATACAAAATTATTGAGGTAATGCAATGAATACTTCAAAGCTGGTCATACAGATATGAGTGCAGCACAAATCGTTGACATCCTCGGTCAAGGTGCTTCAGAGCAAGCAATTTTAGCCTACCAGTATTTGAAGTGTCTGCTTGACCGTACAGTGGCTAACAATATATCATATTATGAAATGATTGAAGATCACCAAGGAACTCTTGAAGAGATTCAATAATAATATAAGGAATCTACAGCCCTTTTGCACGAAGGATACGAGAAGAAGTATCAGCAGCTCAGTACTGATAAGGGACACGATAAACTATTTGCTGCTTACAATGTGAGGGAGAGAACTTTGAAGGGTGAGGTCGAAGAGCACAGACAGATAGCTGAATTGTTAGAGCAGGAAAATAATAACCTGCAAAGAGAGGTGTCTCAGTTGAAGTCTGCATCTTCTATCTCCAACGCCTTGGTCGTTGTGATCGACGAGGGATTCTCTTTCTTAGAGGTCGAAAATGCCAACCTGAGGGATGAATTAGAAACCTTGAGGAGAGATGGCCCTTCTACATATACTCAGGGACGAGCAAGATCTCCTCGGGGACGAGCAAGAGCTCCTCGGATTACTGTCAAGGAACAGAGAACTCAATCTTCTCTGGAGAACCAGGCCTTCCAACTGATGGCAAAGAACTAGGCATTGGCTGAGATGTCTAAGAAGATCAGGAATCTGGACGAGCAACTTTCTGCACAAAAGTCTTCCTTGGAGAATAAATAACTCTTTATAAAATGTCTTCACGAGCAGTTGGAAAGGTTGACTTATCAGTTCCACAAGCAGCCCAGAGAATTTTGGATGGCTGGCTACAATGAGGCTCTTTACCATTTGGATGATCGGATCCTAAATGAGAATAACGAAGGTTACAAACAAGGGTGGTTGAATGCCCTGGGTGTACTGCAACTGGAACAAGGTCACTACTTGTGGGATTATCATAATCCTGGGTTGCTCGACTTGCTAGTGCCACCCTTCAAACTCGACATGAGTTGGATCCCTGCTCGGGCAATCCCTCAGTGTTTGATTTCCAAATACCTTGGCGATTATAGTCTCCATTCCAATGCTGAAATATCTCGCCCCGAGCACCTACTTGATCGACCATCTGTGATGAACATCAGGATGCTTAAAGATGTTAATTTCATAAATTCCCCTTATGCTTTAAACGATCCTCCTGCTGGCGAGGAACCTGTTTCAAAAGCAGAGTGGAGGAAACCAATATAATAGGAATGCTGATGTAATAATTAATTTGTATTTCATTCTCAATGTATTCTATTTTTGGATTTAATGAAAGACTTTTATTTTTGTTCGCAATCTTGATTGCCATTGCCTTGTGGTTGTAAAACACTTTATATATGTATATCTGTTAAAAAGATAATAACATTGTGTCATTTGTCGATCAACTTAGAGTTGATTAAAACTTATTGTCGACTAGTTTGGATTTGTGGTAATCATTTGACAACTAACCAAACTTAATGATGTTTTGTTTCTCGACTAACTTGGTAGTAATTTAAAAAGTCACGAGTATAAAAAAATTTGCTCGATCACTTTCTCGTACTCATAAAATGTTTCCGACCAACCAAGGTCGGTAAATTTTCGTTCTCGGCCAACTACAGTTAGTGGGTTTTTATTCCCGACCAACCATAGTTAGTGGATTTTTTCTTACCGACCAACTTTGGCACTTTTTGGTTTTGGAATAGTTTTTCTTCCTAACCTACCTTAGTTGGCATTTTTAGGAATAGTTTTACTTCCTAAACAACCTTAGTTGGCATTTTTAGGAATAGTTTTACTTCCTAACCAACCTTAGTTGGCGTTTTTAGGAATAGTTTTGAGTAGTCTGAGTTTTGCTGAGTAGTGTGTAGCACTAGTATTCCGCAAAAAATTTCCAACAAAAGGAGAGAACTGGGCAGAACATTGTCACTTTATTCATACTGACGAAAATGTATTACATGAGAGCTTACATCAATGATAATACTTGCGCAAGTGTTCTGCATTCCATTCATTATTAAACTCCTGTCCTTCTAAAGTTTCTATTCTATAGGTTCCTGGTCGAACAACTTCTGTAACTCGGTAAGGTCCATGCCAGTTTGCTTCCAATTTATTGTGCTTTTGAATCACTTTCGTTAGCACATAGTCTCCTTCTTTCAGGTCGCACTTCTTTACTCTCTTGTTGTAGAACAAAGCAGTTCGCTGTTGGTAAGCAGCATTCCTGATGGCTGCTTCTTCTCTAACTTCCTCGAGCATGTCTAAATCCAATCTTCTCATTAAGTCGCTGATAGGGGGATTGAAATTCAGTACTCAGTGTGTCGGGAGACCCAACTCGGTAGGTATAACGGCTTCGCTTCCAAATGCCAGCATATATGGAGATTCCCCTATTGCTGCTCGGGGAGTAGTTCGATAAGCCCATAGTACTGATTGTAGCTCGTTGATCCAATTTGCTTTCACGTCATTCAGTCTTTTCTTCAAGCCATTCAGTAGCGTTCTATTTATTACTTCAGTTTGTCCATTGCTTTGGGGATGGCTTGGTGCCGAGTGGATCTTCAAGATATTTGACTGATGACAATAGGCAGTGAACTCCTCGTTGTCAAATTGTGTTCCATGGTCAGTAATGAATGCATGGGGAAGACCATATCTACAGATGATATTTTTCCAAATAAATTGATACACCTTCTCGTAAGTCATGTCGACAAGAGGCTCAGCTTCTACCCACTTAGTAAAATAATCCACTGCAACGACGAGATATTTAAATCTTCCTCTGGTCGTTGGAAATGGTCCGACCAAGTCAATTCCCTACATAGCAAATGGCCAAGGGGAAGTAATGGTTGTCAACAACGCTTGGGGAGTTCTTCGGATAATGGAGAAGCATTGACACTTGTCACATTTCTTGGCATAGGCTATACAATCAACCCTCATTATTGGCCAGTAGTATCCTTGCGTCATAACCCTTTGCAAAAGCATCCGACCTGCTACATGAGCTCCACAGAACCCTTCATGGATCTCTTCAATCAAGTCTTTCACGTCGGTGGGATGCACACATCTTTACAAACCTGCTATAATTCCTCGTCTGTACAGAATACCATTATTCAATACATAACGAGAAGCTTTAAACTTCAGTTTTTTAGCTGCAAGTTTGTCAGTTGGTAATTTCCCCTCCTCAATATATGCCCTGATGGAATCCATCCAAGATGGTCCTAAATTAAGGGTAATGAAATTCATCGTCAAATCTTCATCTATACTCCGACCAGCTAAAACTTCAATTGGGATTATTCTTTGTAGCTCGGTACGAGTAGCTGATGCTAATCGAGCTAAGGCATCGACCCTCGCATTCTCCATTCTTGGTATTCTGACCAGCTGAATAGTAGCAAATTCTGATACCAATTCCATTGCCTTTGCATGATACCTAATCATTAATTCTCCTTTGGCTGCATATACTCCCATCATTTGATTTATGATCAATTGCGAGTCACTGAAGACAATAACCTGCTCTGCCCCCATGGTTTTTGCCAAACTAAGACCTGCAATCATGGCTTCATATTCAGCCTCATTATTCGAAGCTTTGAATTGAAAACGTAGGTCATATTCCATGTCGACCTCGTCTGGACTATTAAGAACAATCCCTGCCCCACAACCTATTGTGCAAGATGAACCATCCACATATAAATTCCATATAGGTAACTCGTCTTCAAATTTCTGATCTGACAGAGTTCCTCGGTGGAAAATTTGTTGCTTCCTTTCACCCTCTCCTAATATTTCTTGTTGTTCGTCGATCACCACTTCTTGACCTTTTACCAACCTAAGTTGGTGTGGGCTTGAGTTTGATGATTCTGTAACATCCACAGGTTGATCGGTGAGCAACTTTTGCTCCTCGGTGGTATCAGGATAGGTGAACTCTGCTATAAAATCTGCTACTGCTTGCCCTTTAAGCGATGATCTGGGTTCATAAATTATGTCATATTCATCGAGCTCTATTGCCCAATACATCAATCTTCCTGATTTTCTGGTTTATGAAGAGCTTGCCTCAATGGCATATCGGTATATACAACTATAGTATGAGCCTGGAAGTATGGCTTCATTCTTCTACTTGCCTCGATCAATGCTAGTACCAATTTTTCCAGCTTTGGATATCTGATCTCTGCTCCTCGGAAGGATTTGCTAGTGTAATAAATCGGTTTTTGCACTCCATTCTCTACTCTTATTAATGCCGAGCTAACTGCATTTTCTGACACTGCCAGATACAAGTACAATTTTTCTCCCATCACTGGCCTGGATAATAGTGGAGGTGCTCCCAGATATTTCTTCAAGTCTTGAAAAGCCTTCTCACATTCATCATTCCACTCAAAAGTCTTTTGGAGCGTTTTAAAGAATGGGAGACATCTATCAGTTGCTCGCGATACAACTCTGTTGAGTGCTACTAGTCGCCCTGTAAGACTTTGCACTTCTTTCTTCGTCATTGGAGATTGCAGCTCTAACAGAGCTTTGATCTTTTCAGGGTTTGCTTTAATGCCTCGTTGATTGATAATGTACCTGAGAAACATGCCTTCTCGTACTCCAAATATTCACTTCGTCGAGTTCAGCTTCATTTGATATTTATCTAGTTGATCAAAGGTCTGGCCTAAGTCAACTAGATGATCAGTAGCTTTCTTGCTCTTTGTCAGTATATCATCAACATAGACTTCCATATTGTAACTGGTTTGTTCTGAAAACACCTTGTTCATCAGTCGCTGATATGTTGCACCTGTATTTTTCAAACCAAAAGGCATAACATTATAACAGTAAGTTCTCCTAGGGGTAATGAAAGAAGTACTCTCCCTGTCTTCAGGTTTCATCTTAATCTGGTTGTATCCAGAATAAGCATCCATGAACCTCAACAGCTCGTGTCCCGAGGTAGTATCTATTAATTGATCAATTCGGGGCAAGGGAAAGTGGTCCTTTGGGCATGGTTTGTTGAGGTCGGTGAAATCTACACACATCCTCCATTTGTTGTTCTTTTTCTTTACCATCACCACATTTTTTAACCAGTCTGGATATCTAACATCTTCAATAAAGCAAGCTTTCTGGAGTTTCTCGACCTCTTCCTGTATAGCTTGATTCTTATCGGGACTGAAAACTCTTCTTCTCTGCTTTACTGGATTGATCTCTTTATTTACGTTGAGTTCGTGACATAAGAAATTTGGGTTTATTCCGGTCATATCCTCATGACTCCAAGCAAAAGTTTATTTTCTACTTCTTAGGAAAGTTATCAATTTCTATTTTAGTGAGGCCTCCAACGATGAACCTATTTGAGTTGTTCGTTCAAGATGCTCGTCGTCCAGAATGATGTTTTCAGTAGCTTCCACCACCTGGCCTTTCACGAGTTGGGACTCATCTCTAGGATCTAATGTTTCAATTGATGCACCTTCCTCTACTTGATAGGTAGTAGTCTTTTTCCTTGATTCCTCCAGTTCCTCTTTCTCGGTAGATGAATAGTAACATTCTCGAGCTACTTTTTGATCACCCTTCACAACTCCTACTCCAAAATTTGTTGGAAATTTTAGGCATTGATGTACCGTAGATGGAACTTCCTCGAACTTCTTCAATCCTACCCTTCCCATGATGATATTGTAGGCTGATTGAACATTTTTATCCATTACAAAGAAGCGTATTCTTTCTGTTCGACAAGCAGGCCATGTACCAATGAATATATCCAATTTGATCGTCCCAAGTGGAAAAACTTTCTCGCCGTCAAAATTGAGGAGGGGTCTATGATAAGGCTCCAGTTGAGATAGCTTTAGATTTAAACTGTCGAAGCACGAGTAGAACATGATGTCTGTCAAGCTACCATTGTCTACCAGTACTCTTGAAATCATTACTTCCTTCATCCTCATTTTGATCACCAATGGGTCATCATGAGGATATAGAACACCCGTGAGGTCATTCTTTGAGAAACCAATGACCAATTTCTCTTTGTTTACCTTTCTTGGGCGATCCTCCTCAGCTAGATTTATTCGTTGAATGTATGAGCAAGCTTGAGCCTCATAGAGGTAAGCTTTTCTCTCTGCAGTAAGGTCTCCTCCTCCTGCATCTCCACCTGTAATAACAGTACAATTAAATGACCCAAAGCGTATTGAAAATACCTCACCTTCTGGCTGCCTTGGTCTCTTGGGAAGATCGGGGTCGTCTTCTGTATCAACTTCATGGTCTCTTTTCTTGTTCTCCTCTGCTCGACGAGGAGATCTAGACCTCTCTCTTGTTCGGTCGCTGTTTCTTCTTTCATTTCTATGATCAACATATTTTGCCAATTTTCCTCGTCTAATAAGTGTTTCAATCTCATTCTGAAGAGCTATGCAATTTTTGGTCATATGGCTATGATCTTTGTGAAAATTGCAATATTTTGCCTTATTCCTCCTATCAGGTTCTGCCTTCATTTTCTCTGGCCAGTTTAATTCCTCGTTATTCTTGATTTCTTCTAGAACATGGTTGATGTCTATCTTCAAAGGAGTGTAATTATCAAATTTCTTCAATACCTCCCATGACGACCTTGTTTTTGATTGTTTGTCACCACCATTGTTCTTATGCTCTTTCTTCTTAACTTTATCACCTTCCACCTTGGTTTCTTTGGCGTCTATATTCTTCTTCGCAGCTATAGCCTCCTCGGTATTCATGATCTTGGTCACTTTTTCCATCAGTTCTGACATGGTTCTGGGTGGATCTTTGGCCAAAGTGTAGTACAACTTGTTGGGCAGCAGCCCACTCATCAAAGCAGTAATCGCTGTCTTTTCTTCATAATCAATAACTTCGAGTTTCTCGTTATTAAAACGAGTTATATAATCTCTGGTACTCTCACCAGCTTTCTGTCTAACACTTAACAAATGCGCTACTCGTTTAACTGGCTTTGCCCCAAAACAGAAATTTCTAATGAATAACTCGGCCAGTTGAACGAAAGTTGAGATCTTACCCCGAGGAAGATTATTGTACCATATTTGAGCAGATCCGGTTAGAGTTCCTGAGAATGCTATGCATCTCATCTCATCTGGAACAACATAGATGTCGGCTGCAGCTTGGTATTGTTCTACATGAAGAACAGGGTCGGTCTTTCCATTATATTTGGGAGTCACAACAGGTGCTTTGAATTTTGACGGTGTGGGAAAATCCACAATGGCCTGGTCAAAGGGTGTCCCTTGAACAAAAGTTTAATGTAGGGGGTTCTTGGCCTTAGCTATTTCCCCTAGTCTGTCTTCCAGCCTTTGAATATAGCCTTTCCACGCATCATTTCCTTCCTCGGGCCTTTTGGTTCGAGCAACTGATCGCTTTGAGGTGGCTTCCTGTGATTTATCTTGACGAGCAGCTGGTCGCGACTGGGCAGATCCTTCCCTTAAGTCTAATGATCGTCGAAAGCTCCTCGACGCATCCTTAGGAGGACTTTTGTTCCTCCTAGGACCTAATCGATCAAAAGGAGATACCCTGCTTAACCTTTCTAGTGCACTAGTCCTTTCTGGAGAGAGAGTGATACGTTGTTCAGTATCTGTGGCTCATACTGACGAAGTTCGTCTAGGTTGATAAGAAAAATCTTCAAACTCCTCAATACGATATGAATCGGTATGCCTAGTACGCGAAGAAAGTAAACGGGTATTTCTTTGAACACTTCGATGTCCTGAATGGGTCGGTACTCCGCCATGAAGGGTTTGTATGAGTTGTCGCATAGTTTCTTGCATGTCTGTCTGGCCCTGTGCCAGATTTGTCATTATTACATCGAGATCTGGAACATTTGGCAGAGCAGATGGATTTGGAGGGCTTCCAGCGTTTCGATTGCTGGGTTCTGGATTATTAGCCATTTGTAATGAATTGTTTTTGATGAAAAACGATATTACTAGTCGTTTCCCACAGATGACGCCAATCTGTTGATGTAAAAAATTAGATTATATCTAATTATTTAATCACAGATAAAATAAAATGAGACAAAGAGATTTTAAAGTGGTTCATCCTTATAAGAATGGCCTACGTCCACTGTTTCTATTATTGCTGACTGTTTGGGAATTCTTGATTACAAGTTTTGTCAAGAAATTCCTGGTCCTCCTCCAATGAGGATGATACAATGTATTTATAGCCCTCAGGCTGTAAATGTGAAAGGGTAATACATAGCTGTCCATTAGGCGTGTACATCTGTATGATAATAATAAGCATTTAATACGCAGTTAATCTGTTGGTTATCCTGCTATTAATGCTCTGTTCGAGGTGAAGCTCGGACCGCCTAAGCTGCTCGGACCGCCTAAGTAGCTCGGCACTCATAAGTTGCTCGGTGTATTAAAGTTTCTCGGAGAACTCTTATTGGTCGGAGCGTCTGAGTTGATCGGGGAAGCAGAGTTCCTCGTTGCAGTATGGTTCCTCAGAGAGTATCTATTGCTCGGAGTATCTGAGTGGGTCAAGGTGTTGTTCGGAAGTGTTTGTTATTGCCACGCAGATTGCCATGTGTCTTCACTTAATTGAGCCATGTCAGCAGACTAAATTTGGTATCAACACTTGGGATAATTCTTTTCCATCCCTCTATAGAGAGTATTTGCATTGTCAGCAAATATCTTAGTATAAAGTGATTTAGTAGAATTTATATCTTAGGATGAAATCTTATCCACCCATCTATAGAGAGAATTTTCGTTTTTAGCATATATCTTAATAAAGTGATGTGGTTCAATTTATCGATTTAGGAAGTAAATTCTTCTCCATCCCTTTATGGAGAGTATTTTCAATTTCGCAAATATAAAGTGATGGTGTAGAATTTATTTCTTTAGATGAATTGTAATGTACGAATTTCTAATTAGAGGATTTGTAATTTTTAGCAAATCTCTCTCATCATCTAAAATTCCCATATGAATTCATCCATTGTATATATTGTAAATAGTTTTTTTTTAGTTTAGAAAAAAAATATATTAGTGAGTGATTGTAATAATTGAGAGAATTTTGGATTGAAATCGAAGAGTTCATTCCAATTAAAGACAAATTTGGGTTTGATATATTATTCTCTAATTCATATTGTTTAATCCTTGTATACTTTCATTTGTTTATTCTATGTCTTGGATGATGATTATGGAGGGATAATCTCCTATTCAATGGATGAATTGAAACCCCCATGAATCCAATTTAATTAGTTGGCTTATTATCACAATTTTGTGAATTTTGTTTATCTCAAGTTTCTCTTATTAGATTTTACTTATTATTTAGTTACTTTAAAAATTAGAACACTTAGTTAAGTCAAAATACCTTGAAAAAAATCATAAAAAAGAATAATATGCAAATGATTTTACATTTCTGTCTTCTCATCATTCTCATCATTTGTTCTTCACACATGAAAGGTGGCTTGATACTGTTACTTATCCTACACATATTTTTAGTGTGTTTGTAGGTTGAAGGAATTTTGGTTGGAAAAAGCTTTGGAACAATGTTTACACTTAGAAGCATTTTTTTCACATCAAATGGCGCTATTGGCGGAGATATAAAACATTCTAAGTTATCAAATGGCGTTGTTGCCGCTTTATTGAAGTTGAAGGCTCGTGTGATGACTTGTTATTTCATTTTCATTTTTGAAGTTGTATTTTTTATTTTTTCTATTCATATATTGGTTGTATTTGGATTATTAAGGCGTTGTATTCATTTGGGTGCATTTTGACACCATTTTCTTGTAATAATTAATCACAAAAAGCGAAAAGGGAAATGGGACAAGGTAGAGATAGAACGCCCTTGGAGTGGAATTTTGAAGCCTCTCTACTTTGGGTCCGTAGGACTCCCGGGGACGAATCACATTAGACGAACTTCCCCCCAGTCGACTCAACTCGATCTTCACCCCACGTGTGTAAAAGTTGTGGAAGGTAAAATTATTTATCACTCATGAATCTTTTGTAACCAAGCCCATTCTTTGTGTTCTTATTTGTTCCTATGTGATTTTCATTGTCGCGTTGCATTTATTTTGGATGGTTTGATGAATTAATATATCTAAGACCTAGACCCGGTCATTGAAACGAGTTGGGATTTCATCACCCACTTAATTACTTTATCCCATATGATTGTTATCCGTGCTATCAGATAATTAAAATCAATCAACTAGCAAGCCAAGTTGGAGCACAATTTTCAAAGGCGACGTATAAGGCTCGATTTTTTCTTGCCCGCGGATTAATTAAAATTTGACTACCCCATCACCTAATTGACCATAAAAAATTGGCTACATGCTACTCGGGATTTCCTTTGCTTGTACATATCTAATTCATCATTTGGTAATCTATTTTGAGTTCTCCATACTTTTGAGTTTCAACTAGAATCCATTATATCCCCTTTTTTCGAAAAAAAAATCAAAAATATTTTTCTTTATTTAAAAAATATCCTAAAATTCAAAAAATATTTTTTAACGCCTACTATCTCCATATTGTCCAAAAATCCAAAAATATTATTCATTTTCTTTCCCATCTATTTTTTGAAAAAAAAATCCTTCTTTTTTTTCAAAAAAATAAAAATAAATCCCAAAATATTTTTCTTTTTCAAAATATTGTCTAAAAAATCTCAAAAATATTTTCTTTCTTTTTTAAAACATTCAAAAACCAAAAAAAATAAATTCTTTTCTTAAAAAAGGCACAAAAAGATTTTTATTCTTTTAGTGCCTTTATTACCCTCACCTTTATGCTTAATAAGGCCCGTGATCGGTCCTTCATCACCCTCACCCTTGTTTTTCTTCCATATATCGTTCTACCCACCCACCTTTGGTCCACTGAAGCTTTGCATCGCGTGAGCACTTTGTCATATAAGTGCATTGACCTTGTATCCTTTATCCAACAAGACAGAAGCTTCAGTCTTGTTTGGGGGTGATTATCATAATCCAATTTTTCTGCAACCCCGTGCTTTCATAGTTCTTATCTTTAGGGTGAGAATAGTTCGGTCTCGCTAAAGACATTAAACTTATCACTATTAGAAAACCGCCCACTGTTTCTGAGCATGAGTCTTATCATGTTTGGGGGTGATATTTCACACCACCTAGTGCTTTACCATGTTTATAGACATGTACACATTTTTATCTCATTACTTATTCACGTTCATCTTGGATACGTATGGTCCACTTTATTAGCAGGTTAATTATGGTAATATCTTTCCTACCTTCTTATCTCAATTTTAATAATAATTTTATTTAACATAGAAGACAATGTTCCTTTTTGTTTGGGGTAGTAAATTTCATCAAAATTGTACCTCTTTTGAAAAAAAATTATAAACAAAATTTTATTTTTAAAATTTTCGTGCAGTTTCTTTCATCTCACTCATTGACGTGAATTTATATCATCCACCCTTCAAGTCTAGGAATTAACCTAGAGGATACTTTTTTCTATATAACTTATGTAATACGTACCAAGGTATTTCGCACCATGAATTTCTAGACTCAATAAAATTTGCGCACTTATCACGTCACTGCGTTTTAGAGTTGAAGAGTACTACAGTTCTCAAGAAAACTTTAAGTATCACCAGTGGAGACTTTAGCTTGTGAGATTTGTGCCTTTCACCTTTTACAGAGTTTTATGCAATTTTCGATTCACAAGTTGATTCAACTTTCTTTGGGTTCACACTTAATCGCTGTATGATCTTATTATTCTTCACTAAATTTTTGGCTTGATCACTTATAATGACATCACTTTCGAGTTGTAAGATACATGTGTCTTAATGTTTGTCCCGATCACCAGACTTTCATTCGTACACCTTTCATGTTTCATATTGTCAACATATACCATCCTTATTTGCATATCGACTCCATATTCCAACCATCATTTTGAAAAAGAGAAGAGTGTTAAGGGTATAAAAGAGAAAAGCCATCATAGAGAGTATTTGAATTTGTAGCAAATATCTCTCTCAAACTTCATTTAGATGGAGAAAAACTTAGATACAAATCAGATGTCGGGGTTATTTGTAATTTTTAGCAGATTTATCTTAGACATTGATGAGTATTTGGAAGTTAAAAAAATGTGAAAAAAAGAAAAAAAAAAGAAGAAAAAGAAAAGGAGAAAGAAAAAGAGAAAGTTTGCTATCAAGTTTTTGTGAAATAAATACATTTGTTCCTCAAGTGTAATACACTCTTCTCAAACATCCGTCATATCACCATCCTACCTTATCTCATTATATCCTTCCTATTTCATTTTCCCTCACCCATAAACATTCATACTTTTCCCTAGGTATTAAGGCAAATGAAGGTTAGCGTGGTGAATAACTCGACGTTCTCACTATAGTGATTATCATTCTTTAATGAGATCATTTTTCTTTCTAAAAGGTTCATTCTTTCTTATATGTGTGTGAGACATTTGATCTTGCTTACATTTACTCACCTCCTCACACACAAGAACGATACACTTACCCAAATCTAGTGTGTTCATTTGAGACAACTATATACGTGAGATTTTGAAGTTGAAGCATTGATTCCAAAAAGGCGATCTAGGAATTACTCTTGTGATGTTTAACCTATTTTGATTGATTCACACCACACACGTTGAGTTCAAGGAAGTATGTGCCTTGAGTATTCACTTAGGTAAACGTTTTATACACCTTAAAATATTTATCTCATGATGGATTATGTGATTGTTCTACGTCCAATAGATGATTGACTTTTGTTTGCAGATGAAGAATTTTATGCGTATATTCTCTGCAAACTCTCACGAGACAAAACTCATCCTGTAGGGAAATCTATACATTTAAAGGCTTGTTGCACAAGCTAAGTGCAATTGCAAGTGCTCGTGAAACTGGTACACTTTTGATTTCTTATCTTCTTTCTCTCTAGTTTTCCTTGAGGACTAGCAATATTCTGTTTGGGGGTAGTGTGATATGCACCCAAAAGTGTTAAAATAAAACCCCAAATAGAGGATTTTTAATTTCTAATTCTCTATAAAATTGGTCTTATATCCATACATGTCTTTATTATAGGTCAAATGCCTCTTGTAGAGTTTAAAGCATAAAATCAAGGTAAAATGAGCTAAACCCCAATCCTCGTACCTATTACCCTGTCCCCTAACTGAACCTAGACCTTCGTAATCCTGTCTTAAGCCTTGCGTGTGTTTGGTTTACACCTTTTAGACTTTTTAGATTTTTATTTGAGTCATTATAATTTTTATATTTTACTTTGATTCGTGTATATTTGTAGGCTTTATTTTTATATATATTTGTATATATTAGAGTCCATATTGTGTGTCGGTTATTTTATATTTTTTATGTAAATATAATAGGTGTGATTTTTATTTTTATTTGTTTTTGTTATTAGTTTAGTTTTATTAGTATTTTATTATAATATATTTTAATAGCATAGGTACATTAGTGTTATTTTATTTTAAGTCTTTTATTTTTAGATTAGGAATTTAATTTTCTAGTTTTAATTGATTTTATATTTTCTTTAATTTTCTTTAATTTTAATTTTTAATAGATTTGTAAATATTTATTCTTTAATTGGTTAGGAATTTATCTTTTTAGTTTCAATAAAACTTTATATTTATATTTTATTTTGGGTTATAAATATTTTAGTAATTTTTATTTTCTTTTAAGTACAAATGTACACACACACACTAATTAACTTACACTCACCCACACCCTAACTTACCCATCACTTACTATTCATCATCTCCTACACCCCATCTTCTCTCTCCTCTATCTTCCTCCATAACCAAAACTAAACCTACACCTACCCAAACCATAAAATTCAAGAACCCATCCTCATACCCTTTTACCCCTTTATCCCATCTCCATCAAACCTGAACTACCTGAATAAAGCTCCGACCCTTACCCTATTTCTACCCGCCGTCCCTATAACCCGGTTTCAAACCTTGTAAACCCACCTTAACCCAATCTGGCCACAACAATCTTCAACCCAAAAACCGACCCTCTAATACCCAAACACCGTATACCCATAACCCGGGCAACAAACATGATCCAATAACCCGAATTGATCCTCCAATCCTACCATCCATACCTAAAATCCATATCGGGACTCAGTTCAAAACGAACCCACTTTGCAAACCATACTTGCTCCAAACCCATCCTACCCAATCACATTTCAACCAATGAACCCTTCTTAGACATAAACCAATTCTGCACAAACCCAAAATAAACCAAAAACTAAACTTACACGTGTTAAACGATATTTTGCCCTATTTTATAAAATACACTTTAGACCTTCTTCCCACATGCACTTTTGTGCATTCCCAAAATTGCCCTCATTCAATACTAAACACCCATTTTAGCCTCTTTATGTGTTCATCCAATTTTAATTATACTCCTAGCCTTATTTCACCTATAAATTGAAGACTTGGTAGCATTTCAAAGGGGATCTCCATTTTAGTTTTAAAATTGGGATAATTCTTCTCCATCCCTCTATAAAGAGTATTTGCATTTTTAGCAAATATCTCAATATAGAGTGATGCAATAGAATATATCTCTTGGGATGAATTCTTCTCCACCCCTCTAAAGAGAGTAGTTGCTTTTTTAGAAAATATATCAATATAGAGTGATGTGATTGAATTTTTCTCTTTTGAAAGTAAATTCTTCTCCATCCCTAAATGGAGAGTATTTACATTTTTAGCAAAAATCTCAATATAACGTGATGGTGTAGAATTTATTTCTTTGGGTGAATTCTAATGTACAAATTTATAATGGGAGGATTTATATTTTTTAGCAATTCTTTCTCATTATTTAAGAGTTCATTATGTATTCATCCATTGTATATATTGTAAATAGTTTTTTTTTTTAATTTTAGAAAAAAATTATATTAGTGAGTGATTGTAATTAAAAATTAAGAGAATTTTGGATTGTAATTGAAGAGTTCATTTTAATCCAAGGCAAATTTGGGGTTGATTTATTCTTCTCTAATTAATCTTGTTTAATCCTTGCATGCTTTCATTTTTTTATTCTATGTCTTGGATGATGATTATGAAGGGCTAATCTCCTATTCGATGGATGAATTTAAGCCCCCATAAATCTAATTTACTAAGTTTACTTGTTAGCATAATTTTGTGAATTTTTTTTATCTCAAATTTCTGTTATTAGATTTTACTAATTAGTTAGTTACTTTAAAAATTAGCACACTTAGTTAAGTAATAATCCCTTGAAAAAAAATCATAAAATAATAATATGAAAATAATTTTACATTTTTTTCTTCTCATCATCGGTTCTTCACACATGAAAGGTGGATTGATACTCTTACTTATGCCATACATATTTTTAGTGTGTTTGTAGGTTGAATGAATTTTGGTTGGAAAAAGATTTGGAACAATGATTACACATAGAAGCTATTTTTTCACATCAACAATACTGATGCTTGTGAAACTAAGTAGTTCAAAGGTCCGGGGACTATGTTATGGAAGGGGAATGTGTTAGGCACCCATCTCACCCTTTCGATCTCTCACGGGCATGTGTTAATCTTCTCTTGTAGAACTCCGTGATGTGTGTGCTTATGTGCATAATATAAAAGGAGGGAGGAATCGATCGACTCACGTCATGGATAAAGGCAGAGCGAGGTTATCCTTAGGAGTATTTCCAAAATAGTAATAAAAAAATATGATATAAATGTTTGTCGATTCACAAGTCGTTATGATTGCGTATATCGAACAAGACACAAGCAAGAGAACATGTAATATATATATATATATATATATATATATATATATATATATATGTATGTATGTATATCATGAATATATGATGAGAATAAAATAACAAATGTATGTGGGAGGACTCGAGTCGGGGGATTTACCCAAGACGCCTATGTAGCTAGGGGGTATCAAAGTCCAGGTAGTTCGAAGATGATATGAGGTGGGGTGGGTTTAACCCATAAATCCAAGTGAGGATCTTATTTATGTTTGTGTGTAGAAAAAGTTATTTTAATGTGAGAAAGTATGATGAAAAATCTATACATATGTGTGTGTGTGTGTGTGTGTGTGTGTGTGTGTGTGTGTGTATATCATGAATATATGATGAGAATAAAATAACAAATGTATGTGGGAGGGCTCGAGTCGGGGGATTTACCGAAGACGCCTACGTAGCTAGGGGGTATCAAAGTCTAGGTAGTTAGAAGATGATATGAGGTGGGGTTTAAACCATAAATCCAAGTGAGGATCGTATTTATGTTTGTGTGTAGAAAAAGGTGTTCTAGTCTGAGAAAGTGTGATGAAGAATCCCCTTTTGGAATTTACGATTGAACCCTTTTTTTCTTATTTTTCGGGTTTTCTATGAAAATATAGTCTGTTCGAATACTAATAATAAAAAGATTGGAATTAAGATATGTGATGTAATGAAGTAAAGTACTCAAGCAAAAATGAAGTAAATAATACGAAATTAAGAGAATTTAAAAATAAAAAGGAAGAAATGGACATCCTTATGAAGACTTGAAGTAGATCTTGCTTGTAGATGCACTGATCTCAAGATGAAGTGATGGTGGGTTGAGGAGGTGGGTGGGAATTTAATCAAAAGAGTATGAAAATTAGGGAAGGAATGTGGTAAATGGGCTTTTAAGGAAAGAACAACTCTGTATTCGAGGGAATTCTCTCTGAATTACTGAGAAGGATGTTCAGGGTCCTGAAGTGTGTTTTTCAAAGTGAGGTCACGGACTCAATTAATATGGACAAGGGGGTGTTGATTGGCATGGTCCTTGACAGGCCTATTGGCAAAGAAACCTAGCACGGTGCCTATAGGCAAGGTCCTGGAGTTGCTAATTGGAAGTTTGAGCCATGTTTTAAAAAAATGGTCGTAAAATGTGAATCGTAAGTCAGAATTGTGCACAGGTAAGATCGTAGAAAAGGGGATTTAGAGACCTTCAAGAATCCATTGATCACCTCCAGGTTTGGAAGTTTATTGAGGTAAAAAATGGGTTCGAAAGTGCCCGTTAGTCTCTAGACAGGAAATTCTCAAAGGAAAACGGATCGTTCATCCGAACTGTAAGGATGATTTATGAATGGGATGGACCACTTGAAAAGGCATTTAGTTTCCTTTGATATTTCATCCATCTTCATTGGGTTCAAAGAGTTAACCTTGGTTAAACAGGGCCTAATAGTGCCCGGTAACCCTTCGAAATAAAATGGATCGTTTGTCTCTACCATAAGGCTGATTAGCACACGGGGTAGACTATAAGAAAGGGAATTTAGAGCCACTAAAAGATTGATTAATATTTCTCTCAAGTGAGGAAGTAAATTGGGGTAAAAATGAGGCTTGGGAGCGCTCGGTGGCCTTCAGATTAGTTTTCGATAGTAAAATATATCATTTATCCGAACCGTAGTTATGATTCATGCACAGGGAATACAATTGGAAATGGGATTTAGTGCCCTTCGAAGATTCTTTGAGCTTTTTCTCAGGCGAGAAAGTCAATAAGATTCAAAAGGGCCAGAGAGTGCCCGATGGCCTTTAGATCAGTACTCGAGGTATGATCTAGGGTGTGCGGTGGATGAGTGAGTGATAGGGACCTAAGGAGGTTCTTAAGGGGATCCTAGGATGGTTCATAGGGGATCCTATGATGGAGTGTCTATAGAGAGCCATCTATGGGAAAACTTAGACCAAGTGAAGGCCGTTGAATAATAGACACCACATTGACTTTAGGAAAGATCTTTTGTAGATCAATTATGGGAACTTAAAGGATGAGGTTGACTGATTCAATGGGTCGATGTCAATTTTGAGGACCTAGGGAGATACGGATGGCCGATTTAATGGGTTGAGGTCAGTTCTAAGGACCTAAAGAGATGATGATGACCGATTAAGTGGGTTGAAGATGTGTTAGGATTGGTTTTAAGGGGATAGGGAGACCAATTCGGTGGGTTAATGTTAATTCTAAAGTTGTGCTAAGGATGACAAATTTTGAGGGTTTAGGTCGATTCTGAGGAACTGAATCTTGTAGCGACCAATTATGAGGGCCAAGGTCAATTTTGAGGACTTAAAGTTGTAACGACCAATTCTGAGGGTCGAGGTCAATTATGAGGACCTAAAGTTATAGCAACCAATTCTAAGGGTCGAGATCAATTCCTGGAACCTTAATGTATGATGGTTGATTTTGAGGGCCGGGTCAATTCTAAGGACCTCAATTTATGACGATCGATTCTCAGGGCCGAGGTTAATTTTGAGGACCTTGAGTTTTAGCGACCAATTCTGAGGGACGAATGTGGGTTGGAATTTAATCAAAAGAGTATGAAAATTATGGAAGGAATGTAGGAAATGGGATTTTAATGAAAGAACAACTTTAAATTTGAGGGAATTCTCTCTGAATTGCTATTCAGGGGTCCTGAAATGTGTTTTTCAAAGTGAGGTCATGGACTCAATTTATATGGACAAGGGTGTGTCGATGGGCATAGTCCTTAACCAACCTATTGGCAAAGAAACCTAAACATAGTGCCGATAGGCAGGGTCCTGGAGTTGCCAATTAGAAGTCTGAGCCAAGTATTTAAAAAAAATGGCCATAAAATGTGAACCGTAAGTCAGAATTGTGCACGGGGAGAATCATAGAAAAGGGGATTCAGAGACCTTTAAGAATCCATTGAGCACCTTCGGGATTGGAACTTTATTGAGGTCAAATGGGTTTAAAAGTTCCCATTGGTCGCTAGATAGGAAATTCTTGAAGGAAAATGGACCGTTCATCCAAAATGTAAGGATGATTTGTGCACGGGGTGGGCAACTTGAAAAGGTATTCAGTTTCCTTTGATATATCATCCATCTTCATTGGGTTCAAAGAGTTAACCTTGGTCAAACGGGGCTTTATAGTGACTGGTGACCCTTCGAGATAAAATGGATCATTCGTCTCTACTATAAGGCTGATTTGTGCATGATGTAGACTATAAGAAAGGGAATTTAGATCCCTTCAAAGATTTATTAATCTTTCGCTCATGTGAGGAAGTTAATTGGGGTAAAAATAGGGCTTGGGAGCGCTCGGTGGCCTCCAAATTAGTTTTTGATAGTAAAATAGACCATTTATCCAAACTATAAGGACGATTCATGCATGGGGAATACAGTTGGAAATGGGATTCAGTGCCCTTCGAAGATTATTTGAGCTTTTTCTCAGGCGAGAAAGTTAATCAGAGTCAAACGGGGCCTGAGAGTTCCTGATGGCCTTTAAATCGATACTCGAGGTTTGACCTGGGGTGTGCGGTGGATGAGTGAGTTCTAAGGACCTAAGGAGGTTCCTAAGGGGATCCTAGGATGGTTCTTAGGGGATCCTAGGATAACATGTCTATAGAGAGCCCTCGATGGGAAAACTTTGAACAAGTGAAGTCCATCGAATGAATGACACCGCATTGACATTAGGAAAGATATTTTGTAGATCAATTATGGGGACGTAGAGGATGAGTTTGACCGATTCAGTGGGTCGAGGACAATTTTGAGGACCTAGGGATATACGGATGACCGATTTAGTGGGTCGAGGTCAGTTCTAAGGACCTAAAGAGATGAGGATGACTGATTTAGTGGGTTGAAGATGTGTTAGGATTGGTTCTAAGGGGATAGGGAAACCAATTCAGTGGGTCAAGGTTAATTCTAAAGTTGTGTTAGGGATCACCAATTTTGAGGGTTTAGGTTGATTATGAGGAACCGAAGCTTGTAGCCACTAATTCTGAGGGCCAAGGTTAATTTTGAGGACTTAAAGTCGTAACAACCAATTATGAGGGTCGAGGTCAATTATGAGGACATAAAGTTGTAGCAACCAATTCTGAGGTTCGAGATCAATTCCTAGGACCTTAATGTATGATGGTTGATTTTTAGGGCCGGGTCAATTCTAAGGACTTAAATTTATGACGACCTATTCTAAGGGCCGAGGTTCATTTTGAGAACCTAGAGTTTTGGCGACCAATTCTGAGGGATGAATGTGGGTGGTAATTTACTCAAAAGAGTATGAAAATTATGGAAGGAATGTGGGAAATGGGCTTTTAAGGAAAGAATAACTCTAAATTCGATGGAATTCTGTTTGAATTTGAAGAGTTCCCAATATGTGTGTTTCAAACAAAACCAATTTTTCTGCGAAAAGATCCAACTTTTAATTATGCACCAAACGAAGTTGTGAAAACCCAATTCTTACTTTAAACCAGTTTTATCTTGATTAATCCTAAACATGCATCTAGTGATTAAAGAAAGTAAAGTAAAGTAAAGAATACTCACAACGCCGGATGTACGAGGAAAAAACCCTAAACGGGAAAATAACTTCGGACGGCCCAAGCCAGAGAATCACTATGCACAATGGTTTCACAAAGACAGATTAGCCTTACACTAAGACTTGATCCCCACGGGTCTTGACGCTCCTTCTGATCTTCAACCGTTATTCAATAATGCCCACGCAGAAATTTCATCTTCCACAATACCTGTCCACAACACACGCGTCCACGTATGTTTCGGTGTCCACTATTTAAATAGGATTTAAATGCCGCCTCGACAAACGTGTCATTCGAACGACTTGAGAAACTAGTTCGAGCGACATCCCATCTCGTTCGAACGAGATTGGATGTCATTTGAACGACAGCGCGAAAGTTTGACTTTTTTTGACTTTTTGTTTAAAACGTCTCTTCCAAAGAAAGATCCAAAAATGTCAAAATCTTTTACGAGCTTATCATCATAAAATGTAGTGTAAACCTTTAAAACACTTTTAAAACATTTAAAAACATTTTTCTTTATAAAAATTACATCCTTATCTTTTATAAAATAATTTCGAGCCCTATTAATTATACGCATTCATACCTGAGTGATCTCGGAATGAAATTAACTTTGAAGACGATTAAACTTGCACCAATTAAACTTCAGCATAATTTAATTCTTTGAAGCTTTGTCGTAACACCTTTAATTTATTCAATACGTTATAGACCAAGTGGGATTGTGACAAAATAAAATTCTCCCTATGACATATGACAAACACAGTTTTGTTCATGGAATTAAGTCAAAACAATACATGGACTCAATTGGAAATTTATGTCCTTACAAATCTCCCCCTTTGAATATTTTGGGACAAAACTAAATCAGTGAAATGCCTAACTGGGCCGTCAAGCCGTATGACGCCTAAATCCCATCCCATAAACCCAAAAATAAAAATACAGGACACAGACTAGAATATGTAGCATCGACAATCATGAACTGTCTGAATGTGATGTAGACTTGAAGTCTCGAATCGCTGAGGCATACCTACACACATGAAACAGACAAATAGATACCGAGTGAAGTATGGAGGAACAAATGATACCAATTTATATCTCTAATAAGAACAAATCATTTGAATCATGTGAGCAATTATTTGATACCAATTTGAAACAAATATAATCAAACAATATGTAAATTCAGATATCAATAGTATCGCTCAACAAATCTCCCCCTACATCACATACATCTCTCCCCCTTTTTGTCTCGAATAGACAATCCAGTGAAAAGATAAACCAATATGAAATATCTAGCATGAGAATATGAAACCAATTTGAATCAAGTTCATACCAATTTGAGAATTGAAAAATGCTAGATAATCATGAAATAACCAGCTAATTATGATCAAGCAATGACAAATCAGTAGCTAGTAAACCAAGGAATCACACAAAGAATCTCGCAAATTAATCAGGTGTGATAAATGGACTCATATGAAAAATACCAATATGGAACATAAAGAACTTGCATATAAACCAAACAGTCCAGAAATGCTTCCCGCAGTACCAAAAATATATCAAATTAAACTAGTGGACTGTAAACCAATCAGAAGCCATTTTTATCCTGTCGTTCGAACGAGCCATGGATATTGCGCAAACGAGATGAGGAAGTCGCTCAAACGAAGTACAGATGTCGTTCGCGCGAGATGAGTTGTCGTTTGAACGACTTCGCGCGACCTGCCAAAATTTCCCGAATTCCCAGAAATAATATAAAGTATTGCCCAGTGAAAAAAATTCCACAAAAAAATTCCAGGAAGGGCCTGACAGATGCAAAACAGTGCTAAAACAGTAGGCTTTTAACACAAAATGCAAAAACTCATAAAAACTTAAAATGCGAGTTACATGCAAACATAGTACCGATGTGCTCAAACATAGACATGGAATGAATGGGCGTGAAACTACAATAAATGAATCACAATTCCAACACATCGAAATGATCAAGAAGCTCTAATTGATAGCGGTAAATCATCAAACTTTATCATAGCCATATGACAATTAAAGTGTGAGCTTAATGAACTAAACATACTACATGCACACAAATCCAGAATTTTGACGATTCTACAAACAATAACGTCAAATTGCAATGTTTCAACATTAAGATTAGTTGTGCAAACCCATTTAAATTTTCTCCAACCAAACTCCCTCATATATATATACCTTTTCAAGTTCTTTTGAGGTTTCTAGCATTCTCAACTTAGAGAAAATCTTATTGGCCCTTTTCTTATCATATTGCATTTTCTTTTGGGCTCTTTTAAACGATGGCTTTCACAACAAGTTAATTTTTAACTCCCGCAACCCTTTCCCGTGAATCACTCATCATTTTTACCAATTTTAAATCCTCATGGTAAACGGTTATTACATGCACACTTCTCTGTAAGTCTACTTATGCATAGATGATAAGATTGAGATAAGAACGCCTCACCAAATTCAAATATGCAAGAGAAGTCAAACATCTATATAAACTCGTGCATGTGTGAAATGTTGCCATATATACAAAGTCGAATCAAAATGCATATCAACTTCGAAACAACCCCATATAAATAATGGTTAAGATCATTTTAAGTATCGATAATAATGACCAAATGTCCTAGCCACATGGATAATGAAACGATGGGGGGGGGGGGGGTCCAAGCACACCAATATGCCACATCAAATATGTAAACTCAAAAACAAAAACTGAAAATCTTTTTGGATTTTCAAACAAATTTGACTCAAAGAAAAGAAAAATCTTTTTGGATTTTTAAAAGTTTTCTAAAAAAAAAATCTTTTTGTATTTTTCAAATAAGACTCAAACAAGTGAAAAGTAAAATACAAAGAGATAAACATGTCATATCACTAGCAAATAATAAATCATGATGCAAGGACTAGCGTATGACAAAACATGCAATCTACTAACCATAAGAAATAGTAAGAGATGAATCATGTGCATGCATGCGAGAATCAACCAACGAAGCATTTAACATCTCCAAAATGGATTTCCTAACCCAAACAGGTGTATACCTAATAAAACGGGTTTTGGGAACCAATGGGACACTACATTTAATCTTCCTAGGGTCTTTTTTAAGATCAAAACAGAAAATCCTAAGGTGGCCTTTCCTACCACAATGCGAACATGTGAAAACACGATGAGGAACGGGACCTTTAGATTGACCTTTTCTAATACCCTCGGATGTGGTTGACGCTCTAAAACAAACTATGGTTTTGGATTTCACATTTGAACCACTAGAATAAGATAAGCCGCTACCATCACTACTCGAGTCATTTAAATCATTTTTTAAATTCAAAACTTTCGACTCAAGCAAATGATTAGACTCCTCAAAAATTCGAGACTCCTTCTTTAAATTTTCAATTAACCCTAGAAGGTTATCTCGCTCCCCCTCAATGTGAGAAAACTTATCCCTAAGAGACTTTTCTCGTGCCACAAAATCATTAATCGAATTATTTTGCTCAATGGCACAAACATTAGAATTTTTTAAATCCTCTAACTCTTTTTCTAAAACGAGGACTCTATCATCACTCTCCTTTTTGCCCAATTTAATCATATTAAAATCTTTAAACAAGGAACTAAAATGCTCGCGACAAATACCTCTTTGAATTTGGAACGTTTGTAAATATTCAATCTTATTTTTAAAACCAGAATTTTCTTTTCCCGAAAATTCATTATGTTTTGCAAATTTTAAATTCAAACGATGTAAATAGTCAAAGCTTAGAGAATCCATCTAGAGAAAACAACCACAAGAGAGATAAATAAACACACGGGATCACAAAACAAATAAAATATGTTTTCTAGCTCTGATACCAATTTGAAGAGTGCCCAATATGTGTGTTTAAAAAAAACCAATTTTTTTTAGAAAAAGATCCAACTTTTAATTATGCACCAAACCAAGTTGTGAAAACCCAATTCTTACTTTAAACCAGTTTTATCTTGATTAATCCTAAACATGCATCTAGTGATTAAAGCAAGTAAAGTAAAGTAAAGAATACTCACAATGCCGGATGTACGAGGAAAAAACTCAAAATGGGAAAACAACCTCGGACCGCCCGAGTTAGACAATCACTATGAACAATGGTTTTACAAAGACAGATTAGCCTTACCCTAAGACTCGATCCCCACGGGTCTTGACGCTCCTTCTGATCTTCAACTGTTCTTCAATAGTGCCCATGCAGAAATTCCATCTTCCAGGATACCTATCCACAACACACGCATCCACGTATGTCTCGGTGTTCACCGAATGGCTTTGATTCGTCTACGATGTCGAACAAGAAGTCCTTTTCTTTTCTTCACCGCAAAACCCTTTTATGTTCAATGTGTAGAACAAACAACTTTGGTGCATCAAGATCACGTAAACATATAAGAATGATAATTCGGATCTTTACAAACTCTAAGGATGTGTTTAAGACTTTTAAACCTTAGAAAACATGTGCAAAACAAGTTTCTGGTCGAATACTGTTTTCTGGAATGCACACCTACGAAATTATGAGGAAAATGCTATTTAAATAGGATTTAAATGCCGCCTTGACAAACGTATCATTCGAACGACTTGAGGAACTCGTTCGAGCGACATCCCATCTCGTTCGAACGAGATTGGATGTCGTTTGAATGACAGTGCGAAAGTTTGACTTTTTTGACTTTTTGTTTAAAACGTCTCTTCCAAAGAGAGATCTAAAAATGTCAAACTCTTTTACGAGCTTATCATAATAAAACATAGTGTAAACCTTTAAAACACTTTCAAAACATTTAAAAACATTTTTATTTATAAAAATTACATCCTTATCTTTTATAAAATAATTCCGAGCGCCATTAATTATACGCATTCAAACCTGAGTGATCTCGAAATGAAATTAACTTTGAAGATGATTAAACTTGAACCAATTAAACTTTGGCATGATTTAATTCTTTGAAGCTTTGCCGCAACGCCTTCAATTTCTTCAATACGTCATAGACCAAGTGGGATCCTAACAGAATAAAATTCTCCCTATGACATATTACAAACACAATTTTGTTCACGGAATTAAGTCAAAACAATACATGGACTCAATTGGAAATTTATGTCCTTATAGAATTGCTGAGAAGGATGTTCAGGGGTCCTGAAGTGTGTTTTTCAAAGTGAGTTCATGGACTCAATTTATATGGACAAGGGTGTGTTGATGGGCATAGTCCTTGACCGACCTATTGGCAAAGAAACCTAGACATAGTGCCGATAGGCAGGGACCCGGAGTTGCCAATTAGAAGTCTTAGCCAGGTTTTTAAAAAAAATGGACATAAAATGTGAACCGTAAGTCAGAATTGTGCACAGGGAGGATCGTAGAAAAGGGGATTCAGAGACCTTCAAGAATACATTGAGAACCTCCGGGTTTGGAACTTTATTAAGGTCAAATGGGTTCAAAACTTCCCGTTGGTCGCTTGATAGGAAATTCTTGAAGGAAAACGGACCGTTCATCCTAACTGTAAGGATGATTTGTTCATGGGATGGGCCACTTAAAAAGGTATTCAATTTCCTTTGATATTTCATCCATCTTCATTGGGTTTAAAGAGTTAACCATGGTTAAACGGGGCATGATAGTGCCCGGTGACCCTTATAGATAAAATGGATTGTTCGTCTCTACTATAAGGCTCATTTGTGCATGGGGTAGACTATAAGAAGGGGATTTTAGATCCCTTCAAAGATTTATTAATCTTTTTATCAAGCGAGGAAGTTAATTGGGGTAAAAATGGAGCTTGGGAGCGCTCGGTGGCCTTCAGATTAGTTTTTGATAGTAAAATATACCATTTATTCGAACAGTAAGGACGATTCATGCATGGGGAATACATTTGGAAATGGGATTTAGTGCCATTCGAAGATTCTTTGAGCTTTTTCCCAGGCGAGAATGTTAATTAGAGTCAAATGGGGCTCGAGAGTGCCCGATGGACTTTAGATCGGTACTCGAAGTATGACCTGGGGTGTGCGATGGATGAGTGAGTGCTAGGAACCTAAGGAGGTTCTTAAGGGGATCCTAGGATAGAGTGTCTATAGAGAGCCCTCGATGGGAAAACTTGTAACAAGTGAAGTCCATCGAATGATATACACCACATTGGCGTTAGAAAAGATCTTTTGTAGATCAATTATGGGGACTTAGAGGATGAGGTTGACCGATTCAATGGGTTGATGTCAATTCTGAGGACCTAGGGAGATACAGATGACCAATTTAGTGGGTCGAGGTCAGTTATGAAGACCTAAAGAGATGAGGATGACCGATTCAGTGGGTTGAAGATGTGTTAGGATTGGTTTTAAGGGTATGGGGAAACCAATTCGGTGCATCGAGGTTAACTCTAAAGTTGTGCTAGGGATGACCAATTTTGAGCATTTAGGTCGATTCTGAGGAACTGAAGCTTATAGCGTTTAATTCTTAGGGCCAAGGCCAATTTTGAGGACTTAGTCGTAACGACCAATTCTTAGGGTCGAGGTCAATTATGAGGACCTAAAGTTATAGCAACCAATTCTGAGGGAAGAGCTCAATTCCTAGAACCTTAATGTATGACAGTCGATTTTGAGGGCCAGGTCAATTCCAAGGACCTAAATTTATAACGATCGATTATAAAGGCCGAGGTTAATTTTGAGGATCGAGAGTTGTAGCGACCAATTCTGAGGGACGAGGTCAATTCTGAGGACCTAAAGTTATAGAGACCAATTTTATGGGTCGAGATCAATTCAGAGGACCTTAAGTTGTAGAGAAGAATTCTGCGGGCCGAGACCATTTCTAAGGACGTTTAGTTATGACACCTTATTCGACGGGCTGAGGTCAATTATGAGGACTTAAAGTTGTGATGATCGATTATAAGGGCCGAGGTCAATTTTGAGGACTTAAAGTTGTAACGACCAATTCTGAGGGCTAAGGTCAATTATGAGGACCTAGAGTTGTAGTGACCCATTCTGCGAGCCGAGGTCAATTATAAGGACTTTAAGTTATGACGATCGATACATAGGGCCGAGGTTAATTCCGAGGACCTAAAGTTGTAACGACCAATTCTACTGGCCAAGATCAATTTTGATGACCTAAAGTTGTAACGCGGGGAGTAAATCTCCTTGGGAATTTTAAATTATTTTGGGGGTATAGAGGCAACTGTGGTTCCATTGGGGATTGTGTTTCTTTGTTAATTTTCTGGGGAAGGATTTAATTTTGAGATATCTGATTGGGGATTATGTTGTCTTGAGATTCCAGTGGGGCATGTTTAAGATGGGGAATTGTAGAGGATTTGGATGTGGGAGCATCATTGGTTCTGCTTGTGGAATATGTTGAGCATAGGTGTGTAACATGAATCCAACTAGGGATTGTACTGGATATAAGAGTGTAGGATTATTTCGACTAAGGATTTTGAGATTTTATAAGGGGCTTGGTTCTCTAAAAATGTTTTTCTTTAGAAAATTGAGGTTCTGTATTTTTTGATATTTTTGGGAAATTTTCAAGAAATTTTTGGGATTTTTTTTATTTTTTGGCATTTTATGTACGAAATTTAGAGGGGGTCCAATAGGCAAGGGCACGAACTCCTGGGTTTCCTTAGGAAAGGAAAAATATGACTGTCGATTGACATGGTTAGGTTTCTTCAGAACTTTGCCTTTTGGTGGATTGGTTATACCCTTAGAGTTTTCCTTTGGGGAATGCAGGGGCTACATGCATGCAAGTGTTGATAAGGTGGCTGTCGACGCATGAGGTGGTGTCTTGGTTGATGTGGATTATGGATGAATATTTATTATTGTTATTGGAGGAGCTTGGAATTGCTCATACTGTATTCTTAATTTAGTGGATCTATACCTCAAAAGAGAGACTTAAGAAGGCAAAAACTGATGCATCTTTTTTTTTATTATCTTGATTTAATGGCTTACTCTACACAAACTTTAATTTTCTATTGAGAAAAAGTAGGAAAATTATAGTTTTTAAAATTATCAAATAGAGGAAAGATTTGGAGGCTTGGTAGTGAAAAGCTTCCTTTTGAAGGGACTCATTTTGGAAAAATTGCATTTTTTGGAAATTTTTGGATAGAGGAAGGCCTTGGAGTCTTGGTTGGTATATGTATGAGGAGATAAAAATCTTGATGTAAAGTGGGGCTTGTCACCTTTGTTGGGTTGTGTTGGTTCTGGTGTGTTAGAGAGACTGTATTGTTGATCGATTTGTGAGAGCTGTTGATCGGACTGAAATCTGCTAGCAGTAGCAGTACAATTCTGGTAACTTAAGGACCATGTATTTTATTTTGACCTAGATGAGGTCTGTCCGACTTATGAGGAGTTCTCGAGCATGTTGGGGGGGGGGGTCAGCCCTAGTGCGGTGGCATCTGTGTTTTTATTTTTCCCATTCTCCCTGGGTTTTCTTATCAGAGTTATTTCAAATTTTTCCCTCGGTTGCTAGACCGTTGGTTATTAGAGGGGCCATTTCTCTTCAGGCGGTTATGTATTCAATGCGTATGAGGGGTTTTGAGGATGTCGATTTTCCTAGGGCTATCGTCTTAGGCCTTACTGAGAGGCTATTATTGGTGATGGGGGACATGACTGCGTATCCCCAGGATGCTTTGATAATGGATTGGATGTCTTACTACCATAATCCTAGGACGGTGGTGCTGGCTGAGACCTTAAATACCCTGAGCGCTTAAAAGCAGGGTCATTCTGATTTTTTAAGGAGGGGAGCCGTAATTTTGTTTATATGGCTTGCATAGAGGTTCCATATGGTGGCCCCTCCTGAGTAACCTTTAGCGGTTGTGCCCAATTTCTTGTCTAGCCTATCTCCAGCTTCAACCCATCTGTGGAGAGTTGGATAAACTAGCTTATAGAGCATGAAGATCGGTGCTTTCACTGGTTAGTGCCATAGTGGGGGGGAATTATTTCTTGTCTTTAATCTTGGAGATTATCGGTATATGTGGCTAGTAGGCCTTCGACAGACTTTTTTTTTATTTCTCCTAGCTGCTCCTATGCTAGGTCGAGTGGGAACAGATCGTGCCCTCCCGTATAACAAATTTCTTCCCGATGGAGGATTTAACTGAATCGTTGAGGATGATGTTAGGATCTTTATGGCATCTCATGGTAGGGTCCTAACATGTATCTAGGGACTACCTAAAATGTCTATAGAAGTGGGAAGTAGAGAAGGTCCCAACGAAAGAGACCGGTCATAAGTGGTTCGGGGCTTTTGACACCATAAGAGACGAAGTTGTGGTTCCATCCATATGTGTCAGGGAGTACCACTGCATGGAGCATATACGAAATGTTAATTAGGAGTGAAAAACTTGGGGATCTCCAGGGGTCGGTAATGATGATTAAGTAGGGTCATCTGGCATTTGCAGGTAGCATCTTGTGAAGGTTTGGTGATTTTTATGAAGCTATGGTGATTTCGGTGTTTTTTATTTGGGATTTGGGATAATTTTTTGTAGCTTGGTTAGGGTTAGGTTTATTTAGGAATAGTTTGGTCTGCGGGTAAGGGTGGTTGGTTTAACTCCCTTTGCTTATACTTCATATAAGAGTGCCATTATCCTTAATAAGAAATAAAACCTGATTTTGAACATATTTTATTGTGCCTCTTGATGAGTTTTACATTTGAATTGTCATACTAATCACTAAAACACTCACTCGTGGGGAACTTTGTGTCAACAAAGGATGTTCTTTCTAAAAAACTTGGACTTTTTTAGTATTGAGTACCGTGTATGATTCGACTTCGACCCATTTGGTGAAGTAAGCAATTGTGACCAGGATGAATTCGTGACCGTTTGAAGCTTTGGGAGTAGGTTTCCTAATGATGTCGATGCCCCAGGTAGAGAAGAACCGAGTAAAGGTCATGGTGTATAGCTCTTGAGGGGCAAGTGTTAGAGATTGGAAAACTGTTGGCATTTGAGGCATCTTCGAATATAGTGCAGTTTTGAACCACGGTGGCCTAATATTACCCTTGATAGATGATCTTTTTGGCAAGCATGTGACCGTTCATATGGGGCCTGCATTCCCCACTGTGGATCTTCTTCATCCTTTCTTTAAAATCACCTCGTACAATACAGTGCAAATGGGTTTCATTGAATTTTGTTTTGAATAGTGCTTTATCATAGATGATATACCGGGTAGCCAATTTGCAAAGGGTCGCACCGTTTTTCTAATCATCATCTTGGAGATACTTACCATGTTTTAGGAGTCACCAAATTTCATAGTATCATAACCCGTCCATATCAGAATCCTCCTCGGTAACGAGTTTAATTTGGTAGCGATGGGTAGGCCTATCTTTTTTCTAAACCAAAAAGGGGAAATTCTTATTCCCTCAGGGATCTTGACCATGGAGGATAGGGTAGCAAGGGCATAATCAAGGCTGTTCTTTTCTTGGGGAACATAGTGGAAGGTGACATCATTAAATTGAAAGGCAAGTTCTTATAGGTGGGAATGGAAGGGCAGGAGTTTTAATCTTTGACTTTCCATTTTCTGAGGATTTGGCCAACGATAAGGGCAAAGTCTCCATAGATGTATAGGTGTTAAATTCCTTTTTAAAGGGTGATCTTGAGGCATACTGTGCGTGCCTCGTACTTGATCATGTTGTTGGTGGAGGGGAACTCTAGCTTCATGGAAATAGGGGTGTGAGAGTAATCAGGGGCAATTAGGAGTATCCCAATGCCAGATCCTTTATTGTAGGCAATTCCATTAAAGAACATTTTCCATCGGAGGTCCTACAGAGAGGTGTAGAAAAAGTTTTCGTCTCGGAATTCAAAGACCCAAACATCGACTTCTTCTGTGGAGTAATTAGCAAGGTAGTCAAAGATGGTTATCTCATTAATATCTTTCTACATAATGTACACAATCTCAAACTCGGTTAGCAACATTAACCATCAAGCCATTCGATTGTATAGTGCAGGCTTTCCTAGCAAGTACTTAATGGGATCCATACATGACACAAATCTGATGGGGAAGGTAAGTATATAAGGCCGTAACTTTTGCATGACCCAGGCTAGGGTAACACATGCTTTCTCCAAAGTAGTGTAGTTGAATTCGTACCTGACTAATTTCTGGCTGGAGTAATAAATGGCTCTTTCCTAATGGTATTCTTCAATGTATTGGGATAGCAAAGTCCCTACTATAGTATCTGTGATGGTCAAGTAGAGGAGGACGGGAAGACCTGGTCGTGGAGGCATAAGCACCAGAGGTCGGGTAAGGTATTGCTTGATTCTGCAAAGGTTTCTTGGAAAGCCTCATTCCAGACTTTAGTAGAATCCTTTCGAAGAAGGTTAAAAATGGGTTCATAGATAGAAGTCAGTTGGCAGATGATCTTACTGATGTACTATAACTTGCCCACGAATCGTCGAACTTCCTTTTACGCTCATGGAAGTGGTATCTCAAGTATGGATTTCATCTTGGAAGAGTATGTTTTGATTCCCTTCTCACTGACCATGAATCCCAAGAGTTTTTCGTTTGTGATGCCAAAAATGCATTTATGTGGGTTTAACCGCATCTGGTATTATTGTAGTCATTCTACAAAATTTCGGAGGGAAAGAATATGACCTTCCTGAGTCTTAGATTTGATGATCATATCATCCACATAAACCTCGACCTCTTACTAAATAAGGTCATGCAAGATGGTTGTGGCAGCCCTTTGGTAGGTAGCCCTAATGTTCCTGAGTTCGAATGGAATGACTGTGTAGCACAAAGTTCCCCATTGGGTGATGAAATAGGCATTTTCCTAATAGTTAGGGTGCATATTGATCTGATTTTATCTGATAAATCCATTGATAAATGACTTGAGGGCATGGTTAGTTGTGTTATCCACGATCATGTCGATGTTGGGAAACCTGTAATCATCCTTCGAGGATGTTTTACTCAAATCATGGTAGTCGACACACATGCCGACTTTCCCTACTAATTTAAGTATATGGATGATATTGGAAATCCATTTAGGACATTTGACTATGCGAATGAAGCCTATGTTCAGTTGATTTACCATTTTTTCTTTAGCTTTAAGCGACCATTCGGTGCGGAGATTTTGTAGCTTCTATTTGATCGGTTTGCATTCTGAGAATTTTGGGATATCATGTTGATCTATTTATGGGTTAATACCGGGCATGTCATGATAGGACCATGCAAAGACTTCCATTAATTCTTTCAGTTGCTCTTAGAATTGGGCACCGTCTTGCTCGTTAAAGGTGGACCCTATTCTAATCTTGCACTAGTGGCTACTAGAATCAAAATTAATAACAACAGTCTCATCATCATTAATTTGAACGTGGTTATGTTGTTTATTATTTTTCTTATTAAGATCAGTTATGAATTATTCATTTTCAAAGTCATCATCATCGAAGGTTTGATGATAATCAAGATAATTAATGTAAGGCACAACAAGATACTTAAAATCCCCGTTTATTTCATTTTCAGTGAAAATAACATTGAGAACCTCATCAAAAGAGGTCTCGATTACATTGATATCTAAAAAAGTTACAATAACATCGGATGAAGAGATTTGGATAAGGTATATGGCAGGGTCAAATTCAATCTGGGAAGGTCGTACAAGAATGGCATTCTGTTAAGAAGAGGCATGCCAGCAACTCTTATTAGAGTAGACGAGTCTGACAACACAACATCTGATTTGATCATGCAAAGACTTACCACTAGTGTTTGCAAGTTGACAGAGTCCTCTGAATCAATTTCCTCAGAATCCTTAGTAACTTTCATGACTTTCTCGATGAGAGGTTTAACTTTATATTGACTGTCTATGGACCGAGTGTTGCTATATTTAAAGAAGATTTTCGGCCTCGATTTCATCTTCTTATTAATGTGGTCATACCATGGTTCAGAGAAGCTGTAGAAAGGGAAGTATTATCCTTCCTTGATAAACCTTACATTCAAAGAGTCTCTCGAAATAGTATGTTCTTCTTCCAATCGTTTTTTGGTCGTGGCCACCTGAGGGCTTTGTGTTCTTCTGGTGATAATTGGTATCCGATGAGACATGGGGGAAAGACGTCCTTCAAGGGTCCCTTTCTGGAGTCACCCTAGCCCTATTCCGGGAATGAAGTGCATATTCTTTGACATCTGAATCACGTTGACGTTGTCATTAGGGTTGTGCTCCAGACATACCTGATCTTTGAAACCATCTCCTGCTAGAAGGGGAAGTGGGTCAACTCTGAAGCTAGAGAGGAGTAAGTAATTTATCCCATGAGGGATCTCTAATGATGAATTATTGAGTACTGGAAGTATCTGAACTGTCGTAATCCCCCAAGATGGTGATAGCCTGACCATTGGCAAAGAATTTTAGTTTTTGATGAAGAGAAGATGATACCCCTCGAATATTATGGAGCCATGGACGACCAATAATAAGGTTGAAGCATGAAGTTATGTTAATAAACTTTAACTCAGTGATAGGATTGATAGAGCCAACCCCTATTATGAGTTTTATGGACCCCATTACCTTTCGACGGGTATTATCGTAAGCACGCATAGCGTTGAAAGTCAGAGTGAGATCACCAACTTTTAAACCCAAGAAATTAAAAGTTTTGAGAGGTAAGATCCATTATAAATAAGTGAGAATGGGACTGCCTTTCCCTATCCTTCAACGGAGATGTTGAGGGCATAATTGTGGTCATGGACGATATTTGGTATCTCTGCTTTGGAAAAAGAGAGGAGTCTGGAAAAGGTTAAGGATCCAACTATGTTCACGACGTCTTCAAGATTAGTGAAATTTGAAAATGTAGGCTCGGTGAGGAGCTTTATCAGAGCATTTTATAACTGGGAGGACATGAAAAGTCCCCATAAGGTGATGTTCACTTGGGTTTTCTTGATCTAGTCAAGGACTTTTCTTTCTTCGATGATCATTTCTGGTATGGGGAGTTCTTCGGCAACTCCCTTTCCTTTATTTATCTCAGTCACATGAGGAATCGGATCTTAATAGTATCTCCCTGATCTATTTATGTGATTTAATGATGTGGGGAGGAATAAGAACTCCATATCTTCATCTATTTCTAGCTGAATGGCCCCCTTGTTAATTTCCCCAAACATATTTTTGAAGGATATCATTTTGAATAAACTGGCCACTAGACTATTGTCTTCCTCGACTGGGATATTCATTTGAGATTTTAAAATCATCTCCCCATCTATTGGCGACTATATCCTCTTACCAATAGAAATCAATGAATTTTACAACCTCGACGGCGTCGCCATACAGATCTTTCAACTCAACAGGGAGGTGCATGAGTGAAAGGACCAACCGTCCCTAAGCTTCAAAGCGGTGAGTAGCTCATAAATATTGTAAATTTCACATGTTTGTCAAAATGTATCATCTATAATCTGTACTATATCATCTATATTAACTTCATCAATGCATACCACCCACCCATCTGACTCCTGAGCCCATTTTTGGGCTTCCATGAACAAGCCACTGAATTTGTGACAATCGACAGTCATCTCGATGAGCAATTTCAGCCCCAACTCCAAGAGTTGGTTCAATACAGTAGGTAACTCGATATACCTCCCTACATACCGGGTATGGACGACGATGTAGGCCCTTGTGAGGAGTGACAAAGCTTGGTCAGTGAAGAAGGTAGGTGGGCCTGTAAATTGAGTAGGGAAATCCCGAAGCCCTTCCGTTCGATCCGTTATTTTTGGGTCGATCTTTATTTGAGTTTGAGATGAGCCGAGCCTGGGCCAAAATTTCTAGCCCGAATGAATTTCAGGCCAAGTTTGAGACAAAATCTGCTAAGCCCGAATAGGGCATGAAATCCGAACTTTGAATATATAAATAAATAAATAATTTTATAAAATATAACATATTTATGTTAACTAATTTTATATGTATGAAATATAATTAGTCTTTGTAGGTTTTCATTCTTATTTCCCTTGTTTTAGTTTAATACATTTAATAATTATATACTTTATTTTAGGAAATATCAATTAGATTTTGGTCTATACATCTCCATGATGGAAACACAAGAAAAAAAAAAATACTAATTCAAACGGTTTTTAACAAAAAAAAAATGAAATTGAGCATGTCCAAAATTGGGCCCAAAGCCTGAAATATTTATGACCCGAGTTCGGGCTTAAATAGAAAAGTTTAGTTCGGGTCGAGTTCGAGCTGGAGCTTAGGTAAGGTAGTTCGTCCCGAGCTTGAGCAACCTCGAGCCCGACTTACCCAGCCCGATTTACAGCCTTACATGTAGGGTGTAGGAGAAAATATGGGCAAACTTTGAGCTATTTGGGTGAAATTACGGGTATGATCGGTGCTTTACTAGGCACAATTTGAACAAATGGATCGAATTCTAAGTCACTCCATAAAAAGTTGTCATTTCCATGGGTTGTAAGTGGGTTATGAGTGGGGTTGGGTTTAGGATTGGCTGGTGTTGCGATGATACCCCGGTTAATTAAAATATTGGATGACATTCTGAAGGTGGACGCATTGGTCGGTGGTATGTCCAGCAGACTGGTGGAAATCAAGGGCATTATCTTTGAAGTTTTTAGGGAGTGGATTTGGTAGTGGAAGAGGGTCCAAGGGTTTAATGAGATTGCGGCTTCGCATGACCTGGTAGAATTTTGACAGGGAAGCATGGAGCACAATGTACTCTTTCTTGATAGGGTTAGGGAGACTTTTCGGTGTCCAAGAGGTATCAGGTTGGAAAATATTATTAATGGTTGAGATTATAGCACTCGCAAGCTTCTCATATTTTTGAGGAGTGAACTATTCTATTACATTCTTTTGTTCAGATTCGACTTTGGCAACGCCTTCCTCAAATCCTACACCAGCCTCTCGGAGGGCACGAATGTGTAGGTAGTATTGTCATCCCATAGATGCTTGAATATGAGGTAAAAAGTTCTTCTTCAAGATACAGACTTGTTCCCCCTTGGAAGGTCATTTGGTTATGGTAGCAGTTTTATCTCTCCACCTTCCTATGAAGATACTAATTGTTTCTCTAGGGTTCTGCTTAGTAAGCTCTATATCTCGGTGCGTAACTTCTAGCTCCTCATTGCACTTGTACTATGATATTAATTCCTGAGCGACATCCTCCCAACTACGAATTATGGATTCTTGGAGGAAGAAAAACCAACTGAGGGCGCTTTCTTTCAAGGTCTACTGGAAAATCTGGGCCGTTATCTCTTAAGAAGGACCAAGTCTCTGTTGAGCCGCAATCTCATTAAACCCTTGAACCTTCATCCACTACTAAATCCTCTTCCTAAAAATTTCAACGCCAATGCCCGCTGTAATTTCTGCTGCCTATACTACCCACTAATGCTTCCACCTTTGGAACATGATCCAAGGTTTAATTGATCGGGTATCATCTTCCCACCAGCCAATCCTAAACTCAACACCACTCATAACCCACTTCTAACCCATATAAATGCCATCTTTATATAAAGTGACCCATAATTTGATCCATCTGCTCAAACTGTGACCAATAAATACACTCGTAATTTAACCCATACTAAGGCTTTCCAGAACCAGTGGGCATGCTATCATCATGCCCCATACTTTGGCGAGCTTGATAGTTGTTGGTCCACTGCTGAAAATTTCCTAGGTAATTCGGTGCCAGTGATGTAGGCAAGATTGCTAATGGAGGAATGATGGAAAAAGTGACAACGCTGAGGATTTTGCGAAAATCCCCACTGCCACTGTCACTAAGTTTCGTATTTAACGTGGTAACTACCCATTTTCCAAGATGGAATTTAATATACCTCTGACGCCTATGAAGGTTTGGGTCCTTGGGACGATTTTATACACTCCAAGTACCCCGTTCAACTAGCTCTGATCGGGTTATCATGTACAGGTTGGTTGGGTAATCTCTCCCTTGTCAAGAACAACAACACCCTCCAGCTTCTTGTATCTCTCTGGAGTCATAGGTCACATACCTTCGTGGCTTCTTGGGGTGAATTCACTCTCACTCTTGAGGATGTTTGTGAGTTGTTGGGCTTGGAGGTGACGAGATTTGACACATTCTTTAAGGAGGCTATTTTTGTGGTTGTGAAAGATGCTCGAGTGGAATTAGAGGCGATTATGAAGGATTTTATGGTGACATACAATAAATGCACTTATTCGGAGGTGATTAGGTACTTTTATTTCATTAAAGACAAAGCTATGATCAAAGCACGCAAAACAGCCAAGGAGAACCCTCAAGGGAAGCATGTGTTTGAGAACCCTCTAGTCGGGAAGGGTTTTGATTCAAACATAGAACTTTCGAGCTAAATATGGGTTGTACTATCAAATATTTTTCACCCAGGCAAATCCCACGACTATTCGAGGAAGAATCTTATTAATATAGCCATTCGTATGGATAGTGGTGTGATGCTCCCTCTTGCTACTATTACCCTTGGTTCGTTATATACTTGGATGGATTGGTTAAAGGATGACTCGACTAGAAGCATTGACAAGTTTGATGTTTTTTATTATGTGAACCACGTGTTATTTCCAACCTTCTTGTATGCTCACTTTCCTGAGTATACCCCAACCAGTAACTATCCTAACTCTCATCTTATCAAAGTCCCTCACATATGCTATTGAAGTCATAAAAGTTCCAAGAAATCATTTATGTCGTTAATCGACAAAGTTGGAAATTTTGTACCTTGCCCCTACGTTGGGGTGGACCAGGTTTTTTATAATCAGTTCTTCACAGATGAAGAATGACCCATCATCCCTATTGATGAAGCGCTGGTGAGGAACTTCTCAGCAAATGATGTCCCTTTATTATTGGTTCCCTCGTACGTGCCCTCTTATACATAATGGTCCTCTTTTTACTATATTTATATTCATAGACATGCAATTCGGATATGATTAAGGAAATCCTATGCCGAACTATTTTACTAGAGAGAAGCTTAACAACTACTCTTTCGTGTGTAGCAATTTCCTCACATCAACCGTTGTTAATCTTTGTGAAAATTACCCGGCCAACCCCATCATCCCGAGCAAGGGAGCTCAAGGGGGGGTCGGTGATGTATTTGACAGTATTCTGTCAGAATCAGATTATTCGTTTCAGGACTAACCTTCTCAAGGAGACCCGATACCTTAAGGTTGAAAGGTATCCTCCCACAGAGTTAGGTTTGAGTAATTGCACAACTTTCAACTCTCTGTTCACTTTCAACACCACCAAAAATTCTATTCGTTTTGAGTTGCCTCCGCTTGCCCCTGTAGATCAGGCTGTGGTAAAAAATAATAAGGCAACGCAATCTTCTCCTTGAGTAGAAGCGATTATTGTTGCCCCTGGTCCTTCGAGGCCTGTCGAAGAAGATGACGCCTCCGATGTTTCTTCGACTGGAGTGGCTGTGAGGGCCACTAGGAAATCCCTAATAAAGAAGCTTAAGTTTACCCACCACGTCTCTCCAATCCAAACTTATAACCCCAAAATTACCGAGCAAGTTAGCTTTCTGTTTGATCAACTCAGGCGGACTTGGGAGAATTTTGAAGTGGAGGATAGGGCCTTTATGTTGTACCACATGGATTCTCGTGGGTTTTCCTATGCTCCCTCTACTGCTGAAGGTAGTAGGAAAAGGAAGTTGGTTATCCCAATCAAGATTGTCTTGGAGAAATCAAGTGCGGCAAGTGAGGAAGGGCAATCTGATGAGGATGTATTTGATGGTGGGGTGTTATCAATTGGTGGGGGTGATGACGATGACGATGATGAAGGAGAAAATGTGGAAGGAGTGGAAGGAGAAAAGGAAGAGTAAGAAGAAAAAGAGAAAGAGTCTGTCGTTCGGAGAGATAGGTTGAGAAAAATGGTCTCTTATTCTAAGCATGCTTCACCTCCTGAAGATTATGAGGTTTTAAAGGATATTTTGGACAAATTTTTGGAATAATAAGAGGTATGTCTTCTATTCTCTTTTTATGTATGTAAATTTCCCTCTTTTCCCTAATAACGTTGATTCCTGTTTCCCTCTCCCTTCTCTTTTTTTAGGTTGATGTGCGAGGTGGTGCGCACGATGGAGAAGGTGGTCTGTTGGAGAAGTAAGTTGAATTTTCACCAGCCTTGAAGGAAGTTTATCCGAAAGGTATAGCTTCCTTTACAGCCTCGCAGGTAACTTCAAATTTCCCCTAAGGGGCAGGCATACCTCTCTGCTCTAATGAATCGAGTAGTAGTTATTCAGATGATTCTAATTTCTTACCCGAGCAGGCTGGTCTCGAGGCAGGTGCTCCCGGTATTGTTGAGTCGTTTAGAAAATCCCCCATTATTATTCCATCAATTGTGGTAAGAGAACCAAAAGTTTATATATATTCTTTTTTTATTTCTTTTCTGAGCTTTTTGCACGTTTCTTTTATTTTGCTTTGCTGGTTTCCCTTCCCGAGAAAATTGTGCTGCCAGCCCCTCCCCTATCCAATGACCAAGTCCTTGTTACTCTATTTGGGCCTTCAATCCTCCATCTAGAGGGAATTGAGGTTGTTGGTGTAGGTTAGGTTGGAGGTGGGCGGGAGGAAGTAGATAAAGTGGAGAGCAATGTTTCTGTTGTTCCTGAGTAACATCTTTTTGTAGCTCCTAGGGATTTGCACGAAGAAGAAGACTTAGTACAGATTATCGCTCGCTAATTTGTTGATTATCAATAGCTGGATGTATGCTTCTTCTTGTTATTGTGTAGCTCCTGCGTTTAGATGTTGTTAGCATTGCCTGATAGATAGGTATTAGAATCTCCCATAACCGAGGGTCTGGCAGGCCAAGTTATATTAAACTTAGAATTTACCATAATCGAGGGTGAGGCGAGCCAAGTTATATTGGATTTAGATACTCCCATAACCAATGGTCAGGCAAGACAAGTTATATTGGACTTAGAATCTCCCATAACCGAGGGTCAGGCAGGCCAAGTTATATTGGACAAGTTATATTGGACTTAGAATCTCTCAACTCTGATGTTATTAAAGCATTATTGAGGAAGGTCAATGTGCTTATAAATAATGTGTTCTCGTTGGCTTGGTTAGTGAAGGTGTTGCATGATTTCAAGAAGGCTGACCTGCATGCTCTTTATCATTAATTGCAGAGTTCTCATCCCTCGCATGTAGCTACCTCGGAGGAACTTGTAAGCTTGGAAATCAAACTGGTTATGTCAGAGCAGAAAGTGGAGGTCGTGCATGACGCTGTTGCTCGGGCAGAAGATGAGTTACTCAAAGCGGAGCGAGAATTAGAAATCGCTCAATAGAGAAGAGAGGTTGTCCATGAGGATTTGACTGATCTAATCTCTAATCAAAGTAGCCTTGATCGGATTCTTCCTCAATATTATCATCGGCTTCTTGATTCATCAAATCTCCTCTTTATAATGGATTCCCCCTAGCAGCCTTTGTTTAATTTCCATGCATGTTTCTGTCCCCCAGCTTTTTTTAATTTTTTTTATCTTGGAACTCCCTTGGCATGTAATCACAGTATTTCTTCATTGAAATAAACTTGTTGGTATTTCATGTTCTTACTTTCTAGATTGTTTGAATATTGATTGGGCTATTACATGAATGTAAGTCACACCATGTAAAATAAGGAAAGAGATAAAAGAAAGAACAAAAGGTTCCAAAAAAAATGAACAAAGGTCCATTGCATCAAACACTACTTTATAACATGTTAAACAGGTAACTCGATCATTTATGGGGAACAACCTCCCATACAAGTATTAACAAAACATAATGGAAGAAATTGAAGTGTTGAGTTAGGATTAAGTATATTCAAACATAGTATATTTTGAACCACTTGTTGTTGAGTTTGATAGTATTATCATCCTCCAATTTGGATATCTTGCAGTAGCCCGAATCGTGGGTTGCTTGAAGGACATAAGGTCCTTCCCAATTGGCCTCAAACTTAGGTAATAATAATCCCCGGATGTGCTTCGTGCAAGCCTTCAAGACCAAGTCTCCTTCCTTAAATTCTCTCGGTTTCACCATTTGATCGTACGATCTAGAAAACTACTTTCTGTAAATCTCAAAATGTCTCGCATCATTGTCTCTATGTTCTTCGAGTGCCTCAAGTTATGCATGCCGACTATGGGGAAGCATGGCGCTTCATAAGTTGTACCAGGTAGAAGGTACTTTGAGTTCAACTGGAAAACAGTTTCAGCCCCAAATATTATGGAAAATGGGGTGTACCCTATTGGTTTCCTTTTTGTCATTCGATAGGCCCACAGAATCTTAGATATCTTATCATCCCATGTGCCCGGGAAATCTGCCAACATTTTGGCAAAGATGTTCACCAAAGTCTTGTTAGTAGCCTTTGACTGCCCATTACACTTTGGGTATGCCATAATCAACTTGTGGTGAATGATGGAGTACTTAACTATCAACAAAATTACTTGGTTATTCACAAAAGTAGCGCCATTATCCAGTAGGAAAACCTTCGGGATGCCAAACTAGCAAATGATCTACTCTTTCATGAATTGAGCGACCACTCCTATAGTGGCTTTCTTCAACGGTATGTCTTCTACCCACTTAGTAAAACATTCAGTGACCACAAGTATCCAAATCTTCCCTCTCGAGGAAGGGTTTATTGCCCCTATTAGATCGAACGCCCAAGTGCGTAACAGGAAGGGGGTGGAAAGAGAAAGCAAGTCCACTGAAGGAGAAAATATTTTTGGATTTTTTATTAAAAAAAATTCAAAAAATTTTTTCAGTTTTTATTATAAAATCAAAAAACACTTTCTTCCTTTATTTTTTTTTATAAAAATCCAAAAATATTTTCTTATTTTATTTTTCAAAAAAAAATCCAAAAATATTTTCTTCCTTTATTTTTATAGAAAATCCAAAAATATTTTCTTTCTTTCATTTTCAAAAAAATCCTAAAATATTTTCTTTCCATTTGAAAATATTTAAAAATCCAAAAAAATATTTCTCTCCACATGACCGAAAAACGTCCCTTACAGGACTACTTTGGTCATATCCCGTTGACACGCGACACATATGAGAGTGATCCCGAGCCGTCTCTTTATGATATCCTTAGTGGTCTCACCACCCATACGAGTACCGTTGATACTCTTGACCCATCAATGCACGCATATCCTATTCCATTACCCTCAGTGTCAAGTGTCTACGTGTCGCATATTTTGTTGTGCACCCATTGTTCATATGCCGATCACATGTCCCATGAATGCCCGTACCTTCCTTATCCATCCGACCCCACCATGGAACATGTGTTTCCATCTGACATTGTTTCAAAACCCACTTCGGCTTATTATCTTTACATATCTAATACCGAGTGGTGTGACCAACCAAGCTATTCATGGCGGATAGATCAGCCTCCCACGCAATACGAATACCAGCCCCTTATTGCGGATCCTCACGAGTTCCATTAGTCATCACGGGAACCTAGTGCACCACATCCCGATCAGTCCTCTCACTACGCACCACATGATAATCACCCAATTGTCCATTACGAAGGCATTCCTTTCGTGTATGATGAACTTGACCCCGCTCCCCAAACTTCCTACGAGTATTCTTGAAGTTGCAAGGTTATATGTTCTTAGTTTATTTCGTGTAATAAACACACGCAATCCAATTTAAAATTAGCTAAGAAGAGATATTCTCCAATTTTAATTTATGTAGAAAATTCACAAGTTCGTAAGAACAATTTTCAATTAATACAATGAGAATGTTAAATCGGTTAATTAAAATAAAATTATTCCAATTTGATCTATTTTATCGTAAGCATACATCTAGGTGATTTAATAAAGTAAATTGCAAAAATCACAACCACAATGCGCCAATGTACGAGGAAAACCCAAATGGGAAAAACCTCGGACGGCTGGGCCTAGAAAAAATCCACTACAAAATACGTTTTACAAGAGACTCAAAAGACTTACAGACATTGACTCACTCAAGACATGCTTATGCCGTCCTCGACCTCCGAATTTGTAGTACGCAAAACTCCAACGCGTTGCTCGACACTCCTTGTGTCGCGGTATCCACCGAAGCCCAAAATCACCGTCTCCACTAAGCTTGAATTCAGAGATCCACCACAAACTTACTTGTTGAATGTCAAGTTAATTGTAAGGGGTTTTGTTTCAAAAGTTGAAAAAGGTGTTGGAGATTGATTTTACCAAAAAGAGGGAAGTTGTGAATTTTGCTCTCTAGAGAATATGAAACTTCCTTAGTTAAAATAACTGATTTTCGTCCATATATTATATGTGTAAAAGTAGTGGACCAAAACATTTTTTGCAAAATAACTGCTCGAAAATAAGTTAAAATTTTCAAATCTGGCAGATCTCGTTCGAACGAGTTATCTAACGGAATTTGATTGTCGAATTAAATAGGTCGTTAGAAATCTCGTTCGAACGACATTTCTAACGAGCTTCTAACGAGTTTCCAGTATAGCCTGGGGAATGTCGTTAGATCCAGGTCGTTCGAAGGACCTGGAGAAAACTTCGAACGAGATTTCTGTTTTTCAAATAAAATGTTCAAATTAATTTCAAAAAATGTTCATTATGAAAATTAAATATTTACGAACATTACTCTATATGAAAATTTCTCTTTTATAAAAATTACTCCAACACATAAAATTGATTTTGGTCATATACCTTTTAGAAGGGCGAACATGGCGTGCATATTGATGTCGCGTGAACTTTGGATGCTATGCTCGAATCTTTACGGTTGAATAATGCTTGATGAGGAATGACCCAAAATTATTTTGTCCAACGTAATGTAGCCAATATAACAAATGACTCTATTGGAAATTTGTCCTTACAAATCTCCCCCTTTGGCTATTCCGAGACAAAACTGAATAATAAAAAAGAAATAAAAAGACTGAATTTGCTAAGCGAGTCATCAAGCTGATTCTAAAGCCCGTCCCAAAAACCTAAAAAAAGACAGACTCAATGACACGACTGACGATGCTACAAAAGAGTATGTGATGTATCCTACACACATGAAACAACAAATTCATAAACGCATGGGGAAGTAGAGAATGAAACATGTATAAAACAATGTGTTAGCATATGTTGTGAATGGTAAATGAAATCCCCCTAAAATATGCATATGTTGAATATTAAGAAATTCACTCCCCCTAAATTATGAATTCCCCCCATCAATATTTCTCCCCCTTTTTGTCCGGAAAAGACAAAGGGATAAATGGCCTGCATGTGAAAGGATAATCGAGAGAACAATAGGCAATAAACCAATAAATATGAAGAAATGAAGGGGCAAAGGAAATAACATGATGATTCATTAACCAATCGGAAATGGGAAATATTCAAGGTGCATACACGTCATAAGGAAAAAATTCAAACCAAAGGAAACAATACAAGAAATAAAATATCCACTCATCTTCAAAGTACAACGATAAATTAGATGAGAAATAAAGTAAATCAAGGAGCAGGAGCATCATCATGAGGATCATCGGGAAGGGAGTCTGAGCCTGCACCTCAACGCATCTCCATGCGGTGAATGGCATCAAGGTTATCTAACAGAAGAGAGTCCCGATGTTCCTGGGCTTCATCTCTGCGCGCTTGAGCCTCCTCCCAGTGAGCTTGTGCCTCGCAGTCCTGCTGCATTGAAACCAAAAGCTCATGCAAAAGTGCCCTGTCTTGACGTCTATCTTCCTGAATCTGCTCAACTTGTGAATGAATAAACAAAATATCCTCCGACTCTATGGGTGCAGGAGCATAGGAAGAAGAGGGTCGATGGATAGAGCGAGAGGGTGCGGGACGACGGGGGGCAGGGTGGCTGGAAGTGGAGGAGTAAGAGGAAGAGGAGGGAGTGAGGTGAGGGGTATCGGGGGGTAAATGACTACGAGACCGGCTGACCGAGGACATGTCAATGGTTTGGTATTTGGTGACGGGGACATCGGTGGATAGGCAGGGGCAGCCAGCGGCAAGACAAAACTGGGTAATAATAGCCGCAAAAGGGAGGGCTTGACGAGCGGGACTGGAAGGGAGGATCCTAACCGTCTGAATGCCACTAAAGATGAAGGCAGGGAGGTCTATGGCATCCCTAATGCTAATGGAAAACATAAGGTCCACGTGCATTTTGGTTATTTGGGTTGTGTTCGCACGGTGAATAAGACAGGCACACACGATCCAATTAAGGACCATAAAATCGGGATGTAAATGTTTGTGAAAGATTGTGACAATACCGGGAGGGAGGAGCCTAAAAACGGTGCTTAGAACGAGGGAAGGGTTAGGAGGAGTATCGGAAGTCCATGGGAATGAGGGATTATTGACCCTAGGTAAGGGGATGAGATGAGCAATGGATTCGGGAGAGACAATAATCTCCCTACCGCGCACTCGAGAATAAATGTGATTATCCTTATCATGCATCCCAAAATAAAATTCTCGAATGAGATCGGGAAATATAGGGTCCGTGAGTGAGAATAGAGGGCCCCATCCAAAATCAGAAATCCACGAATGCACAGTGGTGCCATGGAGGGATTGGAGATTAACAAGTTTCTCCCGAACAATAGAGCGTGTAGAGAAACCTTGTGTGTGATATAGAGTGTGTGCGGTGAGTGACCCCCAATGCAGCCTAAGGTCAGGTATAGCTGCATTTGCATTAGACTCCTCATCAGAGGAAGAGGAGAGTTCCTCGAGGGAATTACTAATACGGCATGGGTGACGATTACGAGCCATTCTAAATGAGGACAAAAACTAGAACCTACCCGGCATAAAGCCAACCAAACCGCCATACACACCAATTAAACCAACAAACCAATCAGTAATAAGCCCATCCTCTGTTAGGTATAAATGAAAATAAAAGGAAAAAAAATATTTAAGATAAATTCCATGAAATTCAAAAATTTTAATTTGAGAAAACTTATATTATCATGGAATATAGCTTAACCAGGGGCAACACAAACAAAAATCAGAGAAAATAAAATGGGCCCCCAAAAAATTGTAGAGATATACACAAATTTATATATGAAAGTTGGGTAACAAAAGAAGAAATCGTTTTGGTTTAAAAATGTGACCCAATAGCATATATATATATATATATATATATATGTGTGGAGAGCAATGTAAAAAAATGATTCCTCGAAGTGAAGAGGTAAAGCACAAACCGAAAATCTACTGAGCAAAGGGGTGGACGAAATGAGGTTAATGGAGGAGGTGAAGAGAGTTTGAATCATGGGGAAAATGAGAGAGTGGGAGAGAGGAATAATGGGAGGGGAAATAGATAAGGGATAGAGTAAGAGAGAGTGAGAAAATGGAAGAGAGAGTGGGAGAAAAAATCTGGGAAATGAGGACATGGGGAAACATGGGCAGATGGAGAGGGAAAAAAAGGTTGAGGCGACAGTTTTTGGGGAAGAGAAATTGTGGTTTTTAAACCCATGTCGTTCGAATGAGTAATGTTGTTCGAATGATGTCTTTTGAACGAAGTTCCGGAAACATTAAGGGTTTTTTGTTAGATAACTCGTTAGAAGTTCGTTCGAACGAACTTTTCTTTTGAACGACATTACGAACGAAGTTCCAGAAAGAGGGTTAGAAATTTCATTAGAAATCGCATTCGAACAAGAATTTCTGATGAAAATCAATATTTTTAAATAAAAATAAAATAAAATAGTGTTAAAAATAGCAATAGCAGGAATTGGGAAGGCCAGAAAGATGCCAAAATGTGGATTTTATTATTCCTAGCTTGTGAGAAACATATCCAAATTGTGGGAGCGAGAATGTAGGGGTGTGAACAATACGAGTGAGAGTTTTTAGCCAAAACAAGGAACAAGTGCGGAATGCCAAACAATATATAAATGCAATATTGACTCACATTAGCCTTATGTCAAAAGAAATATTATTGAAAACTCAAACATGAATGCAACATGCATACAAAATAGATGATTCTCTCGCCAATAATGTCACAATGAGAAAGCAATGAATCGAGTAAATGTGCTTGCCCATTGATCTTCAACTTATATCTCCCAAGAGAAACAATAGATTGATACTATTCCTTTTTGAAGAATCAATCAAGATAATTATTTTGGCCTTAGCATTATATATCATTTTCAATGCTTCAATTTTAGGCACTAATTCAAGAATGCAAGTGGAGGCTATTCACGCAAAAACTTTATGTTTTTTGCAGCCCGAGTCCATTGCTTGAAATGAAAACCAACCGAAAGAATATAATCATTTTTGTTTCAATCCGGGCAACGGATGATCATGCACAATTTCGATTACTTATAATAGATGTGACAGGATTGAGAAGACAACACCAAATCTCACTTTGCGAGTACAATGTGAACAAGATATCTGCAATATTTCATGAACGATGTGTGCAAAAAGGCAAAGGTGTGAGGAAATCCGAGAAATATATATCATAAAAGAGCATTTTTGTGCACAAGATAAACAAGGTCTGGATTAACTACTCATCGAAGGCCACGTTGACATGGAAAAAGATAGTGATCGGAATACATCGACCACAAAGACATATGGACAAAGATTTTTGAAATCTTTTCTTTCCATTCCCGTTTTTCTTTGAAAATAAGAGAAAAATATTTTTGATATTTTGAATAAAATATATACAAAAGTAATCTAGTGCATTGGTATAAAAATATACAAGAGTAACAACCTAAACTAGATAAACGACTTCGATCGCAATCAATTGAGCAAACCCCAATTGATTTCCTAAGGTTTTCAAACCTAGGGCATCTAAAGGTTTAGTAAAGATATCGGCCAATTGTTGATCGGTAGAAACGAAGCTTAGAGAAACTATTTTCTTTTCAACCAAGTCAAAAAGAAAATGTTCACGGATCCTAATATGCTTGGTTTTAGAGTGTTGAATAGGATTACGGGAAATGTGAATGGCACTAGTATTTTCACAATAGATAGTCATAGTGCCTTGAGAGATACCGTAATCTTCCAACATTTGTTTCATCCAAATGAGTTGAGTGCAACAACTCCCGGTGGCTATGTATTCGCCCTCCGCCATGGACAAAGAAATAGAATTTTGTTTCTTTCTTATCCATGAGACGAGTGCACTTCCAAAGTAAAAACAACCGCCAGAGGTACTTTTGCATCCATCAACATCTCCTGCCCAATCGGCATCCGAATATGTCGATAGACAATCATTTGTGTCGAAAGAATACCAAATTCCAAAAGATTAAGTCCCACTAACATATTTGATAATACGTTTAATAGCAAGTAAATGAGACTCTTTTGGGGCAGCTTGATAACGGGAACAAACTCCTACACTAAAGGAAATATCTGGACGGCTAGCGGTTAGGTAAAGTAAACTACCTATAATACTTCTAGAAAGAGTGTGCTCTACATCCTTTCTGTCGATATCCTTACTAAGTTTAATTGATGAACTCATAGGAGTACGTGCATGTTTAGCGGATTCAAGTTTAAATTTCTTAACAAGGTCTTTAGCATACTTAGTTTGGGACAAAAATATCCCACTTTTGAATTGACGAACTTGAAGACCTAGAAAGAAAGTAAGTTCACCTACCATACTCATCTCAAATTCAATGTGCATTTCGTTTGAGAAAATTTGAGTATGTTTATCACACGTAGACCCAAACACTATGCCGTCAACATATACTTGAGCAACTAGGATAGCTTTTTCATCACGACGAACGAAAAGTGTCATATCTACTCCCCCTCTAAAAAAGACACGAGAAAGAAGATAAGAAGTGAGTCTTTCATACCAAGCACGAGGTGCTTGTTTCAAGCCATATAGCGCTTTCTTTAGGAAGAAGACACGATTAGGATGCTTTGGGTCTTCAAACCCTTTTGGTTGTTCAACATAGACTTCTTCTTGAATAATACCATTTAAAAAGGCACTTTTTACATCCGTTTGATATAATTTAAATTGGAGGTGACATGCTATGGCGAGTAAAAGGTGAATCGATTCTAACCTAGCAACAGGAGCCAAAGTTTCTTCAAAGTCAACACCTTCTATTTGGGCGTATCCTTGGGTAACCAATCCTACTTTATTACGAATAATGACACCATGTTCATCCATTTTATTTTTGAAAATCCATTTGGTGACAATGACATTAGTATTAGAAGGCCTAGGTACTGATTCCCAAACATCATTTTTCTTAAATTGAAACAATTCTTCTTGCATAGCATTAATCCAATGTTCATCTTTTAATGCTTCTTTAAAGTTTTTAGGTTCAATTTTATAAGTATAACACAAATAGGTAACTTCATTTTCTAATTGAGCCATAGTCTTAACACCTACTTCGGGATCTCCTATAATTTTTAAAGTGTCATGGCTTTTACGCACCCAAGGAGAAGGATCCTTTTTCTCAGTAGTGGGAACAACCAAGTCATTGAGAGACTCAATATTTTCAACATTGGACACAACATCACATTCACAAGCTAAATCTTCCTCATTTTTAATTGATGTCGCCGGAGCATCATCTTTTATGACAACATTAATTGATTCCACGACTTTAGATTTACTTAAGTTGAAAACTCTAAAAGCTCTACTATTTTGAGAATATCCTAGGAATATACATTCATCACTCCTTGAGTAAAATTTGCCTAGTAGTTCTCTATCTCGAAGAGTATAGCACGGGCTACCAAACACTCTAAAGTAGGACAAATTAGGTTTATTACCCATCCACAATTCATATAGTGTTTTTTTAGTATTAGGACGCAAATAAACCCTATTTACGGTGTGACATGTGTTGTTAACCGCTTCGGCCCAAAACTTATGGGGCACATTTCTTCCTAGGAGCATAGATCTTGCCGTTTCTTGGATCGTTCAACTTTTTCTTTCAACTATACCATTTTGTTGCGGAGTTCGAATGACCGAGAATTCATGTTTAATTCCTATTTCATCACAAAAGGCATTCACACCGAATTCTTTGAATTCGATTCCATTATCACTCCTAAAGCGGTTTATGGTAACACCATGTTGGTTTTGAAGAGTTCTACACTTAACAGTAAGAAAATCAACTGTCTCAGATTTTTCTCTTAGAAAGCCTACGATGGAGTATCTAGAAAAATCATCCACTACTACCAAGATATATCTTTTTGCTCATATGCTCTCGGTATGAGTGGGACCCATAAGGTCCATGTGTATCAATTCTAAGACACGAGAGGTAGTTATAGAGTTTAACTTCTTATGAGGACACTTAATTTTCTTTCCTAATTGACACGATCCGCAAATAGTGGAGGTTGGCTTTCCTAGTGGTGGTAAGCCTCGAACTAGCTCTTTTCTCACTAATCTATCAAGATCTCTAAAGTTTACAAGACCTAATCTTTGATGCCAAATATCGACACATGATGCTTTTGCACTATTACAAACTAAAGATGATTTAGGAATAATTCCATAGCAATTGTCACTAGTTATAACACCTTATAAAATAGATTCACCCGATTGATCATATACGGTGCACCCTGATTGGCTAAATTTGACATCAAGATTTTCATCACATAATTGTCTAATACTTATCAAATTTTCCTTGAGACCATCAACATAAAGTACATTTTCAAGTTTCGAAAACTCAGAGATTTCAATAGATCCTCTACCCATGATTCAAGATTTGCTTCCATCCCCAAAAGTGACTTTACCATCTTTATAGTTTTCAAGAGTGGTAAATAGAGATTTATCACCAGTCATATGTCTCGAACAACCACTATCAAAGTACCATTGGGAGGTATTTTGAGCCTTAAGTGCAACATGAGCAACAAAAGCTTTATTGGAGTGATTTTTCTTAACCCAAGCTTGAGTTGTTTTCTTTCCTTTGTTGGATCTAGTGTTATAATTAGAGTTATTTCCTTGGACTTGATAAAACTTAAGAAACTCTTCCATTAGATCTTTAGAAGTATTGGCTAGATACTCAACTTGGTTCTTAAGACATGCTAAGGACATAAAGTTTTCTTTAGAAGATGTGAAATGAGAGTTCTTTCCAAGCTTATAGCAAAAATCTTTAAGATGACCCCGTTTGTGACAATAAGTGCACACATAGGGTTGTTTTGGCCTAGTTTGTGAAGGTTTCTTAGGAGGACTTATTTTAGGAACATTAGTTTTGGTAACAAACTTAGCTACGGTTTCGGGTTTAATTTTGGAAGAATCTCCTTATTTATATCCTATACCCATCTCTCTTGATAAACTTTCTCCTTGTATCCTAAAATAGAACCTAGAAATAAATTTCCCATTATTCCTGAATTATCCTCAAGTGTGAATTTAACTTCACGAGAGGACTCGAGATCTTTTTCAAGTTGGGCCATTTTAGCTTCGAGAGATTTTCTAATCTCTAAAGACTCATTAAGTTCTCTGTTGACACCTTCGAAGGAGTTAATTAAGTCACATTTTTCTTTACCTACCAGGATAAGCTTCTAAGAAAGATATATCTTAATTGCCTCGAGTTGACTAACTAAATCCTCCTTCTCCTTCAGTCCTTTCAACTCTTTTTCTAAAGTTAAGACTTCAAAGGTTACCTTTTTGTTAACTTTTTGAATATGGAGAGATTCAGTGTATAGTTTAGAATAGGCGGATTGCAATTCACTTTCATCTATTTCACTTTCACTTCCATTTTCATCACTACTAGTAGAGTGAGTGGAAGCAACCTCAAGATTTTGCTCGGAATTGTTAACATTAGGATATGACACACTTGAATTACTAGCATGGCTTGCCATAAAAGCAGTGAAATTATTTCTAGATGGGGTAGAGTCATCAGAGTCTTCAGACTCATTCTCACTGTCACTTAGAGTGGCATTGCAAACTTCCTTATCTTTGCCTTGTCTTTTAAGTTTTGCAGGGCACTCAAATGCTCTATGACCACGTCCCTCACACTCAAAGCATCTCTCCAAATCGTCCTTTTTAAAGTTATCTTTGTTTAACTTCTTCGGATCCTGATTATTGAATTTTCTATTTCCTTTGTTTTTGTTCTCAAATTTTGGTTTTTCAAATTTAGAGTTTTGCCTTTTGAACTTGAGAATTTTTTTAATTTTTTTAGCAAATAAAGCTATATTATCAGGATCTATATCAGACTCATCAGAATCAGACACATATACTTTCTTAACTTTTAAGGCAACACCTTTATCTTTGCTTTTGCTATCTTTAGGAAACATATCTAGTTCATAAGTTTGAAGATCACCAACAAGTTCTTCAAGTTTCAAGGTATTTACATTTCCTAATGAATTAAGAACAGTGACTTTAGGAATGAACCGCCTAGGAAGACATCTAAGAATTTTCTTAACAACAAGATCTTCAGGTTTTTTTCACCTAGGTTAAAGCAAGAATTAACATTATCAGATATACGAGCATAGAACTCATCAAATGTTTCAGATTCTTTCATGGTGATCGTTTCAAATTGGTTTGTTAAGTTTTGAAGTTTTTAAGCTTTAACTATACTAGTTCCCTCGTGAGTAACTTGGAGAATATTCCAAGATTCCTTTGACGTTTCGCACGTCATTATACGACGAAATTCAATGGGGGACACCACACCAAATAAGGCATTTAAACCTTTAGAGTTAAAGTTACACCATTTTAGTTCTTCCTCACTCCATTATTCTACAGGAGTCAAAATAATTTCATCATTAGCTACCATAGTACGAGGGGACCATCCTCTTTCAACAATAACCCAAACACGTTCATCAATAGATTTAAGGGCAGATTTCATATGTGCTTTCCAATAGGTGTAATTAGTTCCATCAAACAACGGAAGTCTATTCGACAAAAAATATCCATATAACCTCCAGGATTCATCTAAATAACTTTTAGAGACTCGCTCTGATACCAATTTGAAGTAGCAAGGTTATATGTTCTTAGTTTATTTCGTGGAATACACACACGCAATCCAATTTAAAATTATCTAAGAAGAGATATTCTCCAACACATAAAACCACCGTCTCCACTAAGCTTGAATGCAGAGATCCACCGTAAACTTGCTTGTTGAATGCCAAGTTGATTGTAAGGGGTTTTGTTTCAAAAGTTAAAAAAGGTGTTGAAACTTCCTTGATCAAAATAACTGATTTTCGTCCATATATTATATGTGTAAAAGTAGTTGACAAACACAGTTTTTGCAAAATAACTGCTCTAAAATAAGTTAAAATTTTCAAATCTAGCAGATCTAGTTCGAACGATGTCGTTCGAACGACATGTCGTTCGAACGAGTTATCTAACGGAATTCCAGTGTCGAATTAGATTGGTCGTTAGAAATCTCGTTCGAACGAGATCGTTCGAATGACATTTTTAACGAGCTTCTAACGAGTTTCCAGTATAGCCTGGGGAATGTCGTTAGATCCAGGTCGTTCGAACGACCTAGAGAAAACTTAGAACGAGATTTCTGTTTTTCAAATAAAATGTTCAAATTAATTTCAAAAAAGGTTCCTTATGAAAATTAAATATTTACGAACATTACTCTATATGGAAATTTCTCGTTGATAAAAAATACTCCAACACATAAAATTGATTTTGGTCATATACCTTTTAGAAGAGCGAACATGGAGTGCATATTGATGTCGCGTGAACATTGGATGCAATGCTGAATCTTTATGGTTGAATAATGCTTGATGAGGAATGACCCAAAATTATTTTGTCCAACGGAATGTAGTCAATATAACAAATGACTCGATTGGAAATTTGTCCTTATAATTCTCCGTTTAGTCACGATACTAGTGTGTTGTGTCCACCTCAGCCATCCACCATTGTAGCACCACCAACCATCACTTCCCCACCATCATACACATCCTCTCTCTAAAGCCTCTTGCTACAGATCATCCTTGAGTAATAGCAAGCAACTCAAATTCAAACTCAACCTATTCAAAGGCTTGAAAAATGCTTAAATGAATTTGAGAGTGCGACCGAGTCGAATTTCCCCACAAGTCAGCCCGTTGCTTCCCCCAGGTGGAGTGATGATGCGTCGTCTTATGCCACCAATTTTGAGTGTGACCAACCCTACCACCCCGAGAATCGAGAAGTGGAGACCATTCCATTGTTCGAGCCCCAAGTTGACAATTGTGTTGACATACCCATCTTTAGTGCGATTGATCCATACCCTAATAATCCAAAAGAACCTAACCTCGAGGTTCCCTTTTCCCTTCCATATCCAAAAGAACTCACATTTGAGGTTTCCCCACCCGTTATATCCAAAAACATGCCCGAGTTTATACCTATTGTACCCATTAGGTGTGTCCTCGAGATGCCCATTCCTTATAGGTTAGCTCCGGCTACGAGTGCCCCCAGAGATGTTTCCACTGCCCTTTATATGGATCCCACCGCACCGAGATTGAATCAGAGATGGTTCAAATTGCCCTTTCTATGGATCCTCTCCAGAGATGTTTGGCTCACTTTGAGTCTGATATTGATGTTGATTCATATATCTCGAATCTTAATAGCTCGTTAAACCCTTTCACCATTACGGATGGTGATACATTGGTGGAGAAGTTGACCACTCCATCTTTAGATACCACGCTCCTTTATGAGTATTCCTTTACTCCTCCCCATGAGTGTGTGTCCCATACTCTTAAGTTATATCATCTTCCTCCAACATTTATCCCACTTAACCCACCCATTACCCTTTCTACCCCATCACCTGGTTTGGATCTTGATTTTACACATTTCATGTTTCCATCTACATTTTTACATCCTCACCTGCAACCATCCTCCACCATTCATGAGAGTATTACTGGTGATACTCTCCACTTTCGTGACATCGATTTTGTTCCACCATGCACACCACTTCCTTGTGGTATTGATTTTACCCGTTGACAGCTCCTTGGCGTGTCACAGTGCGACCATTATCATCGTCCATTCATAGAACGATCGTGTTATTTCTAATAGTCCCACCCCATCACTGCTTCTAAACCATATCGCCTGCCCATCCAGCTTGAGCATCATGCTTATAAGACCTTCGTTGCCCTCACCTTCGGCTCAATAAGGCCCGTGATCGGTGCCTATTAACCTTCACCCATTCCATCCCTCCATATACATTCCTTCCCACCCTCCCATGTTCCACCGATGCTTTGTATTGCGTGATGCACTTTGCCATACAGGTGCATTAATCTTTTTAGCTTGTATTCAACAACACTGATGCTTCAGTCTTGTTTGGGGGTGATTCTCATCACCCAATTTTTCTGCCGCTCCACACTTTTATAGATCTTATCTTTAGGGTGAGAATGGTTCAATCTGACTGAAGACATTAAACTTAGCGCTACCAGAAGGCAAACCGTGATTTCTTGTATGAGTCTCATTCTGTTTGGGGGTAGTGTTTCACACCACCCAATACTTTATCATGTTAATAGACTTATAAAATTTTATCATCATATCATTTATTCAGGTTTATTCTTGGGTTCATCTGTCCACTTCATTAGCTGTTGATTCTGGTAATATCTTTCCTCCATTCTGCTCTCAATTTTAAAAATCATTTTACTTAACATCGAGGACGATGTTCCTTTTTGTTCGGGGGTGGGTAATTTTATCAAAATCGTACCACTTTTGAATTTTTTTTATTTTAAAACCCAATTTTTAAAATTTTCGTGCAGTTTCTTTCATCTTACTCATTGACGTAAATTTTCTATCATCCATCTTTTTAAGTATAGGAATCAAGCTATATATTTTTTACTTCTAAATAGCCTATGTAATACATAACAAGGCATTTTGCACCATGAATTTCAAGACTCAACCAAAATTTGCGCACTTATCACATCACTGCGGTTTAGAGTTGAAAAGTACTAAAATTATCAAGAAAACCTTAAGGATCACTAGCAGAGACTTTAGCTTGTGAGATTCGTTCCTTTCATCTTTTAGAGAGTTTTATGCAATCTCCAAGTCACAAGTTGATTTAACTTCTTTTGGGTCCGCACTTTAAATCGTTGTATGATCTCATTATTTTTCATAAATTTTTTGGCTTGATCACTGGGAACGACATCTTTTTCGAGTTATAAAAAATGTGTCTTGACATTTGTCACGATCACTAGATTTTCACCCACTCACTTCACCCATTACATTCCCATGCTCTTTCATATTTCACATTCACATCTATTCCCCACACCATCCATTTATCACTCCATCTCCATATCATCCATCATTTTGAGAAAAAGAGTGCTTTTCGAAATGTAAAATGTCATCCATGTTGAGAGTATAAAAGAAAGAGAGAAAAAGATAAAAAAAAAATGGCAAAAAGGAAAAAGAAAAAAAAAGAAAGGAGAAAAAAAAAATAAAAGAAAAAGAAAGTTTGTAGTTAGTTTGTATGTAATAAAAGCCTTTGTTCTTCATGTATACACTCTTATCACATCCATCATGCCTACCTCATATCATATCCTTCTCATTTCATTTCCCCCTCACCCACAATCATCCCTATTTTCCCATAGGTGTTCAGGCAAATGAGAGTCAACGTGATAAATAACTCGATGTTCTCACTATAGTGATTAGCATTCTTTTATGAGATCATTTTCTTTTTAAATATTTGTTCTTTCTTATATGTGTGTGAGACATTTGAACTTTCTTACATTTACTCACCTCCTCACACAAGAGCGATACACTTACCCAAATCTCGAGAGTTCGTTTGAGAGAGATATATCCGTGAGATTTGAAGTTGAAGCGTTGATTCTGATAAGGCAGTCTAGGAATTACTCTTATGATACTCGACCCATTTTAACTGATTCACACACACATGTTGAGTTTTAGGAAGAATGTGCCTTGAGCATTTACTTAACTAACCTTTTTATGCATTCTAGCTTGTATTTCCCAAAATATTTCTCATGTGGTGGATTGTGCGATTATTCTACGTCTAATAAGAGATTGACTACCATTTGCAAATAAATAATTTTATGGGTAAATTCCCTACAAACCCTCACGAGACAAAACTTGTCCTATAGGGAAACCTATAGGTTTAAAAGCTTGTTGCACATGCTACTTATCTTTCTCTTTCTCTCTATCTTATTGCTCGAGGACTAGCAATGCTTTGTTTGGGGGTGGTGTGATAAGCAACCAAAAGTGTATATTTTATACCCCGAATAGACGTATTTTAGTTTCTAATTCTCAACAATTTGGATCTTATGCGCGTAAATGTTTAATATGCAGGCTTGATTGCAGTTGCGGTGTCAAAAGTGTTATTTTGAGGCAATTTACAGTTGAATGGAGCTAATTTCCCTCCCCGGTAACCTTACCCGAGCCTAAACCTACCCCATAACCCATGTGTGTTTAGTTTGTGCTTTTTAGATTTTTATTTTGTGTCGTTTCATTTTTAGGATGTGTTTTACATTTATTTAGAACTTTCTAGGATTTATTTCCTATTTCCTATTTTTATATTTCTTCATTTTGATTTTGATTTTTATTAGTTTTTAGTTTTTATTTTATTTTATTTTAATAGGATTAGTTTTTTTTAGGAATTCATTTAATTTTAGTTTATTTTTTTTATTTTGTGTCTTTTATTTATATATTAGGATTTTTATTTTTTTTAGTAGATTTTAATTTTTAGCTTTATTTTTTAGTTAGTTGGTTTTATTTTTAGTTGAGTCTTTTAATAGTTTATAGGTTAGAAAGTTATTTTTTTTAGTTTTAAGAAATTTTATTTTCATATTTTAGTTAGTTTTATTTTCATTTTTTTTATTAGTTTGTTACTTTTAGTTTTTTAGGTAGTTTTAGTTTAGTTGGTGTACAAAATTAAACACACATGCACACACACCCCCTAAACCCCTACACATTCCTACACCTAAACACTTTCTTGCCTACACATCATTTACCCTATACATCATACACACCCAATTAACTCCAATCCATTTTCAACCTCACACCTACCTCTCTCTCTCTCTCTCTCTCTCTCTCTCTCTCTCTCTTATTCCCATCAACAAAACAAACCAAGCATCTCTAACTTAAACCCACCTCCAAACACCATACCTGCCCAAACCGAATTCTCATAACCACTCCCCCACATTCCCTATTATACCCACTTGCTTTCGATCCAACCCGAAATCATCTTGACCAAACCAAAAAAAAAAAAAAACGAACCTCCACCTGAATAACCTGTGACCATACCCGCTATTGGCACCAAACCTCGGACACCATCGAAACCCATACCTAGAATTGAGACAACCGAGACCCATTTCTATCCAGAATTTGACCCCTTATACATCCATTAACTCTCCGACCCCCTGTTCCAAAGTTGAACCCGACACCAACTCGATTCTCAGATGTAACAACCAAAACCCACCACCACCTTCTAGTGGTGGCTTGACCTGCAACCCGAGCTGACCTGCAACCCCTCCGACTCTTGCTTGAACATGTCCAAAAACCAAAAAAAACATTTCTCGAAAGTAAAAAAAATGATTTCCACCTGTTAACAAACCTACATAAAAACCAAAAAATAATAACCCACTTATCTTCTAACAAAAACCGATTAGGAAAAAACTAAACCTCCACCTCGAGTCCTCCACCTTGTCCCATCATCTGTACACACTAAAACACCACTTCCAATCCCCAAACCTGCCATCTAAATCCTCAACTCTAAGCCTCCATTTTTCAGTCTCAAATCCGTAGACCTGCAGACCCATTATGTACAGTACTTTGCCATATGCTTTGAAAAAGGAGACGTTCTTCATTTTAAAGGGGGAGTAGAGAAGGAAAAAAATCAGAACGGACAACAGTAGAGAGAGTAGAGTTTAGTTTATGAGGTCCATTTTTTGGAGCTCATTCTTGGTTTAGTATTGTACAATTATTTTTTTTTTTTTTTAGTGACTTGAGTGTAAGGCAGAAAATATTGTGACACAAATTGTGAGTTGAATGATATTTTGTGTATTGTAAAACTTAGATTTGTGGATGATATTATTGTTCATGTTTGGAAAAAAAATATTGGTTTAAGGAGGCTTGGTTCAACATATTTTTTCCCATTCCATTTTATTTTATATGCCTCTTTTTGTGTCATTATTACATTTTATATATAATAATACCAAAATGAGAGGCTAAATACCCCATTAAAGGGGTGAGATGGAACCCTTAACTTAATTATTTTTAATTTTTTGGTTTGTTTATTTATTATGCCCCTTTGAATATTAATATTAAAATTTTGCAATTTATATTTACGCCTCGAGAGAGGGTGAATTATTTTCAAGAGAAAATCGTAAATTCAGATTATAATATTTATTTATTAATCAAACCAGAGATAAGGAATTTTTAAATAATATTGTAGTTCAAATTTATCTACTCTAAAAATGTATTTTTTTATGATTTAAAAAACTTAAGTGAATTTTTCCTAGCGGGTGATTTACTAAATAATGTTTAAATCTAATTTTTGTGAGTATGTGAAATTTAAATATTAATTTTCTAAAAGGCTATATGTAAATTTACATTTACAACCAGAGTTAATTTGTGAATTTATATATGTTTTGGGGTATTTCAAATAGACAAACTAATCAATAAAAATAAATAGGTTAAGTGGTGAAATTTAATCCCTTGAATTATCTCATAATTATTTTCTCCTCGTACTTAGCTCACTTTATCATTTTCTTTATTTATTAGTGTAGTTTTAATTTTAGTTCATAATTAGTAGTATAAATATCCATTCACAATTATTTAAAAAAATCATACTAGTCTTCATTTTGCTCTTGTCCAGATTAAGGAGCGCAGATTGACCCCATTCTTGTTATTATACATGTTTTAGTGTATTTGTTAGTACAAAAGGGATTTTTGATTGACCGTCTCTACCCCACAATGACATATACGCAAAAGACGAGTTATCAAGGAGCGTGGATCATGTTCCCATGTAGTTAGCAAGCTTTATATATTCGAACAAATTTTGCTGAGTCTTTCTCCATCGTTGGCTAGTAATACCCCAACTTCGTAAGTCGATCATAATATTTGGCACCTCTAATGTGCCCTAGCTCGTGCTCTTTCTTCAGTACTTCTTCGGCTTCTTCCCCCTAATGCACCTCAGGGTCCTATCATGATAGCCTCGTCGGTATAATTGCCCTTCTTGGACATAGTACCTGGGTGCCAGACTTTTTAACTTTGTAGCATCATCTTTGTGTGCTGGCATCACTCCATATACCAATAGGTCCATATACGATTGCCTCCAGTTTTGAGGTGATTAATGAAGTTACATTCTGCTTCCTGATAGATCAACCGGTATTTCCCATAGTCTCTCTGTACCATCGCAGCATCTTGCCTCATCGAGGGCAAAAAATAACCCGCTCTTTGGACCCTTCTGTACAAGGGGACCTCAGTGGTCTCGCAGTTGTCTTCGTACACTTCTATCAATCTCCTTTGGGATTCCTCAGGATCTACACATCCGGATAACTAGCCTCCCCTATTTTTGCAGTATAATTTACCCTTGGCAATGAAATATTGCGCGAGATCTACTAAGCTCAGTGGGCCTTCGCCTGTTTCTAGCTACTTATGTACTTCTCCTCTCCAATCGTTGTTATCGTCAGTGGGAAGCATCTCTAGTATGGTCGAGGGGGATTTCCTCTTGGTGATTCGAATGACTGTTGATTCCCTATCGAAGGAAACCTTTTAGGAGATGGTGACATAAGCGTCAGCATGCCGATTCATCGTTTAAGGGTGCCTTTTAATTTTTTCTACCTCGAATTGACCAAGAAAACGTTGTATGATTATTCGGTAGGGCGCTAAGCTGATGTGCTTCAAGGCAAATTATCCTTTCACCTGTTAAACCATCGAGTTAGAGTCCCCTTTTATTGTGAGCAATTGGATGCCACTACTCAGGGTTTCGATAATACCCTGTACAATCGCTTTATATTCGGCTTCATTATTCGAGCACTTAAATTCCAATTTGAAAGATTGTTGGATTTCTTCCTCATTCTTCCTTAGGATGACCCTTGCTCCCCCATTATTCTCAGCTGACGAACCGTCAAACTCCATACACCAATCATCCAAACTGGTTGCTATAAAGTTGGCTAGATCATCACCCGAAAGCTCCTCCACGGGTGGCTCGAATGTGACAAAGGGAAAAATATCTAACAAGTTTTCATATGATTGATTCTTGATGGCTCGGGGGACTATGCATTTGAGGTTATATTTTGAGAGGATTTATAACCATCAGGATGCCCTGCCTATTAATACAGTTCTAGCAAGCAAAAATCTTATAGGATCACACCTAGTTACAATATAAACTGTGAATGACAATAGGTAGTGTCTAAGAATTTGTGCTATAAATACAAGGGCTAAACAATGCCCCTAAATGCTAGTGTATCTGGCCTCCCATGTATGATTCTACTCAAGTAATAGATAGGTTTCTCTACACTTTCCATCTCTTGGGCTAGTAACGCCCTAATAGGTCATTCGGTGGATGTGAGATATATGCGTACAGGAATACCTGCCTTCGTGGAAATCATTGTCTGAGGGGATGTGGGGAGCGTTTCAGCTTATCCATGGCATCCTAGTGCATATGATACCCTGCAAACTTAGAGCCATTTTTTATCAGCTCCATTAGTGGATGCGTCACTTCGGCTAGACCTGGTACAAATATCCTAAGGTAAGAAACCTTCCCCAAGAAACTCTTCAGTTCCCTCACTAATTTTGGCCTTGGCATATCGAGGATTGCCCATTACTTGTTTAAGTCCATCTGAACACCTTTTCGATTCACCATAAACCCGAGGAACTTCCCACTTGTCACCCCAAACACACATTTAAGAGGGTTCATCTTCAACTTGTACTTTCTGCATCGGGTGAACACCTTCCTCAAATCATCCAAGTAAGAAGTATCCTTCTTGGACTTGACTACCAGGTCGTTGACATAAAATTCCACGATCTTATGAAAGAGATTGGGAAAATAGCTATCATGGTCCTATAATAGGTGGCTCCTACATTCTTTAAACCAAAAGGCATAACTGTGTACATGATGTTACTTAAGGGCATTCGAAAAGTAGTCTTATTAGTGTCAATTAGGTCCATCTTGATCTGGTTACACCCTATATAGCCATCCATGAAGCTATAGATATCATGGCTTGTAGTAGCATCGATAAGGATATCTATAGAAGGTAAAGAGAACTCATCTTTTGGGCACGCCCAATTCATGTTCGTGAAATCAACACATGTGCAGATCTAGATCTTGTCTTTCTTTCCCACGAGCACAATACTGGACAACCAAATTAGGTGGTGGATAGGGATAATGAAGCCTACTGTGAGAAACTGTTGAACTTCTTATTTGATCTTCAAATCTAATTTTGCGTTATACTTTCTAGTGTCGTGCTTCACTGAAATAGCTGATGGCAAAACATTCAACTTGTGGAAGCTCACCATACTTCCACACAAAAATGACTTTAAATTCTTGGAGAAACTTAATCAAATCCTCTCGAGGATATCCCTTCAGATCCTTCGAGATAAAAATGGGGCTAGGGTCATTGACCTCTCTAGCTAAGTCTATCTTTTATAACTCTTAAATTTGCAACCTGGGTCAGTCCTTCATGCACTCAGGTTCTTCTTCTATATTTTCTAAAATTGAATTGTCAATCACCATGAATTGTCCTTGGTTGTCTACCAATATACATTCATAAACAGAGTCAGTCTCATCGTCCAAGTATTCATCTAACTGCTCACACCTTCCTAATTTATATATGATCCTGCCAATAAGATACACCACTCTCTTGAATTACTGGGAGCTTTCCTCCCTATGAGGCCTCTTTCGATGGTTTTCTTCTAACTTCTTTGCATAGTGTCTGCTGAGGACGCTCTGGGTCTGACTTGGTGCTAGAGTGGGTCAATGCGTGGCATCATCTGATAACACATTTTCTTTGAAAATCTTGGAGCCCTTATTATCTCTTGATCACGTTCTTCCTCATAAATCACCACTGGTCGAGCGGGTGCACGTACCCTCTCTCCAATTCTTGGAATCCTTATTCCTCCATTATACTGGGTTACGATCGTGTCTTCCTCAAATAACTTGGTAGAGAATGCAACGTCCACCAAGTGTGCCTCTTCCTTCAAAAAGGGCTTTTTAGATGCTCAAATAACCACCTCTTTGCCCTTTATGTTTGCTTTAGCGCACTCGTGGTAAGTGGAAGGTACCAACCTATAGTTATGCATCCATACTCTTCCTACCAACAACTGATATGATGGCTCACAATCCATCATGTGGAATTTGATGTGGGAAGTAATATTTTCCATTTTAATGCCCACGTTAACATATCCCAAAGACTTAGATGACTGGTTATCGTACCCTAAATTTTCCAGTGAGTGCGATATTATTCTCGTTTCAGACAAACCAATATCGTAGAAGGATCCAATGGACATTATGTTAATGGATTCTCCTCCGTTCAGTAGCACACATGAGAAGACATAACCATTCATAGACTCTATAACATAAAGGGGTCTGTTGTGAGGGTAGCTGACCAAACGTTACCTTGGATAAATACCTCCTCATCATATTGACCATGGGACCTTTCCATTTCAAGTGGGGCACTATATTTTCTTAGCAATCTTTAAAATCGCTTGAGTAACCTGCAGTCTTGAATGCTCGAGCAGTTCAAATTGGTCAAAGAACCAACATAACTTCTTCGAGCGTGCAATCTCTTTTCATTCGACCTAAGGGTCTGTTTATTCCTCCTCGAGCTTGTAGACTTCCTCTACATCTCTGTAAGTATCCTCATCATAGTCTATCACTCTGTTTACTATCTCTAAAGAACATGCCTCCATTTGTCTGTTGAGGCTCTCAATGGGGTCGTATGCATCTTCTTTACCAGACTTATCTTCCATCTCCAGTTGAGCCATCTCAAGGGTGCCTTCTTCTAAGGACTCCTCAAATTCTCTATTGAGGGACCATTATTCCTTCAACAATTGTTTAGCCACTTCATCAAATGCATTGGCCATGTGGGCTCCGTGGACTGGTAGAGGATCATCGTTCACATTGACTTGGGGAAATTTAATGTCTCCCTTCTTCACATATTGATCTATCAGTCTTCATAGTGGAAAACATACTTTAGTAAGGTGGTTTACCCTGTAGTGAAGTACGCAGTAGTTTGTTTTCTCTCTATCCTCACATGAAAGTTGTGTTGTGCTGACATAAACTGGTCTACAAATTTTGTCATGAACCATGAGATCATATAGGTTTATATGTTACTCCACCGAACATGGCAATTCAGGAGGAACCTCATTTCATTCAAACCTTATCTTGTTACCTAGGCCTCTTCTTCCTCAGCCACCATTACTTTCTCCTCTGACTCCATCATCTGCATAATTTACCCTCGAGGGTATTCCCCTCCCCGAGGTAGTTGATGGACTGAGAAACAATCTTGATAAGGAAGGGGAGGGTGGCGTGGGCTTTGCCACTAAGGCAATATTCCTTGCTGCTTTTAGGAACACCAGAAATGTACCCTCTCGCGTTTCATTGATCAAGTGACATATGTATTTTGGAAGGATACCTTCTGTGCATACATACAAGAGTTTATATTCTCGCGTTTGCTCCTTTACATCTAGGGAGTGCTCCCAAAATCTCCTAATGTACTCCACAGCATCTTCCCCTAATTTTTGCTTCTCGCATGCCAGTTGTGTAAGTGGGAACTCGTCTTCAATCAAAAAGAACTTTTGCACGAACAAGACATGCAACTCTTCCCAAGTGGCCACGCTACCTGGTGCCAAGTGAGAGTACCACGCGTAGGCTTTCTCCATTAGGGATTTTGAAAACTCCCTTAGCCTTAGTTTTTTGTCGTTGTAGTGGGACCCAAGGCTATCAATGAACCTTTTCACATGCTCCTTAGGGTTTGCACCCTTCCCTGTGTACTTTTCAAATATTGGTGGAATATACCCTACTGGATAGGGTTCGTTGTTATAATATTCTGGGTATGGAGTGTGAAATTCATCGTACACCGAGGAGCTATATCCTTCTTTAGACACTGCTATAAACTTTAATAGCTCTTTATTCATGTCTTACATGCTAGATGGAGAGGACTTAGTTGGTGGTTCTATCGCAATAACTGGTGCAGCTGTTGTGGCTGGTACACTCTTCCCTGTACCCCCAGCTATTGTATATGCTACTGAGGTCATTCCCTGACTTAGAGCTATCATCCATATCGTCACAGGTGGAATGGAAATAGGTGGAGTGGTGGGGGCGTGTTAACAAAGGTAGGCGGGGTCGCGGGAAGAATGCCATTGGAAGAAGGAGCATTAACCCCACCCGTAACAGAGGGAGATGGGATCCTCGTCGGTGGTATCATGAACGAGATCGTTCCTTCGGTAACTCCTAGCATCGGCTGGCCCACTAGGGTTTTGATAAACTCCATAAATAACCCCATGAGACCCATCATTTACACTGAACTGATTCCTACATGCGCCCCTGTCATCTCCGTCACACCAGTGGTAGATGTGCTAAGTTTCGTTAGCATCATTATCACTCCTTCAATCAATATAGCAAGATATGCTTCTTCCTCATGCTGTATGGAATCAAAGTCAATGATACTGACGATATTATCCTCTGGCATCTTTTTAAAAGCGAATACCTCCCCAACAGAGTCACCAAATGTAAGAGGTGGGTTCTTGGAATACAATCAGTATCAAGTGAGGCGTAACCCCTTATCAAGATTGGGATTAGTGCACAGGACCGTATTTAATATCAATAATGAACATAGGAAAGGAAAATACATTAACACTCAATACTCAAGCTAGTATTAAATAAGATATTTATAGTATAAATGCATTATAGCACAATAAATGTATGGGATCAGCAAGTAACTTGGTCAGAGGGAGAAAGAGCAAGCACTCTTGGCATAATAAAGGCAAGCCAGGAACTCTCAATTCAGTTAATGCTCAATAACACTTGTATTGATGGGTATGAGGGGAATGTTTTCAACAATAAATTTTCTCTCACAGGAGCTCTCGTGTATGGGGGAAAACCAATAGCACTTCATTTTCTAGAGTGTCACCCCTTTCAAATTATTTGGTTTAACTATTTATATGAAGGCAATATTACTTGAGTGACCTTGCAGGTATTAGACAGGATTGACCGACATTAAATGGTAGGGTATTATCTCATTAATGTCTAAGATACTGCATTAAATGAATGAGATATTATATTTTGGTGGGAAACTGCCTAACCTGTTAGAAGCATGGTGGCATTAATGAGGGATGTGACGTGGTAACTCAAGGGCATGCCTTATAATGACCACGAAATCATGTTTGGGTAGCCTTGGTCTGCCATTTTAAGGATAATCTCAATTGAGTGCCATGATCTTGAGTTCCTCAATGTCAGACGACACGACATCATAAATTGGATAAATAGTGACCCCACTAGGCGTGTGGTCACATAATTTAAATGGATGGTGTATATTTTGAGGTGGTTCGGTCAGCAAGTGGATCGAGAAGCCATTTAGTGTGTGTGTGTGTGTTAGCTAAGGACTATTTCCAAGCCGAAGGTACAAGACTGAGGTTCCTCGAGGAGGTTCCTCCGAATAGGTATGAATCATATTGGTTCGACTGTAAGTGGCTCGAGCAACCATTTGTTCTGGATGGAGTTTTGCCCAAGTGTGCCAAGAAGATTGGTTGTTACATTCCCAATGTTGCCTTGATCTCAATCCTACATACCATGTCCCCGTAAGGTTCCCAAGGGGAGGTTGTTTGATAAATCATGAAAGCTCTCCTATTCCTTTCCAGTCATAGTCCCTCGAGGGTACCAAACAACCTCGCCCATATTACAAAGAAATCTGGCTCAATACATGAAATACATAATTGAATACATTCTTCTTTATATTACAATACATCATTATTTGAATGACGTTGGCCTTCAAGGCAAGTCCTTTGAGGGGTGTCTATGGAAGGTCTTTGTGGGAGCTCCCTTGAGTGATCTGCCTTCCTTCTTTATTTTCCATGTATAGAATCAATTTGGTTAATCGCTTTTTGGAGAAGACACCTCCTTATAGTGAGCATGGAGATATATACAAGATAAAGAAGTGTGGATGTGTGCAAGTGAAGCCTAAGCATGGATAATCTAAGTGGTGTGTGGATCGTGTGAGTGGAAGTGAACCTATATAAAAGTGCAAGTGTAAGCCCCTTTTTATTTTAAATGTTCTTTAAGGATGTCAAAAAAATAATTTTTCTTTCAAAAACTTTTTCTAAATTTAACACGCACCAAGTTTGTGAACCAAATTCAATTTTGTCTAATTTTGTCTTATTTAATCCTAAACATGCATCTATAGGATTAAAGATAGTAAAATAGAGTGAATTTCACAGTTCCAGATGTACGAGAAAACCATAAAGGTAAAAAACCTCTGTCGACCCAAGCCAGACAATCACTATGATACGGTTTTACAAAAGGAAGACAGGCAAACTTACACAATGACTCGATCCCCATAAGACTTGATACTCTTCTTCTTTTTAACTTCTCCTCCGCAGTGCCCATGAAAAAATCCTTCTATGATACTCGACCACGGCACATGCATCAACAAATACCTCAGTGTCCACTGATGTAGCTTTGGCAACCGTCTACGATTCCGAACACAGACCCATCCACTTATTCACCGCAAAACCCAATGAACAACTTGTTCAATATGGATGAACAAACCCACATGGTGCAAACAAGACCTCTAAAGAAATAGTATATGAAAGCTCTTATCTTATAAACTCTAAGGATGGTTTTTTACTTTGAAAACCTCAAAAAACTTATGCAGAAAATGTATGAGTTCTTTTTTTGAATATGGTTCTGCACCCACTTCAAAATTCAGAGCAAACACATTCTTAAATAATAACATTAAGTAGGCAGGTCGTTCGAACGATATGCATATGATGTTCTAATGACTGAGAGATGTCGTTAGAATGACATCACATGTCGTTTGTTGTCTCGAAACCCAAGGTGAGAAATCAGACCACTCTAAATAGTAATTATCTCATAATAAACGAAGATAAACCTTTTAAAATCATTTTACACATTTATAAACATTTATATACAAATTTCTATCCTTTAAAATATTTTTCAAACTCCATAAACATGATTCATTAATACCTGAGAGTAACTCAAAATGAAATTGACTGAAGACATGAAACTTGCACCAATAAAACTCGGCATGATCTATCTTTGAAGCTTGGCCACTACGTCTTCAATAAAAACACGTCATAGACTATGTAGAGATCGCAACAATATAAACATCTATTTATGACTCAAACAAGTTTTATTCCAAGAATAAGTCAAATACATATAAATGGACTTAATTTGAAATTTTGTCCTTACAAACACTACACCAAAACTGGGATAATGGTCATGGAATTTATCCCTGACCAGACAGTATGGGTCATGAATTTGGTCCATGACCAAATCGAGTGTGACAGTTATTGTAAGTGCTCCTTCGGTGACCTCGACGGGGTCCTGTGCTCTCAAATCTGGGGTCCCGTGCTCTCAAATCGAGGGGTCCCCTGACCATGCTGTCATGGGACCCGTGTAGGCATTCTGAAATATGGGTCGTGCTCTCAAATCGGAGGTCCCGTGACCACGCGCTCTATCATGCGGGCAACATTTGTCCCATGAGAGGTGTTGGCGCCTCTCGCGGGACCGTTTGGAGGGGCTAAGGGGTTTCGCCCCCCGACGGCACGTTTTCAAGCCTAAGTGTGGATATTCTCTATTTTTGGTCGTGCTCTCAAAGCGAGGGTCTCATGACTACGCGATCGGTTCGTACGGGCTACATTGGTCCCATGCAAGGTGTTGTCGCCGTTCACGAGTCCTTTTGGGGGGCTCTAAGGGGTTTCGCCCCTGGCACATTTTCAAGCCTAAGTGTGGATATTCTCTGTTTTGGGTCGTGCTCTGAAACTGAGGGTCGAGTGACCACGCAATCGGTTCGTGTGGGATACGTTGGTCCCGTGCGAGGTGTTGGTGACACTCACAGGGCTATTTGAGGGCGCTAAGGGGTTTCGCCCCCCCGAACGTCACGTTTTTAAGTCTATGAGGATATTCTTTATTTTGGGTCGTGCTCCCAAATCGGGGGTCCCTTGACCACGCGAACTGTTCGTATGGGCTATGTTGGTCTCGTGCGAGTTATTGGCACCACTCACGGGGCTGTTTGGGGGGCGCTAAGGGGTTTCACCCCCCAAAGACACGTTTTCAATCCTAAGTGTGGATATTCTCTGTTTTGGGTCATGTTCTCAAACTGGGGGTCCCGTGACCACGTAATCGATTCGTGCGAGCTATGTTGATCTCATGCGAGATGTTGGAGCAGTTCATGGGGCTATTTGGTGGGCGCTAACGGGTTTCACCCCCCGACGGTACATTTTCAATCCTACGTGTGGATATTCTCTATTTTAGGTCGTGCTCTCAAACTGGGGGTCTCGTGACCACGCGATCGGTTCATGCGAAATACGTTGGTCCCGTGCGAGGTGTTGGCACTGCTTACCAGGCCGTTTGGGGGGCGCTAATGGGTTTCACCCCCCGACGATAGGTTTTTAAGCCTAAGTGTGTATATTCTTTGTTTTGGGTCGTGCTCTCAAACCGGGGGTCCCGTGACCATGCAGTCAGTTTGTGCAGGCTAAGTTGGTCTCGTGCGAGGTGTTGGCGCCTCTCACGGGGTTGTTGGGGCACTAAGGGGCTCCAAATACCGACAACACACTTTCAAACCTAAATGGGGATATTCTTTGCTTTCGGACACGATCTCAAATCGGGGTCCTGTGACCATGCGATCGGATCCTACTATCTACGTTGGACCCATGCACGGTTATTGCTCCCCTAAAAGGGCCGTTTGGTGGGCATTAAGGGGTTCCCCCTCTAACAGCACATTTTTAAGCCTAAGTCTAGATTTTCTCAAATTATAATAATATTATCAAACCATGGGTCCTGTGACCACACGATCGGTTCCTGCGAGTTACATTGGTCTCGTGCACGGTGATCGCTCCCCTAAAGGGGCCACTTGGGGGGCGCTAAGGGGTTTTGCACTCTAACGGTAAGTTTTCAAGAATAAGTGTGGATTTTCTCAAATTATCGTCATTTTCTAGAACCAGGAGTCCCATGACCACGCGGTCGATTCCTGCGAGTTAAATTGATCCTATAAGAGGTGTTTGCACCTCTAACGAGGCCATTTGGGAGGTGCTTTTGGTTTTCGCCCTCAAAAGGCATGTTTAGTAAGAAAATCTGAACAGTCATGCCACGGGAACACTAGAACCGTGCTCTGAATGGTCTTTAGAGTTTTGTTTGAATAGTCTTTGGACTAGCGAAGCCACGCAGTCTCATAGAGTGTATCCCTGACTTTTTACAACTATAGCAAGTGTTCCCATTATTGATTTTAGATGGTGGAGTTCAATTTTGTTGAGTAGATTGAGCGGTAATGTTTGTAAGGGATTAATTTCAAGGTGCATGGAACTCAACATTACAAGGTGGCCTCTTTGGAAGATTAAGAGCTTGACAACCCTCATTGAGCTTACACCTCATTCGGGGAAAATGAAAGTCATTTACTGAGTTGCTCGTAGATGTCATGTTTAATATCTTTATCTACAAGGTTCCAATTGTCATATCCTCCCAGTCCCACATTCATTTTTACCAAGGACAAACAATGGGCGTTAAACTGTTGAACATGATTCTTATCCTCCATGGGGTTATTTCCCAAAAGAGAGAACCCAATGGGCTTCTTCTCAACTAACCCGACAGTTTCAAGAGTGCTGGGCGTGTCTGTTGGATTAGTGGAAGTACCTTGCCTACTACAACTCATAGTAGGGGAGTGAACAGTTTGTAGAGGTGAGTATTTCTCACTAATTGGTGATGAGAATTCTCCTTGTGGTTGTTGGTTGTTGTTGGATGGAGCATTGCTTCCATTACCGCCCGACATTATCTACAAAAATAATAAAAGTTAAATGTGTGTCTATAATAATAGATGCATAATTTAAAAGTTCATTATGAAAATATAAACAGCAGAATAAATTTTTTGTCCATATATTACAATCTTCCAGTTCATGGTAAGACTTTAACAAAAGTTCAATGTGTCTGATCTCCCTCCATTCCGGATTTTTTTTAACAACCTAGGAATTTTTGCACTTGGCCAATTCGTAGGAAGCGTATCTATAATGAATGCATATATGTCAGCGACATGAACTCAAAATCTTATCCTCTTCAGCCTATTGGAAAGATCGAGTTTGACGTGCATATGTCGTGAGACATCACAGTCTTCGTAAATGCTCTTTGTACGTAATTCTATCCATAATAGGTGATTTTTTTGCCTTCTATAATAACGTAAGCAAGGTCATTTCTCTATCGGGATTATGTATGCGATATATATATTGTACAGCTTCATCCCAACATTGTGGCAGGGAAAATAGAATACGATCGAACAAGTACTCTTGCTCGAAATGAACTCCACGATTTATAATGTAGTTAAATTGTTCGATCTTCCTATTCCCATACCAATAAACCGGAGTAGCCGCTTAGTGAGGATCATTAATGAAAGAGGTACGAGTGTGGACCAATTGCAACCTTTCATACTCTCGTTGCCATCGATTATCACCATGACTCATTTGTCCTGAGAATAATGAACGAGGAAGTGAATATGATTCCTATAAATAATGTCTCTAATGAATCATTAACTAGTTATTGTGTACGAGGGCGTGGATATGATTCCTATAAATAATGTCTCTAATGAATCATTAACCGTTAATTTATTATGTTTTGAATACCTATTTTTGTCATTTAAGCCAACAATCCCTAAAATTAACTCTTATGTTTGGTATTTTTTTTAATGGTCTGGTATTTTTTTAATGGAGAGGTATTTTTTTATATTTCAGCCCCAAACTTAAACCAACAATATCCATTTAATTAAAATTTGCACTAGTTTGAAAATTAAACCAACAATATCCATTAAATTAAAATTTTCCCTAGTTTGAAACTTAAACCAACATTAATCATATATATGTATTTTTTCTAGAATATAGTCACAATACACACAATGATAATTTATACACACCTACGTACAAAATACACAGACACATATAAATACACACACGTATACACACCCACACACACATATACACACACATAGAAATACACACACACAATGAAATAAATAACAAGGGTTTGGAAATACACACATAATGAAATAATGAATAAGGGTTTGAGATTATACACACACATATACACACATACACACATAAATACACACACGTATACATACAAACATAAATACACACACGATGAAATAAATAACAAGGGTTTGGAAATACACATAATACACACAATGAAATAACAAGGGTTTGGATTACCTTTGAGATTGAGAGAATGAGAGAGCTTGAGATTGAGAGAATGAGAGCTGAAATCATTGGAGATTGAGGGAAAAAGGTTTTGGAAAGTTTTGAGGGAAAAGAAAATATTATCTGCGATTTTTAAGTATAAAGATACTGGTCATGGACCTAAGCCGTGACCAACCAATGTGACCCCTTTATTTTTAAAACATCAGGTCACGACGTGGGTCATGGTCACGGCTGGGTCATGATTCTCAACCATGACCCTGATAGTCACGGCAAAGTTTGTGACCACCTACAAGTCGATCTATGACCACACCGAGTCTTGGAATTGGTCATGCTCATTTTGCATGTAGTCACGGGTTTGGTCCGTGACCCCTTTTCCGTGACCTTTTCCGTTATTTGTGTAATGAAATCTCCCCCTTTGACTATTTCAGGACAAAACCCAAACTGAAATGCCTAAGTCAAGATGTTAAGCCGTATGACACACAAATTCCATCCCATAACCCCCAAAATAAATAAAAAAACAAACATAGAGGATGAGGATTAGTATTTGCATATCCGAAAAGCATGAGCTGTATTAATGTGATGTAATCTTAAAACTACGCATCATTCAAGAATACATAGACACATAAAATAGATAAATACCCAGTGAAGTATGAGGGAGTAAATGATATAAAAATACCAATATGTAAACCAAATCATTTGTTAAACATGTATGAGCAATACCAATTTGTAAAAACTAATTTGTGTAAGACAACATGTGATATCAATAAAATATGAACATATATAATATGATACCGATAAGTAAAGACAAAAAATATGTGCTCAATACTCCCCCTACATCACATACATCTCTCCCCTTTTCGTCTTAAATAGACAATAAGTGAAAAAGATAAATAAATCACCAAATATTTATAATGAAATAATCAATGAAGCACATCTAGAAAAACATGGAATGCCAGTTAATAATTATTAGAAGATACCAAATATTACTTAGGAAACAATCACATAAAATGAATCATTAATCTAAGCAAAGATGTGACTAAACGATCGATGCAATATATGAATAAATTATAAATAATAAATATCAACTGTATATAAATAACCCAAACGTACCAAAATACTAAGATGTCATCATAAAATTGAAGCAGTTACGAAACATGAGAATTCTCGATGAAACCCATCTAACAACGACCTTTCTTGCGACCTATACTAATAAAATCAACGCCTCAAAAAACGTGTCATGAGAAACCAACTTTGAACGACTTGGACATGTCGTTTGAACAAAGTCCAGAAGTTGTTCGAATGACTTCATCAAACTCCGTATTCCAGCTCAAAAAATGGCAAAGTTTTGCCAAGTGAAGAAATTAGCTCAAAACAGATACTGAAAATATGAAACAACGGGAAAACAAACTCAAAACATAAAAAATAAAAGAAGGAAAAAACAATTTGAGTTTCATGCTAACATATTATCAATGTGCTCAAACATGGACATGGGATGAATGGGCATGAACTACAACAAATGAGTCACAATATGAACACATCGAAACGATGAATATGCTCTAATTGACAGCTAAATGTCATCAAATTTAGTTTTCGCCATATGTGACAATTAATATATAGAGCTTAATGAACAAAACGAAAAACATGCACACCAATTCAGAATTTGGACAATTCTATAAACAATAGCGTTATGACATGATTTTTAAACATTAGAATTCATGGTGTAAACCCACTTTGTTTTTCCATCCAAACACCCTCATATATTCAACTTTTCTTTTTCTAGATCTTTTCAGGATTTTATTTTTTTCTCAACTTATGGAAATCCTATTGGTCCTATTTAAGAATATAATTCTTTTTGTTGCCTTTATTTTTTCTTGGGCTCTTTTGAATGATGGCTTTCATGACGATATTATTATTCTCTCATATCCCTTCCTATGAACACTCATCATATTTTCAATTTAGCAATCTAAATCCTCAGGAGAAATGGTTCTTACATGCACACCTCCTCCTAAGTCTTATTACGCATAGATGAAAAAATTGAGGTAAGAACTTCTCACGAAATTCAAATATGCATGAGAAGCCAAGCATTGATATAAACTCGTGCATGTGTGCAATGATGACATATATAAAAATTCGAATCCAAATGCAAATAAACATTGAACAACCCCAATAATTAATGGTTAAGATCATTCTAAGTGTGTATAATTATGATCAAATTTCCTAGCCACGTGGATAATGAAATGTTGGGGGTCCATGCACACTAATATGCCACATCAAACATGAAAACTCATGACCCAAAAATAAATCGAAAATCTTTTTGTGTTTTTCAAAAATATTTTTGATCCAAAAATAAAATATTTTTGTATTTTTCAAATAAGACTCAAATAAGTGAAAAGTATAATACAAAGATATACACAAGACATAACGTTAGGAATATATAAATCATGAAGCAAAGGCTAGGATAAACATGGCGACGCAATCATCCTTTAGATCTAGCATGGGAAGAATTAAGTGCAACCAAATAACAACCATGAAGTTTAGTTCCTAATGCCACTACGTCCGATTTCCCACAACCCAAGTAGGTGTGTAACAACGCATGGGGATTTTGGGAACCAAAACAACTTTATTCTTACACTTCCTAGGAGCATTTTTAAGGTCATAAAAAAAACGCCTAACGTGACCCTTCCTATTGCAATGAGAATAAGTGTAAACACGACGAGGAATGTGACTTAAATGTGGACCTCTCCTAACATTCCTAGTCGGCTCTCTCACACGATTTGTATTGGCTTTGGTAATGGGTGCAGTACAATCATCAAAGACTATACCACACTTATCTTCCTCGATTTCGATGGTACCTAAAAGCCTATCCAACTTTTTCGCCGCCCTAGCCTTCAAATCAAACTTCGCCTTACTCGAGTCTATCAATCTCTTCTCTAGCTCACTAATCCTAGACTCAAGAAAAAGACTAGACTCCTCGAACTCTAGAATCTCCTTCTTCAAAGCCTCCATTAAACCTCGAATATTATCTCTCTCTTTCTCAACGTGTTCTAGTTTCTCTCTAAGAGTATTTTCCTATTCCTTAATATCCTTAATCAAATCATAATTATTTTCTATGGCACGCTCATTCAACTTGGTTTGCAAATTCACATTTGCCTTTTTCACCTTTACCACTTTTGTATACAAATAATTAAAGTCAAGGAACAACTCTCCAACATCTATCTCCTCCTCCTCACTAGATTCACCCTCACTTTCTTGGGATTCACACTCAACGGCCTCAAAAGTGTCATTCATATGAGAATCTTCATAGGCAGATTTATCATCGTTTCTCACATGACATGTCATAAACGCTATAAAGTTGTGCTCAATGGGGGAACTCTCTCCCTCTTCTAGTTTAATGTAACTTAAGGTGGCATTATATGCTATCAATTTCTTGCCCTCCTTCTTAAGTCTAGGGGGACACTCTGCTACCTTATGACCATAACCATCACAACCAAAACACCTATCCGATTCACCCTTCTTAACATTCTCACTTTTGTTTTAAGGGACTTGATTCGTCTCGTTGTTCTTGAATTTCTCAAGTCTTTTGTAATCTTTCAATTTCTTTTGGAACTTGATAAACTTTTTGAACTTTTTCCAACAAGTTTACATCCTCAAAATCAGAATCGGAATCATCATCCAAAAATTTTGTTTCCTCCTTTCGGGCTTTCAAAGCAATGCCCTTTTCTTTCTTTAGCACTTGTTTGAAGGTAAACATGTCAAGCTCATAAGTTTGTAAGCCACCTAAAAGATCTTCTAGTTTCGTTGAATCAAGCATTCCCAGGGAGTTTAAAACAGACACTTTGAGATCAAATCTACTAAGAAACGACCAAAAGATTTTCTTTATGACTCAATTTTCGAGTATTTTCTCTCCCAAATTAAACGACGAGTTGACAATATTTAACAATCTAGCATAAAACTCATCAAATGACTCACTCTCTAACATCTTAGTCGTCTCAAACTGTGTAGTGTGGTTTTGAAGTTTAGATGCCCTAACCATTCTAGTGCCCTCATGAGTAAGTGTAAGAATATCCCAAGCCTCTTTTCAAGTTTCACATGTCATGATTCGATTATACTCTTCCGGTGTGACATTTGAGGAAATAACATGAAGACCTTTAATATTGTAAAGTGCAAGTCTATGTTCAGTTTCAGTCGATGACTCAACATGTTTTAAATTAGTGGCCTCTCCCTCTAGTGTGACTGGTGGTGTCCGACCGTTTTTAACTGCTAATCAAACACGCTCATCAATATATTTTAAAACACTTCTCATTCGCATTTTCCAATAAAAATAATTTGTGCCATAAAAAATAGGAGTTCTAAAACTATCATAACCTCCGAAATTCATCCTTAAAAACACAAGGGATCAACACACACACAAAAGTGTTTCTAGCTCTCATACCAATTTTTAGGCCCCTTTTTACTTCGAATGTGCTTTAAAGATGTTAAAAAAATTATTTTCTTTCAAAACACTTTTTCCAAATTTAACACGCACCAAGTTTGTGAACCAATTTCAATTAAGTCAGATTATATCGTCTTTAATCGTAAATATGCATCTAGGTGATTAAATCAAGTAAAATAATGTAAAGTTCATAATGTCGGATGTACGAGGAAACATCAAAGGGAAAAAAACCTCAAACGACACAAGCCAGACAATCACTATGATATAGTTTTACAAAAGAAACACAGTCATAGTTACACAATAACTCGATCCCCATAAGCCTTGGCACACTTATTCTTTTTAACCGCTCCTCCAAAGTGGCCACTCATAAATCCTTCTACGACACTCGTCCACAGAACACGCTTCCACGAATGCCTAGGTGTCCATCGATGTATCTTTGGAAACCGTTTACGATTCCGAACACGGACTCGTCCGCTTCTTCATTGTAAAAACCAACGAACAACTTGTTCAATATGGATGAACAAACCCAGATGATGCAAGCGCGATATCTATAGCAATAGTATATGAAAGATCGGATTTTTAAACTCTAATGATGGTTTTTAACTTTGAAAACCTTAAAAAACTTATACAGAAAATGTATGAGTTCTTTTCTGGAATATGGTTTTGTACCCACTTCGAAATTTTGAGCAAGCACTGCCTTAAATAATAAAATTAAGTCGGAAGGTCATTCGAATGATATGCATATGTCATTCTAATGACTGAGAGATGTCGTTCGAACAACATCACATGTCGTTTGATGTGTTGAAACCCAAGTTGAGATATCAAACGACTCTAAACAATAATTATCTCAGAATAAGCGAAGATAAAACCTTTTAAAATCATTTTACACATTTTAAAAAATTTATAAAGAAATTTACATCCTTTAAAACTTTTTTCAAACTTCATAAACATAATGCGTTCATACCTGAGAGTATCTCAGAGTAAAACTGACTAAAGACGTGAAACGTGCACCAATAAAACTCGGCATGATCTATCTTTGAATCTTGACCACTACGTATTCAACACAAACACATTATAAACTATGTGGAGATTGTGACAATATAAAAATCTATCTATGACTCATACAAGTTTTGTTCTAGGAATAAGTCAAATACATACAAATGGACTCAATTGGAAATTTTATCCTTACATCATGTGTGTGAAGTGAACAGGGAGAAATTGTATAATTGAGTGAAAATTTATATATACATGATATATATAAGCATGAGGTATATATACATAAAACGTAAATAGATGAGTAAAGGGAACATACAAGTAGGACCACATGCACACAAGTAAAAAAAATAACATCCATGTAGTTATAGAGTCTAGTCCTCTTAAAATACGTTCCCTGGGAAGTCACCACTATGGCCGCCTGGGGGCTTCCATTCAGCATGCATGAGGGTCTATGCCCTTTCTCGGGGAACTTGATGGTCGTCAATGTTGTGGATAATCTATAGAGATAGAGTTGCCAACCTATTTAGAAAAAAAAATATCTCCAGCTCGAGAGAACGGCATCAAAGACAATGTTGATGCTTGCAAAATCAAATAGTTCGAAGGTCTAGGGACTAAGTTATGGAATGGGTAGGTGTGGGCATGTGTTAATATTCTCCTGTTAGACTCCGTGAAGTGTGTGCTCATGTGCATAATACAGGTGCGGAATGGAATCAATAAACTCGCATCATGGAAAAAGACGAAGTTAGGGTTGATCCCAAAAATAATAATTTATAATATAATATGAGGTTTTTCGAATCACAAGTCGCTATGGAAGAGAGAATTTATATATCGGATGAAACACAAGCATGTAATAATAGGGGATTCATAAAGAACACACACACACACACACACACACACACACACACACACATATATATATATATATATATATATATATATATATATATATATATATATATATATATATATAAGGGAAACATATAAACATGCATAAAGGAGGACTCCAATCTCAAGATTAGCAGAAGACGCCTACGTAGCCGAAAGGCATCAAAGTCCACGTAGTTTGAAGATAGCATAGGGTGGGTTTTAATCCAAAAATCCAAATGGGGGATGTCACTTACGTATGTGTGTAAAGAAAATGTGTTTTAAGAGTGAAAGTGTGAGATGAGAATCCCTCTTTTGGTATTTATAGATAAACCTCCTTTTTTTTGGATTTTTTTATGAAAATAGAGTATGTGCAAGTTCTCCTAATAAAGGTTTGAGATTAATGTTTGTAAGGTAAGAAAATAAAATGCTAAACTAGTAACAAAGAAAATAATATTAAAATGGAAGAATTGGAGAAGAGAATGGAGAATTTGACCTACTTACGAGTCCTTGATGTTGATCTTGGATGTAGATATGATGATCTAGCAATGGTATCAAAGTGATATGAAGAAGTGGGGGAAATTTACCAAGTGAGGTAAGAAAGTGATGAAAGGGAATGTGGAAAAATGGGATTTAAAAAAAAGGAACAACTCTGAATTTGAGAGAGTGTTCTTTGACTTGCTGAGAGGGGTGTTCTGAGTGTTGCTTTCAAGTTGAGATCATGGCCTCTATAAGATAGGAGTCCTCTCGGGGCTCGAATTATTATAATACAAATAGAGGCGTAACCACTATAGATATAGTGATAAATAATAACCTAAATATCCTCAACAATCACAAATGGATACCCAGTATTGTATATGACAAACACTTAGTTTGGACTTACAAATCACATGTTTATAACTCAAATAATAACAAAAGAACCTTCGAAATAACTCATTCAAAAGGAAAGAGAAGCAAGAACCCTAGATACACCTTTGTAGGCATACAACACACCAACAACCTTTAATATCTCTCAGGTTAGATAATAAAAGCTTCGTAATAAATGTTAATAGTGGGTGGATAAATTATGGTTTGTAATAACTTATTTGCTTTCAGTGTGTTTGCTCCTTCTATTTCTCTCTTTAGGAAGAACTCTAATAAGAACTCTCTTTTTTCAGAAGTGGTTGAGATTAATAAATAGCCCCCGCAACCCTCGTGAGATGTCTCAATTCTCATTAATGTGAAAGATGTTCCCTTCACGCATGAAGTCACAAGTATTAAATGCATGATGGGTCAACACACCTGACATCATAATCATTAAATGTTATTATATACTTTTTGACTACCAACTGTGCTTCAGAGGTCTTCCATGATAGTGGTAGTTCACTAAACTGTCTGACAGTCCTAATACCATAGTGGTTTATTCAAGTTTGGATTGGATTTTGGGTAGGTGGCTTATGACATCACTTAAAGTGGATGGGACCTTTGGTAGAGAGTTGTTTGGCTCAAGGCTCAATGCAAGGTGGAACATAAGGTTACTCTGCACAAGCTTCCATGAAAAATAGTCTCTCGGTGTTTTACCAAGTGTATATTAAATGGTTAAGGCAAGCCTTAACGCTGCCTTAGTTCTCAATCCTCCAAACCATGTCCCTCTGAAGTTCCCACGGTAAGGTCATTCATTGATCATGTAAGCTCTCCCAAGCCCTACCAGGCCTAGTCTCTCGTGAGTACCATTTGACCTTGCACTCAAGATTACAATCATTAAAACTTACAATCAATTTAATTTAAAGATATAATTTGACTAAGTAAAAATGGAAGATAAAGATGAGCTCTCTTGGCAAGTATCCTCACTGATCTCCCTCGCTGAGCTGCCTCTTTAGGCTCCCTCACTGAGCTTCTTCGCTGAGCTACCTCACTAAGATTCTTCGCTGCCTTTATGCTTCTTCCTTATCTTGAGCTTCTTCTGTTAAGAGGGGGAGTTCTCTCTAATCATGAGATTACCTTCACATACCCTATATTTTCCCCTTCATGTAGATATTTATTATAAGCCCAAGAAATGTCTGCACAAAAACTTCTCAATCCAATGGACCACATACTATTCCATGAAAAATTCTTCTCGATGCGCCGCAATTCCGATTGTTGTCGTTATAACAGTCTAAAAAGGAAAATTCTCCCTGATATTCTTGAGCCAAATTTATTTAATATATGGGTGTATGGAGAAGGGACAACGTGAACTTTTTGAACTGAGGGTGAGAGCCTGGAGTTTATTTTTTGCGAGTGGCCTCCAACCGTTCAGACTTGTTTATTTGTAGCGAAATTTCTCCCCGATGTATAAAGCTTCATCTTTTTGGATATTCAAAAATGAAAATTCTCGCCAATCTATTTGAGCTAAAGCTATCAGCGTTATCACTTTTGGAGAGGGAACATCCCAACCTTTTAAAACTTTGAGTGATGAATGTCGCCTATTTTCCGTGATTGACCTTTTTTACATATGACTGCAGACATTTATTAAAAATTCTCCTCGACGTATCTCACTCTGTTCTACCATCATCCGAGCTTGTAGTGAGGAGGTAGTCTTATGTTAATTTCTTTGGATTTCTATCAAATTTAAAAAAAAAAAACTGGCGCCAAATCATTACTTCTTCTAAAAGCAATATTATCTCTCCTCTAAGCGTGACCTCATTAATGACTGGACATTATCTTTTTAACTATCAGAGCAGTTCCCAAAGTGCCACACGTGTTTTGAAATCATTGTTGATGGTTGACATGTGCTAACGTGGGAAACCCAAATGTCCATTTGAATTTCTCAAACGACTAATATCTCCAATACTTAAACTTTTCTTTTCTTTACCTTTTATTTACCTTCATCACTTCCAGAGTTTTTTAAGAGAGATAAAGGGGGTTCTTCTACTTATGGTAAAGGAATAGGTACACCTCTAGAGTTACCTTCTTACATTATTATGATGCTTTCCTGTTTCCACTTATCTGGTAAGCCCAATGATTAACCACATAGGGATTTTATAAATATTTCTATTCGATTATCCAGGGGGCTCAAGTTCCCTATAATGACAATGGCTTTGAGGTCCCTCTACTCTTTGATGGACAGGACCCACCTAGATATGGAACGATCTCTTGGACGATATAAAGTGGATAATTTTTCCAATGTTATAGTCCTAATGGGTTTCCTGCAGACCTGTTTCCCCAAGATAAAAGTTGACGAAATACCATTACCTGTTTGGGAAAATATCAAACCCCAACATTTACTTTTCTAGCCGAAGAAGAAAAATCAGAAGGAACTTCTCCCCATATTGGATAAGCCTAGTTGCTTTATCATGAGGAAATATGGCAAGGATTCTTTGCCCATACTTGGTCATTCTTTTCCCGTGCAGCTATAACCGCCCAAGCCACTTCGAAGGAGCTTATCAATGAAGACCCATCATTTGTTACGTTGCTCATTCTAACTCCTAGTTACTTATCACCTTATACTGACTGGAGTCCTACTTTGGAGCCCTATAATTCAAACCATTGCAGGCATCAGTTTGGTTATGATCAAGGGTCTCCTCGCCCTGTTTTTCAGGAATCTCACCCTAAGGCCACTTTTTATGAGGCTAGTTCTTTGTACACTAATTCAGCTGCTTCCTTACTTTGCTCAGCAATTAGCATCCGAATTACCATTCATGGCCTTATAAGGAAAAGGGATATGACTTCTTATTACGTGATAAAGTAGTGGATGATGCAACTGACCAAGATCTGTGAATTCATCTAGATTCCTCCTATTTACCCTTCTGTTTTTACTTTCCTAGCTTTAAACGTGGGTGATATGCCCAAAGTGTACCTAATACCTCGGAGGTACCAACATCGTCCAAAAGGACGGTCGAGGTAGTAAGGAATCATGATCGATGATCGACGATCTCGTCCAATATAAGGTCGGCTATGACCGACGTTACTGGTGCACCACCATCAAGCATTAATCGAGGTCCTCATAACCCATAGGGTCAGCTATCCTTCGGGTTGTCCACAGCTGACACCGTATCTACCTCATACATCAACCTCGACTGGGAATAAACCGAGGCCAGTAAGGACTCATGGGTTTAACCACCCTTCATAACCATCATCGACCCAGGCTGACGTTCTAACTATACTTGCCTAACCCCGGCCCAGGTCGACGTTTCAACTCCTCCTATCTTACCCATGTTGGCCTACCTAGTCGAGATTATCATGACTAACCTCGAATAGGGAAATAGTCATACTTCAGCAACCTCTTACTCTTCCAGGATGAGGTTGCACCAGTCAAGGATGGGGTCGAGCATTTATAAGCATATGCAAGGATAGGAACACGTGGACAAAGTCAGTTGTAACCGAATCAGTCCCCTCGCGTGGGGGAATATTTCATCATCATTCTATACATGTGACAGTGACAGATGTCTTCATCAGATTGGCTAGATCAATACACACATGATAACTGCATGCATCGGGGGTACATGACACCCCCCAAACACTATATATAGAGTTCATTCTCTACCTTGTAAAGGGATCGATAATTACAACCCTAACTAAAACTCTATCATTTTACAAAGTAGAGAGAGAAAGCTTGAGAGATTGTATCCATGTCCATTAGTTCCTTCATTCAGTGATATTACTCACACACCCTCACAGTGGACGTAGGCCAGATTGACTGAACCACTTATATTCAAGTGTTCATTATCTTCTCCTCACCTCAATACCTTATATTTAGTATACTCTTGTGCTGCCATTGTTATCACTAGTTCGAGCTTATAAACACCTTGACTGGTGGTGCTATTTCCAGCATCATCATTTTGGTACCATCTATGGGAACGAGAAGCTGTCTCTTCCTCTTTTTATTCTTAACCTCACTGGAGACTTTGGTGGTGAACCAGGCTTCACCCCTTGCGTGGAGCTGTTTCACCAGTGAAAGAGGTCCTTTAAGGTACTAAGTTAATTTCTTTCACAAGATCTTTAGTTTTAACATATGGCACCGGAATTTCCACCACCACGTCCACCATCTGGCGTGGGAGGGCCTAGTTCCGGCCAAGCACCACCCCAGTCCAAAATGGTTGATGATGCTGCAGCCTAGAAGTCCTTGGCTGCAAGGCAGCAAGAAATGAAGGAGCAGTTTGCACAGCTCAGTCAGAATATGATGAGGCAACCTGGGGTCTCATCGAAGGTGATTACTCCGATGGCTGCTTAGACCCATCCAGAAGCCAGGGGACCACCCCAAGCACAGCGGAAATACCAACCTACTCCTCAACAGAGGAGGGATGTTGATGACCCTAGGCATTTACATTTGGGGAGGCAAGGACACCCTTTCCCTGAGGATAGGTATGATGATATGGAGGCAGAAGATGCTCCAGAGGGCTGCTGGGAGCCGTATGAGGTTTTGAACAACATTGTACGTCCAATCTAGCAAAGCCGAGGTTGTGGGGGCAGAAGAGATGGTGGTGACCAATGAAGAGGATCAAATTTTGATCGCTTGAGTAGAGGGTCAGCCTTTAAAAGGCTCGATCCAATCAATGACTTGAGGCAGAGGTTATCCAGGTCAAGAAGTGAAACATGGTCATAAAGGGAAGACGCTGAACATCGGCCTCATCGTGGCCGACCTCATCATGGCCGACCCAGTAAGGCCGAGATAGGGATCAAGAGGAGGTCAACAGCCGACCTTATACGGCAGCTGGGGAACCCTCAGTCCACCACTTGGAGGTGGCTGGGGATAACCTCGGATAGGCTGATATTGTAAGGCCAAGGAATGACTCCATCCGACGTCTTGAAGAGAAGATTGGAGACCTTATCAAAAGAAGAGACCCACTGGAAAGAGGTTTATCCGAGGGCTCTCCTTCGTGGCTAAGATAGTGAACTTCCCAACCCCTGCCAAGTTCAAACCACCCACGGTGTCTCCCAAGTATGATGGTAGCACCAACCCTGTACATCATATTGAGATGTACCAGTCTGCGGTGAACATTTATTCAATCCCAGATGAGATGAATCGTCGGGCCTTCTTTGGGACTTTGATAAGAACTGCACACATCAGGTTTACCTCTCTTCTGAAGAACTCAATTGAGAACTTTAAGGGCTTGGCTGAACATTTCATTCAGAATTTCTATTTTGGGGTAAGACATCAAAAGAAGATCATACATCTGTTGTATGTCAAGCAAGGAAAGAACAAGAGCTTAAGAGACTACATTACTAGATTCAACCAAGAAAAATTAGAGGTTGAAGATTATAAAGAGAATATAGTAATGACAACCCTCATTGGAGGACTATAGAAGGGAAAGTTGTTATGGAAGCTTGCTGAAGACCCTCCCAAGTCCATGGCAGAGCTATTGGCAACTACAGGGAAGGTCATGAACGCTGAAGAGGCCATAACCACAAAGTATGAGGATGAGAACGGGAGTGGCAGCGGGAAGTTCCAAAGAAAGAAAGATGGAAAAAAGAGGTCTACAGATGACAAATTTTCACATTATACTCCTCTAACTGTGAGCTATGAACACATCCTCAATGAGATCAAGAATGACCGGTCTGTGAGGTGGCCGAAAAAGTTGAAGGCCCCTCCGCATAAGAGGAACAAGAACTTGTGGTGAGATTTCCACCAAGAATAGGGCCATATGACAGACAAGTTCTTCTCTTTGAGGAATGAAATCGAGAAGATGTTGAAATCCAGAAAGATGAGGAAGTATGTCTTTGTTAAGGATCAAAAGAGGGGAAGACATGACCCTAAAAAGAAGAGAAGTGACAGATGTCGAGATGAAACCCTAGTGAGAAGAGACGAGGACTCCGATGGTGATGACGAGGACGATCCAGACCTCCTGCCAAAGGATGACAATGCCCCTGTGAAGAGGGTTAGAATGATCTCCTTCGGTGTCAACACCATATGTGGGGGACTAGCAGGGGGTGGATCTGAAGTAGCCGACCGTAAATCTCATTTGGTAGTGACCAAAGTGGAGGTTGTGAATCTGGCGTCTTCAGATACTAAGCAGAATAGGAAGAAGGTAGACATGGATAGTCTTATAGTTGGATTCCCCCGACTCGACTTCAAAAGTATCTTAGTTCCGTATGATGACCCATTGGTAATTATAACAAGAGTGCATGGATGTGAGGTACAAAGAATCCTCGTAGATGGAGGAAGCTCATCAGATGTAATGTTCTTGCCCTATTTTAAGAGCCTAGGTCTCAGCAGAGCTAGGATGGTACCCTATCATCATCCGTTGATGGGCTTTAGCGATGAAAAGGTCCATCCATTGGGCATGTATGAGATGGATGTACGAATGGGAGACGAGTGGCCTAAGAGGTTGACCCGAAAGATCAATTTTTTCGTTATGGATGAAAACGTCTTCTCAGCCTATAATCTCATCATAGGAAGAGTATCCCTTAAGGAGTTTGAGGTCGTGCCTTCGACGTTCCACCAAATGCTAAAATTCCCGACCCCCTATGGGGTATGAGAAGTACAGGGTGACCAGACTACGGTAACAGAATGCTATTTTAACTCGACGGAAGAGAGAGAGAGGCCTATAAGAGGGAAACAATCACATATAAATTGATACACTGGATCCTAGGGATGAAACAAAGTTGAAGAAAGGAGAGGCCGCGGAAGAGGTAGAATCCATCGTCCTCGATGAGGACGAACCGAAAAAAAATGTCCAAATTGGTAAGGCCTTAAAACCTGAGATAAAAAAAAGAGATGAAAAGGTTTTTAAATTCAACGCAAAGTGTCTTTGCTTGGAGCCACGCGGACATGCCCGACATTAACCCGGGGGTTATGTGCCACAAACTCAATGTGGCGGAAGACCCTAAGCCAATCAAATAAAGACGAAGAGTTTACTCCAGGGAAAAATATGATGTCATAAGAGAAGAGGTCAGAAAGTTGGAAGAGGCAGAATTTATCAGAGAGGTCATATACCCAGAGTGGTTGTCAAACGCTGTCATTGTGCCCAAAGCTAATGAAAAATGGAGAATGTGCGTAAACTTCACCGACCTGAACAAGTCTTGCCCTAAAGACAGTTATCACTTACCTCGAATTGATTAGATGGTAGATGCCACGACAGGGCATGAGATTATGAGCTTCATGGACGCATATTCAGGCTATAATCAGATCTTCATGGATGCTGAAGACTCAGAGAAGACAACCTTTATCACAGAAAAGGGGACCTATTGCTATAGGGTCATTTCCTTCGGCTTAAAGAATGCGAGGGCCGCGTATCAATGTCTTGTGAATAAGATGTTCGAAGATAAAATTAGTAAAACCATGGAGGTATATATAGATGATATGTTGACTAAGATCTTGAATGCCAGCACCCATGTGGCAGACCTGAAGAGAACTTTTGACACCATGGGCTCATACAGGATGAAACTTAATCCTGCCAAGTGTGTCTTCAGAGTAGGAGCTGGAAAATTCCTTGGATTCATCGTCAACCATGAGGGGATAGATGCCAACCCTGAAAAGATCAAGGCTTTGCTTGATATGAAGACATCAAAATGCATAAAAGACGTTCAAATTCTCACCGGAAGAGTTACAACACTTAACAGGTTTGTTTCCAGAGCTACGGACAAGTGTCTTCCATTTTTTAATGTATTAAGAAAGTCCTTTGAATGGGACGAAAAGTGTGATAGGGCATTTAACCAACTCAATTCCTACCTCGGATCCCCCCTACTCTTATCTCGGCCCATCACGGGGGAGAAGTTGTATATTTACTTAGCAGTCTTAGAGTTAGCTGTAAGCGCAGCTATAGTACGGGAAGACGTTGGGGTACAGAGGTCTGTATACTTTAATAGTAAGGCCTTCAAGGGTCTGAATAGAACTATCCTCGAATGGAAAAGTTGGCCTAAACTTTGATACATGCTTCCAGGAAGATGAAACCCTATTTCCAAGCCCACTCTATGGTCATCCTCACCGAATCCCCACTAAGGCAAGTACTCCACAAGCCTGAGAAGTCAGGAAGATTGATGACCTGGGCCATCGAGTTTATAGAGTATGACCTTATGTATCAACTCAGGGTGGCTATTAAAGGGCAGGCACTTGCAGACTTTGTTGCTGAGTTCACATGGGAAGAGGCTGAGGTTGAGAATAACCCAAAGACTATAGAGGGATCAAATGGCAACGTCTTTCGAGACTCAAAAGAGGTTATGTCCAGCAGATCCAGAAATGGAATAGATGAGAATAAGGAAGATAGGTACCTTTGCAAGTAAGGAACCCTATCAGAGGGGGACTTCTCTTCGAATGAAGATGTTTGGAACCTCTTTATTGACGGGTCTTCTTGCAAAAGTGAAAGTGGTGCAGGGCTGATACTCTTAGCTCCAGATGGTACCAACGTTGAATATGCACTAAGGTTCAACTTCAAAGCATCAAACAACGAGTCAGAATATAAGGCCATAATAGCAGGCCTCTCCTTAGTAAATACCCTTAGGATTGGTCAACTCCTACTTCATATTGACTCGAGGTTAGTTGTCAACCAAGTGTTTGGAATTTATGAGGACAAGGACGAAAGGATGGCCAGATACCTGAAGAGGGTAATAATGATGCTAGAAGGCTTCAAAGAAGTGAAGATGAATAGGGTGCCTCGACAAAACAACATACATGCAGATGCACTAGTAAGGTTGGTTTCAGCAACAAGGACAGGCATCAAAAGGACAGTACCAGTCGAGATCCTGCTCAAACTGACCATTTAGGAAGAAGAGGTTGCCAGCTCTTGCCTCAACTTGAACCTAGGGGACTGATGGATAGACCCCCTCATTAGATATATCAAAGAGGGAGAGCTGTCGGAATCAAAGCTAGAGAGGAGGAAACTGAGGTACAAAGCTACAAAGTTCTCAATAATAGGAGATGTCCTATATAAGAAAGGATTTATGTTACCTTTCCTCAGATGTGTCCATCCCATAGAGGTCCCCCGCGTCCTACAGGAGGTACACAAGGGTTCTTGCTCCACTCACATGGGAGGAAGACCTTTGGCCAAGAGGATAATCACCCAGGGATACTGGTGGCCGACCTTGGCCAAAGATGCTGCAGCCTACGCAAAGAGGTGTGATAGATGCCAAAGATTATCCACTATCCCCCATCAACCTCATTAACTTATGATATCAATAAGTTCCCCTTGGCCATTTGCAGTATGGGGGATTGACTTGGTGGGTCCCTTACTAAGGGCTGCGAATAATTATCGATTTCTGATAGTAGCAATTGACTACTTCTCCAAGTGGGTGGAGGCTAAGCCGATGATCACGATTACAAAGCAGAAGACCTTCCAATTTATCTGGAAGAGCATCATATGCATACATGGCCTTTCGAACACCCTCATCTCAGACAACGGAACCCAGTTCAAGAATTTTTCCTTGGAGAAGTATTGCGAGAGAGTTGGGATCAAGTAATTTTTCTCTTCTCCAGGCGGACCTCGGGCAAAAAGTCAGACCGAAGTCACGAATAGAACAATCTTCGACGGGATTAAGAAGAGGTTGGAAGAAGCTAAGGGGAGATAAACTGAAGGGTTTATGCAGTGTTATGGGCCTACAGAACAATGACTAGGACACCAACGAGGGAAACCCCATTTTTGTTAGCACATGGCTCAGAAGCCATCATACCAACAGAGGTAGGACTCCCCACTCACAGAGTTCTGACCTATGACCCCGAGAAGAATGAGGAAGAGAGAAGACTTAACTTAGATTTTATTAACGAAAGAAGGGAAGACGCTGAGATCAGACAGGCAGCCTACCAGCAGAGAACAACAAAGTTCTACAATCAAAGGGTAAGATCAAGACCTATAGCTGTGGGAGACCTAGTGCTAAAGAAGACATTGCAGAAGACAAACAAGCTTCACCCAAATTGGCATGGACCTTATAGGGTAATTGATGAGGTTTTACCTGGGACCTACAGGCTAGAAAACCTTGAAGGGGAACCTTTCTCCAATCCATAGAATACTGATCATATGAAGAAATACTACATATGACGTTGCAATTGTTTCAATATAAATGTATCAGATTATGAAGAGAATATTAATGAGAAGATCAGTTCCCATTTCATTGTGCTTTAGTGGTAAAGTTTATGAGGTGAAACATCATATTTGGATGACCTCGGACCTTAAACATCATTAATTTGTTGAAAATTTATGAGGGTAACATCTTAAATTGATGACCTCAGACCATAAACATCATTAATTTGGTGAAAGTTTATGAGGTTAACATCCTAGTTTGATGACCTCAGACCTTAAACATCTTTAATTTGGTGAAAATTTATGGGGGTAACATCTTAGTTTGATGACCTCAGACCTTAAATATCATTAATTTGGTGAAAATTTATGAGGGTAACATCTTAGTTTGATGACCTCAGACCTTGAACATCCTTAATTTGGTGAAAATTTATGAGGGTAATATCTTAGTTTGATGACCTCAGACCTTGAACATCATTAATTTGGTGAAATTTATGGGGGTAACATCTTAGTGTAATGACCTCATACCTTAAACATCATTAATTTGGTGAAAATTTATGAGGTTAACATCTTAGTTTGATGACCTCAGACCTTAAACATCATTAATTTGGAGAAAATTTATGTGGGTAACGTCGTAGTTTGATGACCTCAAACCTTTAAACATCATATTTGGATGACCTCGGACCTTAAACATCATTAATTTTTTGAAAATTTATGAGGGTAACATCTTAGTTTGATGACCTCGGACCTTAAACATCATTAATTTGGTGAAATTTATGAGGGTAACATCTTAGTTTGATGACCTCAGAGCTTTAAACATCATAATTTGGTGACAAGGTCTTAGGTGAAACATCATATTTGGATGACCTCAGACCTTAAACATAATTAATTTGGTGAAAATTTATGAGGGTAACATCTTAGTTTGATGACCTCACAACTTAAAAATCATTAATTTGGTGAAAATTTATGAGGGTAACATCTTAGTTTGATGACCTCAGACCTTTAAACATCATATTTAGATGACCTCAGACCTTAAACGTCATTAATTTGGTGAAAATTTATGAGGGTAATATCTTAGTCTAATGACCTCAGACCTTAAACATCATTAATATGTGAAATTTCTGAGGGTAACATCTTAGTTTGATGACCTCAGACCTTTAAACATCATAATTTGGTGACAAGGTCTGAGGTGAAACATCATATTTGGATGACCTCAGACCTTAAACATCATTAATTTGGTGAAAATTTATGAGGGTAACATCTTAGTTTGATGACCTCAGACCTTAAACATCATAATTTGGTGATAGGGTCTGAGGTGAAACATCGTATTTGGATGACCTCAGACCTTAAACATCATTAATTTGGAGAAAATTACAAGGGTAACATCATAGTTTAATGATGAAGACACCATTACATTGAAGCTTCAAACCTTAATACACCATTGCATTACATATAAAATCATTCAAAGAACGTTCATCAAAAGAAGCAAAATCCCCTAAAGAGGATGATATAGCATGAAGTTAAGAGTTACAAGTCAAAATGTGCAAGAGAATGTTATCGGAGGTTATGAAGTTACAAATGAGAATAAAAAATTATAAATCATACTACATCTAAGTGTCTGAAGTCATAGAGTTGGTAACCTCGGCCTGTTCATTTTGGCCGACATTGGTAACCTCGGCCCCATCCTCTTTAGGGTTAACATCGTCAGTCTTTGTAGCTTCTGGATGGACAGTCTCTGTAGGAGCAGCAGCTTCTTCCTCAACCTCTTGCAAGGCTTGAGCAAACTGAGGGTTATTATAGCCGATACCAATGAAGTCCAAAGTTTCCAAGCACCCTGAATCCTTCTCTTTCATGACCACCCATTTACCAGTGGCCTTAACACCTCTTTTGAGGTATTCAAAGCCAAAGATGATAAATTTATCAGAGACCTTGTAGTCAGCCAAGATCTTCTCTAAAGCGTCCTCAACAGTAGCTCTCACTGTAGCATTAACCTTCTACTAGAGAGATTCATCCCTTTCCTTTATGGGAGTGGTATGATCCTTATGGAGCTTAGCAATGTCCCTATCCATCTTCTTCACTTTTACCATCACATTCAGCCAAGGCTGCCTTTAGACGTTTTACCTCAGCATTTAGAACAACCTCCACCTTCTTGACCTCTCTTCCCTTTTCAATCAGGGGAAGCTTCATTAGGGTCTAATCAACAAACAGGTGTATGGACAGGATACCCTTCCATACAAAGTAAGATGTATGAGATCAAGATAGCCCAATTCAAGGATGAGGTTACACTTATGCTAAAAAAAGTTTAAAATCTTTACTTGGATAAACCTATGAAGGAAAAACTCGACCAGCAAAGGGGTATCAATGGAGCGTAGAAAATGCTTATCTGCGTAGGTGATCGCAGAGCCGATATCATCCATCGCCTTCAGACCATGACCAATTAGGTTATCGCTGGTCTTTAACTTCTCCAGACGAGCATCTAGTGCATCAACGAATGAGATGGGGATGGCGCGATCGCTCTTTTGGGCTTTGTTTTCCTCTGATCCTCAGGGGCAGTGGTGGAGGATTTCCTCTTCTTTGTAATGTCGGCCTTAGAAGTGACGACGTTCTGCTTTGGTTGAGGAGGAGGTGCATTGAGCCTAAATTTCTTCACTAATTTGATCAGGCTTGGAGCAAACATCTCCCACCGGTCATTTGATATATCTTCAGGGAATCTGCAAAAAACATGTCTGAGTTAGTAAATAAGAGACATTAAATATTAGAGGTACAACTTAGTAAATTAAACACTTACGAAGCTCGACTAAAGGACTACACCCAAAGCTAGTCTCGGATAGGTAGTAGGGGGTCATCAGGTGCTCATACTTAACCAGATACTAAGATCCCCTTGATCCCGAAGGTCTTTGACCTTCTGTAGGTTTTTCTGGCTTAATCCAGGGCCGGCTTTGGCGGCTAGGGATAGTTTTCCCCACCTCAGAGGGGTCCTCGGCTCTAGAGATGAAGAAGGGACACAAGTACCAAATTCCCATACCCCATAGATGAAGAAGTATCGCGGTTTCCAATTATGATTTGAGGTTTGGGTAACCATCAACATCTTCTTATCAGACTTCCTAGCTAGGAAGTGGTAATAGCTCGAATGATTTCTGGTAGAGGATGACACGTAGCACCCTGTCAAGACCCTGACAAGAAGGTCTGAATAATGAACTGCCCTCCATAGGACGATGGCTCCAATCATCACCCTCCAAGCATTGGGGGATAACAGGTAAGGGGCTAGGTTAATATGAGATAATATGGCCCTAATTATCGTATGGATGAGGAAACGAAATCCCAACTTAAACATCTGCTCATAAATGCAGATTTCCCCATCTCGGCCACCAAAGACCCTCTTATCCCTCAGAGGTCTCCTAAGTCTGATAGACGGTCCTATGGAATAAAGGTGCGTAAAAGCTAAGTGGTCAAATTCGTTGATAGTGCTCTCTATTTAAGCTGCCTCCGAGACGCCAACATCACTCTCATGACCATCATCGTCATCCCCGGTGATGTCGACCTGGGCAGACATAGGAACACCATCAGGGAACCTCTGAGCGAACTCAGCCCTTGTGGTGGCCGATAGAGGAATAGCATCGATAGGCGGTGGGACAGCCACACTCGGGCCCAAAATTTCAACATCCGAAGAGGTCAGTGAGGTGCTGGAACGATTGTGTGACGAGGCATGACTTTCAACCTCGACTTGATCAAGGGCCTAATCTTCCCTAATGGAGAAATCCATTGCCTCTTGGAATGAATATATGGACACGGGGTTAGAGGTTGATGACTTAGACTCTGACATGGGAGAAGGATCAATTGGATCCTCTGGTGACTGAGCAGTCTCGACTGATTAAGGGTATACCACCTTTAGAGGTGGGGGAAAGATAGGTCTAAGGGGAAAGGCCTCAGCCCTACGAGCTTCCTCTTGGTCTCATTCTATTTTCCTAATCTTTTCTAAAGTCTTCTCTCTAAGAGAAGGGAATTATTCTAAGAGGTGATAAAGGGGTCTGAGCATAGGAGGACGACCTTACACTTGGGACACTAAGCCACAAACAAATAACTTGACTCAACTTAACTAAAGATCAAACTGAGTTGTAAACCAAAAATAACCAAGAACAACAAGAACAAGGGTCACCATAAAATGCAAACAGTGGCTGAAAAACCCAACTCTACACCGGAAAGTGAGGAAACTAGAATTAAAGGTTGAAAACGGGAAAAGAAAAGTGCAAGACGATACCTGTCAGAAATCTTAGTGAAGGAGAAGAGGATTAGAAATGAAGAGACCCTTAGAAAGCACATCCCAGTTCTGGTTGAGAGAGAAGTTTGCAGAGAAAATCAAAGGCGGGAAGAAGATGAAGTGGAGAAGAAAGAGAGAAAAGGGTTTTAAACCCTTAAATAAGGTCACACGTGTCCCAAGGCCCATCATTGCCTTAGGATCCCAAAGGACAATCATCATGATTACGCTTGTCAGGCACGCAGCCCACTTCAACAATTGACACTTTTCAATGAACCCTTGGCACATAAAAGAAAAGTAACCTCGGATATATATACCTTGGACGTACATACCCCTTAGTCACCTATTCACATAGCTAACTAAGGGCTAGGGGTGGTTGATATGCCTAAAGTTTACCTAAAAGCTCGATGGAACCAACCTCGATCGGAAGGATGGCCGAGGTAGCAAGGAATTAAGACCGATGATCGGCGATATTATCCAACATAAGGTCGGCTACGACCGACGTTACTAGTGCACCACCATCAGGCATCAGGCGAGGTTCTCATAACCCATGGGATCAGCTATCCTTCGAGTCATCCACAATCGACACCGTATCTACCTCATACATCAACCTCGGATGGGAATAAGCCGAGGCCAGTAAGGACTCATGGGTTTAACCACCCTTCATAATCATCATCGACCCAAGCCGATGTTCTAACTATAATTGCCTAACCCCGGCCCAGGCCAAGGTTTTAACTCCTCCTATCTTACCTTTGTTGGCCTACCTAGCCGAGATTATCATGACTAACCTCGGATAGGGCAATAGTCACACTTCACCAACCTCATACTCTTCCAGGCCGAGGTTGCACCAGTCAGGGATGAGGCTGAGCATTTATAAGCATATGCAAGGATAAGAACACGTGGACAAAGTCAATTGTAACCAAACCAATCCCCTCACATGGGGGAATATTTCATCATCATTCTCTACATGTGATCAGATTGTCTATATCAACACATACATGCTCATTGCATGCATAGGGGGTACTTGACCCCCCCCCCCCCCCAAAACACTATATATAGAGTTCATCCTCTATCTTGTAAATGGATCGATAATTACAACCCTAGTTAAAACTCTGCCATTTTACACAGTAGAGAGAGAAAGCTTGAGAGGTTGTATCCATGGCCATTAATGCCTTCATTCAGTGATATTACTCACACACACTCACAGTGGACGTAGACCAGATTGGTTGAACCATTATATTCAATTGTTCATCCTCTTCTCTTCTCCTCACCTCAATCTCTTATATTTAGTATACTCTTGTGCTGCCATTATTATCACTAGTTCGAGCTTACAAACACCTTGACTGGTGGTGCTATTTCCAGCATCATCGGTGGGAATCAAAGGTAACTCTATTTTAGGAGTGGAGTTTCCCTTAGAATTACTCCTAAGGATCATCCTACTGAGTTACCTCCCTATTAACACTTGGTTGTTACTTGTATTCCCAAGGCCAAGAATGTTGTTGCCCCAAAATAGTTTGCCCTATCTACCAAAGGTTCTCCCAGTAGGGGAACCTCTCAACCAGCTGCAAACAAGGTTAGGACCTCCAAAAGTTATGGTTCTTCTAAGTCTTCTACTCCCGTTTATTCTATACCCATTGCTACTGTTCCTCTAGAGATGTCTGAAGCTGTACGAGAATAACTTCAGGCTAAGTGTCATGCTGAGCTTGAACGTGTCAATTAGATATTTCTGCAATATACCTACGCTATTTCCTCCTCGATCGCTTTTCCTTCCATCTATGTAGTTCCCATAAAGGTTGTCACCATGCAACACAAGAGCTCTCAAATAGCAACTGGCAAAAAAGCTAAGAAGAAACATGATTATACTGTTCAATCCATAGCTCGTCCATAAATCCCTATGACTTCTTTATCTCCCTCTATGATTGAGCCTATTAAGATTGAAGATAGTCCCAAAGATATGTCTGGACCCATTATAGTTGCTTCTATAATACCCCATATGTCAGCACAATCATTATGAGATCAAGAGGTAACTTCCTACTTCATAACTTATATGTTAGTATTTAGCATGAAATAATTGGTCTTTGTCTTTATAGGAATGCCATCCTAGTGAAATTTCTCCTCCTGTTTCTCCTCTTGTAATTCTTTTCATTGGAAGAAGATTTGATATTTATGAGATCATTACACCTCCTCCTCGTTCTGTCATGATCGGGCTTAAATACTCCAAGCGTTCTCTGCTCATCATGTAGAGGAGGTTTCTCACATGGCTGCTATGTCTCATGACTCTATTCGACCCTCCTCTCAGGCAAAGGAGACTCCCATGATTTCTTCTGGTGCACCCCCCCCCCCGATGGTGGTTCCAGTGACCTTGCTTACCGTTTCATCAAGTCCTCTAGAGGTAACGATTTATTCTTTTGAACATTCTTTTAAACTGAACTTTTCCTTACTAAGTATTGTATTTCATTCTTATATCAGACTATTTTTTCGTCCTTGGCTATAGCCTTTAAGGATTCATTATTCCACTTTCCTCTAGCGAGGCCCATCGCTGGATTTTCTCCTTTCCTTTCTTCTTTGGAGATAACATTAATCTTCCTTGTATATTTACCCCTAATCTTATAGTGTCTCTATTTATTTCAAACTTCATGATTTTTTTTAGCCTCCTTATGGTGTTTTTCCTCCCTTCACTCATAAGGTTTCGCGATCTTCCGAAGCTGCAGTTGCTTCATCTTCTCAATCCAAGGTTCCATGGGTTCTTAAAACTATCGTTGCTTTATCTTCTCACCCTGAGGTTCCTTCGACTTCTATGGTTGTTGAGATAATTGGAGCTCAATATACTTTAGTAGGACCTTCCTCTATTTTGGCACTTGTGCCTTTTCATGGGAAACGTATTTCGTAAGGAACTGAGGTTCCTCTACCTGAAGGTTCCTTTGAAGCCCTTAAGGGTATTGAAGCTATTACCCCTTCCAGTGATATTTTTGTTGTTAAGGTAACTTCTACTTATCCTTCATTTGCCTAAGTTTATCATTATGCCCATGTTAAAAATAAAAAATAATAAGGAAAACATAACTCACACCTATTGGTGACTTAATAATGAAAGCCACTCGTTAAGATTTTTTCAGAAACTCACACTTGCGAGGTGACTTAACAATGAAAAAACACTTGTTAAGATTTTTTCAAAATCTCACACCCTGAAGGTGACTTAACAATGAAAAAACACTTGTTAAGATTTTCAAAAACTCACACCTACGAGGTGACCTAACAATGAAAACGACTTTCTAAGATTTTCTCAAAACCTCACACCTTTAAGGTGACTTAACAATTAAAAAACTTGTTAATATTTTCCAAGAATCTCGTATTTTTGTATCATATTTCAGTTCATGAAGGATCCTACACCTGCCCAAGGACAAACTCAGCATGCTCCTTCGTCCATTGTCTCACCCTATTGGGAACCTGCTTCACCGGATGAGTCAATGCATAATGATCATAGTTCAACCACTGGTATTCCAGTTGGAAATGAGTACAAATATGAGGTTCCTCTACCTGACATGTCTTCTCATGAGCTATGCCTACGGTACTTCAGCAATCTTCCCAAATCATTGCAGGCCACTGATCAATCATTGAACAACTGGCTTCTCTTCATCAAGATACTTTTACCACCATCTCTTTGCGATCAAATAGAGTGTCTATAAGTATAAGGATTTCTGGCATGACTAGTATCCTTGTTGATATTATTAGTACTCAAACTGTGGGCATCTCTAGGCCTCTCATAAATCAACACTTGAGTAATTTAAGGGAACTATCCAAGGATGGGTTCCCACTTTATTAGTTGATCAATCACTTGAAGTTGTTGAAGGATGATAAATTAGAGAGTTAGAGGAATCTATACCTAAAGAATGTAAAGGCCCAACGGTCTGAGAAAGACACATTGAGGTAAGTGGCACCTTTGTTAGCAGCTACAGATCAAAAGGTGAAGGAAGTCGAGGAGGCTCTGGCCAGGGCCATGTAAGAACGAGAATCTTTTGTCATTCAATGCACTCAAGTCCAAATTAGTCTTAAAGGTTTCATTACTGCCCAATAAACATGACTGCAAGCTTCTTCGGTTCTGCTTGGGGACTTCTTTTCTTCCACTAATCTTTGGTTTCTTTTAGGGTAAGATCCCTCATTGTATACGCACTTCTTTCATTTCTTCCATGTAACTCATGGGTAGTAGTTCCCACCCTTGTAATATTTTGAATGAGAAATATATAAAAAAAATCATTTTGGCCATGCAATGTCTCAATTTATGTTTCAAGTTGTTTATGCTAAATTCTCATTGCAAAGTGAAAACTCTTACAATTTACAGCATACTCTTTCCCTTCTAACTTTAACTTCTCAAAAGAAAAGAAATAACAATAACATAAAAAGATAAAATATTGGGCTTAACTTAATATAGGTTAATACAAAATACCAACTCAGGTGACACAACTCTAGACATGATAGACTTTTAACAACTTGTTATCACTATAGAAAGGTTTATCTTCTTCTGTCTTTGAGATTGAGTAGTAACCTGAATCGTGAGCCTCCATCACTATGAAAGATCCTTCCCAATTGGCAGCAAATTTGGGTAATGGGAGTCCTCGAATATGCTTCACAACTGCTTTTAAAACTAAGTCCCCTTACACAAACTTTTGTGGTCTCACTAAGTTTTTATATACCCTATAAATTTGCTTCATGTACATTTATAAGTGTTGTATCGCGTTATCTGTGTGCTCATCAAGTGCTTCGAACTCAACGTGCCTACTCTGAGGGATCATGTTGCTGCATAAGGCATATCTGGTCGAAGGGACTTCCAGTTCTACTAGAAAGATAGCTTCAGCTCTAAAGACTAGTGAGAATGATGTATACCCTGTTGGCTTCCTCTTTGTTATTTAATAGGCCCACAGGACTGGGATCTTGTCATCCCATGAACTGGGGAAATCTTCCATCATCTTGGCTAAAATGTTGACCAAGGTCTTGTTAGTTGCCTATCCTTGACCACTGCCTTTGGTGTATGCCATCGTTGAGGTGTGGTGAATGACAAAGTATTTATTTGTGATCACCCTTACTTCTTTTTTAACAAATGGGATTCCATTATCAAACAAAATTCCTTAGAATCCTAAATTGACAAATTATGTACTCCCTGATGAAGTTTGCCACTACACATGCTGTTGCTTTCTTAAGAGGTATTGCCTCAGTCACTTAGTGAAAGACTCTATTGCCACCAATCTCGAGATCTTGGCTCTAGAAGATGAATGTATTTACCCTACCATGTCAAATGCCTTAGTATAAAATGGGTAAGGAGTGAACATTGAGTGTAAGTCCACCAAGGGGCATGGATCATGTCTCCATGAAGCTGGCGTGCCTTGCACTTATGAAAGAACTCAATAGAGTCCTTCTCCATGGTTACCCACTAATAATTGAAGCTCATTAATTGGTCATATAACTTTTCCACTCCAATATGAGCTAGTTCATGAGCTTGCTTCACGATCTCTGACGCTTTCACCCTTGTGATGCATCATAAAGGCCTATTGAAGTATCCTCTGTGATAGAGATTCTCCTATTGAACGTAGAACCATGGATCCCTTCTGTTTAGTTCCATTGCATCTATTTTCTTTAAAGAAACAACACCATCTTTCATGAAATTAAGGTAAGGTTATCTCCAATCTGCTTGAGCCTCAATGAAGTGACACTCAACTTCCTGAAATAAAATTTGGCACTTATAACACCTTCATTATAACTCTGTCGCATCCTACTTAATCATTCAATAGAAGTACGCCTTTCTCGGGATTCTTTTGTATAGAGGGATCTTATTTGTCTCAGAGTGTTCATCATGTATTTTCTTTAACTTGTATTCTTCTTCCTCTGTCCTGATGCACCTTGATATCCATCCTCCCACCTTCTTAAATTATATACTTCCTTCACTTGCAAAATATTATGTCAACTCTCTGAGATCCATCTTTCCCTCTTCGAACTCTAGTTGCTTCCTGATCTCACCTCTCCAATCTGAATTGACTTCCATCGACAAGATCAACTGTACCACCGAGGAAGATGTTCTTCGTTATATCACCACCGTAGTTATGTCATTATTCATGGTCGCCTTCTGAGCAAATAGTGTTATAAGCATCATCATGCCTTTTCATCATTCATAGATGCCTATTTATTTTGACTTGATGGAACTAATTGATCAGCCATTGAATGATTGTATTATAGGGATCCATATTGAGATACTTCAACGAGTATGCCCCATTCACTTTCTTGACTACTAAGTTTGAATCACCTTTAATTCACAGTGAATGGATGCCCCTTAATAAACCTTGCTCCTCATTTCCTTTGCGCTGAAGAACCATTGAATTCCATAGTCCATTCGTCCAAGTTTGTGCCCAAAAAAGTGGCATGTAAATCATCTCCTGGAATGCTCTCACGAGGTGTCTTAAATACCCCTATGGAAATATTGCCAATAAATTTGCATGCGCCTGGCTCTTAATCGCATGAGGTACTACACACTTCAAGTCATATTCTGAAAAGATGAGGAACCACCTAGCTGATTTTTCAATTAAAATAGTTTTTAACAATAATTGTTGGATTGGTTTGATGAACGCTATCGCTAACAACCGTTGGACCTCCTCCTTAATCTTAAGATCCAACTACGGCTTGAAAGTTCTTGTAGATTGCTTCACCGGTATGGATGAAGGAATATCGTTCAACTTATGGAAACTTACCTCCTCATCCAACCCCTCAATCTTTGTGTACTTCCACGTAAAGACATCTATGTATCCTCAAATCAGCTCAATTAAGGCCCTTCTTTTCTCTACACTTAGATCCCTCAAAATGAAAATGGGCCTTGGATATTCTCCTTCTTCGGCCAGATCAAGCTATTTTAGCTCTTGTACCAGTGACTTTGGGCGATTCATTATGTATTCTGGTTCATCTTCCACTTCCTCCATAAATCCATGTATGTTGGTGTTGTCTATGACCATACATTACTCTTGATTTTCCACCATAAAGCACTCATACTTTGGGTCAGCCTCTTCGCCATCCTTTTAACCGATCTTTCAACTGCCTTCTCACACCTTCAAAGGTGATAGACCACCCTTTCATCCTCCATTTGTACCTTCTTATACTGATGGTTAACTGATGCAGCTTTTTTCCATTTTCTCTCTCTCAAATCTTTTATTAGCTTGTCTCTTAAAAATTTGCTCTGCACGCTCTTTCATTTGACCTCATGCTCTATTGGATCAATCCTGGGGCCACCCTATCTCTCAATTGCTTAAAGATAGTTTGAGTTTTGGGATTTTCACTATTAACCCCCTGAGCTCCTCTCCTTATGCTTGTTCCTTCATCGCTTTGACCGTTCATGAACCCCAATATTTCTCTGATAGAGGGGACTTTGATACCCTCTATGTGCCTCATTAGGACTAACACATCTTCCTTTTGTGTAAAATACGTCATCAACTAGATGGGCCTCCTCGATTACAAATGACTATTTGGTTACTATATAACAATCTCTATACCTTTCACATTTTTCTTAACCCACTGGTGATACGTCGAAGGAACTAAGCCATAATTGTGAATCCACACCCTTCCTATCAAGAGATGGTAGGAAGTAGCACTCTCAATGACATGGAATTTTCCATATGAAGTGAGATTCCCCATCACTATACCCACATTCACATACTCAATTGATTTGGAAGACTGGTTATCATAATTAGAAATCTCAAAAGGCATCGGTATAAAACCTAGCCTCGGAGATATTGGATGTATAAAATGAGCTGATAGGCATGGTGTTTATGGAAGCTCCTGTGTCTTTTAGAGCTCTCGTAAAGCTCACCTCGTTAATGCTTGCAACTACATATCGGGGTCTGTTATGAGGGAACCTCACGGTCCTATTGACATTTGGGAAAGTTACTTCAAATAAAAATTTCCTCACCAGTCTAGCCATGGTCCCTTTCTACCTCAGTGATGGAACTGCATTATTTTGTGCAATGTCTAAAATTGCATAAGTTATCTCCAGCCTGCTCTCCTTGGGAATTCCAACTTGATGGAAGAACCAAATGAACTTGGGAGACTGCGATAAAACCTGGTAGTCCGGTACTTGATCTATCTCATCACTATTAAGGTTATAAACTTCCTTTACGTCCCCCTCCCTTACTGCGTCATAGACTATCACAATGTTAGCTATACCCCTCATGCAATCTTCGAGTGCTTCCTCAAACTCCTCTTGCTCCACCACCAAATCCCTAGCTTCCCTCTCAGATTCTTCATCATAGGACACTATTTGGTTTGCTGCATCTCTTGGTAATGGGTCATTGTTGATGTTTTCTTAAGGGATCTGCAAAGTCCCGGCCTTCATGTAATTGTTGCTGATCTTCCTCGGCATGAAATAGGACGCCTTTGGATGACTGATCTTCCAATGTATTTGATAGTACTTTTTACCCTTACGTTTAGCCCTGGCTCCGTAGTGTAATACCCCGTATTTTTATAGCCTTTAATTATGGGTTAATTATGGGATTAATTAAATTTAATTGGGATAAATTAATTTAATATTAATCCGAATTTTAAAGTGAATATTTACTTGCATGATGAGATTTAGTAATTATTGGTGATAATTATGTTGAATATTACTTAATGAGTAAAGTAACATATGAGATTTAATTTATTAAAATTATCGCGAGTGAATAATACGACAGTTATATAAATTAAGTCGGGACGTGCATGTCAGTCGCGTCGGGACTAAATAAATGGGATAAAATGTAAATTAATTCAAAGTCGTCCGTGTGGTCATTTTAAGTGCGCCAATGTGTCAAGAAGGGTCGAGATAGTCAAAAAAGTATACCCGAGGGTTTAGTTTGGGTCTCGAAACATTTTTAGGCCTAACCGGTAACCCGGGAGGGCATTTTAGTAATTCCCCATTTTAGGCCTTAATTAATGACGAAAATTGAGAGGTTATATCTGATTGCAAGTAGAGTCCTCGAGGGTTAGAAATTTTTGAGTTATAGAGAGGTTAAGGAAGCGATAAGAGAGGAGGCTTCCAAGGGGGAGAACTATCAACCCTACACCATTCTCACCAATTCCACCACCAACACGTAGATCGAGGAACGAGGAGTGAGATCATACCCACCATCTTGTACAATTCAGACTTTCATTCTTGAGGCAAGTATCTAACTTGTTGTTCTTGAGTTGATTATACATTCATGTTAGTGTAGGAGATATAATTCCTTGTTCTCATGTATATATAATGTTGTTTGGGAGATTATTATTGTAATTTGGAGTAGAAATCATGTTAGGATGACTATCTTGATATATGTAGATTGTTAACCACGAAATTGGATGCCCGGTAGAGATAGAAATCTGGAAAATAATGTAATTCTTGATAAAATAAGATAAACTAGGGGTTAAATGATAAATTCTTGAATTAATACATTTGATGACGGTTCTTGGAGAATTAATGAATGTTTTACGTTAGAAATCATCCATATTGGGTTATATAACGTTCATGATGTTTGGTTGGGAGTTTGAGACATGTTAATGGAGGTTTTGATGATTTAAATTGGAAGAAACCCATAGGCTTGATATGTAGAATTTTGGGTGATAATTGTTCGATTGATCGATCGACTCAATAATGTCAATCGATCGACTTGATCGATCGATCGACCATTCCCATTGATTGATCAACTCCTCCAGGATTCTTGTTTCTTTTTAATAATTACGCAACCCCAATGTATAAGGACCCTTAAACATAACTTAAATACCATTAAGGGACTTGGGAAGGACCGGTAGGGTTGTAGTTAATGTTCGGATAATACGATTCTTATGTGAGATTTAGCTATGGGGTCACGAGGGCATGGAATGGGTAAAAATCGTATATACGTTATATCAAGCTTTGTGGAAGTTAAGAATGACTTAGACCAGCAGGGTAGAGAGCGTACACCTACTGACTTTATACTTATTAAGATGAAACACTTCGAGAGATGAAAAGTACTTAAAAACTTACGGTAATTGAGAAAATAAAATAATGATTTAATTATACGTAGGACTCGAGCATTATGTGCCTACGGTTAAAATATATTATGGGTCGTTGGCGTACCTAGTTGAACAATGTGGATATATATATATATATATATATATATATATATATATATATATAGTATGTGAATATCTGTGTGTTATCACACCTGCGCTACTTGCTATCACGTGGGTTTCCACGCCGGGACAATCTTATCTCGATTGGACCTTTATAGGGGATATTGACTTGTACCCTATAATAAAGTATCCTTTTTACAGGCTATTCGAGAATGGTAGTCAGACGGTCCTAAGAGACGTGAGGGTATGTGATGACCTCTTACTGACTTGGAACTATCCTTCGCCTCCAATATGTGTATTTAGTGATAATAATGTTTGAAAGTGTATTCGAGCTAGTATTTCCCTTATTATACCAGAGGTACAGGGACTTGATAGCAGAGTATGCCAGAACCATATTTTTTATATGGGCTTCCCTATTCTATATATATTTTGAGTGATAGATATATGTACCTGTGATTCATCTACAGTGCTTGTAAGTAGATAAAATGGAGTAAGTGATATTTAAATAAATTAAGTGTTTGAGAACATAAGGAGGTATTGAGTTATACATAACTGGCCTGATAAATTCGTAAGAAAAGTTCACAATATATAAATCATAGCCATACGATCACGTGGATCGGAATTTGGAGAGAGGAGAATTTGGGTTAGGCTAGGGGATTGTGTTAGCTTCATATGGATCTATTCAGTAGTACGTTAGGTGTGCACATTAGTTGAGAGGTGAGAATTCTCAATAGAGTGTCAAGGTACTATCATGTTTGTAAAATCAACTGGTAGGCATTTTATATACTTGCTAAACTATTTTAAAGCTATTTTACACTCGGGCTCTTACTTGTTTCCTGTTATCTCTTCTTTCTCTAGTGTGTGTATGTATGTGTATATATATATATATATATATATTGCAGGTCCCCAGCCACAGGGGCGTTAGGCTTAGATCTTTGGACTGTTGACATACTGCAGCTAGTGTGGGAGTTGCATGTCCTTACATGTAGACGACTTCATCCTTGTAATCTTAGCCTTCTACTTAGTCATTATTAGATAGGGCATGTGTCTCCCCTTTCAAGTTTCCATTTAGCTCAGAGAAACTTGTACTCTTCATTTATTTCAGTGTTCTGTTTTAGTTGGGATTGCTTTAAATATTATATTGTCCTTAGATTTGGACATTTGATTTAGAATGATTATTCTCGTGTATTTATTCCGCGTGGATGGTTTGGTATTCAATATAATTAACTGTGTTCAGTGAATGGTTTGTGTATATAGATTCATAACAATGGAACTAAATCTATAAAATTTAAATGTTTTGACACTTCGCTTAATTATTTATTAGGTGATAAATAAAGAAATTATTTTTAGACAGTGATGCTAAGAACGAACCAACCAGACACTTTGATTTAATTTGATAAAAGATTGATCACTCGGTATTTAATTAGGCGGGTTGTCACATGTAGCTGGAGCATCCTTAGCTATATAGACTGCCCCACCTCGCAGCATGTCATTATAACAGCTAACTGCCTCCTCGACGGTGCAAGGCATCAGTGGTGGGTCCTCTCTTTCTCTTCCAAATTTCCTTTAATTATACTTCTTTGGCTTCTTGGCTCCTTCCTCTCCTCCATCATAATAATCTACTCATGATGGATGGCCTCGTCCCCCGATGGACTGTACTTGCTTCCTGAACATTATTAGCACTAAGATAGGGCTTGGGCGCACCATTAAAGACATGTTTGTTGTGGCTTTTAAGAAAATTGCAAAAGTTACTTCACGTGTCTCATTTATAAGAGGGAAGATGTACTTCGAGATCAAGCCTTCAACATATATTTGAAGTAACTTGGACTCCTTGGCCTCTTCCCTCATATCGAGGGACCTCTCCTTGAACCTTCGAATATATGCCACCACCTCTTCACCTGGTTATTGCTTCTCCTTTGCCAACTGTGTTAGTGTAAATTCATCCTCTACAAGAAAGAACTTATGGATAAATAGAATATGCATCTCTTCCCACGTAAATACACTCTTTAGAGTCAAGTGAGAGTACTAGGTGTATGCTTTATCAGTGAGGGATTTAGAAAACTCCCTCAGACGTAACTTCAAATTATTATAGTGAGCTTCAAAATTATCCAAAAACCTCTCAATGTTATCATTAGGATATCCTCCTTTCCCCTTGTACTTGTAAAGGATTGGTGGTATGAAATCCTTGGGGAAAGGATCCTCATTGTAATCCTTTGGGTAAGGAGTAAAAAACTTGTCATATACTAAAGCTACCTCCCTGGTTGACTGCAAGGAAGCAGTTATCTTCATCAACATCTCATTCTGTATCTCCTTTGTCATTTCCTACAAGGAAGATAAATGATCCTTCTCAGACATTGGGACACTGGACTGAGGGACCACAGGTGGAACACTAGTCTCACTTAGAGCACCCACCGTTGGAATAGGGTTAGGGAGAACGATCGTGGGACTGCACCCGTTGGACTCGCACTTGATGGGTCTATCGGAGATGCCATTGGAGTGATGAAAGAGTTAAGGTTTATCCCTACCCTAAAATCCATTTCCACTCTAGGAGTTTTTAATAACTCCATAAATTTACCCATCATATGGGCAATGTGTATTGGTCCCATTACAACACTACTGGAAGCCTGTGTAACCATTGGGACTCCTGGTTCCATTTGGACTTAGGGAACCTCCACCCATGGTGCCCCATCTCTGGAGGTCTCAAGCTCCCTCACTTCTTGTTCCTCCCTTCGTTGAATATCATCGAAGTCAAGGATTCGATTAACTTTATCTATATTTTCTATAAGAATGCCTCCCCAACAAAGTCTCCAATTGTAAAAGGGGAGTCCACTTAGGGCTGGGATTATTGTAATACAAACGGAGGCGTTACCCCTATAGATACGGTAAGAAAATAATAACCCAAATATCCTGAACAACTACGAATGGACACCTAGTATTGTATATGACAAACACTCAATTTAGACTTATAAATCACTCGTGTGTAACTCAAATAATAACAAAAGAACCTCATAAACAACTCATTCAAAGGGAGAGAGAAGCAAGCACCCTAGATACACCTTGGCAGGCAACCAACACACCAAAAACCTTCAATATATCTCTAGTTAGCTAGTAAAAGCTTCGTAGTAAATGTCAATAGTGGGTGGATAAACTCTGATTTTTAATAAATTCTTTTCTCTCAGTGTGTTTACTCTCTCTTTCTCTCTTTAGGAAGAACTCTCTCTTTTAAAAAGTGGTTGAGGTTAATAAATATCCCTAAACCCCTCATGAGATGTCTCAATCCTCATTAATGTGAAAGACATTCCCCTCACGCTTTAAGTGACAAACATTAAATGCTAGTTGTGTCATAACACCATACGTCATAATTATTAAATGCTAGTACATATTTTTTTGCTACCAATAATGTGTTAAAGGACTGCCATGACCATGGTAGTTTTCCAAACTGTCTGACAACCCTAGTACCATAATGGTTTACTGAAGTTTGGATTGGACAGTGGGTAGGTGGCTCGTGACATCACTCAATGTGGATGTGAGCTTTGGCAGAGGGCTATTTGGCTCAAGGTTCGATGTAAGATGGAACTCATGGTTACTTTACATAAGCTTCCACGAAAAAATAGTCACTCGATGTTTTACCAGGTGTATCAAAAATGGTTAAGACAAGCCTTAACATTGCCTTATAAAAATGGTTAAGACAAGCCTTAACGTTGTATGAGGTGATAAGCCTTAACCAGGTGCATCAAAAATGGTTAAGACAAGCCTTAACGTTGTGCTTTTGGAGTAAAATGGGCTATTCGTCCGTACCATAAGGCTGATTGGCACACGGGATGGACCATTGGAAATGAGATTCATAGCCCTTCGAATATTCATTGATCTTCGCTCATACTGGAGAGTTGAATAGATTCAAACGGGGCCTGAGATATCCTAGTGGCCTGTAGATCATTTTTTGGGGTAAAATGAATTGTTCGTTTAAACTGTAAGGCCACTTCATGCATGGGTCCATTTGTTAGAAAGGGAATTCAAAACCCTTTGAATATTCATTAAGCTTTCGCTCAGATGAGAAAGTTAATCGGAGATAAACGGGGCCCGAGAGCGTCCGATGGTCTCTAGATCAATTTTTAGGGTGAAACAAATCATTCATCTAAATCGTAAGTTCGATTTATGCATGGGGCAGACCATTAGAAAGGGGATTCAGAGCCCTTCGAAGTTTCATTAAACTTTCACTCAGGAAAAAAGTTAACAAGGGCCAAATGGAGGCTCAGGAGCACCTGGTGGCCTCTAGATTGGTACTCAAAGTATGAACTAGTGTTTATGATAAATTAGTGAGTGCTATGAACCTAAGGAGATGGTTAGGGGGTCCTAGGATGTGGTGTCTACAAATTTTATCCCATAAGCTAAGGTAAAGGGAGTTTTTATGTTTAATCTCCTAAGAGTTATTCGATATGCCTAGAGGACATTGGGAAGCTCATCCACCCAATCACCTTTATCTCTCTCTAAACTCTTTTCCATCCCGTCAATCACTATTGTATTTGAGGCCTCATCTTGCCCATTCCTTTGACGGTTGTAGTGGTGCTTGATGTAATGGCTATTATGGAAGTCTTGAAATGGTTCACTTTCGTATTGAATCCCGTTGTCGATGATAACCATTCCCAGCATGCCAAAATAGTTGATGATGTTCCCCCAAATAAATTTTATAATATTAGTGTCCCTTATGTTTATGAGAGGTTTAGCATCTATCCACTTGGTGAAATAATCCGTGTTGACCATGAGATACTATCGATTCCCTAGTGATGTAGGTAGGGGACCCATAATATCTAATCCTCATTGAGTAAGGGGCCATGGACTTGTCAATGACTTCAGGCCGCTGGATGGTTGGCGAATATCTCGACCTTTCTTACACTTACTAAAATAGTTAATTGTGCCTTTCTGCATGTAAGGCCATCAATATCCCAGTTTGATGGATTTGAATGCAAAAGATATTCCGTTTACATGACTTCTATGTATTTCATCATGAAATTTATAAAAACTTTCTTGACATTATTTGGGTGTATACATTGCATTTATGGATATGTAAATTGTCACTTGTATATCTTGCCCTCTGATGATAGGTAGAACCGAGTTGCCTTTACACTGATCAGATGGGCCTTCTTCTTGTCGGATGGCATAATGTCTTCTTACAAATAGGCTATGGACGGGTCCATCTACTTAGAAACTTTTTGGATAACGCATACGTGTTTAGAGACCTTGGGCATTACCATAATTAGGCGGGTAAAGTATTCCACCTCAATGGTTCTCTCGATATCAAAATCAAAGGTTGTCCCAAAAAGGGCCAAAGCATCTGTATGACTATCGCCCCCCGTGGAAATTATTGAATATGGATTTTTTTAAACTGGGAGACTTGGTAATGGATAACTATAAATATACTAAATTATGCTCATCTATAGCATTATAATAACCTTATACTTGATTAGATACTAGCCTTGAGTCATAAAATATGTTGAGGTGACTTTAGTCAAGAGATAAGGCTTTTCTCAACCTGATAATGAGATCTTTGTATTTCGCTTCATTATTGGATGCTTCAAAGACAGGTCTGGTCCCTTTCTCGATCATGATCTTCTCTGGCATCATAAAGACAATCCATACTCCTAACTCTCTTGAGTTGTAGGCTCTATCAACATAGAGTGTCCAATCATTAAATTAAATGAATTCTTCATTAGTTGTATGGTCGGTGAGTTCCTCATTGTCGGATTCTTGCCTTATGGTGAACTCAACGATCAAATATTCTAAGAAATTCCTTTTATATGTAGTTCTTAGTTGATAGAGGATACCACACCAACCTAGTTCCACTGACCATTTGGACATTCACCCAGATATGTCGACCTTTCTGAGGACATACTTAAGTGGAAAGGAGATGATGACTATGACTATGACTAAAAAAGCTTCAAAGTAGTGCTTTAACTTTCATGAAACAATGAACAAAGAGTAGGTTAGCTTGTCCAAAGGAAGATAGCTTTTTGTGGCATCCAGTGGCATCTTGCTGCAAAATTATATTGGGTATTTATGACCATATTTTTCACACATAAAGGTCGAGATAATTGTATGATCGGACACCATGAGATATAGATTAATTGGAGATCCTAGATTTAGGACCGTAAGCAGAGGAGGTCAACTCAAATCGTACTTGATTTTTTCAAGTTCCATTGATAATTCTTCATTATAGGTCAGTCCCTTCTCCTTTTTTAGGAGTTGGAAGAATAGTTGTCACTTCTCAGAATATTTAGAGATGAAATGATTGAGCACTACCAAATTTCGGTTAACTTTTCGACATCTATTATTGTTTTGGTGTCTTAATATTGTTGATCATCTCAATTTAGTCGAGGTTTAACTCGATTCCCCTTTGACTGTCCGAGCATCCCAAGAACTTCTTAGACTAAACTTCAAAAGAGAATTTGGTTGTATTGAGCTTCATCTTGTATTACCTGACCTCCTTACACATTTTCATCAAATCTTGTAGATGATCGTCCTTATTCTTTCTCTTTACGAGCATGGCATGTATATAAACCTCTATCGTGTCACCTAGTTAATGCTTGAACATCTTGGTGACCAACTATTGATATATTACCCTCACGTTATTAAGCCAAAATGGCATGATTATATAGAAGTACAAGCCAATGGTGGTGATGAAGTATTCTTATATTTGTCGGGTCAATTAGAGGAATCTGATGGTACGTCGACTACGTATTTAGAAAAAATCATTCATTAGTGGATGGATGTAGCATCGACCAATTGGTCGATCTTTGGTAGAGAAAAGTTATCTTTGAGGCATGATTTTTTCAAGTTTGTGAAGTCAATAAAGACTCTCCATATTTTATTACTCTACTTAACAATGACTTGGTTATAAAACCATAATCAACAAGATGATAAAGAGTTACAGATATTAGGCCGACTGGATCCCTTACGCCCTTTGGGGGGCTATCGCACTTTAATCTAAACACCCAGTGGGGCTACCCCTTATTCTCCAGTATACGACATGGAAGCATTCCTACCCGTCGATCTAGAAATACCTTCCATACACATCCTACTCGAAAGAAAGGTTGATAAAAAAGAATGGCATCAGAGACGATTTGATGAGTTATCACTAAAGTATCTATACCATATACACGGGTACCATCGCGGGATAACATGATGATTTAATTGAAAACACATGGATCGTGGTGTCCAGGAAGGATACCTCGCCCTCAAAGAGATCATAGAACCCATTTGGTACCCTATAGGGAAATTCAAGATGAATTAGAGCCGCCTCTACATCATGAAAAAAATTCTCTCTGGAGGCATCGCTATGCTCACAGATCTCGATGGAGAAGAGATGGCACATCCAGTCAACCTGGACTGCCTCAAGAAATTTTAGCCTTAGTCTAAAATCTCGGTGCGCTACGACCCTTCTTACCCCCCAACTATTCTAAAAAAAGAAAGTTCTTCATTTTACCTACCCAGAATTATGTGGGACCTGATCCTCTAAAAAAATTCTTTTTAAAATGAAACTCATGTAAATTTTCAAAACCCCTATGGACATCCCGCTAGACTTCCTCCGTCTCAGGGCTGATGCCTTCTTGGAGAGGGAGAGAAGGTCTCATGAACATTTTTAGGAGCACTTTGATCGTCGTCTATGTGGGGATACGTAAAGAGATGGAGTCACCAGCCTATTTTGCATAAAATAAGCAAAAGAACATGTCACCGCCGCGAGAGAGCAACATCAAAGACAAATTGATGCTAATGAAACCAATATTTCAGAGTTTTGAGGGCAAAGTTATGGAATGGGAAGGTGTTTGGCACCCATTCCGCCCTTTTGGTCTCTCATGGGTTTATGTTACTATTTCGTTAATTTCTCCATGAAGTGTGTGCACGTGTTTATTTAAATGGAGATCAAAACTGCTCGAATCATATCATGGAAAAGATAAAGTGATATCATCTAAAGGAATGCTCCTAAAATAATCGATAGAAAAATATAATGTGTGCCCTTATCAAGATACTGATCATCATGATGAAACGATATTATGTGTTAGATAAGGCACAAGTGTGAATCATAAGTATGATTTATTTGAATAATTTACGGATAAAACAGAAAAGAAAGATGAAAATAGGAAAATATAACTCGAGTATAGAGTTTTAGCTTTAGATGCCTACCTAGCATATAAAGGCATCAAAGTCCACGTAGTTCATATGAGGTACAAGGGTGGGGCTTATCCGATAGATTCAAACGGGAGTTTATTATATGTGTGTGTAAAAAATATATTTTTGGTTTTGAGAAAATGTGATGAAGAATCCCATCGAAATGTATAGGTGTAACCCTCTTTTTCTTTATTTTGGATTTTTATAGAAAATAAATTATGTGCAATATAACTAATAAAGGATGAGATATTAATGTGTATGATCTAAAGTAAGAGTTCAATTGAGAATTTATATAACTAATGTGAAAATAAAGAAATTTAAAGAGAGAAGGATATTTGGACCTTCTTTGGAGACTTGAAGCTTGATATTGATCCTTGATGAGCTCCTTGCAAGTTAAGATGAATGTTGAAGGATATTTTTTCTTAATTGGGTATGAAAATGATGGGAATGAAAGTTGGAAAGGAATTTCACACAAGGAAACTTCGCTTATTACGGAAGAATATTACTGAGATCATTGATATTGATGGATCTGAGGTGTGCCTTGGAAGTGATATCATGCCCTCCTTATATAGGGTAGTTGGACTACCTATCGAAATTTATCTAGCCCAACCAATATGCAGTGACCCTAGACACATTGCCGATAGGCAGGGAAATGGACCTGCCAATCGATAGTCTCGTACAAAGTTTTCTAGAAAATGGGTTATAGAATGAAATTCATAAATCCAAATCGTGCATGGAGCATACCGTTAGAAAGGTAATTCTAATACCTTTAAGATTCCTCGGGCTTCTCCTGGGTCCAGGAGTTATGTTTGAGTCAAAAGGGTCTCGAAATCACCCGTAGGTCCTTTAGATAGGAGATTATTAGACGGTAATGGATCATTCGTCCATACCATAAGTCTCAATCATGCATGGGTAAGACCCTTGTAAAGTTTATGCAAGGTACTTGGACGTTCCAAAGAGATTCACTCGGTTCGAAGAATTAACTTTGGTAAAACGGGACTCCAAAGCGTCGATGACCTTTTGGAGTTAAACGGGTCATTCGTCCATACAGGAAGCCTAATTCGTGCCCGAGGTGGATAATTGGAAAGTTTATTTAGTGACCTTCAATGATTCATTCAGTATCTTTCAAGCTGAAGAGTTAACTTTGGTCAAATGAAGTTTGAGACCACTTGGTGGCCTCCGAATTAGTTTTCGAGGGAAAATAGATCGTTTGTCCTAACGGTAATGTCGTTTCGCGCATGGGATAAACTGTTGGAAAGGGGCTTCAGTTCCCTTCAAAGATTCATTGAGCTTTTTCTCTGACGATAAATTTGATTGGGTTCAAATCAGGGCCCGGGAGCACCCGATGGCCTCTAAATCTATTTTTGATGACCCATGGAAAGGGGATTCAGATCCCTTCAAATATTATTTAAGATTTTGCTCTGACAATGTAGCTTACCGGAGTCAAATGGGGCCCGAGAGCATCCAATGGTTCTTAGATCGGTACTTGGTGTATGACCTAGGGTTTGTAGTGAATGGGGGAGGTGCTACGGACATAAGGAAAGATTAATGGGGGTTTTAGAATGTGGTGTTAATAGATCCCCTCGATGGGTGAGCTTGGAACAAGTAAAAGCCATCGAATATGCACCACATGTTATTTAGAAAGAAGATCAATTCTGAGGACCAAAATGAGAAAGATGACCAATTCAGACGATCGAGGTCATTTTCTAGGACATAAGGTAGTTCTAGGGATGGTCAATTCTAAGAACCAAGGTCAATTCTAAGGACCTAAATATGGGAGCGACCAATTTTGAGGGTCAAACTTAAGTTAAAGCAATCAATTTTGACGGTTGAGGTCAATTCTGAGGACCTTAAGTTTGAGAGACCAATTCTAAGGGTCTTGGTCAATTCTGAGGACCTTAAGTGGGAGCGAACAATACTGAGGGTCGAGGTCAATTATGAGGAACTTAAGTAGGAGGGACCAGTTATGAGGGTCGAGGTCAATTTTGAGGACCTTAAGTAAGAGCGACCAATTCAGAAGGGCGAGGTCAATTGTGAGGATCTTAAGTAGAGGCAGCCAATTCTGAGGGTCGAGGTCAATTATAAGGACCTTAAGTGTAGGCGATCAATTCTTAGGATCGTAAGTTAGAGCGACCAATTTTTAGGGTCGAGGTCAATTATGAGGACCTTAAATGGGGTGACCAATTCTGAGGGTCGAGGTTAATTCTTAGGATCTTAAGTAGAGATGATCAATTCTGAGGGTCGAGGTCAATTTTGAGGACCTTAAATGGGAGCGACCGATTCTAGGGGTCGAGGTTAATTCTGAGGACCTTAAGTAAGAGGGACCAATTCTAAGGGTTAAGGTCAATTCTGAAGACCTTAAGTAAAGGCAACCAATTTTGAGGGTCGAGGTCAATTCGGAGGACCTTAAGAAGAGGCGACCAATTCTGCGAGACGAGGTCAATTCTGAGGACCTTAAGTATAGGCTACCAATTCTAAGGGTCGAGGTTGATTTTGAGGACCTTAAGTAGGAAAGACCAATTCTGATCGTCGAGGTTAATTCTGGGGACCTTAAGTAGAGGCGGCCAATTATGAAGGTCGAGGTTAATTCTGAAGACCTTAAGTTGGAGAAACCAATTCTAAGGGTCGAGGTCAATTCTGAGGACCTTAAGTTGGAGCGTGGGGAATAACTCTCCTGGAGAATTTTTATTTGAAACTCTATTAGGGAAGAGACATCTGTCGGGGGATTATCTTCTTTTGAGAAGAGCTAGAAATTTTAGTCTGAAAATTACACTTTGGGTAAAGAGTTGGTAACTTTGGGTTTTGTAATTACACTGGGGAAAGTATTGTTGGGGAGAGAATTTCCAGTTAAGTCTTCTAACTTTGCTTGGGAAAATTGGATTTTTTTGGGGAAAAAGTTTTATTCAGGAATTCTTGCTAGGGAGATGGGTAGCACTATTGAGGAAGCATTTGATTTCTTCTGCGAATGAAGTTTTTAGGATTTCGTTGGGGAATGTAGTGTTGGGTAGAGAATGTACGATTAAGGCTTCTAACTCTACTTGGGGAAATTTGAATTTTTTTGGTAAAAATTTTTATTCGGTAATTCCTGATGGGGAGATGGGTAGCTCTACTGAGGATGCATTTGATTTCTACTGCGAATGATGATTTTGGGACTCCGCTGGGGAGTGGTAATAGGTGCCTGATTTTTAGGATTTTAAGTTTGGGGTGAACGTGGTATTAATCCAACTGGGGATTTGTGGAACTTGAAAAATGTTTTTCTTGATGAAGAAATGTTCCAATATTCATTTGACAGTTTTAGGAATTTTCTAGGATTTTTTGGAGAAAAATTCAGGGGGTTGTCGGCCAGCAGGTTGTAGTGATTTCCAAATGGTAGTGGCATGATCATTTGGGCTACTTTGGGAAGTCGAATAGGCAGTGTCGATCGATGGGTGTCAGCAGATGCTGGGGATTGATTGAGAGGGTTTTTAGATAGAGGTGGATCGTATGTTGAGGGTGACGCTAGAGGCAGGGTAGGCGGTGTTGGGTAGGATTGTTGAATCTTTGTTAGGAATGTAGGTTACCTTGAGGGATGGCTCCTTGAGATATGGGGGTGATGGGTCAGCATTCGTAGATGCGACGGTTGATGGAGCATGAGTTTGGATATGTGTGATACCTAGAAGAGAGGGTTGTATGGAAGATAAGGTGACATCTAATTCTGGTTATTTCCCTTCGAGATTTCTTGCAGATTCATTGTTGACCATGGGATCTCGACGTTGACCATATTGCATGCTTGATGTAGTGGCATTGCATTAAAAATTGGAATAAGGGAAAAAGAAATGCATTTTTTTTAATATCTTGATTTAGTGGCTTGCTCTATATGCACTTCAATCTGCTGCTGAGTTTTTATTTTGAGAAAGAGTAGGAAAATTAGGTTTTTTGCAAATTTTTAAATATGTTTGAGTAGAAGATGGCCTCGGAGTTTTATTTGAAAAAGTGATTTCCTTTTGAAAGGATTTATTTTGGGAAAAAGTGGGAAAAAATGAGTTTTTGGAGGCTCGATTTGTATATGGATGAGAAGATAGAGAGCTTGGTTGTAAAGTGGGTCTTGTCGCCTCCATTGGATTGTACTGAATCTGGTGTGTTCAATAGACTGTAATGATGGTGGTTTTGTTGGAGCTTCTGCTTTGAGCCTAACTTCGAGGCTCTGGCTAGTGTTAGGGGACCCGATGGTGGACCCTAAATCGGTTGCCATTACTGCATGGATGTCATATCATTGCAATCCTGTGACGGTGATATTGGCAGAGACCTTAAACGGTCTAGATGCTTAGCGGGAAGGACGTTCTAGTTTTCTAAGAGGTAGTTCGATTATGCTATTCATGTGGATGTCTGAGAGATTTCTCTTGGCAGTCCTTCTTGAATATCCTTTGGTAGCTGTGCCAAATTTCTTCACCCGCTAGTTCATCATCTTTGGACCGAACATTAAGAACTGAGTAAACTGGTTTGTGGATCATGGGGCTTGATGTTTGTGTTGGTTAGTTCCTCGCTGAGGGGAGTTGCTGCCTGTTTAGGAACTGGGTGAATAACGGTACGTTTGGTTAATTGGCCGTCAGTAGAGATCTAACTATTTTCCTTGGCGGCTCCTGCATCAAGTTCGATGGGAGAAAATTTTTCCCTCCCGTACTCTTGACTTATTTCACGTTAAAGATTTGATGGAAGGCATGCACATGCTTTTGGTCTCTTTCTGAGAGATTCATCGACTGTCAACCCGTCCTTCTAAATCTGTTGGCAAGGTTTGGCATGTTTCCAGAGACTACATGAAATGTCTGTAGAAGAGGGTAGTGGCTAAGATCTTGTCCGAGGATACCGAGTAAAGGTTGTTTACCATACTTGATACTATGGAGGGGGCTTAGTGGTTTTCTATAGGCTGGTCTAGGCTTATCATTCCATGGAGCGCCTTTGGCATACCATCTAGGCAGGGAAAGTTTAGGGGCCTCAAGGAGTAGCTAATGATGGGACTGGATCTTTTGGCATATGTATATAGGGTCTTTTGTGAAGCTGGTGTTTATTTGTGAAGATTTATGCGTTTGGTTATTTATGGGAATAAATTTGGGAAGGTTTGGTTATTTTTAGAAATAATCTAGGAGGGTTTGATTAGTTTGTGTTTAGTACCATTAGGTTGGCGGGGGTAGTGGTTTGACCCTCTACACTGATATTTCTTGTAATCGTACCGAAATTTCCCAAAATGGAATAAAAAAGTATTTTAATGATATTTTTGTGACTGTTGATGAGTTTTACATTTGAATTATCTATACCAATCGCTAAGGCATACATAATCCTTTTAAGTTAATATAAATGATAAAATAAACTTTTGTTCTTGGAGGTAAGAAAAGAATAGCATTTTATGAAAACAAATGGGGGTCGTACCCATATAAAGAGCAAGAGCTACATACCTCCGGGGTTTAAAAATTTTATGCGTTTCATTTTTGAAAGAAAAAGGTTTTTAAAGGATCTAGACCCACGTAGTTCTGACTAGAAGGAAATGAAGAATTTTTTTTTAGAATACAAGGGGGATGAGAGGATTCGTAGCGCGCCGAGATTTCGATATAGGGGTAGAATTTCTTGAGATGGTCCAGGTTGACTGATCGGGCCATATCTTTTTCGTCAAGGTTGGTGAGCATAGCAGCGCCATCGGACATGATCTTCTTCACGATGTAGGGGTCACTCCGATTTGCCTTAAATTTACCTCCAAGGTCCCAAACATGTTTAATGATTTCTTTGAGGACTAAATACCCTTCTCAGACACTGTGGTCCTTGACTTTTCATTTGAACAATTCAACTGTCCGGTGATAGTGCCCCTTTATATGATATAGAGCCTTTATCGTCCTTTTATTTAAGTGGACAACTCATCAATACGGATGCCAGTCTTCTTCATTGACTTTGCTTTCAAACATGATGTATAGTGAAGGTAGTTCTAGTTCAACGGGGAGGAATGCTTCCATGCTGTATACCATAGAGTAAGAGGTAGTCCCAGTAGATGCTCAGACTGTAGTACGGTAGTCCCAGAGGGCTTAAGGGTTTCGATCGTCCCAATCTTAGTAACTCTCAATCATCTTACTGATGATTTATTTGAGGTTTTTATTAGTATCTTTAACCGCACCATTGGTTTGTGGTCGGTAGGGAGAAGATTTGTGTCTCTGGATCTCATACTCATCGACCAATTCTATGACTTCTGCCTCAATATGTAACCCATTATCTTACACTAGCTCATGTGGAACCCCATATCGGCGGATAATGTTCTTTAGGATGAACTTGGATACCTTTTTGGCATTCATCACTACGTATGACTCGACTTTGGATGATTTTGTGAAGTAATCAATGGAAAATAGAATGAACTCGTGCCCATTAGAGGATTTGAGGGTGACCTTCCCTATGATGCCAATGTCCCATATAGAGGACAACCAAGGAGAGGTCATGTTATATGATTCCCATCGAGGCCAGTGCTAGAGATTGGAAAACTATTAGCATTTAAGGCGTCTCAAAACATAGGCGATGTAATCTTAAACCATGGTAGTCCAATAGTAACCTATCGAATAATATTCTTAGCGATCATATGGCCATTCACATGGGCTCTAAATTCCCATTTATGGATTTTCATCATCATCTCTTCAATGCCATCCCCTGAGATGAAGTGTAAGTAGGTTCCATTGAATTTTCTCTTGAACAGTGCTTTGTTACAGACAATGTACTGGGCACCCAGCTTGCGGAGGGTTGCTCGATCTTTCTTTATTGGCATCTTAGGGTACTAACTGTGCTTGTGGAGGTGCCAAATATCATAATACCATCACTCAACCATATCAGATTCCTCTTTTATAATGAGCTTGATATGGTAGTAGTGGGTTGGTATAGCTTACTTTTGGACTATGAAGGGGGCGATTGTTGTTCCCTCAGGCATGTAGACCATTGAGGCTAAGGTAATAATGAAATTGACGAAGATGTTCCTTACTTGGGAAAAGTAGTGGAAGGTGATATCTCAGAACTGGGAGGCCAACTCTTTTAGGTGGTCATAGAAGGGTAGGAGTTTCTCATCCTTGACTTTCCATCTTCTAAGGACTTGGTCGATAATGAGGGAAGAATCCCCGTAGACATCTAGGCACTGGATTTCTTTCTTGAGAGAGAATTTGAGGCCTATGGTGCATGTCTCGTATTTGTTCATGTTTTTTATGCAAGGAAAATCTAATTTGATGGCAATAGGAGTGTGAGAGTCATCAGGGGCGATCGGGAGTATCCTAATGTCGTATCCTTTCTTGTTAGTAGCGTTGTCAAAAAACATTTGCCACTGAAGATATTCTAGAGAGGTGCAGAGGATATCCTCATTATAAAATTTGGAGATCCAAACATCAGCTTCTTCCATGGGGTAGTCAGTAAGGTAGCTCTTCATTTCATAGATTTTTGCGTGACATACACAATATCGAATTTGACTAGTAACATCAACCATCGGGCCATTTAGCTAAACAGGGCAGGTTTCTTTAGCAGGTATTCGATAGGATCCATTTGGGATACAAGTCTAATGGGAAAAGTGAGCATGTAGTTCCGTACTTTTTTTGTGACCTAGATAAGGGTGACACATGCTTTCTCCATGTAGTTAAATTCGTATCTAGCCAATTTATGATTTGCATAGTAGATCTCCCTTTATTCACAGGATTTTACAATATATTGGGCTAGAAAATCCGCAGTTGCAGTATCTGTTATGGCCAAGTATTGGAGTAAATGGAGACCAGGCTGCGGTGGCATGAGTACCGGAGGTTAGGTTAAAAACTGCTTGATTGGATCAAAGTACTATTGAAAAGCTTCGTTCCAGAACTTTGTTGAATCCTTGTGGAGGAGTTTGAAGATGGGTTCACAAATGGAAGTCAACTAGCTGATGAACCGACTGATATATTATAATTTTCTCAAAAATCCTTGAACTTCGTTCTCCATTCGGGGTGGTGGAATTTAGAGTATGTCTTTCAGCTTTGCATGATATGCTTCAATCCCCTTCTAGCTAACCATGAATTCCAAAAGCTTTCCTTTGGTAATGCCAAAAACACATTTTTTCTGGTTAAGTCGCATGTGGTATCACCGCGGTCATTTAATGAACTTTCGGAGATAGGGAACATGACTTTATCGAGTCTTAGACTTGATAATCCTATCATACATGTAGACCTTGAGGTCTTTGTGTATTAGATCATGCAATATGGTTGTGGCAACCCTTTGTTAGGTAACCCCTACGTCTTTTTAGAACAAACAGCATAATTGTGAAACAGAAGGTTCTCCAAGGGGTGATGAATGCAATTTTTTCTTGATAACTAGGGTGCTTCTTGATCTAAATGTATATGATAATCCCATCAATGAATGACTTAAGAGCATGATTGGACATGTTATCTATGATCATATCGATATTGGGCAGCGGGTAATCATCTTTGAGAGAGACCTTATTGGAATCTCAGTAATTAATGCAAATGCAAACCTTTCCTCCTAATTTCAGTACAGGTACCAATATTGTCTAACCATGTGGGATATTTGATTACTTGAATTAAGCCTACATTCAACTGTTTGACCACATCTTCCTTAATCTTAAATGACCATTCGATGTGGAGCTTTCGCAGTTTTTGTTTGATTAATTTTCATTCTGGGACAGTTGGAATCTCATGCTGAGTAATCTCGAGATCAATATTGGGCATGTCATCGTAGACCATGTGAGGACATACACAAATTCATTTAGCAGTTCTTCAAGTTGCGCGCTCTCATTTTCACCAAGGGTGGACCTTATCCTAATCTCGCGAATTTGGCTAGTAGAACCGAGATTAATAACCACAATTTCATCTTCATTAATTTGAACATGGTTATCTTGCTTGTTATTAACCTTATTAATATCATTTAAGAATATTTCAGTTGCAAAATCATCATTATTAAGAGTTTGATTAAAATCAAGACAATTAATGTAGGGCACAACAAGATGCTCAAAATCTTTATTTATTTCATTCTTAGGAAAAACCAGCATTGAGAACCTCGTCGAAGGAGGCCTCGATTACATTGTGATCAGAATAAGGAACAAAAGAAGAAAAAGAAGAAGAAGAAGAAGAAATAGGATAAACATCTGGGTTGGGTTGCATTTTAGCGAGTGGAACTGGTACAACATTCCACTTAAAAAGGTTCATTAGTAGTCTTTATTAAGATGGATGGATCTGATGATGTAGCACCTAAGTAGATCCTGCAGAGTGTTAGCCCCAGTGTTTGTAAATAGAATAAGTCCTTGTAGTCACTTTCCTCTAAGACCTCGGTAATAACTATAGTCTTCTTAGCGAGAGGTTGCACATGATGCTGGAAATCTCCAGTCTGGGAGTAACTGTTTTGGAAGAAGATCTTCATCCCTTTGACGAAAGCCACAAAAGGGAAAATCTTCTTATTTACATGATCATACCACGGTTTGGGAAATCCACAAAAGGTAAAATCTTCACCCGCTTTGATGAATCTTCGGTTCAAGAAATTTTCTAAAATAGTCTTGACACTTTCTATCCTTCTCTTCAACCGAGGTTGGCGAAACATTATAAGTTCCTCTGATGAACATTGATAACCTAGTCCATATGGAGAAAAGACCTTCCTCAACACTATGGGTTCTAGTATCCCCTGTTGTCGTCGTCAAAGCCCTAGTCTAGGCATGAAATGCATATTCTTGAACATCTGTATCACATTGACATTGTCGTGAAGGTTGTGCTCTGGAAAGACTCTATCTTTAAAATCATCCACTGTTAGGAATGGAAGTGGTTCAACTCAAAACTCAGACAGAAGCATGTCAGTGGCCCCATGTTGTATCTCTAGTACCAGATTACTATTGCTTGCATTATTAGTGTTATCATTATCGCCCAAGATGGTGATGACCTTCCTTTTGGCAAAGAACTTCAGTATCTGATGGAGAGATTAAGATACCTCCTTGATGCTACGGCCGACTAAGTTGTAGATTAAAATAAGTTGGTATGTCTATGACATGGAATTTAGTAACAGGATTTATAAGGCCAACTCCTATTGTAAGTTCTATGGTTCCCATCACCTGTCGATGAGTATTATTATAAGCACGCACCGTGGTAGAAGTTAGAGCAAGGCCTCTTACTTTCAAACCTAAGCAGTGGAGGGTTTTTAAATGGCAAACATTAAGTGTTGATCCATTATCGACAAGCGAAAATGAGATTGTCTGCCCCATCACCTCGACGGGGATATTAAGAGTATAGTTATGATTAGGACCAAACTTATGGATTTTTTCCTTAGAGAAGAAGAGCAACTAGTACATGTTAGATACCTAACTAGGTTCACAACTTCTTCTGGCATGGTGGAAGGATGGATTGTGGTCCTGATAATCAATTTAATAAAGTCTTTTTGGTGAAGTTAGGAAGACATGAAAAGTCCCCATAAAGTGATATAGCTTGAGTTTTCTTTAACTGGTCAAGGATCTTTCTCTCCTTGATGATTATTTCTGAGATGGGGAGTTCCTCGACAACACCCTTTATCCGTCATTACTGATTAAGGGTTCGAACTCTAGTACTGTCTCCCAGATATAGTCATATGGTTCATAGAAGAAGGGAAGAACTAAAACCCCATTTCTTCATCTATCTCGGGTTGTTCGACTTCATTATTAATTTCTCCTACTAGATCTTTAAACGATATCATCCCACATACACTAATCATCGGGCTAGACTTTTCCTGGATTGGTTCTACATCTAAACTATCAAATTTGTCCCCCCTCCTATCAAGTGGAAATGATGTCATCCTTCCATGAGAAGTCAGTGCATTCTACAACCTCAACATCCTCTTCATATAGATCCTCCCACTCGACAGGGAGATACAGAAGCGAAGGGACCAAGCTCCCTTGTAGTTTCAAAGCATCGAGTAGCTTAGACATACTACAAATTTCAATGGTCTATCAAAACAAGTATGCCATAACCTTGACAATATCATCTAAACTGAATTCATTAGTGGGTACCACCCAATTACCTTACTCGAGCCCACTCACGAGCTTCCAAGAATAGGATGATGAACTTCTAACAGGCAATGGTCATTTGAGAGGGTAATTTCAGTCCAAACTCTAGAAGTTGTTCACTACTGCTGATAATTCCATATCCTTCCTTCGAAAATAGGTACAAAGGGAAATACATGCTCTTGTAAGAAGTGTCAGGGTCGGGTCGGCAAAAAAGGGAGGGTGTAGGAGAAAATATGTTCAACCTTTGAGGGGTTTAGGTTAATCTACAGGTATAATTGTCAATTTACTAGGTACAATCTCGGTATAAGAGTCAAATTTTGGGTCATTATAGAATTGGCATGATTTGGAAGTGGAATGTGGGTGGTATTTGGCTTAGGATTGACTGGTGGGGCTATGACACCCCGGTCAACCAGACCTTGGATTACATTCCGAAGATGAAATCACTTATCAGTGGTATGGATGAAATTTTGGTGAAAATCACAATAGGCATCGGGCTTGAAATTTTTGGGAAGCGGGTTTGGTAATGGATGAGGGTCTAATGGCTTGATGAGATTTTGGCTCATAAGGGATTGGTAGACTTTAGATAGGGGAGCATGAAGCTCGATGCATTCTTTTTTGATTGGATTAACACGGATTTTTGATGCCCGTGACGTGGTAGGCTGAGAGATGTTATTAATGGTCAAAATTGTGGTATTAACAAGCATTTCATACTTTCTTGGAGATATTTTCTTCGGCTCAACTTCTGTCTTGGCAAGACTTTCTTCGATCTCCACTCCTGCTTCCCGGAGGTCTTAGAAACGGGGGCAATATTATCCTCCCATCGTCGCTCGGACATGGGTTAAGAAGTTTTTCTTCACAATACTAACTTACTCCTCTTGGGAAGGCCGATTGGTTATGGTGCCTTCTTTCTCCCTCCACCTTGTTATGAAATTACTGACAATTTCTATGGGATTCTTCTTGAGAAATTATAAATCATGGTGTGTAACCTCCACTTCCTCATTGTACTTATAATGTGACATGAATTCATGGGCAACATCCTCCTAATTGTGAATTCTGGATTCCATTAGGGATAGAAAACAACGAAGAGCGTTGTCCTTCAAAGTCTGTTGGAACATCTGGGACATTATTTCCTCGAATGCACAAGATTCATGTCTTGGTGGTATCTTCGGAGATGGACAATTGGGCGTCCGATGCCCCGAACTTCTCAATGTTGGGTATCTTGAACTTTTTCGACAGCCTTGCTTTAGGGTGGGGAGACATATGGGTGTAATACATGTAGTTCCCGAAGATTCAGACTTGGTAAAACTTCTTGGTAAACAACTTAAGGTCTTTCTTGACCGTGTTCAACTCTTCTTCCTTCGGATCGAAAGTCACTGGCAAGTTAGACCCTAGTTGGGCAAGATTCAGCATAGGGAGTTGAGCTGGTGGTGGCCCATTAGAAGGAGGGACACGTGAAGCATGTTGATACTCTTATGAGACCCAAATAGGCTCAGGTGCGGGCGGACCCATAGTACAAGGGAAGAGGACCTCGGGCTTTTCGAGAATAAGGACCCGATTTCACTACATCTCACGAACCTCGATTTGAAGGGTGTCAATCTTGGAAGAAAGTGGGACTAGGGCCAACATTAAATCAGGTTGTACATTCGGTACTTGGTCTGCACTCTCCATGGAAAGAGGGTGAGGTGGATTTCGAAATCGAAGGAAGTAGCGGGAGAACTGGCATAGCTTCAGAACGGTTCAACGAAAGTCAATAGGGAGCCAATAGGAAGTAGCGGGAGAACATGTGTGTTAGTGACCACTAATCATGGATATTCTAAGTGGTGTGTACAATATGGAGATATGTGATCCTACATGTAAGTAGTGTGAAGTGTACATGGAGAGTATCTACAAGTGCGTGAGTGAGGAGTGATATAAGCATGAGGCAGATATACACAAGAAATAATAGAGATAAAATGGGGAACATACAAGTAGGTGCATACACACACAAGTAGAAAATGATAACACCCATGCAAACAAAGTCTAGTCTTCTTAAGTCAGTCCCAAGGGGAGTCGCCACTGTGGCCATCCCTTCGGTTTTCCTCCATCTCGGGGTCGATGCCCGCGCGCGCACTTGGTGAGGTAGAGAAGGACTCACACCATTTTCTAGGAGTGCTTCGATTCTCGTCGATGTGGGGTGATGTAAAGAGATGGAGACTCCATCCTATTTTGCACAAAACAGGAAATTGAACATGTCGCTACCTCGAAAGAGAGGCATCAAATATAAACTAATGCTTACGAAGGCAATAGTTCAGAGGTTTGGGGGCTAAGTTACATAATGGGAAGGTATTAGGCACCCATTCCGCCCTTTAGGTCTCTCATGGGATTGTGTTACTATTTCCTTAATTTTTCTATGAAGTGTGTGTGCGTGTATATATAAATCCAGATCAGAATTTATCGACTCATATGATGGAAGTGAGGTCATCCAAAGGAATGTTCCCAACATAATAGTTAGAAAAATATAATGTGCATGCTTATTGAGATGTTGATCATCATGATAAAATGATAATATGTGTTCGATAAGGCACAAGTATGAATCACAAGTATGATTTATATGAATAATGTATGGATAAAATAGAAAAAAAATGAAAATAGGAAAATAGGACTCGAGTCTCGGGTTTTAGCCCGAGACGCCTATGTAGACTATATAGGCATTAAAGTTCACGTAGTTCGTATGCGGAACAAGGGTGGGGTTTATCCTATAGATTTAAATGAGAGTTTATTACATGTGTGTGTGGAAAAGATGTTTTTAGTCTTGAGAAAATATGATAATGAATCTCATCAAAATTTATAGGTGTAACCTCCTTTTTCTTTGTTATGGATTTTTTTTAACGAAAATAAATTATGTGCAATATAACTAATAAAGGATGAGATATTAATGTGTATGATCTAAAGTAAGAGCTATATGAGAATTTATATAACTAATGAGAAAATAAAGAACTTTAAAGAGAGAATGATATTTAAACCTTCTTTGGAGACTTGAAGCTTGATCTTGATCCTCGATGAGGTCCTTGTAAGTTAAGATGAATGTAGAAGGAGATTTTTTCTAAATTGGGTATCAGAATGATGGGAATGAAAGGTGAAAAGTAATTTCACACAAGGAAACTTCGCTTATTGCAGAATAGTATTATTGAGATCACTGATAATTATGGGTCTGAGGTGGGCCTTGGAAGTGAGCTCATTCCCTCCTTATATAGGGTAGGGGAACTACCGATCTACATATCCCTAGCCCTTCCAATCGATAGGTGACCCTAGACACAGTGTTAATAGGCAGGAAAATGGACCTGCCAATCGACAAAGGAGATTTTTTCAAAAAATAATTGTTAAACACAATCCATAAATCCAAATCGGGCATGGATAATACTGTTATAAAGGTAATTCAAAGACCTTTAAGTGTACTTTGGTCCGCTCCCAGTTCCGGGACATGGATTTAGATCAAACAGGGCTCGGAACCGCCCGACAGTCCTTTGGACAAGAGATCATCAAAAGATAATGGATCGTTCGTCCAAATCATAAGTTTGAATCACGCATGGGGCAGACCTTTGGAAAGGTTATGCGAGATACTTCGACATTCCAAATATCTTTGCTCGGTTCAGAGAGTTGACTTTGGTCAAACAGTGTCCGAAAGTGCCCATTGACCTTTTGGAGTAAAACAGGTCATTCATCCGTACTATGAGGATGATTCTCTCACGGGGTGGACCGTTGGGAAGGGAATTTAGTTCCCTTAGAATATTCATTAAGTATTATTCAAGATAAAGAGTTAACCTTAGTCAAATGGAGTTCGGGAGCACCCGGTGGCCTCCAGATCAATTTTTGAGGGAAAACAGATCATACGTTTGTATGGTTATGATATTTCGTGCACGGGACAGATCGTTAGAAAGGGGTTCCAGTTACCTTCAAAGATTCATTAAGATTTTCCTTGATGATAAAGTTGGTTTGGGTCCAATCGGGGCCTGGGAGCGCCAGGTGGCCTCCAGATCGGTTTTTGGTAGTAAAATGGTCCGTTCGTCCGAACCGTTATGACGATTCGTGCACGGGGGGACCTTTGGAAAGGGGATTGAGATCCCTTCGAATATTCATTGATCTTTTACTCTAACAATGGAGTTTACAGGATTAAAATGGGGCCCGAGAGCCTCCGATGGCCTCTAGATCGATACTCGGAGAATGAACTAGGGTTTGTGGTGAATGGGGGAGGTGATAGGGACCTAAGGAGAGAGTCAGGGGGTCCTTGAATGTGGTGTCTATAAGACCTTGAGGTACGTAGGTATCCCATATGTCGTAGATAGGTTCGATCCCCTTATTTTCATAAAATGCAATTCTTTTCTAACCTCCGAGAATGTCGGTTCATTTAATCATTTACATGAACAAAAGGATTGTGTATGCCTTAGTGATTACTATAGATAATTCGAAGGAAAAACTCATCAAAAGGCACAACAAAATATGTTCAAAATCAACTTTTATTTCTTATGAAGGAATACAACGTTGTTATAGTAAGTATCAATGAAGGGGGCAAACCAACCACCACTTTTTGCTGACCAAATCGTTCCTAAACAAACCTAACCGAACCAAACTACATACAATTATCCCCAAACATCAAATATAAAAACATCACAATCACCATAATTTCACAATAATAACCAAAAGCTTCACAAGACACTGCCTTCAACTACCAGATGGCCCCGTTTCATCATCATTACTATTCCCTGGAGGTTCCCTAGTTTTCTATTCCTGATTGGCATTTCGTATACGATCCATGGAGCGGTACACCCTAACAAACCTGGATTGAACCACAACATCATCTTCCATGGTGTCAAAATTCACAAACCACCTTTGACCGATTTCTTTCACCAGGGCCATCTCTACTAACCGCTTCCATAGCCATTTCAGGTAGTCCTCGTATACATGTCAGTCCCCTCCCACGGATTGTGGTGGACGAATAAATAGCCGACGACACTACCATATAGAACCCAATATCTTTCTCAGTGATTCAATCAATTCCTCCACTGGAAAAAATTTGGTATACTATGGGGCGCGATTTGTTCCCACCCGAATTGGCACATGAGTTGCCAAGGGAAATATAAATAAGTCTGTCGAAGTCCCACCAGCCACACATACCAGTTTTCTCCAAGCTATAGTACATGCAATAAGTTCCCCCCCATGGTACTAAAGAAAAGTCGAACAAAGACATTTGGCACAACCGCCAAGGGGTATTCAGGAGGGGCTGCTAGATGGAACCTCTCTACAAGCCATATAGATATCATTACGGGGCTCCCCCTCAAAAAGTTAGAATGGCCCTCCTTACAAATATTCATGCCATTCAGGGTCTCAGCCAGCACCACCGCCGAAGGATTATAGCGGTAAGACATCCAGATCATTATCTTAGTAACCTGGGGATCCATAGTCAAGTCCCTCATCGCTAATAATAGCATCGTAGTAAGACCTAAGGCGATAACCCCAATAAAATTAGCATCCTAAAAACCCCTCAGATACATTGAATACATAATCACCTGTAAAGAAATGGCCTTTCAGTAACCAACAGTCTAGCCGCCAAGGATAAATGTGAAGCAACTCTAATAAAAAATCTTAGGGAGAATAGGATAAGTTAGGCATAACCGTCGCCACACTAGGGTCAAAACCCAATATAGTCAAAAACTCATAAGTAAGACAGACCTCATTCAAGCCTAAACGAAAGAAATGATCTTGAGGGTACTAATACCATACTGCCGCTACTAGCAGATTCCAGTCAATAGCTCCAGCAAAGCTATCACCAGTTCTGTCTTTCTAACACACGAGAATCAACCCAACCCAACAAAGGCGACAATGTCCACTTTACATAGAGCTTTTTATCTCCTTACCCATATACTAACCAAGCCTTCAAAGCCTTCCTTTATCCAAAAATTTCCAAAAACACATTTTTCTCAAAATAATCCCCTTTAAAGGGGAAACCCTTTACAACCAGGCCTCCAAGACTTTCCTTTATTCAAACATTTTAAAAATAAACTTTTTCTACTCTTTCTCAAAACGAAATCTGAATAGAAAATTAAAATGCATGCAGATTAAGACACTAAATCAAGATAATCAAACAAAATATGCATCTCCTTTTACCTTCTCCAGTCTATCTTTTCAGGTGCAAAGCCATTACATCAAGCATACAACATGGTCAATGCCTAGCTTCCCAGTCAGCAACAGATTTGAAAAATAATTTTTGAAAGGAAAGAACCAGGAATGGATGTAACCTCATCCATAAGTCCCATTAATCTAGACACTACCTCATGTGACTACAACATATATATCTACACCTGCATGTTTGTATCTCCTACGGCCCTGAGGAAAACTCCATGGATAGAAGGTCTCCTACATCCCTAACAAAGATTCACGAATCTACCCAGGAGCAAAGTTCTGAGAACCCAGCTCGTACCAATCGACAAACACCTTTTTTCTTCCCAAGAAAGCCAGAAGTCTGTGTTATTGCCGATTAGCACCCCCAGGACTGCCTATCGGTAGTCCCCTCCAAATTTCGTACAAAAAATGTTAGAAAATTCTAGAAAAATCCAAAAATTGCCAAGAAAATTACTAAAAATATTATAAAAATATGGAACCTCATTTTTCTCAAGAAAATCATTTTTTAGAGCACTAATCCCCTTACAAAACTCTTGGAATCCCCAACCGGATTAATCGTATGCTCTTACCTCCAACATAATCCCAAACTGTATTAACCTTACAAACCTATCCTCAACATATTCCACAAGTAGAACCAACAATGCGTCTACATCTAGGTCTACCATTCCTCAACATAAACATCCCCCAGTGGAGTCTCAAAACAACATAATCACCAACCGAATATCTCAAAAATAAATCCTTCCCCATTAAACTCTCGAAACAACTCAATCCCAACAAAACCACAAATGCATCCACCCCCCCCAAGATAATTTAAAGTTACCCAGGAAAGCAACTCCCCACATTATAACTTAAGGTCCTCATAATTGACCTTGAACCATAAAATTATATGCCAAAACTTAATGTCCTCAGAATTAATCTCGACCCACATAATTGGTTGCCACAACTTAAGGTCCTCATAATTGAACTCGACTCGCAAAATACATCATTACCAACCTTAGGTCCTCATAATTGACCTCGGCTCTCAAAATTGGTTGTCATCAACTCAAGGTCCTCAGAATTGACCTCAACCCGTAGAATTGATCTCTACAACTCAAGTTCCTTAAAATTGACTTCGATTTACAAAATCGATCGTCATCAACCTTAAATCCTTAGAATTGAACTCGTCCCGCAGAGTTGGTTAGCACAACTAAAGCTCCTCCAAATTAACCTTGACCTGCAGAATCGGTTGTCATTAATATTTGGTCCTCATAATTAACCTCGGCTCACATATTTAGTTTCCATAACTTAAGGTCCTCAGAATTTGTCTCGGCCCTCAGAATTTGTAGTCATCAACCCAAGGTCCTCAGAATTGACCTCGTCAGTCAAAATTGGTCGTTATAACTTAAGGCCCTCATAATCGACCTTGACACTTAGAATTAGTCATCATCACTTAAGGTCCTCATAATTGACCTTGACCTTCAGAAATGTTCGTCATAACTTTAGATCCTCATAATTGACCTTGGCTCGTATAATCGGTTGCCATCACTTTAGGTCCTCAGAATTAAACTTGGCCCTCAAAATTGGTCGCTACAACTTAGGTCCTCAAAATTAACCTCGTCCCTTAAAATTGGTCATTACCAACACAAAAAACCTCGACACACTATATCGATCAACTTCATATCCTTAGGTCTTTAGGTTAAACCTTGACCCACTGAATCGGTCATCTTTATCTCTTTTGGTCCTCAGAATTTACCATGACCTACTAAATTAGTTAACCTCATGCTCTAGGTACCTAAAATTGACCTATAAAATCTCTTTCTCAAAGTTAATGTGGTGTTTATCAATCCACGACCGTCACTTGTTCCAAGCTCACTCATGAGGGGCTCTCTGTAGACACCCCGTCCTGGAATCTCCCCTAAGTACCTCCATAGGTCCCTATCAACTACTCATTCACTACAAACCCTAGGTCATATCCCGAGTACCAATTTAGAGTCCATTGGGCACTCTCAAGCCCCGTTTAACTCTGATTAACTTTCTCGTCTGAGTGAAACCTCAATAAAACATTGAAGGTCTACGAATCCCCTTTCTAATGGTCCATCACATGCATGAATCGGCCTTATGGTTCTGATGAATGGTCCATTTTACTTTGAAAATTAATCTGGAGGCCACTAGGCACTCTAGAGCCCCATTTTAAGTCCGATCACTTCCTCTCCTGATCGAAAGCTCAATGAATGTTCTATAGGTAGGTCTATGACCATGTCGATCGGCACCCCCTTGGACCTATAAATATAGGACATAAACTCACTTTGAAAGGAATCCTTGAACATCCCTATTGATGTAAAAAACTAGATTGGATCTAATTAATTAATCACATATAAATATGAATAAATAAATAAGACAAGAGATTTTTAAAGTGGTTCAGCGTTATGAAAAATAGCCTACGTCAACTGTTTTGTATTATTGGGTATTTTATCTTGATCTTGATTATGGTCGCTTATGATGGCTTATGATCGCTTACCCTGCGCTGAAAGTATTATAATGTATTTATAGCCCTTGGGCTGTCAATGTGAATGGATAATGAGCCTTTATTGAATAGGCGTATTCATCCATACATGATAAGGAATATCTGTAATACAATAAACATTGAAACTGTCTTGGTCGTTTAGTCTTCCCAACGAGTTGCTCGGTATGTTAGGTAGCTCGGTACCTTGAGTAGCTCGGTCCATTTGAACTTATGACATGCTAGAGGAAACGTGTATTCATATAACTGGTCCACATGAGCTGACTAATTTTTGTATCAACAGAAGCCCCCAATGTTTCACAATTGAGGTTGGATGTGAGAGTGTGGAACATTTACCCAAAAAGTTGCTCGGGCATATTTCTCATGTTTTGATAAACTGCAAACCTTCCATACTTGCAAAGTTTTTCCACTTCACGTAATAGTTTGGAGCGCAAAATGGAAAATTTGTAAATATTTTGAATTTTTGGCAAACGCTTGGGTACTTGCGTCTTTTTTTCCTTCATTAGACGCTGAAAACACAACCGTCGTCACTTATGATCATTACTTTTCTGATTTTCCAAGGCAGTGTATATAAAGGCGATAAAATTCATTTGTCTTCTACCTTTTGCCATCTAGATTCCCAAACTCTTTATTTTCTAGCTTTTCTTCTTACGATCGCTCTTTTTGTCAACTGCCTTAGCTGATTTCTTAATTTTTTGTAAGAACTTCTTCCTTACTTCTTCTTTCTTTGTTTTAGTCATCATAGTTTATCTTATCGAGTCATTAGATAAGTTTAGAGCCAATTTTAAAATTCCTTATTGGGTTGTCTTGGAAGAACCTGGTTGTCCTTCTGGTTGATTTTCTTTAGCTGAGGGACACTGGTTTCCCTCTATTTTTGTAGCAGAATGTGGTTTTTCTTTCCCGCCTAATCCCATGTTTTTGGAATTCTACCAATATTTTGATATTGTTCCTGAAAAAGTAGTTCCAAATACATAGAGGGTAGTTAATGGTTTATATAGGTTAAATCAAATTCATGTATCTCATCTTGGGATTCCAGAAATTATGTTTTGTTATAAATGGGTCACTAGTGACACTACTTTTTATTTAAAAACTAGGTATTCTTACAGAGCCTTAGTGGTCAATCTCCCTGATTCCAACAAAGATTATTTTGAACATGGGGTTGTGATGAAAATTGGAAACACCTCCCATTAAAGGGGAAAGACGTGTAACAAGGTCCCAGATGTCAACCTTATGGCAATGGGATAGGTTGTTTGTTTTTCAAACCAGCTCTATTTTTTTTTGATAAAATGTGTCACTGACTTTTACTTTTTGTTTTGCAGTTGACAGTAAAATAAAACCCCCAAAAGATAGTGATATCAATATAAAAGATTTAAAATTTATCTGGGGTTTGCATCAATCCGTTGCTGGGGAGCATGTGAGAGATACTTCCTATTTATTGCGATATAAGAACACCAGCTCCTCTTTTATTGCTCGTCTTACTGCTCCTCCTTTAGTGACTCATCTTGAGCAGGGTCCAGCATCTTCTACAGCTGTTGAAGAATATTCTTTTGATATATCTACCTCCATTGATGATTTGATGATGAAGAAGAGAAGAATACATGATCTCTTTTCCAAGATTGTCCCTAGTTTTGATGGGGTGAAAAAGAGAAAAGAAAATGGCCCAGCTGAAGGGACTAAGAAAAAGGATATTGCTCCATTTGTGGCAGTAATCACAGCTGTTAAGGAGGTCATTAAGAAGCCACTTATTGCTCTAAAAGAGGCAACACCTTTGATTGAAGAGGCTGTTGTTGTTCAAAAGGAGGCAGCACCTTTCAATGAAGAAGTTTATCCTTTGAGAAGATTGAGAAGGGGTCTTACTGAAAAGACAGTTGATGTTGCTGCTCAACCTATTGGGGTTAAAATAACTTCTTTGAAGGCTAGTCCACCAGCATTCATTTCTCCTGGTTTTGCTAGGAAATTGAATTGGTCTAGAACTCTTCCTGACCACAGAGCTACTGAGACCTCAACTCCTCGAGGAAAAATCTCTAATTTGGCAGCCCAACACCTTACATCAGTAAATGTTATTATACTTTGTCATTACAGTTATGCTTTCAATTATCATATTCTAATTTTGGGTGTCTCTTCATCTTGCAATTTTTGATGTATTTCAACAATATCCTGGAGAAGGATGAAGCTATAAAAGTTGCTTCCTCTTCTAGTGAAGTGGAAGAAGCCCTTGTTGGGTTATCAAAATATTTAGTGGACTCCTTGCAGAAATATGGAGATGATAAAGCTTTTTGGGAGAATAAAATCAAAGTTGCTAAGATAGCTCAATAAAAATCTCTAGAGGCTGCCAAGGAGGCTGATCTAGCTCGACAACAAGCTGTAAATGCTTCCAAGGATACCGAGGAGAAATTAAAGGTCGTCATTTCCAGTAAGGAGAAAGCTGAGAGAGATATTGAAGAGGCTGAACGGCGTAAGACAGATCTTGAATAGAAAGTAAAATATGTTGAAGATCTTCTTAAGGAAAATGCTTCCTTGGAGAGGACGAAGAGAAGGTCTGCTATGAAGAAGTCCTTTAGCTCTGGCTGGGAGAAAGGGTGGAATAAAGTTATAACTACTGCCTCTACTCAAATGGAGTAGGCAAGTTTGAAGTTATTCAGGTATGGACGGGTTACAGCGTTGAAAGAGTTGAGCATTGCTGAAGACTCTGAATTTTTTCAGAAACATGTTCATAGCCCTCCTCCTGCTATTAAAGAAGAAGAAAATGATGAAGCTGGATCTGATAAATCTTCTTTGATGATGGTAGAACAAACAGCTACTCCAATTATTCCTCAATCTTCTGAGCAAGTCCAGTAGACAATAACTTTTTTCGAACAACATTAGTTGCCCTCCGAGAAACATTAACAACCAATTCCTTCTTCCAAATCAGCTGAAGATGTTGTGGGGAATAAGGAGAAGGTTTAATGTTGTTTAACAATTTTTTTGTCCTTTACTCTATTTTCCCTTTGTTTTGTACTTCTGGTTGTACCCTTATCTATTATGATCACTAAAATGGACATATTCTGAATTTCTCCTTTACTGTTCAATATAGTTGTGCTATTGTTGATCTGTTTTTATTTTTCCTTGCTAGTTTATTGCCAGGATGGAACTGTTGTCAGCTCATGAAGGTTATGAGAAGAAGTACCAATAATTAAGTGATGATTGGGGTTATGACAAATTTAACTCTGCCCATAATAAAAGAGAGAGTGTGCTAAAACTGGAAATTGAGGAGCATAGAAACATTGCTAAACTTTTGGTAGAGGGAAATATTTCTTTAAGAGAAGAACTAAGACAGTTAAAATCTTCTTCTTCCTCTAGAACTTTGGTCCCAGTTAATGATGAGGGTATTTCCTTTTGAGATGATGATAATGCCTCATTAAGAGAAGAATTAGAAGCTTTGAAAAGAGTATGACCTACATCCATATCCCGGGGTAGAGTGAGAGCTGGTCGGAGTAACATTGAAGAGACTAGAACTCAACAAGCTTTAGAAAATCAAGCTGTTCAACTGAAGGAAAAAAATAAATCTCTGGTTGAGATGTCCCAAAAGATTTAAACTCTTACCGAGCAACTATACAATTAGAGTTCTGTGTTGCAGAATAAAGAAAATATGCTGAAAAGACTTCATCAAAATGCTGAACAATTAACTTATCAGTTTCACAAGCAACCCAGAGAGTTTTGGATGGAGGGATATAATGAAGCTTTATATCATCTTGATGCCAGGCTGAAAAAGTCAAATAATGAAGGGTACAAGCAGGGATGGTTTAATGCTTTAACTTTAATAAAAGTTGACCAAGGAGCGAAATTGTGGGATTGGTATGAGCCTAGGTTCCTTGATCTTCCAGTACCAGCATTCCAGCTTGATGTTAGCTGGATTTCAGTTAGCTCTATTCCTCAGTGTTTGATTTCCAAATACACTGGTGATTACAGTCTTCAGGAAGAGTTTGAGATATCCTGACCTCCACATTTGTTAGACCGACCAAGTTCGAGCAATATCAGAATATTTTAGGAACTAAACTTTATCAATTCTTCTTTTGCTTTAAATGATCCTCCAGCTGAAATGGATCCTGTATCTAAATTTTAAGGAAAGAAACCAATAGAATATACTATTTGTATTTCGTTAGTAATTATTGGTGTGATTGAAGAAAAGATCATCTTTTTGTAATTTTATTTCCTTGGAAATAAAATAATTGCATGATATTTAATCTGTCAATCTTTATTCAACTACAGTAGTGTTGTACTTAACAATAATAGGTTATATATATATATATATATATGAATGGACATTTTGCCCTTTTTAATTTGATTGCCTAGACAATGAAACTTTTGCCCCATGTGTTTGCCTAGTTGTAGTGACTTATCACCCATAAGTGCCTAAGCAATGGAATTCGTGTCCCATGTTCTTACTTAGTTATAACAATCATTTAAGTGAATAATTTCCCTGGTGCCTAGGCAGTGGATATTTTATCGATCTTCTTGCCTAGTTTAGATGCCTCTTGGGTCACCCATAATCAAGAAGAACTTGCCTTACTCGATTATTTTACCAATATTGTTGGTGTTTATGTTGATACCTACCAACTTTTAGTTGGTGGTTGCTGATGCCGACCAACATTTAGTTGGTGGTTGTTGAATACTGACCAACTTTTAATTGGTGGTTGCTGATGCCGACCAACTTTTAGTTAGTGGTTGTTGAATACCGACCAACTTTTAATTGGTGGTTGCTGGTGCTGACAAACTTTTAGTTGGTGGTTGTTGCAAAGTTGTGGTGTAGTGTGTAGCACTAGTACTCCGAAAAAATGGGGAAATCATAATTTTCATTCATACGAAAACAATTGGGTACATGGGCAATTACATTACTAGTAGTATTTTCGCAGGTGCTCTGCATTACATGCATTTTTAAATTCTTCCACTTCAAGAGTTTATATTCTGTAAGTGCCAGGTCGAACAACATTTGTTATACGATAAGGCCCATGCCAATTGGCCTTCTACTTATTGTGCTTTTGAATTACTTTTTTGAGCATGTAATCTCCTTCTTTGAGATCACATTTCTCAACCCTTTTATTATAGAACATGGGAGTCTGTTGCTCATAAGTTGTATTTTGGATTGTTGCATCTTCTCTGACTTCTTCGAGCATGTCCAAGTCCAAGCGTCTCACCAAATCACTTACTAGATAATTGAAGTTAAGCACCATGTGAGTAGGTAATCCTAGTTCGACAGGTATCACTGTTTCACTCCCCAAAGCCAATATGTAAGGAGATTCCCCAGTTGTTGTTCGGGGAGTTATTTGATAAGCCCATAACACTGAGTGAAACTCGTTGATCCAATTACCTTTGGCAACATCCAATCTCTTCTTCAACCCATTCCATAGAGTTCTGTTCATCACCTCTGTTTCCCCATTACTTTGGGGATGACCTGGAGAGGAATGAATCTTTTGAATATTGGATTGTAGACAATATGCTGCGAACTCGTCATTATCAAATTGGGTACCGTGATCTGTGATAAAAGCATGGAGTAGACCATATCTGCAAATTATATTCTTCCAAAAAAATTTATACACCCTTTTATATGCCATATCGATGAGAGGTTCAACTTCCACCCACTTGGTAAAGTAATCAACTGCTACTACCAAATATTTGAGTCATCCTCTTGTAGTTGGCAGAGGCCCGACTAAATCTATTCCCCACATAGTGACTGGCTAAGGTGAAGTGATTGGGGTTAGCATCACTTGAGGAGTTATTCGTATAGTAGAAAGTCACTGAGACTTGTCACATTTTTTAGCATAAATTGTACAATCAGCTCGCACTGTTGGCTAGTAGTACCCCTGCATATTTATTCTCTATAAAAGAGTTCTTCCTCATACGTGAGTTCCACAAGATCCTTCATGGATTTACTCTATCAGGTCTTTAACTTCTGCTGGGTAAACATACCTTTGAAAACCAGTTATCACACCTCTTCTATATAGGACTCCATTATTCAAAACATATCTTGCAGCCTTATACTTCAACCTTTTAGAGGCAAGTAGGACGGCTGGTAAAGTACCTTCTTCAATATAAGCCTTGATGGGATCCATCCAGGATGGTCCCATATCCAAGGCGATATAATTCACCATCAAGTCTTCATCAATACTTATGCTTGTAAGTACTTCAATGGGTATTATTCTTCATAGCTCGGTGCGAGTAGCTGAGCATAACCGAGCAAGCACATTCTACCTTGCATTCTCCAATCTAGGTATTCTAATGACCTGAACAATTGCAAAATTGGCTGCAATCTCGAGAGCTTTAATTAAGTATCATGACATAAACTCCCCTTTTACCGCATAAAGACTTAGCATCTTATTCACCGCTAATTATGAATAACTGAACACCACAACTTTCTCTGCATTAAATGATTTAGCTAAGTTGAGGCCCATGATCACATCTTCATACTCAGCTTCATTATTGGAAGCCTAGAATTGGAAACGCAGAGCATATTCTATGTCTATTCCATCTGGACTGCTGAGAATAATTCTAGCTCCACAACCTGTTGCGTACGAAGAACCATCGACATACAAATTCCATATAGGGATATTATCATCAAACCCTTGGTCTGACAAAATCCCTTGCTGGAATATCTTGTCCTTCCTTTTATCATACTTCTTCTTTGACTCGTGCACCTTACTAGAGGATTCTAGTTGATCGGTAGCCATCCCTTCTGGCAATTCTGTTGTTGGGAGTTGATCGGGGACTTTTTATGTTGATCATTTTGTATCCTTGAGTTTCTCTGCACTAGCCCCTTGTCGATCGAAGAAATATGGGTAGGTAAACTCAGTAATGAAATCCTCCATTGTCTGTCCTTTGAGAGAAGATCTCGGCTCGTAGATAATGTCATACTACCTAACTCCACTGCGCAATACATCAATCTTCCAAACTTTTCTAGCTTATGTAAAGCCTGTCTAAGTGTCATGTCAGTATATACCACTATTATATTGGATAGAAAATATGGTTTCATTCTCCTGCTTGCTTCAATAAATGCCAATGTCAACTTGTCCAGTTTTGGGTACCTAACTTCTGCTCCCCTAAATGCCTTGCTAGTATAATAAACTAATTTCTGTACTCTGCGTTCTATTCTTATTAAGGCTGAACTGACTGCACTTTCTGAAATAGCTAAGTACAAGTATAGTTTTTCTCGTGTCACTAGCCTAGACAATAAATGAGGTGACCCCAAGTATCTCTTCAACTCTAAGAATGCCTTCTCACATTCGTCATTCCACTCAAAGGTCTTTCTGAGCACCTTGAATAATGGAAGACATCTATCAGTTTCTTAGGAGACAAATCGAATGAGAGCTGCGACATGCCCCGTAAGGCTATGCACTTCTTTCTCGGTGGTTGGATATTATAACTCCAACAAGGATTTTATCTTGTCAGGATTTTTCTTCAATACCTCTTCGATTCACTATCTATCCGATGAACATGCCTTCCTGTACACCAAATATGCACTTGGTCAGGTTTAACTTCATCTGGTGTTTCTCCAATTGATCAAATGGTTGGCTTAAATCAACTATATGATCATTAGCTTTCTTACTTTTAGTCAACATATCATCAATGTATACCTCCATATTTTTGCTAATCTGCTCCGTAAACACCTTGTTCACCAGTCGCTGATATGTAGCACCTGCATTTTTAAGACTAAAAGGGATAAAATTATAGCAATATGTTCTTCATGGGGTAATGAAAGAGGCGCTTTCCATGTCTTCTTGTTTCATTTTAATTTGATTATATCCAGAATAGGCATTCATGAAGCTTAGCAGCTCATGCCTCGGAGTTTCATCCACCAGTTGATCTATCCTGGGCAGAGGAAAATGATCTTTTGCACAAGGTTTACTCAGGTCTTTGAAGTCCACACACATTCTCCACTTATTCTTCTTCTTCTTAACCATCATAACATTATCCAGCCAATCAGGATATTTCACATATTAGATAAAAGAAGATTTTTGCAGCTTTTCCACTTCTTCTTGAATAACCTAGTTCTTTTCCGGACTAAAGACTCTTCTCCTTTGCTTCACTGGTTTGATCTCTTTGTTAACATTGATATCGTGACATAATAAATATAGGTCTATACCTAGCATATCCTCATGACTCCACGCAAATACTTATTTTTTGTGCTTCAAAAATGCCACCAACTCTTCTTTCAATACTGGACCAAGTGAAGTGACAATTTGGGTTATTCTTTCTAGTTGCTCGTCATCCAAAATAATACTTTATGTTGCTTCCATGACTTGTCCTTTAACTAGTTCTGTTTCATCTCTTGGGTCTAAGGTGTCAATCTCAGACTCACCAAATTCATCCACTTGATAAGTGGTTGTTTTCTTTCTTGCTTCTTCCAATTCCTCTTGCTCGGTAGATGAGTAGTAACATTCCCGAGCTAATTTTTTATCTCCCTTCACAGTTCTAACCCTAAAGTTGATCGAAAACTTTAAGAACTGATGTACAGTGGATGGGACTGCTTCAAACGTTTTCAGGCCTACTCTTCCCATGATTATATTTTAGGCGGACTGGATATTTTTATCCATTACAGAGAAGCGCACATTCTCTGTTCTCCTAGTTGGCCAGGTACCGATCAGTATGTCTAACTTGATCGCTCCAAGTGGAAAAAAAATTTCTCCAAAGAATCCAATGAGGAGCCTATGATACGGCTTTAACTGACCAAGTTTCAAGTTCAAACTATCGAAGCAAGGGTAGAACATGATATCTACCAAGATACCATTTTCCACTAGCACTCTTGAAATGATTACATCCTTCATTTTCAATTTGATCACAAGAGGATCATCATGAGGATAAAAAAAAGCCTTCCAGATCATTTTTAGAAAAGCCAATGACTAGCTTGACTTTGTTGACCTTCCTCGGGCGATCTTCTTCTGCCAGATTTATTCACTGTATATATGATCAAGCTTGAGCCTCATTGAGGTAAGATTTCCTGTCATCGGTATAATCACCTCCACCTCCGTCTCCACCTGTAATCATGTTACAATTGAATGACCAAAACGAATTGAAAATACCTCTTACTTAGGTCTTTTTAGCCTTTTCGGGAGATCAGGATCATCTTCATGGTCCCTTTTCTTATCATCTCTTGGTCGGCAAGGAGATTTATACCTCTATTGAGCTCTGTTGTTGGTCTTCCCACCATTTGGATGATCAACATACTTATTCATCTTTCCTCGTCGAATGAGTGCCTCTATCTCATTTTGTAGAGATACACAATGCTTGGTTGTGTGACTATGATCCTTATGGAACTCGTAATATTTGGATTTATTTATCCTTTTGAGAGCTGACCTCAGTTTTTCTGGCCAGTTCAATTCCTCGTTGTTCTTAATTTCCTCCAGAACATGGTTCATATCCACCTTTAAGGGAGTATAGTTTGTGTATTTCCTTAAGTGATCTAGAGTTTTTTTGCCTTTCGACTGCTTGCTCCCAACAATATTCTTGTGATCCTTCTTCTCCAACCTACCTTTAGTTTTGGCTTCCACCTTTGCCTCAGAAATCTTTTTCGCAGCCATAGCCTCTTTGGCATTCATAATTTTGGCTGCTTTTTCCACTAATTCAGCTATAGATTTGGGGGGATCTTTGTCCCAAGTATAATTGTAAAACCGAAATAAATTCGCAAGTTTCAAATTAAACCTTATTTAATTAGAGACTATAACAAACTTAAATCATCCCCAAACCATTCAACTACATGTGTGCGTGTGTCAATCCATAAATAAATAAAGCATGCGACACAAGTTTAAGAAAAAATCCCCGAAGGGCAAAACCTTTTTATTTTTTGAACTCTAACAAGTTTACAAGACCATTGAGTTACATACAATCTTGCTTTCGCCCACAAGAGTAATGCACGGTGTCTTAGACAAACCTCCAAAGCAACGACTAGAAATAAAACAGCAATGGTTCACACGCAGCTATACCACAAGGACCGCAATCCTAGACACGCAGTCTTCTCGGTGTAGGTTATCCTCCCCACAAGATTAAACAACAGCAAAGTGTGTTTTTCAAACACCAAAACAATTCACTAAAGCAAATGGGAGTTTTGTGAATTGAAAACAAAAAGGGATTAAACCCTAAAACGAAGAAGACAAAAGAATTATTCTTTCGCAATTTTTCTATTCTGGAAAATGCTGGGACTTCTCGAAGAAAACGAAACCATAGAATGAGTTTTTATAGAAAAATGCGCCGCCTCAAAATACGAGCTCGTTCAAACGAGATGAGCATCTCGCTCGAACGAAGGACAACTGTCACTCGAACGAGATCACACGACATGCATCTCGCGCGAACGACATTGCTATCTCGCGTGAACGACTGTTGCGTCAAAAATTATTGTTTTAATGTCCGCTTTAATACTTAGAAAAAATACTCATTCTCAAATTTTGATGAAAAAGTCCGCTCCAACACTTAGAAAATATTTTGTAAAAATATTCCAAAAGATCTAAGTGAAAAGTTAAGGTATTTAAAATAAAACCTTACCAAAGTAAACTTTGTGGAGTATTTTTGATGAAGAACATGATTAATTAGAATCCGTCTTGATGTAAATGGATCTTGAATTCTCTTCGACGGTGTAGCGGTATATGACATAACAAATTGATAACGGACCTATAAAAATATGTCCTTACAAATATCCCCCTATGTCTATGCCGGTACATACATAAAAAATTCGAATTATAAAAAAACAAAATGCCTATACAAATCTACCCTCCCATGAATAATTTTGCAAGTTCTCAAACTGTTCTTCAAAAAATCCTCCTCAAATCTCAAAGCTTTTCTCATCAGGGTGTGCAACATCATGATCTTCAATCTTTGTACCTACACACATGAGATAAATCAAATACCTTCATGATGCATCGAGTTTGAAATGATATAAGAATAAAGCATTAATAAATCAAATCTCCCCCATAATGCAAAAACTCCCCCATAACATGCTAATTCTTTCTCCCCCTTTTTATGATGCCCCCAAATAGACAGATAAGAAGAAATAATCAAAACCTCACGATAAAATTGCATAGAGAATTAAAATTAAACTATGCGCATGCAAAGGTATGTCCCCAAAACATCTACAAACTATTTTTGGATTTTTTAATTTTTCATACAAAAATAAGATACTAAAAATCACACCATGGATTTAAACTCAAGCAACCAAGTCATGGAAACGGAATGTATGGGTGCGAACACATTCGATAGGTAAATAAACTCAATCAATCATATGTGCATGATGCATATGTGTACTCCTAATGAATGAGCATCAAAAGTATCCTTAGGTGTAAAAAATTGTTGAATTTAGATGACATCGTCTTATACAAATTAATAAATCAAAGTCAAAGTGATTTCCACACCAATAACGTCCAAAACTATATAGGGCTTTTTCAAGATTTTCAAGGACGTGCAAGCCCATTATAAAATCTCCAACCAACTCCCTCATATATATTTTCTTTTAAAGGTGTTAAACTAAATTCTCAAACTTTGGAGAATTGGTGCAAAAACCTAAATGACCCATTTTTGGCATGAATTTCTTTTTATTTCCTTCAAATTTTTTAGGGCTCTTTTAAACCTCTTTGGACCTCGGATAATAAAATTCCTCAATTTTCTAGGTCCAATATAAATGGCGGCTTAATCACAAGGGATAAATGAAAATCTTTCATATCCCTTCACCGTTTCCAAACAAAGCACACAACCTCACCAACGGCTCTTACATGCACAACTTTCTTATCAAGTTTTATTGCGCTTGGTTTGTTTTAAGGACGGGATTGAAGTGAAAACACGCAACCAACATGTGAAAAGACAAGAACAATAATCAAACAAATTCGTACATGTGTGCAATAAAGGAAATCATGAATCAAACATGAAAGAAGTAGCACTTAATTACATCTCAATGACTCCAAACATTATAAAGCACATGGATGAATTGACCTATTATCTCAAAACACTATCAAATATTCACATGAAAAATGGAATGATGTTGTGACTTGGTCATCCTAAGTCTCCATCCATATATGGTGCAAAAAAAATACAAAAATCTTTTTGGATTTTTCAAAATTTTATCAAATTAAATTTTTTTTGTATTTTTTCAAATTTTTCAAAAAAAAGGAAAAACATACAAAAATGACACATACTAGCAATAGGCCAATAATGTCATCATGAAAAACATCCTATGCTAGTAAAAAATCCAAACCTCTATCGTTAGGTGCAGAGGGGTTTTCCAAAGGTGGTGCCAACTTATGAAAAACCTCCATCAAATCTTGTGAAGTTTTGACCAAAAACATAACTTGCTCACCTAAATGTGCAAACTCTCTCATGTAGTCTCCGGGAGCATGTAAAGTATCATGTGTGGGTGCATGTGTGGCAGAAACACGTGTAGTAGCAAAACGTAACACATAACCCAACTTAAAGAAAAATTCCCTAAGGTTTCCTCTCCTTTTGCAATGGGAACAAACATATATAGGCCTAGGAACACCTTTCTCAAAAACTCTAGGATGCGCTCTCCTAATAGGAATGGGACGCCTAGGTGGGTTTGGGTTAGACACATGTGAATCTAACACTATCGGATTGGGTGCTGATTGGGAAGTAGAAGCACCGTCATGACTTATTCCTAACTTTTCACCTTTACCCTTAAGAACCACCTTTTCAACCTTCTTAAGTGCGTTCTCAAAATTGACTTTGACCTCCCTGGCACGTTTGAGATCACTCTCGAGTTGGGATATACGTGTCATCAGACTAGACAACGTGTTGGTCAAATCACACTTATCCTTTCTTAAAACCTCCTCCTCTCTCTCCAAATCTAAAACTCGATGACCTAAATGTCTATTATACATCTTTGTTTTCAAGATCTCGGTGTAAAAATCTCTAAAGGATTTTTGAATCTCACTTTCATCTCCACTCTCAGATTCACTCTCATCCCTACTAGAAACACTTAAATCATCCTTCTCGGGGGTCTCACTAAAACTAGTCCCCTCACCTCCATCCAAACTAGGTGTGCAAACCCGGCTAGCTAAAAACCCGACACACATACCGTGCTCTTTTTCATCACCCGAATCAAAAACCTCTATGTCACTATCACTAAGTGTGGTAGGCATAGCCACTTTCTTTCCCTCTCTCTTAAGTCTAGTGGAACACTTATACGCCTTATGCCCTTTACCCCCACACTCAAAACACGCCAAATTTTCTAAATTTTCTTCACTCTCCTTCTCTTTTTCTCTCTCCTTCTCTTTTTCTCTCTCCTTATCTTCCTCAGTGCTTTCTTTGGCCTTTTTATTTTTCTCAAAAAATTTCTTATTGGAAGAATTATTTTTGTTCATGTTGAGAAATTTTTTAAAAATTTTCGCAAACAAGGCCATATCTTTAAAATCAAAATCTTCTTCAGAATCGGACTCACAAACTTTTTCTTTATTTTTCTTAAAATGAGTCTTTAAAGCAACGCCATTATCCTTAGCCTTAATGGTTTTGAGAAATATATCAATCTCATAGGTTTGAAGATCTCCTACTAGTTTTTCTAACTAAAGTGATTTTAAATTTCCCAAAGAGCTCAAAACAGTGACTTTAGGAATAAAGAGTTTTGGAAGAGAACTCAAAATCTTTTGAACGACACGTGTGTTATCAATCACCTCACCCAAATTAAAACATGTGTCAATAATGTCTGACAAACATGCATAAAAATCATCAAATCATTCACACTCAGATATGGTGATAGTCTCAAATTGGGTGGCCAAATTTTGTAATTTTGATTCTTTAACCGTGTTGGTACCCTCATGTGTCAATTTCAAAACATCCCATGCCTCTTTAGACGTGGTGCACATCACAATTCGGCGGAACTCGTCGGGGGTGACGGCTCCAGAAATAGCACTCAAACCACGGGAATTAAAATTAGACATTTTATAATCATCTTCAGTCCAGGCTGACACGGGTTTTAAAGAGGTGATATTATCAACGATGACTGTGGGAGGAGTCCACCCATTTTCACAAAGGAACCAAACACGCTCGTCAATGGCTTTTAAATTAGATTTCATGCGAGCTTTCCAATAGGCATAATTATTCCCATAAAAAAGACACACCTTATTAAATGAACGTTCCATTGGAAAAATTGCGATTTCTCACAAAAACTGATTTTTTCAAAAAAAAATCAATATCACACAAATTTTATGAAAATAGGAATACGCGATAAATTAGCGCAACCTGCTCTAATACCAATTTGTAAAACCGAAATAAATGCGGTGTGTGATAATTGATTAAATAAAGTCACAAGTTTATAATTAAACCTTATTTAATTAGAGACTATTTTTAAACAAACTTAAATCAGCCCCAAACCATTTAACTACGTGTGTGCGTGTGTCAATCCGTAAAAAAATAAAGCATGTACACAAGTCTAAGGAAAAATCCCCGAAGGGAAAAACATTTTTATTTCTAGAACTTTGACAAGTTTACAAGACCATTAACTTACATACAATCTTGCTTTCTCCCACAAGAGTAATGCACGGTGTCTTCGACAAACCTCCAAAGCAACGGCTAAAAATAAAACAACAATGGTTCACACACAACTATACCACAAGGACCGCAATCCTAGACACGCATCCTTCTCGGTGTACGTTATCCTCCCTATAAGAGTAAACAACAGCAAAGTGTGTTCTTCAAACACCAAAACAATTCTCTAAAACTGGGAGTTTTGTGAATTGAAAACAAAAAGGGATTAAACCCTAAAAGTAAGAAGCCAAAAGAATTCTGCTTTCATAGTTTTTCTGTTATGGAAAATGCTGGGACTTCTTGAAGAAAACAAAACCATAGAATGAGTTTTTATAGAAAAATGCACCACCTCAAAATACGAGCTCGTTCGAACGAGATCGCTCGAACGAAGGACAACTGTCGCTCGAACGAGATCACGCGACATGCATCTCGCGCGAATGACATTGCTATCTCATACGAACGACTGTTGCATCAAAAATTATTATTTTAATGTCCGCTTCAATACTTAGCAAAAATACTCATTCTCAAATTTTGACAAAAAAGTCCGCTCCAACACTTAGAAAATATTTTGTAAAAATATCCCAAAAGGTCTAAGTGAAAATTTAAGGTATTAAAAATAAAACCTTACCAAAGTAAACTTTGCGGAGTCTTTTTGATGAAGAACATGATTAATTCGGATCCGTCTTGATGTAGATGGCTCTTGAGTGCTCTTCGACGGTGTAGTGGTATATGACATAACAAATTGATAACGGGCCTATAAAAATATGTCCTTACAATAATACAGCTTATTGGGTAAAAGAGAACTCATGAGAGTAGTAATGGTTGTCTTCTCTTTATAGTCTATGACTTACAGTTTCTCGTTGTTGAAACGGGTGATATAATCCTTGGTACTTTCACTTGCTTTCTGCCTAAAACTCAGAAATTGTGATACCCTTTTAACTAGCTTCACACCAAAATAGAAATTTCCTATAAAGAGCTCTGCTAGTTGATGGAAGGTTACAATTCGCCCCTGAGGAAGGCTATAATACCATATCTGAGAAGATTCGGTAATGGTCCCTGGGAACGCCCTTCACCTCATTTCATCTGGGGCTTCATAAATATCTGGTGCAGATTGGTATTGTTCTATGTGAAGAACAGGATCAGTTTTACCATCATACTTCGGTGTGACCACAGGAGCCTTGAATTTTGCTGGTGTGGGAAAATCCACAATCGCCTGTACAAATGGAAATCCCCTAATAAAGGTTCTTTGGAGAGAATTATTGGCCTTGGCCATTTCTTCTAACCTGTCTTCCAAACTTTGAATAGATACTTTCCATGCATCATTTCCAACCTCTGATTTATTTATGTTTGCCCGAGCAACAGATTGCGTAGAATTCTCCTCTTAGGATCTTTCTATTTGAGCTGCACGTCTGGAATTTATATGTGATTGGGCTGAGTCTTCCCTTAAATCATTTGATCATTGAGAATTTCTTGATGCACACCGAAGAGGATTTTTATTCCTCCTGGGACCCAAATGGTTTAAGTGTGAGGCTCTGCTTAACCTTTCCAGATCACTTGGTCTTTCTAGCATTAGAGTGACGTTTTCCTGTGAATCTGGAATTCTTGTAGGGGAAGTTTCACCAGGGTGATAGGATGGATCACTTAAATTCCCAAAATAATGAACTTCAGCATGTTTAGATCGCGACCTAAATTGCGGTTGTCACAAAGATAGTGGACCCATGCTTCTCTGAATGCTTCGTTTGCCTGACTGTGCAGACGCTCCATTTTGAACAGTATGAATGGATTGTCGCATAGTTTCCAGCATATTCGTTTATCCCCTAGCCAAACTTCCTAAGATTCCAGTGATATCATTGGCATTTGGAGGGAGGGAAAGGTTAGGCAAATTCCCTTCATTATTCATATTGCTATATTCTCGGATATCAGCCATTTATGATGAGTTTTTTGGTGAAAACGCTATGTATAGTCTTTCCCACAGACGATGCCAATCTGCTGATGTAAGAAACTAGATTGGATCTAATTAATTAATCATAGATAAATATGAATAAATAAATAAGACAAGATATTTTAAAAGTGGTTCAGCCTTATGAAAAATGGCCTACGTCCACTGTTTTGTATTACTAGGTATTTTGCCTTGATCTTGATTATAGTCGCTTATGATGGCTTATGATCGCTTACCCTACCATGAGAGTATTACAATGTATTTATAGCCCTTGGGCTGTCAATGTGAATGGATAATGAGCCTTTATTGAATAGGCGTATTCATCCGTACATGATAAGGAATGACTGTAATACAATAAAGATTGAATCTGTCTTGGTCCTTTAATCTTCCCAACGAGTTGCTCAAAATGTTAGGTAGCTCGGTACGTTGAGTAGCTCGGTCCATTTGAACTTGTGTCATGCTAGAGGACATGTGTCTTTATATAACTGGTCCACGTCAGCTGACTAATTTTTGTATCAACAATCCCTCTCAGTAATTCAGAGAGAATTCCCTTGAATTCAGAGTTGTTCTTTCCTTAAAAGCGCATTTCCCACATTCCTTCCATCCTTTTTATACTCTTTTGAGTAATCCCTTCCCACCTCTTCAAACCACCATCACCTCATCCTGAGATCAACATATCTACAATCAAGATCTACTTCAAGTCTTCATAAGGAGGTATATTTCTTCCTCTTTGTCTTCAAATTATCTTAATTTTGCTCTAGTTAGTTCATTTTTTCTTTAGTAATTTACTTCATTACATCACACATTTTAATTTCAATCTCTTTATTATTAGTATACACACACACTTTATTTTCATAGAAAAAACCCAAAAATAAGAAAAAAAAGGGTTCACTTGTAAATTCCAAACCAGGATTTCTCATCACATTTTTTCACACTGAAACACATTTTCTACACACATATAATAAAGTCCCTCGATTGGATTTATGGATTAAACCCCACCTCATATTGCCTTCAAACTATGCGAACTTTTTTTCCTCAGGCTGTATAAGCATCTTGGGTACACCCTTCGACTCATGTCCTCCCTACATATATTTGCTACTTCATTCTCATCATATATTCATGATATTTACATTTTATATAATTTCTTGCTTGTGTATGGTTCGATAGATAAAATCGTTCCTTCATAACGACTTGTGAATCGACAAACACTTGCATCATATTTTTATTACTATTTTAGGAACACTCCTAAGGATGACCTCGCTCCGAATTTATTTTTGACGTGAGTCAAGCGATTCCATTCGCCATTTATATTATGCACGTAGGCACACACATCATGAATTTCTATAGGAGAAGATTAACATATGCCCATGAGATACCTAAAGGGAGGGATGGGTTCTTAACACCTTCGCATCCCGTAACTTAATCCCCAGACATTTGAACTATTTAGTTTCGTAATCATCAAAATTTTCCTTGATGTCATTCTTTTGAGGTGGTAACATTTATTTTTCCTATTTTGTGAAAACTAGGATGGCAACTCTATCTCTACGTATCACTCCATATCAACGACGACCAAATGACCTAATAAAATAAGCAATCCCACGTGCACGAGAAACAAAGGGGAAGGAAAGAGGGATCCCCCTCTGGAGACAGACCCTCAAAATGGCCACAGGAGTATCCCAATCCTTGGTGATCTCATCTATGACCACTTTTTTTCCTATTTAGTCCTGATGGCAGTGATATATCATTATCAAGCAATAATTTGCTTTCCTCTCATCTCTATTATCCCTCGATCAGTGATGTATTCGAGCTTCTAGTAATAAGTGGAAAGAATAACCTTCATGACATGGAGAAATCCCCAACTAAGGATGGTGTTGTAAGGAGAATCGATGTTTAAAACTAAGAACTCAATTAATTTTAAGATATTCCCATTTTGAACACGCAGAACACTTTCCCTAGTGGCAAGGTCATCTTTTTATCATAGACGAGCAAAGGGTTGGTCTCTTTAGATATTCCATCTTGATATAGAGCTTGCTGAATAATTTTAGGTACATAACCACAAATGAGCTTCCTTGATCAAATATTAGCTCAGCCACGTCCTATTTGGCAATTCTAAGAATGATTACTAGCCCAATATGATGCTGAGTCTTGATTGTGACTAGGTCTTACTCGACAAAGATTATGTGCTTGTTCTAGTTAAAATCTTTAGATCGTAGATGATTTCCTCATGAAGTTTTGGCAGGGTCCATCTATATGTCCTCCATCATAATTATGACTTTTTTAAATTCCATCCAAATAACATTTCCTTGAATCTGGTTCAAACTTGATTCATTGTGGATATCTGTACAATCATATTCCATCTCATTATTTTTTAGGACGTTGTCGAGCTTTAGGTCAATCTCCACAATGGGCTTTGCACCCACCTTCTCCACATAGCAAGGTAGGTGACCGTCTTGGGCTAAGTCTTACAAACAGGACTTGAAAGCCTTACAGTTTTCTATCTTGTTCTCATGCTCCTTATGATAGACACATCTCATGGCGATGTTCCTCTTTGATGGATCTCCTGTCATCTTCCTCTTATACTTAAGAAAATACTTATATTTTATTTTATTCAATATCTTATAGATGGGCTCTTTGAAACAATGTTAATTTCATGGGAGGTACACTTTGTCATTATTTTTAGATCCTCCATTCTTTTTCTTACCCCCTTCTTGGGACATTCTCTTTGTCTCCATTTATGGTCGTCTTTGACCGACTATTTTCGTGTTGGGTGTCAGCAACTACATCTTTTACTTTGGCATATTTCTTTATTCTGAACATAAGATCACCAATTGTGTTTTCCTCTTTTCTAGTGAGGGATTAGTGAAATATAGAGTTTTTTGGTAGACCATTACTGAATAAAGCCACAACGACCTTCTCAAAGAATATTTCTACTCTGTTGTAGGTTTTCAAGTATCACCTAGCGTATTCTTGCAAGGTTTCCTAGGGATTTATTTTCATGGTGAGTAGCAAGTCCATCATCTTTAATTGAGCATTGATGGTGATTAAATTGTTGGTAAAATCCTTTGTGACCCACTTGAAGTTGTTGAGCAACTTATGTTGGAGCTTTCTAAACCGATTTTGAGCGATAGACCCAAGACAGGAGGAGAATATGCGGCAGCCGAGAGCTTAATTATTGTTCCAGAGGGTCATTGCTTCCTAATACTTATGGACATTGTGACATTTCATCCTAAGGTATTTTATTTTATATTTATATTTCGTAGGTAATTAGTTATTTGAAATGATTTATATTAATTGGCATGATTAGCATTTAATTTATATGATTATGTGCTTTAGTTTGCCTTTATTAATTACCTAAATAAAAGTTATGTGATAACATATCTAATTTGTGAAGCATGGGTGGTGACTTATATAATTAAGGACTTGTTTATAAATCCTTAATCGAGTGAAAATTTCTCATGCATCCAACACTTAAAAAACTTTTCAATTTAGAGTCTTAAGAGAAGCTAGCAAAAACCTTATGTGAGAGAAACAAAGTGAAGGCTTATTCTTGAGAAATTTGTGAAGAAACTTATTTTTCAACTTAATTATTCAAAATCCTCATATTCTTTTATCCAACATAGTTAAATCGGATGTCAAAACAAGGAGTCTTTGTATGAAAACTCAACCTATGTGTATGTGTATATGTATGTATTTTGTGTATGGTAACGTGTATAGAGATAGGGTTTGAGTAGACTTCTTCAAAATGCTTAAACTAGATGGAATTATGATTTGGTTGTCATATTATAAAATTTGTTTAAGTGATATAATGTTGGTTTGATAACAATAAATAGGTTAGATGCAAGAACTCTTTTATGTGTGTGTGTAAACAGGGGTTTTGCTTCTTTTTTTTATGTAAATTATTTATTTTATACCTGGTTATTGTGTTTAAATTAGCTATAAACATTTTGAATATACTTAGGATGTGTTTTGTTATTGAATTTAAGCATCCATGTCTAGAATTGAAACTAGTAGTGTTGGTTGAAGTTTCAAAAAACAAACTGAATAGGTCCATAACAAATATAAGAGTTTGTAGTCTGATTTAGTGGTTTTAAGAATTTTATGCAAATCTTATAAAATGGGGTATGTTAATAATATTTGTTATTATTAATTTGTCTTTGGAATCAATTACTTTGGAATTTCGTAGTGAGAGAAATTAATTTTACAAAGTTGGTGCACAAGTAAAAACTAATGTTGGACATATAATACATCCCTTACCAAAACTCGAATATCTCCTCTAGCATAAACGATTATTAAGTTATTCTAAGTGTATATAAAAACATATTCATATACGTTTCCAACCATGTATGGTAAAACATCTAGTTATTTCACAATTAGTACATATTAATCTACAAAGTTGACCCAAAAACAGAGGTTGTTTTCTGGATAACCCATATTGTACTAAAATATCATTACCTCCTAAATCGTAAATACCATTGAGGTGATTCTATTCGGATTAATTCATTGTATCTCGGTCTGAGTGCATGTTTTAATTCCAAACAAAGGTGTTGTCCAAACTGGGCGGCCTTGGGGCCTTGTATAAAAATGGGCACTCCAGACTCTAAAAAATTCAAAATCATGCAACTTCAATAAATTTAGAAAGTAGACCCTCAAACCTTTTAAGTGGTATGAGATATCATAGTCAATTCCTTGTAGATTTATATTGTTTTTTTAATTTTAAAATGACCTAAAAATAGGGAGTGCAATTTAGGGACATATTTGATAACTTATGAAATAATGGTTATAACTCATTCATCAAAATAGTATTTTGAACTCGTGAACTATGGTTAGAAATCTTGATTGATATAATTTAACATGGTTTTAGATTTACATTCAAAATTCTGGTATATAATCCATTTTGTAAGGGTAACTTTTCTGTCATTGCCATTTGTATCTAGGACTTGTCCATGGAATCTAGGTTACATTGAGTATGACATATCTCGTTACTTCGGTAATAGTACTTCACATTCACACGTTCAAGAAGACGGATTCGATTATCAAGTATCACAAACAACATCTCCAATATGAGACACTTTATCTTCAAAATGCTCCACTACGTCACGTAATATCGGTATAGTTGTTTATTTGGTATTTGTGGATTTTTCTAATAGTATTGGGAGATTTTTATAAAACAATTTTTTACATAACCAGACAGTTTTTTTTAATTTATTTTTTTTATTTTTTCCTTGATTCATTTGAACGAAGATGGAAATCTTGTTAGAACGACTTTCTATCTCATTTAAAGGTCGTTAGAAGCCTGGATCAAAAGAGGTTCAAACTAGGGCTCACTATATTGAATTTTTGGATGTCGTTAGAAGTGATATTTACATCGTTAAAATGAGATCTTGATCTCATTAGAATGACACTGATACGTCATTTGAACGACCCAATGTAACCTCTAATTTTTTATGTACTTATAAATACCTATTTTCTATAGGTTTATGTTAAGACTTTGCATTTACGAAAACCGTAAAACTACAGCAAAAAGTCTTCACTTTTAAAAGGGAAAAACACTTTATTATTCACACAATCTCTGCTATATACTTTTGTGAATCATCTTTGAAACCCAAAACACTTGTGTATTGAAGTTACAATTGTGAATAAGGATTCTTCACTGCTGACTTTGTGGAGAAGGGGCCTCTTATGATTCTTACAAGAATTATTATTGAAAGAAGATTGTGGTCTCTATGGGACTTGAGTGAACCACTACTAAAGAAGACGAAGGTCACCAGTGGGAGATTCGTTGGGCTATATTTCACTTAAGGTTGTAAGTCATAATTTGCATACTGTATTAGTGAAATAAAAGGTTTTCCCCTTTGGGAATTTTTCTTGAATTTTTGTTTTCCTAACATTCTTTATTTATGTAGTGTTTTGAATCACCTAGATGTATGTTTTAGGGATACATGATTAAAATTTGATTGTGATATTGACACCTAATTAAATAAGTTACAGCATTAGAGAATTGCTCACTGTCAAAGTGGTATCAAACCCAATTTTACCAAATTATCATGGGATCCTTTTTTCGCAAAATTTTTCTAAGATATCAATTGTTTTGAAAAATTGATTTTGAAAATTCACAAATTTTTTAATGGAGAACTTATATAATAGGATGCTAATTTTTATGGATTGAATTATGCCTATTGGAAAACCTGTATGCGATCCACTTTAAAGGCAATTGATGAAATAGTATGGCCTGTTTGTGAAAGAGGGTGGACTCCTCCCATGGTCATTGTCAATAATATCACCAATCCCAAACATATTTCTTCTTGGACAGATGATGAATTTAAGTGGAGTACCTATAATTCCCATGGCCTTAGTGTTATTTCTAGAGCTGTCACCCCTAAGGAATTCTGTTGTATCATGTTCTGCACTGTGTCTAACGAAGCATGGGATATCCTTCAGTTGACACACGTGGGTACCAATGCTGTCAAGGCATCTAAGCTTCAAAATTTGACCACCGAATTTGAAACCATCACTATGTTAGAGTCTGAGTCATTCAATGATAGATTGTCGAATATTATTAACTGTTATTTTAATTTGGGTGAGAAAATTGAGGAGTCGAGAGTCATGAAAAATATTTTGATGTCACTCCCTTCCCGATATATTCCAAAGGTCACCGTGCTTAACTCTTTAGGGGTCTTAGACACTTTTATGTTAGAAGAACTCATAGGAGACCTTCAAACTTATGATATCGACATGTTACCTAAAACCATTAAGCCTAATGATAGAGGGGTATCTTTGAAGACTTAAATTAAGAAAAATAAAAGAAAAAAGAAAGTTTATGAGCCTGAATTCGAGGGAGAGTTGAACGTTGATAACTTGGCCTTGTTTGCAATTTTTTTAAAAGGTTCTCAAATGTTCCAAAAATAATTCTTCCAGTAAAAGTATTTTTGAGAAAAAAAAAAGACGAGGTCAAGGATAGCGGTGAGGAAGAGGAAGAGATAAGGTAAAATGGGTGCAAAGGAGAAGGACACAAGGAACATGAGTGTCCCATTAGGCTAAAGAGAAAGGGAAAAGAGATTGCAAATAAATCCACTCTTAAAAATAGTGACATTGAGTCGGTTGAGTCAAGGGGTGAATTACCACATGAAAAAAGCATTGCTTTCATGGCTACTCATGTGAGTACTTCTTATTTGTCCCATGACGATGAAGACACATGTACACATAAGATCCTCGATAATGTTACAAGCCATTTGAGTGAGTGTGAGGATGAAATTACAAGTGAGGGAGAAGGGGATTTCCAAAAGTCTTTTAGTGATTTGTACATCGAGACGTTAAAAACCAAAAGGTTAAATAAATATTTGAGTCTTAAGGTGTTAGATTTGGAGAGATAAGTGAAAGTTTTGAGGGTGTGTGAGGCGTCGGCGAGTCAACTCGAGAAGGTGAAGGTTTATTTGTGTGAGTAGTTGATCGTCTTAGGCCAGAAAAAGAGTGATTTGACCAACGTTGCGACAAGTCTTACGGGAGATCTCCAATCTTCATTGGAGACTCGTGAGAAACTTGAAGCTCATATATCCACACTCGAGAGAGATCTCGAACGTTCTCGGGAAGTCAAGGTTACTTTAGAGGACACATGTAAGAAGGTTGGAAAGATGTTTCTTGGTCTTGCTTTGGGTAACGTGCAGAGGTTAGGAATAAGTTATAACGGTGCATCCACTTTCCTTGTAGCACCCGAGAAAAATTTTGAGTTTATTATAGATACATATGGCTCTCTACCTAACCCACCTAGGCCCCGAATTCCCTGTTTGATAGCGCATCCTAGACATTTTGAGAGAGGTGGTTCTAAGCCCGTGTATGTTTGTTACCATTGCAAGAAAAGAGTACACCTTAGGGAATTTTATTTTAAGTTGGGTAGTGCGCCTCATAGTTATGTTCCACGATATGCTACTACACATGTTCCCACACGTACTCCCACACATGTTACTCTGTATGCTCCCACACATCACGTGAGATATTTTGATCGTTTTCTAGAGAAAGTGACTATTTGGTCAAAACTTCAAATGATTTTATGGATGTTTTTCATTGGATGTCATCTCCTTTGGAGAACTCTTCCGGACCTAATGATTGAGGTTTAGACTTGTTTGCTAGCATAGGATGCTTTTCATGTTCATATCTTCATGCCTATTTCTCGTGTCTACTACCATTGTATTATTTTTGTATTTATTTTTCCATTTTGATATATTTTTCAAAAAATTCAAAAAGAGTTTTGTTTTTCTTAAAAAAAAATTGGAAAAATACAAAAAGATTTTTGATTTATTTTTTAGAAAAAGTGAAAATCCAAAAAGATTTTATTTTTTGATAAAACTTTTTAAAAAGTTCAAAAGGAGTTTTGTATTTCTTTTAAAACCATACGTGGATGAATATTAAATATGTCCGAGTCACTAATTCGTTCCATATCCATGCTACCATTTTGTAATGTTTGGAGACGAGACATTAATTCATTTTGTGCTTTATAATGTGTGGAATCACTAAGATGTGATATGATGACTACTCACTATATGTTTGACTCTTGTCACCTTTAATGCACACGAGCACGAACTTATTTGAGTATTGCACTTACCTTTCACGTGTCGATTATAGTGTTTTCATCTTAATCATGATTTAAAAATGAACCAAATGCGATAAAACGAGATAATAAAAGTAGTACTTTTAAGAACCATTGCCCGGATTGGAAAAATTGAAAATCATATCTCTGGTAAATGTGTTATATTTAAAGAAATGGAATTGGGATGTGAGAGGCGAAATGTCTTTGCGTGAATAGCCATCATTTGCAAAAAGAAAAAAGCCTACAAGATTAAAGGCACGTAAAACGAAAAAAATATAAAGCGCCGAGCAATTTCAAAGAACATTGATGCTTCGCTACATACGAGCATTGATTTCTTCAAAACAAAAGAGTTGAGATAAATATTCAATATGTGAGTTTTGATGGAGCTTAGTCTAAGATCAATTCGTTTGCACGTCCTGGAAAAGTCTCATAAAAGCATTACATAGCTTTGAGCATTATTGGTGTGAAAATAACTCACGATCATGATTAGTTGAATAGGTTAGCTAGATTTCACTTGAGTTCAGCATTTTTACACCTAAGTTAGACTTTGAGATCTAACATTAGTGGTGTCTCATTCCTTTGTGTACACATGTTATGTTTGTCTACGTTAATTTTCCTATAGAATGTGTTCATACCCCTACATTTCGTTTCCATGATTCGGTTATTTTTGTGTTTTTCAATGATGTGTTGTTTTTGTAAAATTACTTTTTTTACTTAAAATTTTTGAAAAAAATAAATAAATAAATGTTGATTTTGCTTAGTTTATCATTACTTGTTTCTCATAGCCTTATATTTGTTAAGATATGTTATGCTTGTTGTGACACGCTCTGATTTATTATTTTTATTCATTTTCCTTGTCTATTCGGACAAATAATAAGGGGGAGAATAAATTATAAGGGAGTGAAAGTTTGATTTATAGGGGAGAAATTTAGTTATGAGTTTTATCTTACTTCAAAATCGAGGCATCATAAGATATATTTTAGCCTATTGTGTGCAGCTACACATTGATGAGCATATATAAGTACACATAAGACAAAGCTTAAGTGGTCATCCCGTCTTGATTGGCGCACGCGCGAGGGGGTCTCGTACACTTGTTCGGGGTGCTTCAGACGTCATTGAAACGTCTCGAGTGATGTATAGAAAATAGACTTGCCAGCCTATGTTTCAAAAAATAGGCAAAAAAATGTTACCGCCTCGACAGAACGCCATCAAAGACATACTAATGCTTACAAAATAAATTTGTTTAAGGATTCGGGGGTTAAGTTATAGAATGGAAAGGTGTTAGGCACCCATCCCTCCCTTTCGGTCTCTCATGAGCATCTGTTATTCTTGTCCTTAATAAATTCTTTAAGTGTGTGTGTGTGTATATAAATGGAGAATGGAATTACTCGACTCGCATCGCGGAGAAAGGTGGAGTGAGGTCATCAATAGGAATGTGCCCAAAATAATAATAACAAAATGTAATGTGTGTGTTTGTCGGGTCACCAATCGTTTGTAGAAAGACGATGGTATAAATTGGGCAAAACACGAGCATGCATCACAAATATAATATGTAGAAATAATATATATGAATAAATGTAGGAAACGAGGACTCGAATCTCGGATTTTGCCTGAGACGCCTACATAACCTAAAAAGGCATCAAAGTCCATGTAGTTTGCATGCAACACGGGGGTGGGGATTTTCCCATAAATATAATTAGGGACTTTATAATATGTGTGTGTGTACAAAAAGGGTGTATTAGTGTGACAAGTCCCCGTTTAGAATTTATAAGGGAAACCACTTTTTCTTGTTTTTGGGTTTTTTTTATAGAAAATATAGTATGTACATTACTAATAATAAGTGGGATATTAATATGTGTTAACTAAAAAAAGATGAAATGCTAAAGTAAGAATTGAATAACTAATGTGAAAGTAAGGAATTTAAAGAGAGAGTGAAATGTTTGGACCTTTTTCGAAATCTTTGAGATTAATCTTGATTATTGAAGGGATGCTCTTGCAAGTGGATGGAGGTAGTAGGAGACGAGGGAATAGAATTTTATAAATTAGGTAAGAAAAGTATGGAAATTAAATGTGGGGTATATGTTTCAATATGGAAACCCCGCTGACTTCGAGAGAATGTTGCTGAGATCACTGACATTGATGTTTTTGAGGTGCCTTTCGAAGTGGGATCGTGCTCCCTTTATCAGGTAAAGGGAGGTGCCGATTGGCATTGTCCTTGACTTGCCTATCGGCAAGCAATGCCAGGCACACTCCTGATAAACAGGGAAATGGGTTTGTCATTTGGCAGTTGCATGCATATTTTTAGAAAAAATGATCGTAAAATGCAATTCGTAAGTACAAATTACGCATGAGATGTACAATTAGAAAGGGTATTCAAATACCTTTATAAATCCATTGGGTTTCTCCCCAGTTTGGGAGTTGAGCATAGTCAAATGGGGCTCGAAAGTGCCCGGTGACCCTTTAAAAAGGAGATTCTTAGAGGAAAATGAATCGTTCGTTCAAACCATAAGGCTAATTTGCATATGGTATGAACTGTTGGAAAGGTTATTCGAAGCCCTTCAAAGATTCATTCAGTATCTTTCTACTTGGAGAGTTGATCTTGGTCAAACGGGGCCTGAAACCACTTAGTGATCCTTCAAAGTAAAATGAGTCGTTCGTCCGTATCATAAGGTTGATTTATGCATGGAGTGGACCTTTGGAAAGGGGATTAATATCCCTTCAAATTATCATTCAGTCTCATTTGATATGAAGAGTTGATGGGAGTCAAATGGAGCTCGGGAGCACTCGGTGGCCTCTGAATCAGTTTTTGGGGGAAAATGGACCGTTCATTTGAACCATAAGGTCGATTCTCACATAGGGAAGACCATTGGAAAGGGGATTCGGAGCCCTTCAAATATTTTTTAAGATTCTTCTCAGGAAAAGAAGTTAATTAGGGTCAAAATGGGACCGGGAGCGCCCGGTGGCCTCCAGATCAGTGTTTGACAGTAAAATGAATATTTTGTCCAAACTAAAAGGTTAATTCGCCCATTAGGTAGACAATTCAAAAGGCAATTCAGATCCCTTCGAAGATTCATTGAGCTTTCACTCAGATGAGAAAGTTGATTGGAGTCAAACGGGGAACGAGAGCGCTCGATGGCCTCTAGATCGGTACTTAGACTATAACCCAGGGTTTATGGTGAAGGAGGAAGTTATAGGTACCTAATGAGATGTTTAGGATGGTTCTATAATGTGGTGTCTACAAAGATCCTCGACAGGTGAGATTTGAACAAGTGAAGGCTTTCAAATAGACACTACATTGACATTTGGGAAATAGGTCCATTCTGAGGACTTAAAGGGACGAGGATGATCGGTTCAGACAGTCGAGGTTAATTTTGAGGACCTAAGGTAATGTTGGGATGACCAATTTTATCAGTAGAGGTCAGTTTGGAGGACTTAAAGTTGTGACGGCCGATTCTGAGGGCTGAGGTTAATTCTGAGGACCTAATGTTGTGACGACCGATTCTAAGAGCTGAGGTCGATTTAGAGGACCTAAGGTCATGAATGATAAGTCAATTCTGAGGAACTAAAGTTGTGATGATCAATTTTGAGGGCAGAGGTCAATTCTGAGGACCTAAAGTTTTGATAACCGATTCTAAGGGATGAGTTTAATTCTGAGGACATAAAGTTGTGATGACCAATTTGGACGGCCGAGGTCTATTCTGGGGACCTAAGGTTGAGACGATAGATTCATAGGGTTGAGGTCAATTTTGAGGACCTAAAATTATGACGACCAATTATGAGGGTCGAGGTCAATTCTCAGGACCTAAGGTTGAGATGACCGATTCTGAGGGTCGAGGTCAATTATGAGGACCTAAAGTTGTCACGACCAATTCAGATGGTCGAGGGGAATTCTGAGAACCTAAAGTTGAGATGATCGATTCTGAAGGATGAGGCTGATTATGAGGACCTAAAGTTGTAGTGACCAATTCTAAGCGTCGAGGTCAATTATCAGGAACTAAAGAAATGACGATTGATTCTGAGGGTCGGGGTCAATTCTGAGGACCTAAAGTTGTGACGATAAGTCGGAGGGTCGAGGTCAATTCTGAGAACCTAAGATTGAGACGAACAATTTTGAGGGCCGAGGTCAATTCTGAGGACCTAAAGTTGTGACGACCAATTCTAAGGGTCGAGGTCAATTCTCAGAACCTAAAGTTGAGATGACCAATTCTAAGGGCCGAGGTTAATTTTGAGGACCAAAGGTTGAGATGATCGATTATGAGGTTTGAGGTTAATTCTGAGGACCATAAGTGGTGACAATCGATCATGCGGGTCGAGGTCAATTCTGAGGACCTAAAGTTTGAGATGTAAGGAGTTGTTTTCCTAGGGAATTTTTGAATTGCCTTAGGGATGCATATGCACCTTTCGTTCTGCTGAGGATTGTGTTGTTTTGAGACTCTTCTGGGAAGGTTTTACCCGACATTCGACTGGGGATAGTTTTTACTGCGGAAGCTAAAATTTTCCTTTAGCTTAATCATCCCGCTAGTGGAAATGGTAAGGTATTATTTTGCAATCTGGTTGGGAAGGCATTTTGGGTTCCATTAGCAAAGACTTTATTTTTGAGATTCCGCTGGGGAATTATAATTGGACTTAGGATGCGGGCATATTGTTGGTTCTGTTTGTGGAATATTGTTTAGTGTTTATTCTGGGGGTAAGAGCATAATATCATTCCTGTTGGGTATTTCGAGAGTATGTAAGGGGTTTAGTGTTCTAAAAAATGTTTCAATATTTGTTTGGCATTTTTATGAATTTTCTTGGTAATTTTTGGATTTCTCTGGCATTTTCTGGCCTTTTTATCTCTTGAGTAGATGTTGATTCTCTATCGATGATTACAGATGACTTTCTACCCTTGGGAGATGACTTATATGGATACGGGGGTGACAGGTATGTATGCACATATGTGGAGGTTAATGTCGCATGCGTTTGAGTATGCCTGGTACTTGGGAGAGATGAGTGTGCGATAAATCATGTATTATGAGGTGGGGTCCCACCATAAGTGACCTAATGTATATGAGGAAGGTTAGGCATATTTTTATCGAAGCTAGGGCGGCAGCGATGGTCGCCGAGGCTTACACACTCTACATAGAAATGGCAGCAAGCTGCGACTACTAGATTTCGTGACGAGCTGGTTGATGCCCTCTTGCATTTATGATACGGTGAATATGCCTCCGCCTCCTATAACTTTAAGCATGGGTACGAGTAGTTCGGTGGGATCTTCCCACATCACGGGTGGTACATCATCTGCGGTAATAGCGATATAGGAGGCTTCATCGATTCAGGTCACTCTCGCTTTTTTTAATTTTTTATTAACTAGTGGGGCGGCACTCAACATTCCGCACCGCCCTAATTCAGCGGCGCTGGGATTGACCAGGCGTACTGATGATGTCCTTTAGCCTCAGGTGAACTTTTTAATTTTCTAGTCTTGTCTCCTTTTAATTCTTTCTTTTCCCTTTACTAACTGATTGGTGCTTTGTTTATGTACTTGCAGCATGTTCGGGTGCCGACCACTTAGCTGAAGGATATTAATAATTGGGTGGCCTCTTCGGCAGCGTATATTCAAGGACTCTGTTCCTTCTTGCTTCGTTATGTCTGCCACTTCATATGAGGGATCGGTTTCCAATAGTGGAGGTTATATCGCTCGCCATTGGGGGAAGCGTATTCATCACGGGGGTTGAGGGTTTGAGAGAGAGATTATGGGTTTGTGTTGAGTCCCTATGTTTTTTTGTTTTGTTATTTCTTCTTTCCTACAAATATGAAGGATTTTCTTAATTTTAATTATTTTCTTAATGACTTATCCTACATACATTTTTACATTGCCACTGAGGATGTAAAATTTATAAGATGTTTATTTAGAAAAGAGAGCTTAATTAACTTGAGAAAAAGGTTTATTTTGGGAAATAATGAATAAAATTGGATAAGAAATAATAAATCAACAAGGGTCTTTAGAAAATAAGGATTTAGTTTTTAAGACTTTTATTTTGACAAAAGAGGAAAGATGGAATCTTCCAAAATAGGGGGTTGCCGATTGGCATACTTCTTGTCCTGCCTATTAGCATATGGGTAAAGTCCAATCACCCTAAGGATTTGATTTCACTTTAATCCAGAACATAGGGAAGGAATTCATTAAGATTCTCAAATCCCTTCTCTTTTGGCAAGTCATTTGTTTATAAAAAGGGAGATAAGGAGAGTAGTTTTTCCATCCACATCCACTTTCTCCTTCTTACTCCTTGCATCTTGTTCTATGCTCCATTATTCCCCAAATGGCTCTTTAGATACACGAATAATTTTCTTCCTACCTCAAAAGTCTTGAAGCCATGAATTTATATAACGTGGATTGTGAGACTTTCAACTTGCGTCGAGTATCCTTATAGAGTAACAAAGCATTGACTGGAATATGCTTGCGGCGGCAGCGCAGTTTTGGTATTCGAAGACAATGGTTTTCATTTTAGTTTGGATGAGGTCTACATGACCTATGAAGAGCTCTCAGCCATATTGGATATTAATCTCCGCATAGCGGTGACTATGACTGAATTTTTTATATCTCCTTGGGTGCTGTTAGTGGAGTTACTACACATATCTCCTTTGCCAGCTCGATCTTTGGTTACTGAGGGAATTATTTGTCTTTCGATTGTCATGTATTTTGTGTGATTTAGGGATTTCAATGACATGGGTTATACCTGAGTTGTCCAAGGCCTAACTTCAAGGCTCCTGTTGGTGATAAGGGACTTAATGGTAAACCCTCAATTGACTGTAATCATAGTGTGGATGTCTTACCATCACAGTCCTATGGTGGTAATACTAGCAAAGACCCTGAATGGCCTTGATGCTTTGAGGGAATGTCGCTCTAATTTTCTGAGAGGGAGTCCAGTGATGCTGTTCATATGGCTGGCTGGGAGATTTTGCCTGACATTTCCTTTTAAGTATCACTTGGTAAGCTACCAAATTTCTTCGCTCAGTAATTTATTAGTTTTGAATAATTGATAAAGAACTAGGTCAATTAGTTTGTGGGGCACGGATCCCTGTGCCTTCATTGGTCGGTGCCATGATAGGGAGAACTGCAGCCTATTTTGGAACTGAGGGAGTATCGCTCGATTAGTTGGCCTACAATAGACTTTGTTTTATTTCCCTTGGCGACTTCTATGTCAAGTTGGATGGGATTAAATAGTGTCTCCTCGGACACTAGACTTATTTCCTATGGAATACTTAACTGAATCCCAGCGCATGAGGTTAGGTTCTCTATGGGAGAATTGCCAACCGTCGAACCATCCATCTTAATCCATACTTAGGTTCTCGCATGTGTCCAGAGATTATCTAAAATGGTTTTGGAAGAGAATAGTTGAAAAGATCCTGGTGAAAGAGATCGGTTAGAGGTGTTTTGTCCTTTTTGACACCATGGAACGAGGGGTAGTGGTCTTTTCCAGGATGGTCAGGGCATACCGCTCTATGGAGCTCATTCGGAATATTAACTAATTAAGAGAAGTTTGGAGACCTTAGGGAGAAGATGATAATGGGGTTGGGCTTTCAGGCAGCTGCAGATATGGTTTTTCTGAAGCTGGGATTATTTTTATGTGAAGCTTTTGGTGACTTTTAGGATGTTTTGGGATGTTTTTGTATTTGGGGCTTGGGGAATAATTTTGTGAGGTTTAGTTAGGCTTGTTTGAAATAGTTTGGTAAGTGAATAGGGGTGGTTTCTTTGACTCCCTTCACTGATACATCGTGTAATGGTATCGACCTTCTTTATTTGAAATAAAAAAAGATTTTGATCATATTGTCATGCTTCTTGATGAGTTTTACATTTGAGCTATCTATACCAATCGCTAAGTCATACATAATCCTTTTCTTCATGTAAATGATACAATAAACTGTCGTTCTTGGAGATTAGAAAAGAATTGCATTTTGTGAAAAAGAAAGGGATCGCGCCCATATAAAATGTATGAGTTTCTTACGTACCTCTGGGGATTTGGAAATTTTTTTGTTCCATTTTGAAAGAAAAAGGTTTTTAGAAGATCAGGCCCCATGTAGTTCTGGGTAGAGAGAAATGAAGAGTTTTTTTTAAAGAATATAAGGGAGATGAGAATATTCGTAGTGTACCGAGATTTTGGACTAAGGTTAGAACTTCTTGAGACATTCCAAGTTGACTAGTCAATCCATTTCATCTCCATCGAGGTCTGTGAGCATAGCGGCGCCTCCTGAGCCACTCCAGTTTGGCTCGAAGTTCCCTTTGGGGTCCCAGAAAGGCTCTATGATCTCTTTGAGGGCCCAGTCTCCTTCTTATACACCGCGATCCTTAAATCTTTAGTCGAATGATTGCACTATCTGGCGATGGTACCATTTTATCTAGTATAGAGACTTCAACCTCTTTTCATCCTAGAGATATAGTTCGTTAAAGTGGCTCTGATACCAATCTTCCTTGCTGACTCCGCTCTCGAGCATGATGCATAAGGAAGGTATTTCTAGCTCAACGAGTATGACTGCTTTTATACCATATACTAGAGAGTAAGGGGTACCCCCAGTAGATGTCCTAACTGAAGTGAGGTAACCCCAAAGTGCGTAAGGGATTCAATCATCCCAATCTCAGTAACTCTCGATCATTTTTACTCTTATGGCTTTGAGGTTTTTATTACTGGCTTAGATTGCACCATTGGTTTGAGGTCGTTAGGAAGAAGATTTATGCCTCTGAATCCCATACTCATCAGCTAGTTCTGTAACCTCGACTTCAAAATGTAACCCATTATCTGATACTAGCTTGTGAGGAACCCCGTATCGATAGATAATGTTCTTTTCGATAAACTTGACCACTTTTTTGGCATTTAGTACTTCATATGACTCAGCTTTGACCCATTTGGTGAAGTAAAATGACAACTAATATGAAGTCATCCCTGTTTAAAGCTTTGGGTGTGACTTTCGCTATGATGTCAATGCCCTCAGTGGAGAACGACCAAGGATAGGTCATGTTGTACAATTCTTGAGGAAGAAAGTGTTGGATGTTAGCAAATTGTTGGCATTTGAGGTATCTTCGGACATAGGCAGTGCAATCCTAAACCATAGTGGTCCAATAGTACCCTTGATGGATGATCTTTTTATCTAGCATGTGACTGCTCATGTGGGGTCCCCATTCCCCATTGTGGATCTTTTGCATCATTTCTTCAGTGTCAGCCCTTATAATCCAGTGAAAATGGATTCCATCGAAGTTTCTCTTGAACAGTGTTTTATCACAGATGATTTATTGGGTAGAAAAGTTATAAAGGTCCGTACGATCTTTCTTATTAGCATCTTGGGGATATCTATCGTGCTTTAGGAGGCGCTAAATATCACAATACCAGAACTCGACCATATCGAAATCTTCCTCTGTGATGAGCTCAATGTGGTAGCAATGGGTTGGCATAACTTTTTTTGGACTATGAAATGGCCATTATTATTCCTTTGAGCATGTCGACCATAGAGTCTAGGGTAGCAAGGATATCGACTAAGATGTTCTTTGCATGGGGTAAGTAGTAGAAGGTGATACCTCATAACTGGGAGGCAAGATATTCTAGGTGAGCATGAAAGGGTAGGAAATTTTTATCTTTAACTTTTCATCTTATAAGGACTTGTCCAACAATGAGAGAAGAGTCCTCGTAGACATCCAGCTATTTGATACCTTTCTTAAGTGCAACTTTGAGGCCTACAGTGCATGCCTTGTATTTGGTCATATTGTTGGTGCAGAGAAAATCTAGCTTTATAGCAATAGGAGTGTGAGAGTCATCAGGAGCGATTAGAAGTATCCTAATGTCATATCCCTTCTTGTTGGTAGTGATGTCAAAGAACATTTTCCATCGGAGGTCTTCTTAAGAGGTGCAGAGGATATCTTCTTTCGGGAAATCAAAGACCCAAACATCGACATCTTCCATGGGGTAGTCAACAAGGTAATCAGAGATGGATCACCCTTTCATAGCTTTTTATGTGACATAAATGATATTGAGCTCAGCTAGTAGCATTAACTACTAAGAAATTTGACTATATAGGGTAGGTTTCTCAAGCAGGTGTTTGATATGATCAATTCGGGACACTAGTCTGATTGGAAAAGTGAGCTTGTAGTGTTATAAATTTTGAGTGACCCGGACTAGGGCGACGCATGCTTTATCCATGGGAGTATATTTTACATCGTACCTAGATAATTTTTTACTGGCATAGTAGATGGCCCTTTTTTATGAGATTCTTCGACTAGCAATGCCCCTGATGTAGTGTATGTTACGGTCAAGTACATGAGTAAAGTGAGACCTGGCTACGGAGACATAAGTATCAGAGGTCAGTTAAGGTATTAATTGATTATGTCTAAGTCTTCCTGACATGCCTTATTCCAGACTTTCATAAAATCCTTCCATAAGTGTTTAAAGATGGGCTCATAAATAGAAGTTAGTTGGATGATGAACCGACTGATGTATTGAAGTTTTCCTAAGAATCCTCGAATTTCCTTCTCCATTCGGAGTGGTGGAATTTCAAGTATGGCTATCATCTTGGCGGGGTCTGCTTTGATTCCCTTTTCACTGACCATGAATCCCTAAGGCTTTCCTTTTGTGACATGGAAAATACAATTATGTGGATTTAATCACATTTGATATTCGTGTAATCATTCAAATAACTTTCGAAGGACGGGAATGTGACCTTCCTGAGTCTTGGACTTAATAATGACCTTCTTGTGTATCAAATCATGCAATATGGTTATGCTTCCCCTTTGGTAAGTAGCCCCATCATTCTTGAGCCAGAATGGCATAACCGTGTTACAAAAGGTTCCCCGAGGGGTGATAAAGGTAGTTTTCTCCAGGTGGTTAAGGTGCATCTTAATCTGATTGTATCCAACAAATACATTGACGAATGACTTAAGGGAATGATTGACCATGTTGTCCACAATCATATCAATATTGGGAAATTATTAATCGTCCTTCGAAGACGCCTTGTTCAAATCGCGGTAGTCGACACACATGTGTACTTTCCCCCCTAATTTCGGTATGGGTACAATATGGTCTAGTCATGTGGGATATTCAATCACTCGGATTAAGCCTATGTTTAACTGCTTGATTACCACTCCCTTGACTTTGAGCAACCATTCAGTGGGGATCTTATGCAGCTTTTATTTGACCAGCTTGCACTCTAGGAGAGTTGGGATATTGTGTTAAGATATTTAAGGATCGATGTCGAGCATGTCATCATAGTACCATGCAAAGACGTCCACAAATTCCTTCAGCACCTCTTCGAATTGCATGCACTCATGGTCATTAAGGTTTGATCCTATCCTAATCTCTCATTGTTGGCTAATAAAATCGAGATTAATAACAATAGTTTCATCCTCATTAATTTGAATGCAATTACGTTATTTTTTATTAACCTTATTAAGATCATTTAAGAATTGTTCATTTGCAAAATCATCATCATTAAGAGTTTTATTTGAATCAAGAAAGTTAATGTAAGTCACAACATGATACTCAAAATCCTCATTTATTTTACTTTCGGGAAAAATAGCACTGAGAACCTCGTCCCAAGAGGTCTTGATTACATTTTTATAAAAAATAGAGGAACAACAATAAATGAAGAGATAAGGTAAACAACAAGGTTGGGCTGAATATCAACAGGTAGGACTGGTATAACATTCTAGTTTAAGAGAGGTTCATTAGCGGCCTTGATCAGAGTGGATGAGTTTGACGGTGTAACGTCTGAATGGATCATAGAGAGGGTCAACCCCAGTGTGTGTAAGTTGAACGATTCTTTGGAGTCACTTTCCTTGGAGACCTCTGCAATGGCTACGACTTTTTGAGTGAGAGGTTTCACTTTATGATGGAAGTCTTCATCTCAGGAATAGTTGTCTTGAAAGAATATTTCCATCCCCGAATTTATCTTTTTATCCACATGGTCGTACTATGGTTCAGTAAATGCACAGAAGGGGAAGTCTTCACCCTCCTTGATGAATCTTCCATTCAAAGAATCCATCAAAATAGTCTTAGCATCTTCTAAACTCCTTTCCAGCTGTGGTTGGAGGATCATTCTGAGTTATTTTGGTGAAGACTGATAACCAAGGCAATATGGGGAAAAGGCCTCTCTCAGGACTATAGGCTCTAGTATCCCTTGTTGATGTTGCCCCATCCCCAGTCCGAGCATGAAATGCATATTCCTGAACACTTGTATCATGTTGACATTACCGTGAGGAATGTGCTCTGGATATACTCGATCTTTGAAATTATCCCCCACTGAAAGGGTAGGGAGATCAACCCCAAAGCCGAAGAAAAGCATGTCTTTCATCCCATTCTGTATTTCTAGCACATAATTATTGGTGCTAGCATTTTCTTTACTATTATCATCCCCCAAAATGGTAATGAGTTGCCCTTCGGCAACGAATATCAACTTCTGATGAAGGGAGAAAGATACCCCAATGAAGCTATAAAGCCACAATTATCCAAGTAACAAGTTCAAGCATGTGGGTATGTTAATAACTTAAAACTCACTATTGGTATTGATAGGGCCAGCCCCTGTTATGAGTGTTATGGTTCCCATCACCTCTTGGTAAGTATTATCATAGGCACGCATTGTGATGTAAGTAGGAGTCAGGTCACTTACTTTAAACCTTAAGTAATTGAAGGTTCTTAGTGGGAAAACATTAAGGGAGAATCCATTATCGATGTGTGAGAGCGGTATTGTCTTTCTTATCACTTAAATTGATATATTGAGGGCATAGTTGTGGTTATGGATGACCATTAAAAAGTTTTCTTCAGAAAAGGAAAGGAGTCTAGTAATGGTCAATGATTCAACCAGGTTTACAACTTCTTTTAGAGTGGTGGGATGAGGAACTATGGGCCCACTAAGAAGCTTTATCAAAGAATTTTGGTGTAATTATGAAGATATGAAGAGTCCCTACAAGGTGATGTTGTCTTGATCCTTTTTGAGTTAGTCGAGGATCTTACTTTCCTCAATGGTCATTTTTAGAATGGGAAGTTCTTTGGAAACTCCATTTCCCTTATCTCTTCTTGATGACTAATGATTCAAATCTTGATAGCGTCTTCTGGATTTGTTCACATGGTTAACGGAGGTGGGGAAGAAAAAGAAGCACGTGTCTTCATCTATTTCTGACTGAATGGTAACTTTACTGATTTTCCCCAATAGGTCCTCAAAAGATATCATCATGCACATGATGATTACTGGATTGACCTTTTATTGACTCGGTTCATCACCTGAGCTATCAAATTCATGCCCTCATCCTGTGGCAACGATTTCTTCCTACCAAGAGAAATATATGCATTCCATGACCTCAATGGCTTCCTTATATAAATTTTCCCACTCAACGGAGAGGTGTAGGACTGAAGGGACCAACTTCCCTTGAAGCTTTAAAGCAGTGAGCAATTTGAAAATGCTACAAATCTTGTTGGTCTATCAAAACTTATTGGCCATGATTTGTACTATGTTATCTAAGTTGACTTCATTAATGGGTACCACCCAATTATCTAATTCTCGAGCCCATTTTCAGGCTTCCATGAACAAGCCACTAATTTTTTTTACAGCCAATGGTCATTTTAGTGAGCAATCTCATACCAAAATCTAAGATTTGGTTTAGAACATTCGATAACTTTGTATCTCTCCCTTCAAATCGGGTACGGATAGTAATACAATCCCTTGTAAGGAGTGATAAACCTTGGTCGGTGAAGCAGGCAGGGTGTAGGATAAAATATGGGCAAACCTTGAGCAGTTTGGGTGAGATTACGGGTATAATGGGTGCTTTCCTGGTCATAATTTAGGTAGATGGGTCGAATTTCGGGTCATTTTCTATACAGATGGCATTTGTGTGAGTTGGAAGTGGATTATGAGTGGCTTAAGATTGGCTGGTGGGGCGATGATACCCCGACCAATTAAACCTTGGACTACATTTTGGAGATAAAAGCACTAATCGGGAGTATGGCCTACAGACTTATGGAATTCACAGTGGGCATCAGCCTTGAAGTTCTTGGAAAGTGGGTTTGGTAATGGATAGGGGTCCGAGGGTTTGATGAGGTTTTAGGTTAACAAGTCTTGTTAGACTTTGGATAAGGGAGCATGGAGCTTGGTGTATTCCTTTCTGGGGGGGGGGGGGATTAGGGTGATTTTTCGCTTCCTAAGAGGTAACATGATGGGAGATATTATTGTTGGTTGAGACTGTAGTATTGGCAAGCTTCTCATACATTTTGAGAATGAACGGTTCAGTCATATTCTTTGGCTCATCTTCTACCTTGGTAACACTTTCTTCAATTTCTACACCCACTTCTCGAAGAGCTCGAAAATATGGATAATATTGACCTCCCATAGCTGCTCGGATATGGGGCAGGAAATTCTTCTTTACTATGCTGACTTATTCTTCTTCGAAGGGCCTATTGTTCATGGTGACAGTTTTTTCTCTCCACCTTGCTATGAAGTTACTAACTTTTTCTCTAGAGTTGTTCTTTAAAAGCTCTAAATCATGGTGTATAATCTCTAATTCTTTGTTGCACTTGTATTGTGACATGAATTCTTGGGCGACGCCTTCCCAACTGCGCATTCTAGATTCTTCGAGGGATAGGAACCATTTGAGGGAATTTTCCTTCAAAGTTTATTGAAGCATCTTCAAAGGTTCTAAGGAGGGATATGGCTAAGTGATAATTGCAAAGGTGAACAATTGGGGGCCCACTGCCTCCAAACTTCTCGGCGGCTAACATCTTGAATTTTTTTGACAATTTTGCATTAGGGTAGGAAGACATGTGAGTGTAGTCCATGTAGTTCCTGGATATCTTAACATGGTCAAAATTCTTCGATAACATCTTGGGATTTTCCTTGACCTTGTTCAGCTCTTTATCCTTGGGATCAATGGGTACTGGCAAGTTAGCCCCTGGCTGGCCAAGGTTAGCATAGGGAGCTGAGTTGGCAACGACACATGGGTAGGCAGGGCATGCGAAGCATGCTAATATTCTTCTAGGACCCAACTACGCTCAGGAGCGAGTGGAACTATGTCTTGGAGAAAGAGGACCTTGGGTTCTTCAAGAATCTAGACTCGATTTCGCTTCATCTCAAGAACCTCAATTTGAAGGTTGTTAATCTTGGCACTGAGTTGGACTAGGGCTGCCATCAGATCAGGTTGTATGTTCGGTGCTTGAAAGATATTTTCCATAAAGGACTAAAGAAGGTAGATTCCGAACTGAGATGAAGTAATAGGTGACTGGTGAACCTTCAGGGAAGTTTCACAGAAGACTGAAGCCAATAGGGAGCCAGGCCAAGAATCGGGTATGCGATCGACCTATGAGGGAAAATGATTCGAATTTATTTTTGCAAATGGGAAGAAAGGATTTTTTTTATTTTGTACCTTTTTGAAATGGAGCAAAAATGTTTTTCACAGTTTGGCAAAAAGGAAGAAAATTATTTTTGGTATTTTTGATAGGAAAAAAAAGGAAAAATATTTTTGGTATTTTTTTATGAAAAGGAGGAAAAATGTTTTGGGTATTTTGGTTTTTCCCAATAGAGGAGGAAAAAAATGAGAGAAAAGTCTCAGCATGATTATTATCATCATCATCATCATCATCATCATCATTATTATTATTATTATTATTATTATTATTATTATTATTATTATTATTATTATTATTATTATTATTATTATTATTATTATTATATTTTCACTTGTATCAAGTGTACCTAAATGCAAAAGAGATGACGGGAAGGACCAAGCTTGGGAAAATTGGGTTTGAAAAATAGGTAAGATGTGGTTTGACTTGTTTCCAAGCTCATGGACAGGGTCCTATTTTTAAAAATTAACAAAATAGCGTGAAAATTTGGGCGGCATGATGACCCAAAAGTTTGGCAAAGTTTCGTTTGGTAACCTACAAACTAAATATGAGTTCCCTAGGTCTGATACCTATATGAGGTTTATGCAGTTGTTTTGGCGTGACTTCCACGATATACTTTTTGCTTTTGAGGGAAATCAGTTAGTGTGGACAAGCCATTTGATAGACATTAGTGTACATGAAATGCCTCACTATATACCTCATGGGGTCAGTACTTGTGAGAGAGAGTTTGATATACTTGACGTACGTGAACGATATCCCTTTTACATACCTCCCATCGTGAGTTCGATCAAGTGGTACGATGCGGGGGGAACCGTTTGATATACATAGAAGGTACTAGGCTAATAGAAGGTGAGAGTCATATTTCTTAGGCTAACTGTGACTTGTCAGACCAGCATTCATCACAAAGTGAGCCCCCAGTACGGGATAAAATTTTGGTCAACGACAATGCTCTTGGTGATATGGTGTGAAAAATGCATGATTCTTAATTAGTACATTATGGAGAGAGTCTTTTATTAGGCATGATGAGTCAAAGGAGAATTATATTAATAAGGAAGAATGTACAAGTATCATGAAAATTAAATCTATCATGGAGCATAATGATTACACCAAGAACGGATACATGTGAGTCAGTGATGTGTGAATATCTACAAGTGAGAGTGTAGTAGTGTCAGATGTGAGGGCAGATTTGAGGAGGCACCACGTTGAGCGTGTTTTAGGCTTGAGCAACGTGGTTGCACCTACATATCCGCATTTGCAAAATCAAAGTCTGCATAGTTCTTGTGTCCCTACGATACACCGGAAAATGCTCACTTTTTGGTGGTTTTCGTGCGTGGGGGTGCCAAATCCGCTGAGTCACCTCCAAACATCTAGTTTTGGTAGTTTTGGTGTGTGGGGGTGCCAAATCCATCTAGTCGCCTCTCAAACGCCCATATACCGTAATGAAACTATGAAAATTCTCTCGTCACTATTGAACCCATGACAAGGCTCAAAAGGTGCGTGGGGGAGGAGAGTTAGATTTCATCTCCTTACTTTGCCCCCAAGACCATCATCCAACTAAAGGAGGGGGAACCCTCCTTTTATAGTAAAAGTGCCTCAAGTGGGCTTGACACATGTTATGTTCTCTATGGAACCAAGTATCCAATATTTATAGTGTCACTTGTCACAATATATGTGGTGGCATATTTAAATGAATAAATTAAATCATTACTAGAGTATTGTCTAGTGTAATTTATCAAATGTGGAGTATACGCAATATATTAAATTGCGCGTAATAATATATCAGTCCATATAGGGTCTCAATTGTAGTAAAACTTGATAAATCATAAATCAATATTTCATCAAATCTGTGAGTTAATTTATTAGAGTGTTGGTGGTTAATTCATTTAACCCCACTCTACATTTCCCCCCTTATAAACATAGTTAGTGTGTTGATGCCTCAGCTGAGACATATATCAACTATTTGTACAAACTAAATCGTTTAGCCTGTTTTGACTAGAAAATCATCACATAACTATGTTTGGTCTGTTTATCATGCATGTATATGCATATATCATCAGTAAGTAGTTTTGAGGGCTATCTTCGTTGCCTCTGCTTTTCATTTTGGAGGATTATTTTGGGAGTTTCCCCCATTCCTCTCAAATGAGCATGTCTCCACAATTTTATTGTGGTTTTAAACACTTTCAACAACAAAATTTCTAGATGTACTGTCCAGAGCAACCAATTGGTGGTTATCTAAATATAGTGGATCTTTTACAATCATAAGATCAAAACCTTTCGAGAGTACTCGGTCGAGCAACCATTAGTACTTCGAGTGAACTAAATTTTTTCAACCAACATATTTTGTAAGTTTGCCCAACTTTATTTGGTCGAGTAACCATAAATGCCCTTTTACGACTTTAAGAGTGCCCGAAAATCAGGGTCTTTAAGCGTTCCTAATAATATAGGACTTTAGTCTCCCGTAAATCAGGCTTATGCCTAGTAATGTGGGACTTAAATCTCCCATAATCGAGGGCCAGGAGGGCAATGTTATATTGTAATTTAATCTCCTATATTCGAGGGTCAGGCGAGCCAAGTTATATTGGACTTTAAATCTCCCATATCCGAGGGTCGGGCGGGCCAAGTTATATTGGACTTAAATCTCCCATATCCGAGGGCCAATCGGGCCAAGTTATATTGGACTTTTAATTTCCCATATCCGAGGGTCAGGAGGGCCAAGTTATATTGGACTTTATGAGAACTCTAGTGCACCACTTTGGGCGACTTACCACAATACTCGCAAGGTTTGTGAGGGTTATAATGCACCTCAGTGGGCGACTTACCACAATATTGGTAAGGATTTAGAAAACTTATTATGCACCTCTGTGGGGGACTTACCGCAATATTGGTATGGTTTGTGAGTAATATAATGCACCTCTGTGGACGACTTACCACAATGTTGGAAAGGTTTGTGAGTAATATAATGCACCTATGTGGGCGACTTACCATGATTTAGGTAAGCTTTGTGAGAAATATAATGCACCTTTGTGGGAAACTTACCACAATATATGTAAGGTTTGTGAGAAATATAATGAATCTCTGTGGAAGACTTACCACAATACTGGTAAGGTTTGTGAAAACTACAATGCACCTTAGTGGGCGACTGACCACAAATATTGGTAAGCTTTGTATGAACTCTATATCCATACTCTAGGTTTTGTGGTCAACTTTTTTGCCCCCTGTCACTTTGTTGGAAGTAAAGTCATATAGTTAGTGCTATATATGAGCCATCTGGTGGCTATGTTGAACAACTATGATATTTATTTTAGGGACGCTTCATCAATTATGGTCATTCTGGGACCGAATCTGAGCATGCTTGTCACCCGTGTTTATGTCTAACTACAAGCGATATATTATACAATAATTTTCCCCCTCTTTACTTTTCTTTGTCATTTATCTCAAGATAAAGTAAGTTCGAGTAGCCTCGAATAGCCCGAACCCACTCCCGTACCTCTTCCAGAGAGAGCCTTTTCTTCTGGTTGGAGAGGATGACTAGTAACAGGAACCAGGGAGTGAAGTGCATAATGTAACGAGAGAGTCACGAGCCACAGGTGAGACTGAGTCGCTGATAGGTGAGCCATTTCTGACGAAACTGAAGCTATCGAGAAAGCCTTTCCCATTTTAAATTCTAGGGCCTTTCCGCTCTCCTTTCATTGATTCAACCTTATCGTAAATGGCTTAGATAATGTGAAATTGGAAAAGCAAGATACGAGAAGCTTCCATCAGCAAGCATTATCACAGAGAACGAATAAAGAAAGAAAGGATCTATTACAACACCATCTAAGAGTTGAAAGAATTTAAATATATTTCAAGGGTATTTGCCCCCAATTAAAATGAAATCTCTTGAGAGTTTGACTTTGAAATTTGTAAGGCCTGATGTAATTGCTCAAGCTCGATTTGATCATGTGAGTTCAATATCTGCAAGGATGAGAAATTGAATCGAATTCTGGCACAAATAATCATTAGTAACTTGTGAGGCATATTATGATGCCATATATAAACATGTGGGGTATATATTTTCCCCTTTATTTTATTTTATTTTATGTCAATAGAATTAAATAAACTCAGAAACATGCTTCGAGGAATCATAGACATATTATTCTGTACAATTTCATGATGCGAATTTGATATGCTATAATATGCAGTTAATAGAGTGTGGACATATAATGCAGTGAGATATTTATCTCATGCCCGCACTATTTTATCTAAACTGAGAGTTTTGCGATCTATTTAACTGATATGCAGAATAATTCAATCAATAAGCATTCTGAGTCACCTCGAGGTGAATAATAAATACCAATTTGAATTTTTTGTGTAATTAATATCACAATGTGATTAAATCATATTTCAGCATAAATCGAATACAAGGCAGTGCAAAAAGTTGTTTTGGGCGACCATGGATGCGCTTGCTTAGGAGGTTGGTCCGAGAAACCGTGAATGAGGCAGATCAAGTCACTAGGACGAGGCAACTCGGGTCACTAGGGTGAAGCTTCTGGAGGCACTAGGGGCGAGGCTGCTCGAGGCACTAGGGGTGAGGTTGCTCGAGGTACCACGGATGAGGCTTTTCGAGGTACCTGCTCGAGGTACCTGTTAGATTTATCGTGACTTGACCAAGTTTTTAAGTTTTCATCAAAAGTATTATTTTCCAAGGTCACTTTAAAAATATCATTTTGATATGGTTGTTCAAAGGACGTCAATTTTGACATGGTTCCTCTGGTACATGCTCGTACTAAGTCTTTAAATGGTCCCTCGTCGGATAACATAAAATATTTGTGTAATTTCAAGGGGTATATGATTTTCGAAATTAAATATTTTTCTACTCGAGCAACTCAAATTCGTGTGAGGTTACAAATATATTTTTAGATCTCGAAAAGTATTTCCAGTCCGTGTAAAAATAAAACACGCACAAATAAATACCATAACTTGCATAATTTAATAAAATAAGTGATATGCTTTAAAAGGGAGGAATATCGAGTCCCTTAATATCTCAGGCCCTATTTGATAGAAAACTTAGATTAGAGGTGGAATGGAAAGTTTTGTTCTGGTAAGTTTTATCCCTACAAATTTTGACCTGGAAATTAAAATTTTGGACTGTTTGATAGCTTAAATGTGCATGCAGGAAAATTCTATAATTTCCAAGTTTTTGTGTTTGATAGACAGAATACTCCTACTAGAAAACAACAATATTCCTACTTTTGGTGTTTGATAGACAAAATTTCTCTTGGAATTAGAGAGTTTTGTCAATACATAAATTGACTTATTTTGTTAATTGCCCAATTTTTTGTTATCATATATATTTTAGTACTTATCATTATTTTTATCTTCATTTTTAGGATTACCAGGGGCAAATGATTTGGATTAAAGTATTGAAGTTGGAATAATGTACTTTATTATGGATGAGAGCACATTGATTTGGACATAAAGTTATTGAAAGTTGTTTTGTAATGATATTTAAAAAAATAATAATAAACGACAAATTTGGAACTCAAAATTAAACAATACAACTGACATAATAAAAATAATGAACACGTAGAAAAGAAAGTTGCATATTTAATTACTTCGTGGTTTCCTGGGCAACCAAGGATCGCAACATAATGCATTCCCATCACCCATGAACGTGTTTGGTAGATGTTGTACGAAATCTATGGAGGAATCGTCCATTTTGTAGTTCGGCAGTTCCGGATCAGATGCATAAATTAGATCGTCGAGTTCAGTATTTATCAAATTTTTACAATGCCAGCGCATTAATAATTTTTCCATATGTTCAATTTCTCATTGTAATAGATGAATACATCTCTCACTGTCTTTAGTTGGATCTTTGCAATATTTGGCTGATTTTGCTTGTGGGATAGGTACACCATGCCAATTACAGTAGCACTCTAAATTGCAGCGTCTATCATATAACTTAGGCCATTTTAAATAATCATCGCAAGGTATATTTTCTTTAGTTGAAGGTAACCATTTCATCATATGGCCAACATCACCTAAATAATGTAATGTGCATATAGGCATGTTTTTAAAAACCCTTTCTCCCCAAATCAACTCCCTCCATGGAGAATCTTCGTAGATTCCTGGGTTAGTCATAACGGGTGAAACAACCTCAACATGACCAACATCAAATGATGTTGATGCTTTAGATTTACGCTTTACCTCCATGGGCTCTTTGTTTCTGGCTACCATGTTTGGGTTGAAGTAATCCAGACATCCTTTACCAGGGTTAAAATCGTCGGTCTGTCTATGGTTTGCCATTTGATAGTGTGTGATATTAAATGAACTACCTTCTTCTTTATACTAGTATTAGACTTGCACTGCTGAATCACATGCATCTCTGCAATATGTGGTTGAAAGAAATGGGACTGAATTAGTAATGACTTTGACTGTTAAAGAATATGGGTTAATTTATCAAGCTTGCGCTTTTGAATCACATGCGTCTAGGCAATATGTGGTTGAAAGAAATGGGATTGAATTAGTAATGACTTTGACTATTAAAGCACATGGTTTCATTTATCAGGCTTGCGCTTTTGCATCACATGTCTCTGCAATATGTGGTTGAAACTAATGGGACTGAATTAATAATGACTTTGACTGTTAAAGCACATGGGTTAATTTATTAGGCTTGCGCTTTTGAAATGATAAATATTCAAGTTCATAATATAAAAGAATGGTTACAATCTTTGATAATCCCATAAAACATTACATCCCAAAACTTTACTAGAGCAAAGTTTACACAAACCTAATACCACTCCTTAAAAGAGCAAAGTTTAAACAGAACATTACATGCGCTACTAACTATTCGATAATACCACGTCCAAAAGCATCAAAACTGAATACATGGAGATAATATCAAAGTATAATATTAGCAATGCGTAATAGTAAACAATAGTTAACAGACCATCTGATCAAGGAAGATTACGAAGCTTGTTGTAAGCCCATGTACGTGAGAATGAAAAGTCAGAGAATACCATAAACACTCGACCTAGTCCATTATCGGCCTCAAATAAAGACATCATTCACATGGCATTCTCATCATCTATATCCATACCCACTAGCCTTTTAAGGATATCCTACCAGTTAACGTGAGTTTGAGAGTCAATGGAAAATTGAAGCTCCATTACAGTGGTAATTTTCTTCGACGATAAAGCAATGACTGACAGCGCTTGGGCACATTCATCCTGGGGTTTCACATGGTTATGACGAAGCTTTGCATTAGGGCCCTAACCCTTACTCTTTGCAGTGTGCCCGCTCGATTGTTAGGTGTCGGTCTCCTAGCCACCCGGTGGTTGGGTGTCCATCTCATGCGCAGCGGTTATTTCAGTGCCAATGTCTATGCACGCTTCAGGAGTAAACTCCACATCTTCTATCCTTGTATTATTCATAGGTGAGAATTGATCTGCCCCGGATATTACATTATCACTATTGTCATGTCATTCCCAAAGATTATTTGTAGTTCATCATAGTACATACATTTCCTTCCTCTCATCTTCCCTCCATATGGTTTACCCCTGTAAAAACTGTAGTAAGTCAACTCAACATATTCCTTATGTGATGGGTAGATAAATAAGAAATTTTTTATTTGTAAGTTAAGTCAATTGATCAATTTGTACTAACTGTGATATAGTCAGCCCATACACTAGCATCTGTAGTTACGCCACCACTATTTGTGTCATAACTGAATCCACTGACTTGCAACAACTCATGGAACTTGACATATTCCTTTTTCAGGGTTTTCAACCTCGATCTCACATTCTTTTTCGTGATGCGAATATGGCATCCTTTTTTATAGTATCTATAACAACCTTAATTTGGGCGACAGCAAATCCATTGTCTACCCTTTGCCGCCCCATGAGGACCTGGGCACAAATGGAATGGATGAGGAACCCATCCATTAGCTCACTCCATCGCAAATGCGATTTCTTTTGGTTTACCTCAACTTGCAAAGATTGCACAATTGTTGGTCACTCTACATTATTTGTATTTGGTTTTAGCGGGAAAAATGGGACGCGATTACGAATATGCTCCATCGATGTTCAACATATAAATATGAGTCATTAGTTCAAATTCACATTTATAGCACCATGATATCTATAGTTATGCAGTTCAGTTAGCACCATGATATCTGTTATTAGTTACTGAAGCACAATGAAGGTCTGAATCAGCAAATTATCAGTAGCTATGAATTAGCAAATTATCAGTAGCACCATGATATGTATAGCTATGAATCAGTAGCAAATTATCACTATGTAGGTTTGAATCAATAACATTATTTGGAATATCATTTGGAATATTAGTATGCATATTGGTAGCAAATAATGCATATCAGTGGCAAATTCAGCAAATAATGCAAATTATGCATACCAGTATGCATATCAGTAGCACCATGATGTGTATAGCTATGAATTAGTAACAAATTATCACTATGTTGGTCTGACTCAGTAGAATTATTTGGAATATTAGTATGCATATCTATAGCAAATAATGCATATCAGTAGCAAATAATGCATATCAATAGCAAATTCAGCAAATAATGCAAATTATGCATACCTGTATACATATCAGTAACACCATGATATCTATCGCTATGAATCAGTAGCAAATTATCACTATGTAGGTTTGAATCAGTAGCATTATTTGGAATATCATTTGGAATATTACTATGCATATCATTAGCAAATAATGCATATCAGTAGTAAATTCAGCAAATAATGCATATCATTTGGAATATCAGTAGCATTATTCAAATCATCAGATCATTTGGAATATTATGCATGGAATATTATGCAACAACATTTAGACCTGAGTTTCAGTATATCAGTAAATCAGTATGCATATCAGTATTCAATAATTAAGTATGCATTTCAATAATTAAGTACCAAAACAGATCAATATTCAATAATTAGCATTCCAATAATTAAGTTCAATATTTATTTCAGTATTCAATAATTAAGTACTCAATAATTAAGTACCAATTCAGATCAATAGCATTTCAGTATTCATTAAGTATTCATCAAATCACATTGGCCATTTACATATTGATATCCAATTAGCATATTGGCCACCAGCATATAGCATACGTCCATTAGCCATTTACATACCGATCACATTGGCCATTTACATACTAATCACATTGGTCATTTACATACTGATCACATTGGCCATTTCAGTATTCAAATTAGCATACCTCCCTTTATATACTGATCACAACCATTTGAGAATCATAATGACATAAACCTACTCTTATAATATCCATATGAAATTCTGAAAATATCCCTGAAAATTACAACAAAAGAAACTGATTTACTAAACTTTGGGCAAGTTAAACACTTGTTCTGTGCTGGTAGGCTTGTCATCATACAAGTGTATTGGAACAGGTGCATGGTTCTCTATGAGTCATTAATATATTACCTCATGTATGCAATAAAGGGTCCATTTAATAATAGTGATAAGCAGTGGTGCCACAGTTTTGTTCTGTTATGATCTATGACTTGTATTCTCCTCTGAAACAGAGGTATTGGTGATAAGGCTAAAGTCGGTTATTTTATTAATGGGGAGATAGGCCAGCTACCTAGAGTCTCTAGCCAAATGATGAGTAAAGTTTGGGAGAAAATTAGAAATAAATACATAATTAGTCGTAGAAAAGACTATATTGTTTGTGGATAGTACATAGGAACAACATCCCTACCATATATATCTTAATAGGAAAGGTCTCATGACAAAGTATAAATTCTTCTGAATTTAGCCCCTTAAGTTAGTGATTTTGATATCTCGAACAACGTAATTGAATCATTTTTATCCATATCATTGCCACTGACTATTTCGGATGAGTACCCCGAGTTTCGTGTATTTCTTATGGATTTTACAGGTATTTAGTGTAAGAAAAGAAAGAAAAAAATCGGAAGAAAGGAAGAAAGGAAAGGAAGACAAGTCAAAAGGGCAAAAGCGTAAATTTACACCCGGTGTCCGGATTCGAAGCCTAAAGGAAAGTTAAAGATCCTTGTTTCACTAGAGCATCGGAAGAAACTACAGTCAAATCGGAGCTCGAGATCAAAAGTTATGACCAGTCAAAGATGTAAGAAAAAGTCAAACTTGAAGATAATCGGACCGATCCAGTTTATCTCAGACCGATCCGAAATGTCACCTTTCCAGTAGACCCCAGATTAATACTGAACCGATGGCAAGAGAACCGATCCGATAGCATCCGAACCGGTCCGGTGGAAATAAAAAAGAACCGATCCGGTGACTGAAAATCGATCTGATCCGATGGAATCCGGACTAGTCCGACTGTTCCAATTCCTGGCATTAATTATGGAGCTCAAGAGGTGCAAATCTTGGAATATCTTGCACAGCCCATCGATGTTAGCTGTCAAATTCGTGCTAGTTGGTGCTATAAAAGTCCAAGCATACATCCTTCCAAGAGGAATCGAATTTTAGAGAGAGAGAGAGTCAGATTTTAGAGAATTTTTAGTAGACAAATTTCATATTCTTAGAAAAGTCCTAATTTGTAAGTTTGAGGAACAAGAAGTATTTCTGGATTCAATCATCTCTTTTCCCTAGTGCAGATTTCAAGTATTAAATTCCATTCTCTTAGTTAGCCTCAATTCCGTTTTCAATTCAATTATCACTTGTTTTGTAATTTTTGTTATTACAATGTTTCTTAGATCCACAATTACATGCATTGTTATGAATTTGTTTTATCATAAAACCATGTCTAGCTAAATTTTCAAGGGTTGGAATGCATGAACTCATTCCGAGGTAAATTACCCAAGTAGAAAATAGAGGGTAAATTAAATATTGACCAAATCGTGTACAGAAATTATACGTACATAGTCGATCTTTTAATCTCTCTTGCCCTAAGTACTTGAGATGTTTAAGAAGACTATGAAAGTATAATTGTCTATTCACCGCTTTGTATTTGCCTTTGATTTCATATGATGCAGGCTAGTTCCCTCATATATGTAATGCTTAGGATTTATAAAGATTGGATTTAGTCAAGAATTTCAATTTACAATTCTAATATTCTATATGGTAATTTACTAAGGTTTGACGGATTGTACTCCATCCTATTTTCTCTCATATTCATATCTGATTTTTTACAATTCTTAGGGTTTTTGTGCACGTAGCTTATTTTCATCAATTGGAGATTTCAACCATCAATCATCTTTTCTTTTCTTTTGAGAAACCATTTGAAGGATAAATAACTTTTCCTACATATTCCCAATTGCCAATTTCTGATCCATATGGAGACGATCCAGACTTGTCGGATTACTACTAATGCGACACGCTTGCACTTGAGCCTAGAAAGAACGCACTTTTGAGACAAATTCTTAGTCGCGTCAAGTTTTTGACGCCGTTGCTGGGGATCGTCAATCGGTAATTTTTAGGAAAGTTATTTTAATCCTAAAGTGATTTAAAAAAAAAAACAATTTTCATCTCATCTCTTGTAAGATTACATTCAAAATCCACTTCTCACCCAAGTCCACGAAAATCCTATTGCCGAAGCTAGTTCTGAAAATTCTCACACCACCGATTCTCCACACTTTTGGGTTCCACCTCCTTCACCGAATAATTCAATCATAAGTTGCACTTTGAGTCAAACACCGAGTGGAAGTTCTGAATCGTTTGGTAGCAATATGTCTGTGCACGGTAGTGTTGGTGTTGGTGCTAGAGAGGAAGAGCTACCATATCTTCCCATGAAAGATTTTTTATTTTCGGAGCGAACTGTTACCCCTGGTTGCATTTTACTCCCGTATAATGCCGGTCAGTTCCACTTTCGGAATGGTATGATCCAAATTCTTCCAAGATTTCATGAGATGGATTCTGAAAAACCATATCTCCATATTAGAGAGTTCGAAGAAGCATGTGAGACGTTTGGTGATAAAACTTGCCCACAAGATGTTATTCGGTTAAAGCTTTTCCCTTTTTCCTTAAAGGATAAAGCTAAGACTTGTTTATGGTCACTAACTCCGAATTCTGTTTTATCCTAGAGAGATATGCAAACTAAGTTCCTATCCAAGTTCTTCCCACAACAGAAAACCAGTTATGTCAAAGCTCAAATACAAGCTTTTTGGCAAAATGAGAAGGAGGCTTTCGATAAGTGTTGGGAAAGATTTCAGGAGTTAGTTAGTGCTTGCCCCCATCATGGATTCAAAAAACATCATCTTATTTCATTTTTTCATCAAGGTCTTACTTTAGCATCTAAACAACTTGTTCAGACAATGTGCGAAAGACCTTTTTGGGAGTTAGACTCTAGCGATATTGAGGCTCATCTGAAATACGTAGCGGAGACTATGAAAGCATGGGATGTTTCTGACCCCAATAGTCAAAATAGAAATCGACAAATGTCCAACTCGTCTGTTGCATCCGGCATTTATCACTTGGACAAGGACACTTTGTTAGATCGTAAATTTGACCAATTAGAAAAGAATTTCAAAGACATGCTTGAAGTTCGATTAAGTGAAGTAGCTGGACCCGTGCAAGAAGGAAAAGAGAAAGTGTGTGCCATTTGTACTGCTAGTCATTCTACCAAAGGATGTCCTACCATACCTGCATACAAGGCAATGTACACTGAGAAAGTAGAGGCGATATGAGGGTTTTGAGGTAATTTTAATGTACCGCAAGGTAATACATACAATCAATCTTGGAGGAATCATCCTGGTTTCAACTATGGACAACCACAAGGTGGGATGGCTCCCAATACACATGTGGCTTTGCCACCACCCCCTCCTCAATTTCAGTAAATGGCTCCTCCGATGCAACCTCCTATGAAGGTACCACCTCCTGGGCCATATGTCACTCCACCTAGGCGATCTCTTGAGGATAATATGAATTAATTCATCAAATCTTAGAAGGAGAGCAATGCTAAGTATGATCGAATGTTCACATAAATTCACACTAGCATCTCTAGGCTGCAATCTGCATTGAATACTCAGGAGAAGGGTAAATTCCCAGCCCAAGGCCAAAGACCCCCTATTCAAGGACAACTTACGATTAGCTCTACATCATCGGATTTTCCAGAACAATGTCAAGTTGTCACTACTCTACGTAGTGGTCGCGTAATTGATTTAGCACCACCATCCCCCAAGGTATCTAAGGCTAAAGAAGCTTCAGAATCTGAGGGGACCCTATTGCACATGGATGATAAGGAAAAAGGAGTTGAATTTAAAGTTGAAATAAAACCTCCCACTACTGCTCTATTTCCTCAACTCTTGGAACCACCCAAAAAGGGGGGTTCCCGTACGGAAGTGTTAGATGTTCTGAAGCAAGTGAAGTTGAACTTGCCGTTTCTGGATGCTATCCAACAAATTCCGGCATATGCCAAAGTCACAAAGATCTTTTGACTATCAAACGACGACTTAAGGTGAAGAAAAATGTCTTTTTGGCACAAAATGTGAGCTCGGTCCTTCTTAATGATCTTCCACAAAAATTTAAGGATCCTGGTGCACCTATAATTTCTTGTGTTATAGGATAAAGTAGAGTCGAAAAAGCTTTGCTTGACTTAGGTGCAAGTGTGAACATCCTTCCATACTCTATCTATAAGCAACTTGATTTAGGTGATCTTAAACCTACCCGAATCACTCTACAGTTAGCAGATCGAACAGTGAAAGTGCCTCGTGGGGTTATAAAGGACGTGATTGTTCAAGTGGACACATTCTACTTCCCGGTTGATTTTGTCATTTGGGACACGGAGCCTTCCCCCCATTCGAGTAATCATGTTCCCATAAATTTGGGCCATCCATTTTTAGCTACTGCTAATGCTTTGATCAATACACGTAATGGCCAAATGCAACTCACTTTTGGAAACATGACTCTCGAGACTAATATTTTTAATGCGGCTAACCAAATGGGTGATAAGGATGAAATTCATGAGGTTGATCTTATTGAAGAGGTGGTGGATGAGCACATCGAAAAGATCATAGGTGGAGATGCACTGGAAGTTTGTTTAGTGCAAGGAGTTGAGAATAAGAGTTCTTATACTGAGTTTGAGCGTGAAGTGGAAGAGTTAGGAGCTTGGTTGCAAGAAGAAGTGAGTTTTGAGAAGTTGAGAGATGTTGACTGGATTTATAGATTTGAGGAATTAACCCCGAGAGAGTCACTCATGATTCCCTCTGAAGAGAGATTTGCTAGTCTTTAGTTAAAGAAACTACCCTCTCAGGTAAAATATTCTTTTCTGGGAGAAGATGATACATTTCCTCCTGTTGTTTCTTCCTGCTTAAAAAAAGAGCAAGAGGGCATGTTGTTGAATGTGTTGAGGAAGTAGAGGAGTGTGTTTGGTTGGACTATATCAGATTTAAAAGGTATAAGTCCTTTGATTTGTACCCATAAAATCCATCTCGAGGAGGAGGTGAAGCCCTCGAGAGAGATACAAAGGCGACTGAACCCAACCATGAAAGATGTAGTTCGAGCGGAAATCATCAAATTGCTAGATGCTGGGATTATCTATCCCATTTCCGATAGTAAATGGGTGAGCCCAATACAGGTCGTTCCAAAGAAGTCGGGTATGATTATGGTTGAAAACTCTAAGGGAGAATTAATACCTCAACGCACCACCACTGGGTGGCGTGTTTGCATTGATTACCGAAAACTCATTGCCGGAACAAGAAAATACCATTTTCCCTTATCGTTTATCGACTAGGTGATTGAACGAGTAGCTAGCCATCCTTACTATTATTTCCTAGATGGGTATTTTGGCTATAATCAGATTGAAGTGGATGTACTTGATCAAGAAAATATGACTTTTACATGTCCGTTTGGTACGTTTGCCTACAAATGTATGCCTTTTGGGTTATGTAATGCGCCAGCAACTTTTCAAAGGTGCCTATTGAGTCTCTTTAGCGATATGATAGAAAAAGGTCTTGAGGTGTTCATGGACGATTTCAGCATCTTCGGTCCAACTTTTGAACAATATTTATCTAATGTTGAAAGAGTTTTATTCCAGTGTGTGGAAAAGGACTTAGTCCTCAATTGGGTAAAATGCCATTTTATGGTCACTGAGGGTGTAGTTCTGGGCCACATAGTCTCATCTAGGGGAATTGAGGTTGATCGAGCAAAAATAGAAGTCATAGCTGAGTTACCCCCGCCAAAATCGCTTAAAGATGTGAGGTCCTTTTTAGGCCATGCTGGATTTTATAGGAGATTTATCAAAGACTTTAGTTCCATCGCTAGACCCTTGAGTAATCTTCTGATGAAGGACACTCCGTTTGAGTGGAATAACGCATGCCAAGAATCTTTCGATAAACTCAAAAGCATGCTAATTTCTACTCCTATCTTGCAAGATCCCAATTGGTCACTCCCATTTGAGCTTATGTGTGATGCAAGTGATTACGCGATTGGGGTTGTTTTCGAACAAAGAAAATACAAGAAAGCTCATGTTATTTGCTATGCTAGTAGGACATTATCTTGCCCCCAGCTTAACTACTCCACCACAGAGAAAGAATTACTAGCAGTCATTTTTGCTCTCGACAAATTTTGCTCCTACGTTGTTGGGTCTCCCATCATTTGCTTCACTGGTCACTCGGCCCTCAAATATCTTCTGACCAAGAAAGATGCCAAATCACGCCTAATAAGGTGGATCCTACTCCTACAAGAGTTTAATCTCTCGATTCAAGAAAAGAAAGGAGTAAAAAATGTCGTTGCTAACCATTTATCACGCCTCTCGTCCGACGTACCTATTGATCCCATCCCCATAGGCGAGTATTTTTTGAATGAAAATCTATTTGCTACTTCTTATCTTCCTTGGTTTGCGGATATAGTAAATTACCTTGTCACTGGAGTCATTTTCTTAATTGGACTCCACAAGAGAGAAAGACGTTTGTTACTTAGTCACGCATGTTCTTTTATGATGATCCATATTTTTTTAAGTATTGTGCTGATCAAATCATTCGAAAATTTGTACCTGATGAATAAATTCAAGGGGTAATTCGATTTTGTCATACGGAAGCATATGGAGGTCATTTTTCCAAAAATAAAACTGCTGCGAAAATCCTGCAAAGCGGTCTCTATTGGCCAACAATCTTTAAGGATGTGAATACTTTTTGCAAATCATGTGATAAATGCCAAAGAATGGGAGCTATTAATCACCGTGACATGATTCCATTGACCCCCATTCTTGTCTTAGAGTTGTTTGATTGCTTGGGTATTGACTTCATGAGGCCTTTTCCACCCTCTATTGGTTTTCTATACATCCTCGTCGTAGTAGACTACGTCTCAAAATGGGTAGAGGCCATATCTACAAGGACGAATGACAATAAGGTGGTGATAAAGTTCATTCAAGAACACATACTTTCTTAATTTGGAGTTCCTAAGGCTATCATCAGTGATAATGGCACTCATTTTTTGCAATAGGCCGATGGAAAAGCTCATGCGAAAGTATGGGGTCGTCCATAAAGTTGGAACGAATTATCACCCTCAATCGAATGGCCAAACCGAGTTAGCCAATCGGGAAATCAAGCATATCTTGGAAAAGACAGTCGAACCTAATAGGAAAGATTGCTCTCTCAGATTGAATGATGCGCTCTGGGCATATCGAACTACATACAAGAATCCCCTTGGGATCTCCCCATTTCGTTTTGTGTATGGAAAACCTTGTCATCTTCCTGTTGAAATTGAACACAAAGCGTATTGGGCTATCAAAAGGGTGAATTTTAACATGGAAAAAGCTGGTGAAACACGTAAACTTCAGTTGAATGAGTTAGAAGAAATACGCAATGATGCGTATGAAAGTGCTAAAATCTCAAAGGAACGAATGAAACAAGCTCACGACAGAATCATCAAACGTAAGGAGTTTTATTCGGGATAAAAAGTACTTCTCTAAAACTCGAGGTTGCACTTGTTTCTCGGAAAATTGCGATCACGATGGTCAGGTCCATTCATTGTGAAGGAAGTATTCCCCCATGGAGATGTTGAACTAGAGGATCAAAAAGGGGTAAACACATTCAAGGTTAACGGCTAACGTCTCAAGCCGTATTTGGAAGCGGTTGTAATGGAAGCCGACACGATCTTGTTGTCGGACCCCGTTTATGGGGATTGATTGAGCACGAAAGGTGAGGTCGATGCACCCCCGACGTGTATTGGGTGACTGTTGTGTATAGTAGTCATAGGATGTCAGGCTAGTTAGGAAATCATAGTTGTGTGCCACTACCAGAGGTGGGAATCCAACACAGGTCTCGAGAGCGTTTCGGGTTTCAATGTGAGTTTAGTGCGTTTTGAGGTCGAATTGTATAGGAGGGAGCGTTGGGGTAGAGAAATCAAGCTGAAAGTGGTCACTAAACTAAAGGAGGGAAGAGTTGGGATTTTTACAGACCGAATCAGTCCGGACCTAAAAAAAGGAACCAATCTGATCTCAAAAAGAGATAAATAAAAAGGAAACCGGACCAGTCCGGTCTGAATCCGGATCGATCCGGTCATCTGCAGGCTGCGTAATTTCTCGAGGTTAAAACCTCATCAATCCTCACCCCATCACTCCCTCAATACCTTCCTCTCCTCAAAAATTCATCCCCTCTTATTTCCCCCCAATTCTTCCCCCCAACCCACCATCCAACCTATAAATATAACCCATACCCCCTCCTCTTTCTTTCACACCTCCATCTCCACTCTCCTCTCTCACTTTCTGTCTAGTTCTTCCATTACCATGGCTGCTCCCCAGAAGTATAATTCCATGGAAGTCCTGCCCGATGGAAATGGCAAATATCGTTCCCGCCGTGAGGCAAAATGGTGCCGTTGTTTTTTCGGTCCGAGGTGAAAAATCCACATTGAGTGCCAGGTGCATTGGGATCAGCTACCTAATTCTGTCACTGGGATGTTCATTTCCCGAGGCTGGTACAGATTTTTCAATGAACCATACTAGGCTGTATGGGAGAATGAAGTGCGTCAGTTTTACGGTTCGCTCGTCCGTACCGCAGATTTCGAATCTCAAGCCTTTATCGACTCGACACCGATACCATTCTCACTTGAACTTCTGGCCCAAAAACTCGAGTTTAAAGGTGTGATCACTCCAACCCAATTTACATATCCCATCCATGATCCAGCTATTTCCAAAGATGTTTGTATGTCTCGAATCACACCGGGTTTGGTTTGGAATACCGAGACTTATCCTGTTGGTCGGTTACCCGACAAGGCACGTATCACATTTCACATCATTTGTGCCAATCTTTAGCAAACTTCAAATGATTCGGCTATGCGCTCGGGTCAAGCTACTATCGTCTGTCACCTGTTTGACCATGCCACTGTTATCAATTTGGCCCGCACGTTTTAGAATGATATCATTTGCGCGGCGCTGGACAAATATGGTAGGGCCCCTCTTCCTTACGGTCGTCTCATTACATCCTTTCTTAAGGATGTTGTCATTGTTCCCCCGCAAGATCTTATGAACTTACCCAAGCCACTTGGGCGAGAATCCCGCATTCGAAGTGACAAGAAAATCCATCTGAATAGTGCATGTCAAGATGACAGTGATACCTCGGGTGATGAGGTTGCTGCTGAAGAAGAGGATGTTCCTAATGAAGATGTTGAGATGGAAGAAGGAGAGGAGGATGAGTATGATGAAGTTGTTGATCCGGATTATGTTCCGGTTGGTACGGGTCTCACCAAGCGCATTGTTTCTCTTGAGATGCATTTTGACGGGTTTATGTCATCTTACCAACGGGACATGAGTCTGATATTGCACATGCAGGATGATCTTTATCATCTCCGGTTGGGTCCCGATGCCCCCCTTCCTACTTATTTTTATGATCCTTATGACCCCACTGCCCCCGGTAGCTCCCACCACCCCCAGCCCCGTAGACTACCCCGTTGGAACCCTTGTAATCCCCCCTTCTAGTTATCTTATGTTATGTTATCCTGTTGGTTATCTTTTGTTTCCACAGTTATGTTGTACTACACAGTTTTATTATAGTACTTTGCTTGTTTTATTTATCGCACTCCTTATTTCAACTTATTTAGCTTTCTCGTCCTTTTGATTGTGGACAAAGCAAAAGACTAAGTTCGGGGGGGATGACAAGTGCGTATTCATAAAACTTCGCATACATAAAAAAAAATTGAAAAAAAGCCAAAAATATTTTTCTTCAAAATAAATAAAAATTGGAATTTAAAATTTTCAAAAATATCACCTTTATTCTATTTAAAGTCTCAAATTGTTAACAATCAAAATGCACTAAGCCAAAATTGACCGAAGATGGAAATTGAAAGAAAAATGACGACTTAACGAATAAGTGTGGAGATTGATCAAACCCGGTGAGATTTCGAGCCTTTCAATTTTTTATGAGTTTTTAAATCAATCCGAGTTTATGATTAACTCAAAGTTCTTTTCAGCGTTGTAATAAGTCGTTGATGATCTCAATCCTTTGTTTTGATCGGTTATGGGAAATGTGTGAAATGTTGTCTCGAAATTCGTGCTAAATATATCTCTAAACTTAATTAATCTCGAGATTCATATGATAATGTGATTATCAATTTGGACAATGAAGTAGGCCCTCTTTTGTTTAACCCAAAAATATTAGCCATAATAAGTTGTGAAAAAAATTATCCCTTTGCAACCCAATTGAGACTAATAAAATATTTCCCTTTCGTTTGATAACCCGAAAAACCCAAATAGCCCGGAATTGTGAAAATTTGGAAATTTATCAAGTAAGTCCAAAGTGTGTAAAAAAAACAAGGGGAGAGAAAAGAAAAATAGCAAGAAAAAAAAGAAAATAGAAAAAGAAAGAGAAAAATGAGCAAATGCCCGAAAAAGCACTAATGGACGTTATAAGGACATTTTCCAATTCCGAACATTCCATCCATTCCCATTTTTACCCTTTACACTTTTTAACCCAAAAAGTCCTAATCGAGTCCAAATTGCGAAATTGGTTACCGCGTAGAGAGCTAAGATACAAAAAGATAATATGAGAGATTAAATGGTGTGAACAAGAGGTGATGTTCCCATTTCCTTATAACCGTACTCCAATGATGAGATATTTTCACCATATATTTCCTTCTTTTCAATTTTGTATGCATGAATTTGTGTCAATTATATTTACTCTTTATATCATGCATACCGAGAGAAAATAGCCACAATCCGAGTGATTCGTTTGTGAGGGCATCCGTAAGAATTTGAATCAAAATGAATTTTTGAAAAGTAACGTAAGGCTCAATCGCTGGAAATTTGAGGTTTAATTTCTGGCTTTGCACACACACACTATGGTTTGAGACATTTGACTATGAATTTGTGGTAGTTATTTTTTGAAAAATTGAAATTGTAGAATTTTTAAATATTTTGATATTTATTTGAGTCAATAAAGAATTTTGTGGGTGTATTGACTTCAAACCCTCACGAGACAAAACTCATCCTACTAGGGTGACCTAGGGGTTTAAAGGCTTGTTTCATATGCTCAATGCAATCGTATGCCTGGAAAAGTGGAATTTCAGTTAAATAAAAGAAATCTCAAAAATAAAACTTTGGGTAGCTTCATTTACATTGCCCGGGACGTGCAAAGTTCTAAGTTAGGGGGATTTGACAAATCATAAATTCTTCTGAATTTAGCCCCTTAAGTTAGTGATATTGATATCTCGAACAACGTAATTGAATCATTTTTATCCCATGTCATTGCCATTGACTATTTCTAATGACTACCCCGAGTTTCGTGTATTTCTTATGGATTTTACAGGTATTTAGTGTAAGAAAAGAAAGAAAGAAATCGAAAGAAAGGAAGAAAAGTCAAAAGGGAAAAAGCGTAAATTTACACCCGGAGTTCGGATTCGAAGCCTACAGGAAAGTTGAAGATCCTTGTTTCACTAGAGCATCAGAAGAAACGACTGTCAAATCGGAGCTCGAGATCAAAAGTTATGACCAGTCAAAAATATAAGAAAAAGTCAAACTTGAAGATAATCAAACTGATCCGGTTTATCTTAGACCGATCCGAAATGTCACCTTTCTAGTAGAACCCGGATTGATACCAAACCGATGGCAAGAGAACCGATCCGATAGCATCCGGACCGGTTCGATGGAAATAAAAAGAACCGATCTGGTGACTGAAAATCGAGCCGATCTGATGGAATCCGGATCGGTCCTGCTGTTCGAATTCCAAGAATTAATTATGGAGCTCAAGAGGTGCAAATCTTGGAATATCTTGCGCAGTCCATGGATGTTAGCTATCAAATTCGTGCTAGTTGGTGCTATAAAAGGCCAAGCATACATCCTTGCAAGAGGAGTCGAATTTTAGAGAGAGAGAGTCAGATTTTAGAGAATTTTTAGTAGAAAATTTTCATATTATTAGAAAAGCCCTAATTTGTAAGTTTGAGGAATAAGAAGTATTTCTGGATTCAATCATCTCTTTTCCCTACTGCAGACTTAAATTATCTAATTCCATTCTCTTAGTTAGCCTCAATTCTGTTTTCAATTCAATTATCACTTGTTTTGTAATTTTTATTTTTACAATGTTTCTTAGATCCACAATTACATGCATTATTATGAATTTGTTTTCTCATAAATCCATGTCTAGCTAAATTTTCAAGGGTTGGAATGCATGAACTCATTCCGAGGTAAATTACCCAAGTAGAAAATAGAGGGTAAATTAAATATTGACCAATTCATGTATGGAAATTATACGAACATAGCTGATCTTTTAATCTCTCTTGCCCTAGGTACTTGGGATGTTTAAGAAGACTATGCAAGTATAATTGTCTATTCACCGCTTTGTATTTGCCTTTGATTTCATATGATACGAGCTAGTTCCCTCATATATGTAATGCTTAAGATTTATAAAGATTGGATTTAGTTAAGAATTTCAATTTACAATTCTAGTATTCTATATGGTAAGTTATAAGGTTTGACGGATTATACTCCTCCCTATTTTCTCTCATATTCATATCTAATTTTTTACAATTCTTAGGGTTTTTGTGCACGTAGTTTATTTTCATCAATTGGAGATTTCAACCATCAATCATCTTTTCTTTTCTTTTGAGAAACCATTTGAAGGATAAATAACTTTTCCTACATATTACTAATTGCCAATTTTTTATCCCCGTGGAGACGATCCCGACTTGTCGAATTACTACTAACGCGACAGGCTTGCACTTGAGCCTAGAAAGAACGCACTTTTGAGACAAATTCTTAGTCGCGTCATCTCAATATTTGCCAAAAAATCATACTATCAACAAAAGTTTAATCTAAAGCATACTATCAGTGTATATAGCTTCTATAGCACTGTATATAGGTGATATAGCACTGTATATACCTGCTATAGCCATCAATTTTGTATAACCATCTACATACTTGAACTAACAACCAGCATACTTGAACCTCATGAGCTAACCAGCTACATATTTGAACATATTTTTCTATAACACTAGACCAATTTTTTAAATAATCAGTAGTAATAGACCAGTTTTTTAAATAATCAGTAGTAATAGACCAGTTAAAGAAGCAAACCAGTGAAAGTCACATACCAGTGCATGTAATTAGTAGAAATAGTAAATTACAAGAAAATACCACTTCATGTCATCCATTACATCACTAGAAAATAGAAAATTAAATAATGCATCATAAGTTTAATATCCCAGGTGATTCAACACCATTACATCATAAGAAAATAAATGAAAACAGTAAAGGACACTAGCAGAAGAGTATTTAAAATTTCTAGCTTCTTGATGACCACCAAGCTACGCATAATGCCATGATCATCGATAATTGGGGGTTCTCCTACAAGAAGTGATGATTGACTAGATATACTCGACGTTGCTTGCTCACTATGGGGATTGAAGGTTGCATAGTTAGCATCCATGCCTTCAAGAGAAGTCTTTGTCAAAGCCAAATTTTTTTGACATTGGGGGCACGTGTAATAAAGTCATCCCTGGTTATGGTTTTTATCGAACAATGTAACCTTAACTTGAGATACAATTCCACATGAGCATTTCTTTATTTGATACCTTAAAAGTAGAAGACCCGATTGGTTTGATGAAGGCATATTTAAAAAATCCACCAGATTCAACCTAAAATTAGAAAACAAAGAATACATCATAACAAAATGTTATCATTACTCGTAGTTAGAAGTATCATTGTGGTTTCATATCATATTCTTGCTACATCAAATTAGCTATTGAATTTCTCTTCTTGGTCCATGCAACATCAGTTGTGAATGTTTTATGCTCATTCAAAGGTATTTCTAGCACATTTAGGGGATAAGGGGTAATTTCATCATCATCACTTTCCTTGTCCCCCAAGCATTCATCCTCAACATCAACAATCCTCAAGAAATTGTGAATGGCACAACAAGCTACAACAATCTTCGCTTGAATTTGAATCTCATTGAAAAGTTGATGCCTTAGATACACAAACCTTTTTTTCAATAACACAATCGACCTATCAATTACATTACGTAGAGATGAACGCCTAAAATTAAATAACTCCTTACTATTCTCAGGTCGTTGTCCTTCCACATCCCTTCGATGATAACGTGTTTTTCGAAATGGGGATAGAACCCAGGTACCAACGGGAATCCAGCATCTGTGAGGTAGTATTTACCTACGCATATTTTAAATAAAGTGTGTTACTATACCTATTCATATTTTACTAATCTGAAGTAAGTGACCTAATTAAAAGTTACTTATTTTTAAACATACCTAATGGAACGATCAATTTATGCCCTTGTCATTGAATTGCACTACAAAGTAAGCGACCATCATGCACGGATCCCTCCCAACCAGCGAGGACAAACGAGAAGCGCATATCAAACGTACATGTGACCAAAACATTTTGTGAAATTTCCCCTTTCCTATTGCGATACCTCGCTTGGTCGGCGGTAGGAACCAAAGCAAATATGTGGGTACCATCAATTGCACCAACGACATCCTAAATTGGTTGAAATCAATTTAATAGTGGTAAAGTTATACGTAAATGAATAAAAGTAATTAATGAAACTATCCTAACCTCGAAGTAATGATACCAAGGTAGGTCCTTGCCATTGTCGTAAGGGGAATTCGTTGGACTTGAATTAGTAACTACATCATTGAACAAGTCAAGGCATCCTCGTAAAACTCTATGGAGGTAGTAATTAATGGTTTGACAAGATCTAAAGAAAGTCAATGTCTCGGAAACATATCTCTTGTCATGTCCAACGGTGTTAAGGAACATTGCGACTTGTTCCTCAAACTTAACTGAACGATTGACAGTAGTCCATAAGTGTGTAACCTAATACAAAGTCTTTCAAATGGACATATGTTCATCCAAATTTGTTCGTGGCATACCCGGTCACTCATTTTAAATATTCGATATGATTGTCTTTCCCGATCAACGTCCCAGTTTCAATGGGGAGCCCAAACTAAGAGATGGTCGCGACTCCTCATATTGGAAAAGCGCTATTGCTCACATGACCAAGGTCCAGAACAACCCTCGATGTTGTTGCATGTGCTTTGAGCCAGTGCTCGACATTTCTTTAGTAAATTCCTATGTCAACGAAAATAAATTAAACTTTTAAGCCCCAGTTTGTAAACATTGTTTTATTTCTTACCAAACCATACTTTAATAATATAAAAATTGGTAAATGCTGTTATTAATCCAAAAATAAAGAACATGATTTAAAACAGGTAAGGAAATAAATTTATACCTAATGAGTAGCTTTCCGAGGAATTCAAATCCGAACAAACCTATTTTTCGCACAAGAAGATAAAACAAACTACATTATATTAGTGGACATAAATAGAATAAAATGGAAATATAATATTATTGTGCCATTATAACAATATTCCTCTTTTTGTATTCATATAGCGCCATTATAATGAGACCATTTCACCGAAAAGAAGTACACATACCTTTCTCCTTTTATCTAGTAAGTTAATATACGTTATTTATAACACACAAAAAAATTATAAAATATTTGTTACTCATTTCACCATTTCATTATAATGTGCCTATTTCACCATTTCATTATAAAATAAATACTCATTCCATTATAATGTGCACATTTCACCATCACCATATGGCCGAAGCATAAAACATTTCCATAGAATTTATTTATAACACAAACTTTAAAATTATAAATTTTTTATTTTAAACAGATCCATAAAATAAAACAGATCCATAAAAAAGATTCAATAAAATGGAACCTACGAACCAATGAAATGAAATAAAAAATGGAATCTAGAAAAAACTATGATGCAAAAATCCTTTTCCAATAAAATGGAACCTGCGGAGCAAACAAACATTTCCAGATCATCAAACATTTCCATACAATTTATTTTAAACAAATCCATAAAAAAAAAATCAATGGAGCAATGAAACCAAATAAAAAATGGAACCTATAAATAACTATGGAGCAAAAATCGTTTGCTAATAAAATGGTTTGCAAAAAATCAATTGGAAATGCTTTTTTTCCAAACAACATCTTTTTTACCTCAAACGTTCCATAATAGTTATTAGGAAAAACTCGTTTACCTCAAAAAATCGTTTGGAAAAACAAATTGATTTTTTCCAAACAACATCTTGCAAAAAATGCTTACCTCCAAAGCAAACAAACCAAACAAGAAGAAAAATCATAGCAGACAACAAAAATGGTGGGAGAAAATGGGTGAGATTTTTACCTCAAACATAGATCCGTGTGTTTTCTCCCCCTTTAAGCTTGGCATAAATGAAGGTTGAATCAACTCACCTTCTTCAATAGAGGTTTAAATGTCTTCAACCACTCCCGTCAAATCACCTCGATTGAAGGTAGAACCAAGAAAGTTTGGCCCGACCATTTGTTTCTTTGGGGGGGATAGAAATGGATTCCGAGAATATTGGGATTTTGAGGTCATGTGAGGGGTTTTGAGGAATTCATTTCCAAGGCAAAATACATGTATCAAACGTGACAAAAGATGAAAATTAGGGGAAATTTGGACATTTACCATGACAAAAGTCCCCTATCAAACAGGGCTCACTTCCTTTTTATAAAATATTAAACCAAAGCAAAACCCTTTTATCTTGGGAATTTGGAGTTGAAATGGGTATTTCCTCAATTTAAAATCACAGATCCCAGAAAAATTTATACACGAGTTATATGAAGCCCATTTTGCTTCCAGCTCCTCCCGGATGATTGAGGCTGTTCATATGCCCAGAAATACCTATTTGGAGAGGTTTTTCAAGATAGTTGTTTAGAAAAATAGTTGTTCGGTGGTTCACCAGAGATTCTTGGGAGTTCAAGACTGTTTCATTGGTGGAAGTTACTCGGAGGTTTTGATGGACCTAGGTGGATCGGTCTTCATACACGCATTGTGAATCGGTTTATGGTGGATCAAATTTTGGTTTTAGATGAAATACAATTGTTTTTTGTAATAGTTCAAAACCATGGTGGGTCGATTTTTAAAGAAAAAGTCAGTTGGTCAGCTGGGTCGATTTCATTACTAGGTCGATTTTAAAATTGGGTGTTGTGATATATAGTTGGTCAAAAGATGCCCCAATGTTTTATTTTTCAAGATGGTTCGACGAGTTTCAAGATGGTTTGACGGTAATGGTGGATCGCTTGTTTTTTTTTTATGTCCAGAGTTTATAATGAGCTTTCTTATTTTAGTTCAAACAAGCATGGAGGGGCTTTGTCATGTCCGTTAATTTTTAGTTAAGAGAAGAACAGATGGAATCAATAATATATTCCTTCTTTTTTTAATAGTCAAAAGTAATATTTCTATTATGTCTAGTCAAATCAAATCTTTAAAAGTTGATATCCACTTTTCTAACACGCAAGTGGGTACATCATTTCGACATTGCAATGCAGACCTTAGGTACAGTACATAAGTCAGTGCACACATCATTTTTTCTCTAAAGTTATAGTATTTCGATATCTAAAAATTTGTGTGGTTGATATTTTGGTTCATATTGTTGAAGAGAACACCAACTTTTTGTTAAGTCAACTAGAACCTTATGCATGTTTTTTTTATCTGTCTATTCAAATATTTTGATCGAAGATAAATGCTACCAGATTTTATGTGCATTCTAGCAAATATGATTTGTGATATTCATCGTAAAAATGATATACAAAATATATAATATCACGAATAAAGAGTAATGATACTTATATTTATTGAAGAAAATTGCTTTGACACCACCGAGTTCTCTGTGTGTGCGCACAAAGCGTTACGCAATCGAAATCACAAATACCTTCCTAGCAGAGTCTCCAAATGTAAGATGTGAGTTCAGATTTAAGGAGGTACCGTGTCAAGCGTGTTTTAGACTTGAGCAACGTGGTTGCGCCTACGTATCCATCTTCGTGGAATAAATGTCTGCGTAGTTCGTCGGTCCGTACGATTCGCTGGAGAGTGCTCGATTTTTTGTGGTTTTGGTGCATGGGGGTGTCAAATTCGGCGGGCCACCTTCAAATGCCTAGTTTTGGTAGTTTTGGTGCGTGGGGGTGCCAAATCCGGCTAGTCGCTCCTCAAACTCCCATATATCGTAATGAAACTATGAAAATCTGCTCGTCACTATTGAAGTCGTGACGGAGCTCAAAAGGTGCATGGGGGAGGAGAGTTAGATTTCATCTCCTTACTTTTCCTCAAGACCATCATCCAACTAAATGAGGGGGAACCCTACTTTATAGTAAAAGTGCCTTAAGTGGGCTTGACATATATCATGTTCTCTATGGAATCAAGTATTCAATATTTATGTTGCAACTTGTCATAATATATGTGGTGGCATATTTAAATGAAATAAATTAAATTATTACTAGAGTATTGTTTAGTGTAATTTATCAAATGCGGTGTATACTCAAATATATTAAATCGCGCGTAATAATATCTCTGCCCGTGTAGGGTCTCGATTGTAGTAAAACTTGATAAATCATAAATCAATATTTTATCAAATTTTTGGGTTAATTTATTAGAGTTTTGGTTGTTAATTCATTTAACCTCACTCTACAAGTAGTGAACCTAAGCATGGATCAACTATAAGTGACTTGTGATATGTTAAAGTGAGCATGGATATATACAAGTGTGATAAGTGGAGGTGTGTGCTAGTGAGGCCAAAGCATGGATATTATGTGGTGTGTGAGACATATGGATATTAGTGATCCTATATACAAGTGTAAGTAGTGTGAGGTGTACATGGATGGTATTTACAATTTTGTGAAAGTGAAAAGGGATATAAGCATGAGGAAAATAAATCCAAGAAATAATAGAGGAAAAGGGGAGCATACAGGTAGGTGCATATGCACATATGTAAAAAATGATAACACCCATATAAGAATGGAGTTAGTCCCTCTTATGAAAAAAAAATCCCAAGAGGAGTCACCACTGTGGTCATCCCGTACCTGACGGCGCGCGTGCGGGGGGGTCTCGCTCCCTTCCTCGAGGAACTTTGGTCGTCGTCAAAATGCGTGGAGTGATGTATAGAAAATAGATTCGCCAACATATTTTGCACAAAACAGGCAAACGAAATGTTACCGCTTCGAGAGTACTACATCAAAGACATACTAATGCTTAGAAAACCAATTAGTTTAAGGATTCGAGGGCTAAGTTAGGAAATTAAAAGGTGTTAGCACCTATCCCACCCTGACGGTCTCTCATGGGCATGTGTCATTCTTATCCTTAATAAATCCGTGAAGTGTGCATGTATATATGAATGGAGAATGGAATTATTCGACTCGCGTCTTGGAGAAAGGAGGAGTGAGGTCATCCATACGAGTGTTCCTAAAATAATAATAAAAAAGATAATGTGTGCATATGTCAGGTCACCGATCGTTTGTAAAAATACGATGGTATAAATTGGACAAAATGTGAGAATGAATCAAAAATATAATGAATAAATAATATATAGGAATAAAACTAGGAAATGAGGACTCGAATCTCGAGTTTTGACCGAGACGCCCGCATAAAAAGGCACCAAAGTCCACGTAGTTTTCATACAACACGGGGGGTGGGGTTTATCCCATAAATCCAATCGGTGACTTTATTATATGTGTGTGTGTATAAAAAGGATGTTTTAATGTGAGAAAGTGCAGTGAAAAATTCCTGTTTGGAATTTATAAGTGAACCCTCTTTTTCTTATTTTCGATTTTTTATAGAAAATATAGTATGTGTAATATTACTAATAAAAAGTGGGATATTAATATGGGTGAACTAATAATGATGAAATGCTAAAGTAAGAATTGAATAACTAATGCGAAAATAAGAAAATTTAAAGAGAGAGAAAATGGTTTGGACCTTATTCGGAAGCCTTGAGATTAATCTTTCTTGTCGAAGGGCTGATATTGCAAGTGGATGAAGGAGGTAGGAGGAGAGGGAATGGAATTTGCTAAATTGGGTAAGAAAAGGATGGAAATAAAATGTGTGGGAGAGGTTTGAATATGGAAACCTCACTGACTTCGAGCGAATGTTGTTGAGATCACTGAGAAGGATATTTTGAGGTGCCTTTCGAAGTTAGATCATGTTCCCTTTATATAAGGTTAAGGGGGTGTCGATCGACATTGTCCTTGACCTGTCTATTAAAAAGCAACCACATACACACTACCAATAGGCAGGGAAAAGGAATTTCCATTCGGTAGTCTCATCATAATTATTCGAAAAACATTTGTAAAACACAATTTGTAAGTCCAAATCTAATACGGGACATACCATTGGAAAGGGTATTCATAGCCCTTTAAGAATCCAGTGAGTCGCTCCAGGTTTCAACAGTTGACTAGATAAAATAGGGCTCGAAATCTCCCGGTGGCCCTTTAGGCAAGAGATTTTCGAAGGAAAACGGATCATTCATCCGAATCATAATGTCGATTCGTGCATGGGATGGACCACTGGAAAGGGTATTCAGAGTCCTTCAAAAAATTCATTCAGTTTTGTTCCGTTCAAAGAGTTGACCTTGCTCAAACGGGGATAAAATATTCTCAATGACCCTTAGCAATTAGAGGATTCATTCAGTCTCGTTCGAGCTGAAGAGTTATGGGAGTCTAATGGAGCTCGAGAGCACCCGGTGGTCTTTGGATCAGTTTTCGGGAGAAAACTGTGACACCCTACCTAATTAAATACCGGGTGATCAGTCCATTATTAAATGAAAATCAAGGTGAACGGTTGGTTCATTCTTAGAATCACTGTCGCAAAAAACAAATTCCAATTTAATCACCCTAAATAATTAAGCAAAGTGTCAAAACAATTTTGAAACCTCATTTCCATTTTATCAAATCCGAATATGAAAACCTTTTTAAATAACCAACAATTTAAGAACTCCGATATACTAAATATGGATGATAACACACAAGAATTAGATTCATCCAGAAAAACCAAACCAATTTAAACTATCAATAAAACCATCCTAATAGTAATTAAATCCCAAAGAGTACCAACAAATGGAAATATAAAGGAACGTAAATCTCTAACAAAAATCCAAACTGAATATAGAAACAAGTGACACATGCCCTAACTAATAAGAACTAAAAGTAGGAATAGACTCAACAACGAGGTCGTCTAAGCAATGGCCTGCAACTCCCACATAAGCTACAGCACGTCCGGTCCAAAGAACCTAAGCATGACACCCCTGTGGCTGGGCACCTGTATTATATATATATATATATATACAAGAGGGAAGAAATAATAGAAAATGGGTCAGATCCCCAGTGTAAAACAGTTAAAATTAGTTTAGCAAGTATTTAAGATGCTTACCGGCTAATGTAACAACCATGTTAGTATTCGACACTCTCTTGATAATTCTCACCTCTCATTCTAGTGTGCACGCCTACCGTACTAATAAATCTCATAAGTTTCTCTAACTTATTCTCCATAAGGTTTTATCGGGTGAAAACGAGGTTATGATATTTACTTTAGGAAATCATTCGCTTCAAGATTTCTACGTTATTTAGAACAAGTCATTTCCCTCATAAAGTTCCCGAACACTTATAATAAAATTTAAGCATTTATTCATTACTTATCTACTTATACGTTCATTAGTAAGTTCCCATATAGATATAGATATATATATTAGTCACGCATATAATATATATACTATCGGCACCCCACATAAAACCTATGGTGCTGACATACTTGGCTATCAAGTCCTCGTATAACACAAACTAAGGGAAATACTAGTCCAGAATCACTCTCGAACTGTATTAACACAATACACAAACAAATGGAGGCGAAGCATAGTTCCAGGTACTAAGAGGTCATCACATACCCTCACGTCTCGTAGAACATCTGACTATCATTTTCGAATAGCTTGTATCGAGGATACTATCTCCTAGGGTATGAGTCAATATCCCCCATAAACGTCCAATCGAGATAAGACCGTCTCGACGCAAAAACTCCCCTGATAGCAAGTAGCACATGTATGATTTTTACACAGATATATAATATGCACAATCACACAGTCATATATATAAGTATTCACAGTTCTAAACTAGGTGAGCCCATGACCCATAATTATAATTATCCGTTAATAACACATTTTACTCGATTATTTTGCATAACGGGCTCGTTATTTTTATGTTCAATTATAATTCACATCATACTCAGAGTATTCTAAGAATAATTTCAGTAGGCACACACTCACTCACCTTCTAGTCTAACTTCCTTACAAGTCTTGACCTTTTATTAAACGTACGCATGATTTCAAATGTGTGAATAACTCCCCGTTAACCCTTAATTTCATCTTACATTAAATTCTCACTCAACGGAGTTTACCTAGACCCCACTGTTCCTATTTATATCCCATTATGCACCAACAATAATAATCAATGGTTACTACGCATTTTTAATCGGATTAAACAATCATAAGGGGAATATGCAGTTTTCCAGGAGGGGTCAATCGATCGAGGAAATGGGGTTGATCGATCAATCATCGATCGATCGATGTTCTTGGGTCGATCGATCGATCAAGCAATTATGAAGAAAACTGCATTAACCTAGTTACGGGTTTGCCTCTCCAACCTCAACCAAATCTCCATATATCATTCCCAAACTCCCAACAAACATTACTACAAGTACTATATACCAGAACACATAATTTTCTACGTAAAATATGTCCCAATTCATCAATTACAACAATGTAATGGGTAAAATTTTCCTGAACTTCAAGAACCCTAATTTTTATTTTTCTTTCAATTCTACCAATTCTTTTCTAGATTTCCTACTTCAAAATCCATACAAATTCATGATTTATCCTCTACATGTGATTTAGATATCCATAATACGATTACAGCTTCTACAACGTGTGATTTCAAGTCTCAAAACTATACTTTCTTCCATGAAACAAGTTCTAAACAACCCAAGACTAACATGATTGAGACATCAACTAAAAATAAAGCAGGATAGATACTTTCCTGGAAATTTGGGCTTCTTAATTGTGGATGAAAGTGGTATGGTTGCGTTCCTTGTCGCGCGATCTACGCTTTGGCGATGGTGCAGTGTAAACGGTCGAGTCATTGACCTTGAGTTGCTTGGGAAGCTCTCCACCCCTCCTCTAATGGCCGTTCTTTGCTTTTGTTCTTGTCAACCCTAGCATGAACTCCTAAAGGATGCTTTATCCTTAGGAAATTCGTGGGTTTAATTACCCAAAAAAGTAAAATGTCTAAAATACCCTCCCGGGATGCCAATTAGGGCTAAAAATGCCCCGAGACCCAAACTAAACCCCCGGGTACATTATTTTAACTATCTCGACCCTTCCGGACACATTGAAACGACCATACGGAGGACTTATAATTTATTCACTTTTAATAATAATGATTTAGTCCCGACACGACACAGGTGTGTCCTGACGTAGATTTCCATAATTGTCATTTTCTTCACTCGTGATAATTTTAATAAAATAAATTTCATATATTACTTTACTCATCCAGTAATATTCAATAAATATCCAATAATTACTAACTCACATCACGTTAGTAAATATATAAAAAAACATATTTTCGGATAAATATTAAATTAATAACTCAATTAAATTTAATAAATCCCCAATTTTAAAAGCCATATAAAAAATCGGGGTATCACATACTTCCCCCTTAATAACTGAATTTTGTCCTGAAATTTGGAAAATGAGGCATACCTGGTAAAAACAATTTTGGATACCTTATTAGTATGTAAAATAACTTCAAAGTAAGGCGCTCAATTACTATAGCCCCCGTTTCACATCAAGCTTGTTTAACACTCTCATTAACGACACTTCACAATATGCTCCTATCCAAAAACATTCGCATAAGACGAGCCTATAGATCATTGGCTCCCATTATTTCAATATTATTGGGAGGTCGCACCTCACTACATGACAACTACTCGTATTTATCTAAATACACAACTCCCATTATGAGAGAAACCACACGAACATCTGACCACAACTTGCCAAAAACAGCCGTGGTAATTTTACCATAAACATCAGACTCTAACTTGACCAACTCCAAAATATTTGATTATCCATCCATCTCTTAACATTCAGAGTGAGAAAAGTTAAGGTTTTTCCACACCCGAAACCTCAATAAGTACCTTGTTCACAATAAGCAGATACGAGTGTTCCCACGGAACCCTACCATTAGGTAATATCTTTCCTTAATTACCATAGTATACTCCGCTTGCTAGCTATAACCGTTGTGGGGATTAAATGATCACAAAAAAAATCTAGAAATTTCTTTCACACTTCTCCACTAATCGTTAATCACCGTTCGCCTACTCTCCGGCTATGGGTGATACATCCTACTCAAAACGTAATGTAATCCCCGATGCTTCCTGAAATCCCATTTTGAAGGTGGGGTTCAAAAATCTCATCATAATTTAAAAAAAATATGCCGTGTAGGACCATGTACCGGCGTGATCCTTCGTTTCAAAGGAAGACTAGGGCACACTAGTTAATGTTGTCAACCACTCCAAAGGAATATAAATTACTTCCTTCTTGGGCATCTTGTTCCACCCGTTCGAAGGAACTCTTGATCTTACCTTGGGGTTGACAACTTATCCAAGAAACTTTATCGACTTTATTGTCCTCTTCCACTACAAGAATTGTTGATAGCCATAAAATTCTCTGGTTGGTCCTCTTGTTCCAACTGATTTCTATCTATGAGTGGTGCATACAGAGACCACTCATTATGTCCCACTCAACATCGACTTCTACTTGAAATGTCTCACATTAAGTGACACTTAATACTGCCCTTCTTTCCTTGGCGTATACCGAAACTTTCGATCCGTGCACTTTTCTCCACGATGTGCACTTCTGGACCTTTTATACCATACTAACATTATTGTTCTCTATATGCGCAACTCTCTCTCAACATTTGACTAATTATAACTCCACTCCGAGTGTTCTCCATATAGTTAAATTCTACCTTTCTCAAGAAATACCCCTTTGTAAAAGGCTTCTCATAGCCTTCCAACCAAATTCGGGTGTGCTACTCAAATTTCACACGTATATATGGATTATTATCTTCACGCGATGCTTAATCCACTCTGTCACTTCCACCTCATCATGTTAGTCCCACAAACATATATTCCACACGTCGATTCCCACATCCCTACAACTCAGACGATTCTAACATCAGCTAAACAGGATGACCACACACCCTATACACCGTTCATGCTAGCGTAGGCACCACATACGCTTCACACATAACACTCAATTCTTTATTTTCGTGCTTATAATGCGATTACAACACTTGGGTACTCTCAATCACCCTAGAAATTGAAATTTTAAATCCTCCTTATCATCGTTCCACCCCTCAACTCAGGGTGATGAGACAAAATTTTAAATTCTTTCCTTCCACATAACCAGCTCTACTGACCTTAATTCATAATTCAACTTTCGATTTATAGATATAATTACCTAATCTTACTACGATCGAGGTACCAAACTCATAGACTAATGACCAAACATCTTCCTACTTACAACCTTACTCTAAGTTTCATGCGTGGGATGTCTCGCAAAGCGAAACCCAAATAAAAAACCCCTGATACACTATTGCCTAGTATTGTCGGTTATCAAAATCCGTTAGGCCCTTCGTTCATAACATGTACCCCGTTATTTCGTCTCTTGACAAAAAAATTTACATCTCCTCCCGTAATTACACTTAACAAAGAACATTTCGCCAATTATACAATCGTTCAGTATTGGTGGAAATCACATTCTATAAACCTTGAATACATACAATCGAGATTCTCGAAATCCCGTTCCCAATCATATGGCTGTAACTATAAACTCCCACATCTCTAAAGGATAGGTATATCAACGCGCTCTTCCTATCACCAAGTCCTAAGCGCTAAACATAATATTGAGTTAAATCTTTTGGCTTAATGGTAAACCCAGTACACACTGAACCATGGAAATAAGGTCCCTAAACACTCCGAGATTTAAACATTTTGATTCTACTATACCCTTTGACGTCCCTATAATAGATAATATAAGTACGAATCCGGCCCTCTTGCGGGTGAGGCCTCTCCAGAACAAAACATGTTGCCCTAAGGCAACCACTCCGATAGCCTTGAAATCACTGTCCACTATTGTTTTAACCATTTTTATAAACCATAATCATTATAATGTCGTACTCTCATATCACATCACTAATACGAGAATTATCAGTAAAGCATATGAATCACTAATAGTGAACACATTCGTCCTCCGCGGAGAACACTAAAGACAATCCCACTTTACCAAGGGAACATATACATAATAATAATGCTATAGATATATGCACTAAATTCTTCTCACATGCGAATCTAGCAATAACAAAATATAATGGCTTGCTCGTGTTACATAAAACGCGCTTCATCCTCCAAGGATAAAACTCAAACTTATACTTTGCCAATCGCCTTGGCTACTTAATCATCTTCCGGACATAACGCATCTGTCTAAACCAAATCGGAAATTATATTATCCATTTCCCTTGTAAGCGCCATGCCCCTGCCCCTTATTCTCATTTCAGAAAATTTTAACTTCTGTGGTTTTACTCTCCACAAAATACCTCAACACATAACCCACTTATCTTCCTGAAATACATTTGAAACTCACAAATGAATGGAATCGAATCTAGGAGAATCACAATTTCCTTAGAGGTATCCTCCTTTATGTAATACAAGTAGATGGAAGATCCCCCTTCTGGGCGAGGCATCACCACCAAAATATCTCCTGCACCGCAATGGCAAAGATAATACTCCTATCGAATCAATTTATCATGCCTCTATACGTAGTGAGCCAATCCATGCCAATAATGACATCGTGCTCACGTATGACTAAACTAGTATGATTGTAGGTAAAACCAAACTACCAAACTATATACCTACACTCCGGCGTATAAAGAAAATTAATGACTCTTTCCCAATGATGAGTCTACGTATGACACCGTACTCTCAGTAGTGTCTAAAAAAATCCAAAGGTCCGTGAAAAGTGAGTATCTATTAAAACAGTATGACGCCCCAGTATTGAATAAAATTTGTCCCATAGTACTAGAAGGAAGGAACATACCATCAATGGTCGAGGATGGCTGCTAGATTTCAGTATGCTGGACGTCGTACACACATTGGTGTTGTTTCTGCCCCTGCTGCAGGGGTATCTTACTCTTATCTGGGCAATCCTGCCTCCGGTGACCCATCCTGCCGCAATTAAAGCATCTACCTTTAAACTGTTTCATTTTACGGCTCTGTTAGTTTTGGCCCGGTTATATAGTTCCACTTTTTCCTTGGCCTTGTTAGCCTTGCTGAGCATCTTGATGAAAAATGAAATCTGGTTGAGGACAGTCCCTCCACTTGTGACCCGTTTGTACACACTTATAGCAGAGTCCTGAAAGTTCTCACTGGTTGGGTTGGAGTTCCTCTTCAGTCTGATCTGAACAAGTTCAACATTCATGACTGTCCATTCCACGTTTAAAACACCTCTTTATGACTTCACTCTGACCCCGACTTCATTGGCCCTAACGCTTTTGGGTTTCCCTGCATAATTTGTTACCTTCGTGGCTTTTACGGTCTTGAGGAGCTTGTTGTTGCGATTTTTGTGTCTTCACACACTTGTTATTTCTAGTTATGACAGATTGACTATACTCTCTAGATCTTTTGCCCCTATAAGTTGTGTGTTGCATTCTTGACACTGTAAGACCGCAGTGGTAACTGCCTGTGCCACAATACCTGTTAACTCGGCGGTTGATACTCTCTCTGGAAACACCTAAGGTGTGAACTGACCTTGCTCATTGACTCCCCTAATGGCATTATCTTGTTCTTCTTGACGATCCATCTGAAAAGTTTAAAAAATCTGGATGAGTTCATCATTCACATAAACAAATCGCAGAATAACAAATTCCATTGCATAAAGATGAATCCAAGACGCTAAGCTGGAAACGAAATAAGCCGTATAGATCCTAAAGGACACTAGAACCTGATTCTCTGATACCACCTATGATACCCCGCTTAATTAAATACCGGGTGATCAGTCCATTATTAAATTAAAATCAAGGTGAACGGTTGGTTCATTCTTAGCATCACTGTTGCAAAAAACAAATTCCAATTTAAACACCCTAAATAATTAAGCTAAGTGTCAAAACAATTTTGAAACCTTATTTCCATTTTATCAATTCCGAATATGAAAACCTTTTTACATGACCAATAATTTAAGAACTCCGATATACTAAAGATGGATGATAACACACAAGAATTAGATTCATCCAGAAAAACCAAACCAATTTAAACTATCAATAAAACCATCATGAGAGTAATTAAATCCCAAAGAGTACCAATAAATGTAAATATAAAGGAACGTAGATCTCTGACAAAAATCCAAACTGAATAGAGAAACGGGTGACACATGCCCTAACTAATAAGAACTAAAAGTAGGAGTAGAATAAAAAAACAAGGTCGTCTAAGAAATGGCCTGGAACTCCCACATAAGCTGCAGCACGTCCGGTCCAAAGTACCTAAGCATGACGCCCCTGTGGCTGGGCACCTGTATTATATACATATATAAACAAGAGAGAAGAAATAATAGGAAACGGGTCAGATCTCGAGTGTAAAACAGTTAAAATTAGTTTAGCAAGTATTTAAAATGCTCACCGGCTAATGTAACAACCATGTTAGTATTCGACACTCTCTTGAGAATTCTCACCTCTCATTCTAGTGTGCACGTCTACCGTACTAATAAATCTCATAACTTTCTCTAACTTATTCTCCATAAGGTTTTATCGGGTGAAAAGCGAGATTATGTTATTTACTTTAGGAAATCATTCACTTTAAGATTTCTACATTATTTAGAACAAGTCATTTCCCTCATAAAGTTTCCAAACACCTATAATAAAATTGAAGCATTTATTCATTACTTATCTACTTATACGTTCAGTAGGAAGTTCCCATATAGATATACATATATATATTAGTCACACATATAATATATATACTATCGACACCCCACATAAAACCTATGGTGTTGGCATACTCGGCTATCAAGTCCCCGTATCACACAAACTAAGGGAAATACTAGTCCGAAATTACTCTCGAACTGTATTAACACAATACACAAACAAATGGAGGCATTGTTCTATGTCCTAAGAGGTCAGAACATACCCTCACGTCCCTTAGAACATCTGACTATCATTTTTTGATAGCCTGTATTGAGGTACCTATCTTCTAGGGTACGAGTCAATATCCCCCATAAAGGTCCAATCGAGATAAGACCGTCCCGGCGAGGAAACCACCGTGATAGCAAGTAGCCCGGGTATGATTTTTACACAGACATATAATATGCACAATCACACAGTCATATATATAAGTATTCACATTTCTAAATTAGGTGCGCCCACGACCCGTAATTATAATTATCCGATATTAACACATTTTACTCGATTATTTTGCATAATGGGCTCATTATTTTTATGTTCATTTATAATTCACGTCATACTCACTTCTCCTCGCACGAAGTATTCTAAGAATAATTTCAGTAGGCACACACTCACTCACCTTCTAGTCTAACTTCCTTACAAGTCTCGACCTTTTATTAAACATATGCATGATTTCATATGTGTGAATAACTCCCCATTAACCCTTCATTTCATCTTACATTAAATTCTCACTCAACGAAGTTTACCTAGACCCTACTGATCCTATTTATATCCCATTATGCTCCAACAATAATAATCAAGGGTTACTATGCATTTTTAATCGGATTAAACCATCATAAGGGGAATATGTAGTTTTCCATGAGGGGTCGATCGATCGAGGAAATGGGGCCGATCGATCGATCGATGTTCTTGGGTCCATCGATCGATAAAGCAGTTATGACGAAAACTGCATTAACCCAGTTTCGAGTTTGCCTCTCCAACCTCAACCAAATCTCCATATATCCAAACTCCCAACAAACGTTACTACATGTACTATATACCAGAACACATAATTTTCTACGTAAAATATGTCCCAATTCATTAATTACAACAATTTAATGGGTAAAATTTTCCTGAACTTCAAGAACCCTAATTTTTCTTTTTCTTTCAATTCTACCAATTATTTTCCATATTTCCTACTTCTAAATCCATATAAATTCGTGATTTATCCTCTACATGCGATTTAGATGTCCAGAATATGATTACTTTTTCTACAACGTGTGATTTCAAGTCTCAAAACTATACTTTCTTCCATGAAACAAGTTTTAAACAACCCGATACTAACATGATTTAGACATCAACTAAAAATAAATCAAGATAGATACTTGCCTGGAAATTTGGGTTTCTGAATTGTGGACGAAAGTGATATGGTTGTGTTCCTTGTCACGCGATCTACGCTTTGGCGGTAGTGGCAGTGTAAACGGTCGAGTCCTTGGCCTTGAGTTGCTTGGAAAGCTCTCCACCCCTTCTCTAATGGCCGTTCTTTGCTTTTGTTCTTGTGAACCCTAGAAGGAAACTCCTAAAGGCTGATTTATCCTTAGGAAATTCGTGGGTTTAATTACCCAAAAATGTAAAATGTCTAAAATACCCTCCCGGGATGCAATTAGACCTAAAAATGCCCCGAGACCCAAACTAAACCCCCGGGTACATTATTTTGACTATCTCGACCCTTCCGGAAACATTGGCGGACTCGAAACTACCATACGGGCAACTTATAATTTATTCACTTTTAATAATAATGATTTAGTCCCGACACGACATAGGCGTGTCCTGACTTAGATTTCCATAATTTCCATTTTCTTCACTCGTGACAATTTCAATAAATAAGTTTCATATATTACTTTACTCATCTAGTAATATTCAATAAATATCCCATAATTACTAACTCACATCACATTAGTAAATATATAAAAAAAATATTTCTGGATAAATATTAAATTAAAAACTCAATTAAATTTAATAAATCCCCAATTTTAAAAGCCATATAAAAATACGGGGTATTACAAAAACCAACTGTTCATCTGAACTATATGGACGATTCATGCACAGGGCAGACCGTTGAAAAGGTAATTTTGAGCCCTTCAAAGATGCATTGATCTTCCGCTCAGGAGAAGAAGTTGATTGGGGTCAAAATGAGTCCCAAAAGCGCCCGTTGGCCTCCGAATCAGTTTTTATTAGTAAAATGGGTTGTTCTTCCTAATCGTAAGGCCAATTCGTGGACGGGATAGACTATTGAAAAGGTGATTCAGAGCCCTTTAAATATTTATTCATCTGTTATTCATACGAGAAAATTAACCGGAGTCAAACGGGGCCCGAGAGCTCCTCGTGGCCTCTAAAGTGGTAATGAGAGTATGACACAGGGTAAATGGTGAAGAAGGAATTGGTAGGGACGTAAGGAGATGCCTAGCAGTGTCTTAGAATATGGTGTCTACATCTTCCAAAAATAGGATAAAGAGAATATAAGATTTGGATAGTTGAAGATTTTGAAGACTTCTACATTTTTAGTATCTTTCTATTTATAGATTTCTGGGAGGGTATTATATTTGTACAGGATTTTGTATATTTGGATAATTCGGATATTTTATTTTCACTAGAATAGCCATAGGTGGAGATTTGTAAGGGAAAATTTTATGTCATTACCCCTAGTATTTAGGATTTGTCCATAGAATGTAGGTTACATTGAGTATAACATATCGCATTACTTTCGTCATGGTACTTCACGTTTACATGTTTAAGAAGACGGATTCAATTATCAAGCATCACGAAGTGCATCTCCAATATGAGCCACTTTATCTTCAACATGCAACATGACATCACGTAATATTGGTATAGTTATTGCGTTGATTTTCATGGATTTTCTACATAGTATTGGGAGATTATTATAAAATGATTTTTTACAAAACGATGCCGTTTTTTAAACAATTTTTTGAACTTGAAAATATTTTATTTTTTCCTCACTTCGTTGGAATGAAGATGGCAATCTCGTTAGAATGAATTTGTATCTTTTTTAGAGGTCGTTAGAAACCTGGATCAAACGAGGCTCAAACGAGGGCTTACTATCTTGAATTTATGGATGTCGTTAGGAACAATACTTGCATCATTTAAATAAGATCTTGATCTCATTAGAACAACACTGATATGTCGTTTGAACGACCCTTTGCCACCTCAAATTTTGTGTCCTCCTATAAATACCTATTTTTTGTAGGTTTTTGTTAAGACTTTGCATTTACGAAAACTGCAGACCTACTGTAAAAAAATCCTCACTTTTAAAAGGCAAAAACACTTTTTGATCCAGATAATCTCTCATATATACTGTTTTGAGTCATCCAAAACACTTCTATATTGAAGTTATAATTATGAATAATGAGTCTTCACTACTGACCTTGTAGAAAAGGAATCTCTACAGCTGCTCTTGTGATTCTTCCAAGAATCATTGTTGAAGGAAGACTATGGCCTCTATGGGACTTGAGAAAACCACTGCTAAAGAAGACAAAGGTCACCTGCGGGAGATTTGTCAGGTTGTATTTCCTTAAGGTTGTAAGTTTCGATTTGCAAACTGCATTAGCGAAATAAAAAGTTTGCCTCTTTGGGGATTTTTCCTGAAATTTTATTTTCGTTGCATTTTTTATCTACTAAGTGTTTTGAATCACATAGATGCATGTTTTAAGGATAAAGGATTAAAATATGTTTATTAAATTAACATCTAATTATATAAGTTACACCATTGGAGAATTGCGCACTGTCAAAGTGGTATCAGAGCCAGTTTCACCAAATTATCGAGGGATCCTTTTTTGCAAAATTTTTCTAAGATATCAATTGTTTGGAAAAATTAATTTTAAAAAATCTCAAATTTTTTTATGGAGAACTTATATAATAGGATGCCAATCTTCTATGGATTGAATTATGGCTATTGAAAAGTGCATATGGGATCCAATTTAAAAGCAATTGATGAAAGAGTATGACTTTTTTTGTGAATGAGGGTGGACTCCTCTCATGGTCACGACTAATAATATCACCAATCCCAAACATGCTTCTTCCTTGAAAGATGAGGAATTTAAGTGTAGTACCTACATCTCCAGCTATTTTAGTGCTATTTATGGAGTCGTCACCCTCGCATCATGATGTTCACTATGTCTAAGGAAGCATGGGATATCTTCCAGTTGACACATGAGGTTACTAACGCTGTCAGGGAATCTAAGCTTCAAAATTTAATAACCCAATTTGAGACCATCACTATGTTGGAGTCCGAGTCATTTAATGATAGGTTATCGAACATTGTTAATGCCAATTTAATTTGGGTGAGAAAATTGAGGAGTCGAGAGTCATGAAAAATATTTTGAGGTCACTTCCTTCCCGATTTATTCCTAAGGTCACCGTGCTTAACTCTTTAGGGTCTTAGACACTCTTAGGTTAGAAGAACTCTTAGAAAACCTTCAAACTTATGAGATCAACATGTTTCCCAAAACCATTAGGCCTAAAAATAGAGGGGTAGCTTTAAAGACTCAAATTAGGAAAAATAAAAAAGAGATATTTTATGAGTCTGACTTTGAGGGAGAGTTTAATGTTGATGACTTGGCCTTATGTGCGAAATTTTTTAAAAAATTTCATAAATTTTCCAAAAATAATTCTTCCAATAAAAAGGTTTTTGAGAAAAACAAAAAGAATGATGAGGTCAAGGATAGAGATGAGAAAGAGGAAGAGATAAAGTGTTATGGGTGCAAGGGAAAAGAACACAAGTCACATGAGTGTCCAACTAGGATAAAGATAAAGGTCAAAGAGATTGCAAATAAATCCATTCTTAGCAATAGTAACATCGAATCGGCTGATTCATGGAGTGGATCACCACATGAAAAGTGAATTTCTTTCATGGCCAGTAACGTAAGTACTTCTAGTTTATCCATGACGATGAGGACACGTGTAAACATGAGAGCCTCAATGATGTTTCAAGCCATTCGAGTGAGTGTGAGGATGAAATTGCAAGTGAGGGATAAGGGGATATCCAAAAAACTATTTGTGATTTGTACACTGATACATTGGAAACCAAAAAGTTGAATAATGATTTTAGTCTTAGGGTGTTAGATTTGGAGATAGAAGTGAAAGTTCTTAGGGTATGTGAGGCCTCGGCGAGTCAACTCGAGAAGGTGAAGGTGAAGGTGAAGGTTTCTTTGTGTGAGCAATTGATCATCTTAGGTCGGGAAAAAAGTGATTTGACTAAAATTGTGGCTAGTCTTATGGGACTCGTGAGAAACTTGATCCCATGTATCCCAACTCGAGAGAGACCTCTAAAGTACCCGGGAGGTCAGCATTGCATTAGAGGACACATCTAAGATGGCTGGAAAGATGATCCTCCGTCCCTCTTTGAGTAATGTTGAGAGTCTAGGAGTAGGCTATGATGGTGCATCCACTTCCCATGCAACACCTGAGTTGGTTCTCGAGTTTGTTATAGATCCATACGGCTCTCAACCTAACCCACCTATACATTCAATTCCCCGTAAAAGAGAGCGTCCTAAACATTTTGAGAGAGGTGGTCTTAAGCTCATGTATGTTTGTTCCCATTGCAAGTAAAGAGGACACCTTAGGGAATTTTTTTTTAAGTTGGGTAGTGTGTCTCATTGGTATCTTCCACGATATTCTACTACACGTGTTACCACACACACTCGTACATATGTTACTCTGCATTCTCCCGCACATCACATGAGAGATTTGAGCATTTTTTAGAGCAAGTTGAGTATTTGGTGATTTGATGGATGTTTTTCATAGGATATCATCTCCTTTGGAGAACTCCTCCAGACCTATTGTTTGCTAGCATAGGATGATTTTCATGTTCATATCTTTATGCCTATTTCTAGTGTCTAGTACCAATGTATTATCTTTGTATTTATTTTTCCATTTTGATATATTTTTCAAAAAATTGAAAAAGTGTTTTGTTTTTCTTAAAAATTTTGGAAAAATACAAAAAGATTTTCGATTCCTTTTTTAGAAAAAGTGAAAAATCTAAAAAGTTTTATTTTTTTGATAAAACTTTTTGAAAAGTTCAAAACGAGTTTTGTATTTCTTTTTAAACCGTATGTGGATGAACATTAAAGATGTATGATGATACCAAAAATGGCACCACCAGGTCATAGATACAAAAAGCTCAAATAAGCATATAACAATGGCAGTAAAAAACCAATGTAACAGTAGAGAAGGAGATGAGGCGGAGAGGATGAACACCTGAATTTAAGTGGTTCGACCAGAGACTACATCCACAATGTATGTGTGTGTGTGTGAGCGAAACCCACTAACAAAAATGGCACAAATGGCCCAAGTTACATCCCTCAAGCTTTCACTTTCTTCTAGATACAAATGAGCATAGTTTTTGCTAGGGTTTGAATTAAGCGATACTTTAAAACGAAGGAGATGAAATGTATTTATAGGTCTTAGGGGGTTTAACCCCCCCCCCCCCCCAAGCATGCTGAAGGCACCCACTAAAAGGAGGCCAGTTGTTCGTACATATGTAAACAATGATGATGAAATTTTCCCTCATATAGAGGGAATAATCTTAGTTATAACTAAATTACTCGAGTGGGACACGTCACCTTAGCACCTTCTAATGCTCATCTAGTATGGTACCATCTGTAGAGGTCTCGGTCTGGCCTAGTTCGAGGTTGCTAATGCATCACTTATCTTTATGTGAGAAACTATAAAGTGTGGCCTCGGCTGAGGAGCTCAGGCCGAGGTAGGCTAAACAGGACTTTTTCTAGTATCGGCTGGGAAAGGGGCCAAGAGATGTCCTTATTGCTGTAACACTTTCTTAAAGTCTCGTCCTACAATATGTCGAGGTTGTATGACCTTGGTTCCGGATGAATCTTGGAAGAGTCCTGTGATTTCCTTCTAGAAGCTCAGTTGTTTGGATTTAAGAGGTCTCATCCTGGGACAAGGTTATATTTGGTCATGTCAATCACCCCTAGCCCTCAGTCATCTATGTAAAGATATGGATGGGGGATACGAGGCTGCCCTATCCTTTGATGAGACATTACTGCCGCATCGATTGAGTACGCCTTAATGTGTAAGAGAGTGGCACATGTCACAGTTCTTGTTGGGTAGCGTCTTACCTTAGTACGGGTTGGCGACTGAACACTTTGGGATTTGTTCCTTCAAATGATGAATTATTTTGGGAAGCATGCTCAATCATTAACTAGGTATTTAAACTCAAAAACCCTTTCCCTCACCCCTTTACCTTCACAAACCCCCGCCTATTTCTCTCTCTCTCTCTCTCTCTCTCTCTCTCTCTCTCTCTCTCTCTCTCTCTCTAACCTCTTGCAATTTCTGTAATTTTGCCCCTTTCATTCTCTCTTTCTGACGTTCAACTTCTTTAGGTATCATCTTCACCTTCTTCCTTATCTTATTTTCTTTACAATCTATTGGATAGGCTGTGTTTTGCTTTTATGGTGAGTATTTTTAGTTTTTTGATGAGGTTTAGAGTGCCCTTGGACCCATTTTGGCCCTTCTGGGATATTTTTAGGTGGTAGGTAGTGCTTGGAGAAGTTTATGAGTCTTTTTAGACATTTCAAAATCTTTTCGATGACCTTCGATCATCATCTCCGACGAACTTCAAGGTTGTGTCCTTGAAGTTATTGGTTGAAAATGCTTTGACTTCTTGTTTGATCTTTGGTCAATTACAGTTAAAGTTACAAAATGTTTGTCCCTTTTTATTTTTCAATTTTTGCCCCAGTTGAACCTAGGATTTTGATGTTAAGACACCTTTATAAATTAGCCGAGAGGAATTTCTTAGCCTCAGAGAGAAGTGTTTCGAACACATCAGGAGGGTAGAGTCTAAACAATTCGAGAGCCGTAAGGGAGAGAAATTTCCTCTTCGTCCAATATATCCACCCCCTTTGGCTGTCATATACCCCCAGGTTTCTAATCCCTGTGACCCCCTAATCACTGAGCCAATTGATGCCATGTCTATGTCTTCCTCATCTCCAGATGACCCTATGTCCACATTTGAGGCGGTCAAGTATGTAGATTCATTTGAGGAGACCATGGCCTATTTTGCATCCCAATATGAGGGGTCTAATATGGACAAGGATTCTTCTCGTGTCTCATCCTCTAATAAAGTTGAGACCTCAAATCGATCTGACTCTATTCAGATACTCAAGCCTGATGTGAAAATTCCTCCTCCTATAGACGCAATTCCTCTCTCGGTTGTAATCGAGGCCAAGTTTTCATAGAGGTTTCCTAATGGTGACCCAAATAACCCTCAGGCCGAGGCTATAGAAAATAGTAGTGAGGAGTGTGATGTTGATACGTCTATTGCTGTTGAGGAATATAAGAGTACTGTATTTGAAATTGATCTCCTGACATGGAGGCATCTATATGGCATAGATTCTTCCATTTCTATGAGAAAGACTCTTAAGGAAGAGATAGTTTTCCATATCCGAGAGGGCAAAGTCTGTGTCTATAAGGAAATGTTTAAGCTCGGGTTTCACTTGCCCATTCACCTTACAATCCGATCCATTTTGGCTCATCTAAAACTTACACATTCTTAGCTTTCTCTGAATGTCTGAAGAGTTATCTTGGCCCCATTGTCCTTTAGAAGATAGTTCATCAAACCTACCTTTTAGTTAACATATTCCTTTCTTATTACACCCCTTCATCCCCAAAGACTCAGCTTGGTTACTACGACCTCGTAGCCAGGAAGTTCGAGAAGAAGATTTTACTCGTTAGCCAAACCTCAAACCACAACTGAAAGCTCGTTATTTCTTTATCTCAAGAGCTTGGGAGTTTGGACCAAATCAAGCCAGTGGGACCTCTGAGCCTAAGACACCTCTGAAGTAGGGCAAAGTCTATACATCATCCAAACTTGATCTGGGGTTGAACCCTAAGGCGTTCAAAAAGTTAAAAAACTTCGTACACAAGGCAATAAAAGTTGTCTTGTGAAGTTTGAAGATATGATGATGCCATATTATTTATTTTAGATAGGTCTGGGGCCTGGACCCCTTGTTGAGATGTGTAAGTAATTAACTTTGGTCAATGTAGTCTTATACTTCATATTTTGCCAATAACTAATCTTCGAGGTTCATTTTTTTACAGGTCGTCCTAAAGGCATTTCAGACGAGCTTTGGAACATGGTGGACCCCAATTTGAGCAAGCTTGCCAACAAGCGTGGCCAAAGGACTGAACCCTGTACTGCTCATACTAAAAGGTCTATTGATAGCAATCCCAATCGAGTTGATGACGCTGGGAAGAAAATGAAGAGTCGGGCCAACGAAACTATAACCACTTGTCCCCTAAAGAATCATCGTCCTACAGTAGCCATCCCAACCTTATCCGAAGATGCACTGGCAACTCGGTTATCGCAGCTAAAAATTACTGACGAGAGTGTCATCGGCCATGACATACGGGCCATAGATGGTATCGTCTCTCTTATATTTGATGTTGATAGAAGTTTTCTCCAGTCGATGGATATCTCGTTGTTAACTGATTTTTCCATTCACATGGTTATTTAGGCATCTTTTTTTTCAAAAACTTTTCTGAAGTGTAGTCTCTTCTTTATTTATGTCTCATAATGACTTATTTCCCCACTTTTGTATAGGGCGCAGTCTCTCTTCATCGTATGGGAGATTGGATTAGCATGAAGTTGACCTTGATTCAAAAAGGGAAGGAGGTCGTTACTATGGAGAATAGTTTGAGGAACGGGCTGAAGACTCCAAATATGGCCTTACATTAGGCCACAAACCAAATCTCAACTCGAAAGGCCAACCATACTAAAACTCTGAAAAGCTCAACTCTGGATGATGATGGGGTTAATGGGGCGACATAGGAAGGTGTCAATAAATCGACACCGGCTAGTGAAGATGGTGGTATGCAGCTCTGAACTTCTGTAGCTTTGATCCTTTCTTTTCTTTGTAATGTCATTCGGCCTTTCATGGTCTTCAACTTTTGTAATCTTCATGTTCGGAATTAATGAAATGGATTTTTTTATGTTTCTGCCAATATTGTGCTCCCTCCTAACTTCAAATTATTAGCAACATAAATTTCTCAAGTCTTGTCTCTGCTTCTATCCGCTTAATGATGTATGAGGTATATGAACCATAATTTGCACAATTTGGCTCAAGTCCCCTCTCGTCATTTTGAAAGTTATGAGTGAGTGTCGTCTCATCCATACATTATCATCTCGATCGAAAGTGTTTTTCCACTAAGTTAATGATGTTTAACAAGTTAACCATAATGAAGTGTTTTTTAAATTTGCATCCATAAAATTATGGTGTTTTAGCATTAGTCCACTCTCGTCATTTTGAGAGTGTATGGGTGAGTGTCGTCTCATCCATACACTGTCATCTCGGATGAAAGTGTTATACCAACAAGTTAATGATGTTTAATAATAAATGCCATTCAATGTTATTGATAGTCCATAGATAGGGTCAGCCTTGTCTTGATTGTTGTGTCACCAAGAGAAATTTAAGGCTATTTCACCACGAATGATGTTCTATAGCTCAGGATGAGTTCATACGTACAAGAAAAAAACATTCAAATGAATACACAAAGTATGGGAGAACACTTGATATTTCTATTAAATTTTGTTCATATTTAATTCATCATTTGAACCTCATATACGTGTATTACGATCAAAGGAGAAGAAACAAACTAAACTAAGATCTTATTGGTAATACTTTTGGAGGTCGTCCCCTTCCAGATTCTCCAATCTATACATTCCTGGTACTACCTCTTCAACCACTCTGTATGGACCATGCCAATTTGTATGAAGCTTGTTAGGCTTCTTCCATATCTTCTTTAACACTAGGTCTCCTACCTTCAGTGAGCGTGACTTGACTCTCTTATCGTATAACTTCGTTGTCCTTTGCAAGTAGGAAGCTTGTCTAACCTCATCATCTTCTCTTCTTTCTCACACAAGGTCTAAATCTAGTTTTCGTTGAACAATATTCTCTTATAAGTCATAGGTCTAAGCCTTATGGGTAGGGAGACCTATCTCCCTCGGCACTACTGCCTCTGAATCGTAAGCCAGCATAAATGGAGTTTTCCCGATAGGGGTCCTCTCCGTTGTTCTGTATGTCCACAAGAAAACATATAATTCTTTGACCCACCTTACTTTGGCATCTTCTAACCTCTTCTTGATCCTCTCAAGGATCGTCATGTTTGTTACTTATGTCTACCCATTAGCCTAGGGTCTACCAGGAGCAGAAAGAAGTTGCTTGATGCCTATTCACTCATAATATTTTTCCAGGGAGACATTCTTGAATGGTGTTCCATTATCAAATATCGGAGTATTGGTTAGGTCGTACCCACAGATGATTTTTTCTAGATAAACTGGAAGGTATTTTTCTCCATAATTGTTATCATCAGTTTGGCCTATACCAATTTTGAGAAATAATCGATCACCATGATTAAGTAGCGATAATTATTCACAGCTATAGTAATTGGTCCAACCAGGTCAATCCACCAAACAGCGAAGGGATAAAGAGATGTGATGGAGGTAAGAGGTTGGTGAGGTATGGTAGCAAACCTGTGGCACTTATCATACTTCTTTATGTAAGCAGTTGCGTCTTTGGCCAACGTCGGCCACCAATAACCCTGCATAATGATCCTCTTAGCCAACAGTCTTCCTTCGATGTGGTTGGAACACGACCCTTCATGCACTTCTTTTAAAACATAATCCACCTCAGATGGATTAACACAGGAGTAGACAAATCAGGTACCCTTTCTTGTATAAAATATATCCTATGAGGGAGAACTTGGTAGCTTCTCAGCCTTGGACTCGGACAGCTCCCCATCTCTAATGTAGCGGATGATAGGATCCATTCAAGAAGCTCCCATACTCATATTAAGACAAAATTCCATGGTATTATCTTCTTCTTTGATCGTCGTTCGACGGAGAATCTCTACCGGGACTGTTCTTCTAATTTCAGTTATGATGGTTGTGGCTAACCATGTCATATCATCGGCTTGTCCATTGTCTAGTCAAGGTATTCTCTTCAATTTTACTTCGACAAAATGTTTCAATGATGTCTTAACCTTTCCCAAATACCTTGCCATTCTGTCATCCTTAGCCTCGTATGCCCCTAAGATTTGATTGACAACTAACTTGTAATCTCTATGAATAGGGAGTTGGCCAACATTCAGTGCCCGAGCAAGGGAGAGACCTTCTAGGATATCCTTATACTTAGATTCATTATTGGAATCTTTGAATTTAAATCTCAATACGTACTCAATATCGGTCCCATTTGGGGCCGATATTATTAATCCTTCCATGCTTCTATTCTGATATGAAGACCCATCCACAAAAAGACTCCACATAGTACATTTGGTGAAAAATTACCCTCTTCTAGGGCTCCATTCTCAAAAAGATAACTTTTCTCATCATTCTCAGACAATTTGTTTATTGCTGAACTAGTCTTGGCTTCGGTCGGGAGAGGACATACTTTGTTTTCTTGCTCATAAGTTACAGAATCATCTTCAATGTCGACCTCGTGCCAAGTGAACTCAACAACAAAGGCATCTAGTGCTTGCCCTTTAATAGCCATTCTCGGCTAGTAGATGATGTCGAACTCTCTCAACTCGATTGCCCAAGCCATTAGTCTTCCTAACTTCTAAGGATTGTGAATTACTTACCTGAGGGGTGAGTCTGTGAGGACCACCATGGTATGTGCCTAAAAATAGGGCTTCATCTTCCTCGAGGCGTGGATTAGTGCATAGGTTAACTTTTCCATCTTGGGGTACCTCTGCTCGGCCCCTTGGAGTGCCTTACTATTGAAATACATCAATTTTTTAACACCATCCTCTTCTCTTACAATGGCGGCACTGATGGCCGACTCAGATATTGCCAAATAAATATACAATTTATCCCCCTAAATTGGTTTAGATAATAGGAGTGGGGAGCCGAGGTAGGACATCAAATCCTTAAAGGCTCTATCAAACTCTTCATTCCACTCAAAAACATTTCTTAATACTCGAAAGAAAGGAAGACATTTATTAGTGGCTCTAGAGACAAAACTTATTTAGCGCTACCACTCTTCCGATGAGTCTCTGCACATCCTCTATTGTCGTAAGAGTCTTCATTTCCAATAAGGCCTTGATCTTCTTGGGATTGGCTTCGATCCCTCTTTGATTCATAATATATCCTAAAAACTTGTCTGCCCCACACCGAAGACACACTTAGCGGGGTTCAGCTTCATCCGATACTTGTCCATCGTGTCAAAGTTGCACTCAAGGTTAGACACATGAGTGTCGAACTTGAGGCTCTTTGTCAGTATATCATCAATGTACACTTCCATTATCTTCCTGATCTTATCCTCAAATATTTTATTAACTAGCCTCTGATACGTTGTCCCAGCATTCTTCAACCCAAAGGGCATGACTTTGTATCAATAGGTCCCCCTGTTGGTAATAAAGGTTGTCTTCTCTTCATCGGTCGGGTCCATGAATATTTGGTTGTATCTTGAGTAGACATACATAAAACTCATTAATTCATGGTCGACAGTAGCGTCTTACATCTAATCAATCTTGGGTAAAGGGAAGTTGTCTTTCGAGCATGCTTTGTTCAGATATGTGAAGTCGACACACATCTTCCACTTGCTATTGGCCTTGAGGATGATGACAGCATTTGTTAACCAGTCGGGATAGATGACTTCCCAGATGAAGTCAGCCTTTTCCAACTTCTTAACCTCCTCTCTGATAACATCATACTTCTCTCCTGTATAGACTCTATTTCTTTGTCTTATCGGCTTATCATCATCATCCATATTGACATTATAACATAAAATTACTGGGTTAATATCGGCATGTCTTCATAGCTCCAAGAAAAGATGCTCCACCTCTTCCTTAACAGCTTAACCAGTTCTTCCTTCAACTCTTTATTTAGGGCTTTGCCAACTTGGATGGTTTTTCAGCTCGTCCTCATTGAGGACGATAGATTCTACCTCTTCAGCGACTTCTCCTTTCTTTAATTTAGTCTCAAATCTGGGGTCTAGTTTATTAATATTATACGCTGTAGTAGCTTTCTTATGAGATTCCCTCTCCTCCTAAACCCTCGTGCCAACACTTGATCACATTGGACTTCCCCTACCCCATTAGGAGTCAAGAATTTCACCATTTGGTGTACAGTGGAGGGCACGGCCTCAAACCCTTTGAGGGTCACTCTTCCCATAATAATGTTATAAGCTGAGTATACACTTTCATCCATTATAAATAAATTAACTTTCTTTTTTACCTCTTCGAACAAACATCCCCCATACTGACGTCCATCTCATACATTCCCAATGGATGGACTTTCTCACCACTGAATCTAACTAATGGGTGATGATAAGTAACGAGCCTCTTTTTGTAGAGTCCCGAAACTTTTATGCATGGACAGTACTATTATTAGCCAAACTTCCACCATCAATCAATATTTTTGGCATGTCTTACCCATGAACTCTGGTCATAATCACTAGAGGTTCGTCCTAGGGTGATAGGATACCCTTGAAGTCGAGTCTTATAAAACCCACAATCAAAGTGTCCATATCCACTTTCTTCCTTTTCTTTGGCTTGGCGCTTACTGCAGTCGATTTAACCGCTTCAACTTTAGGAAGAGCTTTAACCTCTGTAACGTGTGTCTTTCTGTCGGCCACTTCTGTTCCTCCCTTTTTTCACACCATAGGCTTTTATTCCACTTGTGAGGGGAAGCTTTCAGCTTTTTGGGCCACCTCAGGGACCGGTAATTCTTGATCTCATTCAAAATATGTTTGTAGCTGACCGTGAGAGGAGTGGAGGCGGCAAACTTATCATCATCTGATCTTTTCTTTCCATCTTTATTCTTATTCTGAAACTTTCTCCCACTGTTGGTCCCCTTATCATCCTCATACTTTGCTGCCATAGATTCCTCGACGTTCATAACCTTGCCAGTAATCGCTAATAGCTCAGCCATAGACTTTGGCAGGTCCTCAGCAAGCTTCCAAAGAAATTTCCATTTTGTAGACCTCCTATTAGTGTTGTCATTGCAATACTTTCCTCATAATCCTCTACTTCCATCTTCTCCTTATTAAACATCGTAATGTACTCCCTAAGACTCTCATTCTTCCCCTTCTTAATGTAAAATAGGTGCGTAGTCTTTTTTGGGGGGTTATGAATGAATCGTTCTGTGAGTTGCTTGAAATTTTTAATGGAGCTCTTCGGGAGTGAAGTAAACAATACATGGTAAGCTCCAGTCAAAGTTCTTGAAAATGCTCAAAATTTAATCTCATCTGAGATAGAGCAGATGTATGTTTCTTACTAGTACATCTCTACATGGTGCACAGGGTTGGTACTCCCATCATACTTTAGGGCAACCATTAGTGGCTTGAACTTGGCAGGGGTTAGAAAATTGACTATCTTACCTATAAAAGGAGAGCCTTCCTCTACAAGGGGTCTCGACTCTTATGAATGTCCCTAATTGTATTCTCCAACCTCTGAATTGAGTCATTCCAGGGCCTTTCGGCCACTTCCACAACGTCAGCATGGACGATATTATCCCATATCACCTCAACTAGTCGAACAGATGGTTCCCTGACCACTAACCTGTGTTGACTATTTACTTCTCTTTGGCCCTCGTCTTGGTTGAATTGTGGCTGATAATTTTCCCTTCTCTTTTGGATCTAGCCACACTCCTGGATCTGGAAAATCTATCCTTGGATTACCTCTTGGGCTGAGGCTTTTAAAGGTTGAGCCTTTGCTTAGCTCATCAAAGGCCAAACCCCTTAGTTGGGAATCTTGACACGACCTCCTGTTCTGCCCCCAGCTCGCTTGAATGGGGTGTACACTATTTCGTAACACTTCGTATGGCTCCTAACATTTAGCTCGAGCGTCTTCAGCCTCATAGTCACAATATTTGTCCTCTTGGAAGGGTTTGCCTTGCTTCCCCAAGCATAAACTCCTAGGTTCAATAATGTATATTCGTCGATGAAGAGATGGTATGCCCTTGTGTGGCACCTGGGGTGGTCCCCTGGTATCTGGAGGATGATCCATGGCTACTAGAGTAATCATCTTTGGTGTTATCCCGATGGGTCTCACTAATACATTTTGGCTAAAGGCAGTTAGCGTCTCCTGCATTACCTATTGACTGGACACTAATGACTTCAATGTCGCTGCCACCTCTACAATTTCTGACTGAGGAGGTACGTGGCTAATACTAGGACCACCAGTGGGTGGTGGAAATTCTGATTCCATGTTTCATAGCTGGTGGATGAGATGCAAACTTTAGAGTAAAATCTTAGAAGCTTAACAAGATCTCTTTCAATGGTTAAATAGTTCCACAAGAGGGGAGGGTTGGTTCACCGCCAGACACTCCGATAAGTATAAGCTAGAGATAGGAAGAGATGACAATTCTCGTTCCCACAGACGGTGCCAAACTGATGATACTAAAAATGATACCACCATATCACAGATATAAGAATCTCAAACAGGCATATAACAATGGCAGTAAAAACACAATGTGGCAGTGGATAAAGAGATGAGACGAAGAGGATGAACACCTGAATTTAAGTTGTTTGGGCAGAGCCTACATCCACTATTTGTTCATATGAGTGAAATCCACTAACAAATATGGCACTAATGGCCCAGGTTACATCCTTCAAGCTTTATCTCTCTTCTAGATACAAATGAGCAAAGTGTTTGCTAGGGTTTGAATTAAGAGATCCTTTACAATAAAGAAAATGAAATGTATTTATAGGTCTTAGGGGGTGTAATACGCCCCCCCCAAGCATGCTGAAGGAGTACACTGATGAAGGCACCCACTGAGATAATGCCAGTTGTCCGTACACTTGTAAACAATGATGATGAAATGTTCTGTCACGTGGAGGTAATAGTCTTAGTTACAACTGAATTGCTCACATGGGACACGTCACCTTGGTACCTTCTACTGCTCGTCTAGTATTGTACTATCTGTAGAGGTCTCAGCCCGGCCTAGTACGAGGTTGCTAATCCAGCACTTGCCTTTATGTGAGAAACTAGCAAGTGTGGTCTCGGCTGAGGAGCTCAAGCTGAGGTAGGCTAAACAGGCCTTTTTCTAGTATTGATTGGGAGGGGGACAAGAGATGTCCTTATCGCTGTAATACTTTCTTCAAGTCTCGGCCTATAATATGACCGAAGTTGTATGTACGAGGTCGACCTTGGTTCTGGACGAATATTGGAAGAGTCGTGTGATTTCCTTCTGGAAGCTCGGCTATTTGTAGTTAAATGGTCTCGTCCTGGGATAAGGTTATATTTGGTCATATCAATGTCCAAGTCACAAATTCATTCCATATCCATGTTACCATTTTGTAATGTTTGGAGATGAGATATTAATTCATTTTGTGTTGTATAATGCGTGGAGTCATTAAGATGCGATATGATGACTACTTTCTACATGTTTGACTCTTGTCACCTTTAATGCACACGAGCATGAACTTATTTGAGTGTTGCACTTACCTTTCACATGTCGATTATAGTATTTTCATCTCAATACTTCTTTTAAAATGAACCAAATGCGATAAAACGAGATAATAAAGTAGTAATTATAAGAACCATTGCCTGAATTGGAAAAATTGAAAATCATATCTCTGGTAAATGTGTTATATTTAAATCAATGGAATCGGGCTGAGAGAGGCGAAATGTCTTTGTGTGAATAGCCACCATTTTCAAAAAGAAAAGAGACTAAAATATTAAAGGCATATAAAAGAAAAAATATAAAGTGCTAGAGAAATTTCAAATAATATTGATGCTTCACTACATATGAGCATTAATTTCTTCAAAATAAAAGAGTTGGATGAAACATTAAATATATGAGTTTTGAGGGAGTTTAGTCGAAGATCAATGGGTTTGCACATCTTGAAAAAGTCTCGTAAAAGCATTACATAGTTTGGGGCATTATTGGTGTGAAACTCACTCACGATCTTGATTACTTAAATGGGTTAAGTCGATTTCACTTGTCTTCACAACTTTTACACCTAAGGTAGTCTTTGAGATCTTATGTTAGTGGTGTCGCATTGCTTCTTCCACACATGTTATGTTTGTATACATTAATTTTCCTATAGAATGTGTTCACACCCCTACATTATGTGTCCATGATTCGGTTATATTTGTGCTTCTCCATGGTGTGTTATTTTTGTAAAAATATTTTTTTTTACTTCAAAATTTTGAAAAATAAAATAAAAAATAATTGGTTTTGCTTAGTTTAGCATTACTTGATTCTCATAGACTTATATTTATGATGATATGCTATGCTTGTTGTGACACACTCCGGTTTATTATTTTTATTTCTTTTTCTTGTCTATTTCGGACAAATAAAAGGGGGAACGAATTATGTGGGAGTGAGATTTTGATTTATGGGGGAGAAATTTAGTTATGAGTTTTGTCTTACTTTAAACTCGATGCATCATAAGGTATATTTTTGTCTATTGTGTGCATGTACACTTTGATGAGAATATGCAAACTACACTTAAGACAAAGTTTCCAAAAAGAAGATCAAGAGAATCGAAGATTTGGATAGCTAAAGATTTTGAAGACTTGTACATTTTTAGTATCTTTTCAATTATGGGTTTCTAGGAGGGTATTAGATTTGTAGAGGATTTTGTATGTTTGGATAATTCGACTTTTTATTTTGCACCGAAATAGCCTTTGGGGGATATTAACAAGGGCAACTTTTCTGTTATTGCCCCTAGTATCTTGGACTTGTCCATAGAATCTAGGTTACATCGAGTATGGCATATCCCGTCACTTTTGTCTTGGTACTTCACGTTCACATGTTCAAGAAAACAGATCTAATTATTAAGCATCATGAAGTACATCTCCAACATAAGCCACTTCATCTTCAACATGCTCCACGACATCATGTAATATTGGTATAGTTGTTGCTTTGGTTTTCATGGATTTTTTACATAGTATAGGGAATTTTTTATAAAATGATTTTTTACAAAATGAAGTATTTTTTCGAACTTAAAAATATTTTAACTTTTGCCTTGCTTCGTTTGAATGAAGATGGAAATCTCGTTAGAATGACTTTGTATCTCGTTCAAAGGTCGTTAGAAGCCTCGATCAAACATGGTTCAAACGAGGGCTCACTGTCTTGAATTTTTGAATGTCATTAGAAGCGATATTTGCATTGTTCAAACAAGATCTTGTTCTCGTTCGAACGACACTGACATGTCGATCGAAAGACCCTATGCTGCCTTTAATTTTTTATCCGCTTATAAATACCTATTTTCTGTAGGTTTTTGTTAAGACTTTGCATTTACGAAAATTACAGACCTGCTGCAAAAAGTCTTCACTTTTAAAATGAAAAAATATTTTTGATTCACACAATCTCTCCTATATACTTTTATGAATCATCTTTGAAATCCAAAACACTTTTATATTGAAGTTACAATTATGAAGAAGGAGCCTTCATTTCTAAACTAATAGAGAAGGAGACTCTATTGTTGCTCTTGTGATTCTTGCGAGAATCATTGCAAAAGGAAGACTATGGCCTTTGTGGGACTTGAGAGAACCACTACTGAAGAAGATGAAGGTCACATGTGGGAGATTCATTGGGTTGTATTTCACTTAAGGTTGTAAGTTGCGATTTGCAAACTATATTAGTGAAATAAAGGTTTTACCCCTTTTGGGATTTTTCCTGAAATTTTGTTTTCCTTTCATGCTTTATCTACTTAGTGTTTTGAATAACCTAGATACATATTTTAGGGATAAAGGATTAAATTTTTTTTTCTGAGATTGACATTTAATTAAATAAGTTACACCATTAGAGAATTGTGCACTCTCGTATTTCTCCTAAAAGAATACAACTATTCAACCTATTATGTCAAAAAATCTTCTTATGAACGTTTTGTGAATGGTTAACATTTTTGGTATGTTTTAACTTATGAATTTGTATTAAATTGTTATGAATGAATAATGGTAAAGATGGTAATATAGTTGAATTAGATCTTAGAACTCTATCATAGTGTCAAATCTTAATTTATATGTTTAGTTTAGTGATATGAATGTGGTTATACCATTAAATTATTATGGAATTCGATGCAAGCTATATCAAATTTATGATATGTATATATAAAAGTATGTTTGAACTTGATGAATGGATTGAGTTGTATACTTATTGAATTAATTATAAGTTTGTGAATTCAAATTCATTATCTAGTCTCGAATATTGACATTAAATTAATTGACAGTAAAGGGAGAGAGTAAAGACTGAGAAAGAGATTAGATATGGAATTAACTTGGGAATTGTGTCCATTGAGGTGCGTTTACTTATACATTGTGCATATCAAGTAGAAAACATAACTTGTGATATGTTGGGACCCAAGGCTTTAAGGCTGAGAATGTGAAATGTATCCCACGGTGGGCTTTATGAAAGGATTTTTAGGCTAGAGATGTGAGATGTAAGACCCCATAGTGGGATTTGTGAAAGGGATTTAAGGTCGAGAAAGCTAATGATATTGTGTATGCATGTTTTCGTGTTTTTAAATTTTGCATAATTGAATAGTGAATTGTGGGTGTGTGAGTATTTTCACTAGGCGACACCCTAATGTAAACTTCTATTTACAATTTTAGGTTACTGATGCTTATTGCCAATGTCATGTTGGGTGGGAAAGCAGAGATGATAGGAGACTTTAGAGTCTTATTTTTTAATTTAAATTATGTTGTTTCGTATATATTTATTATTGATAAATAAGTACGTACTTTGATGTATATATCCTATTAGACTCATTGGGTTAGTTTTATAAATAGTTAAAATTTTGCATGTTAATATTTATATGATATTAATGCAATAGTTAGTGCATTGTATGATTAATTATGGTTGAATCACACTCGTCAGGATATTGTATTATATATTAGTATATGGGTGGAGATGAGTGTGACAGCTTTTGATATCAAAGCGTGGGTTTCTAGTAAGTTTAGGAAGAGTTAAAAATTGTATGTGTTTCTAGACATGGCAAAGGACTTAAGTGTCGAGGTGGTGTCAGAGTGAATCTAAGTAATGACTCATAAGCATACTAATTACATAATTATATATACGATGTTATATGTGAATTATAATTTTAGGCTTGAAATGGAGTGGGGAATGGTCAAGGCTATCATGAGCCAAATGACACTGATAGTGTGCGTGGGACAAAACTGAGGTAAGAATCGATAGTACCACCAAGAGGCGAAGCACAACAGATGATGGCAACCCATAAGGCCTATTTTCTGAGGCTTCAGTGGCAAGGGTGTGGGAGTACTGTGTATGAGTGATTTATAAGGATGAAACCTCCTTCATTTATAGGTTCCAGAGATCCCCTTGTAGAGAACTGACTAAGAAAGATTGAAACCATTATTAGGGCGATAGACATACCAGAAAGGGAGGAGGTGAATTTGGCTACGTATAAGCTGACTGAGGCAACGAATCTTTAGTGGGAAATAATGAGGACCCACCATGACATTATTGGTATTATATGGGATGGATTTTTTGTTCTCTTTAATGAGAAATATTTCCCTCCCCAATACATAATTGAGATAACGAGATAATTTATTAATCTGACATAAAGATATATGTCCGTGGAATATTACAAGGAGAAGTTGATAGCCTTATCTCAGTTTCTTACGGAGTTGGTGAATACAGAGGTTAAGAAATGTAGAAAGTTTGAAGGCTGGTTAAAAATGGGTTTGAAGAATAAATTGTCAATTCCAATGTTGAGCAGCACACTAAAGAGGCCTCGACTAAAGACACAACATATGGGGATAGTTCTAGTTCCTTCAGGAATAGGAGTGGGAGACCCCACCCTCGGACGTCATGGCAGACTGTGGGTGGAGGACTCCAAAACCAATGTTATAGTGGGGGGAGACAGAGACATGAGTCCATAGGAAGATCTCAAAATGAGCGAACTTGTTATACTTGTCATCAGCTGACACATAGTGAGAGACTTGCCTATGCAGAGAGGACTGACACGTTTTGGGTGTGGCCAGTTAGGGCACGCATCGAGAGATTATATGAGGATGTTATTGGAGTGTGCTATCAGTGTGATAAGTGTGGACTTCAGAGAGAAAATTTTCCAAGTGAACCAATACCTTCTACTACAGTGTCACTCCTAGTGGTAGGACTATAGCATGAACATCTGAGGGTAGAGCCGAGGGTTAACATCATGATCACAGACCTAGGCTAGAGTTTTTGCTATGAACTAGAGAGTTGACCATTCAACAATTAGTATTGTTATAGGTATCATTTTTGTTTTTGAAAGAGATGCGTGTGTACTTATTGATCTAGGGGATATACATTCATTAGAGTCCTTAACATTTGGTGCATTCATGGGTAGATCCTTATCTTCATTAGATGTACATTTATATGTTTCCATTCCAATGGGTGAGGTGATTGTAGTTAGTTATGTAAATAGATACTGTAGTATTGTGGTGAGTGACCTTATAATTACAAGTCGATTTAATACCTTAGACATTTCAAACTTTGATATCATTTTGGGAATGGATTGGTTATCTACCCACCATATCTTTGTTGAGTGTTTTAGAAAGGAGGTAGTATTTCATCTACTGGGAGACAATGAGATTAGATTTATCGGCGATCAAAAATTAGTTTTTTTGTGTTTAATTTCGGCTATTAAGATACGAAGATTGTTACTGACAGGTTGTGAGGGGTATTTATCCCATATACATTATATGACATAGGAAGGGAAGTTTAAGATGGATGATGTCCTGATTATGCATGAATTTATCGACATATTTCTAGAGGAATTACTGGGATTAGCAGCACAGACAAGAGAAGTAGAGTTTGAGATTGAATTAATCCTATGCACCAGATAGATTTCGATTCCACCTTATTGTATGAAACTTGTGTAGTTAAAGGAGTTGAAGGTACAGTTACTAGAGTTGCTTGATCATAGATTTATTCACCCGCGTATGTCTCCGTGGATTGCACATGTGTTGTTTGTTAAGAAGAAGGATGGTACGATGCGCTCGGTATCAAATACCCACAGCTATATCATATAACTTTCCAGAATAAGTACCCAATGACGAGGATTGATGATTCGTTTGATTAGTTACAGAGAGTCGCAGTATTTTTGAATATGGACTTGAGATGGGTTTATGCCAATAGAGGATGAAGGCTAGTGATGTGTCGAAGATTACTTTTCGCATGAGGTATGGACACTATGAGTTTCTTATCATTTCTTTTGAAGTCACCAACGCACTGAAGGTCTTTATGGACATGATAAACCAAATCTTACAAGAGTTTATAGATGATTTGTAATTATATTTACTTATGATATCCTTATCTATTCAAAGATCAGGGTGGAACACAGGACCGTTTGATACTTGTCTTGCAGAGGTTGAGGGAGAAACTGGTGTCTGCCAAATGCATCAAGTGGGAGTTTTAGTTAGTTCGTATAGTGTTCTTGGGGAAATTTATTTCTACTGAATGCATTTATGTTGACCCAATAAAGGCGGACACTGTGACTGAGTTGGAGAGGCCAACAAATGTATCAGAGATCCGTAATTTTTAGGACTTTTCAAGTACTATGAAAAATTTATTGAGGGTTTCTCTTCTATTTCCTTAGCATTAAATACTCTGACATGGAAGGATGTGAAGTGTATCTGCACTGATGAGTACAAAGCTAGAATTTAGTTATTGGAGGTTAAGTTGACAACAGTACCACTACTTACTTTGACATCATGGAATGAGGGTCATGTTATTTATAGCGATGCGTCTCACCATGTGTTGGGTCATGTGTTGATGCAGCATGACAAAGTGATAGCTTATGCTTCTTGATAGTTAAAAGTACATAAGATGCGGTGGTGTATGCTTTGAAGCTATGTCGTCACTATTTGTATGGAATCTATTTTGATATCTTTTCAAACCATTAGAGTCTGAAATACTTATTTACTAATCCTGATTTGAACTTGAGAAAATGACGGTGATTAGAACAAATTCAAGATTATACCGCATGATTCATCATTACCCCAGAAAAGAGAATGTGGTTGTTGATGCATTGATCAAGAAAAATATCATGAGACTGTCTTGTATATAATGTGTTCATGTAGGATTACTGAATGGGTTGAAGTTATTGGAAGTAAATTTCTCATTTTCTTCATTCGGGAATTTCTTCGCTAATATTTGTGTAATAACTTTAGGGGTTAAAATGAATACTCGAAAATCTTAATCCGCCCGGTATCCTAATCCGAATTTTGCGGATATGTATCTGAAAAAATATCCGAAAGAGAGAGCATGGATAATGTGTTAAAATATCTTGGAAAACGAATATGGATGTGGATAGTATGTGTATCCAACACGAATAATCATTATCCAAGGCAGAGTATCCATATTTGTGGATATTTATTTTTGCGGATATCTGTATCCGTATAATATTATAATTATTATTTCTAATAGTTATTTTATTTTATGTAAAATATAAATATATAATATAAAAATCTTAATCACCCATTTTAAAAAAAAGTGATTGTAAGAACAATTTTTCCGTTATTGTTCATAGCATAGCTTTAGGCTTGTTTGGCGTATCCCATTATAAATTATCGCGCACCGTCAAGACGAACCGAACTCAAGCATATCCAAGTTTGAAGACCTATCGCCATCCCAAAAGGTATAAAACGATTTAGAGTCTGAATGAATTTATAGAATCATATTTGGGATGTTTATTTTTTATCAAAATACGGATGAGACTTTTTAGTCTTTCAAACGACATTTGATGTCATTCAAACGACATGTAGAAGTCGTTCGAACGACCCGCCAACTTAAGGTTTTTTATAAATACCTGTTTCGTGGTTCAAAAGGTTAAGAATTTTGCAAAAATGTTACTGCATATAAGCTGCAAAATTTCTTCAAGTTTTGTGTGTCAAAACACTGTTTTAATTCACAATAAAGCATCCATAAATGTTGTTCTTGTGAATTAGTTAAGAGCCCTAGAAAGTTTTGTATATATTGCATACACCTTGGTGGAGAGGAACTCCATTGCTAACTTGTGATACCAGCGGGGATTCACTGCTTAAGATGAAGACTGAGGCTCACAGAGGGTTACAGTCCATTGTGGTTCTCGAGGGAATCTGATGAAGATTCATCGCAGATTTGATTGTATATATAAGTTGCGATTTACGTTATATAGTGAAGTAAAGGTTTTACCCGAAAGGGGTTTGTTCCTGAAACTTGGCCTTATCCTATTTGCGTGGTTTGATTTATCTATTTTATTACCATAGATGCATGCGTAGAATAAAAAGATAAAATCAAATTTATATTCGCTTTAGCATTTAAAATTGGTATTGCAATTTTCGTTGAAATCACCCTTTGCAATTATTTTGCATTCTTGTAAAGACTAGTAAATGCCCCGGTATGATATCGATTTAAATAAATTCGCAAGTTTTCAATTAAACCTTATTTAATCACTGTCAATTTTTAATCCAATTTTATTCAACCCTAAAACATGCACCTACGTGTGGAAAAATGAAACCAACATAAATAGTTGTTGACACACAGATTTCAGGAAAAAAAACTCTTTCGAGTAAAACCTTTTATTTCACTATAATACTTACAATGAAATCTGAAATGGATTAACCTCAAAAAACCCACACAGGCCTCAATCTAAATCAACAATGGAATTCCGCCGTAACTCCACATGAATCGCAGTTCAATCAGCTCAGGAATACCCACGAGCACTCCTTATTGACGCGCAGTCAGTCAGCCCAGTACCTCCCTCAAGTGGCACCTATATTAGTAGTAAAGATCTTCTCTACAAGAGAAACATCAACAAATACGTGTTCTTAGGTTCCAAAACAATTAACATAAATTATTAGGATCTTGTGAATTAAAAAAGGATTAAAACCTTAAAACTGAGAAGATATTGTAGTCTGCCAAAGAAGTTTCGTCAATTGAAAATTCGCAGGACCCAAAATGACGTTGTTTAGCCCGCTATTTATAAAAACGTTAAGGAGGCGCGTCGTTCAATCGAAAAGGGCATCTCGCTCGAACGATGATAGCTATCACTCGAATGACTTCACGCGACATAAGGATGTCGCTCGAATGAAATTAATTAAAAAAAATTATTTTGCCAAAAGATACTCCGACTCAAAACTTTAAAAAATAATTTTGACGAAAAACTCCGCTCCAACACTTAGAAAACATTTTGTAAAAATATCCCAATAATTGAAGTGAAATGATAAGGTACTTAAGTACAACCATACCAAAATTAAACTCCCAGAGGTTTGAATGTTGAAGAACTTTGGTATTCGGATCCGTCTCGACGCATGATTGAACTTGAATAAGTCTTTAACGGTTGTAGCGGTATACGGCATACTCACACGTAAGACGAACAATAAAATAATGTTCTTACAAATGTCCCCCTATGTCTATACCTGTACAAAATAAAAACATATGAATTATCAAATCAAAATGTCTATACAAATCTAACCCCCTCCCATGAATCCAAAACTGAAATGGTACTAAAGATGCAAGTATCAAACTTTTCTTCAAAATCTTCAACATCAAATCTTCAAGCTTTTCTCTTCAAAGTGTGAAAACTATGATCTTCAATCTTCTACCTACACACATGAGACAAAGCAAATACCTTCATGACGCATCGATTTTGAAATGCTATAAGAATAAATCAATCAATAATCAAATGCCCCCCATAATGCAAATACTCCCCCATAGTTCGTTCTCCACCTTTTTATTTGACCAAAATAGACATGGAAATGAATACACAAAACAAACATGGAGTAGTCACGATAAAAATGCATATCAAATGTGGATCAAACTATGCTCAAGCAAAGGAGTAACTCAAAAGCTTCCATAAACTATTTTGGATTTTTCAATTTTTTCATACAAAAATGCAAAAATAATTTTATAAAAATCACACACCATGAATTTACACCAAGACAACAAAATCATGGAAACGGAATGAATGGGTGTGAACATATTCGAGAGGCAAATCAAAGCAATCATGCATAACATATGTGCATGATGAATGTGAATACTCCTAACTAATGAATCTCACACTCGTCTTTAGGTATCAAAAATTTGAATTTAGATGACACCGCCTTAATCTAATCCACAAATCAAAGTCCGACATGATTTTCACACCAATAACGTCTAAAACTATGTAATGCTTTTTCATGACTTTGTTAGGATGTGAAAGCCAATTTTATATTCCATCCAAACTCCCTCATAAATAATAATGCTTTTATTTTCCTTTTGAGGTGATGAAACTAAATTTTCTCCTTAGATAAATCCTATTGGCCTCAATTTCGGCATATTTTTCTTTTTATTGCCTTTAAAATCTTTCTTTGGGCTCTTTTAAATAGTGGCTTTCCCGACGAAATAATTTTATACTCTCGCAGTCCTTTTCCGTGAACACTCATCATTTTTTCAATTTAATTCCTCACAGTAAACGATTATTACATGCACTACTTTCATTATCAAGTTTTATTGCATTTGGTTCATTTTAGAGATATAATTGAGATGAAAACACATCGACCAACATGTGATAGACAAGAACAATAGTCAAACAAATCGTGCAAGTGTGGAATAAAGGAACTCATGAGTCAAACATGTAGGTAGTAACAACTAATCACATGTCAATGACTACAAACATTATAAAGAACATGAATGAAATGATGATGCATATCAAAACATTATCAAATTGTCACATGGATATGGAATGAAATTATAACTCGGTCATCCTAAATGTCCATTCATATAAGATGCAAAACAAAATACAAAACTCTTTTTGTCTTTTTCCAAAAAAATTATCAAAATAAAATCTTTTTGTATTTTTCAAAAAAATTTCAAAAAAAGAAAATCTTTTTGTATCTTTCCAAAAATATATCAAAAGGAAAATCGTAACTATAAAAATGGTACACACTAGCAATAGGCAAAAATATCATCATGTAAATCATCATATTCTAGAAAACAAGTCTAAACCTCAACCGTTAGGTGCGGTGGAGTTTTCCAAAGGTGGTGACGTCCTATGAAATATATCCATCAAGTCTGGTGAAGTCTTGACTAAAAACTTTACATGCTCTCTAAGATGTGAAAACTCTCTCGTCTAATCATATGGAGCATCATGTGTGGATGCGTGTGTGTGAACACGTGTAGTAGAAAATCGTGACACATAACCTAACTTAAAACAAAACTCCCTAAGGTATCCTCTCCTTTTGCAATGGGTGCAAATATAAATAGTCCTAGGTACACCTATCTCAAAACATCGACGGGGCACTCTCCTATTAGGTACGGGATGCCTAGGTGGGTGGGGTTAAGAGCCATATGGATCTATTATTAACTTGGGAACCGTCTCGGATGCACTATGGGAACTGGATACACTATCAGGACTTATTCCTCGTCTCTCAATATCACCCAAAACGGGATTAAGAACCATCTTTCCAACGCTCTTAGATGTGTTCTCTAAAGGGACTTTGACCTCCCAATCATGTTCTAGATCACTCTTGAGTTAGGATATACGTGTCGTGAGACTAGACACCGTATTGGTCAAATCACTATTTTCTCGATCTAAAGTAATCAACTGTTCACTCAAAGAAACCTTAACCTTCTCGAGTTGACATGCTTTTACCTCAAACACCCTCATAACCTCTAACCCTCTCTCCAAATATCTCACGCTATGACCTAACTCCTTATTTAATTACCTAGTCTTTAAGGTCTCGACGTACAAATCTCTAAACTCAATTTGGATATCACTTTCATCTCCACTTTCACACTAACTCTCACCCTCACTCAAAATAGTCAAATTGTCATCCTCCTCGTGGGTCTCACGTGCACAAGTTTATTTATCATCATGGGACAAACTAGGTGTGCTCACGTGGCTAGATAAAAAGAAAACAAACTTACCATGTGAAGACTCATCCTCGGAATCATTCACCTCATCCTCACTATCGCTAAGAGTGGCTAGCATGGAAATTTTCTTGCCCTTTCTCCTTAACCTAGTGGGACACTCAAAATCTCTATGACATCTCCCCTTACACTCAAAACACTTTTCTTCTTCCTCTTTTTCACTTTATTTTCCATCGCTTTCTTTGGACTTATTTTTATTTTTCTCAAAAAATCTTTTATTGGAAGTTTTTTTTTTTTTTGAAAACTTGAAAAAGTTTTTAAAATTTTCGCAAGCATGGCCATGTCAAAATCAACCTCAATTCAAAGTCGGACTCACAAACTCTCACTTTATTCTTCTTCTCTCTCGTGTACACTTCCTTTCCCTTCCTAGATTGGGCTCTAAGTGATACCCTTTATCCTTTGGGTTGATAGTGTCAGGAAAAATGTCAATTTCATATGTCTCGAGGTCTCCTACCAGCTCTTCTAATTTTAAATTTCTCAAATTACCTAAGGTATTCAAAACAGTCGCTTTTGGGATAAAACATTTAGGCAACGATCTTAAAATATTTTTAACCACTCGTGCATAAGGTATAGGCTCACTAAGATTGAAACTAGTGTTGACAATGTCATATAAACGTGCATAAAAATCACTAAAACACTCAGATTCAAGCATGGTAATCGTTTCAAATTGAGTAGTTAAATTTTCAATTTTAGACTCTTTGATCGCAGTAATGCGTTCGTGCGTAAGTTGTAAAATATCTCACGCTTATTTTGATGTGGTGCACGTCATAATACGTCGAAACGTCTCAGGAGTGACGACACCAAAAATTGCACTCAGCCCTTGTGAATTAAAAGTGGTCCATTTAAACTCTTTCTCACTCCAGGTAGTCATAGGTTTTAAAGATGTTAATTTATCGACAGTGACAGTGGGAGGCATCCACCCTCTTTCACAAACTACCAAACACGCTCATCAATGGACTTTAACTGTGATTTCATAAGTTCTTTCCAATAGGCATAATTAGACTCGTCAAAAATGGGCATTCAATTATATAAGTGGTCCATCGAAAAAATTGTAATTTTTCACAAAACAGATTTTTTTTAAAAATCAATACCACACAATTTTGTCGAAAACAAGAATACTCTGTAAATTTGAGTAACCTGCTCTGATACCAATTTGTAAAGAATAGTAAATGCGCCGGTGTGATACCAATTTATTATTAGAGACGATAGTGGAGTTCAAAAGCCAGTTTATTTCAACAAAATAGCACTATCGATAAGGTACCCAAAAATGGAGAAACTTTTATATGCATTTATCCATACGTCAAGGAAAATGAAGCCCAATTTTCAAGCTCATGCGATAGTAATGCTCAACGGCACGCCTCTCCGGCGAGTCATTCATAAACCTGAGAAATCAGGTAGGTTAATGGCTTGGTCGGTTGAGCTAGGTGAGTTTGATATCATCTATTACCTATGGAATACTATCAAAATGCAAGCACTAGCAAACTTCAAAGCCGAGTTTAAGTGGGATTCGGTGGATAATACTGGAAAAAAAAGCAATGATTAAGATCTTGGAGGTCATCCAGGGTGGTAAGAAAAATACAGATGAGGGAATCAAAGCCAGATTTATTACAAAAGAAAGGAACCTTAGCTGAAGGACTTTTCTCATCAGGGTTACCGGTATGGAATTTTTTTGTTGATCGATCGTCCTATGCAAATGAAAGTGGGGCAGGATTACTATTGTCCATGCGAGATGGAACCGACATTGAATACACCCTGAGATTTAATTTTAACGCATCCAATAAAGAGTTAGAGTATGAAGCTTTACTAGCAATACTTGCACTTAAAAAGGCATTAAATTTCAGCTACATACTTACCCATGTCAATTCACAATTAGTGGTCAGCTAAATCTTAGGGATCTATAAGGCGAAGGATGAGAAAATGGATAAGTACTTAGCTAGGGTAAAGACAACGCTAGTAAGCTTTAAATAATACAAGGTAAAAAGGATCTCTAGAAACAAAAATAAGAGAGTAGATGAACTTGTGAGGCTCACCTCGGCCACAAAAACGGAGATTCACCAATCAATTTTAGTAGAAATCCTCTAGAGTTAAAGCATAGAAAATGAAGAGGCTGACACTGTAGAATGTATAAATTTAGATTGGAGCCGTCTAAGATAAACCCATTTATAGAATATATGAGAAAGGAGAATATGCCGGAGAGCAAAGATGAGCATAGAAAGGTACGATGCCGAGCGTTTAATATTACTATTATTGGAAATATATTGTATAAAAGGGGTTTCCTTCTTCCCATCTTGAGATGTGTGTACCTCATCTAGATCAATTATATGCTCAGAGACATACATGAACGTTCTTATGCAAGTCACACTGGGGAATTATCCTCATATCACTCGGGATTATTATTAGTCGAACCTTGTGAAGGACACTGTCATGTATGTTCTTAAATATGATAAGTGCCAATGCTTTGCTAACATTTTCCATCAACCCTATAAAAAAATTTCTCCAATTTCGGTGCCATAGTCGTTTCCAATGAGGGGAATTGACTTTGGCGCCCCTACCCTAAGCGAAGGGAAACTTTCATTTTATGATTGCCACGATAGATCATTTTTCCTAGTGGGTAGAGGCCGAGGCCATAGTCACAATCCCAAAATAGAAATGCTTCAGATTTATTTAGGGAAACATTATCTACCGATATGGAAAGCCCAACATGCTAATATCTGGCAATGAAAAATAGTTCAAGAATAAGTTCCTAGCAGCTTATTGTGAAAGGGTCGACATTAAATATTTTTCTTTGTGTCGGTCTGGCCACAAGCGAATGGGAAAATAAAAGTAATAAACAAAATGATGCTCAATGGAATAGATAAGAAGATGGAAGATGTAAAAGGGGAATGGGTTGATGAATTTCACAACGTTCTATGAGCTTACAGGACGACATAGAGGACTTCGATCGGTGAGACTCCATTCATGTTGGCATATCGATTAAAATTCATTATCCCAACTATGATAAGGTTGCCAAGACACGTGGTTTAAACATATGACCTTGATATAAATTTGGAAGAGAGGACGATAGACTTGTATCTCATTAAGGAAAAAGGGGATGATGTGGCCATAAATAGTCTACTTATCAGCAATGACCAGCCAAGTTCTACAACAATGGAGACAAGTCTCGACCTATCAAAGTGTAGGACATCATACTCATAAAGGTTATCTCTAAAACCAATAAAATTCATTCTAATTAGCATAAGCCAAAAAAGTTAACTAAGAGGTCATCTCGGGAATATATCAATTGGAAAACCTTGATGATAAACCATTTGTCAACCCATGGAATGATGATCATTTGAATAAATACTACTGGTGAATATCTCCTACCTATTAGTTCGAAATCAATTATGCTTTATATCAAAGTTATGTATAAAGAAAATTATAATGGAAAGTTTTTTGTAAAAAGTCAATTTTCAATGAATGCAGTTCAAGCGTTGCTTCCCGTATTGAGTATTTTTCATATTTATCTATAATAGTCGTGAAACCCCACTCTCATCATGATAAGATTGCTTGAAGTTTCGGCTCCAAGGAGTGTCTCATCCTTTGAGAGGTCGAAAGACTAAGACTTAGGTCCACTAGGAAAGACTTTTCGTCCAAATAAATAGCCTAAACCTAAAAATCATTATTTTTACGGTGAGACAAAACATCATTTTTTATGGTGAAAGTCAAATTAAATCTCTCTCTATGTGGTACGAGAGTGATTTGGAGTCTCATCCCCAAAACATTATCCTCAAAAACCCTGAGAGGTCAAAAAATTGAACATCATTTTATCATAGTGAAATTTAAACATCATTTTATGGTGTTTAATCATAATTTTAATCTATCTCTCGGCAGTACGAGAGTTTTTTGGAGTCTCGTCTCCAAGACACCTCTCTTTAAAAACCCTGAGAGGTAGGAAAACTAATCATCATTTTTACATGGTGAAATTTAAACACCATTTTATGGTAAATAGTCATAATAATAATAATCTCATTCTTGGCAGTATGAGAGTGTTTTAAAGGCTCGTCTTCAAAACACTTTCATTAAAAAAACCTAGAGATGGGTATTGTCGCATACGCAAATTTTATGTTGTTTAAAGGTAAATATGGAGTAAAAGTAAACACAAACGATAAATTAAAGGCAACGAAAATTAATTGATTTTTATTGTGGGGATGCCTAGCATTCAATTACATATATGAGTCTAAAATAAATGGAAATACATTATTATTCGTCCATGCCATACATAACAGAAAACTTTATAGAAAACATCCAGGAATCACAGGAGCCGATACGTTTTCGTGTAGATGTTCCAGTGGGGGCAACCATCCTTGTCTTCTACCGCCCATATGTACGTAACCATAAATAGTTTTTTGGATAGTATAGAATAAAAGTCCAAATGTGCGGGTGGTACATCATGTTCCTCGAGTTCATCATTCATCTGAAAGGAAAACAATTAAGCAGACATGCCAAGTAAAGAATTTTATTCTTATACAAGGTATGAGAGAAAATGTTATGTTAGTGAGTAATTGGATTTAATGTTGATTTATCAGAATCTAGAAGCAAACTGAAATATCTTAAAGCTATCAATAGTATGCTAAAGTCTAATGATATGTAAAAGAATAGTATGGTGATTATAAGTAGATATGTTGTTTATCGAGTTAAAAGTGAGGGTTCAGACTCTAATAAGATAACCCACAAATTATCGATTATAGGGCTTCAATAGCATAAACATAATGTTTCAATATCGTCCAGAGTATATTGTACATATGGACAGGCAATCCCAAATAATTGAGGAATAATAAAATGGCTTAGCACACTTATCTAGAGTACCACTCATACGTATATAGTAAATAAAACAAGGCACTCAACATCTAAGTCCTGCAGGATAATTAGAACTGTTGTGGTTTACTGGGGTCTAATCCTTGAATCGTAAGGTATGGTACAAGGGGTTTCACTGATAAGGGTATAATTTTTAGGGTAAATGTAATTAATTGTAATAAGTTGCAGGTCATACCACAATTAAGGGTAAAAAGGAATTCAGTGGCTTTTACTGAAATCATAGGTTGTAGAAGTTTATTGGGTTTAAGAATAACTGAAATATCGAGAGAATAAGTATATGGGATAAATATGAACTACACAAAAGAGTTCGTAATTGAAACATGAGTTCAAAGTTATCATAGAGAGATATAACAATCAATAACTTTGAAAGGCATATGCTCAATTATTTAATATTGAAAATAAAATCACCTACTATAAAATCACGGATTTTGGGTCCATGCGTTTAATTCGCAAGGGTTAACTGGATACTCTGAAATCATGGAGATAATAAGTAGGTAATATAGGCCTAGAATAATGCTTATGTGATGCAGTAGCATGCTAAATTGAGATAACTTTTAGTATAAAAATAATTAAGAGGGTATAATATATAAATTCAAAATTTTTAAAAGGTAATATTTTTATTAGTTTCTATACGGATTTGGGTTTAGCGGCAAGACATAAAATGGATTTATTTGAACTAAAGAATTTGTGGAAAAAATTTGGGAGTGTTTTGAAACACTTAGAAAATTATTCAGGGGATTATGTGTAAAGTAAAAATTTGAATTTAAACTTTAAAACTGTTTTTCTCGAGAAAATGATTTTCACAGATCCAAACAAGGTGGTGTAAAATACCATTTTTTTCAAAATTAAAAAATTGAATTTTTGGAAAAAAATATCAAATTTTTCTCATTGGAGACGAGCCCTCACGCGTTGGGTCAAACATCACACGCGCCTTGTTTGACCCTCACTCGCGTGCGTGTAACCCCCACCACCTTCAACCTTTGAAAGTTTAACTTTAGGGTTTTTAAAATTTGACCCAATTTTTGAGATGTTTTATATATCCATTTAAGTTGGTTCCTAAATGAAAATTTGTATAATTTTTAGAAAGGAATCCAACCATATTGGTTTCAAGGATTTTGGTGGCCTAGTTTGAGCTATTGATTTTCTATAAAAATGGCAAAATTTTGAAATGAACATAATTGACTAAAAGCTACAATTCATATTCTCGCATAATAATGATTCTCTTCTATGTTGAAAATGCAATAAAAACAAGCCTGGTTTGAGGGATTGTGGTCGAGTAAAACTTCTGAATTTATATTCTGAAAATTCCAGGCCTAGATACTTCAAGCTTCGATTTGGGTTATTGAAACTTATTTTTGGTTCAGTTTAGCACTTCACCTAAGTACCTGATATTCGAAGCCCAACTTATCTGACTTTGAAACTGGTTCAAAGTCAAGGAAGCAGATTCCACCATTGAAGCTCAAGCTTCAATGGAGTTTTTCATTTTTGAGTTATTTCGTGCTTTCACGCGTTAACATTCATGTATAAACAGATAATTCTACTCTATATAAGTGCAGAAACATAACTAAATTGCATAAAATCTCATTTACTTTGGAATAGCTCTTAGTTGAAGTGAGTTTTTATAGAGGTGAAGGGTGCCTTTTAGAGGGTTCGTGGGGAGGATTTCATTAGTGGGTTTGGAGGTGAATTTTAGCCTGGTTTGCATAAGCTTCACCATGGTACATGTGAACTTTAAATGGGAACCATGGTTACTCCACATGGTATAAGACATGTTGGCAGTCCAGTTGGTCTTACATCAGTAGAGGAAAAAGTGTAAATAAGTTTAGGTTTTTAGTTGGGTCCTTGGCTAGTTTTTGTTTAGAGTTTAGGGATTTAAAGTTACTTTGTAAAAAATTTATGGGATTAAGTGCAATTTTCTCAAACTTAATGGATTGGTTCATGATATTCTTATAAAAACATAAGTCAGTTGGTCAAACTTTGAGTGAAAGTTGGGCTCTAATTGATATAGGAGAGTGTTGGTTAACATGTTTCTACATATAAGGGTATTTTGATAATTTGGCAAAAGTCTAGGGTTTCTTGGAAATGATTGAATGTTGGAGTGACTAAAGGTCTACTCAGGGTGTTTTGTTATGTTCTTTCCACCAAAAAAAATTGTCCTCGAAATTACCCGAGAAAAGCGCGGGATGTAGTTGTTGCATAACTTCTTCCGTTTACCATGTTGTTTCTTCAGTTCCATGGTGTCGACGAAGAACTTTGACTAGTGGGATGGTTTTACGTCTAAGAACCTTATCTTATTATCGAGAATTCAAATGGGAATTTCCTTGAATTCGTGGTTTGGTTCAACTATAATACCCTTCCACGTGATGATGTGGCTTTGATCGGGGATATTCTTTCGTAGTTGCAAAATATGAAACATGTCATGGAGATTGGATAGTTCGGGAGGTAATGCTAGGTGATAAGCTACTGGTCCAATACATTTGATTATTCTAAAGGAACCAATGTATCGGGGTGCTAAGTTTCCTTTTTTCCCAAATTAAATTATTCCCTTCCTTGGAAATTCTCGTAAGAATACTTGGTTATTTACTTAAAATTCTAAGGGATTTCGATGGGTGTCGACGTAACTCTTTTGTCGACTCTGGGATGAATGCAATCTTTCCTGAATAAGGTGTATCTTTTTTGTGGTTTCGATAAGAATCTCGGGTCCAAGCATATGATTTTTTCCTGATTCATTCCATCATTAGAGCAAAAGACAAGATCATCCATAGAAAGCTTCATATGGGGTGGTCTGAGTACTGGTTTGGTAGATGTTATTGTATGATAATTTGATCAATGCAAGGTGATTATTCCAAGAATTAGAAAAATCTTAAGTATAGTCTCATAGCATGTCTTTTAGAGTTTGAATTACCCATTTAGAATTTTCATCAGTCTGGGGATAAAAAGCAGTGCTTAGGTAGAGTTTGGTTCCTAGGGAAGTTTGAGGGGCTTTCAAAAATCTTCCTATAAATCTAGGGTAACAATGTAAAGCTAACTTAATCGTTGGGAAGAATCGATGGATCTTGTTGGTAGAAAATAGGAAGATTTTGTAAGGCGATCCACAATGACCCATATCGCATTCTATCCTTGAAAAGTTCAGGATGGGGATTGGTTGTAGTAATTAGCTGGGATGTCCATGTTCAATCCTCACTTTTTGGCAAGTTAGACACTTAGCTACGAAGTGAACAAATATCCTTTTTCATATCGGACCACAAATAATTTTGGTTGAGGGTTTAATACATTTTGCTTCTTTTAGGGTGAATCATGAATTTATAATGGTGAGATTCTTGTCGGATTTCTTCTCATAATGAGGATACGAGAGGAACACATACTCGAATTCTGAATTTTAACCCACGTTTGGGGTCCAAAGTCCAATCTTTTTCGAGGTGGGTGTTTCAGAGTTTTTGCTTCAAGGAACGCAAAAATACATCTGGGTCTTGAAGGTCAATATTTTTTTATGCATAATGGGGTGAGATTTTATGTTTCACAGGAAAATTTGGGTTTTGGAGGAGTCTCATTGTAGATCGTAATCTCCAATGGTTTCTAGGAATACAAACATACTATGGAGGTTTCCTTGGGCTTTGCGGCTCAAGGCATCAGAAACTACGTTACATTTTTCAGGATGGTAGAGTAAGTTAAACTTGTAATCCTCTAAAAATTCTATCAATCGTCTTTGACGGAGGTTTAGATCATTTTTTATAAAGATGTACTTAAGATTCTTATGATCATAAAATACCAAAAATTCTTCTCCATATAGATAGCATCTCCAAATTTTCAGGGAAAAGACTACTGATGCTAATTCCAAGTCATGTATCGGGTAATTACACTAATAAATTTTCAATTGTCGGGATTCTTACTCGATCATCTTCCCTTGTTTCATTAATACACAACCGAGTCCTTGTTAGGAGGCATCAGTGTAAACGTCATATCTGATATTACTGGAAGGAATGATCAGGACAGTGACAGTGGTTAACTTTTCCTTTAAGGTACAAAAGGTTTGTTCACATTCGGTCCATATAAATTGGACATCTTTTCTTTTCAACTTCATCAAAGGTAGGGAAATTAGGGAAAATCCTTCCACAAAGAGTCAATAATACCTGGCGAGTCCTAGAAAACTACGTAGTTATGTGAGGGTGGTGGATTATGATCATTCAAGCACAGAGGTGGTTTTGCTGAATCTACGTGTACTCTTACTTCAATGGCTACATGTTCAAGGAATTTTACCTCTTTCATGAGGAAATCGCATTTACTTTCTTTTGCATAAAGTTGATGTTTACGAAGGGTTTTCGATAATATGCATAGGTGCTCTTCATGTTTTACCCATGTATTGGAATAAATTAATATGTCATCTATAAACACAATCACAAATTAATCCAAAAAAGGGAGAAATATCCTATGCATCAGTTCCATGAAAGCGGCGGGGACATTTGTTAATCCAAAAGACATGACTAATAATTTAAAATGGCCATATCGTGTTCGGAAAGCGGTTTTGGTTATGGCTTCTTCCCTAACACAAAGTTGATGATATCCGAATCTTAAATCAATGTTTAAAAATATTTTTGACCCTCGTAATTGGTCAAACAAATCGCCTATCCTAGGCAATGGATACTTATTCTTGAATGTCAGTTGGTTTAATTTTTGGTAGTTGATACATAACCAAAAAATCCATCTTTCTTTTATATGAATAAAATTGGAGCTCCCCAATGTGAGGTACTAGGGCGAATAAATCCTTTATTTAGTAGGTCATCTAGTTATGTTCGAAGTTATCGCAATTCTAAATGAGCCATACAATAAGGGGATATAGAGATAGGGGAGGTATTTAGTAACAAGTTGACAAAAAATCAATTTCTCGAGGTGGGGGCATTCCGAATAAATCTCCGAGAAACACGTCTTTATATCTGGACAAGATGGTGGAAATGGAGGAGGTTTCTTTTTCACTTATTCAAAAAGTAGAGGTTGGTGGGTATTTATTTCTTGGGAAAAAAATGAAGGTTAATGGGGTGGTTTGAATGTCACCATTTCTGCATGACAGCCAATGTGAGAAAAATTTGGGGATAAAACGTCCATTCCTATTATTAAATCAAATTTTATTAAATCTATGATTAATATCTTAGGGTCCGTTTGGTTGTTAGTGGGCAAAAGCGTGGGCATGGCAAATTCAGATGACGCTATCAAACAACATTAGGCGAAATTAAAGTCAATCCAATTAATTTATTTAAAAACAATTTTTATATTATATTCAAAAATGTTAAAAATAGTTTTTGCAATAGTTTTATATTACATTTTTTATATTATATTATATTCAAAAATGTTAAAAAATTTGTAAAACATTCTCTTAACAATTTTTTATAATATCAAAAACAGTTTTTAAAATATTACAAAACAAATTTTAAACATTCACAACAGTTTTTTTAAACTCTTTAAAATAGTTTTAAAAAATGTTTTTTAAAACTTTAAAACAGTTTTTATAATATATCCAAAACAGTTTTTAAAAATGTTAAAAATTGTTTTACAATATTTTTATATTACGGTTTTTCAAAAAATTTGTAAAACATTCTCTTAACAATTTTTTATAATATTAAAAGCAGTCTTCAAAACATTACAAAACAGTTTTTAAACATTCACAACAGTTTTTTTAAACTCTTTAAAACAGTTTTAAAAAATGTTTTTTAAAACTTTAAAATAGTTTTTATAATATATCCAAAACAGTTTTTAAAAATGTTAAAAACTGTTTTACAATATTTTTATATTATGGTTTTTCAAAAAATTTGTAAAACATTCTCTTAACAATTTTTTATAATATTAAAAGCAGTTTTCAAAACATTACAAAACAGTTTTTAAATATTTATAACAGTTTTTTTAAATATTTAAAACAGTCTTTAAAATTATTTTTTAAAACTTTAAAACTATTTTTATAACATATTCACAAACAGTTTTTAAAAATGTTAAAAACAGTTTTTACAATATTTTGTTAATACGGTTTTTTAAAAACAGTTTTTTTTTTACAATATTTTGTTAATACAGTTTTTTTTAAAAATTGTAAACATTTTTTTATAATATTAAAAACAGTTTTTGAAACATTACAAAACAATTTTTAAATATTCATAACAGTTTTTTAATTATTTAAAACAGTTTTTAAATTATTTTTTAAAACATTAAAATCGTTTAAGAAGTTGACAAATTTGTGGGCAAATATTTTCCACTCAAATAGGTAAGCAAAATTTGCCCACAGATTGTGCATAGGAGGTGTTGTACATTGGCAAATAATGCCTAGGCAAATTATGCAACCAAACAGCCAAAATGTGGGCAAATTTTCATATTTGCCAACTTTTTGGCATTTGCCTAGGCAAATTATGCCAACCAAACGGACCCTTAGTTCCAAAACGTAAAGGGTGATGTTTACAAATCCTATCGGTAAAGGCTATCTTTCCCGTTGGCATCCCTATAGTAAAAAGATAAGCTAACGGACTAGAAGATAATTATAGACAAGTCATATATTAATGACAAATGAAAGAGTGTGTGGCCCGAAATCAAATAATATATTTGCTGAGATATAACAAAAAGGAAGATTACATTCTACCATACCGTGAAATTTTGGATTTCTCGTTCAGAGAGAGGAGAAATTATGACCTCAGTTCCTATTGAGTGGTTATTGCTTCTTCTCATGGAGATTTCATTGCAGTGGGTGGTTAGAGTTATTAGTCAGATTCTTAAATGGAGGTTTGATAAGTTATGGGATGTATAAGTAGGAGAAATCTATAGAATAGGGCATTGGAGCCTGAGGTGTCCTACTTGGTTGCACTCATGACAACGCATCAAACATCTGTTGTGACTGTGCTAAATTTGGTTGAATACTCGACCATCTTTGGGCTTGTTGTAAGGATGATCTCATTTGTTAGGTCGATTCCTGTTGACATAGGTATTTTGAGAAGGAGTAGAGATTCAGTATGTGTTATTAGATGCAGGGTTCTTTTCTATAAGGGATTCTATTTTGACTATTTGATTAAGCTCTCGGACCTCAAAAGGAAGGATTAAGGATGTGATGTTTTGGCAAAACCCTCGTTCAATATTCTTGCACTTTTTGGGTTCGGTGTAAACATATTCCTAAGCACATCGGGATAATTCGGTGAATTTAGCCTCATACTGGTCCATATTCTTTTTTTGTTATTGTAGGCTTAGGAAATCTATTGTCATTTTATCCCTTACGGACTCTGAAATGTATTTGTTGAAAAAGATTTCTTAAAACTGCTCCCATGTTAGTTTGTTCTCATTTCAAGAACGTAGAATAAACTTCCACCAGAAATCCACTTCTCCTTCGAATAAAAACGAAGTCAATATTACCCTAAGTTCACGGTTAATGCCTACTTCATTAAGCACTTTAAGTGTATGACAGATCCATTTTTTTGCTTCGACCGCCTCGGGCTTCCCAAAGAATACTGGGGGGGGGGGGGGGGGGGGGGGGTTGCCTAAAAAATTCCTTAAGGGAATTATTTCTTCATGTTTTTCTTGTATTCCACTATTAACTAAGGGTGTAGGTGGTATATTTTGTTGTCGCTGGGTTAATATAGTTAATTCTTATAGACGATACAAGATTCCTTCATTAGTGGTAGTTGGATTAGTAATCTGTGGAACAGATAGTTCCTCTTGGGTTCCACTAGTAATTGTACGAATATTAACCATCTGATATAAATAATGTATCGATAGATAAATTATAAGTATAGATAAATAAAACAAACATGTTATATTATATCATATTAGCTTATGTAGAGACCACATTCTAGGACCCCCCCCAGCACCTCCTCATTTCACTACAAACCCTAGGTCATACTCCGAGTAGCGATCTAGAGGCCATCAGGCACTCCTGGGCCCCATTTGACTCCAATCAATTCTATCATCAGAGAAAAATCGCATTAAGTCTGTGAAGGGCTCTCAATCCCCTTTCTAATGGTCTTCCACGTACACGAATCAACATAACGGTCCGGACGAACATACCATTTTACCATTGAAAATCGATCTGGAGTCCACCGGGCTCTCCCAGGCCCCAATTTGACCCCTGTCATATTCATCGTCAGAGAAAAATCTCTATGAATCTTCAAAGGAAACTAAAATCCCTTTCCAACGATCTGCCCTGTGTGCAAAACGGTATAATTATTTGGACGAATAATCCGTTTTCCCCTAAAACTAGCTCCGGAGCCACCGGGTGCACTAGGGCTATTTGACCAAGATAAACTCTTCATCTCGAATGAAACTAAATGAATCTTCTAAGTGCACTAAATACCCTTTCCAAAGGTCCTCCCCGTGCATAAATCATCCTTACAATATGGACGAACGACCCGTTTTAGTTCAAAAAGTCACCGAGCACTTTCGGGCCCCGGTTGATGAAAGTTGGATTTTAAAACCAAGCTAAGCTCTTTGAAATCTAAGTACCTTTCATAACCTTTCCAATGGTTCGTCCCATGAACGATTCTGACTTACAGTTTGGATGAACAATCCATTACCATTCGACGATCTCCCTCCCAAAGGACTGATGAGCACTTTTAAGCCCCGTTAGACCCAAAGTAAACTCTCGAACATGGGAATAGCCCAAGGAATCTTGAAGTTATCCGAATTACCTTTCTAATGGTATACCCCATATGCAATTTGGATTTACGAATTTCAATCTACGATCATTTTTAAGGAAAAATCTGCATGAGACTACTGATTGGCAAGTCCATTTCCCTGCCTATTGGCATTGTTTGTATTGTTTGTACAGTTACCTGCCGATTGGTAGAGCTAAGGCTATGCCGATCGGCACCCCGTACCCTATAAATAGAGAGTATGATCTCACTCTCAGCACACCTCAAATCCATCAATATTAGTGATCTCAGCAACATTCTCTTGCACTCAGCGAAATTTCCTTGTGTGAAATTCCTTTCCATATTCCATTCCCATCAGTTTCATACCCAATTCATAAAAATCTCATTCTCTCTAATCCAATATTCATCTTCACATTTAAGGGATCTCATCAAGGATCAAGATCAAGCCTCTATTCTCCAAATGAGGTCCAAAAATCCTTATCTCTCTTTAATTTTTTTATTTTTGCATTAGTTACATAAATTCTTAATCTAACTTTTAGTTTAGGTCATACAGATTAATACGTAATCCTTTATTAGTTATATTGCATATACTTTATTTTCTATAAAAAAAATAAAGAAAAAGAGGGTTACACAAATAAATTCCAATTGGACTATCCACCACAATTTCTCAAAACTAAAATACACTTTCTACACACACACCTATAATAAATTCTCGTTCGAATCTATGGGATAAACCCCTCCCTTATGCCGCATGCGAACTACATGGACTTTGATGACTTTATAGGCTACGTAGGCATTTTGAGTTAAAACCCGAGACTTGAGACCAATTTTTCAATTTTTCCAACTCTCCATTTTTCGCATTTGCATCCTTTTCATCTATACATTATTTTAAGATATATTACATTTGAGATCCATATTAACATTTTATCTAACACATATTCTCGTTTCATCATAACGATCAATATCTCGATAAACTCATACGCCATATTTTCTAGATATTATTTTGGCAACATTCCTATATGACCTCACTCAATCTTTTCCATGATATGACTCGGGAGATTTCGATCTCCATTTATATATACACGCACACACACTTCATGGAGAAATGAAGGCAAATAGTAGCACAAGCCCATGAGAGACCATAAGGGAGGGATGGGTGTCTAACACCTTCCCATTTCGTAACTTATCCCCCGAACCTCTAAACTATATGTTTTGTAAGCATCAGTTTGTCTTTGATGCTGCTCTCTCGAGGAGGTGACACGTTATTTTTCCTGTTTTGGGCAAAATAGGCCGGTGACTCCATCTTTTTACCTCACCCCACATCGACGACGATCGAAGTGCTCCTAAAGGAATAGGGTACGATACCTTTTCTTCCCCCCCCCCCCCCCCTCCCCCGAGAAAAGGAGAGACGCATATGGATGGCCACAGTGGCGACTCCGCTAGGGACCTTCTTAAAACGGATAGACTCTATTTTTATGGGTGTTATTATTTTCTTCTTGTGTGCGTATGCACCTACCTGTATGTTCGCTTTTTTCTCCTATGTTATTCCTTATACATATCTACCGCATGCTTATATCACTACTCACTCACATACTTGTATTTATTCTCTGTGTACACTTCACACTACTTATACGTAGGATCACTTATATCCACATATTGCACACACCATTTCGAATATCCATGCTTAGGTGTAACTAACGCACACTTACACTTATCACACTTTTATACATCCATGCTCACTCACACTTGTCACACACCACTTGTAGTTAATTCATGCTTAGGTTCACTTCCACACACTCACTTATAGATATTCACACATCAATCACTCTCACATATCCATGCTTAGTATAATCTTCATGCTCCATGCTAGATTTACTTATTTATACTTGTACATTCTTCCCTATTAGTATAGTGCTCATCATGCTTAATAAAATACTCACTCCATAATATACTAATAAAGAATCACGCATTTTGCACACTACATCATCAAAGAGCATGGTTATTGACCAAATTTTTTCTCGTAGGACCGACAGGTCACACTTATCCTAACCAATATAACTCTCACCTTTCATTATATAATTACCTTTGACGTATATCGAACGGTTCCTCCCGTATAGTACGGCTTGACCGAAGTCATGACGGGAGGTATATAGCAAGGAACACATTCACGTACGCCGAGTATATCGAATTCTCTCTCACATGTACTTTCCCCATGAGGTATATAGTGAGGCAATTCACGTACACTCATGTATATCAAATGGTTTGTCCACGCGTACCGATTACTCTCAAATGCAAGATGTATATCGTGGAAGTCATGCCAAAGAGGGGAACTCTTACAATTAACCCAGCAACTGCATACCCTCATATAGGCGTCAAACCTAAGGCACTCGTATTTAGTTTGCTAGTTACTACCCGAAACTCTGCCGAAATGATGGGTCGGCATGCCGCCCTAATTTTCACATGATTTCGTCTTTTTTTTCAAACGGGACCCTGTCCATGAGCCTGGAAACAAGTCCAACCATATTTTACATACATTTCAAACCTAATTTTTCCAGGCTTGGGTCCCATTCGGCATTTCTTTCTGCATTTAGGTAAACCTAATACAAGTGAGAACATAAACATAAACATAAACATAAACATAATAAACATAATAAACATAATAATAATAATAATAATAATAATAATAATAATAATAATAATAATAATAATAATAATAATAATAATAATAAACATAAACATAAACATAAACATAAACATAAACATAAACATAAACATAAACATAAACATAATAATAATAATAATAATAATAATAATAATAATAATAATAATAATAATAATAATAATAATAATAATAATAATAATAATAATAATAATAATAATAATAATAATAATAATAATAATAATAATAATAAACATAAACATAAACGATAAACATAAACATAAACATAAACATAAACATAAACATAAACATCAACATCAACATAAACATAAACATCAACATCAACATCAACATAAACATAAACATAAACATAAACATAAACATAAACATAAACATAATAATAATAATAATAATAATAATAATAATAATAATAATAATAATAATAATAATAATAATAATAATAATAATAATAATTATAATAATAATAATAATAATAATAATAATAATAATAATAATAATAATAACAACAACAACAACAACAACAACAACAACAACAACAACAACAACAACAACAACAACAACAACAACTTACTGCCAAGATTGACAACCTTCAAATCAAGGTTCATGAGATGAAGTGAAAATTGGTCCCTGGTCCCGAAGAACTCAAGGTCCTCTTCCCTCTCGCTATGGGTCCTCCCACACCTGAGCCTATTTGGGTCCTCGAGGAATATCAGCACGCTACACGTTCTCCTCTTACTAATGGGCCACCACTAGCTCAGCTCCCTACGACGAATCTTGCCCAGCCAAGGACTAACCTACACGTGACCATTGATCCGAAGGAAGAAGAATTGAACAAGGTCAAGGAAGAGCTTAAGATGTTTAGCAAGAATTTTAACCAAGTCCGAATCTTCAGAAACTACATGGATTACACACATATGTCTCCCTATCCTAAAGCAAGGCTGCCAAAAAAGTTCAAGATGCCTAACATTGAGAAGTTCGGGGGTAGTGGACCCCCAATTGTTCATCTCCGAAGTTACCTCTGATCTAGGACTCTCCTAGGTGCCTCTGAGGAAATAATGGCCCAAATATTCCAACAGACTTTGAAGGACAGTGCTCTTTGTTGGTTCTTATCTCTCGAGGAGTCCATGATTCGCAGTTGATGTCGCCCGTGAATTCATGTCACAGTACAAGTATAACAAAGAGTTAGAGATTACCCATTGTGATTTAGAACTTCTCAAATAGAATCCCTAGGAAACTGTCAGTAACTTCATAGCAAGGTGGAGAGAGAAAGCGGCCACTATGACCAATTGGCCTTCTAAAGAGGAGCAAGTCAGTATTGTGAAGAAAAACTTCATACCCCATGTAAGAGCAATGATGGAAGGACAATACTACCCCCAAATCTGTGCCCTTTGAGAAGCAGGAGTGGAGATTGAATAAATTCTTGCCAAGACAGAAGTTGAGTCAAAGAAAGTATCGAGACAGTTCACTCCCAAAAAGTATGAGAAGCCTGTAAAAACCACAGTTTCAACCATCAATAACATCTCTCAGCCTACCACTTCATGGGCACCTAAATTCTGCCCTAACTGAGTTAAAAAGTAATATACTGAGATTCACGCTCCCCTCTCCAAAGTTTACCAAGCCATTTTAAGATGAAATCTTATCAATCCATTGGACCCCTATCCATTACTAGACACACTTCCCAAAAATTTCAAACCGATGCCCATTATAATTTTCACCAAAATGCAGGCCATACCATTAATCAGTGTTTCACCTTCGAAGTGTAATCCAATATCTGATTGATCGTGGTATCATCGCCCCACCAGCCAAACCTAAACCAAACACTACTCACAAACCACTCCCAAATCGTGCAAATATTATCTTCTTAGAAGAAGACCCTGAATTTGATCCATGTACCTAGATTATACCCAGTAAATTGCCCATCATACCCATATATTCCCCTAAAGCACTCTAAATTTGTCCATATTTTCTCCTACATCCTACCTGTTTTGCCGATCAGGCCTTATCACTCATTACAAGAGCATGCATTGGTGTTCATACCGTTTCAGAGGGAAAGATATGGAATTTTCAGTAATATTGATCTATCCTCTAGAGTTTGGACTGAAATTGTCCTCATATATGACCATTGGCTGCCATAGACTCAATACGTTATTCTTGGAAGCTCGAAAATGGGCTCGAGAGTCAGATAATTGGGGGGTACCTACTGATAAAGTTAGCTTAGATGATATTGTCTAGATAATGGCGGACTTATTCCAACTGATCGATGAAATTTGCAGTACGTCTGAGCAACTTGATGCTTTGAAACTACAAGGCGCATGGTCCCTTAATTTATACATCTCCCCATTGAGTGGGAGAATCTATACAAAGAGGTCGTTGAGGTTTTGGATTGCATTGACTTTTCATGGAAAGATGACATCATTTCCATCGAATGGGAAGACGAATTTGAAGAGAAAAGCCCATAAAAGACTAGACCAGTAGTTAGTATGTGTGGAATGATATCATTTGAGGATCTTGGAGAGATTAACAAGGTGGCCAAACAACCCGAGATAGATAAGGAAATAAGGTTTCTATTCTTTCCCTCTTCTGTGAACCATATGACTAGATCAGGGAGGCATTACGAGGTTCTCAACCTGCAATCATCAGTGATCGATAAGGGAAAAGGTGTTGAAAAACTTTCTATGGAGGAAATGATCCTCTAGGAGAGTAAGATCCTTAATTAGTTGAATAAAACTCAAGCAAAAATCACCTTTTGGGTACTCTTTATGTCTTCCTAGCTACATTGAAATGCCTTGATTAAACTACTTATCGGGCCTACAGTCCCTCCTTCTACCATGCCAGAAGAAGTAGTGAATATGGTTGGATCTCTAACCTCTAATGGAATTATATCCTTCTCCGAAGAAGATATCCCCATATTTGGTCCAAATCATAACTATGCTCTCAACATCTCTATTGAAGTCATGGGAAAGATGGTCCCACTTTCTCTTATCGATAATGGATCAGCTCTTAGTATTTTCCCATTGAGAACCCTTAATTTCTTGGGACTGAAAGTAAGTGACCTTGATCCAAGTTCTGTCACAGTGCACGAATATAATAATATTCGTTGGGAAGTGATGGGATCCATAAAGATTATAATAGGGACTATCCCTATAAATACCGTAATTGAATTCCAAGTCATCGATATCCTGGATTGTTTTAACATGTTGCTCAAAATACCATGGTTCCATAGTATCAAAGGTGTGTCTTCATCCCTCCATCAAAAATTTAAGTTCTTCACCAAAGGGTCGGTCATCACCATCTTGGGCGACGATAAAAACACTCAGAATGCAAGCATCAGTAATCTGGAACTAGAGATACATCATGGGGAAAATGATATACTTCTATCAAGTTTCAAAATTGAACTACTTTCACTCCCGATAGGGGATGATTTTAAAGATAAAGTTTGTCCAAAATACAATCCTCAAGGAGATTCCAATGTGATAAAGATGTTCAAAAACATACACTTGGTGCTCAGATTGGAGCTGGGAAGATGACAACAGGAAATACTTGAACCCATAGTACTGAAGAATGACTTTTCTCCTTGTGGCTTGGGTTATCAACCACCATCAGAGGAACTTATAATGCTCCGCCAACCTCGGTTGAAGAGAAGTCTAGAAACTACCAAGACTGTCTCAGGGGATTCCCTGAATGTAAGATTCATCCAAGAGGGTGAAGATTTACCCTTTTGTGGCTTTCTCGAACCGTGGTCTGCTCATATTTATAATAAGATGAAGCCAGGTGTGGGTACCTCTATTTGTCACCACGGGCCCAGACGAGCAGCTCAGTAGAAACGGCCCAAAGTTTGGGAACCTTGCGTCTCAACCAAAATCAGTTACAACTTAGTCTATTCCTAAGATCTCGTAAGGAGATATTCTAGGAGTAATGGATGGACGTGGGGAAGTCCAACATCCCCACTCCCCGAAAACAGAGATGTATATAACAAACCCTAGGCCTGGGGCAAGAGGCACGCATTATATTTTCTGTAAAACACTCCCCAGAGTATAGATAAATAATACTGAGAGCACCACCGTGGATGTAGGCATTCTTTCCACGTACATACTGTGTTGTGTGATTGGCATTCATTACATTCTTTATTTGCTTTGGTGATTGTCTTTTCTTATGAACTTGTGTTGAACATAATTGTCATCACAATTGGCACCGTCTGTGGAAAATGTTTATCTTCCTTTAAGAAAGCCCTCACCAATAAAGAATCTGGAATCTATGGACACAGCAGCAACGCCCCTCAAGGAGGGGATATCCAAGAACAACCTTCCCCTCACAGGATCTGATCTGAAGTTCGACGTTCAGATCAAAGAGGTCACCTAGAATGGCAGGCCTCAGAAGAAAGTCAGGGACCAGCGAGGTCCACACAGATCTCCAGGTTGATCGATGCCTATGAGGCAAGACTCCAAGAGCAAGGGGAGGTCGCTCGCAAGCAAGAGGCTGAGAATGCTTGCCTCAAAAGGAGATTGGAAAGGATGGATAAAGAAATCCATCGCAACACTAGGTGACGTCCATACCGCACTCCTAGCCCTCAAGTGAGCAAGTCTCGCAGCCGAGGAAGGAGGACTACATTCGTATCCCCAGGAAGTGAGAAGCACGAGTCTGATGATGACTTGCTCGAGCAACATCGACCAGTTCGCCGTTACAGGTTCCTAGCTCGAAGAGATAAGGATATACAAAATTTGGTCCGAAGAAAAATGGAGCAGCACCGAGTACATCGGGGTGCTAGATCGACCAGAGAGCTTGCTCGGTGAGATCTCAAGACCCAGATGAAATCCCCTTTCTCAAGGGAAATAGAAGAAGAAGAAGAAGAAGAAGAAGAAGAAGAAGAAGAAGAAGAAGAAGAAGAAGCCCACAAGAATTTCGTAATTCTGAGATTCAAGATCAATGACGGAAAGACTGACCCTATCGATCACGTTAGGCAGTACAGGCAGGCCATGACTCTCTAGAACCACAGGGATGCACTAATGTGTCTGATTTTTCCCTCAATTCTGCATGATGTGGCCTAAAAGTGGTTCGAGAGTCTCCCTCACAGATCCATCAAGAGCTTTGACTCCCTAGTCAAGCTCTTCATGGCTCGCTTCATTACCAGCAGCTTTCATCGAAAGAGTATGGATTCTATGCTAACAATGAAGAAGATGTCTCAGGATAGCCTCCGGGACTACGCAAAGAGGTACTGGGAGTTGTTCAATGAGGTTGAGAACTGCTTGGAACAGGTAGTAGTGGCCTCTTTTTAAGATTGGCCTACCCAACTCTTACCTTCTGCACCAATCCCTAATGAAAAAGGAGGCCACAACTATCGATGACTTGATGGCTCGCATCGAGAAGTATGCCAAAGTTGAGGATGTGACCCGCCTCAGTACAGGGGAGAATGTTCGAGCTAAGCTCGCTGCCAAGGGCAACGATAAGGACGAAAACCAAAAGAGAGGAGACAATAATGGGGGCAAGGGTGGCTCCAAGAATGGAGGCAAAAATGATGCTACGAAAGCATTTCAGACAGTAAACACAGTCTTCAAAGAACCAATATACAAGATCCTAGCAAAAATCAAAGATGAGTCATTTATTAAGTGGCCCAGAAAGATGGGAGGAGATCCCTCAAAGAGAAATAAAGTGCTAAGATGCGCTTTTCACAATGAGGGAGGACATAAGACTGAGCACTGCAAGGCTCTTAAGTCTCACCTTGAAGATTTGGCCCAGATCGGGCATCTGAACGAGTTTGTGGAGAAAAAGGCAGAGAAGGTTGCTTCCAATGGAGACACAAGGCCCGATAATGTACTTGAGGACGATGATGGCCATGAATTTGCAGTAATTCATGGGGCATCTAATATGAAGCAGATTCAAGGGAATTCAACTCGGATGGAAGTGAAAAAGCTTAAAGAAGTAATACAAGATTTTCAGATCGATCCAGCGAAGACACTGTCAGGAAAGCGTCAGCGAGCAAATGACGTCCATTACAGCAAACACATCGTGTTCACAGATAAAGATCTAGTGGGGGTAAGAACCCCAAATCATGACGCCTTGATCATTACCCTCGGGATAGCCAACTATAACGTCGACAATTTGCTCATCGACCAGGGAAGCTCATCCGAGGTAATGTATCTTGACCTGTTCAAAAAATTGATTTTAAGCGCTGCCGACTTGAAGAAAGCCATTGTTTTATGTAATTGGCTTCGTTGGGAACGTAACTATCCCATTGGGAAAGATCATATTTCCATTAAGGGCAGGAAGTGTCTCCAAGATGAATGAGTTTCTGGTAGTCGACATTGACTCGCCATACCAAGCTATCCTCCGTAGAGGGTGGATACATGTAATGAGGACAGTCCCGTCGACCTACCATCAGAAACTCAAGTACGTGACTGAGCGAGGAGTGATGGAGATCCATGGAGATCAAGCGATGGCAAGAAGGTTCTTCATAGAATCCATCCGCCCGAAACCAAAGAAGAATGTCGAGAAGGCCAAAGAGAAGGTCGAGGAGCAAGAAGGTTTGATACTATTGAAATAGCAGCTAAAGTATGGAAGACCCGGAGTGGAGGAGACTAGGATCCTCCCCTCTGAGAGGGTCGTTGAAAACCTGAAAGAAATCGCAGCCGGTGGTAACAAAAAGGACAGGAGTTTCTTGATTGGGACATCTCTCACAGATCAAGAGAAGAAAGAATTGACGGTGCTATTAAGGAGCAACCTAGATGTTTTCGCATGGGAATCATATGAGCTACCTGGAATTGATATACCATTAGGCTACCTGTAATTGCAAATATAAATACTATATTTTAAACGTGATAGAACGTGGATAAATTTTCTCCTGAATATTTGTGGTTATAAAACACGCATTACCAAAAATGGAGAAAAAAATAGTGGCCTAAAATTATCCATTATATAAGGTTTTAAAATTATACATTCTCAAAATTATGTGGATAAAAGATACACCATTAGGCTAAGCTCATGACTTAGAACAGTGTGTTGGGTACAAAGTACACATTAGATTGACATATATTGTTAACTCAACATCTATTCTCATCCATCTATCATTAAAACACAATTCAAGAAAAAAATTTAACTCGCCATCTATCATTAAAACACAATTCAAGAAATTTAAAAAAAGTCGTAAATAATTTTTCAATATCCCTAAAATTCAGGTATAATTCAAGAATATTTAACTATTAAATAATAACTATTAGCTTTTAACTACTGTCGTCATTCTGGAATATGGGTTTTGTCCACTTTCACACCCACACCTGCAGACTTTATTTATGAATAGCCATATTCGAATGAAAATTTTCAAGCTATCTGAGGAAACACTTGGCCAAAATCTAGATCTAGGTCGGTTTCTGAAGGATCGAAATCATCAGATGAAGTATTGGTAGTCGCGAGGGTAAAACAAGTAGTGGTGGGAGAAATATAACGATAGTCGACCGGAGAGATGGGGGGGAGTAACTGCGAGTTAATTAGGTCGCAAGGCATCCCGTGCGAGATGATTTCTTGTCAGAGAGTTTCAGGGTCTTTAAGGAATCTCTTGGCTTGTCGGGTTCCATGAGCTTCTCCCATAAGGTGACCAATAAGCAAGCTATTGGAGTGGATGCTCCCAAATTCTAAACTCAAATTATGAGATGGCTAAATGATATACCAAATTTTAATTTTTCAAAAATTATTTAATTTTCTTTTCTTTAAAGGCACAGTCAAACACAAGAAAAATCAAATTAAACTTAGAGTGAAGTTAAACTAAACAAACATTTTAACTTGCACTTAAACAAAATTCAATCCATTAAACTAATTAAGCAAATTAAGCATGAATATTATTAAGCATGAATATTATCAAATTAAGCATGAATATTATCAAATTTTAAGTTAAACAAATTAAGCATGAATATTATCAAATTAAAATCATGTCGACTTGAATTAAATTAAACTAAAATTACCAATATATTTAAATAGAATGTAATTAAACATGAGTTGTGATTTAAACCAATTTTTATCTTATTAAACTACACATGCATCTAAGTGAGAATATTGCAAGATAAAAAATAAATCACAAACAAACTACGCCGTGATGTATGAGGAAAACTCACAATGGGAAAAACCTCGGACGACCCTACCTATAAGTACACTAAGTACGATTTTACAAATACAAAAGAAAAGACTTACAACACACGACTTGACTCCCTTCAAGCCTCGACGCTTCTTCTTGAATCCACCTCCGCCTACTCAACAACTCCAGAATCCACCGGAATCTTGAAATCCACCAATGGGTCACAGCTACCGTCAACCCACACACAGTTCCCTTTACCGTATGAGAACACTGCAACAAAAATTGATCTCCATTTGGGGGTAGAGAAGAAACCCAAACTATCTCCTTAATGGGTAGAGAAGAAACCCGGTGCAAAACAATCTCCAAGAAAAAAAATATATATATATATATATATATATATATATATTAACTTGGATTTAAACTAAACAATGGGTGTAAACATGTGTTCTTGGAAGAAATTAATTCATGAAAACTCAACACACAAAATGGACATTTTGGAAGATGATGATTTTCTCTCAAAGTCTAGGAAAAACTCTCCAAAAGCATCCCCGAAATGGTTAAAAACTGCTGGATAAAGTGGGAGTAGTGGAAAGTTAAAATAAAAAAAATAGCTATAAAATTTTCCCTCCCAAGTCGTTCGAACGACACTGTTCGAACGAGAATTTAGAAGGAAAATGGTCCAAAATCTCGTTAGATAGACCTCGTTTGAACGAAGACATTTGAACAAACTTCGAACGAGAAAATGGAGTATTTTTGCAAAATTTCGTCTGAACCTCGTTTGATGTTCGTTCGAACGACCTGGGAATCTCCTTCAAACCAGATCCCAGTTTATTCGAATGATTTATCAGAAAATCCTACAATATTTTTGAAGTTCAAAAACTTTTATGAAAAGACCTAAAATGATTTTCTGAGAAAAAATACAAAGCTGTTAACGGTAAAATTTTCTAAAAATAACTCCCAAATAATTTTCCAAGTTCCTATAGACTTTAATGCATTCATAACTTTGGAGACCTTGGAAAATGAGACAATTTTGATGATGAGAAATAAGGCACTTGAAATCGGAAAAGATATCTTCAACTCTTCAATTGGCATAGGCTTAATAGGTACAAACATCTATCCTATAACTCAAATAGTTTTGTTCGAAATTGAGGCAACACTACAAATTGACTCAATTGGAAATTTGCCTTTTCAAAAGTTGTTCTTAATCTCGGGAGTAGCGATTTCCCAATCACAATCGATGCTTCGTATGTTCTGACAAAGCTTTGCGTAGCTTACATCTTTAATTTCTCGTTCAAACCTTTCATGAGTCGAATCGCGAATATCAAGGTAGATATCGTCCCAAATATTCATTACTGTAAAATAGTATGGGTAACAAAATATGATAAAGGAAATACTTAAAATTGTAATCAAATAGGTCGTAGACGAAAAATTCATGTACTTGGCCCCATATAGGAATAAAACCCGGTGATGCTCTTATACCATGTTATCGCATCCGTGAGTTTAAGTTGTTTAAGGGTAATTAAGGAGTAAAAGTAAATACAACAAATAAATTAAAGGCAACAGAAATTAAATGATTTTTATTATGGGGATGCCTATCATACTGTTACATACATGAGTCTAAAATAAGCGAAAATACATTATTATTCGTCCATGTCATTCATAACAGAAAACTTAGTAGAAAAAAATCAGGAATCGCAAGATCTGATAAGTTGTCGTGTAGATATTCCAGTGGGGGCTAGCATCCTTTTCTGCTACTACCCATAAGTACGTAACCGAAAATAATTTTCGGGGTAATATAGAGTAAAAGTCCAAATGTGTAGGTGGCTCCTCATCTTCCTGGAGTCCATCGTTCATCTGGAAAATAATTAAGCAGACATGCCAAGTAAATAATTTTATTTCTATACAAGGTAGGAGAGAAAATGTTATGTTAATGATTTAGTGTTGATATTATCAAAATCTAGAAGAGAATTGAAATATCATAGAGTTTTCAGGAGTATACTGATGTCTAATGATATGTAAAAAATAGTATGCTGATTATAACTAGATATGTTGCTTTTCAACTTATAACTAAGGGTTCCGAATACAACATGATAACTCATAAATTATTGGTTATAGGGATCCAATAGCGTAGACATACCATTATAATATCGTCCAGGGTATATTTTACATATTGACAGGCAATCCCAAATAAGTGGGTAGTAATAAAATGGCTTGGCTCACTTATTTAGAGTGGCACTCATAAGTATATAGGAAATAAAACTAGGCACTCAACATTTGAGACCTACAGGCCAATTAGAACTACCGTGGAATACCAGGGTCTAATCCCTAAATCGTAAGGTATGTTACTTGGGGTTTCACTGATAAGGTTATAAATTGTAGGGTAAATGCAATTAATTATAATAAGTTATAGGGTTGTACCACTGTAAGATGTGGGTTCTTGGAATACAATTAGTATCAAGTGAGGCGTAACCCTTTATCAAGATCGTGATTAATGCCCAAGACTATGCTTAATAATGATGATACATGAAAGTAATAGAGAATGATATTCAACGCCAATGATGTTATTAAATGAGGTCTTTTACACCATAAATGCACTGTGAACATAATAAATAAGTGGATCTAGCAGGTAACTTGGCCAGGTGGAGAAAGAGCAAACACTCTTGTCATAATAAAGGCAAGGCGGAAACTTCAAGCTCAGTTAATGTGCAATGATAGTGTATCAATGTAAACAAATGGGAATTTTAGGGAAATAAATGTTCTCACAGAAGCTCTCATGTATGAGGAAAATCCGACAGTAATTCTAGGTTCGAATTACCGTCCTTGTAAACTGTTTGGTTGGTCTATTTATAAGAAGGAAAGGTTACTCGAATAACCTTGTTGGGATTAAATGTGATTGACTAGCATTAAATGCGAAAGTACTGTGGCACTAATGTCAAACATATTTCATTAAATGCATAAGATGTTGTGTTTTGGCTGGAAACTACTCAACAAATTACAAGTGTGGTGGCATTAATGGGGATATGGCGTGGCAACTCAAAGTTTTACCTTAGAACGGCTATGAAATGAGACTTGATTAACTAGGCCTTCCATTCTAAGGATAAAACTCACTTGAGTGTTGTTATCTCGAGTCCCTAAATGCCAGGTATTATGACGCCATAAAGTAAGTGAATAGTGACCCCCACCAAACTATTGTCACATCAATCAAAAAGGATAATGTATGAAGTTGAAGTTGCTCGGCTAAAAGTAGTTCAAACATTATGTGTGTTCTTTATTGGCTGGGAAATGTCTTTAGGCAATATATTTGAGGTTACAGTCCCTCGAGGAGGTTCCCCTAAGTATATGCTAAATAAAATGGCTCGAGGTGGAAGCGGCTCGAGCACCTATTTGTGCTAGATAAAGTTTTGCCTAAGTGTGCCAAAAGGTTTGGCTATTGCTTTCCCAATGTTTTCTTGATCCCAATCCTCCAAAATAAATCCCTGCGAGGTTCCCAAAAGGAGTTCATTCGATAGAGCATGTAAGCTCTCCCATGCCTTGTCAGGCATGGTCCCTTGAGGGTACCGAATGCCCTCACCCATATTACAAAGTAAACTATTTAGTAAGTAAAATATAAGATCAAATACATCATGTTTCCTATTACAAGTATTGTCACTCAAGTAATATTGATCTTCGTAAGAAGCCCTTCGAGAAGCCTCTATGGAGGGTCTTCGTGGCAGGTCGTTTGAGAGTTCTTTGTAGAGATATTTATTTATTGCATGAAGATATATTTGCACGAAATACTTAAATAATCTTCGAGCGACTCTATAAAGAAAACGTTATTTTCCAGAGGTAGGGAACAAATCATAATAGGTATTAAATTATTTAGTAAGGTTAAGTGTGGGTGAGGGACTTGTTTAGTCCTCCTTTCGAACTACTTGATCTAACACTGCTTTGTGGTTTGTCTGAAAGAACTGTTCATTGATGGGACGATATGATTGTGTGTGACCACTTTATTGGGTGGTGAAGAGATTTTTTCAAATTTCCCCCAAGACACTTCATTTCCCCTAAGTTGAGAACTCTTGGTATGCACCATCATTACTCTGGCCGTATTGCATTTAATGAGATTGACATTTGATCCTCGGTAATTTACCCGTGGCACTTTGGGGTTAGCACATTCTTATCATGTGGGGACATCCGAATGTTTCCTCTTAGTGATTCATAATTGTAGCATTTAAATTTATGCTCCTACGCGTGCATGTGGGCTACGCGAGGCAATTCAATCGTCACTGTTGATGTAAAAAACTAGACTTGATCTAATTAATTAACCACAGATAAATATAAAATAAGAAATAAGACAACGGATTTTTAAAGTGGTTCAGCATTAGGAAAATGGCCTACGTCCACTATTTTGTATTGCTGGGTGTTTACCTTAATCTTGATGATGATCGTAAATTACACACCCCAACCTAGTTACTTATAATTAAGTTTGAAGGTCAAAATGAGTCACATCATAATTACCTTAACCAAACCATAAACACAAGTATCTTTATTGAATTATTAACATGAATCAATGACACCAAAAGCCTTTCAAAATTTTAAGGTAATTATGCTTATTCAAACTTACAGAAAAGATAAGTAGGCTTAAATTACCCCATTTATGTTTGACCAAATTATGGTTTTATGCATCCCTTGCTAACCCCATCGAACTCCTAGATTTGGCAGTGAGATCAAAATACCTGAAAAACATAAACATAGGAACCATGTGAAGCACCTTATACCTTTGACTTACTTAAGTCTATATTGTATAAGTGTTCATCTAATTTGGAAATAGTGACAAAATTTGTTGTCTAACCTAGAATCCAAAGAACCTCAGACTTGTTCACTCTCTAATCCTCTTCAATGATCCAAACAAGGTATACATTGAATCACACTACACACATTAGAAGTGCATACATGTGTATATATTGCTCATATTGATTGTGTGTTAAATTCCCCTTAAAATGTTGTTTTAATAATTTTTTGGGAATTTTTAAATATTTTTAAAATAATGTTTTCTTTCATAAAAGTGTGTTTATAAACTTTGTGTGGTTAAAATGATATTATGCAAAATTATTTTTTCATTAGAATGTTTGATTGGGTAGAATATCAATGCGCCAGAGACTTTAGGGTGTTGCATGTAACTAGTTTGGACGCGCGTTTGCCAGCCAATGAAATGCCAACACTTGTCATGCTCTTGTTATCTCATTTGTGTTTGTTTTGTGAGAGAACTGCCTGGTGTATTGTGGATCGTTAGATCAAACGTTATCTATGTCCTGCATGTGTTTTAAGACTATCCATGTGTTATCACTATGGACCAATCACCTTCGTTTTAACCAACCGCTATCTTAGCACCCTTGGATCAAGTCAATATAAGGAAGATTGAATCTCAACCGTTGATTGCTATTAGCGATCCATAACCTTCCTTGGCTGTTATATAAACCCTCTCATTCTCAGCATTTTAAGACTTTTGGCAGTCATCTAAATTGAGAGAAAAAAAGAGAAGAGAGAAGTGAGAGAGAAGAGAGAAAAGAAAAGAGAGAAGAGAGAGAAAGGGAAACTGAGTTAGAAACCCTAACCCTAACCCTAAACAACTTCAAACCATATTCAAACCTTCATACTTTCAGAAATCCAAACACAACCTTAAGTGTTTGAGAGAGATTGGTGTTACTGGTTTGATCGTTTGTAGCTGTAACCTCTTGATCTGTGATCTTGTTACCAACTTAGACATTTTTGTGAGATCTGTATTTCTTTTTCATAGAAATTTTAGATCTACACTATTGCATGTTATATATCACTATATCTGCATATTTGTTTCTCGTTTTGTGAAAATCTTTGTTGATTTAGATCTGTAAATGTTTTATATTTCTTGTTCTTGTGAAACTAAACCTTGACTTAGTTGGATTCTCACTTGGAGGTTTTCAATCTCGAAAATCTTTTCAAAACTAAGATTGATTAAGATCTTGACTGATTTTGAAGCAAGATATCCATGGAATCTGGTATAGATTAAAAGGTCAAAAAGGTTCCAAGTTTTGTAAGAAAGAAAGAAAAGAAAATCACAGCATATAGTCTTTATATGTAATTTTCTAGGACTGTCTGTACAAACTAAGTGTGTGTGAGTTCATGCATGTGGATAGAAATCACATCACAAACACTTGACACACTACCACACTGAAAGTGTTGGGTATAAGATCAAAGATTATTGAGTCGACGAAAAGAAAGCTAAAGCAAAGTGGAAGTTATCAAACTGGAAGAACATCATCAACAATCAGATCTACAAAGAAGTTAGAAGGACACCAAGTGGGGTATATTCCTAAACTTAGAATAGGCTGAGTTGTGTGCATGTATATTGTATTGTTTGTAACTGTTATTTATTTTAGTGGATTTTTTACTTTCGTGACTTAGAAGTCACCGTGGATGTTTCCTCTTTTGGGAGAGGTTTTACTACGTTAAAAATAGTGTGTTCTGATTATCTTCATCTCCTCATCTCATTCTATAGTGTGCTGATATTTTGAAACTATCTTAGTTTTAAGACTGATTACAAAGTCTTGGTTATTCTCGAACATAAGTTTTTGTAAACACATCTTGTTGTTTATCATTTTTATTTTCAAAAGAAAAGGGTTTCTTCAACAAACTACTCGGAGTTGCTTATACAGTTTAATCTTGTATTAAACGGCATTAGTAACGTTTTTCACCATGAGCAAAATAGCTCAGCAAATGCATCACTACTACACTATTACATAAAATTAAATGCAATAAATCGTATCTATGTAACAATATAAACATCTCACCATATCTTGGTTGTTAATAAGTAATAACATCTCTTGGCTATTGATAAGCCATAACATCTCTTGGCTATAATAAGCCATAACATCTCTTGGCTATTGATAATCCATAACATCTCTTAGATATAATAATCCATAACATCTCTTGGTTGTTGATAAGCAATAACATCTCTTGGATATAATAAGCCATAACATCTCTTGGCTATAATAAGCCATAACATCTCATGGCTGTTGATAAGCCATAACATCTCTTCATAACACATACATATCATATCCATAATCAAATTAATAATTATACATATCATATCCATAATCAACTCACTAACAACACATATCATATCATATCTATAATCAACTCAGTAACCACACATTTCATATCCATTTTCAACTCAATGACTACACATATCATATCCATATTCAACTCAGTAAGTACCACATATCATATCTATAATCAACAAGGTAACCATATCCCTATTCAACTCAATAACTACACATATCATATCCATATTCAACTCAGTAATTACCACATATCATCCATAATCAACTCACTAACAACACATATCATATCATATCCATATTCGACTCAGCAACCACACCTATCATATCCAAATTCAACTCATTAACTAAACATATCATATCCATATTTAATTGAGTAAGTACCACATATCATATCTATAATCAACTCAGTAACCATATCCATATTCAATTCAGTAACTACACATATCATATCCATATTCAACTCAGTAACTACACATATCATATATATAGTCAACTCAGTAAGTGCCACATATCATATATATATTCAACTCAATAACCATTTCCATATTCAAGTCAGTAACCACACACATCCTATCCCTATTCAACTCAGTAACTACGCATATCATATCCGTATTCAATTGAGTCAGTACCACATATCATATGTGTACTCAACTCGTAAGTATACAAATACATCTTACCAGTGAGTACACTTACCTTGGCCACTTCATGTGTTTTTACCTTGCCTTTCTCTGGCACTTATTCAACCGGTTCTTCTCCCCTTTCACATATAAAGTATTAAAATATTAGTATCATCATAATGATATTAACAATCCAAATAATAACTTAACCTTAATCGAATTCATAAGCATCACATCATCCCATTCTAATCATTTATCATAAATGAAATCTCATCCAATTTCATGTTACAATATTTAACATATCCAATCTATAGCCCAAACACACTTTAATTTCTTCTTGGTAATCCGATTCTTATCATATTAGGTTCCCAATATAAAAGACAACACATCTTTTCAAGTTTCCTAGAGTAAGATGTGTCCATTTCTTTATTACAAAGCAAATCTGCCCTATAGGCTCCTTTATTGTTTAGTCAACTTCCAGGAATTTTCATAATTTTTCTACATCATAACTTCCTGTGATATTTCACCCAACATCCATAAACATATCTAACAATAAAACATTAAAATTTCATAATTTTTAAAGTTCATTTTCCATGTCAAGCAAAGCATCGAACACCTGGTGTGCATACTTACACCTTTGGGGCTGATTTGATATATGAACTTCAAACTATCACCAAAGATTCATTTCTTGGTATTTTCACATAATTTTTGGATATGTTATACATATATGAGTCTATTTTCATATACAACTAGAATTATCCAATTCCAATAGATATACAAAAATTTATAGGACTTTGAATACACAAGGTTTCCAATCGAAACAATATACATTATTTACACGTTCCACTTTGCTTAAACTCGCATATATTCATACATATAAACCAAGCCATGAAAGTTCCATAAACAATCTATGATTTATACTTTTTCAATCAGTCACACAAGAAAATTAATAAGATTTACATATGGAATTACCTTATAATCACTTCCGTAATTTCCCCCGAATTTTTCTCCCATTTTTCCTCACCTTTCTCTTCTTAAACTTCTTGTTTCTCTCTCTTCAGGACAAACTCTCTAATGGATGAGTTTGGATGAATAAGGAGTTCATTTCAAGGGGCTTAAGTCGGCCAATCTTTCCCCCCTTTCCAACCAATGAAATCCATCCACTTGTTATACATATAAGACAAAATACCACTTAACGAATGGACAATTTTGTCCCTGCTTCGTAATTCCAGCATAACTTCTTCCTTGAACCTCTATTTTACACACCATTTGTTTTTTTACAAACTTAACTCATATACGTACAACTATCTAGTTTTCACCTCAAGTCAATTATTATATTATAGGGTCCAAAACTAGTCCCGAACTCGAACATTCCTACCGAAGACTTCACAAATTTGTGTTTGTGACTAATTCAATATTTCATAAGTTATGAAGGTAGGATTATACTGAATACAATAACTTAACATTATATATTCTAATAACACATTATCCCCATCCCATATGGTAAGCATGATTTAAACATGGTTTATCATAATCATATATGGGTCGTCACAGTAAATGATTAATTCTTAATTGCCCCGTTATGGAGGGGATTACAATGCATTTATAGCCCTTGGGCTATCAATATGAATAGACAATACGCAATTATTTAATAGACATATACATCTGTACATAATAAGAATGTTCATTGAATCTGATGTTCATTGAATCTTTTATTGTCGCTTGATCTTTTTGATTAGATGCTCTGCATGTTGAGTAGCTCGGTGCGCTACGTAGCTCAGGGTGCTGAGTAGCTCGGCATTATAAGTTGTTCGGTGAATATATGCTTTTGCCACGTAGGATGACACATGTTGTCATATAATTGGTTCACCTCATCTGACTAATTTTTGTATCAACGGAAGCCCCCAATGTTTCGGAGTTAAGGTTGAATATGAGAGTGTGGAACATTATGCCCAGAAGTTGCTTGGGCGTGTTTTACCCAGTCTTGTTAGATTATAGATCTCCAACACTTAGAAAATTTTCTCTTTAGTCTTGTCATGTGAGTGCAAAATGGAAAACTTGTAAATATTTTGAATCTTCAACAGACGCTAGGATATTTATATCTTTTTCATCATTTAGCCGCCTGAAACGCAATCGTCTTTTCAAGTAATCATTTCTTTTCTCGCTTCCCGATGCATGGAATTTAAAACCTATAGAATAAAATCATGTTCTACTTTTTACTTACTGACTTCTAAACTCTTTGTCTTCTCGCTCTATCCTTATACTGTCATTCTTTCTATCATCCATCTTAGCAGATTTCTCAGTTATCTGTAAGAGATTTTTCCTTCGTCTTTCTTTGCTTTAGCCATCATGGTTTATCTTATCGAATCCTTGGATAAGTTCCAGGCTAATTTTGCAATTCCCTCTTGGGTTATTCTAGAGTATCCTCCTTGCCCTTCTGATTTATTTTCTTTAGCTGAGGGACACGGGTTTCCCTCCATTTTTGTAGCGGAGTGTGGTTTTTCTTTTCCGCCGAATCCTCTGTGTTTGGAGTTTTGATAATATTTTGATATTGTTCCTGCAAGAGTAGCTCCAAATACATGAAGGGTAGTTAATGGCGTATATAGGTTAAATAAAATACATGGAACTCACTTAGGAATTCCTGAAATTATGTATTGTTATAAATGGGTTACCAGTGACACTACATTTTATTTAAAAACTAGGTTTTCTAATAGAGCTTTATTAGTCAATCTTTCCGATGCTAATAGGGACTATTTTGATCGTGGGGTCATGATGAAAAATTGGCAACACCCCCCATTAAAAGGATGATGTTTACCAAGGTCCCATATGTCCACTTTATGGTAATGGGATAGGTTGTTTTTAATTTTTTCAATTTAGCTCCGTTTATGTTTGATGAAATGTGTCACTGATATTCATTTTTTGTTTGTTGCAGTTGATAGCAAAAGGAAACCTCCAAAAGAGAGTGACATAAATTTAAAAAATTTGACAATTATCTGGGGTTTGCACCAGTCCATCAATGGGGGGCACGTGAGGTCTGCTTCTTATTTACTGAGATACAAGAACACCACTTAATCTTTTATTGCCTGACCTCTCATTCCTCCAGTGGTAGTTGATCTTGATTAAGCACCAGCTTCTTCAGCAATTGTAGGAGAATATTCTTCTGATTTGGGTACCTCTATTGCTTATTTGATGACGAAGAAGAGGAGGGTACCTGAGTTCTTTACCAAGTCCGCTCCTGATATTTAAGGAGCGAAGAAGAGCAAAAGTGACGTTTCGGCTGACGGAACTAAGAAGAAGGATGGTGTTCCTCCTACCAAAAATATCAGCAAAGAGGCCCTTATTGCCCCTAACGAGGCAACACCTTTAATTGAAGTTGTTGTCCCAAAAGAGACAGCACCTTTGATTGAAGATGCTCCTTTAAGGAGGTTAAGGAGGGGTCTTGTTGAAAGGCCATAGATACTGTTATCCAAACTTCTGGAGTTGGGATTTCTTCTCTGAGGGCAGGTTTTCCAGCTGTCCTTACCCCTGACTTAGCGAAGAAATTGATCAACTAAGGGACTTTGCCCAACTGTCGAGCTGCTAAAACTTTAACTCCTCAGGATAAGGTTTTCGATGTGGCAACCCAACTTCTTGCATCAGTAAGTGTTCATTATACTTATCTTTCTAATTTTTCATTATTGTGTTCATGCTCTGATTTGCGGCTTTCTTCTTCTTATAGTTTTTGGTGTGCTTAGACAATATCGTGGAGAAGGATGAAGCCGTCAAAGTTTCAACCTCATCCAGTGGTGTTGAGGAAGCCCTTGTTGGGTTATCAAAGTCTTTAAGGGAATCCCGGCATAAGTATGAAGAGGACAAGGCCGCTTGGGAGAAGAAGATTAAATCTGCTGAGTGAGCTATACAACAAGCTGATACAGCTCGAAAGCATGTGTGAATGCCTCCAAGGAAGCAAACACCAAGTTTGAAGAGGATGAACGGCGTAAGAAAGATCTTGAAGAGAAGGTGAAGTCTGTCGAAGAGCTTCTCAGGGATAAAACTTTCTCGTAGGGAGGAAAGAGGAAAGTTATTGTGAAGAAGTCATTTAGCTCTGGCTGGGACAAAGGATGGAACAAGGCCTTAGCTTATGTCTCTTCCCAGATGGAGTATGCAAGTTTAAAATACTTCATAGATGGATGAGTAGAAGCTTTGAAGAGGTTGAATATTGCAAAGGATTCTGAACTATTTCAGGAACATATCCATGGCCCTCCTCCTACTGTTGAAGAAGAAGAAGAAGATGAAATTGCATCTGATGAATCTTCTATGGTAATAGTAGAACAAAAACCTATTGCTACCCTTACCCAATCCTCTAAGCAAGTTCAGTAAGCTATAACTTCTATCGAGCAACGTCAACTACCCTCAGAGCAACCAACTCCTTCATCCGAACCAGCTAAAGATGTTGTAGGAAATAAGGAGAAGGTGTAAAGTTGTTCGACTCATTAACTTTGTTGTTTTCCCCTTCTTTTTTTTGTAAATTTGGTTGTACTTTCTCTTCTTGTGATCAATAAAATGGACTTCATTATTTATCCTGAGTTATCTCCTTTACTTGCTCGATCTGTATCGTTGTTGATCCATTTTTACTTTTCCTTCCTAATTTATTGCCAGGACGGAACTGTTATCAGCTCATGATATATAGATGATGAAGAAGTGTAATGATCACTTCAAATATGGTCATACAGATTTCACGAAGGCTCGGATAATTAATATCCTTGGACCTGATGCTTCTGAGCGAGCAATTGATGCATACCAATATTTGAAGTGTTTACTTGATCGGGTTGTGGCTAATAATATGGCTTATTATGAGATGATTGAAGATCTCCAAGGAATAATCGAGGAACTTCAACTTCAACACAAGGAAACCTCTGCACTTCTATATGAAGGTTATGAGAAAAAGTACCAACAACTGAGTGCTGATCGGGGTTGTGACAAGTTTCTTTTAGCCCATAAAAAAAGAGAGTGTTCTTAAACTTTAAGTTGAGGAACATAGGAATATTGTTAAATTGTTGGAGGAAGAAAATATTACCCTGCGAGAAGAAGTGAAACAACTCAAATATGTTTCTTCTTCTTCTTCGGAAGCTCTGGTCCAAGTAAATGATGAGAGCTTTTCATTTTTGGAAACTAAAAATGTTGCTTTGAGAGAAGAACTGGAGGCTTTGAAATAAGCCAGACCTATATCCTCCTCACAGGGTAGAGCTAGAGCTGGTCAAAGAAGTGTTAGAAAGACTAGGACTCAGCAAGCCTTAGAAAATCAAGTTGCTGAGATGAAAGCAAAAAATTAAGCATTGGCTGAAATGTCCCAGAAAATTCAAAATCTTACCGACCAACTCTCCAACTAGAGTTCTGCACTTGAAAGTAAAGCAAACTTCATGAGCAGCTTGAGAGATTGACTTATCAATTTCACAAGCAGCCTAGAGAGTTTTGGATGGGGGGGATACAATGAAGCTCTATGCCATCTCGATGCTTAGTTGAAATAAGCAAATAATGAAGGATACAAACAGGGATGGTTGAACAGGTTGACTGTGATGAAGCTTGAGCAAGGAAATTCTTTATGGGGTTGGTATGAGCCTGGAGTACTTGATCTGCCTAATCCTCCCTTTAAAATGGATGTCAGCTGGATTCCAGCCCGTGCTATTCCTAAGTGTTTGATCTCCAGGTATCTTGGTGATTACCAACTTCATAAAGAATTTAAGATATCCAAACCTCAACATCTACTTGATCAACCGAGTTCAAGAAACATCAGAATGCTACGAGATATGAATTTCATCAATTCTCCTTATGCTTTAGAAGATCCTTCAGCTGGAATGGAACCTGTACCAAATTCTGAAGGAAAAAGTCCAATAGAATAGGAAATTTGTATTGAATGAATAAAACTTCATCTTTTGTAAATTTCTTTCCTTGGAAATAATTTATAAGATGTGTTTCTTATCATATTATCTTTTGATGAGTGTGTATAAAGGGAAAAATTATCCTGTTTTGTTTTAAGTGCCTAGAGAATGGAACTTTGCCCCATTTGCTACCTAGTTGTAGTGACTTATCACCCATAAGTGACTAAGAAATGGAATGATTTTCATCCCATGGTCCTTCTTACTTGTAGTAATCTTATCTAGATTACCTTGGTGCCTAGACAGTGGATGCCTCGTGAGGTCACCCATCTTCTTGCCTAGTTTTGGATGCCCCTTGAGGTCACCCATAATCAAGCAGGACTTACCTTGTCTGTTTGTTATGCCAACATTATTGGTTAAGTTTATTGGTGCCGACCAACCTTAATTGGTGGTTGCCGATATACCGACCAACCTTAGTTGGTGGATGTTGATATACCGACTAACCGTAGCTGGTGGTTGTTGATATGCCGACCAACCTTAGTTAGTGGTTGTTGATATGCCGACCAACCGTAGTTGGCATAGTGTGTAGCACTAGTACTCCAATAAAAATGAACTAAAAAGAATATAGGGAAAATATCATTTGTATTCATATTTGAAATACTGTGATACATGTGAATCTACGTTACTGATAATATTTGCGTAGGTGCTCTGCATTCCACGCATTTTTGAATTCTTCTCCCTCTAAGGTCTCTATTCTGCGTGTTCCAGGTCGAACAACTGCAGTTACAAGATATGGCCCATGCCAATTGGCTTCCAAATTATTATGATTCTGAATCACCTTCTTCAGCACATATTCTCCCTCGTTAAGATCACATTTCTTGACTCTTTTATTGTAAAATATGGTAATTCGTTGTTGATAAGCTGCATTTCGAATTGCAGCATCTTTTCTCACTTCCTCGAGCATGTCTATGTCTAGACGTCTCATCAAATTGCTTACAAGAGAGTTAAAATTAAGCACCCTGTGAGTGGGTAGGCCCAGTTCAGCTGGGATAACTGCTTCACTTCCAAATGCTAGCATGTAAGTAGATTCCTCGGTCACAGTTCGGGGTGTTATTCAATAATCCCAAAACATAGAATGTAGCTCATTAATCCAATTCCCTTTCATATCATCCAAATGTTTTTTCAATCCATTAAGTAGAGTCATGTTCGTCACTTACGTTTGACCATTGCTCTTGGGATGGCCTGGTGTTGAATGAAACTTCTGGACGTTGGACTGGTGACAATACGCAACAAACTCCTCATTATCATATTGGGTACCATGGTCAGTGATAAAAGCATGCGGCAGACCATATCTGCAAATAATACTCTTCCAAATGAATTGGTAAACCTTTTCCTAATCCATGTCAATGAGAGGTTCAGCTTCCACCCATTTAGTGAAATAATCAAAAGCAACCACTAGGTATTTGAATCGTCATTTGGTAATTGACAGAGGCCCGACCAAGTCTATTCCCCACATAGTGAATGGACAAGGTGAGGTGATGGGGGTTAATAAACCCTGGGGGGTTCTTCGGATGGTAGAAAAACATTGACACTTATCATATTTCTTGGCATAAGCTATACAATCAGCTCGCATTGTCGGCCAATAGTAACCCTACATCATTATCCTTTGCATAAGAGTTCGTCCTGCCATATGATCCCCATAAGACCCTTCATGAATTTCTTTAATCAAATCTTTAACTTCTGATGGGTGCACACATCTCTGTAGACCTTCTATTATACCCCTTATGTACAAAACTCCATTGTTCAATACATACCGAGTAGCTTTAAACTTCAGCCTCTTGGCTGCAAGTTGGTCGGTTAGTAGAATTCCTTCTTCGATATATGCCCTGATGGGATCCATCCGGGAAGGTCCCATGTACAAAGTGATGAATATCACCATCAAAAATTCATCGATGCTACGGTCTACTAATATCTCAATAGGAATCGTTCGTCGTAGCTCGGTGCGACTAGCTGAGGCTAACCAAGCTAGTGCGTCAGCCCTCGCATTCTCCAATCTTGGTATTCTGATCACTTGGACCACTACAAAACTTAATACAATCTCCATATCTTTGGCATGATACCTAGACATGAAGTCTCCCTTCGCTACATACAAGCTAAGCATCTGATTTACAATTAGATGTGAATCACTAAATACCGTAATTTTCTTCGCATTCAGTGTTTTGGCTAAACTGAGGCCCACAATCATAGCTTCATATTCAGCTTCATTGTTGGAAGCTTTAAACTGGAAATGCATAAAATATTCTATATCCAATCCATCTGGGCTGTTAAGAATTATTTTGGCTCTGCTGCCTGTGGCAAACGAGAAGCCATCAACATACAAATTCCATATAGGTATACAATTATCAAACTCTTGGTCTAACAAAGTTCCTTGATGGAATATTTGGTACTTCCTTTTATCATATCCCCACGATGGGCTTTGATCGGGGGATTCTTGTTGCTGGATGACTATCCCCTTCGGTAAATCCGCTAGTAGAAGTTAATCGGGGACAATCGTTGATGCTCCTCTAACATCCATGGGTTGCTCCTCATTATACCCCTGTTGGTCGGAGGTATGTGGGTAAGTGAACTCCGTAATGAAATATGTCACTGTCTGGCCTTTGAGTGAAGACCTTGGCTTGTAAATAATATCATACTCACCTAGTTCCACCGCTCAATACATCAATCTTTCAGATTTCTTCGATTTGTGAAAGCCTGTCTGAGTGGCATATCTGTGTATACCACTATGGTATGGGCCTGGAAGTATGGTTTCATCCTATTGCTTGCCTCGATCAATGATAATGTCAGCTTCTCCAACCTTGGTTAACTAATTTATGCTCTTCAGAATGCTTTGCTTGTATAATACACCGGTTTTTGCACTCTATCCTCTACTCTTATCAATGCTGAACTGACTGCGCTTTCTGAAATAGCCAAGTACAAATATAACTTTGCTCCCATCACCGACCTGGAAAGTAGTGGGGTGTCCCCACATCTACTCTTGGAAATATTTCTCATATTCATCATTCCATTCGGAAGTTTTTCTGAGTGTTTTGAAGAATGGAAGACATTTATTCGTTGCTCGTGAGATAAACCTATTGAGAGTTGCAATACACCCCATGAGGCTTTGCACCTCCTTCTACGTAGCTGGAGATCGTAGTTTCAGTAAAGCTTTAATCTTCTTAGGATTTACATTAATGCCTCGCTGATTCACAATATACCCGAGGAATATGTCTTCTCATACGCCAAATACGCACTTAGTCAGGTTCAGCTTTCTCCAGTGGATCGAAATTTTGGCTCAGGTCAGCTATGTGGTTTGTAGCTTTCTTTCTCTTCGTCGGCATGTCATTGACATAAACCTCCATATTGTTGCCAATTTTCTTCGCGAACACCTTATTGATCAATCCCTGGTACATTGCACCTGTATTTTTAAGACCAAACGACATAACATTGTAGCAGTATGTCCCCCTTGGGGTGATAAAAGAAGTACTCTCCCTGTCTTCTGGTTACATCTTAATTTGGTTATAGCCGGAATAAGCATCCATGAAGCTTAGTAACTCGTGCCCCGAGGTAGCATCTACCAGCTGGTCTATTCGGGGCAGAGGGAAGTGATTTTTTGGGCAGGCTTTGTTGAGATCTGTGAAATCTATGAACATCCTCCATTTATTATTCTTCTTTTTTACCATCACCATATTATCTAACCAATCAGGATATTTGACATCCTCGATAAAAGAGGCCTTTTGCAGTTTCTCCACTTCCTCCTGAATAGCTTGGTTATTTTTTGGGCTGAAGACCCTTATTCATTGTTTCACCGATTTGATCTTCTTATTAACATTGAGCTCGTGGAAGAGGAAGGCTAGGTCTATCCCCGGCATATCTTCGTGACTCCATGCAAAAGTTTGCTTTATGTGCTTCAAAAATGCCACTAACTTTCGCTTTATTGACGGATCTAGTAAAGCACTAATTTGAGTTGTTCGTTCTGGTCGTTCGTCGTCCAGAATAATGTTCTACGTTGCTTTTATGACCTGACCCTTCACGAGCTCTAACTCATTTCTAGGGTCCAATATCTCAATCTCTAAATCTTCAGACTCATCCACTTGGTAGGTGATGGTCTTCTTTCTAGCTTCGTCCACCTCTTCCTATTCGGCAGATAAATAGTAGCATTCCCGAGCTACTTTTTGGTCGCCCTTCACAATTTTAACTCCAAAGTTGGTCAGAAACTTCAAGCATTGATGTACTGTTGATGGCACTGCTTCGAACTTTTTCAGGTCTACCCTTCCCATGATTATGTTATAGGCTGATTGGACATTTTTTTCCATTACGAAAAGTGTACTTTTTCTATTCTGCAAGTAGGCCAGGTACCAATAAGCATGTCCAACTTGATCGTCCCAAGTGGAAAGACTTTTTCATCGATAAAACCGAGGAGGGGCCTGTGATATGGCTCCAACTGGGCTTGTTTCAAGTTTAAACTGTCAAAGTAAGGGTAGAACATGATGTCTGCCAAACTACCATTGTCTACCAGTACTCTTGAGATGATCACATCTTTCATCCTCATCTTGATCACCAAGGGGTGGTCGTGAGGATACAAAACGCCTTCCAGATCACTTTTAGAAAAACCAATGACCAGTTTATTTTTGTTAACCTTCCTTGGGCGATCCTCTTCCGCCAGATTTATTCAATGTATATAGGAGCAAGCTTAGGCCTCATTGAGGTAAGCTTTCATTTCAGTAGTATGATCCCCACCTCCTGCATCTCCACCTGTAATCACATTACATTCGAATGAGCCAAAATGGATTGAAAATACCTCGCGTTCTGGTTGCCTTGGCTTTTTAGAGGGGCCTGGGTCATCCTCTGGATCATCTTCATGGTCCCTCTTCTTGTCATCTCTTGTTCGGTGAGGATATTTAGACCTTTGCCTTTCTCTATCACTGGTCTTCCCATCATTCTAACGATCAACAAACCTGCTCAATTCCCTCGTCGAATGGGTGCCTAAATTTCATTCTGGAGAGATATGCACCGCTTGGTCGTGTGGCCATGGTCTTTGTAGAACTCGTAATACTTGGACTTATCCCTCCTTTCAGGGGTTGTCATCAACTTCTCCGACCAATTTAGTTCTTCATTATTCTTTTATCTCCTCCAGAATATGGTTTATATCCACCTTTAAGGGAGTATAATTCCTTTACTTTCTCAAGTTCTCTATCGTCTCTCTGCCTTTCGATTGCTTATTTCCCCCATTATGCTTTTGATCTTTCTTCTCTGACCTGCCCTCAGCTTTAGTCTCTGCTTTAGTCTCACCATTCTTCTTTGCAGCCATAGCTTCTTCGGCGTTCATTATTTTGGTTGCTTTAGCCATTAATTGTACCATGGATTTGGGGGGGATCTTTGGCCAAAGTATAATACAACTTGTTTGGTAAAAGACCACTCATTAGTGTTGTTATTGTTGTCTTCTCCTTATAGTCAATGACCTTAAGTTTCTCGTTATTAAAATGAGTGATGTAATCCCTTTTTCACTCTCCTCCTTTTTGCCTTACACTCAACAGATGTGCTACCCTCTTAACTGGTTTCGCGCTAAAATAGAAATTTCCTATAAAGAGCTCTGCCAGTTGATGGGAAATAGAAATCTATGAAGCACCTTATACCTTTGACTTGCTTAAGTCTGCATTGTATAAGTGCTCAACTAATTTGGAAATATTGACAAAATTGGTAGTCCATCCTAGAAACCAAAAAGCCTCAGAGCCTAACTCTCTCTAATCCTCTTCAAAGATCAATGATGGTACAAAATGAATCACACAACACACAATTAGAAGTGCATACATGTGTTAATATTGCCTAAAATTGAGTGTGTGTTTAATTCCCCTTGAATTGGAGCTTTAATATTTTTTGGGAATTTTTTAATCCTTTTTAAGAAAAATTTAAAACATTTTTGAATAAATGTTTTTATTAATAAAATGGGTTTATAAAATGTGTGGGGTTAATATACTATTTTGGAAACTTCATTTTTCACTGAAATGTTTGGTTGGGTACGATCTCAAAGCGCTAGAGACTTCAGGGTGATGTTTTGTAATTTGTTTGATGCGCGTGTGAGAACCACTTACAAGCCAACACTTGTCATCCTTTTGGTGCGTTAGTTTGTGTTTGTTATGTGAGAGGATAGCCAGGTGCATTGGTGATCGTTGGATCTTTCCTTATCAAGGGTCTGCATGCGTTCTTAGTTAATCCCAGTGCAAACCTTTTGAACCAATCAGAACCATCTTAATCCACCGTTGTTTTATAACCATAGGATCAAGTCAAACCTTGCAAGACTTCATCACAGCCATTGATTTGCCTCGATCATCCAAAACCTTCCCCAGGCACTATATATACCCTTCACTTCTCAGCCTTAGAGAACTTTTGGTTATTCGTCTTTCTGAGAGAAAAAAATAAGAGAGAAGTGAGAGAGAAGAGAGAAAAGAATAGAGAGAAGAGAGAGAAAGAAAAACCTGTTAGCCAAACCCTAACCCTAACCCTAAACAGTTCACCTTCTCTGAAACAAACCTTCGTATATTCAAACCCCAACACAACCTGAGTGTTTGAGAGAGAGAGAGAGAGAGAGAGAGAGAGAGAGAGAGAGAGAGTGGTTTGTTCATATCGTTGCTGTAACCTCTTGATTTTTAGATCTTGTACACAACTTAAACATTTGTGTGAAGATCTAGTTTCTTTTTAATAGAAACGTTAGATCTACATACTATGTTACATTTTCACTAGATCTACATTTTTTTATACTTGATTTAAGAAAATCTTACTGATTTTGTTTTAAAATGTTTTCTGGTTTCTTTTCTTACGAAACTTAATCCTGACCTAGTTGGATTCGCACTTGGAGGGTTTTCAATCTCATAAATGTTTTCAAAAGAGATTGATTAAGGTCTTGACCGATTTCTGAAGCAAGATCTCCGTGGAATTTGGGTTATCTTTAAAGGTCAAAGGGATTTGAGTTCTGTGAGAAAGAAATAAATTAAAATCACTGCATATAGACTTTATATGTAATTTTACTAGGACTGTTTGTAAATCTAAGTGTGTGTGAGTTCATGCATGTGTATAGGAATCACTTCACAACACTTAACACACTACTACACTGGAAGTGTTGTGTTTATGATCTGAAATAATTGAGTCGACGTAAGGAAGCTAAAGCAAAGGAAGTTAGCAAACTGGAGAAACATCAACAACAAATCAGATCTATCAGAAGTTAGAAGGACACCAAGGGGGTATATTCCTAAACTTAGAATAGGTTGATTTGTGTGCTTGCATGTTGTATAGTTTGTAACTAATTTTTGTTATTAGTGGATTTTTTTTTGCTTTTGTGACTAAGAAGTCACCGTGGATGTTTCCTCTGTTGGGAGAGGTTTTACCACGTTAAAATCTTTGTGTTGATTATCTTCATCTACTCACCTCATTCTTTAAGTGTGCTGAATTTTTGAAACTGCCTTGGCTTTTTAAACTGATTACATAATCTTAATTACTCTCGTACGTAAGTTTCTTTGTAAACACATCTTGTTTATAATTTTTATTTTCAAAAGAAAAGGGTTTCTCCAACAAACATTCGGAGTTGCTTATGCAGTTTAACCTTGTGTTAAATGGCATTAGCGACGTTTTTCAATTGGTATCAGAGCCCTGTTAACTTTTTATTTCTAAAGATCTTGTGTTTCTGAAATCGTTTTCTGAAAAACCTAACTATGGACGAGAAGAATGAAAGGTTTGGTAATCTGTCCAGACCTCCACTCTTTGATAGAAACAACTTTGCTTACTGGAAAGTAAGAATGGTTGCCTTCATCCAAGGGACTTTAGGAGATGATGTCTGGGACATTATCGAAAATGGATACACTTATCCTACAAAACCAGCCACTGAAGGAAGTGATGAGAGGGTAAAGAAAATCTTAAGTGAATTTACCCAAGAAGACAAAACCATTTCTCGTAATAATAATAAAGGCAAGAATGCCATTTTTATGTCTATTAATGAGTATGAGTTCAAACGAATCTCATCTTGTGCCACTTCTAAGGAAGCTTGGGACACATTAATCACTGCCCATGAAGGAGACTCAAGAGTTAAAGCTGCTAAAACCCAAATGCTTATCCAGCAATACAACTCTTTGATCATGTCTGATTCTGAGTCTTTTGATGATTTTTACATGAACTTAACTGATATAGTCACTAAGTTGCATGCTAATGGTATTACTTATGATAGAAATGAAATTGTCTCTAAAATTCTAAGGTCATTACCACAAAAGTTTGACAGTAAGAGGTATGCTATTGAGGAAATGAATGATCAAAACCTTACCCCTGAGTTACTCAGTAGCAAACTTAGGACTGTGGAAATGGAATTAGACTTTAAGAAACAATTGAATCATTCTCAAAGAAAACAACCTAACTCTAACTTGAGTTTTGCCTCTAAGATACCCAAACTTGAGTCCAATTTCACCAACTCTGACTCTGATGAGGAGTGTGATATAGACAAACTAGATAATCAGATTGCCTTAATGTCTAAACAATTTAAGAAAATTGTCAAATTTCGAAACAAACAGGCTACTAAACAAGGCAAGCCTAATTATCCTACTCTGTCTAATCCCAAACCTCATGAGAGAGGACTTGACAAACATCCTAAGGACAACAATTCCAGACCCACTAGAGACCTTAAAAAGATTGAATGTTTTAGATGTGGGAAACTAGGTCACATTGCACACGACTGCAGAGTTAATCTGAATAAAGCCAACACACACAATAGAGCCAATGTCTATAAAACTTGGAATGATTCAAGTGACTCTGATGAAGAGGAACTTGAGTCATCTAATGTTCTTGACCCTTGCATGTATTTTTATGCTAAGATCATTTACAATGATGGTACTCATGTGTGTGATAATGATGCTCCTACTCCTGCTTGTGTGAATACTGCTTTGATTGGCCTAGATGCTTTATTGTCTGAAAATGTTGCTAGTTCTAGTTCCGTGTGTGTGAGTCAAAGTGATCTCGATAATGACGATGCAAATGGGTGCGTGAGTACTAAAACTGAATCGTTAGGGGTCACTACACACACTTCACTTAGTGACTCAGACACAGATGACCTCCCTGATATCCATACCTTGTATGCTACAACTCTTAAAAAAGGCACTAGACTGGAGAAGACTGTTAGAGACCTGACTAAGAAATTAGACGATCTAAGTCTTATAGTGAAGTTGAATGCGAAAGAGTACACTAACCAGTGTCTGACTCATCAATCTGAAATTGAAACTTTTGATCAAAAATTAAAAGAGTTGACTAAAACTAATGAAATCCTGGAAATGAAATATAAGGGAACATTATTAGAATTGGAGGAAGCAAAAACAAAGACAGCTACTGTTTTCAAAAAGTTTTCTAAGTTTGAAAACTATTCAAATTGCTTTACTGACTTTGTTGTTGACTCCAAGACCAATTCTGATGATAGAACCGGTATTGGTTTTTGCCCTAAGAACAAACCACAAACTACTAAAATTGAACCTATTAAGTTTGTGTCTGGGGGCAAAAGACCAATGGAAACATGTCCAGACTTTCATTTGATTAAAAATGAATTTGATCAAAAGCAACAAGAGAAAGACATTGGAGAGTCTAGTACCTCTAAAGCTGACACTGCACTTAAGACTAAATACGTCTGTCCTTTGATCAGAAAGGCTGATTCTACCTATAAGACCATACCTCCTAGGAATAACACTTCTGAACAGAATGCTGTCAAACCGATCTTTAGAAGTTTTCCTAAGGAAATTCATCCCTCAAGAAATCAATATTGCTCATACTGTGACATTTATGGTCACTCCTTTGAAGGTTGTTATGCTAGGCGTCTAAATACCCCTGTTTACAACACTTCTGTCTACAAGAACTTTAACTATTCTAGGCAAAGTCGTAACAATTATGTCCTTCCAAGACAACCTGATAAGAACTCTAACTACAGAAATAGAAAGACCAAAACTAAGAGTTCATTTAAGAGAAAGGCTCCCAGAAACTTTCCTAAACCAAAAGCTCAATTTTTTCACAACAATCAGTTTGCTGCTCCAAATGTTTTTCGACAAAAAACTGTGTCTCGAAAATTTTATCAAATGAGAGCCAACTTGCGCAAAATTAAAACTAGAGCTATTTGGGTTAGAAAAGATGATCTTTTACCCCAAATGAAGTGTAACATTGTTATCACTGCCTTAAAAGCTGAACACACTTCATCTGGTTGGTATTTAGATTCAGGATGCTCCAAACATATGACAGGAGATGAAACCAAACTTTTAAACAAAACCAGATTTGCTGGTGGGAAAGTAGTTTTTGGTGATGGTGTTTCATCTCAGATCATAGGTAAAGGAACCCTAAAAGAAGATGGAATGCCTGTTCTCGAAAATGTTCTGTTAGTAAAAGGCCTTAAAGCCAACCTCCTAAGTATATCACAATTTTGTGACTCTGGCCATACTGTCACCTTTTCAAAGAACAATTGTAAAATTCTAAATGATAAAGGTGAATGCATTATTACAGGATTTAGAACACCTGACAATTGTTATACTGTCAAGACTAGTTCTGAAACCTGTAACATTGTCAGAATGGATGACAATGAGATCTGGCATAATCGTATGGGTCACTTAAGTTATGATATCCTTGGTAGATTGTCTAGTCAAGAGATAGTTAGAGGTATTCCTAAAATTAAACCTATTTCCAGTGTTGTCTGTGGTCATTGCCAGGAAGGAAAAATAGTTAAGACTTCGCATAAAAAGGTTAAAGACATTCTCACCTCTAGACCTTTAGATCTCATCCATATGGACCTTATTGGTCCTTCTAGAACTGTTAGTCTTTGTGGACACAGTTATATCCTTGTCATGGTTGATGATTTCACACGATTCACTTGGGTTGCCTTCTTGAAACATAAATCTGACACGTTTCAGAACTTTTTGAAAATTCTTCTACGAATTGAAAATGAGAAGGACACACAAGTCAATCGCATTCGTAGTGATAGAGGGGGAGAGTTCATAGACACAGGAATAGTTGAATATTGTGACTACAACGGTTACAAACATGAATTTAGTGCCCCTAAAACTCCTCAGCAGAATGGTGTTGCTGAAAGGAAAAACCGAACTCTTCAAGAGATGGCACGTGTCATGTTGCATGCCAAATCCCTACCTAAATACTTTTGGGTAGAATCCATTAGAACTGCCTATCACATCACTAATAGGGTTTATCTTAGGAAAAACTCTAAACAAACCCGTTATGAGTTGTGGTACGGTAAGAAGCCTAACCTGAAATACCTAAGAACCTTTGGAAGTCAGTGTTATGTCTGTAAAGATAGAGAACATCTGTCTAAATTCGAAACTCGTGGTGATAAAGCCATATTCTTAGGATACTCTCCAAACAATCGTGCTTATCGTATATACAATCTGCGTACTAAGGCTCTTATGAAATCGATAAATGTAATTGTAAGTGACACTATTGTCGAAAATAAGATATCTGAATCACCTATTGTGGTTGAATCTGAAAATGATTTCAAAACTGATTCACCAGAAATAGATGACTCATTACCTATTGAGAATCCAGAAGTACCTGGCTGGGTATCTAAAGATCATCCCATTGACAACGTGGTCGGTAATCCTAATGAGCCAGTTCGTACTAGATCCCAGTTAAGAAATTATGCTAATTATGCATGTTTCGTCTCCCTTGTGGAACCGAAAAATGTTAATGAAGCATTGAATGACACACACTGGATTTCTGTTATGCAGGAAGAACTTTTACAATTTGTCATTCACGATGTCTGGTATCTTGTACCTCGGCCTCAAAATAAAAATGTTATTGGAACACGTTGGATTTTCAAGAACAAATCTGATGAAAATGGGGTAATTCTTAGAAACAAAGCTAGACTAGTTGCTCAAGTCTACTCTCAAATAGAAGGGATAGATTTCAGCGAGACTTTTGCTCCTGTCACTCGTCTTGAATCAGTTCGACTTCTTTTCGCCATAGCGTGTTACTTAAAATTCACACTTTATCAAATGGACGTCAAATCCGCCTTCCTAAATGGGATTCTGTCCGAAGAGACATATGTAGAACAACCCAAAGGGTTCATTGATCCTAAATACCCTAACCATGTCTTTCGTCTGAAAAAGGCTTTGTATGGCTTAAAACAAGCTCCTAGAGCTTGGTATGAACGCCTTTCTAACTTTTTATTGGATAAGGGTTTTAAGAGAGGAGGAAATGACCAGACTCTATTTGTCAAACATTTTGACAAAAACATTATTATAGCCCAACTCTATGTAGACGATATCATTTTCGGGTCAACTTCAAACTCTGAAGTTAAATCCTTTTCTGCTAGTATGCATAAGGAATTCCACATGTCCCTTATGGGGGAGCTACAACGTTTCTTAGGATTTCAAGTGAAACAGAATTCTGATGGTCTTTTTGTATCTCAAACCAAGTATGCCTTAGACCTTGTTAAGAAATTTGGCTTAGAGAATGCTAAAGTCGCCAAAACGCCTATGAGTACTACTGTTAAATTATGTAAAGATGAACATGGAAAGTCAGTTGATTCCACACTTTATCGTAGTATGATTGGTAGCCTACTCTACCTAACTGCCTCACGACCAGACATAATGTATGTTGTATGTCTGTGTGCTCGTTACCAGAATAACCCTAAAGAGAGCCATTTATTGAGTGTAAAATGTATAATAAAGTACATAAAAGGCACTCTTAATCTTGGACTTAGGTACACTAAGGATACCTGTAGCACCATCATAGGGTATACTGATGCTGATTGGGCCGGTTGTACTGATGATAGTAAAAGTACATCAGGTGCCTGTTATTATGTCGGCAATAATTTAGTTGGTTGGAGTAGCAAAAAATAGAATTGCACATCATTATCTACGGCTGAGTCCGAATATATAGCAGCAGGAAGTTGATGTGCTCAATTGTTATGGATCAAACAGATGTTAAGTGATTATGGGATTAAAGAAGAACAATTACAATTGTATTGTGACAATCAAAGCGCCATTAACATATCTAAAAACCCGGTTCAACACTCGCGAACTAAACATATTAAAATAAGGCATCATTTTATTCGCGAACTTGTTGAAACTAAGGAATTAGAAATTCATTACCTACTGATCTGCAACTTGCAGACATGTTCACTAAACCTTTGGACTATAACAGATTTCTGTATTTGCTAAATTCTATAGGCATGGTATGCGCTGATTAAACTCTTAAAACCTTAAGTTTTACCCTTTGTTCATTTGAGACAAAATGGGGGAGAAATTTGAGTTTTATGAGTTCATTTTGTTGTTCACATTTCATCTAAACCGCTTGATCTTAGTGTGTATATTTGCAGGATGCTCTTCTTCTGATTGTCTACCGTTACTAGGGTAAAAATTTGTAAATAGTTGAGTTATGTAATTTTTGACTTTCTAGTAAATGGGTAGATAGTATCTTTTGTATAGGACTAGGTTTTCATTTTTTTTGGTTCCCTGCGAGTTTTAAGCTAACTCAAAGGAGATTTTGTCTCATATTTCCAAAGGGGGAGATTGAAGCACCTTATACCTTTGACTTGCTTAAGTCTGCATTGTATAAGTGCTCAACTAATTTGGAAATATTGACAAAATTGGTAGTCCATCCTAGAAACCAAAAAGCCTCAGAGCCTAACTCTCTCTAATCCTCTTCAAAGATCAATGATGGTACAAAATGAATCACACAACACACAATTAGAAGTGCATACATGTGTTAATATTGCCTAAAATTGAGTGTGTGTTTAATTCCCCTTGAATTGGAGCTTTAATATTTTTTGGGAATTTTTTAATCCTTTTTAAAAAAAATTTAAAACATTTTTGAATAAATGTTTTTATTAATAAAATGGGTTTATAAAATGTGTGGGGTTAATATACTATTTTGGAAACTTCATTTTTCACTGAAATGTTTGGTTGGGTACGATCTCAAAGCGCTAGAGACTTCAGGGTGATGTTTTGTAATTTGTTTGATGCGCGTGTGAGAGCCACTTACAAGCCAACACTTGTCATCCTTTTGGTGCGTTAGTTTGTGTTTGTTATGTGAGAGGATAGCCAGGTGCATTGGTGATCGTTGGATCTTTCCTTATCAAGGGTCTGCATGCGTTCTTAGTTAATCCCAGTGCAAACCTTTTGAACCAATCAGAACCATCTTAATCCACCGCTGTTTTATAACCATAGGATCAAGTCAAACCTTGCAAGACTTCATCACAGCCATTGATTTGCCTCGATCATCCAGAACCTTCCCCAGGCACTATATATACCCTTCACTTCTCAGCCTTAGAGAACTTTTGGTCATTCGTCTTTCTGAGAGAAAAAAATAAGAGAGAAGTGAGAGAGAAGAGAGAAAAGAATAGAGAGAAGAGAGAGAAAGAAAAACCTGTTAGCCAAACCCTAACCCTAACCCTAAACAGTTCACCTTCTCTGAAACAAACCTTCGTATATTCAAACCCAAACATAACCTGAGTGTTTGAGAGAGAGAGAGAGAGAGAGAGAGAGAGAGATAGTGATTTGTTCATACCGTTGCTGTAACCTCTTGATGTTTAGATCTTGTACACAACTTAAACATTTGTGTGAAGATCTAGTTTCTTTTTAATAGAAACGTTAGATCTACATACTATGTTACATTTTCACTAGATCTACATTTTTTTATACTTGATTTAAGAAAATCTTACTGATTTTGTTTTAAAATGTTTTCTGGTTTCTTTTCTTACGAAACTTAATCCTGACCTAGTTGGATTCGCACTTGGAGGGTTTTCAATCTCATAAATGTTTTCAAAAGAGATTGATTAAGGTCTTGACCGATTTCTGAAGCAAGATCTCCGTGGAATCTGGGTTATCTTTAAAGGTCAAAGGGATTTGAGTTCTATGAGAAAGAAATAAATTAAAATCACTGCATATAGACTTTATATGTAATTTTACTAGGACTGTTTGTAAATCTAAGTGTGTGTGAGTTCATGCATGTGTATAGGAATCACTTCACAACACTTAACACACTACTACACTGGAAGTGTTGTGTTTAAGATCTGAAATCATTGAGTCGACGTAAGGAAGCTAAAGCAAAGGAAGTTAGCAAACTGGAGAAACATCAACAACAAATCAGATCTATCAGAAGTTAGAAGGACAACAAGGGGGTATATTCCTAAACTTAGAATAGGTTGATTTGTGTGCTTGCATGTTGTATAGTTTGTAACTAATTTTTGTTATTAGTGGATTTTTTTTGCTTTTGTGACTTAGAAGTCACCGTGGATGTTTCCTCTGTTGGGAGAGGTTTTACCACGTTAAAATATTTGTGTTGATTATCTTCATCTACTCACCTCATTCTTTAAGTGTGCTGAATTTTTGAAACTGCCTTGGTTTTTAAAACTGATTACATAATCTTAATTACTCTCGTACATAAGTTTCTTTATAAACACATCTTGTTTATAATTTTTATTTTCAAAAGAAAAGGGTTTCTCCAACAAACATTCGGAGTTGCTTACACAGTTTAACCTTGTGTTAAACGGCATTAGAAATTTCCTATAAAGTGCTCTGCCAGTTGATGGGAAATAGAAATCTATCCCGGGGAAGGATGTTATACTATATTTGAGCTGTCCCAGTGATAGTTCCCGAGAATGATCTGTACCTCATCTCATCAGGAACTGCATACATATCGGTAGAAGGTTGGTATTGTTCTATGTGGAGAACAAGATCAGTCTTTCCATCGTACTTCGACGTAACTACAAGAGACTCAAACTTCGATGGTGTAGGAAAATCCACAATTGCTTGTATAACGGGTGATCCTTTTACGAAGGTTCTTTGCAGAGGGTTTTTAGCTTTATCCATTTCTCCTAACCTATCTTCCAACCTCTGAATGGATCCTTTCTAAGCGTCATTTCCAGCCTCTGATCTATTTGCCCGAGCAACAGATCGTGCAAAATTCTCCTCTTGGGATCTCTCTATATGAGAGGCAGGGCATGATTGGGCAGAACCTTCCCTTAGATCATTTGGTCATTGATAATTTCTCGACGCAATCCGAGGAGGATTTATATTCCTCCTGGAGCCTAAACGATCAAATGGGGAGATTATACTCAACCTCTCAAGGGCGCTTGTTCGTTTTGGAGTTAGAGTGACATTTTCTTGCGAGTATATGACTCTTATGGGTGATGTCTTCCCAGGCTGATAGGACAGGTCGCTGGACCTCTTAGTATGATGCGATTCAGTATGCCTGGACAAGGACACATAAGGGAATAGAGTACGTCTGGATCTCGAAGATGGCAGGCGAGTGTTTTTATGAACACTTCGCTGGCCTGACTGGGCAGGCGTTGCATTTTGAACAGTTTGAATGAGTTGTCACGTGGTATCCTTCATAGTTGTTTGTCCCTTAGCTAAATTGGCCACTATTCCAGTGAGTTCGTTAACAGTTGGAGGAACGGACGAATTAGGAGGAACTCCGTTATTGTTTATATTGCTAGATTCTGGGAGTTCAACCATGTATGATGAATGTTTTAGGGAAAAACTCTACATATAGTCGTTCCCAAAGACGACGTCAATCTGTTGATGTAAAAAACTAGACTTGATCTAATTAATTAATCACAGATAAATATAAAATAATAAATAAGACAACGGATTTTTAAAGTGGTTCATCCTTAGGAAAATGGCCTACGTCCACTATTTTGTATGGCTGGGTGTTTTCCTTAATCTTGATGATGATCGTAAATGATAAATTCTCAATTGCCCCGTTATGGAGGGGATTACAATGCATTTATAGCCCTTGGGCTATCAATATGAATAGATAATACACCGTTATTTAATAGACATATACATCTGTACATAATAAGAATGTTCATTAAACACAATGTTCATTAAATCTGTTATTGTCGCTTGATCTTCTTGTCTAGATTCTCTGCACGTTGAGTAGCTCGGTACGCTAAGTAGCTCGGGGTGCTAAGTAGCTCGGTACACTAAGTAGCTCAGGGTGCTGAGTAGTTCGACATTATAAGTTATTCGGTGAATATATGCTTTTTCCACGTAGGACGACACGTGTTGTCATATAATTAGTCCACGTCATCTGACTAATTTTTGTATCAACAGTCACCATGTTTCCTAAGATGCTATTAATCTACCGCTTATTGTGTCTTGTGTTGCCCTTATAAAAATAATACTTGGCATTTCTCAAATCCTTACCTATGGGTTCATTATTATTTTCCTTCGCCTGTTTTGAGAGAGAGAGATTTCAGTGTTTGTTTTTGCCTTTGTTCTTCACTCCAAATGTTCGCTCTTCTTCCCTTTTCTTTATTATTTCTTCACCCATGGCTCCTATAGACAAATGGACTCCTTCCTAATGGGTTGTTTCTCCCCGGACTCAGGCATGCTAGAATTTATGGGGCCAGTATCGTCGTGGGACTTACTTTGGGGAACCAGACCCTTTTGGGGGGGCTTTATTTCGGTGGAGTAGGCAAACTTAATAATGGATGAAAGTGATAATGCATAAGACTTCGCTTACATTCCCACCGCTACTATGACTCAGTTTTGGATCAAACTGGGATATTATCCTTTCTCGAAGGTAGAATTTGATTCTACCTCTAGTTCCTGTGAGGGTCTATTCCCCTGGACTGAATATATTTATGCTGAATTCTCCGTCTAACTGGCCTTAGTCAGTTTATCTTCCACTAGATATCTAGGTGATCTCACGCTTTCCAAAAATAATAACACTCTCCAACTTCTTGTTTCATGGTGGATACATCGAATTCATATATTTGTGGTTGTCTAGGGTGAGTTTACTAACACCCTCAAAGATGTTTACAAACTTATGGGCTTCTAAACATCCGGCTTCGATACTTTCTTCGAGGAGGCCACCTTTAGTGCTGCAAAATTTGCCTGAGATGAGTTGGAGGCAGTAGTGAAGGATTGTATGGTAACATATAACAAGTGCACCTATTAGATGGTAATCCGTTACATCTATTTCATTTATGACAAAGTAGTGATTAAAGCCCGCAAGGCGGCTAAGAAAAATCCAAAAAGAAAGTCGATGTTCAAAACTCCCCTGGGAAAGGTTTTGGTTCAAAGATTGAGTCGGAGGTCTATATTTGGTTTGTTCTCTCCAAGATATTTCTTCTTGGTAAGACCCACGATTTCCCCAGGAAAGACTTTATCAACATGGTCATTCGTATAGCCTATGGTATTAAACTCTTCTTAGCTACGATCACCTTAGGTTCGTTGTACACGTGGATGGATCGCGTGCAGGCTGATCCTACTAGAAGCATCAACAGGTTTGATGTTACGAATTATGTCAACCATGTTCTACTGATGACTTTCCTATATGCCCACTTTCAGAGTATGCTCCAGTTGGTAATTTCCCCCGTTCTTATCTCAAAGTGCCCCGGATCTATCGTTGGAACCATAAGAGTTCCAAAAAACCCTTTGCCTCCTTGGTTGATAAAGTTGATAAATTTTTCCCTAGCCCCTACATTGGGGTTGATAAGTTTTTTCCTAACCATTTCTTTGCGGATAAAGAGTGTGCTATTGCCCCGCTCAAGGAATCAGCGACTCAAAACTTTCCTACGAACAAGGTTGTTTTGCTCTTAGTTCCTTCATGCCTGCCCTCGTATACTGAGTGGTCCTATTTTTATTCTATCTATTGTCCCAATCGCGTGGCCATGTAGTTAGGGTATGACCAAGGCAACCCGATGATGAGTAACTTCACCCATGAGAAGCCCATAAAGTTTTCTTTTGCCTATAGTAATTTTTTTACCTCAACTATTTTTAATCATTGCGAGAACTATGATGCCAACCCCATCATTCTAATCAAAAGCGCTCGAGAAGGTAGGTCAACCATGTATTTGACCGTATTTTGGCTGAATCAATTAGGAAGATTTCAGGGAAATCTCCTCAAAGAGAACCACTAACCTGATGTTGAGAGATTCCCCCCAACAGAGCTAGGGTTGAGAAGTTGTTCAACTTCTAATTATTTATTTCCTCTCAGTACCAAGCCTCCCTTGGCCCCTTTAGAGCAAGCTATAGTGAAAAAGAATAAGGGTGATCAAACATCTATTCTAGGCAAAGCAGATATTGTTGTCCATGGTACCTCGAGATCAGTGAAGAGGGTGATATTCCTCGCACTGCTTCAACTGAGGCAGCTTTTAGAGCAATATGGAAAGATCTTTCAAGGAATTGTAAGACTAGTCAAGTAATTCCTCCAGTAACAGCCCATGATATTTCTCCGAATTTGGCCAAGCAAGTTGACTAGATGTGAGCTAATCTGCAATAAACTTATGATGCTTGTTTTCTAACAGATAGGGTGGTTGTGTCTGCCCACTTAGCTTCTTGTGGCTTTAGTTACATTCCTACGACTGTGGAGGGAAGTAGAAAGTGTAGCAGATCTACCACCGAGCTAGTCAATCCAATCAGGGTATCTTTCAAAGAAGTAGTTGAGAAGGAGGAACAATTTGATGAAGAATAAATTAAGGATGAGGAAGAAAAAAGTGATGATGAATGAGAGGAAGAGGAAGTTGGATATAAGCAAGTTGAGGATGATAATTCCACGCTCGTTTAAAAACACAAGCTATAAAAGATGGTTTCTTCTTTGAGGTATTCTTCACCCCCGTAGAACTACGCTCTTTTGGAGGATGCCCTTGCTGACGAGGAGGTATGGCTACCCCCCTTTTTACTTGTAACTTCTCACATTTCTTCTTACACAATTGACTTTTTCTTTTTTAACTTCAGGATGTTGAAGCGAGTGATAATTTTGAGGGCACCCCAACAGTTTTGGAGCAACTGAAATTTTGCCCGCTTTTAAGGATATTCTGTCAAAGGGAATAGTTTCCCCTCCAACTTTGAAGGTAACTACAAATTTTCGCTTAGAGGAAAATATTGATATTTTTTCTATTCACTCCAGTAGTGGCTATTTACCTAACTCTGATTTCTTTCACAACTAGGCTAGCCTTGAGGAGGGTGTCCCCAATGAAGGTGTTGTGGAGTCCTATGTTAGGAAGTCCCCCGTGGTTGTACCCTCTGTTATGGTAACACTTGAACTCATTCTATCTTATTAGTCTTTTCTTTCTTAACTCATCGCCTTATGTTCTAAATTTTCTCATCATGTTCTTTATTGGTTTTCACGGGCTTCATTCCCATAACAAACCTTTATGTTGGCGCCTACCTCCACGAATGACCAGGTCTTAGTTACTCTTTTTGGGTCATCTATCCTCCATCCAAAGGGAGGAGAGGTTGTTGCTACTGGCTATATAGGAGTATGGTAAGAATGTATTGTTTTCCTTGAGGGTGCTATTGTTGTTCTACTGGAACAGCGTCCTTTGGTGGTTCAAGGAGGTTCTCATGTGGAAGAAGATGTGGTACAAATGGCCACTAAGCAATTCACCCATGTTCCTCAGCCAGAGGTATGATATCCCCACCTTTGGGGAAATAAAACATGTATTATATATTATCATAATTGCCTATTAAATAGGACTTTAAATCTCCCATGAGCGTGGGTCAGGCGCGCCAAGTAATGTTGGAATTTAATCTCCCATAACCGAGGGTCAGGCTGGCCAAGAAATATTAGACTTTATATCTCCCATAACTGAGGTTTAGGGGGGCAAGTAATATTAGACTTTAATCTCCCATAACCGAGGGTCAGGTGGGCATAGTAATATATGACTTTAATCTCCCATAACCGAGGGTCAAGCGAGCTTAGTAATGTAGAACTTTAATCTCCCGTAAAGAGTTTGTATATTTCTTTGACTTGATAACCTCTTGTGTTTCAGGTTGAAGTTAAGAAGTCAGCTGCTCGTGAGTCAGAGATTGAAGGTTTTGCACATGAGGTTGCACAAGCAAGGACCATAGCTTAGTTGGCTATAATGGGCGAGGTTCTTGATTTCCAAACACAATCGTTAACCCCAATTGTTGTTGAAGTACCCTAATCAAGTGTTTTTGGGCTGTAGGAAGGTGATAGTTCCTCCCACACCCGAAGCCCCTCCGCTAGTGATAGATTTTGCAGCGTACATCCTCATGAGGCTTCTCCTGAGGCAATTGTGAGACAAACCTTGCATGATTTCCCCCATACACTGACTGGTGTTCCTCGTGAGTTGATATAGAAGCTCTGAGATCGATTTTCCATCTACGCTTGCTCCTCGCAGCATCTAACCACTACATGTGATGATGGCATGTAGATTTCTCAGCCTTAAAACTATTTTAAGTGAGGTCCTCAAGACCCTGCTAGAATTCTTAAGTTCTTATGCCATTAAGGTTTTATTGGGAAATATTAACCTCCTTATTAGCGATGGGTTTTTCGGTGTCTTGGTTGGTCAAACTCTTGCATAACTTCAAGAAAGTTAATTTACTTGCTTTTTATGTTAGGTTGGCAGCCTCTCATAGTTCGCTTATATCCATTTCTGAGGAGTTGGTGAGTTTTGAAGTTGAATTAGTTAGATTAGAGAAAGAAGTTGAGGTTGGTCGTGAGGCCACTATCAAAGAGGGAGCCAAGTTAGATGACGTTCAGCAAAGAATATAGTGCCACCATAAGGATCTGGAGGATTTGGCTACCGACCAGAGTAATCTCAAGCAGATTCTGCCCCGGTACCATCACCATCTTCTTGGCTTAGCCAACTTGTGGTTCATAATGATTGCCCTTACCAACAAGCCGCTCTTTTCCCCATCTTTTGTGTTTTTATTGCCTCAAAACTTTTGTTGAATGTAACTCAAAAATTCTAATTTTTTTTTTTGGGGGGGGGGGGGGGGGGAATTTATTCATGTTTTCAGAGAAAAACCCTCTCAAGGTGGCAATACAAAAAAAAAATCAGGCTAGCAAAATAAAGATACAAACTAAAGAAAGTGAAGATCTAAACCTAGGAAATTGGAAATTCTTTGAACAAGTATATGTAAAAAGGGCATGGGGAAAATTTGAAAGGTCTCGCTTTAAAGGCCACCTCAATGTCACCGTAGACCAATCCTATGATAATCACCCGCGAATTCATCGCAACATTGTCGAACTCCATTTTATTTTTGGCACACCAAATTCTCCAATAAATGAAAGCATGGATCATATTACAGAGATTATCCTTGATCGATTTTCCCCTAGTGCATAACCACCAATTCATAAGACCTCCTTTCACGGTATTAAAATTAAATGATAAGCCCGTCCTTTTTTGGAAAAAATTCCAAACTTTTAGAGAAATTTCACCATTGTCAAAGAGATGGTCCCGATTTTCCTTTTTTGGTTCTTGACAACATCTAAATTTCGATGGAAGAGGGATTTTTAACTTCTTGATATTCTCGTCAAGGGGTAAACCATCATGTAGAAGTCTCCACATGAAAGTGGAAACTTTTGGGACGATGCGTTTATCCCAAATGGATGAAAAAAAAAGTTGAACATAATCTTTTTTACTAATGTAATACCAAGTAATCTTAAGATTGAAATTATCCCTCATTTCCAACTCGTAGTAAGTATTAAGAACTTTCTGCATTCTTTTCCAAGTGTGACTGGAAAAAGATGGAGTACTACTAAAATCTTGAATTTGGAGTTTTCTATATTTTGCTTTCATGAATTTAGACCATAAACCAATATTTTTGAAGAATGAGTACCATAATTTGCAAGTGTATGCCTTACACACATCTTTGAGAGATCTAATACCAAGGCCACCTTCATTTTTTGGTAAACAAACTTTATCCCAACTAATCTAGTGTTTTTTAAATTTACCGTCTTTCGAGACCCACAGAAAATTTACACAGGTCGTATTGATGTCATTAAAGGTCTTCTTTGGTGAATCAATAGATGCCAAGTAGTTGAAAGTCATCGAATGAGCAACACTCTTAATAAAGATATTCCTACCTGCTTGAGTTAGAGACTTGGATACCCAACTTGCAATTCCTTTTTTACTGTTTCCGCCAAAGATTGAAAATGGATCCTTTTCTTCCTGCCTTGATAGATTAAAACTCCCAGATATTTGAAAGAGGGCCTTTTGTATTTGATACCCGTCGATCTAGTCATTTCTTGGATCTTTCCCTTACAGAAATTTTTCGGCATCAAGAAAAAACTTTTGTCGTGATTCACTAGTTGGCCCGAATTAGCTTCATACTCTGTGACAAAATGCATGAGATTTTTGGTACTTTTTTTTCACTGGTAGCAAAAATAAGGATATCATCAGCAAATGATAAGGAAGAAATGATCGGACCTGATAGGGGCTGACCAAAGTGTTGAATACCTCCCTTTTCCATCAGATTATGCCAAGAGATAGCACTTCAGCTGCTATAACGAACAAAGTGGGAGGAAAGAGGGTCTCCTTGACGAATTCCACTTTTAGAATTGAAAAAATCACATAGCTTTCCATTAATGGATATAGAATACCAGCAACCTGAAATACACCTCCAGATCTAATCAATGATTAGTTCACAAAAAACAAATGATCGAAGAGTTTTATTAATAAATTGCCATGAAATCCGATCATATGCCTTAGACATGTCTAATTTATAGATCACATTTTTACCCCACATTTTTCATTAAAACTTTTCATCATTTCTTGGGATAAAATAATATTTTCATTTATATCACACCCCTTGATAAACCCCGTTTGAGATACCGAAATAATATTAGGAAGAATATCTCGTAAACGGTTGTTTATGATTTTTGAAATGATTTTACTAGAAAAATTACACAAACTTATGGGCCGTAAGTCAGTGCTTCCTGTAGGGTTCTGAATTTTTGGAATGAGGATTGTTGTTGTGGATGACCATCTTGTCGGAATAACTCTTCCCAGGTAGAAAGATTGATTAGTAGCAATAAGGTCCGATTTGATAACGTCCCAAGAATGTTGAAAAAAGACTCCATTAAAGCAATATGGGCCTGCTGCACCTTCTTTATCCATAGAGAATATCACTCCCTTGATTTCTTCCTCATCTAGAATTCCCAAGATTCTTTCATTCATTACATCATCTATCAACTTTGGGATGCAATTGAAAATTTCATCATCTAGAGCCATAGCTGATTGATCACCCAAATTGTCTTCGAAATGATTGCATATCTCTTGTTCCATATTAGAAGCGGAGGAAGCCCAGTTGTCGTCTTTTTTTATCTTGTGTATGGTGTTAATGCAACGACAAATGATTCACAAGAGAGTGAAATTTTTTAGTATTGAGGTCTCCAACTTCAGCCCACTTAATTCCCATGTTTTGTCTCCTGTATGATTCCTCATTTTTAAGGGATAGAAAATAACTCGCTTGAGCTTTATGCCAATCCCTCCTGTTCAAATCATTGGGATCATTGTCTGCCCGAGCTTCTGTAGATATTAGGTTATCCTCGGCTTCAACAAGTTGAGCACCAATTTTTTTAAAGGTTGATATGTTCCAGGATTTGAGAACCTGTTTTAAATATCTTAGTTTCAAGGCAAAGACTTGCAATGGACTTCCAACCTGAGGCGACCTCCAAGCGTTCTTTATAACTTCAACAAAGGAATGGTGGGACGTCCAAGCATTGATGAACCTGAATGGTTTGGGACTTCTATTATTTAAAAATGAAATACTAGTGATTAGAGGGCTGTGATCAGAATTAATATGAGGAAGATGTTCAGCCGTGGTGATAGTGTTCATAAGAAACCATTCATTATTACCAAGAACTCTATCAAGGCGAGCCCATATTCGAGCAATACCATCACGATTATTACACCAGGTAAAACAAGATCCATTAAAAGGAAATTCTAACAGAACTGCTTGAATTGGAGTGTTTTTGAAGTCCTCGGCTCCTCTAATATCAATTGCATTACCCTCAACTTTCTCATCTTGATTTTTGACAATGTCAAAATCGCCTCCAATAATCCACTTCTCCTTAAAATTATTTTCAATGTCAAGGATGTTACCCCACAGCTCCTCTCTATCTAGCCTATCACATTTAGCATATACAGCTGATAAAATGATTGGGCTATAAAAATTAGCATGTCCAGGTCTAATGGAAATTATCTGATCTTTATCTTGGATAATATCTATATTCCAATCAAATTTCCAAAAGATCCATATTTTGTTGTTGGCATTAGCAACACTCCCACTAAAGTTTATTTGTTTGCAAACCAGCTGCAGATTAGTTTCCTCCAGTTTTGGGTCCATAATTGCAACAACACCAATGTTATGTTTTTCAATGATTCATTTTACTCTATGAATTGAAGGCGCGTTAGCCACCCTACGAATATTCCAGAATAGAAGATTAATCATTAAGATTAATTATATCTTTATTCTTTGGTACTTTACCTGCAGACCTGGTAGTGATAGGGTAATTTTGAGCCAAGGCTTTATAGTTTTTCCTTTTCCTCCTGGAGACCACTGTGAATTCTTGTTCCACGCGTAAACATGGGTATTTCTCTCTTAATTCATTCGAGAACGCTAGAGAATCCTCATTGCCGAAATCAGCCACAATTTTTTCGTCTTTAGTATCTGACAACCATTTATGTTTCCATTTGTCTCTGGCTATGATGGCTGCAAGAAAAAAATTTGGTCTTGGGGAAAGGTTAAGGTTATTTAGCAGAGATGGGTTGTTTGGCACTTTGATAAGAGCTGGTAATAGAAACATGTCAAAGTCAACGATCGATCCACATGGATATTTATTTTCCAATAAACTGGGAAGCTCAATTGACAATACATGATATTGGTTAGGGTAATAGTGGGATAAGTGTCTTGGTTATGGGTGGGTGAGGTAAGAAGATTATCCGGGTTTGAAGACTCTCCAGGTTCAAAATTTGGTGAAGGCATGGCATTAGGTTTAGGGCAAACAATTGCATGGTTAAAGTGTTTGGAAAAAAAAAAAGCGTAGAGTTGGGTATTAAAGGTAGAGTCTGAGTTTTTAAAGTGGGTTGAGAAGAAATTTTTTGTTTTTGAGGTCTCTTTTCCTGCCATTTTTGGTTTGGTTGAAAAGAAGTAGGATTGCTGGTGTTTAGGGATACCTCTTTTCCTTTGTTTATATCATCAAAAGCCCCATTTTCAATAGCATTAAATCCCGCATCCTTCTTCATTGAACACGACCCATCAAAATGACACGCTCTCACAAAACGGTGGGAGGTTTTCATACACAAAAGATTCCCAAAAACCATTCGAACCACATCCAATCCATATACGTTTAGGTAAGGGTTTTAAAATGTCAACTTCAACGTATACACGAGCCTATCTTGTCCTGGATACATTCACAGTGGCTTCATCCAATTTTAAGGGGGTACCAACAGCTTTCAATATAGAGAATAACTCCATTATATTAAACAAGTGAACCGGTAGTAGGGGCAGCGAAACCCAGATGGGATATATTTGAGAATTCGTATTTAGGTTAAAATTTGGATTCCATTCACAGACTCTGAGAGGAGCCTTGTAAATGAACCATTTTTCTCTCAACCATAGTCTAATATAATCTTCTTCAGAAGAAATTTTAATGAGAATGTGGTTGTGATCAATCAACCCAATATCAAAACATGCCTTTAAAGAAAAGGTTAGAAATACCTTTCTGATTGTTTCCATTGAAGGTCTTCCATAAGGAAATTCACCAATCAGTGTATGTTTATAGGGTGCATTTAAGATCTTGATATCCTTCTCACTTAAATAAAGGGACGGTTCTCCTTTGTATTGACCAATAGGTATTAGGTTTATGGATGGTAGGTTGGATCCACCCCCAAGAATCGAAGCAAAGGACTTATTTTCCTCTCGTCTTAGATCTGGTGGTTTAGGGTTAAGGTCGGATGGCATGGAGGTTTGGGAGAGAGAGAGTCCCACAATAATTCTATTCTATTCAAATATTTTGATTTGCATTTGGTTCCCCTCTTTTTCTGTTTTGACTAAATGTTGAATGAGATGGCACATCCTTATAATATACATTACATTATGCATGAAGAAAAAGAAATTGGACCATGGTTTTCAAAATACAGATGTCTTTAAACTTCTGTGTAAAATAGGTAACCCGACACTATGGGGAACATTCTCCCGAGAAAGTTCCAACAAAACATAACTCCTCAAAGTGATTTGTCATAAGTAAACTAACAAATAATGTTAAACATAGTAAATTTTGAGCCATTTGTTGTTCAATTTGAAAATGACATCATCATCCACCTTAGATATTATATTGTAGTCGGAATCATGAGTTGCTCAAACAATGTAAGGACATTCCCAGTTGGCTTCAAACTTAGGTAATGAAAGTCCTCTAATGTGCCTCATGCAAGATTTTAAGACTAAGTCTCCTGATTTGAACTTCCTTGGCCTCAGCATCTGATCATAGGATTTGGAAAACTATTTTCTGCACATTTCAAAGTGCTTAGCAATGTTATCTCTTTACCCTTTTAGTGCTTCGAGTTGTACATTGTGGCTGTGGGGGAGCATGGCACTTCGTAAATTATATCGAGTGGAAAGTAACTTTATCTCTACTAGTAAAACAAATTTTGTACCAAAAAACAAAGAGAAAGGGGTATAGCTCGTGGTCTTTCTCTTAGTTGTTCGATAGTCCCTAGGACCTCGCATATCTTATCATCCCTCGTTCTTAGAAAGTCCTCGAGCATTTTTGAAAGGATGTGATAGACTAGGTTTTTCCGCGACGCGAGCATCACCTATCCACCGGTCATTTTGCATTCGGCTCACCAATTCTATACAAGAACCTAAACTTATGACTACACTCAACAGGTGAGTATAGCAGCCAAGTCCGGGTATCGAAATCCACAAAGACGAGATGCTAGAATTTAATTGGTTTAATATTCCTAAAATGAAATCGTAAAAGATGACTTTCTACCTAAAAAAGAACAGATAAATAAAGGAAAAGATTGTACTAGGTGAGAGTGTATTTAAACTAAATTAAGAAAGAGGATAAAAACTATAGGTTGCGTCGAATATCCATCACTGGAGTTAATTAGTATAAAATGGTTACATGGGTCGACGAGTTATTAAGACTGCATCTCGCTTCGACAGTTAATTAAATCAAGAGTTGTCACACCGCTAAATTCTCATAAAATCCTAATAAAATTTTGGCGTCAACAAATATCCCGAAAATTATGCACGCAAGGTCATAAGCATGGAGCATACATGATATACCCCGTTAAATCTCCTAGGCATAAATACTAGGACAACGCACTCGATATAGACCCGTAAACACCATCACCAAACCAAAGAAACAAGTCAACCCGAGGTGAGTTCAATCCGACACAACCTAAACTAACTTAGCTAGAAAGCATGATAAAAACGTGGTAAATAAACGCAGTAAATAAATGCGATAAATATACACTAGAAAGAAACTAAATAAAGAATGTAAATAAAGCAAGTAAACTAAATTAGAAAGCAAGAATTAAAGAAATACAAACTATATTAAATGTTAGGCAAGATGAATATTCCACTTATAAACCCAAATGGGTGTCAAACCAAGAGGAAATGAAGAATGAGCTCTCAAACCCCCAAACCCTAACCTAAACTAAAAAAAACTAACTATATCTGATTATTACACAAAAATCCTTTATATAGTAAGTGGGATTAGAATTAAAGGAAAAAGAAAAGAAAAGAAAGTAAAGCAAATTGCCGAGAAACTAGCAAGATCGATCGATCGACCTAAAACGTCGATCGATCGATCGATCAACCAAAGCGGTCGAGAGAGAGAGCAGGTCCAAACCTTATGTCTTCGATCCAAAGAAAAATCTCAAACCGCGGTCCACCAGGGTCCCAAGGCCGATCGACCAGCACTCTATTTCTTGACATTCTTAGGCCATAAAAAGGGGGGAAAGGTCCATTACGTAAATGGCCATAACTTCTTCGTTCGAACTCAAAACGACGTGTTGTTTGCAGACACGCGATGCTAACTCAATGAACTACGCATCTGTGGAATTCCAATGAGCTGGAGAAGAAATATTAATTGACTAAAATGCCCTTGAAGTCTCATCCGACGATGAAACTTATCCAAAATGCAACGAATCCTCACTTTTAGCGTTCCAATACCTACAAAAGCACAATTAACCCCTGCAAAGCATGTAAATATCCAAATTCAAGGTTGTCTAGTTAATGAGCATAAATATAGTCATTTAGGACCGTAAAAGTACTAGAATGCATAAAGATACAGGGAAAAAATATGCAATATTCGATACGAATCACACCCCCTAACTTAAACATTGCTAGTCCCTATTGATGAAACAAACAAAACCAGTCCACATAAGGCAGTACAAGATGTATATATGCATCAAAATATAAATGCCACTTTCGTAGGGAGCACAATTACAAGTATCATCTCGTGAGGGTTTTTAGGGATGAAACCCACAAACATCATTTGGTTTCCTCAAAATATGCCCAAATCACCATGTGACAAGCCCAACAATAGTGAAAAGGATTTCATACGCATTATTAGCACAATGAATGAATTCAAACAAAATTTCGAATAATTAACCTTATAGAATGAACCTCATAGAATTGAAACCTTAAAATGTGGGAGGGGAGTGAGCACATGCAAAGTGTGATTTGGAATAAACTTATATAAACCGGATAAAAATTAAAGCAAGCATATATCAATCCTCATGGGCATTACACTCATCAAATGAATTCACTTGAAACGGGGAGATAACACACGAAACATGTGGGCATAAAGAGTAAATGTAAATGGAAATTAGGCTGCACACATGTCACAAATGAAGAACGCTATACATAAAATGCAAAATATGTAATCTCAATGAAAGATACTGCTCATTAAAAGAGGCTAAATGTATTTTCACATATTATCAAAACTATTATCACTTTTTAATTAAATTCACCCTAAGATCACATAGGATTTGTATAGGGTTATAATGTAGTCTAGGCTAGGGTATGAAACGAAGGATATGTATGTGCGGATTCAAAGTGTTTGGAGATGAAACTCGGGATACTGGGAAAATGCGAGCAATATCAAAAATTGGAAAATACAATCCAAAACAAGCATTAGATATGAGATGGGGGGAGTAATCAAAGCTTATTTAGCACTATACAACATTTACAACTTTCTCTTTTCTTCTATTTTCTCAATTTTTTCTTTCGTTTTCTTTTGCTTTTCACTTCTTTCTTTTCTTTCATTTCTTTACTTTTCACACTCTCACATGCCTAAATTACAACCGCAACACAGCAAACATCATTCAATCCCAAGTAACATTCCAAACAAAGGTATGGAAGGTGTATGTATGGTTTAAAACTCCAATTTAAAGTTGGTTATGGGATTTGGGGTAATGAAATGAAAGGTTATATTTAGGCTCAAAGGGGTTGATGAGGGGAAACATTTAAAGTGAGGTCAAGGTCAATACGGGTAATATAACGAAGATGTCCTATGATCATTTCCCAAAATTTACGCAATTCTCGAGTCAAAACAATATTTGAAAATCATGCTCAAGTAATACATTCATATGTGAACTCAATTAATGAACGATCAAATGAAAGAATAAAGAGATTACCAACGACTGTAATGTTTTCAAAGAGGAAAGAATAGTGTATACACTCACAAATGACCAAAGGTAAAAAATTTACTCGGTGTAAGTATATACAATGCAACAAAAGATTAGCTAGTTATAAAAATCTTAAACCAAATCAATATAACAAGAAAAGCGCATGTGCTCACGGGATTAAAGTTTAATTCATGAAGTTATTCATAATATCAATAATTAGGACTAAAGTCTAATAACTTCTAAAATCGAGAACATACCTCGTTGGGTTGTCAATTGGATCGGGCAATTATTGAAATTTATCATAGGAAACAAAGGCAAAATGCCCAACAAAGGAGAAAAAAGAAAGAAAATCTTTCTGAAATTCTTAATTTTTCTAAGAAAATCATACTAAGTAACTAACATGTGAGCAAAAACATGGAGTAAATAAAGAAACGGATAGAATATCCCACACCCCATAACTTAAAACCTGACATTGTCCTCAATGTGAATTAAGAACCAAGTTAAAGAGAGAAAAAGAGCGATATTACCCAAAATTGGAACGATCCCCATAAGAACAAGTCCAAAGAATCTGCAAAACAAGTTAGTACAGAGCATATAAAAAACAAATAACAAAAATTCAACTAATTACAAGAGACTAAATTAAAAGAAAGAGAAACTAAAAAGAAAGAAAGAATAAAAGGCTAATTATATACAACCTACTATTTAGGCTTCACACTAACTATACACTAGAAGTATACATAGTTGAGGGTATAGCATGAAAATGATTTGACTTTGGAGGGTGACCGGTGTACCCTCACTCTCAAGCATTCCTTCAGAAAAATATTAATTTTGTTTAAACAACAGAAGTCACGTGTAAGGCAAAAAGAAATGGAGCATCACCAATTAAAAGTTTGGGAGGGACAATGGGGGATTTGTATTGAATGGGTGACAAAAACATGTGGGGATCGAGAAAAGCAGAATATCCTCCCAAGGATTTTGAAATTGGAATGGGAGGTGGCGCACACGACGGCAAAGTTGCCTTCATAGAAGGCGACTCGAGCAAGTACTCTGTGACACCCCGCCTAATTAAATACCGGGCGATCACTCCTTTATTAAATTAAAATCAAGGTGAACAGTTGGATCATTCTTAGCATCACTGTCGTGAAAATAAATTTCCAATTTAAACACCCTAATTAATTAAGCTAAGTGTCAAAACCATTTTTAACATTCCTTTCAAATTTTATTTATTTAAAACAAGATTTAAATTAAGTACGACAATTTAATATATAACGAATCACACCACAAGTATATTGGAACCAATCAATCCAATATTTTAACATTCAACAACTGGCTACTAACAATAAAACTTAAAGTAAACCATCCAGAATATAATAAATCCCAAAGTGACAATCCTAGAAATAGATGAAGTACAATATCCAAATGACAACTGAATAATGGAAAGGGAGACACATGCCCCAATAATGAACATTCTAAGAGTAGAATCAAATGGATGAAGTCGTCTAAACAACAGGCCTGCAACTCCCACCTAAGCTGCAGCGCGTTCCTGCCAAAGGACCTTATGCAAGACGCCCCTGTGGCTGGGCAATATATACATATATATATACAAGAGAGAAAGAGAAATGGAAACGGGTCAAAGCCCGATAGTGTATATGATTTAAAAATTCATTTAGCAAGTATTTAAATTGATAGAGGCCAATGCAACAACATATTAGTGCGACACTCTCTCTTGAGAAATTCTCACCTCTCTTCTAATGTGCACTCCTATCGCATTAACCTTCCCAAGGGTTTATCTCATCATATATCACACTATCTTTCCCCAAGGATTTAACTTATCTTAGGTGACTCTCAAGATTTAAGATTCAACAACATCATGGTTTAAAATGATAGTTTCATTTAGTACCAAAACGCTCATTTTAACTTTATTGATTCATAAAGTTTTTAAATATCATATTATACTTTTCAAAACAAGTACTTCCAATTTGAGTCATTATACATGTCTTACTTACCATAACACAGTAGACAGTTTCCTAAATTTTAGAAGTTCATATATATATTAAATACTCGTATAATATATATATTCTAACAGCACCCCACATAAAAAATTTCGGTGCGGGCATACTCTGCTATCCAATCCCCGTATCAATCGCACTAAAGGGAATACAAGTTCGGAATCACTCTCGAACTGTATAAATACATACACAAACAATATTGAGGCGAAGCATAGTTTCCAAGTCCAAGAGGTCAGTACATACCCTCACGTCTCTTAAGACCGTGACTACCGATTCGATAGCCTGTACCTAGGATTTCTATCTTCTAGGGTACGAGTCAATATCCCTCATAAGGCACACGAGATAAGATCGTCCCAGCGCGGTAACCTCGGGGATAGCAAGTAACGCGGGCATGTTTTTCACATGTAGATAGCATATGCATACACAATCATATAACTATACTAATATTACCATATCAATATTGGGTATAGTCTCAAATCCCATACTTACGACATTATTTCTCATATCTCATTATTTGTTATCACATGTAGCAGTTCGTTTCTAACCTTGATTCGGTATTATTCCAGCTTACCACATAACTCTCATGGTTTTATCCTCCCACCTATAAAAATTCAATAGGTATTCATCTATTCTCTTTCGTAACTATTTTACGTAATCTTCTCACTTTAAATACGTAGTTTTATCGTTTCTTATATATGAAATCTCCCAAGGATACAACTCTCGTCTAACCTTAAAGGTCCCAAAACTTATTCATATACCTTACTGGTCCTCTTTATCTCTCAAAACATATTTATAAGGGTGTCCATGAATTATTTCTCATTAAAGTGAATTTCAACTAATTAAGAAGGGAAAACATGAGTCTGCCAGGAGGGGTCGATCGATCGAGGTCTGGGGCTCGATCGATCGAACCTTCGATCGATCGAAGCTCTGGTCTCTATCGATCGATCAAGCATGTATGCAAAATCTGCAGTTTTGCAGTTTCAGTTTTCATCTTCTAACCTCAAAAAATTCCATATTTTTCATACCCAAACGACCCAGAATTCATACTACTAATATCATATCATCATATTAAGAATTCCCTAGGTAAAGCATGTGGGTTTCTATCACTAATCATGGATTAATAGCCCCAAAATTTTATATAAATAACAAGAACCCTAGAAATATCTTAAACATGGTTCTAACAATTATTTTCCAGAAATTCCTTCTTATAAACATCGTAATTCGGGGTTTAATTCTCTACATGACAAAGGGTTTCCAGAATTTTCATTCAAACCACAACTACATGAAATTTCCTAACTCCAATCGGGTTTTTCTTCCATATAAATCATCCTAATCATTCCTAAACCAATATGAAATATGCATCAACGAAATAAGCAAGATAAACACTTGCCTGGGATTTTCAGAAGTCTGGTTTGGTGCCGAAATTGGTGTGGTTGCGTTCCCCGTCTCGCGATCTACGCTTTGGCTGTGGCGGCGGTGCAAAACGGGTGAGTTTTGAGCCTTGGAATGCCTTGAGAGCTCTCTCCTCTCCAATGGCCGTTCTAGTGTTTTGAGTTATCTAACCCTAGGAGATAACCTAAACATCTGATATAACCCCTTTAATTTTCGTGGGTTTAATTACCCAAAAATACAAAATGACTAAAATGCCCTCCCGGGGTACTAATTAGGCCTAAAGACGCCCCGAGACCCAAATCAAACCCCCGGGTATACTTTTCTGACTATCTCGAACCTTCCGAATGCGTTGGCGCACTCAAAATGACCATACGAACAACTTATAAAATATTTACTTTTATTTATCAATATTTAGTCCCGACGCGACACGGGCACGTCCCGACTCAAATTTCTAAAATTGTCATTTTATTCACTCGTGACATTTAATATGACCACTATTATATATTACTTTGCTCATTAGTAATATTCAACAAATTTTCCCATAATTACTAACTCTCATCACGTTAATAATTATAACATAATTAATTTCTGAATTTTTATTAAATAATTAATTCACATTAAATTTAATAAATCCCTAAATTAATATAGCATAAAAATACAGGGTATTACATACTCCTCATCGGCGAAAAGTTTTAACACATTAAAGTTTGAAACCGATTCATTGGGTACTTGTGACGGTGTGATAACAGAGAATGAAAATGGGGAGCAAAGAAATTCAAACTCAAGAGATGAGTCATCATCACTTGAAGATTCAGTTTTGAAGGAAATAAAATCATATTCAATGAAATGTTCTTCTTTGGGGGCCAAAGAAGAAATCATTTCATGAAAAATGGATATTACTTCCATTTCATCCTCACTTTCAATGTCTATTATTCGATGGGCAAAGTCAACAATGGTTTGTTCCAAAGTAGCCACAAAGTCCTCATTTGGTTCAAAATATTCCTCGACTTCAAAATTCTCGGAAGAAAAATAGTCATCGGATTCAAATAATAAATCCAACTCATGTTCCCAACAAGGATTTTCTTCCCGATAACGATTTTCAATTTTCTCATTTTCAATCATACGCAAGCCCTCACCGAAAGTCATAGGCCGAGGTGCGGATACTTGAAAATGCGAACTTTGAAAATTACCATCGGACTTAAACTTAAACTCATTTTTATAAGAATTTTGAAAACTATTGCAATTTGCTTCAAAATTCCTGTTATAAGGAATTAGAGGCCCAAAATCGTTATCATCGTCCTCAAAATTCCAATAACCCAAATACTGACTTTCGTTAGACTCGCCCAAAGTCATTTTTGAATTTGTAATTTTTTGGGACTCTAAGTATTGATCGAAAGTCATAGGATTATGGTCATTTTGAGAATTATAATAATGATTACCGAAAGAATTGGAATAAGACATGCTTACCCCAAAAATAGCTCGAAGTGGCGAATTCCACAAAGTAGATGCGCACGGGAAAAATTCAAGCGTTTCTTGGCGCTCAAATGTAGAAATCCTAAAAAATGTTAGGCAAAAAATACAAATAAAAAGAAAATACTACGAAATACTAAATCAAACAAATTCTAAAACAAACTCATCCCCGACAACGACGCCATTTGATAGACTAGGTTTTGTCGCGGCACAAGCGTCACCTACACGTCGGTCATTTTGAATTCGGCTCACCAACTCTATAAAAAAAACCTAAACTTATGACTACACTCAACATGCGAGTATAGCGGCCAAGTCCGGGTATCGAAATCCACAAAGATGAGATGCTAGAATTTAATTGGTTTATTCCTAAAATAAAAGCGTAAAAGATGATTTTCTACCTAAAAAAGAAAAGATAAATAAAGGAAAAGATTATACTAGGTGAGAGCATATTTAAACTAAATTAACAAAGCGGATAAAAATTATAGGTTGCGTCGAATATCCCTCACCCGAGTTATTTAGTATAAAATGTTTACATGGGTCGACGAGTTTTTAAGACTTCATCTCGTTTCGACAGTTAATTAAATCAAGAGTTGTCACACCCATAAATTCCTATAAAAACCCAATAAGATTTTGGCGTCAACAAATACCCCGGAAATTACGCACGCAAGGTCGTAAGCACGGAGCATTCATGATATACCCCGTCAAATCTCCTAGGCGTAAATACTAGGACAACGCACTCGAAATAGACCCGTAAACACCATCACCAAAGCAAAGCAACATGTCAACCCGGGGTGAGTTCAATCCGACACAACCTAGACTAACTTAGCTAGAAAGCATGATAAAAGTGCGATAAATAAACGCGGTAAATAAACGCGATAAATCTACACTAGAAAGTAACTAAAGAAAGAATGTAGATAAAGAAAGTAAACTAAATTAGAAAGAAAGAATTAAAGAAATTAAAACTATATTAAATGGTAGGCAAGATGAATAGTCCACTAACAAACCCAAATGGGTGTCAAACCAAGAGGAAATGAAGAATGATCTCTCAAACCCCCAAACCCTAACCTAAACTAAAAAAAACTAACTATATCTGATTATTACACAAAAATCCTTTATATAGTAAATGGGATTAGAATTAAAGGAAAAAAGAAAAGAAAAGAAAGTAAAGGAAATTACCGAGAAACTGGAAAGATCAATCGATCGACCTAAAACATCGATCGATCGATCGAGCAGGATCAATCGATCGACCAAAGCCGTCGATCGATCGATCGAGCAGGTCCAATCCTTCTGTCACCGATCCAAAGCAAAATCCCAAACCGCGATCGATCGGGGTTCCAAGGCTAGTCGACCGACACTCTATTTCTTGGCATTCTTGGTCCATAAAAAGGGGGGAAAGGTCCATTACGAAAATGGTCATAACTTCTTCATCTGAACTCGAAATGAGGTGTCGGTTGTGGCCACACGATGCTAAATCAATGAACTACACATCTACAGAATTCCCATAAGCTGGAGAAGAAATATGAATTAACTCAAATGCCCTTGAAGTAGCGTCCGAAGACGAAACTTCTCTGAAATACGCGGATCCTCACTTTTAGCGTTCCAATATCTACAAAAGTACAATTAACCCCTGCAAATCATGTATATATCCAAATCCAAGGTTGTCTAGTTAATGAGCATAAATGTCGGCTTTAGGACCGTAAAAGTTCTAGAATGCATAAAGATACAGGGAGGAAATATGCAATATTCTATACGAATCAGGATGTTCACTAGATTTTTATTAGTAGCTTCTATTTTCCCGTTACACTTTGGTACGCTACGGTTAAATTGTGATGAATGATGGAGTACTTGTCCATGAGTAAACCTACTTCATTGTTCATAAAAGGAGTGCCATTATCTGAGAGGAAAACCTTTAGGATGCCAAAATGACAAATGATATACTCCTTCATGAATTGAGCAGCTACCCCCGTTGTAGATTTTTTTAGTGGTATAGCCTCTGCCCACTTGGTAAAACATTCAGCGGCAACAAGTATCCAAATATTTCCTTACGAAGAGGGATTTATTGACTCTAATAAGTTGAACACCCATGTGTGGAATGAGAAAGGGGTGGAGAGAGAATGCAGGTCCACCGAAGAAGAGTTAATCATATTCTCATGTAGCTGGAAAGCCTTGTATTTACGAACAAACTCCATAAAGTCATTTTCCATCGTAGGCCAATAATACCCCAAAGTAATGAGTTGGTCATAAAGTTTAGCTCCTCTAATATTACCCGGATCGTGGTCCTGCTTCAGTTTTCCTCAATTTTCCCCCCTGATGCACCTTAAAAGCCTGTCATGGTAGCCTATTCGGTACAACCTCCCTTTTTAAGCATAATACCTAGGAACTCACCTCTTCAGCCTCATTAAATCATTTTTTTCTGCAAGCATCATTTCATCTACCAGCATATCCATGTACGGTTGCATCTAATCTTGAGGTTAATTAATGACGTTGCATTATGCCTCTTGGTAAAATAATTGACCTTTCCCACAATCCCTCTGTATCATCGTAATATCCTGCCCTATCAAAGGCCAAAAGTAACCTTCTCGTTGGACCTTTCTATATAAAGGGATCTAGGTGCTTTTGCAGCTTTCTTCGTGGACTTATATCACCCTTCTCTTGGCCTTATCGGGATGTACACATCTAGATATCTAACCTCTTTTATTTTGTAGTACAATTTGACCTTAGCAATGAAATACTATGCGAGGTCAACCAAACACAGCGAGCTTACACCTCCTTATCTCGCCCCTCTAATCATTACTATCATCAGTGGGTAAAATTTTGAGTATAATCGAGGGAGCTGTCCTCTTAGTAATTCGAATCACTGTTCACTCCCCCATTGAAAGAAATCTTTTAGGCGATAGTGGCATAAGCGTTAGCATGTATGTTCATCGTTCGAGGGTGCCTTTTTATCTTTACCCCTTCGAATTGCTCGACCAACCTTTTAATGATTGTTCGATAGGGTGCCAACCTCATGTGCTTCAAAGAAAATTTTCTTGTCACTTATTTAACCAATAAGTTTGAGTCCCCCTTTATTGTGAGCACTTGGATGCCCCTTCTAAGAGATTCGAGCAGTCCCAGCATAAGTGCCTCATACTCAGCTTCTTTATTCAAACATATAAAGTCTAACTTGAAGGATATTCGAACTTATTTCGTATTCTTTCTCAAAATCACACTTGCCCCTCCCTTATTTTTTCTATCAAAGAGCCATCAAATTCTATGCTCCATTCATTTAGGATGGTGGTCAAAAATTTAGCCTCAAGATCATCGCCCAGAAGTTCTTCCAGTGGTGGCTCTAATATCCCAGAAAGAAAAATAGCTAAGAGATTTGCATAAGCTTGACTCTTGATAGCTCGAGGAAATATGCATTTGAGATCATACTCCAAGAAGATTAGAAACCATATGCTAGCCCAGCCAATTAGTACAGTTCTAGCAAGCAAAAACTTTATAGGATCACATCTAGTTACAATGTGAACTGTGAATGACAACAAATAGTGCCTAAGTTTTTATTCTATAAATACAATGCCTTATCGAATGCCTCTCAATGCTAGTATATCTGGCCTCTGGCCTATGTATAATCATGCTTAAGTAATAAACAGGTTTCTCTATACCATCCATCTCTTTGGCTATCAATGCCCGAATAGGTCGTTTAGTAGATGTAAGATATAGATGTAAACGAAGACCTGCCTTCGGAGGGATCATCGTTTGAGGATATTTAAGGAGCGTTTTTAGCTTACCCATGGACTCCTGATGCATCTATTCCCACGTAAAGTTTCAATTTTTTCTCAATAGCTACTATAGCGGGTGGGTCACCTCATCTAGCCTAGGCAAAAATCACCTCAAGTAGGAGACTTTTCCAAAAAAGCTCTTTAACTCCCTCACCGAATTTGAGCTTGTCATATCAAGGATGGCCCGTTGCTTGTCCAAATCCATCTGGATGATTTTCCAATTTACCACAAACCTGATGAACTTCCCACTTGTCACCCCGAACACATATTTGAGAGGGTTCATTTTCAACTTGTACTTTCTGCATCGGGTTAATACCTTCCTCAAATCATCCAAGTGGGAAACCTTCTTTCTGGACTTGATCACTAAGTCATCGACATAAAATTCCATGATCTTATGGAAAAGGTCATAGAAGATAGCCATCATGGTCCTCTGATATGTGGCTTCTATGTTTTTTTAAACTAAAAGGCATGATTGTGTACATGAAGTTGCCCAAAGGTGTTCAAAAAGTAGTCATTTTAACGTCAGTCGAATCCATCTTGATCTGGTTATACCCCACATAACCATCCATGAAGTAGTACATCTCATTCATCGCAGTTGCATCTACCAAGTTGTCTATAAAGGGCATCATAAATTCATCTTTAGGGCATGCATGATTTAGGTTCTCGAAAGTCCACACAGATCCTGATTTTGCTCTTGTCTTTCTTTCCTAATGACATAATGATAGATAGCCAAATGGGATACTGAATAGGGATAATGAAATCGGTTGCAAGCAGCCTTTGAATCTCTTCCTTGATCTTTAAATCTAATTTTTCTTTATATGTTTAGGTGCCTTACTTTACTAGGATAGCATATGGAAAAACATTCAGCTTGTGGCAGCTCACCTCCTTATCAACTCCAGGCATCTCGGTATACTTCCACACTAAAACGTCCTTAAACTCTTGCAGCAGCTCAACCAAACCCTCTCATGATGCTCCTTTAAGGTCCTTTGAGATAAAGATAGGTTTCGGGTCATCTCCTTCCTTAGCCAGATCTATCTTTTCTAACTCTTGGATTTATGACCTGGGTTTGTGTTTTCAAACACGTGGATTTGTAATGGCCGTAGGCTCTTTGGCTAGATCAGTATAAAAGACTGCATCTACCAGGTGAGCTTCCTCTTTAGATAATGGCTTCTTGGATGCTCGAATCACCACCTTCTTGCCCTTAACATTTTCTTGGGCACATTAGTGGTATGTAAAAGGCCCCAACTCATGGTTGTGCATCCACACTCTTCCAACTAACAGTTGATACAATGGCTCGCAGTCAATAATGTAGAATTTTATGTGGGAAGTAATATTCCCCATCGTAATGCCCATGTTAACATATCCCATAAATTTTGACAACTAGTTGTCATACCCCGAGATCGATAAAGAATGTTGTATTAGCCTCATCTCTGATAGTTCAATAGCATAGAAGGACCAAATGGGCATGATGTTGATGGATGCCCCTCCATCCAATAAAACATAATTAAAAACACAATCATTCACATTGACTATAATATGAAGAGGTCTATTGTGATCGATCTGCCAGCCTTTAAAAACGTAACCTCAGAGAGGTACTTCCTTACAAGCTTGGTTATGGGTCCCTTATATTTAAAGTATGGAGCCATATTCTTCTTACCATTCTCTAAATAACTCACGTGACCTCCAACCGTGAGTGCTCAAGGAGCCCAACTTTGTCAAAGAACTAACCAAACTTCTGCGAGCGTGCTACAGCTGCACATTTGATCCAATGATCCTCCTCAAGTTCATACACTTCTTCCATGTCTCTATAGGCAGCCTCATCATAGTCCATCATAGCATGCACTGTCTAGCGAGCAGGCCTCCATCTGTCTGCTCAATCTTTCGATGGGGTTTTCTTCATCTTTAGGTTCATCTTCCTCGTTTGTATCATCTTTCAACTGTAATTGAGCCAGCTCAAAGGTACACTCCTCTAATGATTCTTTGAAGTCTTACTCAAGGAGCCACTACTCCCTCAATGATTGCTCAGCTTCTTTATCAAAGGCACTAGCCATGTGTGCCCCGTGAGCTGGTAAAGGATTATCATTCACATTGCCTTGGGTTAATTCATTATCCCCTTTCTTTATGTGATGGTCGATCAATCTTCTTAGCGAAAAATATACCTAAATTGGGTGCTTCACTCTGTTGTGGGTCTCATAAAAGTTTGGCTTTCCTTTTTCCTCTTGAGATACCTACATCGTACTGCTATTGACTGGTCTACAAACTTTATCTCGAACCATGAGGTCATAAAGGTTTAAGTCTTTCTCCACCGTGCATGGTAGCGAGGTAGGATCCACTTCACTTTATAATCTCATCTTTTTTCCCCTATTTCCTTTTCCCCTTCCACCATTACCTTCCCCTCTTCCTCCATCAGCTGCATAGTTTATCCTTGGGGGTACTCCCGTCCCCGAGCTAGCTGATGGACTTAGAAATAAACTTGTCAAGGCATGTAGGGGTGGTGTTGGTTTTACCACTATAGCGATGTTCCTTGCTACTTTTAGTAATGCTACAAATGTTCCCTCTCATGTCTTATTATTTAAATGGAAAATATATTTGGACAGTAGCCCTTCAGCAAAGACTTACAAAAGCATATCCTCTTGCGTTTCCTCCCTCACATTTAGGGAGAATTCATGAAACCTCTTAATGTAAGAAACAACATCCTCCCTTAGTTTTTGCTTCTTGCTCACTAACTACATGAGTGTGAGCTCATCTTCAGCTAAAAAGAACTTTTGCATAAACAACACGTGCAATTAATCCCAAAAGACCACGTGGCGCAACCACAAATATGTCTAGTGTGCGTGTTATTTAGGCTTAAGTACAAGCCTGTCGCTCAAGTAATAATTTGATAAGTCGGGTGTCGATCCTCAGGGAAACAGGATGAACGGATTCGTAACGACATTGGAAAGACGAAGGTAACCTAACTTTGACTCTAAAACAAATGAAAAGGTTATTTTAATTGTGAAACAACTACAACTAGATGCAATTTTTGGAAAATGATTAATTAATGAAATTAAGAATGAATGAAATGCAATTACTCTAATTAACAAAAGGACTAATGACGATTTAACTAAAAATTTAACTATAAGATGAAAAAGATAGGTCGGGTTACAATCCCCCACACCCCAGTAATTCACTTCGTAGGACACTAGATTCAGAATTAAAGCTTTAAATGAATTCATTTTTTTAAGCTCCTAAGTATTACATATATGAGGGATCGTAGCCCATACAGTATGTAAGCAAACATTGAATTAAAACCCGATCTTTGATTCTCCCAAGTATTACATATATGAGGGATCATAGACCGCATAGTATGTAAGCAAAGGATGAATCAAAGCGGTATCGCATTAACTACGATACAACTCACCTAAGATTTTAATTCCAGCTTCTATTTCCACTATAATGAATTACATCGGGTGGGGTTCATGCACCCCAACCCTAGAAAATTTAGCCGAACATATTGAAACTAGAAGAAAACATATTTTGAATGAAAGAAAACATTTTGACTAACAATTAAAGATGAAGAATAATGAGATTATTAACTAAAGAAATAACTACTGCAATAATGGAAGAAAAAATTGAAACAAATTTACTTGGATTGCAAAACTAGAATCAAACTAGGGTTTCTTGTTGTTGTCTTATCTAAACTAATTACAATGCTTCTCTAACGAATTAGAAGCCTCCCCAATGTCTGGGAGGTGTTTAAAATTTATACTCTGCGAATTTCTAAGAGTTTCAACCATACAAGACTCTTGTTTTTCAACAATACAAGACTCTTGTTTTCCTTGAACCGATTCGATTCATTTATTTCCCCTTCGGTTCGATTCTATCTCTTCGTGCTCCATAGGAAGTTTACCCAAGATGGGATCGGTTCGTTTTTCAAGCCCTTCGGTCCAGATCCATCTTTTCAGGAACTTTTCCTCCTTGTAATTTTTGAAGACTTGTAACTTTTGATCCGGAGCTTGGATTACGATGTTCATTCTTCCTTTTGGTTATCTCATTCCTTGTGTGCACAGAATACCTGCAACATAGATAGGAAGTATACGAAACTCGGCGTACTAATTAAAAAATGTCAATAGCAGTGATATGAGATAAATCCACTCGAATTACACTTTGTGGAGCGATAAAAGCCTCTAAATTAAGGGGATAAATGGGAAGAATTTATGCCTAATCAAACCTCCCTATCTTAGAACTTTGATCATCCAGAGCAATGAAAAAGAATCAAAACATAGTCCAACTCTAAAATGTGATAGAATACCTCTTTCGAGGGCGAGCGATTTCATTTAGCGTATGCAATAAACCTTTAAACCCCTAGGTTACCCTAGTAGGACGAGTTGTGTCTCGTGAGGGTTTGCAGTAAATATACCCACAAAATTCGACTCAAAGAAAACTCAAAATACGCAAAACTTGTATAATTCAAACTTTTCCAGAAAATAGTCATCATCAATTCATGTTCAAGAGTCTCAAATCATAGTGCGTGTGTGCGACGCCAGAAATTTAACCGCGAAATTCCACCGATTGACCATTACACTACTTATCCGAAAAAAAATTTGATTTCAAAATATCACGGAATGCTCTCACAAACGAATCACTCGGAATTTGTCTATGTTCTCTCGGTATGCGTGATTTATAGGAGTAAATGTATTGGAACCAAGTTCACGCACACAAATAGAAAGATGGAAATTTATAGTAGATGGATCTCATCATCGGATTACGGTTATAGGGGAACAGAAACATTGCCTCAAATTCATATATTTAATATCTTTTCTTATCTTTTAGTGTCTTAGCTCTCCACGAGGTAACCAATTTTGCAATTTGGACTCGGTTAGGACTTTTTTGGGTAAAAGGTGTATTGGGTAAAATGGGAATTGTTGGGAACTTTGGAATTGGAAAATATTCTTATGATGTCCATTAGTGCTTTTCCGGGCTTTTGCTCATATTTTTTTTTCTTTTTCTCTTTTTTTCTATTTTTCATGCTTTTCTTTTCTTGCTATTTTTATCGAGCATATCTATTCTTTTCTTGCCCCTTTTTATGCACTTTCTGGGATTATCATTTTTCACAATTTCGGGCCAATTGGGGTTTTTCGGGTTATCAAACGAAAGGGAAAACTTTTATTTGGCTCAAAATGTGTAGCAAAGGGATAATTTTTCACCATTTTTTTATGGCAAATATTTTTGGGTGACAAACGAGGTCCTACTTCATTGTCCGAAATATCTAATTGTGTTACCATATGCATCTCGAGATTAATTTAATTTGGAGATTTACTTGGAACATTTTTCAAGGCAACATCACACGCACTTCCCATAACCGATCAAAGTGTAAGGGTTGAGATCCTCGACGACTTATTAAAATGCTGAAACAAAAAATGAGTGAACAATTAACTCACGATAGGGTCACAATTAACTAACAATTAACAATTAACTCACAATAGAGATCCTCGGATTGATTTATAAACTCACAATAGGGAAAGGTTCGAATCTCACCGGGATTGCTAATCTCCACATTTATTCGCTAAGTCGTCTATGTTCTCTCAAATTCCATTTTTGATCAATTTCGGCTTTGTGTATTGTGTTTTTACAATTTGAGACTTTAAACCAAATTTTAATGATATTTTTGAAAATTTTGAATTCCTATTTTTATTTATTTTGGAGAAAAAATATTTTTGATTTTTTTTTTAATTTTCAATTTATTTTTTTCCGGACATTTTTGAAAATTTATGAAGTTTTAGAATTACGCACTTGTGACCCCCCCAACTTAGACTTTTGCATTGTCCTCAAACGAAAAGGACAAAAATCTAACTCAAAGCGAATGAAAAGTGCGAAAAAATAAAACGAACAAATAGAAAAGAAATGCACAACCAACATATTTATAGATATTGAGAACCTGTGTTACAAGGGATAGGGGAGAAACACACAACCAACATATTTAAACAACCAACACGACACAACCAACAAAAACAAAGGCTTCACTGGGGAGGTGTATTGGAGGGTCCGGGTACGCTGGGATCATACGGATCATAGAAGAAGGTTGGAGGGGGTCCACCGAAGTTGAGCTCGTACAAATGAGCTTGGAGATGATGCATCATTCTTGTATCCCTTCGATAGGCCTTTTGATCCCGTTTATATTGTATGAGGAAGCCTTCGAACTGTGATTCCATTGCCGAAAGGTGCCTATCAACATCTGCACCCGGTGTCTCAAAGGAGTCATCGTCTTTGTCATACTCTTCTTCATTTGCCCCACCCATCACGACATCCTCGGTCTCGTGCTCTTCAACATTGATCGCCTCATCTTCATCGACATCAACCACCTCCCGGGCTGCTCGAAGGGTTGCCCTTTGTTGGGCGCTTCTAGTGTGTGACACTTTCGTAATGGGCTCCGGGAGGCGTGGAAAGGCTCGAGGTGGCTGGATACCGGCATCGTCAAGAAGGGAGGTTATGAGACGTTCATATGGGAGGGGCACCACACCTTTTTGCTCCAAGGCCACATGAAGAATATCGGTGTAAATCACGCGGGCATGATTAATAGTGAAGTTGGGATGAAAAAGGTGGTAGACGAGGGTATCTTAGAGAGGGCGCATCGCCGAGTCATTTGTGGTTTGAAGCAAGTTGGCGCAAACAATATGAAATGTAATGCGCACCTTATCATTGAGGAGTCCCACGGGGAAGGGGCCCCTTTCCCAAATCTCACTGGGGCCGAGACGGTCGATGCATTGCTATTTCGGGATGGTGGGGGCATTGATGGGGTAGTCAAAGACGTCCAGGTTTGGGACTCCTTTGGAAGAAAGTTTTCGGGGTAGAATAGCCAAGGAGAAAGGGATGGGGCGATCGTCGACAAAAGCTTGGCCCTCAAACTCGCCCATCCGGACGAGAGAGCCATAAAAAGAGCGGACCTCGTCGGCCCACACGACATTGTGTGGCTCAGCGAGATATTGCATCCACCCCCCCGACTGAAAAGATTGGTGACTAATCGGGGCAACTCGTCCCAATTAACGACGCGCTCGATGTGAAGTTGGCGGGATATTCTGGAAAAAAAATCACACAAATGCGCTCCATGTGAGAGCGGTATTCCCTGTTACCGTTAGGAAGGACCTTGGTAGACATGTATTTTGGGGGCAGATCGGGATTTTCGATGGAAATATCGTGGGATGGTTGAAATGGGAGAGATAGGTTTAAAAAGGGAATATGTGATGGAGGTGTGGAAGAATGGTAGGGTAGAGGTGGAATTTATAGGTGGGGGGAGGGTTGGGGGGAAGAATTTGGAGGGAAAGAAAGGAAGGATGTTTGGAGGGAAAGGAGGGTGTGAAAGGAGTGAAATGAAGGGATTGGTAAAGGGGGGAGGCATATAGGGAAGAGGCAAAACTACAGAATCCGAAGCGATCTGGTTCAGGGGAGAACTGATCCGGTTCTGGGATTTTATTTTTTCGATTTATCATAACCGATCTGATCTTGTTAAGGGGGTTCAGTTCGGTTCGGTTCGCCTCAGGCAGAACTCTCTCCACTTAGAATGCTAAAAATAGGATCTCGTACCCTCGAATTTCCGGACACTCTTTTACTTATTCTCACACTTGGAATTCGTTGACTCCCTCACAAAGTGCATGTTGGTGTGCCTAATACTAACCCTAACCTTTCATAACCTACATACGGACTCTAACTATTCTACCTACGCCCAGCTAGTATACACAAGAATTCATCCCATACACGTCAGGAGTGCGACGACCTCTCAGTTCAAGCTCATTCTACCCGATAAACGGGGTTTGATAACCAAATGGTGTCGATCTCTTCTACGCACACCTCAACATATAGCTTTAGGCGCTATCCATTGACTTTGAACGCGTTCCCCCTTTTGGATTTTCCAATTCTATAGCTCCGTGGCGGAAAACGTTTCTCACAACGAATGGACCAGTCCATCGAGACCGCAATTTACCCAAGAATAGATGAATCCGGGAGTTATAGAGGATTACCTTTTGTCCCGATTGAAACTCTTTTCATCGAATAATCTTTTCATGTGCTAGTTTCATCCGGGCTTTTTCAATCTTGGCATTCTCATGTGCATCATTGCGTATCTCCTCTAACTCATTTAGTTGAAGCTTGAGAGCTTCACCGGCTTTATTCATATTGTAATTTTATCTCGTAATAGACCAATAGATCCAACTCAACAGGAACATGGCAAGGTTTACCATACACAAAGCGAAATGGGTACATTCCGAGTGGGTTCTTGTAAGCGGTCCGGTAGGTACATAGTGAATCATTCAATCAAAGGGACCAATCTTTTCGATCGGGATTGACGGTCTTCTCTAGTATGTGCTTGATTTCGCGATTTTCCAATTCGGCCTGTCCATTTGTTTGTGGGTGATATGTCATTCACACCTTGGCAATGACACCATACTTTTTCATAAGTCTTTCAAACAGCTTGTTGTAAAACTGTGTGCCGTTATCACTTATCATCGCTTTAGATGCACCGAAGCGAGAAAATATGTGTTTGTACAGGAACTTTATCACCATTTTATTGTCATTAGTCTTGGTATCTATAGCTTCCACCCATTTAGAAACATAGTCTACCGCGACTAGGATGTATAGATATCCAAAGGACAGGGGAAAGGGCCCATGATGTCAATACCTCAGTAATCAAAAATCTCAATGATGAGAATTGGGGTTAATGGCATCATGTCTCATCGGGTAATCGCTCCCATCCGTTGACACTTGTCGCAAGATTTGCAATAATTGTTAACATCCTGGAACATTGTGGTCCAGTTCAATTCGTATTGGAGAATTTTAGCAGATGTCTTTTTCACGGAAAAGTGGCCTACACATGCTTCCGAATGACAGAATTTGATGACTTTTGGAATTTCATCATCCGGTACGCATAGTCGGATGATTTGATCGGCGCAATATTTAAAAAGGAATGGGTCATCATAGAAAAATATGTGCGAACAAGTGATGAACCTCTTCTTATCTTGTGGTGTCTAATTGGGAGGGATGGCTCCCGTCACAAGATAGTTCACTATATTCGCAAACCAGGGCAAAGAAGAGGTGGCAAAGAGTTGCTCATCCAAAAAATATTCATCTATGGGTGTAGGATCACTAGGTACATCGGACGAAAGCCATGATAAGTGATCGGCAATGAAATTTTCTACTCCTTTTTTGTCTTTAATGGGGAGATTAAACTCTTGTAGGAGTAGGATACACCTTATGAGGCGCGGCTTTGCATCTTTTTTCATAAGTAAATATTTAAACCCGTGTGGTCGGTGAAACAGGTGATGGGGGAACCGATAAGATAGGACTAAAACTTGTCAAGAGAAAACACTACCGCTAGCAACTCCTTCTCCGTGGTGTAGAAATTGAGTTGTGGTTCGGTAAGGGTCCGGCTAGCGTAGTAGATGACATGAGCTTTATTGTCTTTTCTTTGGCCCAAAACAACCCCTATCGCATAATCACTAGCATCACACATAACCTCGAATGGCAAGGACCAATTGATAGAAATGACTTTTGCGTGTATTTTTTTCTTTTGTCGTTGCTTGAAAAGTTCTTCTAATCAAAACCTTATGTACCTATAAAATATATGAATCTCAAGTGTAGAGGTAAGTAAGGGTATCAATCCACTTTCAAGGTGGTAAAGCAAAGGGAACAAAATTGTAATTCACTTTTTATTTTCTTTTTGTGCTTTTTCACTTTTCTAATTTTTTTAGCTTTTTCAATATTAAAACAATTGGGTGAGGTGAGGTGAAACAACACTAAACTAAGATGAAAATAACTAACTAGAAAGTGACTAAAAGTGAAAAATAAAGTCTAACACTAAAATAAGAGATAAAGCGAGGTAAATAATTGTGAGAACAATCAAGGAGTGGGATTACACCACAAATTTTAGTTATTCTAATTAATTAATTTAATTATTTGAATTCTCCCAAATTAATATTAAAATTACAAACCAACTCTCGTTGCAAGTGTAATTATAATAGTAATCTTTTAGAAAGTTAAGTTTAACACCCCACAACTCTAGAAAAATAGATCTACACTCCTTTTAATTAATCACCCGCTAGGATCGATCGATTAAAATTCATGTAAATCTTAGAAAATAATTTTAGAATTGAAATTCAAGTTATAATACTCCACTTAAGAAACCCTTATCTCTAGTTCCAATCTAAAATGGGTATTATAACTAGAATTTTGATTTTCTCTCGAAAATCATTTACCCTCTCTCGAGGCGTAAATTTAAGGGTGGGGGATTAAAATTAACATTCAAAGGGACTTCTCAAGTAATCAAACTAATTAAAATAAAATAACATTAAATAAAGCCCCCCCCCCCCCCCCCCCCACCCCACCCCACCCCTTAAAAGGCGTTTTATCCTAACATGATATGAAATATGACAAATTAATAATCAAAGGCATAAAATAAATGAGAAGAGAAGAAAACAATCAAACCCCAATCTTTTGAAGTGAAATTGAACTTCTATTCCTTTGAAATTAAGCACAATCCATCCAATATGAGCATCCAACAATAATAAACTCAATAATCAACTCAATTGAATTTCACACATTTATTACTCACAAATATCTAAAAAAAATGAAAATAAACTATTTACAAATATTACTACCTAATTTATTATAACCTAACTCTCTACTTCTCTCTCTCTATTTGATGATGAGTCCTCCGCAAATGGGGTCTTGAGTCTTCTTTTATAGTAGATGCATGGCACAAAGGGGTATATTGGGTATATGGCTAGGGGTACATGTGGATATGGTGTGAGGTCATATGAATGAGAATAAAAATCTGATATGGTGAGGGGTAATATAGGAAAAAAGGGATAAGTAAGTAGTTGGGGGTGTAATGGGAAGAAGGTTAAAGTGGGTTAAGTTGGGTCTTTTCACATGTGGCAATTGGTTGACTTGGTCTTGGCTTGAGTTGGGTTTTATGCAGGTGGAAGAATCGTCATTTGGTTTGGGAGTTGAAATGGGTTTGGGGGGGTTTTAGGTAAGGGTCAATCTCAGGTTGGGGTTGTGTCATGGTCGGAGGAAGGTTGCTGGGTATATGGGTTGTCGGGATGGAGGGGGTCGGTTGGATATGGTTGTGGGTCTGGCCGAAGAGAGGGGGTGAGGTCACCGGGTTGTGGGTGTTGGCAGGTCCGGCGAGTAGGAGGTTGAGGTCGCGCAGGTTCGGCGGCTGGGGACGACGCCAGAGGGGGGTACTGAGATGGGGCAAGGCCGTTCGTGGCTGCTGGGTGGAAGGATGGCGTCGAAAATGGGGTTGGCCGACCGGAGAAAGGTGAGGGGTCCGGCCGCGGGCGGCGGCTGGTCGGCGGGGTTGGATGATTGGAGATTGGGGTTTGGTAATTGTTAATGGAGGAGGGTGTGAGGAGAGAGAAAGGGTATTGGCTTTTTGGAGAAGATGTAGTGGAGAGTGATAGGGTGTATGGGGTGTAGGGTAAAAAGGTGTGGGTGAGGGTTTGTGTTGTGTGTAGTGTAGTTTATGGGACGTGTAGGGTAAGTGGGGTGTGGGTTTAGGGTGTGTGTGTATGTTTAAATTGTGACTCTTAAATAAAATAACACAACTAAAATTAATAAAACTGAAAATAAAAAATAAACTCTAACTAAAAATAAAAAAAACTTAAGAAACTAAAAATACAAATATTGAAACTAAAAAAATTAAATCCTAAGCTTATATAAAAATTAAAATAAAACAAAAGAAATAAAAACTTAAAATCTAAATGAACTAAAGTCCTAAAAAAATATAAAATATAATAAACTAAAAATAAACTCCTAAAACTAATCCTAATAAAATAAGACTAAACTAAAAGCTAATAAAAATCAAAATAAAATAAAATTATATTAATAAAAATAAAATAGAAAAATAGAAAACAAAGCCTAAAAATACTAAATAAATCAAAAGTAAATACTAAAAATAAAACGACACAAACTAAAAATCTAAAAAGAATAAAAAAAAGACACAAACTAAACACACACAGGCTTTAGGTAGGTTTAGGGACGTTTTAGGGTCGGGTTAGGGTACGCTAGAGGGAATTAGCTCCATAAAACGCGCATTTGCCTCGATATATAGCTTTTGACACCGCAAATGGACGTTTGACCTACAAAATAAATATTTAAGCGCATAAGATCCAAATTGTCGAGAATTAGCAACTAAAGTACATATATTCAGGGTATAAATTGTACAGCTTTGGGTGCTTATCACACCACCCCCAAACAGAGCGTAGCTAGTCCTTGGGAAATAAGATTGAGAGAAAGAGAAAGATAAGTAACCAAAAGTGTACCACTTTCGCGGGAACTTGTGATTGCACTTAGCATGTGCATCAAGCCTTTAAACCTATAGGTTGCCCTATAGGATGAGTTGTGTCTCGTGAGGGTTTGTAGGGAATATACCCACAAAATTCTTTATTTAAAATGATTTATTGAAATGTAGTCAATCTCTTATTATACGTAGAATAATCGCACAATCCATCATAAGAGAAATATTTTCAGAAATACGAGCTAGAATTAGGCTAAGTAAATGCTCAAGGCGCATCCTCCCTAGAACTCAACGTGTGTGGTGTGAATCAGTCAAAACGGGTCGAGTATCATAAGAGTAACTCCTAGATTACCTTGTCTGACTCTCAAACAAACTCTTGAGATATGGGTATGTGTATCGCTCCTCTGTGTGAGGAGGTGAGTAAATGTAAGCAAGTTCAAACGTCTCACACACACATAAGAAAGAACGAACAATTAGAAAGAAAAATGATCTCATGAAAGAATGTTAATCACTATAGTGAAAATGTCAAGTTATTCACCACATTGACTTTTATTTGCCTTAACACCTAGGGGAATATATGCATGTTTATGGGTGAGGGGAAAATGAAATGGGGAAGGATATGATGATGTGGGATAATATGGATGGTGATAGTGAGATAGGATGGGATGATGATATGATGGATGGATGAATGGATGGATGGTGGATATGTGAGAAGAGTGTTTTATTCTTGGAGAAAAAATGTCTTTATTATACAAGAACTACTAACTACTCTCTATCTTTTCCTTTTTTTTTCTTTTTTTCGATTTTTCTTTTCTTTTTCTCTCTTTTTTTTTCTTTTTGCTATTTTCTATATTTTTTTTCTCTCTTTTCAAACCAAAAATGAAGACATTTACATTTGAAATCACACTCTTTTTCTCAAAAATGATGATGGATGATATTTGAATGGAGTGGGGAATGTATGATGTGGGGGATATGGAAAAACATGGGAATGTAATGGGTGAAGTGAATGGGTGAAAATCTAGTGATCGGGTCGAATTTCAAAACACGTGTTTCTTACAACTCGAAAATAATGTCGTTCTCAGTGATCAAGCCAAATTTTAATGAAGGAAAATGAGATCATACAACGAATTAAATGCGGACCCATAGGAAGTTGAATCAACTTGTGACTCGGAGATTGCGTAAAACACTTAAAAAGGGTGAAAGGCACAAATCTCACAAGCTAAAGTCTCTACTAGTGATCCTTAAGGTTCTCTTGAGAATTGTAGTACTCCTCAACTCTAAACGTAATGACGTGATAAGTGCGCAAATTTTGTTGAGTCTAGAAATTCATGGTGCAACATGCTTTGTTATGTATTACATAAGCTATTTATAAAAGATATTCTCTAGCTTGATTCCTAGACTTTGAAATATGGATGATTGAAAATTCACATCAATGAATGATATGAAAGAAACTGCACGAAATTTTAAAAATCAGGTACGAAAATCAAGCTAGGGCCTTATTGACCTTAAAGGTGAGGGCAACTAGGGCCCTGTAAGCATGATGCTCAAGTTGGATGAGAAGGTGGAAGGGTGTAGAAAATGGAATGGGGTGGTGAGCATAGAAAGCACACGACCGTTCTATGAATGGGCGATGATAATGGTCGCGCCGTGACATGCCAAGGAGATGTTGAGAAGAAAAATCAACACCATAAGAGAGTGGCGGGCATGGAATAACAAGATCGGTGTCACGGAAGTGAAGAGTATCACCACAAATACTCTCATGAATGGTGGAGGATGGTTTCAGGTGAGGATCTAAAAATGTAGATGGAAACATGAACTGTGTAAAATCAAGATCCAAACCAGGTGGTAGGGTGGAAGGAACAATGGGTGGGTCGGGTGGGATAAACGGTGTATCGGGTGGGATAAATGGTGGATGAAGATGATCCAACTCAAGCATGGGAGACACACACTCCTTGGGAGGAGTAAATGAATACTCACAAGGGATTTTGGTTTCTAAAGATGGAGTGGTCAACTTCTCCACAAGAGTAGTGTCAGGGAATGTGGTGGGTGGGTAAGACGAGGCACCAAGATTTAAGATAGAGGAATCACTAGAAATATCAGGCTCAAAGGGAACCATGCATGGATGGACATCATCCATATCCGGATAGATAGGAAATATCACGGATTCTATCTCGGGAAAATGGTGAACACTCGTAGCCGGATCTAACCTAGGATAAATTGATTCCTTGGGAACACAAGGGTGAAGATCGATAGGTGTAGACTCGGGCATATTTTTGAATATGACGGGAGAGGGAAGGTAAACCGAAATAATGGGTTGATTTGGATATGGTGGGATTGGATCGGGCTCACGATCGATGGATAAATCAACACAAATGTCAACTTGGGGCCCCGACCATGGAATGATCTCAACATCAAGATTCTCGGGGTGGTAGGGTTGGTCACACTCAAAATTTGTGTCACAAGAGGACACATCATCGTCACACTCGGGTGAAATAATGGGTGGATCCATGGGAATATCTGACTCTCTCGCACACTCCAATTCATTTCACCTTTGTTCAAGCCTTTGGAGAGCTTCATTTTGAAGTTGAGTGGCTTGCTCTTGCTCGAGTATGAACTTTTGCAAGAGGCTATCGAGAGTAGAGGTGGATGATGGTGGTGGTGGAATGATGGGTGGTGGCGGTGGGTGAGGTGGACACAACTCGATATGGTTAGGACTATATGGAGAATACTCAAATGAAGTGTGTGGAGTGGGTCCAAGTTCATCATACACGAAAGGATCGCTTTCGTGATGGACAAAGGGTTGATACTCATGGGGTGCGTAGTGAGGGAACTGATCGGGAATGGGTGCACAAGGTTTCCATGACGACTGTGGGAATGTGTGAGGATCCACAACATCGGGTTAGGATTCGTATTGCGTGGAAGGGTGATCTCGCCTCCACGAATAGCTCGGGTACTCACACAACTCGGGATTGGGTATATCGGGATAATAGGACGAGTTGGGTTACGAAATAGTGTCATATGGATACACATGGTTCATGGTGGGTTCGAATGGATATGGAATGTAAGGGCACTCATGGGACATATGATCGGGATAATAACAGTGGGTGCACAACAAAGGAGGAGACACGTCGACACTTGACGGCGAGGGTGATGGAAAATGAGGTGCATGCATGGTCGGGTCAAGAGTATTAGGGGCACTCGTGAGAGAGTTGAAACCACTAAAAATATCATAAAGAGACGGCTCGGGATCACTCTCACACGTGTCACGTGTCAATGGAAAATGATCAAAGTAGTCTTGTAAAGGGCGTTCTTCGGCCATGAGGAGAAAAATATTTTTTTGAGTTTTTTAAATTTTTTCAAAAGGAAAGAAAATATTTTTGGATTTTCTAAAAGTAATGGAAGAAAATATTTTTGGATTTTTTATAAAAATAAAAAAAGAAAATATTTTTGGGGTTTTCTAAAAATAAAGGAAGAAAATATTTTTGGATTTTTTGGAAGAAAAAGGGTGGGGGAAAATATGGACTCCTTGAATTGGACGAACTAACTAAAATCGACTACCAAAAAATTAAATTGGACACACACAAGTCAAGAAGAATTCCTAACTAACACAACCAATTTTTATCTTTACATTTAGTGAAAGGGTAGTCAAATTTTAATTAAATCCACGGGCGATAAAAATCACTGAAATCTCAGTGATCGCCTTTGCAAAAAGGTTCTCCTAGTGGGCTACCTAGTTGATTGATTTTAAATTTAGTGATGGATAGGGTAGAAAACAATGGTAAGCGAGTGAGTTGGGTGATGAAATCCCTTCTCGTGAGTGACCGGGTGTAGGTCTTAGCAATTTAATTCATCATACCATTCGAAAATAAATGCAAGAATAAAATCACACAAGAGCACACAAAATTAACTCGCTAACAGGAGAGGCGCGAGGGTTTGAGAAATATACCTCCCACGATTTTTAGGCCATGGGGTGTCGAAAAATTTGAGTCGACCGGGGGGAGAATACGCCAATCTCAGTCGTACCCCGGAGTCCTACAGACCCAAGGTAGAGAGGCTTCTAAATCCTCGCCTTTGGACGCCCTCTCTCTACCTTGTCCGGTTTCCCTATCACGCTTGTCTTCGATTATTACAATTTTTAAAATGAAAAATAAAATAAAAGTGTCCCTATGCACCAAAATACAAGCAATGATAAAAATCCTAATACAAGCCTTCTAAAAAAGAAAAATGGTACTAAAATGCAACAAAATATAGGAAATAAATGAACTACAAAAATTGAATCCGCTCCAAGTGCTCCACATACCCAAGCCCGGCAACGGCGCCATTTGATAGAAATAACTTTGCTTTTTGTCTCCCTGGCAACGGCGCCATTTGATAGAAAGAACTTTTCGGTATATTTGTCGTTGTTGTACAAGCTCCTTCTAATCAAAACCTCAAATACCTACAAAAATATAACAATCTCAAGTGTAGAGGTAAGTAAAGGTATCAATCCACTTCCAAGGGGGTAAGCTAGAGACAAATTCAATTGTAATTCACTTTTTATTTTCTTTTTGTGCTTTTTCACTTTTCTAATTTTTTTAGCTTTTTCAATATTAAAACAATAGGGTCAGGTGATGATTTAAACTAAACTAAACTCTATGTGATATGATAACAACTAACTAGAAAGTTACTAAAATGAAAAATAAAGTCTAAACTAAAATAAGAGATAAAGTGAGGTAAATAATTGTGAGAACAATCAAGGAATGGGATTACACCACAAATTTTAGCTATTCTAACTAATTAATTTAATTAATTGAATTCTCCCAAATTAATATCAAAATTACAAATCAACTCTCGTTGCAAATTTAATTTCAATAGTAACCTTATAGAAAATTAAGTTCAACACCCCACAACTCTAGAAAATAGATCCACACTCCTTTTAATTAATCACCCGCTAGGATCGATCAATTAAAATTTATGTCAATCTTAGAAAATAAATTTAGAGTTGAAATTCAAGTCATAATACCCCACTTAAGAAATCCTATCTCTAGTTCGAATCTAAAATGGGTATTATAATTAGAATTTCGATTTTCTCTCGAAAATCATTTACCCTCTCTCGAAGCGTAAATTTAAGGGTGATGGATCAAAAATAACATTCAAAGGGAATTTTCAAGTAACCAAACTAATTAAACTAAAATAACATCAAATAAGGGTTTCCCCCCACACCTTGAAAGGGGATTTAGCCTAACATGGTATTAAACATGATGAAAAAATAATCAAAGGCATATATAAAAAAAGAGTAGAGAAAGAGAACAAATCTTCAATAAGTCTCCTTGAAATTGGCAATTTGAACTCTATCATCTTCCATACAATTCAATTACTCACAATTAAGTCTCACCAAATCTCTAAAAAATAAAAAACAAAAACTATTTACAAAATGATATTTATCTCTATACAATTCTCTCTCTAAAAATTCCTATCTAAAAAGCTCCTTGAATCTAAACTAAAAATTACAAAATAAAAGTAAAAAGGATAGTGGATGAATATATAATGGACAACTAAATAATAAAAGAGATTTGCTAAAAATGCAAATCCTAACATTATAAATTTGTACATTAGAACTCATCCAAAGAAATAAATTCTATATCATTACTTTATATTGAGATAATTGCTAAAAATGCAAAATCTCAATATAAAGGAATGGATTAGAATTTACCTCCCATAAGGGATAAATTTCACTACATCAATCTATTTTGAATTAATTGCTAAAAATGCAAAAATTCATAATAGAGGGGTGGGGTGAAATTTATCCTAGAGATGATTTTCACTACACACATCTATATTGCGGTATTTGCTAAAAATGCAAATACTCAACATAGAGGGGTGGAGAGAATTTTATCACACCAAGCTTAAAACTAAATTTGAGATCCTCTTGAAATTGGCCCAAGTTTTCAATTTATATGGTGCACATGGAGGCTAGGGGTATTTTTTTGAATGGACATGAGTGTGAATGGAAATGGTGAGTGTGAGGGCATGTGGATTAAATGGGGTGACACAATCACATTTGGTTTAGAGGGTATAATGGGTATTGGGGTTAAAGTTGATAGTTGGGGAGTAATAAGGGAAAAGGGAATAAAGGAGTTTCATTTGGCACATGGGTAATTTAGAGTTTATTTGTCTTTGGTTTGGGTTGGTCTTTGGAAAATGGCAGGTCGTGGCTTGAAGATGGGAAACGGGATTTTTGTTTTCAAATGGGTTTAGGGGGGTTTTAGGTAAGGGTCAATCTCGGGTTGGGGTTGTGTCATGGTCGGAGGAAGGTTGTTGGGTATATGGGTTGTCGAGCTGGAGGGGGGTCGGGTTGGATGTGGTTGAAGGTCCGGCCGAAGAGAGGGGTTAAGGTCATCGGGTTGTGGGTGTTGGCAGGTCCGGTGAGTAGGAGGTTGAGGTCGCGCAGGTTCGGCTGCTGGGGGCGACGCCAGAGGGGGGTACTGAGATGGGGAAAGGCGGTTCGTGGCTGCTGGGTGGAAGGACGGCGCCGTAAATGGGGTTGGCCGACCGGATAAAGGTGAGGGGTCCGGCGGCGGGCGGCGGCTAGTCGGCGGGGTTGGATGATTGGAGATTGGGGTTGGGTTTGGGGTTGGGTTTGGGATTTGGTAATTATTAATGGAGGAGGGTGTGAGGAGAGAGAAAGGGTATTGGCTTGTTGGAGAAGATGTAGTGGAGAGTGATAGGGTGTATGGGGTGTAGGGTAAAAACGTGTGGGTGAGGGTTTGTGTTGTGTGTAGTGTAGTTTATGGGAGGCGTAGGGTAAGTGGGGTGTGGGTTTAGGGTGTGTGTGTATGTTTAAATTGTCACCCTTAAATAAAATAACACAATTAAAATTAATAAAACTGAAAATAAAAAATAAACTTTAACTAAAAATAAAACAAACTAAAGATACTAAAAATACAAATATTGAAACTAAAAAAATAAAATCCTAACCTTATATAAAAATTAAAATAAAACAAAAGAAATAAAAACTTAAAATCTAAATGAACTAAAGTCCTAAAAAAATATAAAATATAATAAACTAAAAATAAACTCCTAAAACTAATCCTAATAAAATAAGACTAAACTAAAAGCTAATAAAAATCAAAATAAAATAAAATTATATTAATAAAAATAAAATAGAAAAATAGAAAACAAAACCTAAAAAATACTAAATAAATCAAAAGTAAATACTAAAAATAAAACGACACAAACTAAAAATCTAAAAAGAATAAAAAAAAAAGACACAAACTAAACACACACAGGCTTTAGGTAAGTTTAGGGACGTTTTAGGGTCGGGTTAGGGTACGCTAGAGAGAATTAGCTCCATAAAATGTGCATTTACCTCGATATATAGCTTTTGACATCGCAAACGGACGTTTGACCTGCAAAATAAACATTTAAGCGCATAAGACCCAAATTGTGGAGAATTAGCAGCTAAAGTACATCTATTCGGGGTATAAATTGTACAATTTTGGGTGCTTATCACCAATCCGAAACTTTCATGATGGGAGTGGACACAAGCACATTCTTCAGTTTTTCAAAGGAGCTTTGGAATGCTTCCGTCCACTCGAATGGGGTGTCCTTCATAAGAAGATTACTTAAGGGTATAGCAAGGGCGCTAAAATACTTAATGAACCTTCTATAAAACCTCGCGTGGCCCAAGAAGGAGCGCACGACTTTCAGCGATTTAGGTGGGGGTAGGTCAGCTATGACATTTATTTTTGCTCGATCAACCTCGATCCCTTTGGATTACATGATGTGGACAAGAACTATACCCTCGGTTACCATGAAATGGCATTTTTCCCAATTCAGCACTAAGTTCTTTTCCACACATCGGGCTAATACTTTTTCAAGATTGGCTAAACATAGGTCGAAGGAGGTGCCAAAAACACTAAATTTGTCCATAAACACCTCTAGCCCTCTCTCAACTATGTCACTGAATAAGCTCAACATGCACCTTTGAAAGGTCGTCGGTGCATTACACAAGCCAAATGGCATACGATTCTAGGCAAACGTTCCAAAGGCGCAAGTGAAGGTTGTTTTCTCTTGATCAAGTATATCTACCTTAATTTGGTTATATCCGAAATAACCATCTAGGAAGTAATAATAAGGGTGGCCCACTAGTCTTTCAAGCATTTGATCGATAAATGGCAAGGGGAAATGATCCTTCCTAGTTCCCGCATTGAGTTTTCGATAATCAATGCAAACGCGACACCCAGTGGTGGTACGTTGGGAAACTAACTCTCCCATGGCATTTTCAATCACAATCATGCCCGACTTTTTCGGGACGACGTGAATGGGGCTCACCCACTTGCTATCCGAGATTGGTTAGATAATCCCAACATCCAATAACTTTATAGTTTCATCTCTCACCACATCTTTCATCGTGGGGTTTAGTCGTCTTTGCATTTCTCTCGAGGGCTTAACATCTTCTTCGAGGTGAATCTTGTGGGTGAAAATTAGAGGACTTATCCATTTTATATCATCTATACACCAACCAAAATCACTTTGGTGCTTCCTCAAAATCTTCAATAATTTACCCTCCTGCTCTTCATCTAAGCTAGAGGAGACAATAACAGGAAATGTCTCACTTTTACCTAGGAAAGCATATTTAACATTGAAGGGTAGTTTATCAATTCGAGGGTCGGGAATGTGTAGCTAGAGGGCACCATGCGTGCCTCCCTCAAGGGTAACTCTTTTAATCGAGAAACCCAATTAACATCTCTCGCGTCCTCGTCTGACGATCTCTCATCGAGTAAGTCGCTCAACTCCTTTATCTCCCTCTCAAACTTGGTGTAGGCTCCCACACTCTCATGACTAGAAGTTTGCAAGATTTTAAGGCGTCTCCACAGTAATTTTCCTTAAAGTGTTCTTCTACGATCTCCTCAATTAAGCTCACCTCCTGAAGATCATCTTCTTTCCCTGCTTGTTGGGCTATGTTGAAGATGTTTGTTTACAAAGTCATATTCCCAAAAGTGAGATGCATCTGCCCATTTCTAGAATTGATCACTGCATTAGCCGTAGCTAAGAATGGTCATCCAAGGATGATGGGAAAATGATTTTTCGAGGCGAAGGAGGGATCCATGTCCCAAATGATAAAATATACTAGGAAGTAGAAAGTGTCTACTTGGACTACCACGTCCTCAACTATACCCCTTAGTATCTTCACGGTCCGATCCGTTAACTGGAGAGTGGTCCTTGTGGGCTTAAGATCACCCAGATCAAGTTTCCTATAAATTGAATAAGGGATGATGTTGACACTTTCTCCCAAATCGAGTAAGGATTTTTTGAATTTGTTCTCTCCAATGGTGAAGGAAATGGTGGGTGCACCGGGATCTTTATATTTAGGTGGGAGATCATTAAGAAGGAATGAGCTCACATTTTGTGCTAGAAACACGTTCTTCTTTACCTTCATTGTATCCTCGAGGCTCCTCCGCGGTGGATCTACATATGGGGATGGAGGTGGTGGTGCTTGTTGGTATGCATGAGGTGGTGGAGGTGGGCAACCTGTGAATGTGGGATCATTGCAGCTTGTGGTAGTCCATAATTGAAACCAGGATGGTTCCTCCACGAAGGGTTGTAAGAGTTCCCATGCGGGGCATTAAAATTACCCTTGAATCCTCCTATAGCATCCACCTTCTCGGTGTGCATGGCCTTGTAGGAAGAAATATTCAAGCATGCCTTTGTGGAGTGGCCTGCCTCACAGATAGCACACACTTTTTCTTTCGAATCATGGTTGGATCCGGAGATGTTTCTCAACCGACCATCAAACCACACTTTCATATCTCTCTGAAATTGATCAAATAGACGGTCTATTAAGGAATTGCTATCCAAATGGTATGGATCGGAGGCAGTTTGATTGATAAGTGGTTCTCTAGGTCGAGCTTGGTGTAATACCCCGTATTTTTGTGATATTTATTTATGGGATTAATTGAATTAAATGCGTATTAATTAGAAATTAATCCGGATTAAAATACTAGCGAGATGCGAGTTGGTATTTGATTATAATGTGCATATATGATTATATATGAATATTGAATTATGAAATTTGTCGTGAGATTGAAATACGGCAATTTGGAAATTTTGTTGAGACGCGTGTGACAGTCGCGTCAAGAATTTAATATATTTTAATTAAAAATTGAATTTTATTTCTATTAACCGTATGGTCGTTTTGAGCATGCCAACGCATCCGGAAGGGTCGAAATAGTCAGAAAACACTAGCCGGGGGTTTAGTTTGGGTCCCGGGGCATCTTTAGGCCATACCGGCAACGTATAAGGGTAGTTTGGTAATTTTGGATTTTTGGGAATTAAAACCCACGAAAATTAGGAAATAATTATCTGATTTAGTAATTACCCACTAAACCCACTAATAACTTAATGGGCTATGGGGGTTATTAGGATTAGTCCCAAAAGTTCCTAAGGCAAAAACCCTAGCCACCATTGTCACTTTGGAGAAGAAAAGCTTGGAGAGAGAGAGAGGAGAAATTCTGCAGAGAGAGAGAGAACAATTCAATCTTCGAGATCAAAATCAGAGATATACATAAGGCAAGTGGTTTAATTTCGTTTATTACAAAGAATGTTTCTTCCATGCGTAGGAAATTGACAGAATTTCATTGTTCTTGGAGAATGATAAAAAACCCATTAAATTGGATGTAGAGATTTATAATTGTATGAGGAGATTGCATGTAGAACAATGTTAGGGTGATTAGTCAGATAAAAATACATCTTTTATACCATAAAACGGATTTATTTATACAGATGGATGAATTTAATTTCTAGGGTTCATGTTCTTGAGATTGGGGAAGAAGATGTGGAGATTTAATATTTGGATGAGATTTAGGATGAATTAATCCCACAAAATACGTTAATATATGACCTAAGTATATTTAGGATTGATTAGAACCCAAGTACAATTGTTGGTTTGATGTTTAGAGGAGATTAGAGGTGTAGAAAAATTGAAAAAACGAGTTAAGGAATTTCTGGGCTCGAAACTGGTCCCTCATTAGAAGACCTACCCAGGTCGTTCGAACGAACTCGTTCGAAGGAGCTTCTAACGAGTGGACAGTTTGCCTTCTAACGAGTTGAATGTTCATTCGATGCCTTTCGTTCGAACGAGATCTCGTTAGATACCCAGTTAGTTCGAACGAACTCTCGTTCGAACAGCCTCGTTCGAACGAGACTTCTAACGAGCTGACAGTTTGAGCTTTTTAGCCTGTTTTGATCCCCGAGTGTCCCATAACCTTGCTTATACGTAGAGATAACACTTCCTTGTGGATTAATTGATATATTTGGGATGTTTGGGATATAATGAGGAGTAAAACCTAGAAGTGTAGTTTGAACCTAAGGGAAATTATGAAGTAGGACGTGAGTCTCTATTACGATGCGAGAACTATTGACGACCTAAATAATTATATTAACCGGGAACATATAAATTGTGTAGTATTATATGTCGGTACGAGAATGATATGTGTACTACAAATAAATTATGATGATTACTAAGATGTGTGCATACTTAGTATATAAATTGATTTTATGTGTATGACATACCTACCATACTTGCTATCACGGGAGGTTTACGTTCGTTTAGGGCCCTCTAATCCTTGTGTTGCTCGGATTTAGACTGGTACCTCGATGAACATAGGTCAGAGAAGGACTTATTGGGATGTTAATAAGTTTGCTGTTCGTGGGAGCGCAGGTATGTGCGTGACCCATGTGATGTGACTGTGTTCGCCTCCATTGTTTGTGATTGTTGTTATCTGAGAACGATTCCTGAGAGATTCGGAATGCTTGATCCTTATGTACGTGATGTACCGGGATGGATAGTAGAGTATGTGTGCACCGCAGCTTAGTCTCGGAGTACTTGTATTGTATATTTATGACGTGAATAATATACACTTAATTAATGGGAACTTTCATGTTGGTATTCTGAATATAATTATGGTAATGTTTTGAGAAAACATAACGGGTTAACCGATAGTGAATTGTATTACTAATTGAGAATCTGAGTTTAAGTAAAGCCCTCTATTTAATTGATAACGCTAGAATGTAATATGGGAATCGAGTAGTAAGGGGTAGAACTTATTACGGTTTGGTTAGATATGTATGTTATTTAGATGGGTACGGTACGTTAGGAGTGCACATGTAGTCGAGAGGTGAGAATTCCATGTGAGTGCACGTCCTAACATGTATTTTGCATTTAATGTTTTAATGTTATTAAAACACTTGCTGTTTTTTAAATGATTTCCACTTTCGAGCTCTGACCCATTTGCTTTCAAATCTATTTTTGAAAAAGCCATTTTAGGTGCCCAGCCACAAGGACACCATGCTTAGGATCCTCATTCGGGTGACGAGCTGTAGATGTTTGTGGAAGTTACAGGACTTTTCTTGTAGACGCTTCATCTATCTTGACTCTATATTCAGCATTTATCACTTGTAGGGCATGTCGCCCATTTCTTTTAGAGACATTTCATTTATTTCAGTTATTCAGACTTCGGACATGTAATTAATTCAGGATTCAGACTTGTCTTATATTTTCAGTTGTGGGATTGTTGTGAGGAGTTTTCCTCCGGACTTATTATTATTTCATTGGTTATTTCATTATTTCGTTATGGTGAATGGTTGTTATTCTTTCATTATTCTCTTACTGCATGTTAATCAGACTTAATTTAAAATTTGGCAACTTACTTTTTAAATACAAGGTGGTTAGAAATCTTTAAAAATGTTTTCGACAGTGATGCTATTAACTGAACCAACTTGACATTTTGTATTGATTTAATAAAGGAGTAGCTACCCGGTATTTAATTAGTCGGGGTGTCACAGGTGGTATCAGAGCATCAGGTTCTAGTGTCCATTAGGATCTGTACGGCTTAGTATGTTTCCGCTGAGCTTTCTTTGAAGTAGAGCCCTATATTTTAGGACTGTTGTATTCTCTTGTTTATGCTTCGTTCTTCAGCTATTTTAAGTTTATAACTGCGAACTTATAGACTTTATTATTGTTTCATAATGCCTCCACGACGTGCACAATGGGTTCCCAGGAATGCTACGCCATAACCACAGCCCGCACCAGTTCAGGGAACGATGAATGCCGCCGAGGTTGCAGCCATTGTGGCCCAGGCGGTAAATTCCGCACTAGCAGTAGTTCAACAGGCACCACCTCAGGCGCCGATAGCCGCGCCAGTTCAGGCACATGCATTCCCGTCTGCTTGGGAACGTGTACGTGATGCTTTTCGGAAAGCACACCCTCCAGAGTTCGCAGTTAGCTCCGATGTTGTGGTTTCTAGTCAGTGGAGGAAAGACATTCAGCGGCACTTGAGGATGTATGAGTGCACCAATGTCCAGAAGCAGATACTAGCTACCTTTAAGCTAGTAGGGTCTGCACTGCAGTGGTGGGAGTCTATTACCACCGTGGAGGAGAGAGATACTCTCACTATCCAGGAGTTTTGGGTGCGGTTCGACCGCAAATACTTTTCGCCAGCTGTTCACACGGAGATGAGAAGAAAGTTGATGAGCCTCAAGCAGGAGGGAAGGACTGTGGCCGAGTATGAGACCGAATTCACTGATCTTCTGAAAATTGTTCCGGATAAGATACCGACAGAGGAGAAGAAGATACATAAATTTACAGACGGGTTGACTTGGAGGATCCGTCAGCATTTGTTGGGGAACCTATCGTTGGCCACTTACTCTAATGTGGTTAACGTTGCACTGTTACACTGCCAGGACCATCGCTTTCACATGACTGAAGGCAAGAGGTCAGGAGAGTCCAGCCATCAGGGCAGGACTGGGGGAAATGGTGCCTGTGGGGCACATTCTGTTCAGGGGCAGAGGCAGGGTGATCAGGGTTCCCAGCAGGGGGATCACAAGAGGTTCAGGTCGGGAAATTTCAGGCACGGACAGGGAGGTTTCCGGCAGGGCCATCAGGGTTTGAACGGCCATCAGAACCAGCAGGGTCAGAATGGTCAACAGCAGTTTCAGCAGGGCCAGTGGAGGAACGCTAACGGCCACCAGGGCCGGGGGCAGCAAGGACAGAGAGGGGGGAACTTCCCGAGGAAGTGTTTCGTTTGTGGCAAGACTAGCCATAAACTACAAGACTGTCCTGATAGGGGCAAGGCCCCGCAGCAGCAGTAGGGTGCTCGACATGAGCCACAAAAGCCACTTTTTCCACCTGCCCTCCCAGCTCCAGCCCAGGTGCCAGCACTACCAGCCATTCTAGCAGTTCCTGTGCAGTAGGGGTAGTTACAGTATGGACGTGTCTATAACGTCCACCAGGCAGCAGCTCCATAGGCACCACCCGCGATTGAGGGTATGTTTCCTATCCATGGTACTATGGGTAGGGTTTTGTTTGATACGAGGGCAACGCATTGATTTATAGCTACACATTTTGCGAAAGCCTTAGAATTGTTAGCCACAGCAGAGAGCACAGTGACGTGTGTAGACTCACCATTGGGGAGTGGGTCGCTTATTTTCTTTATATGCCAGGGAGTGGGGGTAGAGATTGTTAGTTTGGTATTACCTGCAGACATGTTGGTATTAGATATGCATGTGCACGATGTAATTATCGGTATGGATTGGCTCGCGGATTATAGAGCCATGATTGATTGCTTCGGTGGGAGCATTATTTTTGCCATTCCGGGGCAAGAGATGTTTGTAGTGGCGATGCCTCGCCCAGAGGGAGGCTCGACCGCTCATTTGTATTACATAGAGGAGTATACCTTTAAGGAGGTTGTGATTCCATTAGATTCGATCCCAGTTGTCAGGGAGTATTCCGATGTGTTTCAGGAGATACCAGGATTACCTCCCAGTCGAGAGATAGACTTTATCATAAACTTATTACCAGATACAAGACCTATAGCACGCGCACCATACCGTATGGCTCCGGCAGAGATGCGAGAGCTACGAGATCAGATTGAGCAGTTGTTGGGTCAGGGGTTTATACGGAGGAGTACTTCGCCGTGGGGTGCCCCTGTGTTGTTCGTGAAGAAGAGGGATGGATCGTTGAGATTGTATGTGGATTACCGAGAGTTGAATAAGGTCACGATACCGAATAAGTATCTGTTGCCTCGAATCGATGACTTATTCGACCAGTTGAGAGGAGCTTCTTTCTTCTCGAAGATTGATTTGCGATCGGGATACCATCAATTGCGTATCAGGGAAGAGGATGTCTCGAAGACTGCGTTCTTAACGAGATATGGTTCTTACGAGTTTCGGGTTATGCCTTTTGGTTTGACCAACGCTCCAGCCATGTTTATGGACTTGATGAATAGGGTGTTCAGAGATTTCCTAGATCAGTTTGTCATTGTCTTCATTGATGATATTCTGGTTTACTACCAGACAGAGGAGGAGCACGCCGAGCATTTGAGGCAAGTTTTGCAGACGCTACGTCAGAACGAGTTGTATGCAAAGTATGAGAAGTGCGGGTTTTGGCTGAAGGAGGTCCATTTTTTGGGACATATTATTTCCGACCGGGGGATATCTGTTGATCCGGGGAAAGTATCCGCGGTGAGGGAGTGGGGACAGCCCACGACACCGACGGAGATCCGTAGTTTCTTGGGATTAGCAGGATACTACAGGAGGTTCATTCGGGGATTTTCGAAGATAGCAGGTCCTTTGACACATCTGACTCGTAAGGGTGTGCCATTCGTCTGGAGTGATGCCTGTCAGTTGGCATTCGATGAGTTGAAGGATAAGTTGACCTCAGCACCTGTGTTAGCATTGCCGAGACCGGGAGTTGAGTATCTAGTCTACACCGATGCGTCCTTGCAAGGACTTGGAGGTGTATTACAGTAGGAGATTTAGGCCATTGCTTATGCATCCCGTAAGCTAAAGCCTCACGAGAAGAATTACCCCACTCATGGCGGCAGTTGTATTTGCCCTTCCTATTTGGAGACATTACCTTTTGGGGGAAAAGTTTCAATTGTTCATGGACCACAAGTCCCTAGAGTACCTATTCACGCAGAAGGAGTTGAATATGCGGCAGCGAAGGTGGCTTGAGTTTGTGAAGGATTATCAGTTTGATATCCAGTATCACCCGGGGAAGGCTAACGTGGTAGCAGACGCGTTAAGCCGTAGGCCAGTAGATGAGGTGGCAGGGGTGTGGAAGGCCAAATGGAAGGAGTTGGGACACCAGGATGCATTAGCCCGATCATTCATGTCTGTGATGACCGTTACACCTCAGATTGTCACGAAGGTAGTAAGGGTACAGGCAAATGACTCGTTCTGTCAGGAGCAGATAGTTCGATTACTAGCAGAGGGAGCCGAGTCCTATACCGTTAGCTCAGATGGGGGATTACGCTTCAATGAGAGATTGGTAGTTCCGGAAGGGGAGGAATTGCGACACGAGGTGATGGCAGAGTCGCACGGCTCACGGTTCGCGGTACATCCCGGAGGGGATAAAATGTACCAAGACATGAGACAACAGTATTGGTGGAGCTGGATGAAGAGAGATATTGCCATGTTTGTTTCTAAATGCGCCACTTGTCAGCTAGTAAAAGTGGATCATCAGAGACCGGCAGGACTTCTACAGCCATTGGAGGTACCGATGTGGATGTGGGAGAGCATATCCATGGATTTTATCACGGGGTTACCTACGTCACAGAGAGGTCACGACTCCGTTTGGGTGATTGTGGACAGGTTGACCAAAGTCGCTCATTTTCTACCCGTAAGGATAGATTACACTACGGGACAGTATGCCCAGCTCTTTATTGCAGAGATAGTGAGACTTCACGGTGTACCCCTAAATATCGTGTCTGACCGAGACAAGATATTTATTTCACGGTTTTGGGAGAGTTTTCAGGAGGCCATGGGCACGGAATTGTGGTTGAGTACGGCGTATCACCCGCAGACGGATGGGTAAACCGAGCGTACAAACCAGATGTTGGAGGACATGTTGCGAATGTGCATCATTGATTTTGAGGGTGGATGGGAGCAGTATCTTCCACTGGTGGAGTTTTCTTACAATAACTCCTACCAGTTCACCATTGGCATGGCTCCATTTGAGGCGTTGTACGTTAGACCTTGTCGTTCCCCAGCATGTTGGTTGGAGGTGGGGGACAACAAACTACTTGGGCCGGAAGTGATTCAGGATACTTCGGCAAGAATAGAATTGATTCGGAGTCGCATTCGGGTAGCTCAGGATCGGCAGAAGAGCTATGCTGATGCGAAGAGGTTCTTCAGGGAGTTCCAAGTGGGGGACCAAGTTTTGCTCAGAGTATCTCCTATGAAGGGGATTATGCGTTTCGGGAAGAAAGGGAAGTTGGCACCGAGGTATGTGGGACCATTCCCTATTATTGAGCGGATTGGACCGGTTGCTGTATTGGCTTGGATTACCGGAGCATTTGCATCGGATTCACGATGTGTTTCATATTTCCTCGCTGAGGAAATATCTTAGAGACGATTTGGCTCATTCTCACATTTCTTTGGAGGACATCGATCTCCAGCCTGATAGCTCCTACGAGGAGGGGGCGATTGCTATTTTGGATCGAGGTGAGCGGAAACTGCGGTCAAAGATAGTCCCGTTAGTATGTGTTCAGTGGAGACATCATAATGTCGAGGAGTCCACATGGGAGCGCGAGGATGAGATGCGCGAACGTTATCCAGAGTTGTTCTTACCAGGTACTTTCTAGTTCCGAATGTCGGGACGAAATTCAGTTATTAGGGGGGAAGTATGTAACACCCCGTATTTTTATGATATTTATTTATGGGATTAATTGAATTAAATGCGTATTAATTGGAAATTAATCCGGATTAAAATACTAGCGAGATGTGAGTTGGTATTTGATTATAATGTGCATATATGATTATATATGAATATTGAATTATGAAATTTGTCGTGAGATTGAAATACGGCAATTTGGAAATTTTGTTGAGACGCGTGTGACAGTCGCGACAGGAATTTAATATATTTTAATTAAAAAGTGAATTTTATGTATATTAACCGTATGGTCGTTTTGAGCGCGCCAACGCGTCCGGAAGGGTCGAAATAGTCAGAAAACACTAGTCGGGGGTTTAGTTCGGCTCCCGGGGCATCTTTAGGCCATACCGGCAACGTATAAGGGTAGTTTGGTAATTTTGGATTTTTGGGAATTAAAACCCACGAAAATTAGGAAATAATTATCTGATTTAGTAATTACCCAATAAACCCACTAATAACTTAATGGGCTACGGGGGTTATTAGGATTAGTCCCAAAAGTTCCTAAGGCAAAAACCCTAGCCACCATTGTCACTTTCGAGAAGAAAAGCTTGGAGAGAGAGAGAGGAGAAATTCTGCAGAGAGAGAGAGAACGATTCAATCTTCGACATCAAAATCAGAGATATACATAAGGCAAGTGGTTTAATTTCATTTATTACAAAGAATATTTCTTCCATGCGTAGGAAATTGACAGAATTTCATTGTTCTTGGAGAATGATAAAAACCCATTGAATTGGATGTAGAGATTTATAATTGTATGAGGAGATTGCATGTAGAACAATGTTAGGGTGATTAGTCAGAAAAAAATACATATTTTATACCATTAAAATGGATTTATTTATACCGATGGATGAATTTAATTTCTAGGGTTCATGTTCTTGAGATTGGGGAAGAAGATGTGGAGATTTAATATTTGGATGAGATTTAGGATGAATTAATCCCACAAAATACGTTAATATATGACCTAAGTATATTTAGGATTGATTAGAACCCAAGTACAATTGTTGGTTTGATGTTTAGAGGAGATTAGAGGTGTAGAAAAATTGAAAAAACGAGTTAAGGAATTTCTGGGCTCGAAACTGGTCCCTCGTTAGAAGACCTACCCAGGTCGTTCGAAGGAGCTTCTAACGAGTGGACAGTTTGCCTTATAACGAGTTGAATGTTCGTTCGATTCCTTTCGTTCGAACGAGATCTCGTTAGATACCCAGTTCGTTCGAACGAACTCTCGTTCGAACAGCCTCGTTCGAACGAGACTTCTAACGAGCTGACAGTTTGGGCTCTTTAGCTTGTTTTGATCCCGAGTGTCCCGTAACCTTGCTTATACGTAAGGGAAATTATGAAGTAGGACGTGAGTGTCTATTACGATGCGAGAACTATTGACGGCCTAAATAATTATATTAACCGGGAACATATAAATTGTGTAGTATTACATGTCGGTACGAGAATGAGATGTGTACTACAAATAAATTATGATGATTACTAAGATGTGTGCATACTTAGTATATGAATTGATTTTATGTGTATGACATACCTACTATACTTGCTATCACGGGAGGTTTACGTTCGTTTAGGGCCCTCTAATCCTTGTGTTTCCCGGATTTAGACTGGTACCTCGATGAACATAGGTCAGAGAAGGACTTATTGGGATGTTAATAAGTCTGCTGATCGTGGGAGCGCAGGTATGTGCATGACCCATGTGATGTGACTGTGTTCGCCTCCATTGTTTGTGATTGTTGTTATCTGAGAATGATTCCTGAGAGATTCGGAATGCGTGATCCTTATGTACGTGATGTACCGGGATGGATAGCAGAGTATGTGAGCACCGCAGCTTAGTCTCGGGGTACTTGTATTGTATATTTCTGACGTGAATAATATACACTTAATTAATGGTAACTTTCATGTTGGTATTGTGAATATAATTATGGTAATGTTTTGAGAAAAGATAACGGGTTAACCGATAGTGAATTGTATTACTAATTGAGAATCTGAGTTTAAGTAAAGCCCTCTATTTAATTGATAACGCTAGAATGTAATATGGGATTCGAGTAGTAAGGGGTAGAACTTATTACGGTTTGGTTAGATATGTATGTTATTTAGATGGGTACGGTACGTTAGGAGTGCACATGTAGTCGAGAGGTGAGAATTCCATGTGAGTGCACGTCCTAACATGTATTTTGCATTTAATGTTTTAATGTTATTAAAACACTTGCTGTTTTTAAAATAATTTCCAGTTTCGGGCTCTGACCCATTTTATTTCAAGTCTATTTTTGTAAAAACCATTTTAGGTGCCCAGCCACAAGGACACCATGCTTAGGATCCTCATTCAAGTGACGAGTTGTAGCTGTTTGTGGAAGTTACAGGACTTTTCTTGTAGGCGCTTCATCTATCTTGACTCTATATTCAGCATTTATCACTTGTAGGGCATGTCGCCCATTTCTTTTAGAGACATTTCATTTATTTTAGTTATTCAGACTTCGAACATGTAATTAATTCAGGATTCAGACTTGTCTTATTATTTTCAGTTGTGGGATTGTTGTGAGGAGTTTTCCTCCGGACTTATTATTTTTTCATTGGTTATTTCATTACTTCGTTATGGTGAATGGTTGTTATTCTTTCATTATTCTCTTACTGCATGTTAATCAGACTTAATTTAAAATTTGGCAACTTATTTTTTAAATACTAGGTGGTTAGAAATCTTTAAAAATGTTTTCGACAGTGATGCTATTAACTGAACCAACTTGATATTTTGTATTGATTTAATAAAGGAGTAGCTACCCGGTATTTAATTAGTCGGGGTGTCACACTTGGTTAGGATCATATGTGTCCCATCCTTGAGTAGTCTCTGCGACATACTTAAGATGGGCCTCGGCGTCGCATGAGTTTAAATCCCAAAAGGGTCTTTCACACATTGTTTACACAATTTGTTTGGAAGCTATTATCAACACATTATGGAAGAAAGATATCACTAAATGTTTGTCAAGACAATGATGGGGGAATGTGATTACTAGCTCTTGGAAATGTTCCCAACATTTGTCCAAATACTCATTATTGTGTTGTCGAAAAACTTGGATTTGAGTCTTGGTAGAGTTAGTCTTGTGATGCGGATAGAATTTTGAGACAAACAAAGACTGCATATCTCTCCAGGAAGTGACGGATTTTGGGGGTAGAGACCATAGCCAGGTCTTGGTTTAATCCTTTAAGGAAAAAGCTTTAGGCGAATGACATCTTGCGTGCAAGTTTGGTCACTAAATGTGTCACACGCCTCTTCGAACTCACGAATATGCAAGTATGGTTTCTCTGAATCCATGCCATGAAACGTGGGGAGAATCTGTATCATCCCATTGCGAAAGTGGAACTGACCGACAGTATACGGAAGTAAAATGCAACCTGGGGTGACAGTACGCTCAGTAAAGAGTAAGTCTTTCATAGGACGATAGGAGAGATCTCCCTCTCCAGTACCGAACCTCGCTACGTCAGACATCGCACTGGTACTCTCTTTAAATGATTCTGTGTACTCACTCGGTGTCATAGATGTGTGACTCAAAGTTTGACTCAGGATGTAGCTACTAATAGAGTGCTCAGGAGTAGGAATTGGAAACCAAAATTGTGGAACGCGAGGTGTGTGGGGGCTTTCAGAGTTGTACTTAACGATTGAATTTTCTTGGATTCTGGTTTGAGTATTATGAGGAGTCTGAGTGTGTTCAAGATTTTGCATTAAAGGCTTTTGAGAGATGATAAAAAAAATTATTTTTTAGTTTTTTTTATGTTTTTAGATTTTCTTGGTCAAAGTTTTAGATTGTCTTGATCTAACCTAAGTCTACCTACTTCCCTTGAAACGGCGCCAAAAACTTAGCGCGGCCACAAATGTGTCTAGTCTGCATGCTATTTAGGCTCAAGTGCAAGCCTGTTGCTCAAGTAATAATTTGATAAGTCGGGTATCGATCCTCATGGAAACAGGACGACCGGAGTCGTAACAACGTTGGAAAGATGAAGGTAACCTAACTTTGACTCTAAAAAAACGAAAAGGTGATTTGAATTGTGAAACAACTACAACTAGATGCAATTTTTGGAAAATGATTAATTAATGAAATTAAGAATGAATGAAATGCAATTACTCTAATTAACTAAAGGACTATTAACGATTTAACTAAAACTTTAACTATAAGATGAAAAAGATAGGTCGGGTTATAATCTCCCACACCCTAGTAATTCACTTTGTAGGATACTAGATTCATAATTAAAGCTTTAAATGAATCCATTTTTTTAATGCTCCTAAGTATTACATATATGAGGGATCGTAGCCCGCACAGTATGTAAGCAAAGGTTGAATTAAAACTCGGTCTTTGATTCTCCTAAGTATTACATACATAAGGGATCGTAGCCCGCACAGTATGTAGACAAAGGATGAATCAAAGTGGTATTGCATTAGCTACGATACAATTCACCTAAGATTTTATTTCCAACTTCTATTTCCACTATCATGAATTACATCGGGTGGGGTTCATGCACCTCACTAAAGAAAACATGTTTTGAATGAAAGAAAATATTTTAACTAAGAATTCAAGATGAAGAATAATGAAATTACTCACTAAAGAAATAACTACTACAATAATTAAAGCAAAAATTGAAACAAATTTACTTGGATTGCAAAACTGGAATCAAACTAGGGTTTCTTGTTGTTGTATTCTCTAAACTAATTACAATGCTTCACTAACGAATTAGAAGCCTCCCTAATGTCTGGGAGGTGTTTAAAACTTATACTCTACGAATTTATAAGAGTTTCAACCATACAAGACTCTTGTTTTTCAAGTGGATAAGTCTGAATTTTCGATACCTGAACCGATCATGTTAAGGTGATTCGGTTCGGTTCCATCTTTGACAGAAGTTTTTCCTTGAACCGGTTCGGTTTGTTTATTTCCCCTTCGATTCGGTTCCATCTCTTCGTGCTCCACAGGAAGTCTACCCAGGATGGGATCAGTTCATTTTTCAAGCCCTTCAGTTCGGTTCCATCTTTTCAGGAACTTTTCCTCCTTGTAATTTTTGAAGACTTGTAACTTTTGATCCGGAGCTTGGATTACGATGTCGATTCTTCCTTTTGGTTATCTCATTCCTTGTGTACACAGAATACCTGTAACATAGATAGGAAGTACACGAAACTCGGCGTACTAATTAGAAAATGTCAATAGCGATGATATGAGATAAATCCACTCGAATTACACTTTGCGGAGCGAGAAAAGCCTCTAAATTAAGGGGATAAATGGGAAGAATTTATGCCTAATCACCAAGCTACCGAGATCCAAGTGGAAATTATAAGTATAAGCCTTTTATGTCAGGGATTTTGAGAACTCCCTCGGTCTTAGCATTTGTCGTTATAGTAAGCCCCCAGGCTCTCGATAAATCTTTTCACATGTTCCTTAGGAATAGTGCCCTTTCCCATGTATTTCTCAAAGATGGGTGGAATATACCCTACCAGGATGGGCTCATTATTGTACTACTTTGGGTTAGGAATACAAAAGTCATCACAAACTGAGGAACTATATCCCCCAGCCTTAGACACTACTGTGAACTTCGAGAGTTCCTTATTCATCTCATCTATGCTAGGTGGTGGCAAACTGGTTGTTAGTGGCACCACGGCGGCTGGAGTTATTGGCACAACCGGTGCACACACTCCTACGTTAATGGTTGTTATCGACGTTGCACTTGTCGATCCTACACCTAGCACGTTGTTCCCATAGCCAACGTTGGGGTAAATGTTAGTGGATAGATGGGGAAGACATTATTAATAATAGGCGTGGCAATTCCTCCTGTGATAGAGGGAGATAGAATTCCAGTCGGTGGCATCATAAAAGAGTTGGATCCTTCGGTGATTCCCAAAATTGCTTGGGCCCCGGGGGTTTTTATGAACTTTGCAAACAAACCCATGAGCCCCATTATTTTCATTGGGCCTATTCTTACGAACATGCCAGCCATCTCCGTCACACCAGTAGCAGTTGTACTAGGTTCCACTCGTGTTACCCTTGCTCCTCAGGAAATATAGTGAGCTCTGCCTCCTCCTCACACTGCATGGCATCAAAATCGATGGTCTTGGCAATGTTATCCTCTAGCATCTTTTCAAAAGAGAATACCTCCCTAGCAGAGTCTCCAAATGTAAGATGTGGGTTCTTGGAATATGATTAGTATCAAGTGAGGCATAACCCCTTATCAAGACCATGATTAGTGCTCAAGACTATGTTTAATAATGATGATACATGAGAGTACGAGAGAATAATATTCAACTCCCACGATCGTATTAAATAAGGTATTTTATAGTATAAATTCACTGTGAACACAATAAATAAGTGGAACCAGTAGGTTACTTGGCCAGAGGGAGAAAGAGCAAGCAATCTTGTAATAATAAAGGCAATGCAGGAACTTCAGGCTCGGTTAATTCTTAATGATAGTGGTATTAATGGAAACAAAGAGTCATGTTCGGGGTATAAATGTTCTCACAAAAGCTCTCGTGTATGACGAAAATCCAACAACAATTCTAGGTTTGAATTGTCATCCCTGTAAACTGTTTGGTTAGTCTATTTATAAGAAGGAAAGGTTACTCGAGTAACATTGCTAGCATTAAATGTAATACTCCACCCAGGTAAATTATTTAAATTATATATATGGATTATATATAAGGAGGAATAAATTATAGTTGAATTAAATAAAGAGAAATAGAGGATTATTATATGGATTATGAAATTATTGGCCATTGATTGATTAAATATATACATATGTTTTATTGAAATTGCAAACCGTTGGGACAAAGTGTGTAAATGAAGAAAGAAGACTAAGTTCCAAAACCCTAATCTCCCAATTATATTTCTTTCTTCCCGAATTACGAAAAAGGGAAAATATATAGAGAGTATCGATGAATAGAAAAAAAAATATATATATATATATATATATATATATATTTATGTTAAAAGAACGAACTGTAAAAGAGTTGGATTAAGAAGCTAACGTTATACCTAATGGGCATTGGTTAGATTTCAAATTTTATTGAGGGGGAAAATGGGAAACAAATGACTGGTCACTCGAACGACCATACACGTTGTTCGAACGACGTGTAAAAGACCCGACGCTCTCTCTTAATTGTCGACTGCTCATTCGCTAACAACAATTCCATGTTAGCCTTGGGCCTGACTTTTTGATCAACTATGTTTCTTCTTAATTAACATAGGAAACATATGTGTATAAAATAAGCCTTTTATACACAAGAAGGATTATAATCGAAGTTAGAATTGGCTCTTGTTGCGTATAATAAAATAAGGAAGCATTGCATTGTAAATTGACGTAACAGACTAACAAAGGTTTGTTGTCAACTTACCCACCCTTGGATGTTGTAAGATGTAGATTTTTGAGCCTTAGTATACCTGATATAGGAATATTTAGTGGGGAGGAGATCTCTCTTTTAATAGAAGCTCTTGGAGGTTGGGTTATATAACTAGAACCATGTAGTCTTGGGGGGAGACTACATCAGATATTCGAACATTTTCTCTCCCTCTCAACACTCTTAAACTTCCTCTCCATAGTTTTTAATCCATACGAGTTATTTATGTATAATGACTACACTCACAAGTAAATATTTGTTTCCCACACGGATTAAAGGGTAGAGTCATGAAATTTGAGAGACATTGTTGGGGTGTTTTGGAGTGTATTTGGAAGGGGTTATTTTAGAAGAAGAAGGACACATTTTGGAGGTTGTGTGGAGGGTTTAATGGAGTTTTTTGGACCTGGTTTGGTGGAGAATTTTGTGACTCCCTTTAGGGCCTCCACCACTTTGAAGTCACTTGAGGTGGGAAAAACTAACTTTGATCCAAGTTGAATGTGTATTGTGCTTTCTGCAAGTTATTTACATATAATGGGTTAAAAATATGTGTATTGGGAGTTAGCTTGCATTTTAGTGTTTATAAGTAACCATATTAGTAGTTGTATGGAATGACATCATAAAGTTTAATTAAAATGGGTCTTAAAAATAGAATAATAAATAGACATTTTTACGGAGTAAAAATGTTAGAAAAATATTGTTGTGATGGTTTTTCTTAATAATCTGAAAATATATATTTTTATGGAATAAAAATGTAGGATAATATTAGTCTAGTGTATTTTCTAATAAAGCTGAAAATATACATTTTTATGGAATAAAAATGTAAAATAATATTATTCTATTAGGTTGGCTAATAAAACTGAAAATATACATTTTTATGGAATAAAAATGTAAGAAATTGCCTTTTAGTGTGCTTCTAATGAAAGAAAAATAATATACATTTTTATGTAATAAAAATGTGAATTTTTTTTATTTTGGTATGTTTCTAGTGAAAAGGAAATAATAAACATTTTAGGGATGAAAATGTTTGATAATATGGTTTTAGTGTGTTTCTAATAAGATTAATAATGAACACCCTTGGAAGAAAAATGGATATTTTGTGGAACCGAATATTGAATAATGAATAGTATGAAACTACCAACGCTAAATAAAAGAAATGTTAATTTCTAAGAAATAAAAGGTAGTCTTATGTAAAGGGTATTATTTAAATGTTAAGGGGGTGAAAGTGACAAGTGTGAAAATTGGGAAAGTGTGATATTAAGAAAGTGTTAAAAATGGCTAAGGTGTTTAAATGTTCAGCTGAAAACATGATAACCATGTTGAGAAATAACACTTGTTGAGGAACTAAATCGCAAGTTTGGTAAATGAATGGTAAATTGGTAATTTACATAAAGTGGAACATTTTTATGGAATAAAAATGTTAAGAGAACGCCTTTACACTAATGTGTGTGAAATTGAAGTAAGTCCTAAAATGTGAATGAATTTGGTATAAATCGTGTGTGTGTGTGTGTGTGTGTGTGTGTGTGTGTGTGTAAGGGACTGAAAGAAGAAAATAAATTATTTTTCAAGTGTTAATGGAAAAACAGACGGTTAAGTGGGAGTTTTGGCTTCGGCTGGGTAAAATGTTAAACACATAAAAGGAGCTCGAATGACACTAGGATAAATCAAGAAGGGACAAAAGCCCTTGGGTGAAAAGCCCTAAATCACTGGCCGGAGGATATGGTGCACATAACCGCCAGTGTGGAGCCCTGATAAGTATGCCGTAAATGGTAAAATTCCCAGAAAAGATAAAGGAATAAGGAATATGTCAAGAACTGGTTGTGTAGTAAAATACTTAATACAACCAAACCTGGATGAATAAATTAAATGTTCCGGTAAGAGTTGGAATGGACAAGTAAATGTGTAACTCTATTAATGTCTATAAGTTGAGGTAAAAAGTCTAAAGTAAAGTAGGTAAGTGGGTGGTTAAATAACCTAAATTGTTAAACCCATAATCTGTATAAGTTTAGGTCGAAAGGTTTCAAATGACAAACAAGTATTTTCTAACACGACGACTGCGTGCATTAAAAAGGTACTTTTTAATGGAAATACTAAAGCGTATTTTGATGAAGATTTCGGTACAGGGATGAGTTGGAATAAATCAAGTGTAATGGTTTCATGTGTTGAACCGGGTGTGTTTAATAAAGTGAGAAATGATACGTATGCATAAAAGAAGTATTTTCAAGATTAAGGTAAATTAATCTAAATGAGTAAAGTTTTGGAAGTAAAATGGTTAATGCACCCGGATATGTATTTTTCAAAAGTAAATTTATATGCATGTAGATTCATATATATTTTCGCATGCATGTGATTGTAGCGTGCAAGTATTCTTTCATGCCGTTTGTTTCTATAATGCTTGTATATCCCCACTGAACATTGGCTCACATCCCCACTTTGCTATGACAGGTTGGGAGAGGCTTCGTATTTTGAGAGCACTATACAAGTAAGTATATTTATTTTATGTTTACGTTAGTAGATCTGTTTACTTGGGATCGGGTTCCTCCCGACGGGTTCCACAAGTAGTTTATCTTGAAAATTGATTCGCATGCTAATAAATGAAATGCCAACTTAAAATAAAATTGGACTAGCAACATTATCTAGGTTGTTTCATTGCACCTCACACTTAATGCTCGATTAGATCCCGGTTGACTCGTGGGTAACCCATAAATCTGGGTCAGGGAGTTACAAATGTTATTAGAGCTCTAAGTTCAAGGTTCCTTTCGAGTGTGACATGTTGAGATCAGTATTGGATCGTTTAACGTTGATGTGGGTTTGGTCCAGTCATGCTAGTTTAATGATGGTTTAGTTTGTATCCTCGATGGTAAGGTCAGAGAGGTTAGCACGAAAAGTAAGTTAGTTTCAAGTGGCATACGTTCGAGTTAGTTATATAAATCGCTTTTGCATTTCTGATTAGATATGTAATAATTTATGGGTGTCCACGTAAGCCAGTAAGTGGGGACATCGTGGTTCGTAATGTGAGGTGTTTGTTTCAACCTTAATTTACGTAGAGTCTTTGGAGATATAAATAGAATGGAATATCACCCATTAGGGCAAGTGGCACCAAATTATGAGTAATAAATAGTAGGGACTGATTGTTAGAGTGTCACAATTATGTAAAGTGAAATCGTGATTTCAAATTATATGCAGTCTTAGGTGCGACACATATGAGTATGGAAGACAAGCATTTCATCCTTCCGAATGAATTGTTTTGTATTTCATCCCTCTGGTAAGAGTGCATGATTCTCGAGTAGGACATGTCATGGTTAAGAGGCCAAACCAGAGTACGTACGAAGACTAATATGCTTAGTTCGTATTCGATAGAAGTTATAGAGTTCAAGTATACGTTGTGGGTTCACACTTTGTGTGGGTCAATCCGTTGTCGAAAATTGATTGGTTCCTTTTGGCATGTCAGTCGCTTGATTTGTAGCACTCTTATGTCTTCTTGATCCCGGTAATGGGGGTGTTGACCAATTTTGTTGTGGGTGTGGCGCTGCATAAGTCAGTAGTGATGCAAGTTAGGCCGGTTGTAGCTGATGTGTCACAATGTGTGAATGCGATCCCCTTCGAACGCACATTTGATCTACCCAATCTGTGTGCGCGCGTTGTCTCGCGTTCTTTCATTTGGTTGCTAGTGTTACTTGATTTCTTTAGTTTAAAATGTTGTTAGTTAGTCGATGTAACTATTTACAGCTTAGCCGAATATCCTGAGGATGTGAATTGAAAATATTCTGAATGTGGGAACCTGATAAACCTTGGATGATAGTGTTGCATTTGATTAGAAATTTTGGAGGCCTGAGAGATGATCGCTTATACGTATACGTGTTACGATAGCCAGGGTGACCCTAAGTCAGTGTAGGGATCTCGTAAGAGATATCGGTCAGGTAATACTATGTGACAAGGTGATTATCCTTAATATGTGTAGCAAGAAATGTTGAGGTTGTATCAGCCTAGGCGAGGCATGATTCAAGATTGTTTAAGGAAACATAGTTTGTGAATCCTAAATTTGTAGAGATCCATGTTAAGGAATCCATTGTGGTCGTTGCGATATCTGTAAGGACAAATTTCCAATCGAGTCATTTGTTTATATTTGCTACATTCCGTTGGACAAAACAATTTTGGTTCATTCCTCATCAAGCATCACACAACATAAAGATTCGAGCATTGCATCCAAAGTTCACATGATATCAATATTCACACCATGTTCTCTATTCTAAAAGGTATATGACCAAAATCAATTTTATGTGTTGGAGTATTTTTTATACACGAGAAATTTTCATATAGAATAATGTTCGTAAATAATTAATTTTCATAAAGAACTATTTTTGAAAATAATTTGAACACTTTATTAAAAAAATAGAAATCTCGTTCGAAGTTTTCTCCAGGTCGTTCGAACGACCTGGATCGAACGACATTCCCCAGGATATACTGGAAACTCGTTAGAAGTTTATTAGAAATTTCGTTTGAACGATCTCGTTCGAATGAGATTTCTAACAACCTATATAATTCGACACTGGAATTCCGTTAGATAACTCGTTCGAACGACAAGTCGTTCAAACGAGTTCTGCCAGATCTGAAATTTTTAACTTATTTTTCAGCAGTTATTTTCCAACAACTGTTTTGGTCCACTACTTTTTCAGTTATATCATATGGACGAAAATGAGTTTCAAAACCTAAGGAAGTTCAATATTCTCAAAAGAGCATTTTTCATAACTTCCCTCTTTTTGGTAAAATCAATCTCCAACACTATTTTCAACTTTTGAAACAAAACCCCTTCAATCATCTTCACATTCAACAAGCAAGTTTGCAGTGGATCTCTGCATTTAAGCTTAGTGGCGACTATGGTTTTGGGCTTCAGTGGATACCGCAACACGAGGAGTGTCGAGCAACGCGTTGGAGCTTCGTGTACTACAAATTCAGATGTCGAGGATGACATAAGCATGTCTTGAGTGAGTCAATGTCTGTAAGTCTTTTGAGTCTCTTGTAAAACCTATTTTGTAGTGGATTTTGTCTAGGCCCAGCCGTCCGAGGTTTTTCCCATTTGGGTTTTCCTCGTACATTGGCGTGTTGTGGTTGTTATTTTTGCAATTTACTTCATTAAATCACCTAGATGTATGCTTAGGATAAAATGGATAAAATTGGAATAATTTTATTTTAATTAACCAAGTTATCAATCTCATTGCATTAATTGAAATTTGTTCTTGTGAACTTGTGAATCTGCTACATAAATTAAAATTGGAGAATATCTCTTCTTAGCTTATTTTGAATTGGATTGCGTGTGTGTATTCCACGAATTAAACTAAGAACATATAACCTTGCAAGTTAAAATTGGTATCAGAGCTAGTCTATAAAAGTTATTTAGATGAATCATGGAGGTTATATGGATAGTTTTTCGTCGAATAGACTACCTTTGTTTGATGGAACTAATTACACCTATTGGAAAGCACGTATGAAATTTGCCCTTAAATCAATTGATGAACGTGTTTGGGTTATTGTTGAAAGAGGATGGTCCCCTCCTACTATGGTAGTTAATGATGAAATTATTTTGACTCCTGTAGAAAGTGGTGTGAGGAAGAACTAAAATGGTATAACATTAACTCTAAAGTCTTAAATGCCTTATTTGGTGTGGTGTCCCCCGATGAGTTTCGTCACATAATGACATGCGAAACGTCAAAGGAAGCTTGGAATATTCTTCAAGTTACTCATGAGGGAACTAGTATAGTTAAAGCTTCAAAACTTCAAAACTTAACAATCCAATTTGAAACGATCACCATGAAAGAATCTGAAACATTTGATGAGTTTTATGCTCGTATATCTGATATTGTTAATTTTTGCTTTAACCTTGGTGAAAAAATTCCTGAATATCATGTGTTAAGAAAATTCTTATATGTCTTCCTAAGCGGTTCATTCCTAAAGTCACTGTTCTTAATTCATTAGGAAATCTAAATACTTTAAAACTTGAAGAACTTGTTGGTGATCTTCAAACTTATGAACTAGATATGTTTCCTAAAGATAACAAAAGCAAAGATAAAGGTGTTGCCTTAAAAGTTAAGAAAGTAGATGTGTTTGATTCTGATGAGTCTGATATAGATCCTGATGATATAGCTTTATTTGCTAAAAAATTTAAACAAATTCTCAAATTCAAAAAGCAAAACTCTAAATTTGAAAAACCAAAATTTGAGAACAAAAACAAAGGAAATAGAAAATTCAATAATCAGGATCCAAAGAAGTTCAACAAAGATAATTTAAAAAGGATGATTCAGAGAGATGCTTTGAGTGTGAGGGACGTGGTCATAGAGCATTCGAGTGCCCAACAAAACTTAAAAGACAAGGCAAAGAAAAAGAAGTTTTCAATGCCACTCTAAGCGACAGTGATAATGAGTCTGAAGACTCCGATGACTCTAACCCGTCTAGAAATAACTTCACTGCCTTTATGGCAAGGCATGCTAATAATTCAAGTGTGTCATGCCTTAATATTGATAATTTCGAGCAAAATCTTGAGGTTGTTTCCACTCATTCTACTAGTAGTGATGAAAAAGAGAGTGAATGTGAAATAGATGAGAGTGAACTACAATCCGCTTATTCTGAACTTTACACTGAATCTCTTTGTATTCAAAAAGTTAACAAAATATTAACCTTTAAAGTCTTAACTTTAGAAAAAGAGTTGAAAGGCCTGAAGGAGAAGGAGGCTTTAGTTAGTCAACTCGAGGCAATTAAGATATCTCTTTCTAAGAAGCTTATCTTGATAGGTAAAGAAAAATGTGACTTAATTATCTCCTTGGAAGGTGTCAACAAAGATCTTAATGAGTCTTTAGAGATTATAAAATCTCTCGAAGCGAAAATTGCCAAACTTGAAAAAGATCTCGAGTCCTCTCGTGAAGTTAAAGTCACACTCGAGGATAATTCAGGAAGAATGGGAAAATTATTTCTAGGTCCTGTTTTAGGATATAAGGAGAAAGGTTATCAAGAGAGAAAGGGTATAAGATATGAAGAAGGGGATTCATCAAAAGTCAAACCCGAACCCGTAGCTAAGTTTGTTACCAAATCTAATGTTTCTAAAATAAGTCCTACTATGCAATTTTCAAAATCTAGTCCAAAACAACCCTATGTATGCACTTATTGTCACAAACGGGGTCATCTTAAAGATTTTTTCTACAAGCTTGGAAAGAACTCTCATTTCACTTCTTCTAAACAACACTATAGCTCCTTAGTTAGTCTTAAAAGCCAAGTTGAGTATCCAGTCAATACTTCTAAAGGTCTAATGGAAGAGTTTCTTAGGTTTTCTAAAGTCCAAGGAAATAATTCTTATTATAACACTAGAGCCAACAAAGGAAAGAAAACAACTCAAGCTTGGGTTAAGAAAAATTATACCAATAAAGCGATTGTTGCTCATGTTTCACTTAAGGATCAAAATACCTCACAATGGTACTTTGATAGTGGTTGTTCGAGACATATGACTGGTGATAAATCTCTATTCACCACTCTTGAAAACTATAAAGATGGTAAAGTCACTTTTGGGGATGGTAGAAAATCTCGAATCATGGGTAGAGTATCTATTGAAATCTCCGGGTTTCCTACGCTTGAAAATGTCCTTTATGTTGATGGTCTCAAGGCTAATTTGATAAGTATTAGCCAATTATGTGATGAAAATCTTGATGTTAAATTTAGTCAATCGGAGTGCACCGTATATGATCAGTCGGGTGAATCTATTTTACAAGGTGTTAGAACTAGTGGCAATTGCTATAGAATTATTCCTAAATCATCTTTAGTTTGTAATAGTGCAAAAGGCTCATCTGTCGATCTTTGTCATCAAAGATTAGGTCATGTAAACTTTAGAGATCTTGATAGATTAGTGAGAAAAGACCTAGTTAGAGGCTTACCACCACTAGGAAAGCCAACCTCCACTATTTGTGAGCCGTGTCAATTAGGAAAGAAAATTAAGAGTCCTCATAAGAAGTTAAACATTATAACTACCTCTCGTGTCTTAGAATTGATACACGTGGACCTTATGGGTCCCACTCGTGCTGAGAGCATAGGAGGAAAAAGATATATCTTTGTAATGGTGGATGATTTTTTTAGGTACTCTGTTGTAGGCTTTCTAAGAGAAAAATCTGAGACAGTTGATTTTCTTACTGTTAAGTGTAGAACTCTTCAAAATCAACACGGTGTTACCATAAACCGCTTTAGGAGTGATAATGGAACCGAATTCAAGGAATTCGGTGTGAATGCCTTTTCTGATGAAATGGGAATTAAACATGAATTCTCCACCGTTCGAACTCCACAACAAAATGGTATAGTTGAAAGAAAAAATCGAACGATCCAAGAAATGGCAAGATCTATGCTCCTAGGAAGAAATGTGCCCCGTGGGTTTTGGGCCGAAGCGATTAACACCGCATGTCACACCGTAAATAGGGTTTATTTGCGTACTACCACTAACAAAACACCATATGAATTGTGGATGGGTAAGAAACCTAATGTGTACTACTTTAGAATGTTTGGTAGTCCGTGCTATATTCTTCGATATAGAGAACTTCTAGGCAAATTTGACTCATGGAGTGATGAAGGTATATTCCTAGGGTATTCTCAAAACAGTAGAGCCTTTAGAGTATTCAACTTAAGTAGTTCTAAAGTCATGGAATCAATTAATGTTGTCATAAAAGACGATGCTCCGGCCACATCAATTGATAATGAGGAAGATTTGTCATGTGAGTGTGATGTTGTGACAAATGTTGAAAGTATTGAATCTCAAAATGACTTGGTTGTTCCAACTGCTGAGAAAAAGGATCCTACTCCTTGGGTGCGTAAAAGTCATGACACTTCAAAAATTAAAGGAGATCCCGAGGTAGGTGTCAAGACTAGGGCGCAATTAGAAAATGAATGTACCTATTTATGCTATACTTCTAAAATTGAACCTAAAAACTTTAAAGAAGCATTAAAAGATAAACATTAGATTAATTCTATGCAAGAAGAACTGTTTCAATTTAAGAAAAATGATATTTGGGAATTAGTCCCTAGGCCTTCTAATACAAATGTGATTGGCACCAAATGGATTTTCAAAAATAAAATGGATGAAATTGGTGTCATTGTTCATAATAAAGCTAGATGGGTTGCACAAGGATACACCTAAATAGAAGGTGTTGACTTTGAAGAAATTTTTGCCCCTGTTGCTAGGTTAGAATCGGTTTGCCTTTTACTCACCATAGCATGTCACCTCCAATTTAAATTATATCAAATGGATGTAAAAAGTGCCTTTTTAAATGGTATTATTCAAGAAGAAGTCTATTTTGAACAACCAAAAGTGTTTGAAGACCCAAAGCATCCTAATCATGTCTTCTTCCTAAAGAAAGCGCTATATGGCTTGAAACAAGCACCCCGTGCTTGGTATGAAAGACTCACTTCTTATCTCCTTTCTCGTGGCTTTTTGAGAGGGGAGTAGATATGACACTTTTTGTTCGTCGTGATGAAAAATCTATCCTAGTTGCTCAAGTATATGTCGACGACATAATGTTTGGGTCTACGTGTGACAAACATACTCAAATTTTTTCAAAAGAAATGCACAATGAATTTGAGATGAGTATGGTAGGTGAACTTACTTTCTTTTTAGGCCTTCAAGTTCGTCAACTCAAAAGTGGGATATTTTTGTCCCAAACTAAGTATGCTAAGACCTTGTTAAGAAATTTAAACTCAAATTCACTAAACATGCACGCACTCATATGAGTTCATCGATTAAACTTAGTAAGGATACCGAAGGAAAGGATTTAGAGCACACACTTTTTAGAAGTATGATAGGTAGTTTACTTTACCTAACTGCTAGTCGTCCGGATATTTCCTTTAGTGTAGGAGTTCGTGCCTGTTATCAAGCCGCCCCAAAAGAGTCTCATTTACTTGCTATTAAACCTATTATCAAATATGTTAGTGGGACCCTGTGTTTTGGAATTTGGTATTCTTTCGACACAAATGATTGTCTATCGGCATATTCAGACACCGATTGGGCAGGAGATATTGATGGATGCAAAATTACCTCTGGCGGTTGTTTCCACTTTAGAAGGACACTCATCTCATGGATGATCAAGAAACAAAATTCTATTTCTTTGTCCACGGCGGAGGACGAATGCATAGCCACCGGGAGTTGTTTCACTCAACTCATTTGGATGAAACAAATGTTTGAAGATTACGGTATCTCTCAAGGCACTATGACTATCTATTGTGACAATACTAGTGCCATTCACATTTCCCGTAATCCCGTTCAACACTCTAGAACCAAGCATATTAATATTCGTGAACATTTTATTCGCGACTTGGTTAAAGATAAAATAGTTTCTCTAAGCTTCGTTTCTACCGATCAACAATTGGCCAATATCTTTATTAAACCTCTAGATTCCCTTATGTTTGAAAACCTTAGGAAATCAATTGGGGTTTGCTCAATTGATTGAGATCGAAACCGTTTATCTTGTTTATGTTGTTTCTCTTGTATATATTTATACCTATGAATTAGATTACTTTTGTATATATTTTATTCATAATCTCAAAAATATTTTTCTCTTATTTTCAAGGAAAAACGGGAATGGTTAGAAAAGCTTTAAAAAAAATTGTCCATATGGCTTTGTGGTCGATGTATTCGGATCACTATCTTTTTCCATGTCCATGTGGATTTCGATGAGTAGTTAATCCAGACCTTTTTTATCTTGTGCACAAAAATGCCTGTTTATGATATGTATTTCTGTGATTTCCTCACACCTTTGCCTTTTTGCACACACCGTTCACGAAATATTGCGGATATCTTGTTCACATTGTACTCGCAAAGTGAGTTTGGTGTTGTCTTCTCAATCATGTCACATCTATTATAAGCAATCAAAATTATGCATGATCATCGATTTCCCGGATTGAAACAAATATGATTATATTCTTCTGGTTGGTTTCCGTTTCAAGCAATGGACTCGGGCGGCGAAAAACATAAAGTTTTTGCGTGAAAAGCCTCCATTTGCATTCTCGATTGTGTGCCTAAAATAGAAGCATTGAAAAGGATATATAATGCCAAGGCCAAAATAATTATCTTGATTTATTCTTCAAAAAGAATAGTCTCAATCTATTGTTGCTCATGGGAGAAATAAGTTGAAGATAAATAGGCATGCACATATAATCGATTCATTGCTTTCTCATTGTGACATTATTGGCGAGAGAATCATCTATTTTGTATGCTTGTTGCATTCGTGTTTAAATCCTTTTGAAACAAGGCTAATGTGAGTGAATATTGCGTTTATATATTGTTTGGCATTCCGCACTTGTACATTCTTCTGCCTAAAAACTCTCACTCGTATTGTTTACACCCCTACATTCTCGCTCCCACTATTTGGATATGTTGCCACAAGCTAGGACTATTAAAATTCACATTTTTGCATCTTTCTAGCCTTCCCAATTCCTGTTATTATGCTATTTTTAACACTATTTTATTTTATTTTTATTTAAAAATATTGATTTTCGTCAGAAATTCTTGTTCGAATGAGATTTCTACCGAAATTTCTAACCCCCATTCTGGAACTTCGTTTGTAATGTCATTCGAAAGAAAAGTTCGTTCGAACGAACTTCTAACGAGATATCAAACGAAATACCCAATCTGCTTCTGGAACTTCGTTCGAAATACATCGTTCGAACGACATCACTCGTTCGAACGACCTGGGTTTAAAAACTGCGATTCCTCTTCCCAAATACTGCCGCCTCAACCATTTTTTTCTCTCTCCACCTGCCCACGTTTCCCCATGTCCTCCTTTCCCAGATTTTTTCTCCCACTCTCTCTTCCTCTATCCCTTATCTTTTTTCCCCTCCCATTATTCCTCTCTCTTCCACTTACACCATTACCCATTTTCCCCACAACGATTTCGCCTCCTCCTTTAACCTCCATTTACTCCATTGTTTGCTGTGTAGATCTCCTATTTCTGGTTTTCCTCTTCCATTCAAGGTATTTTTTTTCTTTTCACCATATATATACTTCTGTTTATACTCATATATATATATATATATATATATATACATATATCTATATATTTGCATATACTCATATAGATATATGTGTTTGGGCTTTTTTTTGTTACCCCTTTTATTTCTTTGTCTCCCAAATTCCATATATGCATATGTGTATATCTCTCTAGGGATTTAAGGCCAGTCTATATATTCCTATTAAGCTACATTCCATGATCATTTAAAATGTATTTTCCTTAATTACAAATTATTTCTTTTTCCCAAATATCAGTTTTCCTCTAATATATTTTTTATTTTCATGGAATATATCTTAATTAATTTTTGGCGGATGGGATTTGTGCTAATTGGTTGTTTGGTTCTTTGTATTAATTGATGTGTTTGACGGTTTGGTTGGCTTTATGTCGGGTAGGTTCTAGTTTTTGCCCTCATTTAGAATGGCTCGTAATCGTCGCCCTCGTCGTATTAGTAATCCCCCCGAGGAACTCTCCTCTTCCTCTGATGAGGAGTCCAATGCTAATGCCACTATACTTGACCTTAGGCTGCGTTGGGGGTCACTCTCTACACACACTCTATATCACACCCAAGGTTTCTCTACACGCTCTATTGTTCAGGAGAAACTTGTTAATCTCCAATCCCTCCACGGAACCACTGTGCATTCGTGGATTTCTGATTTAGGGTGGGACCCTCTATTCTCACTCACGGACCCTATATTTCCCGATCTCATTCGGGAATTTTATTTTGAAATGCATGATAAGGACAATGATATTTATTCTCGTGCGCGCGGTAGGGAGATTATTGTCTCTCCCGAATCTATTGCTCATCTCATCCCTTTACCTAGGGTCAATAATCCCTCCTTTCCATGGACTTCCTATACTCGTCCTGACCCTTCCCTCGTTCTAAGCACCATTTTTAGGATCCTACCTCCCGGCATTGTCACAATATTTCACAAACATTTACATCCCGATTTTATGGTCCTTAATTGGATCGTGTGTGCCTGTTTTATTCCCCGTGCGAACACAACCCAAATAACCAAAATGCACGTGGACCTTATGTTTTCCATTAGCATTCGGGCAGCTATCGACCTCCCCTCCTTCATAGTTAGTGTCATTCGAACGGTTAGGATCCTTCCTTCCAGTCCCGCTCGCCATGCCCTCCCATTTGCGGCTATTATTACCCGGTTTTGTCTTGCCGCCGGCTACCCCCGCCTATCCACCGATGTCCTCGTCACCAAATTCTAAACCGTTAACATGTCATCGGTCAGTCGGTCTCGTGATAATTTACCATCCGATACCCCTCACATCACTCCCTCCGCCTCCTCTCACTCTGCACTTCCTCCCACCCTACCCCCAGTCGTCCCTCACCCTCTCGCTTTATCCATCGACCCTCCTCTTCCTATGCTCCCGCACCCGTAGAGTCGGAGGATATTTTGTTTGTTCGTTCACAGGTTGAGCAAATTCAGGAAGATAGACGTCAAAATCGGTCGCTATTGCAGGAGCTTTTGGTTTCTATGCAGCAGGACCGCAAGGCACAAGCTCATCGAGACGAGGCTCAAGCGCGCCGAGATGAAGCCCGGGACCGTCGGGACTCTCTTACGTTAGAGCACCTTGATGCCATTCGCCGTATGGAGATGCGCCACGGTGCAGGCTCATCCGGTTCCGGCTCTCTTCCCGTTGATTCTCCACATGATGCACCTACCCCTTAATGTACTTTTTTTTAATTTCCTTTTTCCCTGTACTTGTGAGGATGAGTGGATATTTTATTTATTGTATTGTTTCCTTTGGTTTAGATTTTTTCCTTATGACATGTATGCACCTTGACTATTTCCCCTTTCCTATTGGTTAATGAATCATCATGGTATTTCCTTTGTCACTTCATTTCTTGATATTTATCGGTTATTACCTATCGTTCTCTCGCTTATCATTTATCCTGCATGCCATTTATCCCTTTGTTTTTTCCGGACAAAAAGGGGGAGAAATATTGATATGGAGAATTCATAATTTAGGGGGAGAATTAATAAATTAGGGGGAGTTAATTTCTTAATATTCAATATATGCATATTTTAGGGGGAGTTCATTTACTATTCATAAAATATGCTAACACATTGTTTATATATGTTTCATTCTCTACTTCCCCATGCGTTTATGAATTTTTTGTTTCATGTGTGTAAGATACATCACCTACCCTTTTACAGCATCGTCAGTCATGTCATTGAGTCTGTCTTTTTTGGGGGTTTTAGGACGGGCTTTAGAATCGGCTTGACGGCTGGCTTAGCAAATTCAGTCTTTTTATTCCTTTTTTATTATTCTGTTTTGTCCCGGAATAGCCAAAGGGGGAGATTTTTAAGGATAAATCTCCAATCGAGTCATTTGTTTATATTGGCTACATTCCGTTGGACAAAATAATTTTGGGTCATTCCTCATCAAGCATCATACAACGTAAAGATTCGAGCATTGCATCCAAAGTTCACGCGACATCAATATGCATGCCATGTTCGCTATTCTAAAAGGTATATGATAAATATCAATTTTATGTGTTGGAGTATTTTTTATAAACGAGAAATTTTCATATAGAATAATGTTCATAAATAATTAATTTTCATAAAGAACTATTTTTGAAATTAATTTGAACAGTTTATTGAAAAAACAAAAATCTCGTTCGAAGTTTTCTCCAGGTCGTTCGAATGGACTGGATCTAACGACATTCCCCAGGCTATACTGGAAACTCGTTATAAGTTCGTTAGAAATGTCGTTCGAATGATCTCGTTCGAATGATCTTATTCGAACGAGATTTCTTATGACCTATCTAATTCGACACTGGAATTCCGTTAGATAACTCGTTCGAACGAGTTCTGCCAGATCTAAAATTTTCAACTTATTTTTCAGCAGTTATTTTCCAACAACTGTTTTGGTCCACTACTTTTTCAGTTATATCATATGGACGAAAATGAGTTTCAAAACCTAAGGAAGTTAAATATTCTCAAAAGAGCATTTTTCATAACTTCCCTCTTTTTGGTAAAATCAATCTCCAACACCATTTTCAACTTTTGAAACAAAACCCCTTCAATCATCTTGACATTCAACAAGCAAGTTTGCGGTGGATCTCTGCATTCAAGCTTAGTGGAGACGGTGGTTTTGGGCTTCGATGGATACCGCGACACGAGGAGTGTCGAGCAACGCGTTGGAGCTTCGCGTACTACAAATTCAGACTTCGAGGACGGCATAAGCATGTCTTCAGTGAGTCAATGTCTGTAAGTCTTTTGATTCTCTTGTAAAACCTATTTTGTAGTGGATTTTTTCTAGGCACAACCGTCCGAGGTTTTTCCCATTTGGGTTTTCCTCGTACATTGGCGCGTTGTGGTTGTGATTTTTGCAATTTATTTTATTAAATCACCTAATGTATGCTTAGGATAAAATGGATAAAATTGGAATAATTTATTTTAATTAACCAAGTTATCAATCTCATTGCATTAATTGAAATTTGTTCTTGCGAACTTGTGAATCTGCTACATAAATTAAAATTGGAGAATATCTCTTCTTAGCTTATTTTAAATTGGATTGCGTGTGTGTATTCCACGAATTAAACTAAGAACATATAACCTTGCAACTTCAATATCTGATGAGTTTCAATCATATCGAGGTTTTTCTTAGGTGGAAATATTATGAATGCTTGAGATTTTGCAATAAGACCTTTGGGTGGTCGTGATCGAATTAGTAATGGTGATCGATTAAAGTGAAATCCATGAGTTTGGACTCTAATGTGGCGGATAATTATAATGGAAAACTGGTCATGGGTAATTGGAGTAAAAATTGTGATAAACTAAAAATTTCAAGGACGAAGTTCTCCAAGGAGGGAAGTTTGTAATACCTCGCCCCGGTAAATTATTTAAATCACATATAAGGATTATATACGAGGAGGAATAAATTATAGTTGAATTAAATAAAGAGAATTAGTGGATTTTTAAGTGGATTATGAAATTATTGGCCATTGATTGATTATATATATATATATAGATATTTCCTATTCATTGATACCCTCTATATACTTTCCCTTTTTCCTAATTCGGGAAGCAGTAATTTAAATGGGAGATTGGCTTTTTGGACCTTAGCCTTCTTTCTTCGTTAACACACTTTGTCCCAACGATTTACAATTTAAATAACACACACACACATATATGTATGTGTGTGTGTTGAAAGAACGAACTTTAATAGAGTTGGATTAAGAAGCTAACGCTACACCTAATGGTCATTGCTTAGCTTTCAAAATTTATTGAGGGAAAAAATAGGAAAAAGACGACTGGTCACTCAAACGACCATACACATCGTTCTAACGACGTGTGAAAGACCCAAATCTCTCTCTTAGTTGTCGACTGCTCATTCGCTAACACCAATTCCAAGTCAGCCTTGGTCCTGAATTTCCCATCAACTATGTTTTTTATTAAGTAACATGAGAAATATATGTGTATAAAGTAAGCTTTTTATACACAAGGATGTTTCTGATCGAAGTCAACATTAGCTTTTGTTGTGTATAAGAAAATAAGGAAGCATTGCATTGTAAATCGACGTAACAGACTGACAAAGGTTTGTTGTCAACTTACCCACCCTTGGATGTTACGAGATATCGTGTTTTGAGCCTTAGTATACTTGATATAGGAATATTTAGTGGGGAGGAGCTTTCTCTTTTAATAGAATCTCTTGGCGGTTGGATTATATAACATGAACCATGTAGTCATAAGGGGAGACTACATCAAATGTTCCAACATTTTCTCTCCTTCTAAACACTCTCAAACTTCCTCTCCACAGTTTGTAATCCATTCGAGTTATTTATGTATAATTAATTATACACTCATACAAGTAAATAATTGTTTCCCCCCACCAATTATAAGGTAGAGTCATGAAATATGAGAGACATTGTTGGGGTGTTTTTGGAGTGTATTTGGAAGGGGTTATTTTAGAAGAAAAATGACACATTTTGGAGGTTGTGTGGAGGGTTTAGAGGAGTTTCTTGAAGCTGATTTGGTGGAATATTTTGTGACTTCCTTTAGGGCAGTTGAGTTACCCATTTTCGTCACCCCCACCACTCTGAAGTCACTTAAGGTGGGAAACACTAACTTTGATCCAAGTTGAAAGTGTATTGTGTTTTCAGCATGTTATTTACGTATATTGGGTTAAAAATATGTGTACTTGGAGTTTTCTTGCATTCTAGTATTGATTAGTAACCATATTAGTAGTTGTATAGAATGACATCATAGAAATTAATTAAAATGGGTCTTGAAAATAGAATAAAAATTCATAATAATAAATAGCCATTTTTATGGAGTAAAAATTTTAGAAAAATATTGTTGTGATGATTTTTCTTAATAATAAAAAAATGTAAGATAATATTAGTCTAGTATATTTGCTAATAAATCTGAAAATATACATTTTTATGGACTAAAAATGAAAGATAATATTATTCCAGTGGGTTTGCTAATAAAACTGAAAATATACATTATTATAGAATAAAAATGTAAGAAATGTCATTTTACTTCGGGTGAAAGAAAAATAATATACATTTTTATGGAATTAATATGTGAGATATGTTATTTTCGTATGTTTCTAGTGTTAAGGAAATAATAAACATTTTAAGGGATGAAAATGTTTGATAATATGGTTTTATTGTGTTTCTAGTAAGATTAATAAAGAACAACATTGGAAGAAAAATGGATATTTTGTGGAACAGAATATTGAATAATGAATACTAAGAGACAACTAGCGCTAAATCAAAGAAATGTTAATTTCTTAGAAATAAAAGGTAGTCTTATGTGAAGAGTGTTATTTAACTGTTAAAGGGGTTAAAGTGACGAGTGTGAAAATTAGGCAAAATTGTGATATTAAGCAAGTGTTAAAAATGACTAAGGTGTTTAAATGTTAAGTTGTAAATTTGATAACCATGTTAAGAAATAACACTTGTTAAGGAACTAAATTGCAAGTTTGGTAAACGAAGCGTAAATTGGTAATGTACTTGAAGTGGAACATTTTTACGGAATAAAAATGTTAAGAAAATGTCTTTACACTAACGTGTGTGAAATTGAAGTAACTCCTAAAACGTTAATAAATTAAGTATAAATCATGTATTTGTGGATAAGGGACTTAAGAAAAAAATTATTTTCCAAGTGTTAATGGAAAAACGGACGGTTAAGTCCGAGTTTTGACCTCGGACGAGTAAAAGCAGAGAATCAGAATAATGCGGACATTTATAAAAGGTTAAATACATAAAAGGAACTCGGGTGACACCAGGATAAAGCAAGAAGGGACCGGAGCCCTTGGGTGAAAATTCCTAATTCACTGGCCATAGCATATGGTGTGCATAGCTGTCGGTGTGGAGCCTGTGTAAGTATGCGATAAGTGGTAAAATTTTGAGAAAATATAAAGGAATAAGGAACATGTCAAGAACGGTTTGTGTGTTAAAATACTTAATACAACCTAACTTGAATGAATAAATTAAATGTTCCTATAAGAGATGAAATGGATAAGTAAATGCGTAACTCTATTAATGTCCATAAGTTGAAGTAAAAAGGCTAAAGTAAAGTGGGTAAACGGGTGATTAAGTAAACTAAATTTTTAAACCCACAATGTGCTTAAGTATGTGACGAAATCTTTCAAATGACAAATAACTATTTTCTAACACGGCAACTGCATGTATTGAAATGGTACTAAACGTATTTTGATGAATAAAAATGGGTGATTTTTGTAATGGAATGGGTTGGAATAAATCAAGTGTAATGGTTTCATGTGTTGAACCGAGTGTGTTTAATAAACTGAGAAATGATAAGTATGAATAAAAGAAGGCTTTTCACGATTAAGGTAAATTAATCTAGATGAGTAACTTTTTGGAAGTAAAATTATCACTACACTCGAATATGTATTTTTCAAAAGTATATCTGCATGTATGTTGATACATACATATTTTCGCATGCATGTGATTTTAGCATGTGAGTATTCTTTCCTACGATTCGTTTCTATACTACTTGTATATTCCCATTGGGCATAGGCTCACATCCCCACTTTGTTATAGCAGGATGAGAGAGGCTTCATATTTTGAGAGTGCGATACAGGTAAGTATAATTATTTTATGTTTACGTTAGTAGCTCTGTTTACTTGGTCCTGGGGTGCTCCTCACAGGACCCACATGTAGTTTATCTTGAAACTGGATTCGTATGCTAATAAGTGAAACGTTAACTTAAAATAAAACTGGACTAGCAATATTATCTAGGCTATTTCATTGCACCTTACACCTAACGCTCGATTCAGGACGGGTTGACTCATGATTAACCCTTAAATTTGGATCAGTGAGTTACATTAAGTGTGATTGACTAGCATTAAATGTGAAAGTGCTATAGCATTAATGTTAAAGATATTGCGATAATGCTTAAGATGTTGGGTTTTGGCGGGAAACTTCTCAAGCAATTAGAAGCGTGGTGGCATTAATGGGGATATGACGTGGTTGCTCAAAGCTTTACCTTATAACAGCTATGAAATCAGACTTGATTAACTAGGCCTGCCAACCTAAGGATAAAACTCACTTGAGTCTTGTTATCTCTAGTCCCTAAATGCCAGGTATTATGACACCATAAAGTAAGTGAATAGTGACTTCCACCAAACGGGTGGTCACACCAATCCAATGTGATAATGTATGAAGTTTAAGTTGCTCGGCTGGAAGTAGATCGAACATTAAGTGTGTTGTTTTTTGTTTGGGAAATGTCTCCAGATGATATATCTCAGGTCAGGGTCCTTCGAGAAGGTTCCCCCGAGTATGTGCTAAATAAAATAGCTCGAGGTGGAAGTGGATCGAGCACCTGTTTGTGCTAGATAAATTTTTACCTAAGTGTTACAAAAGGGTTGTCTATTTCTTTCCCAATGTTTCCTTGCTCCCAATTCTCCAAAATAAATCCCTGCGAGGTTCCCAAGAGGAGGTCGTTCGATAAAGCATGTAAGCACTCCCATGCCCTATCAGGCATGGTCCCTCGAGGGTACCGAATGACCTTTCCCATGTTACAAAGTAAATTATTCAGCAAGTAAAATACAAGATCAAATGCATCATGTTTACTATTACAAGTATCGTCATTCGAGTAATCTTGCTCTTTGAAGAAGCCCTTCGAAAAGCCTTTGTGGAGGGTCTTCGTGGGAGGTCGTCCAAGAGGTCTTTGTAGACATTATTTAGTTACCCTTTTGCTAAGTATAGAATCATCTCATCTTATCAACCTCTGGTGAGGACTCCCCCTACAGCAAAAATTAAAGGTTAAAAGGAATTCAGTGGCTTTTATTGAAATCATAGGTTATAGTAGTTTATCAAGTTTAGGAAAAACTGTAATATCGAGAGAATCAATATATGGGATAAATATGAACTACACAAAAGAGTTTGTAATTTAAATATGTGTTCAAATTTATCACTGAGAGATATAACAATTCGTAACTTTGAGAGGCATAAGGTCAATTATTTAATACAGAAAATATAATCACCTACTTCAAAATTACGAATTTTGGGTCCTTGCGCCTAATTCACAGGGGTTGACTGGATAGTCAAAAATCATGGAGAGAATAAGTAGGTAATATAGGACTAAAATAATACTTATGTGATGCGTTGGAATGTTAGATTGTGATAAGTTTCAATGTAAAAATAAGTAAGAGGGTATAATATATCAATACAAAAAGTTTAAAAACTAATTTTTTCGTAGTTTCCATATGGATTTAGGTTTAGTGGAAAGAGACAAAATGGCTTTATTTGAATTAAAGAATTTGTGGAAAAGTTTGGGAGTGTTTCAAAATATAAAGTAAGAAATTTGAATATAAACTTTACAATTGGTTTTCTTGAGAAAATGCTTTCCAAGGATCCAAATAGGGTGATGTAAAATACCATTTTGTTCAGAATCTAAAAATGGAATTTTTGGAAAAAATAAATTTCTTTTGATTAGAGACGCGCCCTCACGCGCTGGGTCGAACAACACATGCACCTTGTTTGACCCTCACTCGTGCGCGTGTAACCCACTTCACCTCCAACCTTTGATAGTTTAACTTTAAGGTTTTTAAACATTAACCGTTTTTTTTAGACGTTTTAGAAATCCATTTAAGTTGATTCGTAAATGAAAATTATAGAATTTTTGAAGAGGAATTCAACCATATTGGTTTCAATGATTTTGGTGGGCAAGTTTTAGCTATTGATTTTCTGTTAAAAAAAATAATGAGAAATTTTGACTCGCGACTAAAAGCTATGATTCTTGTTCTGGAATATTAATGATTCTCTTATGTATTGAAGATGTAGTAAAACAAGCCTAGTTTGAGGGATTTTGGTCGAGTAAAACTCTTTAATTTATATTTTGAAAATTCAAGACCCAAAAACTTCAATCTTCGATTTGAGGTATCAAAACTTATTTTTGGTTCAATTAAGAATTGCACCTAGGTACTTGAGAAACTAATCTCAACTTACCTCACTTTGAAACTGGTACAAAGTCAACGAAGAAGATTCTGCCATTGAAGGTCAAGCTTCAATGGAGTTATTTGGTTTTTGAGCTATTTAAGTGCTTTCACACATTAACATTCATGTGTAAACACATAATTCTACTCTATATAAGTGTAGGAATATAACTAAACTGAAGAACCAAACATTCACACATAAAATGATAGAAATGCATTAAATCTCAAAATTTTAATTTAGAATAGCTCTCAGCTGAGTGAGTTTTTACAGAGGTGAATGGTGACTTTTATAGGGTTTGTGGGGAGGATTTCATTGGTGGGTTTGGAGGTGAATTTTTGCTTAGTTTGCATAAGCTTCATCATGGTACATGTGAACTTTGAATGGGTACCATGGGTACTCCACATGGTAAAGGCCCTGTTGGCAGTCCAGTTGGTCCCACATCAACAGGGGAGAAAGTATAAATAAGTTTAGGTTTTGGGTTGTGTCCTTGGATAGTTTTGGTTTAGATTTTAGGGCTTTAAAGTTACTTTGTAAAAGCTTTAGGGGCTTAAGTTCCATTTCTCAAACTTAATATTTGTTCATGATATTCCTATAAAACATAAGTCATTCGATCTAAATTTGATTGAAAGTTGGGTTTTAATTGATATAGGAGAGTGCGGGTTAACATTATTCTACTTTTACGGGGATTTTGGTAATTTGGCAAAAGTATAGGGTTTCTTGGGAGCTATTGGATTTTAGAAGGACTAAAGGTCTATTTAGGGTGTGTTGTTACAAGTATATTAAACATCATTATTAACTTTATGGTGAAAATGGGGCTTAAGCCCAATGGGAAAGACATCTCATCAAAACACACCAAAATAAACATCATTTTATAGTGAAGACTTAAACATCATGTGGCATGGAAAAAATATCAAGCTGACAGTACACTTTGCAATCTAAGAACAATTGCAAAAATAACAAGGCAAATTGTATTAGAAAGATATAGTATAAGAGTTATAATGGCACTATTATTCAAGTTATAATAGCTATTACAAAATAAGTGCATCAGAGAACACAGATGGTTGCCCAAGGAATAGATGAACAGAAAAGTTTAAGTGTCGGTCGTCGGCCCCTCAGTTATAGTGGGATCAGTGGTGTCTTCTTGGTCACTAGTTTCTTCTACCTTATCTCCCCGACCATTTGGATCTTCTTATCCCCAGCTATCCCCAGACCGGCAGAACCATCAGTTTCCAACTCGGCTTTGACCTCCTAGAGAGCAGTAATGCTCTCAGAGTCAATAAAGTCAAAGGACTTGATGAGCTTATTCAGCTCAGGTACTTGGCAATTGGATCGCCAAATTGATTTACTGCCTACCAACAAGAAGACTTATCCCCACATTTAGGATACTAAGTGCTTCAGTCAATAAACTCCTCTAACTCCATGAAGTCATACACAACCTTGACATCACCCTGCTTAATGCGGTTTTCCTCAGACTCCTAGTATTTCTTTAGGTCAGCCTCCAAATTAGTTATTTTGGCCTTATAGTTCTTCCTCAGATTGTCAACTCATTCTTTGTGTCAGTCGTGGAGATCCTGAGTCTCGTCATCATAAAAAAGTTTTTAATCTCTTAGTAGCTTCTTGAAGTCAGATAGTTACGACTTGGCCTCATCAACAAGCTTGATATTCGGCTTAGCCTCCACCATCCACTCATGAATGTTTTGAAGGTTAAGGACCGACTGTAATCCAAAACGAGAAAAAGTTAGTAGGAGAAATACAAGATAGTACCATACTTAAAAGAAATAAAAAATAACAAAAAACATTTGTACATGAGTTACCCTGTGGAAAGCAAAGCCAAACATCCTTGAAGGGACCTGGGCCTCAAAGTATTGGCCATCATAGATGGGGATCACTGAGGCGATGAAGTCCCTGGCCTTGACCTGAATCCTCAGGAGTGAGTCGGGATCTAGAGCAAACTAGGCCAGAGGCACAGCTAATGAGACATCATTAGATGTGAGGTGACTAGGTTCATAGGGTTGTCTTGTATGACCCTCTTTCCTATTTTTTATTATTATTGGGTGGGAGAAGTCGAGGTCCTATTGACCTTCCTCCTCTTCTTGGTCCCCTTAGTAGTGTTGGGGCCAACAGTTGTGGATTTTTATGAGTTTGTCTCAGTTGAGCATTTTTTTCCCTGAAGACGAGCCATGATATTACCAATCGTAGGGTCTACTATTTCCAAACACTATCTGGAATGTTAGTTAGACTTTCTATAAAAATTCAAACAACATTAGTGTATGTCGGCGACATAATCAGAATAATGGAAAGATCACAATAAAGTTGGAAAATAAAAACATTTGAGTTCGCTTATGAAGTGTTTCCAAGGGGGTCCACCCACATGCTAGTGTATTAGAGGAATTTAGGGGCCATCAAGTCCTTTAAGATGATCAAGCCTTTGGGCCCTCTCAATTGGTCAATGTTTTTCGTCGTTTTGGCACTAATTATGAGATCAACTTTAACAGAGATCGTGATGCAGTCGCATTTACGAGGCATTTTCACTTTGGTCAGGTCAGATGATTCACCCTCACCGAACTCCCAGTCACTTATTGTCAAATTTTAAATGATAAAATTACCTAAAGTGCAGGGGCTATTGAAATATAGCGGGTGGAAGTATGGGTCGAACCCACGAAAACTTGGTAAGTTCTTATAAATTATCGACTTTCCAACAAACAAAATGAGTGTAAGGATAAGATTGAGTTCTAAACTAAAACACGAGCGAATTAAATAAATGACTACGAATTAAGAAATCAAATATGGAAGAAAACTAGGACGTTGGATCTCTTTATCAATTTTAATTAAAATGACACATTAATTTAATTTTATATTTCCAAATTTATAACTCAAAATGCACTGACTCTCGTAGCATACATTTTGAAAATACAACAATAAATGTTCACGAAATATTTTAATGTCTTTTAAAATGGACGCCTTAAATCCCTATTCCCTTTAAGATATCAGTTTTTAAGTTTTAACATTGTATTTAAGCATGAGATATCAAACAATTTAATGTAAGCATAACCCATCAAAAATTACACATTTAAATTCTCATAATATAATTTATCAAATTTTTTAAAGGTTTAAAACTCACTCTCGTGTAGTTTTAAGTAAATACTGAATTTTTATCTTCAATTAGCACACGCTAAGAATTAACACTGAATTAAATTAACATGAAAAAATTAATTAATCATGATAAAATTCACTTAGACCAAGAAATACAATTACTCACACATCATAATTAATATACAAATACTGCAAGATGAAATAATAGTTTTCATTAATAAAATTCAATTTACAAAATTTTGGGACCAAGAATTGAGTACCAACACACAGTGTTCCTCCCAAATTTGCACAGAAATAGTCTCACAAATACTCAAAAATAATTGACAACATGCAATGTTTTCGATGTTACAAAATTATTTATGTCTAATAAATTCCCCTCTATACAAATCTATCTCCCTAAAATGTACACTTCTTGTGCCTGTCGCACACTCTAAATCTAAAAATAACCTTTCCTTTTATATCCCACAAAACACTATTTAGTGTCTCCAAGACATGTAGGAATAAGGGATAAAAAAGAATAAAAGGAATGGTACAAAAAATATGGGGAACATCAAACAAAGAAATGGGAAGAAATAAAAGGACATGGGGTAGAAACTAGATGAAACAAAAGGAGAATTTGGGGAAAAGAAAAAAAGAAAAGAAACGAACAAAATAAGAAAAGATAAATAAGAATGCATCTTAGTCAAAACAAATACACATGGGAAAAGAAAATGGATAAGGAAAGAATTAAACAAATGAAAAATAAAAGAAATACACAAGATGGAAATGAGGCATCTTGGATGAAGACAAAGAAACATGGGAAGAAAAAAAAGAAATAAGAAAAAGATTTTAAAAAATGGTCTTCGGTTGAAACAAACAGGGAATTGGGGAGAAAACAAATAATCGTGGAATGAATAAAAAAAAGGGAAAATGGGGAAAAAAAGAAAGAAAACATTGAAAAGGAAGGGATTTGGGTAGGAGACAAATCGGTAGAAGAAAAAAGGAATAAGGCATCCCGACATAAGGGAAGAAGGAAAGTAAAAAAGGAGAAAAGTGGGGGGGGGGCTGATGCGCCACGCGCGTGGCGTTGGGAGTAACTGGCACTCATGGCACGGACAGAAGAAAAAAAAAGGGCAGGGGGAAGTGACTTGAACCCCTGAACTCTTTTAAAACAAAACCACCCTATGCTTATTAACCAAACAAATCTTTTGATAAAATAACTGCAGAACAAACCCCTAAAAATTACTTTCCAAAATTATAATTTAAACCCCCAAACGCAATAACTTTCACATACAACCTCCAATCGATGCACTATAAAAGTCAAATGACTCAAAATTCAGACCCAATGATATTTTAATAGTGTTTGGATCATAGGGTTTGACTTTGGGTTTGACTCGGGGCTTTGAGTTTGACTTTCTTTTAGTTTTGACTTTTATACCACCATAATTTCTTCATTTGGGATCAAATTGACAAGTCGTTCAAACCCAGTCATCCCTTAATTCGAGGCCTATATCTGAGTCCAAAATTGGTCATCTGATTTTACCATTTTTCCCCCAAAGGTGCGTAAGTGACGTTATCTTGCCCAATTTGCATCCACGCATCGCCGCTTGCATCATAAACCATGTCAATACTCCAAATAAACCTTGCACAAGTGATTATCAATAAATATTTAAGGTATGAGTATAAAACTATCATGGGGATTCAAAATTTCACTATTAACCTGAATTATGTTTAATTTTTTATTTTTCTTTTCAAGAATAAAAATCACTCTAAAAACTCTTTTTTGATGATACAACGGGGCTAAAAAGTCCTAGAATTAGGTATAAATAATACAAAATAATGAACTCATCATCGTCAGAGACAAAAAATAGTAACAATACTTAGAATCATGGTTACAAGTTTGATTAGCGTTGATAAGTTTAAGGTTTGGATGACATGCTACAAAGTTGAATTTGGTTGAGACTGGTGTGTAACATGCGCAAAAGACATCAGCAGGAAAGTTTTCATCGTACGTAGTCTTCCACAGATAATTCATACCTATAAGGATTCTCCAAGAATTTGGAGTCAATTTTCTTGGGTCAGTGCCAATGGCAGAGAGGATGGCCTTAATGGCCGAGTTAAAATGAGGAGAAAACTAGTCCTAAACACCAGCTTGTAGAAGGAAATTTTTATATTATTTCTAAGGTAAAATGAATGCTCGTCTTTAGCAGGAAACCTTGTGTTGATAGAGGATGTTATTCGATATATGTGGCACCACACAATAATATCAGTATTTGATGTCACTGGGTATGATAAGGCTACACTTGTGTCCAGTACATACGGATCCTCTTCCCCTTCCTCCTCAATGACAGGTACTTTGTTGTGAGGGTCTCAAATTATGAACTTAGCCTAAGTCATAGTCATCACAAGATGAGGCGCTGGTGCGGGTGGGGGAACATGATCCCCAGTCTTGTCCCCAGACTCATCGTCTGAGACATCATTAATTTAGGGCTCAATATCCCCATCTTTATGATAGGAAGTGCTAGGACGACCTCTGGTGATAGAAAAGGCATAGTTTGCCATCTCAAACTCACCTGGGCAAGACATAATCACCTTCATGGCCTCCTCAAAATAGTCGACATCGGAATTTACTGGGTCATCCTTAAGACCCAAACACTCTGAAGGGCTGTAACCACTAGAGGAAGACAACATTGAGTCACTACTAATGAAAATCATTATTAAGGGTAAAGTTTGGTCTCGACTTGGGAAGGATAGGTCAGGAGTAGAACAAGTTTTTATACGGCTAAAGGTGTTAATGCTAGAGGTATAGGGGACCCTGGTCGGTAAAGATAAGCCTTGGCCTCCTCCATCTCTAAGCAGATACGATTACGAGGGTACTATAACTTCACCTAAGCCTCGTGCAAGTGAGGGTACATGAACAAACTCCTAACATCTTAGGCTTTTAAGGGTGAAAGATCAAACAGGTGAATGACATGGGTTTCATCCAAGAACAACCAAGAACACCAATAACACTCAATCCCAGTTTCAGGCAACCTTAGTCGGAGATGATGTTGGGGAGCACGAGACCACCCCAAAATACCTCATAAACTTCAAATGTTCCACTAAACTAGCCCTTAAGCTCCTAAAAAGTGGAAGCCACCACATTAATACCACCATAGAGGGGTGAAACTACCATAAAAATCTGCCAGAGTAACCCAAAACCCACTGTGAACTAGGAAACTAAGATAATTCTAAAATTAAATGATCAAAAGAACGAAAGGAAAGGTTGAGAATTACTTGGAGATAATGAATGTGGATTAAAAAGACACTACATGACAAACTAGAAATGGTCACAATAAATGGGTCACGGTTCAAAATCCTAATCTAGTGTGTGACCTAGGTGTATACTGACCTCATTAAGAGGATGGTCACGATCAGGAACTATGACCAAGGGGGTCACGATCCAAAATTGTGACTCACCAGTGAATTTTTATGGAGCCAAATTTCTTCATGATTTTGTTCACAACGGTGGTCACGACCCCTAACCATGACCCACCCATGATAATTCCATGGTCACGGTCTAGATACTTTACCATTTCTTGATCTTTCAATTAGTCACTAACGGGATCACGGTCAAGAAACTTGACCATGTTGAACTCATTAAGGAGATACGAAATGGATCACGAATTTGGATTGTGACCCCATTTTAGTTATAAAGCAAATCAGTTACCTCCATTTTATTTCACCCTTGCCCTAAAAATCATAACTCTCTCTCTCTTAATCGACGAAACTCAAACTATCTCTCTCTTCTTTCATTTCCCAGTGGTCTCTCTCTCCCCACAAAATAGATTTTTTGGTGGATACTCTCACTTTATTTCATTTTTGTGTGCGTGTGTTCAACGTGTGTGTGTGTGTGAGTGCGATTCAATGTGTGTTCAGTGTGTTTATGTGTGTGCGCATGCGATTTAATGTGTGTGTGTGTGTGTATATGTGTGTGTTTCATCTTGTGTGTATGCGTGGATTTCATTGCATGTGTGTGTTGTTAAATTGGTTGTTGTTATGAAATTCAAGGTATGGAATTATATTAAATTGGTTGATGTTCAAATTTCATTAATGATTTTTGGAAAATTTTCTCCACTTTATTGGGTATTGTTATGAAATTACTATTCAATTTATGATTAATCGCATTTTTTTCATTTAACTAACTCTAACTAATTTTTCCTTTGTCCTACTTTTTCCATTACTATGGAAATTTCTCCGTATTATTGTATTATTTTTTCACATAATGAATATTTTTTAATACCTTGAATTTAAACAACAACGAATATATATAATTTCATACTATTAATCTCTTAACATGATAAAAACTTAAATTTTTTAACATGATAAAAACCCGTAGGTTGCCAATTTTAAAGGAATTCCTGCCAAAATTACGGACCCTGCCGTAGGTGCCTCTATATGAGCTTCAGATGAACAAATATGAACTGGTACCATAGGCACTTTGACGGATAAAGAGGCAAAAGAAGCAATTCATAGAAAGATTTGGCACCGCTCACTAAATTATGTGGTTAATGATATTTGTAAATCGGTGGTTCCTGTTTAGAAAAGAATCAACAGAATAGCTAATAGCATAAAAACATATCCAAGTAAAGTATAAAGGAAAAATTGAATTCACGCCCTTTAATTCTTATTAATGAATGAATTGGGAAAGCTAACAGAAAGATTCGATTCTGACTTCTTAGAGTCGGTGCTACTGTTGCCTGCACGTAGGGACGTCCCCCACTCCCGTCTCGGGGCACTAAGGGGCTTTTGTTTTTGGAACAGATGGTAGTGTTTTGCTGACACCTCAAATCAAGTTGTTGTTCTAACATGCTATGTTTTCTCCCCCATTGCTAGTAGATTGATGGGTCACATGCCCGGCACACATGTTTTGGCCTTATGCATGTTCTATGATATGATCGAGTGTGACCTCATCTTAGGACGAGGGACATAAAGTCTCACAGCCGAGTTCTCAAAGGACCTCACCTAGGTCGTTCCCAAGACTCGTCCAAACTAATTTTGGCCACATCATCCACCACCTCGGCTATCCAGTAGGTCGAGACTTCATGGGAGCATTTTGTCAACAAATACATGCCTCGTCCTTTGATTTAGCCAAGACTCGATAAGAACCAATACAGCATGTCTCGACCTGATACATTTGGTCGAGACCATAATTCATCTGCCAGTATATAATCCAACTCTACATCAGCAGCATCGAGACCCTCGCAAATGACTTGTACTGTATGAGCAGCACGAGGTTCCAGATCAACATGTCACAAGTGGATAAGTCAGTTACAACCAGATTATTCCTTTATGTGAGAGGATATTATATCATCATTAGTTACATGCTCCATAAATAGGTGTCATGATCTTACTGGGAGCCTCCGAACTCACAGGCCTATTGCATGCTTAGGGGGTGTAATACACCCCCAAGCACTATATATACTCTTCATCTTCTACCTTGTAGGGGATCGATTATTGGAAACCCTAGCTAAACTCTGTCAAAAATACAGTAGAGAGAGAAAGCTTGAGTGCTTGTATCCCAAGGCCAATAGAGCCTATATTTAGTGGATTTCTCAGTCACTCATGCAGTGGACGTAGGCCCTTCAAAGGCTGAACCACTTATATATGGTGTTATCTTCCTCTTTGCCTCGTCTCCTTTTATACTTTTATAGTAATTTATATTCCCTTGTTGTGCTTGTTTGAGCTTACTTATCATACTGACTTGGTGGTACCAATTCTGGTATCATCAATCTGGCGCCATCTATGGGAATGATATAGTCATTCTCTTCCCTTTTTCTACTACTACTCTACCAAATTCTCTAGTGGTGGTCCTATCTCATCATTTGGTGAGATTGAACCACCATTGAAAGAGCTCTAAGTGAGTCTTAGCTCATTTTCTACCCTTTTAGCTTATTACCAGTACCCCAGTTGATTTTTCGATCACCGAAACCTTCCCAATGACAACAGATCCACCAATTATGGGTGGACCTAGCTCCAGCCAAGCCCCTCATCGATCAATAATGGTTGATGTAGTAGTGTCTTTATGCTCCTTCGTGGATAGCCAACGACATATGAAAGCAACACTTGACGCTTTCAACCAAAACATCGCTGTTAGGCCTACTAGCACTGAGGATCAGTTGATAACTCTGATCGCTAGGGATGGTGCTGCAGATCAAATAGTCAGGGGACCACCCACTAAAGGATCTTCCTCCTTAATGTAGGCATAGGGACGTGGTTAACCCAAGGCATTTAATCCCGGGGAGGCTGGTTCATGAATGCCCTGAGGATGAAGATGACTAGTATGATGATAAGGATAAAAGGGAATGATGGGAGCCTTATGAGATTTCTAGAGGCACTGTGAGACCCGTTCATCCTAGTTAAGCAAAGTACTGAAACACAAGTCGAGAATGCAGACCAAGAGCATTAGCAGTGGATAGATTGAGTAGGGGGCGGCCTTTAATAGGCTCGGCCTGGCGGTAAACTATCTAAGGAACCGCCTTTCCAACTCCAGGAGTATTACAAGCTCCAAACTAAGTAAGAGAGCTAATGATCGTCGGCCTTCAAGAGGCCGAGATGAGGATCATAGAGAAGTTAATAACCGACAAAGGACAGCTCCTAGGGAGCCCTCAGTACATCCTAATATTAGAGAGGGTGCTGGAGATAATGTGGTCCAAGTCGATGCTATAGAGGAGGTCTAGAGACCCTGGAACGATTCAATTCAGAAGCTAAAGGATAAAATAGGAGACATCCTCAAAGGCCGAGATCCCCTACAGTGGGGATATACGGAAGGCTTACTGTTCATGGCTAATATTGTCAACTTCCCAACCCCAGCAAAGTTTAAACCACCAGTGGTCACTCCAAAATATGATGGGAGCACTAATTCAGTCCACCACGTAGAGATGTAATAGTCGGCTGCATACATTTATTCAGTCTCTGACGAGATGAGATGTCACGCCTTCTCAAGCACTTTGACAGAAGAAGACCACATAGGTTCACCTCACTCCCAAATAGATTAATTGAGAATTTCAAAAAGCTTGTAGAGAGATTCATACATAACTTCTTATTTGGGGTAAGACCTCAAAAGAAGACAACACACTTGCTTTACGTCAAGTAGGGAAAGAATGAGAGCCTCAGGGAGTACATAGTGAGGTTCAACAAAGAGAAGCTAAAAGCCGAAGATTATGAGGAAAGCGTTATTAAGATGGCTATGATAGGAAGATTGTAGAAGGGAAAGTTACTCTATAAAGTTGTTGAAAACCCCCCAAAGTCCATGGCCAAGCTATTGGCGATGGCCGGCAAGGTCATAAATGCCGAAGATGCTATGAAAGAAAAGTACGAAGATGAGAGGGGTACTAGTAGTGGGGGCAAGTTCCAAAAAAAGAACAAAGATGGAAAGAAGAGATCAGTGGGCGATAAGTTCACTGATTACACTCCTCTAACTGTTAGATGTGAACATATATTGAAAGAGATCAAGAATGATCAGTCTCTGAGGTGGCCAGAAAAATTGAAAACTCCTCCCTATAAGAGGAAGAAAAATCTATGGTGTGAGTTCCACTAAGAATGTGGTCATCTTACCGACAAATGTTATCCTCTTAAGGATGAAATTGAGAATATGTTGAAAGTAGATTAGATGAGAAAGTATGTAGACAATCTCAACTCTAGGGGTGGTTGAGCGACACCCAGAAGAAAAAGAAAACCGAAAAGTGTAAGCCAGATGCTCCAACTAATCGAGATGACGATGAATCGAATGACAGTGATGACCCGGACTTCCCTCCCAAGTTTTATGCTCTAAAGGGTTGGCTATATACGATCTCATACGAGGTCAAGATGATCTGCAAAGGACTTACTAAAGGAGGAAAGGACATTACAGATCGAAAGTCACACGTGGTTGAGTCTAAAACTCTTCCACCAAAGCATAAGACTGCTAATTTACTTGTAGTAGAGTCTTTGGAAGGTAAGAGAGCTAAAGTTGATATGAATACCTTAGTTGTTGGTTTTTCAAGATTGGATTTTAAGCACCACGTGACGATCCCTTAGTAATAACTACTTTGGTGCACGGGTATGAGGTCCTAAGAATCCTTATAGACAGCGGTAGTTCGATCGGTGTTATGTTTTGGGATTGTTACAAAGGTTTGGGTCTGAACAAGAAGAGGTTGATTCCCTACCATCAACCACTCATCGGATTTAGTGGTGAGAAAATTCAACCTTTGGTTATATATGAGATGGAAGTAAGAATGGGAAATTATTGGCCAAGATGTCTAACAAGGAAGATCAGCTTCTTCGTTATGGATGAAAATGTCTACTCGGCCTACAATATAATTCTCGAAAGGGTAGCCCTCAAGAAATTTGAGGTCGTTCCCTAAATCGCCCACTAAATGATTAAATTCCCGACCCCGTATCAGGTAGGAAAAGTTCAAGGGGTACAAGTTGAGGCGCATGAATGCTATTTCAACTCGTCCGAGCAACATTGATGCCATGGATCCCAGAGACGAGACGAAACTAAAGAAGGGAGAGGACGCTGAGGAGGTAGAATCCATCGTCCTCAACGAGGATGAGCTGAAAAAAACTTCCAAATTGGCAAAGCCTTAAAGGAATAAATCAAAGAAGAATTGATCAAGTTGTTGAAAAAGAGGCAGAGTATCTTTGCGTGGAGCCATCTGGATATGCCCGACATTGATCCAGGTGTTCTCTATCGTAAATTGAATGTGTTCTATGATGCAAAGTCGATACAACAGAATAGAAGGGTCTATTCATGGGAGAAGTATGATGTCATCCGAGAAGAGGTTAAAAGGTTGGAGAAAGATGACATAATCCAGAGGTTTTTCATCCCGATTGGCATGCAAATAATGTTATCGTTCCGAAAGCCAATGGTAAAAGGAGGATGTTGTTGACTTTACAGCTCTAAATAAAGCATGCCCCAAAGACAGCTTTCCATTTTCGAGGATTGATCAGATGGTGGATGCTACCACCGGCCATCAGCTGATAAACTTTAGGGATTCTTACTTGGGCTACAATTAGATATTCATGGACTCGATCGATGAAGAGAAGACCGCTTTTATGACTGACAAAGGGACCTATTACTACAAGTTATGCCCTTTGGGTTGAAGAATGCTGGGGCAACGTACTAAAGGCTAGTCAATAAAATGTTTGAGGACCGGATTGGGAAAACGATGGAAGTATATATTGACGCCATTTTGATGAAGAGCCTCAATGTTGATGCTCACATGGTCGACCTTAAGCGCACTTTTGACACGATGGATGGGTACAAGATGAAACTCGACCTCACCAAGTGTGTCTTCGATGTGGGCGCAGGAAAATTCTAGGGATTAATTATGAACCATAAAGGATTGAAGCCAACCCCGAGAAGATAAAATCTTTATTGGAAATGAAGACTACTACGAAAATAAAGGATGCGCTAAGGCTAAATGGACGGGTGGCTACATTAAATAGGTTATGTCTAGAGCCACTGATAAATGCATTCCTTTATTTAAAATATCGAGAAAATATTTTGAGTGGGATAGCGAGTGTGATAAGGTATTCTAAGATTTTAAGTCCTGCATCGGCTCTCCACTCCTATTATCTAAACTCGCTCAAGGAGAGAAGTTGTATCTTCATTTAGAAGTGTCCAAATCATCTATTAGTGCCGCTATTATCAGAGAAGATGATGGAATTCAAAAGTATGTGTACTTCAATACCAAGGCCCTCCAAAGGGCCCAACAAAGATACCTCAAAATGGAGAAAGTAGCCTATGCTCTGATCCATGCATCAAGGAAGATTAAGCCCTATATTTTCAGGCACATACCATGGTGGTCCTTATAGACTCACCCCTCAGACAAGTCATTCACAAGTTGGAGAAGTCAGTAAGACTTATGGCTGGGGCAATCTAATTGGGGGAGTTTGACATCATCTACCAGTCAAGAATAACCATTAAAAGACAAGCCTTAGATGATTTTATGGCCAAGTTCACATCGTAAGAGGCCGACGTTGAGAAGGTTGAAGTCTCAATCGATACCTCTTCAAGAATGGCACTTTAGATGAAGGTAATTTTTTTGAAAAAGGTACTATATGGAGTTTATTCATTCATGTGCCTTCATGTGAAAATGGAAATGGTGCAGGACTGATAATGTCAGTCCCAGACAGCATCGATATAGAGTATGCATTGAGGTTTAACTTCAAAGCTTCTAATAATGAATCAGAGTATGAGGCTCTTCTAGTTGGCTTCTCCCTTACTCGAGCATTGAATGTCAGTCAACTCCTAGTCCATAGTGATTTCAAGTTGATTGTAAACTAAGTTTTAGGAGCGTATGAGGCCAAAGATAATAGAATGACTAAAGTACTTGGGAAGGGTAATAATATATTTAAAGAATTTTAGTGAAGTAAAGATGAAGAGGATACCTCAGATGGATAATGGCCAAGTCGATGCCTTGGATAGGTTAGCCTCAGCCACTAGGACAGAAATTAGAAGAACGGTTCCAGTAGAGATCCTCCATTGGCCGATAATTGAAGGAGAGTAGAATACAATGGAATTTTATTTCAACTTGAATATGTAAGCTTCATGGATAAATCCCATCGTCCGGTATATCAAAGATGGGGAGATGCCCGAGTCTAAAGCTGAAAGGAAGAAGCAGAGGTACAAAGACGCCAAGTTCTCCCTCATAGGAGACGTCTTATATAAAAAAAGGGTTCCAACTCCCTCTACTCAAATGTTTCCATACATCTAAGGTAGAGTATATCCTGAAGGATGTACATGAGGGGTCATGTTCTAGCCATGTCAGAGGAAGATCGTTGGCTAAGAGAATTATCACGCAGGGTTATTGGTGGCCAACGATGATAAAGGATGCAGCTGCATATGTTAAGAAATGCAACAAATTCCAGACGTTTTCCACCATTCCCCATTACCCTCATCGACCTCTTACTTCTATTACCTCCCCTTAGTCATTTGCAGTTTGGGGATTAGACTTGGTTGGGCCATTATCGAGAGCTGTGAATGACTATCGTTATCTGATTGTAGTGATTGATTACTTTTCGAAGTGGGTAGAGGCCGAGCCGATGATCAGCATCACAGAGAATAAGGGCCTTCCAGTTTATCTAGAAAAATATCATCTGTAGGTACGGCCTGACAAATACCTTGATTTTTAATAATGGAATACAATTCAAGAACATCTCCTTAAATAAATACTATGGACGGGTTGGCATCAAGCAATTCTTCTCTGCTCCTGGCCAACCCTAGGCCAATGGGCAGATAGAAATAACAAATAGAACGATTCTTGATGGAATTAAGAAGAGATTGGAGGACGCCAAGGGGATATGGGTAGAAGAGGTGTATGATGTCCTATGGGCTCACAAGACGGTGGAAAGGACTCCTACTGGGGAAACTCCATTCTTATTGGCATATGGCCCAAAGGCAGTAGTGCCGACAGAAGTAGGTCACCCAACCCATGGGGTTCAAACGTATGACCCAAAATAGAACATTTTTTATTGAAGGCTTGATTTGGACCTTATGGAAGAAAGAAGGGAAGATGATGAGGTTAGCCAAGTTGTCTACTAGCAAAGGATAATAAAGTTCTATAATAAAAGGGTAAAGGCTCGACCATTAAAGGTAGAATACCTAGTGTTAAAGAAAGCATGGCAGAAGCCTAACAATCTTCACCCGAATTGGCATGGCCCGTACAGAGTGGTTGAAGAGGTGGTCCCAGGGATATATCGATTGGAAAATCTGGAAGGAGAGCCATTCTCCAACCCGTGTATCACCGACCATCTCAAAAAATATTACTAATAAGACTTCATTGTTTATTGTTTCCTTTTAGTTCCCATATAATATAAGTGGTTTCATTGTAATACATGTATGTGAGGTTCGGATGATGAATTAATATGAATGAAATTCCCAAGTGTTCCCTCATATCTTGCCTGTTTTTTGGTTTATTTATTGCTTATATGTATCAATTCATTTTAAGATATAGAATACCATTCGTGGTGAAATAGCTCTAAGTTGCTCTCGGTGATATGACAGACCAGAGGGGGTTGACCTCGTCCTTGGACTCTCAATAACATTGAGAGAAATTAAAAATCACTTGGTAGTGGTTCACTATTAAACACCATTAACTTGGTGGAAATTCTCTCTCGGTCGAGATGACGGTGCATGGATGAGACGACACTCTTCCATACAGTCTCAAAATAATGAGAGAGGACTTATGATATAACACCTTAATTTGGTGGATTCAAATAAAAAATTACTTGGTTATGGTTCATTATTAAACATCATTAACTTGGTGGAAATCCTCTCTCGATCGAGACGACAACGCATGGACGAGAAGAGAGAGGACTTCATTCAAATAATGATACTAAAGGAAACATCAGAGAAAACACAACACAAAGAGAATAATAAAAACAAAGAGCTTCATTCATGATAATGAGGTTATAGACGTTAAGTACGAAGAAAAGTACAAGACCATAACGGGCCGTCTCCATAAAAATAAAAAATGATAAGAGCTTAAACATCATCATTTGGTTGAGTTGTCCTATCACCAGGAGTAACCTCGGTCTCTATATTGGTAGTCTCAGCCCCATCATCGTTTAACCCAGTCCCACCTACTTAATCATTATCCTCTGTGACCTCAATGGGGTTGGTCTCCATAAGGTCGGCTGGATTTTCAACGTCGGATAGAGAAGTATCGAGATGAGGATCGCTAAAGTCAAGTCCTATAAAGTCTTCAGGGGACAGGTTCCCAACCTCATCATGTTTAAGGGCAGTCCATCGTCCAGCAGTCTTGATGCCCCTTTAATTATATTTGAAGGCATAGCTTCTGAACTAGTCATATTCCTTGAACTCATTTATAGCTTGGGTTTTATCTTCGTCAAGGGAAGCCTTAACCACAACCTCAATTTTGGCTTTCTTATTCTCGTCCATTTTTTTCAGAACATTGTCATGCTTGGCCTTCAGAATGGTATTATCTTCCTTAGACTTCTTCAGAGATGACTTCTATTTTGAAAGATCATCCTTGAGGTCCTTCTCTGTGTTCTCTGCATTTCTGCCCTTCTGAATCAAGGGCAACCTCTTATTTATCCCATCTCCCATACGATGGAAGGAGACTGCACTCTGCAAAAGTATATGGTGAATAAGTCAGTATAAGACAGAAATTATGAATAGGCTACAATTGGTGAGTTTTTAAAATACCTGGACGGCCTTGTGAATGGAAAATTCAGTCAGCAAGGATATGTCCAGATATTAGAGAAGCATCTATCTACCTCAGAGATCAAAAATTCGATGGCAACCATAGCTTTCTTGGCATGGCCGAGAACATTCTCATCATCAAGTTTCAATTTAAAAAGACAAGATGCCAAAGCCTCGTCAGTGTGTTTAGAATCGCCTGATCAGAATGATTTCTCTTTGAAGGACTATTGGTAGTAATATCCTCAGCTCTGCCTTTTCATTTCTTCCCAGCAACATCGGCTCTGCTGGGGCTGCCTACGGTAGATTTTTTTATTTGGGTAGCAAGGAGATCAGCATTTTTGCCATGTTTGCTGATGAGTTTGCCCAAATTGGGGGCCACCACTTTCTAAAGGTCATCAAGTATACCTTCTAGACGTTCTGTAAAAGACAGATAAAGTTAGTTATGAATAACTATGAAATACAGGACAACAATTGGTAAGAATAGTTACTTACGTAGCCCGACTAGGGGGTCAACCCCCAGACCTGTCTGAGCCAAATAATATGGGGTCATTAAATTCTCAAACTTAAGGAGATGACCCTTGTGACCTTGACTACGAAGCTTATTAACCTTCTCAAAGGCCTTAGAGTTCAATCCAGTGTCAAGTTTGGCCAATGTAGAAGCTTTGGCCCATCTCAGAGGCGTCCTTGGTTCAGAAGTTCCACCAGCTTAGTTGGGACCAAATTCCCAAGCCCTAAAAATGAAAAATTATCGGGGCATCTAGTTATGATTTGAGGTCTGAGTGACCATCATAACCTTCTTCTCAAACATCCTAGCTACGAGATGATCGTAACCAGGCTGAGCCCTAGAAGACGAGGTGTTACAGTAAGTCGGGAAAATGTTAACTGCAATGTCAATTTCGTGGACAAAATTTGAGAGGGAAACAAAGTTGAGAATAACCCTCTAGGCATTCGGAGAAAGCTGAGAGGGGGAAAGTCCTAGACGAGTTAAGATGGCGTGGATAGTCATATTAAAATATGACCCTATTTTTTAATTCAACCAATATGTACATCACGCGTTCTATTTATGACCCTATTTACTAAAATATGGCCCTATTTATTGATATTAATTCTATATGAAATCCTTGATATAAAATTATATATGAAGACTTATGTTCTTGGAAATCAAACACATAGACGATTTAAATGGAGTACGAAATAAACTTGTATTCGATTATTTTGTTGAAGGTTGTTGTGACTTATGTTGAATGATCATGATTTGATACTGATTATGAATACTTAAAATTCTCACTCTATTAATTCTTCATAATAAATTTTTAACTAATTATTTGTCTTAAGGACTACACTATCTTAACGACTAAATGTTTATAATATAGTCATTAGGATTAATTAGAGACATCAACACCCTTATATATATATATATATATATATTTTCTTGGGAAAAATGAATCACCATAGTAATTACTCGAAACAAGAGTATGTGAGGGTGCAATTTGATCGCATTGAAATATCATTCATTAGTGTGAACCATATAGAAGGAATTGGATTTACAAGTATGGTAATAGTAAAATTGAACAATTTATTTACCTTAAAAATTGTGGATATGATCTCGCGCAAAACTACTTGTTCAATCATATTATGTTTTCATTGCCAAAATGTTGGGATAAGGCAGTAGAGAATATTTTTTAACTGCATAGTCCCGACAGGGAACTGACAATGGTGACACTATTAGAAAAAGGCAAAAAAAATATTCATCATTTATGGATACAATTTCGTCAATAGAGCATTCATCCAGATTGGGATGTCTCGTGACACATGCATATTAAAAATGACCTTGAAAATAAATCAAAGATGAAAGGATTCTGAGTTCAAGTCACCGACCGTTATACGTCAATCATAGACACATTTTTGCTTAGTTAGTCGCGTGTAAAATTTCATAGATTTTAAAAAGTAATACTAATTGGATGGAAGTCCGAAACGTCGAGCAGGTTTTAAAATCTGTCGAAAATGTAGTCGTAAACCGTATTTACTTACATACATCGTTTTTTTAAACTATAGGAAATGTCGAAGACAAATGAAAACAATTAACAATATAGTGAACACCTCCAACTGGGTGCTCTCCTACACCCCAAGCTTAATTCTCCTCTCCTTCGGGATATCAATACGCTACTCCCCCAGAGATTCATTTTACTTTATCTCCGAGTCATTAAACTCATGAAACCCCTTATAATACAACACCCTCAACTATTGTTGCAGAAGGATCATAAGTTAACCCTAATAAGTGCATTGGGTTCTCTGTTAGCAGCGATAATCTAATCGGTGATAAAGGCTACATTCAGCTTTTTGAAAGCCGTTATCTATCTCTCAAAAAGTTAAGTGTGGACATCTGGAGCGCAGACAACTTGAAGAAGGTTGATCTTTCCTTAAAGGATGACATTGGGAGCAACTTAATAAGACACATACATTCCCAACTGGTTTGAAGCCAAAGTAGATGATTCTTTGAGAACTTAATGGAGGAAACTTCAAAATAATTTTTTTGCAAAATAAATAACTAGTTCTGATATTGTATGGATGAGAAATAAAGTTTCCCAAAATATTGAAATGCCCACTGATCAATAGAACGACTTCTTCGAGAATAAAGCCTAGAGGGAAAATAAAATGCGGGGATAAGAAATAAGTTGAACAGATCAAAAAAGGTTGGTGACCACAAAATCGGGGACAAATCTTATGATGATACTAAGGGTAAATGGGTGAAACGGACCAAGGGGACTCTGAAAGAAGCAAAGACACTGATCAAATGAACTTGTACTTGCATGTTCGGTGAGAAAAAGGGACCAATAAACTCCCAGATCAACTTGCTCTGACTTTAGGAAGATTAAATTTAGTTATCATATATATATATATATATATATTATAATAATTGTATTGTTAAAATCGTAGTCCTAAATATAATATTTTGATACAGGAAATCATAGAGGACATGTTCAACAATCAGACTGAGTGCAGCCCCCATGACATCAATCAGATGCCCAAACTAAGGTGTTTGGGAGGTACAATAATGGGAGGATAAGAGGTGTGGACTCACGTATGTCAGGTGCCAAGCTGTAGCATAATCCACCTTAATTGTAAGAGATCTCTATAGTGAGGGGTGAGGTGACGAGGGAGTTGGAAGAAGGTGCCAAGACGAAAAGAGAGGTGTCAGTGGAAGTACATGGCACTCCTAACGAATGAAATCAATGAGTTTCTCTGACTCTTCAATCAATAACAGATTTACCCCCATTTATGCCTTAAGCATTCCCCTATCCGCCCCTTGGAATATTACCCACTCATGCGTACATTTCCCTCCCAAATACGTCCTCTCAAAACATTCCCCTCATAAATGCCTACACTTGGAACATTCCATACAACATCGTCATCCATACACCCTGACTTTGGCGAGGCATATTATATATGAAACTTAATCGATACTAGGGCATTTCCATAATTATCAGAACACGTGTTCGCACTCGTCCTTTGGTGATGGGTGAAGCTTAAATTTTAGTCGATAAAATATATTATGGCTATGGAGATGAGACATCATACGTTGAGCATGGGGAAGGGCGATTGTTAAAATTTTATGCAAGTCATTTTATTACTTGGTCAGTTAATTTGTAGGTTAATATGCATTGAACAATATTTTCTTTTCTAACAAATTTGTAATATTTTAATGAATTTGGTTGTACTATTTGTTTTGTTTTAATGAATTTTCTTGTAATAATTGTTTTTTATCGAGTTGAATGAATTTGCTTTGAATTTATTTTTGAAGGCAATTTAAAGGCATTTCCAAGATACAAAGTGTGGATGGGAGAGATTCAAAACCAATATGATAATCATGTAAAGGGCGTTCGGGAATTTATTAAATATGCAAATATAAATCTTAATTGTGATAAGATTTTGTGTTTGTGCAACTGTTGTATAAACGAAAAATTTAAGTCTTTGAAAAACTTTGAATTGCATTTATTAATACAGGGTATGATGCAAGAATATAAGATATGGACATTCCGTGGGGTAAAGAATGTACCATATGTTCCGAAAGAATTATTGGTACATGATCGCATGATGGAACCCCATCAGGTGGAAATGGCGAAGAATTCGCCAGCACATCATCATTTGATCGACCTAATTGTTGAAGCTTATGAAGGCCACCATAATCAAAACCACCAGTCTACGGATAGAGATAATATGCATTATGACCAAGTCAATGAACAAGTTGATATTGAATTACCCAAAGATGAAGAATACGTACAGTTGAAAGCCAATGCAACTAGACCTTTGTATAAAAATTACTAAGAATATCATTATGTATTGTACGCAATGATCGGTTTGCATAATTTAAAGAGTTAATTTAGTTTGTCGGGTAACAGTGTAAACAAAATTCTTAAGTGGGTTAAACACATTCTCCCAAAAGCGAACACATTACAAGATAGTATCCTAGCACGGATAAGAGCTTAGAGGGTTTGGGTTTGAAGTACAAATCTATTCATGCAATCATGTATGATTTCCAGTTATATCGCAAAAATTCAATAAGAGAATAAAGAGTATCATGTCTGAAGTGATCCTAGATATATGCCTTGTGAGAATCAAAAAGCCATGACTGTAAAATATCACAACTACTCATAATTTTCATAAAATGTTTTAAAGTATTTTTCCTTAGGGCCACTATTAAAATGGTTTCTTATTGTACCATGGATACCAGAGGCCATGACATGTGGCACGCTCGATGTGAGATGGGCGGGAATATCATGCATCATTCGATTGATTCAATCATTAAAAAAAATTAAAACGAACGACACCATAAATTTGTAAAGGAACCATGTAATGTCCATCTTACATTATCAACTGATGGGTTCAACCCTTTTGGTAATTTAAATATTATCCAGAGTTGTTAGCCAGCTCTAGTGGCACCTTTAAGTCTCCTTTTGACGCTATGCATGAGAAAAGAGTTCATATTGTTATCTTTATTGATACCCGGTTGAAGTCTCCAGGTGATTATATTTATATATTCTTAGCACCATTAATCGAATAACTTAACGAGTTGTAAGATAAATGCCCGACAACATTTAACTCTTATAAGGGTGAAGAGTTCACACTCAAAGTAATCGTAATGAGGGCGATCCACGACCTTCTTGCTTATAGGACCTTATCTAGTTGAAATGTTCATGGTTATTATGGATGTCCCATATTTGGGGGGAATTGAAGCCACTTATCTAACTCATAGTGGTAAGATGGATTATACAGGTCATCGTAGATTTTTGTCGACTAGTTACCCTTTTAGGAATGACAAGTCTAAATTCTTACCGGTCTGTCACGAGCATAGGATGATACGTGCTCTACCTTCTGGCCAGCAGATTGGGGAGAATATGAAGGCTGTGACTGCGAGAAATACATCTATGGGCAAACATCCTAAGTTTCTAAACCTAAAGTATAAATCTAGGGGGATCCGAACAACCCTAGTAAAATAAAAGCATGGTCTAGACTATCAATATTTTTATCTTGTCATATTGTAAATATCACCGTTTAAGGCATCTAATAGATGTGATACACACAGAGAATAATTTTGCGGAACATTCGATAGGAACATGTCTGGGTGGATCTCATTCAAAATATGGAGAGGGAGCGCACCACGATCTACAAGATATGAAAATAAAGAAGAAATTGTGGATCAAAATTATCCTGCAACCCCAGGGTGCTTTAACATTGACTACTTATGAGAAAATACCCTCTTAGACATGTTATTCAACTTGAAGACTCCAAGTGGTTATTCAGGTAATTTACGCAGGATAGTAAGCTAAAATGACCTGGAATAGTACAAGTCTCACGACTGGCACTTCATCATTCAACTAACCCCTCTTCTATTTAGGCATTACTTCTCTGAACACAAAGATATCTGTCGGGAAATTATACAAATAAATTTGTCCCTTACACTACTTTGTGTAAAGTGGTAAACAAAAAGCACATTAGAGCTGCAAAATCAACTTTAGCCGAGGCAGATTGTGTATTAGAGAAATATATTCCTTCCTCATTCTTCGATATCAGCATCCACCTACTTGTGCATTTATGTGATGAGGCTTTATTGTGTGGTCCTGTTAGGTATCACTGGATGTAAATTTTTGAGCGCTTGATGAAAACCTTCAAAGATTACAAAAATAATACACGATATATTAGAGGGTCAACTGCTAAAGAATGGGTAACTATGGAATTGTCCCTATACGCTTGAGAACATATGCCAGAACAAGAGCTGAGGAGGTTTAATCCTCATGGAGAATGAGTGATCGAGTAACCTGATGAGTTTGAGGATGAATTGCCTTTTGAAAAACCTAAAAAGATGAGAGACACAAATTTATAATACGAGCACCCAACTCTTTATGTCTTCGAATTGCAAGATGAAGTTGAAGAATGGAGAGAGAAACTAGCTATATAATAAACTGAATTGTTCTCGTTTAATTTTATGTATTCTATATATTATGATATAAACTCTGCAATTAACTTTTAGGACGTACGAGAACGAAATTACCCAAAATCAAAGGAGAAGTTACATAAGGAAGGATTATAGGGAATGGATATCAAAAGAAGTAATTTACTCCGCTTGTGTATGCGGTTATTTAATCATATATGGTAAAAATATGTCCTAATCTAAATTCGTTAATATATACATCTTTTAAAAATAAGTGATGTCTCGTCAAGGTCTGCACGCCTTGCAAAAGGTCCTAAATTTCATGTGAAACAGCTTAAAAAATTCCACACCAGTGGTTTTGATTTCATTGCATATCCATTTGATAAAAAGCTTTTGACACAATACAACGAAATTTCAATTTCTACCTTGACTACCTATGCTGCTAGAAAAAGAGAGAAAATACAAACGATAAGGTTTTAACACATTATGGGATTATCTAACAAATTCTGGAACTCGATTATTTAGATATCACATAAATCGTATTCTATTGTGACTGGGCGAAGGTGGAGGACACTACTAATCCTTCTAAAGTTAATCCTGACTCCCAACTTATCATGGTAGATTTATCAAAGATAAAGAGTAAATATTATATAGTCAACAAGCCTTTTATTTATGACTTTCAGAATGTAAAGAAGGTATTCTACTCGAAGTGCATAAACGATGGCAATTGGTCTATTATTGTGCATGCACCGAAGCGTATGAATACTAAAGAAGATGCATTAAAGGCTCCTAAATTGTTAAAGACTTCTCTTGGTGACAACCTAATTTGAAGGATCTTTTAGTTGATTTAGATGAAGATTGAGTATTAAAACATTATTTAACCCTTGGCAATCCTATTATTATATTGGCCCTTGACATTCCAATTTGTATCCAAATTGTATCATATTATGATATAGAAGCTATATTAGTGATTTAGTTTGACATAAATGTTTGGCTTGATTTACGAATGTTTAGTATGAATTATGAATGTTTAGTTTTAATTATAAATGTTTAGGGGCAAGAACACACCGCATGACATGCCGGTTTGATTTACGAATTTATTTATCAAGATCCCTATTTTCTCACATGAGGTAAAGTTGGTTGTCCATGTTAACGCGAGTATTTTTCTCCCTAAAGTGTTTAAACTCTAACTTGAACCTTTTCAAATTAACTTCCATCTCGATATTTTCTAGCAAAATTTACCCACGTTTCTTTTCCATGTGGTCATATTTAGTTTTCATAATTGATTATTGATTCATCAGAATTTTTTTGACATCGTCAAACTCGGACATGGTAAACACTGATCGGATATCCACCTCGATGAGCACTATCCTGGAGCTCATTTCTCCAGTCCGATCAGCCTTATTCTTGTCTGAGTTAGATAATGTCAAACAGTGATGATACGAGAATCAATCATGAAAACCAAATAAGATGCCATGGAAAAGGAATACGAGGAATTTTTGTTACAAAATCTCAAAATAAAAAATGCAACTTAAAGGTCAAACACCTGAAAGAGAAACTCACTCATGTTAATGAGGACTTTTAACTATACTTCGTTTAAGAAAATAGGGCTCAAGAGAAATATAATAGGCTACTATAGAAAGATAAGGTTGTGCAGTTAAAGCATGCCAAAACTATCGTAGGAACAACGTATTGTTTACTATAACACATATTTTTATAGATATGCATAATTTTTCAAATATATTATTCCTATATAATGATAAACTAAGTGCTCATCTGGGGTAAAATCAAAACAATTAGACTTAGGCTTAGTCGTATAGTCATGGGACTCCTGATTTTAGAATATGACCAAAACTTGCAAACAGTTAGACTTGGACTTGAAAACACATCGTTAAAAGGAAAAAATGTAAAACATCACCTTAATTCCCTCAGACACCTCACGTGAAACTAACGTAACACGTAGTAACTGACCGCATAGTCACAGGACTCCCGATTTAATAATACGATCAAAACTTACAAATAGTTAATCTTAGGCTTGAAAACATGCCTTTAAAGGGTGAAAATGCAAAACAACACCAAAAAGTTCCCAAAAAAGGCACAGAAACCTTTCGGGACCAACGTAACACGTAGCAAGTGATCGTGTACTCACGGGACTCGTGGTTTGAGAATAGGATCAAAACTTGCAAATAATTAGACTTAGGGTTGAAAATACGCCGTTAAAGAGCGAAAATGAAAAATATCCAACAAACGGCTCCGTAAAAGGCACGAACACCTGGCACGGGACCAACGTAACACATAGCATACGACGGTGTAGTTACAAGATTTCCATTTTGAGAATATGACCAAAATTGCAAATAATTAGATTTGGGCTTGAAAACATGTCGTTAAAGGGTGAAATGCAAAATAGCCACCAAACGACCCCGCAAGAGAAGTGGACACCTCGTACGAGACCAACGTAACACGTAGAAACTAAACGGGTAGTCGTGGGACTCCCAGTTTAATAATATGATCAGAACTTTCAAATAGTTAGATTTAGGCTTGAAAACACGTCGTAAAAAGGCAAAAATGCAAAACATCCCCCAAACAACCTTACAAACACAGACACCTCGCATGGGAACAATGTCACACGTAGAAACTATTCACGCAGTAATGAAACTTTCGTTTGAGAATATGACCAAAACTTGTAAATAGTTACGCTTAAGCTTGAAAACACGTCGCTAAAAGGGGAAAACTCAAAATAATACCTAACCGGCACCGTAAGAGGCACGGACACCTCGCATGCAACCAATTTAACACGTAGCAACTGACTGCGTAGTCAACATGACCAAAACTTATAAATATTTAGATTTCGGCTTAAAAACACGTCGTTAAAAAGAAAAAAATAAAATAACCCCCAAACGTCCCCACAAGAGCCACGAACACCTCGCACGGGACTAACGTAACACGTAGCAACTAATCGTATAGTCAAGGGACTTCCAGTTTATGAATATGACCAAAATTTGCAAATAGTTGACTTAGACTTAAAAACATGCTGCTAAAGGGAAAATATACAAAACACCCCTAAACAGTCCCGCAAAAGCAACGGACACCTCGCATGGGACCAACGTATTACATAGAAACTAATCGCATACTCATGGGACATTCGAGTTGAAAATATGACCAAAACTTACAAATAGTTAGACTTAGGCTTGAAAACACACCATTAAAAGGAAAAAATGCAGAACATCCCCCCAAATAGCTCCGCAAGAGGCACGGACACCTCGCACGGACCAACGTAACACATAGCCATTGACAATGTATCCATGGGACTCCCGATTTAATAATATGACCAAAATTGGCAAATAGTTAGACTTAGGCTTAAAAACACACCGTTAAAGGAAAAAAATGTGAAACTACCCCGAATGGACACTTATCACTAATCCACGTTTTTTATTATCATATATGCATTCATTTATATTTTCATAAATAAAAAACCCAAAAAAGGGGGGCCTATACCACAATTTCCAATTTAGAGTTTTCTCACAATTTTCTACTCTTTCAACACATTTTACCTATATTTTCATAAATCAAAATAGGCACCCTAGATAGGATTTATGGGTTAAACCCCAACCGTGTTCATCTTATGAACTACCTAGACTTTAATGCCATTTTTGGCTACATAGGCATTCCAAAGTTATTTTGGGGATTCAAGTCCTTTGTTACTTACCATTTGGAATATTTTCAAATTTTATTTGTAGGCCTAGTTAGAGACAGAACATTTTGACCATTTGGAACATATTCACACAAGCATGCATTGTATTTTATTTGTGTTGTACATATTCACGCAAACATGCGTTGTATTTTTTTTAGTTTTACATATTCACGTAAGCATGCTTTTTATTTTATTACATATTCATGCAAGCATGCGTTAGTTAACTTGTGTTGTAATATTACATATTGATGCAAGCATGCGTTAGTTAACTTTTATTACATATTGACTAAATATTTATTTATGTAAATGTAAGATATATAAATCCCTCTCTCTCCACTTCCTCTCTTATGGTGGTTGAACCACCACCACTTAAACCTACGGACCTTGATCTAAACCTCACCAAAAGCTTTGCTTCTTTACTTATCTGAGCCTTCTTCTTCCTTGGCTCTTTTACCTAAACCGATAACATTTTTTAAGGGAGAACCATCTATTAAGTTTTCATGTAAAGAAACTGAACGTTTGTCAATATCATACAAATATTCTCTTATTAGTAGATTCACTTTTGACCATCCTTCCATAGAAACTATTCGTAAGGATTTTCATGGCTTCTCATTGAAAGATTCCTTTTCTATTAGTTTACTTGATGAACAACATATTTTAATAAGATTGTTTTGTGAAGAAGATTTTATACGATTATGGGTTCGTGAGCAATTTTATATTTTTAAACCCCCTATACAGGTGATAAAGTGGACACCAAATTTTATACCGGGTTATGACTGCCCTATATATCCTGTATGGGTTTGTCTTCCTCATTTATCGGTTCATTTATTTGATAAAACTTCTTTATTTTCTATATGTCAAAGGATCGGAAACCCACTTAAAATGGATGAGTCAATAACTTTTGTAACTCGACATAGTAAAGCTCGTCTTTGTGTTGAGGTGGACATTTCAAATCCCCTATCTCCTCATATTTGGATGGTTAATGATTCTAAAGGTTTCTGGAAGAGAATTATTTATGAAAATTTTCGTAAGTTTTATGGATCATGCATGAAAACTGGTCATTTGGTAGGTGATTGTGCTGGTAATGGTGTAGGGTTTGAGTCTAACCTTAAACCACCCGTTCAAATTCACAATGATCGTCAACATATTTCGGTTGATAAGCAACAAGTTGTAGTAGATAAGGAGCCGTCAAAATCTAGTAAAGTTGTAAGAAATTGGCAAGAAAAATGGAAAATTCAAACTGGAGTTGTTATCAAAGAGGCGTCACCGTCTAAAGATGCTAAAAACTTGGTGGTTTTAAAAAAGTTAGGTATCTCCAATGAGATCAATGGCAGTAAACAGAAGGCTACGTGTCAGTTGTTTTTAAAAGACTTCTCTCAAATTTCTGATGTGGTTTGTGGTCTCCAAGAATTAACCCCACATGGTTAAGCGTCAACATCAACCACGTGAACCTTTTTATACTCTTCTAAATAGCAATCTCATTTGGCTCTAGCATTTGTGAAGACTGTATCCAATACTAATACGGATGATGACATACCTGTCCATAATTCGTTTTCATCCCTCATGGATGACCCCGTTATTGAAGATGGTGAAATTGTTCTTTCTCATTCAGCTATTCCATTTTCAAATCCACAACACAACCATTATCCTTTTAAATCTGGTGCAAATTTTGTTAAACCCAACCCCAAATTTTTTTATGCATCCTTACTCACTTTGTAGAATACAACGAATGATATGGACTATTCAAGTCTCTAATAATCTTCTATTGAGGATTTAAGAGAATTATCTAAGCAATTGTAGTAGAAATATGTATGGTTTGGCAAGAATTCAAATCAGATAGGCTCATGTGCTATGGATGAAAACAAGAAGTATAATCTTCAAGTGGTAGACAATCCTTCAGCTAATGATAAAAGAAGGAAAAGGAAGGCTAAAATGACTTGAGTGTCTATTATCAAAACCATGTCTGCTGGTAAAATTTCTCAAGCTCACCTATTTAAAAAAATCTTTATGGTTAGTCTCCTTTTTTGGAATATCGGAGGTGTGGGGAATAATTCTTCCATTCAAAGACTTAAGAAGATTATTAAAAAAAATAAAAAATTTATGATTGCAATCCAAGAGCCTAAAATTGATGAGGGGAATATTATATTACTTTTGAGGAAAAATGGTTTTTCTGGTGGTATTTCTAATATTGGTGGTAAGATTTGGATATTATGGAATCTTAATTGTATTATTGATATTGTTAGAGACATGGAGAAAGTCTTAACAATTTCGTTAAATTTTTTAATTCTCCTACTTCTTACCTAGTTTTATATCTCTATGTAAAATGCAATAAAGAATATAGGAAACTACTTTGCGATGAGAATTATTTTATTGCCTCTCTTAGATTTGAGTCTTGGGTCATTGGGGGTGACTTTAATATTGTGGCTAAACAAGAGGGAAAAATGGGGGGTAATATGGTTGATAGATAGGCCATTATTGATTTTAATTCCACAATGATTCAAGTTGGTTTACATGAGGTGCCTTTCTTAGGCTCTAATTATACTTGGTGCAATAATAGAGATGAGGAATCTAGAATATGGGCTCACCTTGATCGTGTATTGGGTAATGCTGGGTGGTTTAATAATTAATTTCCTCCTCGATTGAACAGTTACATCGTACAAATTAATATCATAAGCCATTTCAATCTCAAAATATGTGGGCTACTCATCATTCTTTTTGGGAACCGGTTGAAAATGCATGGAAATGTGAATGTTTAGGGAGTTCTATGGTTATATTTTCTACTAAATTGAGGAATGTTAAAGATACCATTAAGGCTTAGAATAAGAATGTCTTTTCAAGTATTTTTTCTCGGGTTCAAAATCAGGAAGCTTGGTATCTTGCCCAAGCGAAATTTAATAAAAAGATTAAAATTGAAGAATTTATTTGGAATCAAAAAGCTCGGGTGAATGGGTAAAAGATGGGGATATAAGCTCAAAATTCTTTCATTTTGGGGTTAAGAAGAGAAAAATAAGCTTTTTATCCACCAAATTAAAAATGATGAGGGTGTAACTGTTTGTAAGACTAATGAAGTGGAAAAGGAAATTTTCTCATATTTCGAAGACTTACTTGGGGAGTAATTTGTTTGTGATGATGGGACAAATATTTTTTACCAAATTCCTAAGTTGGTTAGTTGTGAGGATAACCAAATGCTTTCTATGAGTCCAAATGATGAAGAAATCAAAGATGCCATCATTTCCATGGATAAAGATAGTGTTGCGGGTCCGAATGTTTTAATGATTTTTTTAACAAACCTGTTGGAATATCGTTTCTAATGACATTATTTGTGCCACTCAATATTTTTTTGTCGGTAAAGATATTCCAAAAAGTTGGTCTTCCACAAATATTTTACTTATTCCTAAAGTGGAAAACCCAAAAACTTACTCAGATTTTAGGCCTATAAGTCTTTGCAATTTTTCTAATAAAATCATTTCAAAAATTTTATCTAATCGTATTGGTGCTTTGCTTCCAAAGATTATTTCAATAGCTCAAGAAGGTTTTATTAATGGAAGATAAATTACGGACAACATTCTCCTCGCTCTAGAATTAGTGTCGCAACTCAACAGAAAATCTAGAGGATTAAATGTGGTGGTCAAATTGGATATGAAAAAGGATTATGATCGGATATCATGGATGTTCATTCTCACGGGGCTCCGCGTATATGGTTTTTTAAAAAATTTAATAGATATGATATGGAGGATCCTTTCAAACTTTTGGTATTAAATTCTTCTTAATGGGAAAACATGCGGATATTTTAAATCGGGCCGTGGTGTGTGCCAAGGTGATCCACTTTCATCAGCATTATTTGTAATAGCAACTGAAGTTTTAAATCGTAGAATACACAACTTAATGTCTCAAGGTTCTATTGGACATTATTCCATTCCAAGTGGTTGTTCGGTAGTATCTTCTCTTTCATTTTCTAATGACGTTATTTTTTTCCTCAGTGGCAATGCCAAATCCTTCAGACAATTTATGCAATTTGTTTCGACTTATGAAACTCACTCAGGTCAAAAGGTTCACAGCAATAAAAGTTGTGTTATCTTTTCAGCTCATTGTTCCCAGCGGAAGAAAAAAACTATTCTTGCTAGTTCATATTTTAGGCAATCTTCAAAGCCAATCTCATATTTGGGTGTACCTCGGTTTGTGTGTAAAAAACCCCATTTTTAGTGGTATATTATCGAAGGTTGTTGATCGGATAAAAAATTGGATCATTCTAGTATTAGCCACGCACGTAGATTATTTCTTATTAATATTGTTTTGCATTCCACTGATTTGCATGTCTTTTCGGCTATTCATCCTACCAAATCCTTTTTTAAGGATTTTTAGAAAATATGTTATAATTTGTTCTGGGGGAACATTAACGACACACCAGAATGCATCATTGGGTTCCATGGGATTTGATATCTAGGCTAAAAAAGAGAAAGTGGTCTTGGACTCCGAGATTTAAATGATATTTGCAATGCATACGCTTGCAAAATTTATATTTGGTTCTTACAAAAAAAAAATTTGGGCCAGCTTTATGCATTGCGAATATAAAAAGCATACTCATGTTAATTTCAGGGGTGTACCTTGTTTTGATAGTGTCACGTGGAAGCATATACAATTAGTAGGGGATTATATTGATAATAATTTTTTTTCGTGGATAAAAATTGGCTTTGTCGGGGTTTTTCTCTTAAAAAGGCTTGGGAAACTATTTAAAAAAATGCACTCAATTCTCATTCTCCATGATATGGGACCCTAGGATTCTTCCTAAAGTCTCTATATTTATGTGGAGAATCCTACATAAAGAAGAGCATATACATCCCTATGGTATTTAAATGTCTATGTTGTCATTTGTCTTAAGAAGAAGGTGATGATCATTTATATCACTCTAGTGAGACTTCTTGGGAAGTGTGGACTCATTTTGAAAACTTGATGGGAATGAAATGTCATAATTCCTCCTTGCGATTTAAACTCTTGTTTTAATTGTTTAATTGTCGTGGGAAAAATATTAGGGCTATTCGTTACAGGTTCTTCCTACCTATATTTGTTGGCGGATTTGGTGCTCCAGGAATCATGCCACTTTTGATGATTCCTCTATGAAGTCCAAATTTATCATTCTGGTTATTAATTACGATATTGATTTCGCTTTCAAAGTTAGGCCTTATAATGGTCCTTTTTCTAGATTTTTTAGCTCTTATATTGATGATTTTGAGATCTCCATTTCTTGATTGTAAGCCCCCGAAGAAAGGTTATTTTTCTCCTCATATGCAATAAAACTGGGTTGTGATCCTCTTCTCGAAAAAAAAGTAAATAGTTTTAAAATGTACAAGTTTTTTTGGGTTGCAGAAAAATAAATTATAGTTTTTATTTGGTCACGTTCCAAAATCATAACCAAATATATATTTTGTAAATAAAATAAATTACTATTCAAGCTCCAAAATCGAGACCAAATATAAATGTTTTAAATAAAAATTACTGATTGATTAATAGGGTGACCAACAAAACTCAAATTTAATTGGTCATGGTCAAAAACTATGGCTATAAGTGTGAACAATTAAAGATTCTATGACAGGGGTCACGAATTTGGACCGTGACCCCCCGTGGGACATTTTTAATCATCATGGTTCGGACCGTGACCCCCCCCCCCCCCCCCCCCCCAATAGTATGGTGGTCACGAGTTTGGACCGTGACCCTCGGATTTTTCATGCTTGAAATGGTCACAATTTTTTACTGTTACCCATAGGGGTGGTCAAGGGCCAAAACCTTGACCATTTAAGATATATGGTGTAGTGGGAACAAACCATGCCAGAGAAAGAAAATTGGAGATGGTACTTATTATAGAAAGCTAATGAGAGAAAGAGAGATGGCAAGAGTCTGTATGTTGTGAGAAATGAATTGTCTAGGGGCAGTTTATCACCTAAAGGATCCTAGCATAAGATTCGTATGGGTAGGATTATTAGGGCACAACCCCCAAAGCCCAAGTATGGTATAGTTATGCACGTGGCCCAAGGTTGTCTGGTAAGTTGTTCCATTATTAACAAATCCCATCAATGGAGGACAGTTGCACCACCCCTCATAAGTGGGATGTGACCCAAAAGGTGAGCCCAAGATGACCGTTACACCTAATCTGGCTTTTAAATACTCTTGAATTCAACCTATGGACCACATACTAAAACAAGATTAAACAACTAGAACATACTTGAACCTCGGCCTCCTACTAACATTGAAGGATAAGGTATAGGGGTGATTGATACATATAAGTGTGGTACCATCCTAACAGTACTTTTAAGGCAGTAATCATCATAGACTTTCCTCTAAGAAGACTACTTTCTACACAAATACACATTAGCATTCTCGTTTGAAGGAGTCTCATCCTAAGAGAGACTCATCCAAGTGACCAAACAAACTTCAGTCTTTCCTCACGAACAAGGAACAATCTCGTCTTGTCCAGCCATAATGTCGGCCCCAGACGGCACCAAGATGCTAATCTAGAAACCTCAATTAGATATGGGCCCTTCGATCTCAAATGGCTACCCAATCTTGTCTTGTTCTGCATCATAGTATAGAGCCTCGATAGTCTTATCTTAATTGAGACCTTCTGCCTCAAACACATACATCACATAAAATCGTTATAGAAGAACAACAACCCACGTGAGGGAATATTCATCATAAAAACATCTATTTATAGTAGTCACCCTCTCATTGGTCATGCCTTTATCTAGGCATGGAGTGCATGCTTCGGGAGATGTTGTTCACCCCCAGGGCTATATAAGGCACCGTATGTCTTCTTCATCGTGATTCACTTTTTGTGAAACCTACTAAAACTATGTTAAATGAGAGAGAGAGAGAGAGAGAGAGAGAGAGAGAGAGAGATTATATTTCTTCCATGGCCTTTTAGCCCTTATTAAAGTGGAAAAAATATCATTTTGCATAGCGAACGTAGGCCAATGGCTAAATAACTTATATTTCTATGTTTATCTCCTTTTTCACTCTCATCTTTTCTGCTGATTTGCTATTAATTGTTATTTCAACAATGTTATGCAAGTCCAAAACTCAGGTTGAATATGTGGTATCATATATATATATTGGACATTCTTCCCACAATAAGTAGTAAAATTGCAGAATTGCCCCAAAAATATTATGAATGCAGAAAAAGGAAATAAAGCGAGTTATGTACATAGTTTGACCGTGAGGTCGATTTACGTCCATGGGGGTGAAGTGGGAGCGGTTTGTATTAGAAAGAGGGATGAAAATAACTGGAGTGATAGTGTTGCTAGCTTAGAGTCCACACAATTACGTGATAATTACAATTAGTCTTTAATGCGAGATAGATCGCCTCTCTTTATAGACTCAGTCTCCTATGTTCATGGGTTTACTCATACTTATCTTTAACTAAAACGATCTTCGTGATTTGATCAAATCTAGATCTCCCTAAGACAATTATATCTTGCACTCCTCTTGTGAGACTTTCTACATGTTTGACCGCATGGCTTAGGCCACATGGCATATTTGATCTTAGCCCTTCATCAACCCCCGAGGTGGGGATGATCAGGAAAACACACCTATCGACCTTACCTTGTATTGATCTGTATATGTGGTCGACCTACAACACTGATCAAGCAACCACCTTGATTTATTTATCCTCTGCATGTTTATTTTTTATTTGGCGCCATTTTTCCATAATCTTGTTTGGGGGGCAAGCGAAGTAATCATTGCCTGCACAGTTTGTGCATATACTTCAAACCTTGGGTTAGGCGTCCAGCATCATTATTTAGGTTAATTATGGTGCTCACACATATGACACACCTCCCCAAGCATTGTAACAGTTGTGAGAAGATGAAGAATTAGAAAATATAAGTACTCCCACATGCTTATACCTTGGTAATTTTACCAGTTGCCAAGGTATTTTTAACCTTTTCTTTCTCTTTCTAGTCTTTAATGTTCTCATATTTATTATTCTTCATCTTCTTCATGCTTTCTACAATGTCTAGGCATTTTAAAAAGTATGAGATCTCATCAGCCAATAAGTTTCAGGAATTCTGTGATCAATATGGGAATCTTGATAGTGTTGTCTTGAGGGTTGTTCCTCAGGAGGAAGACATTTTTTATCTTCCTCATGGGGAATTTTCTTTCTTGACAATGGCTATACTTGAGGGGGAGTTCAATTTCCCCTTCACCCGTTGCTAGTAAGGGTGATCCGTTTACTACAGAATACTCCTTGCCAAAGAAAATGATAGCTTATATTAGATTGTGATAGGAATAATTATCATAAACCAAATTTATATGAATAACCTCGGTCTTCAAAATATCAATTATTCTTATGACTTGACGTCTTCTCTGGGCATTGGACTATACCATTTCCAAGCCAGGGACAAGGCCCACAGTTTGGTTACTTAATTGCCTAGATCCCAAAAAGACACTGACAAAAATATCATTGTGGTTTTAAGTGCAATTTATGGCGAGGGCTATGATGGAATTGGGGCTCTTTCTATAAAGTGGGCTCCTGGTATATTGCCCATAAGTGGTTTGGTTTCATTATTTCTAGTTTTACTTATTGCTAACCGATTTGATTTTTTACTTACATATCGCTTTTTGAACACCAAGCCATCCGATTATCAAGTGAATCTCGAATATTTAGAGAAATTTTGGAGAAGGCCGACCCCGGCAAAATTCCACCCCCATTGGAGAGAGGCCCATTCTTCTCAATTATGAACTCAATTACCATTCCCTCTCCAACTTCACATCCATACCGATTGGCATTTTGATCATTTAGATTAACGAATCTGTTGTTCTTAAAAACCTTACTCCTGTCATTTTATATGTGATCTCCCCTGAATCTGATTCCAGTCAGAGTGAAGATGAAGAGGAAAAAGACTAAGAGTTCGAGTAGGAGGAAAAAGAAGAATAGGATGGAGACTTTGATTCGTTATTAAACGACCTTGATCCACTATTCTCCCATAAAGACAGTATATCAGCTCAGCCTTGGAAGGAGGTAGAGGCCTAATAGAACCTCTTCATTTAAGACTTTACTTTCCCCCCAATCCCATCCTCTTTTGAAGATATGAGTAGTCGATAAAAGACGACTATTGACCTCGCAGCTGCCAAAGATTAGTTAAAAAATAACAAATCACTAATGTACGGTGCGACCGAGCTCCCTCTTCCAATAAGCAGAGGGAGAGAAAGCTAGTCTCATTAGGGGAAAAGAGTCCTAGGAGTTAGAATACCAATAGGTAGAGGCTGAACAGGCTAAGAAGAAAATAACCGATAACGAATCGACTAATAATGGTTCTAGGGCATCCTCTCAATCCAGATGATTAGTCATCATTAACGAGTCGGAACGGCGAAAGGGGCACCAATCAAGGACCCCACCCCTTCCAGTAAATAGAGGTCATTTCTGGGAGATCTCCTTCTTTAAGGGGAAGAAGCCAGTGATGGGGACAAATTTAGCCCATAGAGACTTTAAGGTGGCCGTTTTCATCTCCCACACTGCCCTGATATCGCCTGATATGGAGGAGCTAAGGAACTTCACCTTGAAGAGGCTCCACAAATAGGGCAGGCACTATAACATGTTGGTAAGTTTATATACCCTTTTACTCTGGTTATCTTTATTTTTAACAGTTTTTTAATGTTGGTTTTTTTAGTGCAGGGCATTCAGGTTCTACAAGATCTCGCTAGTCGGGCTTCCTCTTACTGGAAGTCGCTTGAGTCTACTTTAAAAAAGAATACATCCCTCAAGTCCTAGATATCTACTCAATGTCAACACATTAAGGACTTGAATAAGAAGTGTAATACCCCGTAATTTTAAATGATTTTTAAAATGGGTTATATTTTAAATTAATGGATTATTTAAATTTTATTATTAATTAATTCATTCGGGTTTTATCCGGACGGTGGATATTAAAATGGATGATTCTGAATATTACTTAAAGATATTTAGGTAATATATGAATGTGATGTCATTGATATGACTGTATGATATAAATTCGGTAATTTATATTTTTAGTCAGACGCGGTATGGGACGTGTCGGGACTAGTTTATTAAATTAAAAAGGAAATTTATTTTCTATCGACCTTATAGTCATTTTGACTGCGTCGTTACATCCGGAAGGTTCAAAACAGTCAGAAAAGTCTATTTGGATGTTAATTTTGAGTCTCGGGTCATTTGGAAATGAATAGACAACCCGAAAGGGCATTTTGGTCATTTTTCTAGGGGGGATGAATAGTGATTTCGGATTTGGTACTATTGTAAGTATTGGTAGATTAAGTGTATGGGGGTTATTCATCTCCTCTTCACAAATTAGTGAAGCCATCTTCCTAGAGAGAGTGAAAGAGTGCTTGGGAAGGGAAAAGCCTACTTGGGAAGGAGAAGAACAAGAACCAAGGTTCACCACCACCAACCACCACCGGAGTTTAACCGGAGAAGGGACAACCAACTGAGATATACTACACCAAAGGATCAGACCTTCAGTAAAGGCAAGTGTTTGATAATGGCAATTTAAGTTCGTATATTGTCCATGTTAGAATAGTATGAAAAGAGATGATTTTTCTTGTTTGGAAGATATAATGGAGTTGTTATATGGATTTATAGAAACTGAAATGATATAGAAATTAAACTCATGTTTTAGGTTGATAATAATCCACGAAATAGTCATGAATCTGTTGAAGAAATTATGATAACCATTGATGTGTTCTTGAAGATGATACGTTGATAAATTTTATAAAAATGAGGAGATAAACATGCTTTTTGATCCAATCCCTTGATGATTCTAAGATGTTTAGAGTATTGGAAATCGTTCATATATGTTGATATATCATGTAGTAAAGATTATAAGTCATTTGGGATGTTTAGATGAAGGTTTAAATGATCATAAGTTGCTAAACCCGTAGTTGCAGAAAATGCAGAAAACTAGGCTGTGACCTGAGGGATCGATCGATCGACCCCTGCCTTCGATCGATCGATCGATCTCCCCAGAATATGTAAAGTTGTTTCTTTTTAAATGTTGATTCTTATCCCAAAACTTTTGTGGATCTTTGGTGATTATTATTTGGATATTATGAGACTTAGAAAATATCAGTAAACCCTTGATAAGATTTGAATTAATTTGATTTGGATTCGAGTGATTTAAATGATGAAAATTATATTGAATGGAATTTCGGTTGCTAGATTCATTTGTTAAATTCCAAATGGGGATGTATGAGGATTTAAGATAGGACCAGTAGGGTTGATTTAATATAACACCTGGGTATCCTTAAGTTTACAAGAAGGTTTAATCCAAAGTGAAAGAAGATGTGTTTATAAGAGATTTGAAACTATCGATTTTAACCTTAATGAAAAGGAGAATTTAACTCGTAGTAATTCGGGAGAAATGATGTTATGGACCAGTAGGATATTAGTGAATTCTTACTGAATATATGTTGAGGAAAAACCTATTTGAATCTTGTGTATTGAGTGAGGGTAGCCTTAGGGTTACAATTTGAACATCAAGGACTGAGTTTAAACTCATTATTGATTACGCAAGGACTGAGTGTAGTACAAGAGCGTAGTGGTGTGTCTCCTGGATAGAGATGGGAGTTTAGAACACATTTGGTTGAAATAGGTATGAGGTTATCCCGATCGCATAGTTGTAGTTGTCGGACCTCCTCGATCGACAAAGTTAAGTAGTAGTGTATTGGAGGGGTTCCTTGTTTGGATTGCGCTTTGCGAGACGCTCCGCGCATGAACCTTAACGACGTCGGGAGTGGAGAGATGTTATAGGATGCGAGGATAATTAAATTATGAAGTAAAGATATGTTATGTTAATACGTGGAATTTAAAATGGATATAATTCAAAGTATGCGAAATATCTTAGGGTAGTGATATTACCTTATTGATATTATATTATAGGTATGATAATACCTATTGGATTGATTGATGATTTATGGGTATGACATACCTAGCTTACTTGTTATCGGTGGGAGGTTTGCGCGTGAGGGCAGTCATATCCTGATGAATCCATCCATGGGATCTTTGATTTGTCGCTCGAGAACATAGGTCTATGAAAAACTTATCGGGGAGTTGATAAGTCCGCTGACTGTGGGTACGTAGGTATGTGCGTGACCCATGGATACGAGAACTATGTTCGCCTCCAATTTGTTTGTTGTTATTTGTGGTTCGTGGAATCTTACCAAACCTTTAGTCCCCTATTCGGCGACCTGCGATGATGGGACATGATAGCAGAGTAATGTATTGCACCGCAGCTGTGACTCGGGGTGCCGTATTATATATGAATATATATATAATGGATTAAATGATTAAATGGATATATTGTGGTTAAATCTATCTACTGTGATAATTGTAGATAACGGTGAATAGAGAAAGATAATGGAATTAAGTTAATGAATGTTTATGCTTATAGAATTGAAAAGCTTAACTCATGTTAATGAGAAACAATTCATATTAATGAGTAATGATTCATGTTAATGAGAAACTAATCATATAAAGGAGAACTGTGAATGAATAATAATGTGACGTATGGTATAGGACATACGGGGATTATGTTATGGGAATGGAATTATAATATGGAGACTAGAAAAGAGTAACCATTAACTAGGAGTTTAATAGGAAACGTTAAGTGTGCACTCTAGTTGAGAGGTGAGAATATCAAGTGAGAGTTGGATCTAACATCTACATAATAAATGCTTTATTGCACTTGTTAAATACTTGTTGTTTTAAAAATCATCTACACATTCGGGCTCTGACCCGTTTCCTTGCATATTTTCTCTTCTATTTTATCTCTATATCAGGTGTCCAGCAACAGGGACGCCAACCTTAGCGGATTATGACAGGCTATGGATTTATGGAGTTTTGCTTAGACGCATATCTTCATTTGATTCACAGTATTCTTAGTTAGGGCATGTCGCCCAAAGGATTTTCAGTTATCTTTTCTATCGAGGTCAAATACTATTGTATTCGGGACTTTTTAATACATTTAACATTGTTGGGATTATTGTAAAGGATTTATATTATTTGGGAATGTTTATTCCAATTGCATTTAAATTCTTTTGAGTTATTTATTGTGTTATCAGTGTTGTAGAATAAAATGTGTAGTGTTATTCTTAAACTGGAAATGGATTTTGTTAAATTAAAATTTGGAAAGTTTTTAATACCAGCTTAATTGAGTATTGGGTGAGTTGTAAATGTTTTCGACAGTGATGCTAAGAATGAGCCAACTGTATATTCTGTTTTAATTTGGTATGGGACTGGCCACCCGGTATTTAATTAGGCGGGGTGTTACAAGAAGGTCAAGGAACAGGTTGAAACCAATTCAAAGGCGGTGGAGGAGGCTAAATGAACTCAAAATGAGTTCAGCCGAGTGTAATACCCCGTATTTTTATGCTTTATTAATTTGGGGATTTATTAAATTTAATGTGAGTTATTAATTTAATATAAATTCGAAAATTAATTACTTTATAATTATTAACGTGATGTGAGTTAGTAATTATGGGAAACTTGTCGAATATTACTAATGAGTAGAGTAATATATAATATTGGTTCTATTAAATGTCAAGAGTGAATAAAATGACAATTTTGGAAATTTGAGTCGGGACGTGCTCGTGTCGTGTCGGGACTAAATATTGATTAATAAAAGTGAATAAATTATAAGTTACTTTTATGGTCATTTTGAGTACGCCAAAGTGTTCGGAAGGGTCGAGATAGTCAGAAAAGTGTACCCGAAGGTTTAGTTTGGGTCTCGGGGCGTTTTTAGGCTTATTTAGCGCCCCGGGAGGGCATTTTGGACATTTTGTAATTTTGGGCAATTAAACACACGAATTTTCAAGGGTTATATCAGATGGCTAAGGTTTCCTTATAGGTTTAACACAACCAAAGACAAGTGACGGCCATAGTAGAGGGAAGGAGAGAGTTTACCAAGGTGTTCTAGGCCGAAAATTCATCCGGTTGCACCGCCACCACCCCCAATGTGTAGATCGCGCGATGGGGAACGCAACCACACCAAATTCGTCCACAAATCAGAACTCTAAAATTTCCATTCAAGTGATTATCTTGCTTATTTTCATTAATGCATCACTCATGTTAGTCTAGGGTTGATTAGGATGAGTTTCATGGAAGAAAACCCATGTTGGAGATAGGAAATTGCATGTAGAAATGATAAAAATGGAAATCTGGAAATTCCCTTCATATGTAGAGGTTAAACCATGGATTTATGATGTTTTAGAAGAAGAAATTCTGAAAAAATATTGATTAGAACAAAGTTAAATAAATTTCTAGGGTTCATAAGGTTTATTCAAGTTTTGCCCCTTTTAATCCATGGTTATTGATGAAAATTCACATGCTTTACGTAGAAGATTGTTAGTTTGGGTTTATAATGTTTGTAGTATGAATTTCTGGGAGTTTGGGTGTTAAAAATCTGAATTTGGTTGAGGTTGGATGATAGAACTCGTAACTGATAATCTGCATAAATCGCCATACATGTTTGATCGATCGATCGAACCAGGAGTGTCGATCGATCGACGTATCGATTGATCGAGCTCCTGCCATCGATCGATCGACCTCTTCTGGCAGACTCACATTTTCCCCTTTTTAAAAAGTTGAATTCAAATTAAATGAGTAAAAATCTTTGGACATCCTTATTAAAATATTTTGGGAGATAAAGAAGACCAGTAGGACTTATTAATAATTATAAGACCTTTAATGTAAGACGAGATTTGCATTTTTGGGATGTTTACATATAAAGGACGATAGAATTATGTATTAAAGGGAGATACGCGTAAGATAGTTACGATGGAAAATAGATGAGTACCTATTGAATTCTACACTTGTGAGGATAGAGTCCATGAGTGTTACGTAGTAAGTTGGAATAATCCCTCAAACTAAAAGTAAGAGACGAACCGTTATAAGTGATAACTAAATAATGAGAAATAAGTATAAATGTTATAATTATGGGTTATGAGATGAACCTAAATTTGATATAGAAAAGGTAGTATATTTATATGACTGTGTTTATGCATATACTATATACGTGTGAAAATCATGCCCGCGCAACTTGCTATCCCTGAGGTTACCGCACTGGGACAGTCTTATCTCGATGGGACCTTTACGAGGGATATTGACTTGTACCCAAGAAGATAGGAATCCTAGGTACAGGCTATCGTATTGATAGTCACGGTCCTAAGAGACGCGAGGGAATGTGATGACCTCTTGGACTTGGAAACTATGCTTCGCCTCAATATTGTTTGTGTATGTATTAATACAGTTCGAGAGTGATTCCGAACTTGTATTTCCCTTAGTACGAGTGATACGGGGATTGGATAGCAGAGTATGCCCGCACCATAATTTTTATGTGGGGTGCTGTTAGAATATATATATTATACGAGTATTTAATATATATATATGAATTTCTGAAATTTGGAACTTCCGATTGTATTTATGGCAAGTAAGATATGAATAATGACTTAATTTGGAAATGCTTGTTTTGAAAAATATAATAGGACACTGGGAAACTTTATTAGCAAATAAGGTTTAAATGAGAACTTTGTGATCAAATGAAATTATCCTCTTAAACAATTAAATTGTTCAGGTTTAAATCTTACGAGTAACCTAAGATAAGTTAAACCGTTGGGAAGGTTAGTGCGATAGGCGTGCACATTAGAAGAGAGGTGAGAATTTCTCAAGGGAGTGCCGCGCTAATATGTTGTTGCATTGGTCTGTAAATATTTTAAATACTTGCTAAACAAATTTTAAATCATTTTCACAATCGGTCTCTGACCCGTTTCCATTTTCTTTTCTCTCTTGTATATATATGTATATATTACAGGTGCCCAACCACAGGGGCGTATTTCATAGGAACCTTTGAAAGGAACGCGCTGCAGTTTAGGTGGGAGTTACAGGCCTCTTGCTTAGACGACCTCATTTCTTGATTTTATTTCTAGCACTATTTATTCAGTTGGGCATGTGTCGCCCTTTCCATTATTCAGCTGTTTTATTGGATATTGTAATCCATTTATTTCCAGTACTTGCACTTTGGGATTTATTATTGCCAGGATATGTTCATTTAAAGTATTAAATGTTGGATTCAACTAGTTGAATGTTTGATTATTTGGATTGAATGTTCTAGGATAGTTGTGGTGTGACTATTAAATTGTGAATTATGCAAAGTTTTAAATGTTGGTTTATATAAAATAAAATTTGGAAAGTAATGTCTAAAATGATTTTGACACTTAGAATAATTATTTAGGGTGTTTAAATTGGAAAAGTATTTTTGACAGTGATGCTAAGAATGAACCAACTGTTCACCTTGATTTTAATTTAATAAAGGAGTGATCACCCGGTATTTAATTAGGCGGGGTGTCACACCGAGTTGACTTTGAGCTCTCCAAGATGTTGATTTTTCATATGCGCATCCTCATAGAGAAACCATACCCAAAAATTTGAGATCTCAAAGGGAGCATACCAAGGAGGTCGACCTGGAGAAATCCAGTAACGACTGCTATGAGGCAGTTGTCCAGGTCATTGCTGCCCAACTAGACTATTACGAGTATGTTGCCTTTAATAAAGGTTAGGTGGTGTGTCTTCAACAAGGCAACGTCGATGAGGTCGACCCATCCTATACCGAACACCCCATAGCCAATCCTTTGGCATATCTCCCTAGTGAGATGTCGGTCCCCACTTTAACCAATCCCCTTGTTGAAGGGGAGTTACCGAGTCGGTTGGTCAATCATAAGGCCCCTTTTATCTTTTCTTAGTGTACTTTTATCAACCCTTAATGATCTTCAATAGGCCTTGGGCCATTTTTATTTTTATTATTTTTTAATAAAAAAAGGTATCTTTTGCTTTCTTAGTTGTCTTCATATATTGTTTCATTACTGTTAGATGTTATTAACTTGCCTCTTGCACTATTGTTTTATAAAATAAAGCGACCGGTTCTTGCCGAAGTGGGCAAAAGACAATATATGGGCAATCTTGAGTGCATAACGTAGTTGGCTAAAACCATCTTAAGTGATCGACTAAATTATCCTGAAGCAAGTTTTAAAAAATAAAGCAGTTGGCGAAATCCATCTTAGGAAATTAGTTAAATCAACCTTAAGAAACTTCTAATAAATATAACAGTTGGATAAAACCATCTTAGGAAATCGGCTAAATCAAACTTAAGCAAATCTTAGTAAATAAAAAAGTTAGCTAAAGCCATCTTATGTGATCAGTTAAATCAACCTTAAGCAACTTTTAGTAAATAAAGAAGTTGACAAAATCCATCTTAGGTGATCGAATAAATTAGCCTTAAACAACTTTTAGAAAATAAAGCAGTTGGCTACCATTTCAAATGATCAGCTAAAGGAATCTTGTTGTGCCTCTTATAAGTCGATCTACTTTAGATCATACCACCTAAGAGTGGACTTTCACTTACCTTTCCCAAATCGTACCACCTGTGTAAGGCCGATCTACTTTAAATCATACCACTCCTGAGAATTGGTTTTAACTTATCTTTCCCAGATCATACTACTCGTGCAAGTGGGTTTTTGTTCCTCTACTAGGACAATCTACTTTACCACATAACCCTCCTAAGACTAGTTTTTCACCGACATTTCCTCCAATATACCACTTGTGCAAGTGGTTAAGAATGGGTTTTCACCGTGCTTTCCCAGATCGTGCCACCTAGCAAGTGGGTTTTGCTCCTCTTCTAGACCGATCTACTTTAGATCATATCACTTTTAAGAGTGAATTTTGATTGACCTTTTCCAGGTCGTACCACTTTTGCAAGTGTTTTTTTTGTTTTTGACTAAAGTATTTCACACGATTTGAGATAATCAAATACATATCATTTTACTATGCATAAATAAAAGAATTCAACTAACTTGCTATCTAATGATAAAACTTTCTAAGGTTCATGGCATTCCATAACCTTCAGACTATCCTTCCATTTATTTATTCTAAATAATATGAATCCCCACCCCCTTTTGAAGCTATGCGGTAAGGTCCCTGCTAGTTCGACGCTAGTTTTCCATTTGATGGCTTCTTTGCGAAAGTAGAAATTTTTGGAGGACTAGGTCGCTGACTTAGAATTATCTGACCATGAATTTCTTGTCACGCTGCTTTACCAATTCTTACTAATAGGCTGCCAAATGTATCAAGGCCAGCACCATCCTTTCTTCAGCTAGGTCCAAATCATGAGCTACTCAGTCATTATTTCGATCGTCTTCAAAAATATTCGATATGAGCATTGGCAATCCAATCTTTATAGGGATTACTACTTTCATGCCGTAAGCTAGGGAGTATGGATTTTCCTTTGTCGACTTTCTAGGGATCGTCCTATAACCCCACATAATGCAAGGAAGTTCATATGCCCATCGTCCCTTGACCTTTTCTAGCCTTCACTTGATGTTCGTTAAGAGGGTTTTATTGGTGATCTATGCCTGCTCGTAATATTGAAGAAAGACTAATGACGTGTAGTGGATCCTAATTCCATATTTAGCGCAAAAGTCCCAGAAGGAATCGTTATCAAATTGATTTCGTTGTTAGTTACCAATGCTCTTGAGATGTCGAATCTTATGATGATATTTCTCTAAATGAATTTCTTGTCGTCCAATTATCTAATGTGAGTGAGAGATTTGGCATTAATCCATTTGGTGCATTAGTCGGTCATTATTATTAAGTTCCTCTGATTTTTAGGTACAACTAGCAGTGGTCTTATAACATTCATGCCCTATTGGGCGAATGGCAATGGGCTTATAAGGGGGTCGAGATCTCTGGAAGGTTGTTTGATCATCGGCGATAACATTCCACACTTTGGGAATTTTCTGGTAAACTTGTGTTGAATCCTTCTGCATATACGGCCACCAGTACCCTTGAGATATTTCTCTGTAGGAGAGTGATCTCCCACCTACGTGTGCTCCACAAATTCCTTCATGCGTTTCTCTCAAAATCCCTTCCACCTGATCTGGGTGGATGCATTTTAACAGTGGGCCTGTAAATGATCTTCGATAGAGTTTCCCATCTGAGTTGAGGCAGAATCTAACCGATCTAATCGGGCCCGATTTTTAAAAAAAAGATGGTGGGATACATCCATGATTGGGCCAATTACACTTGGAGGATACTCAGATCACTTGTTGTCTCTTCAATTATTGGTCGGTCTATGTATTCCACCTTAATTGTTCTCTTTAGGTCGACTTCAATGGCAGAGGCCAAAGTGGCTAGGGCATCCACATGGTCATTTTCATTTCTTGGCAGCATCTCATCTGAGGTCGACTCGCTATCATTAGAGGATCCCTTACTTCATATTCTCCACTAAGCTAGTTTGTGATCAGCCTAGAATTATAGAATACGACGATATGATGAAAACCTAAATTGATCGCCCTTCGCATGCCATGCACCCCAGATTTGTATTCGACTTCATTATTTTATCCTTTAAATCCTAGTGTGATGGCTTGTTCGATAAGTACGCATTATGGGGTTAAGAACACTATCCCAACCTCTATGCACTTTTTATTTGATGAGCCATTAAGAAAGAGCTTCCATCGCTGCTCGTTCTCGCTGACTACTAATGCCTCTAGGTTTAGTTGTGGTTGTTCCTTTCTTGGCAATATTGAGAATTCATACACAAAGTTGGCCAAGACTTGACCCTTGATCATTCTAGACCCATACCTAATGTTGAATTGGGTCAATTCATATGACCACTTGGTCATTTTTTAGGAAAGGTCGGCCTTTATAAGGGCATCCTTCAAGGAGTATTTCATCAAGATGACTATGGTGTGGGCATCTAAGTAATTCCTTAACTTCCTAGTGGTTGTTACCAATGCCAAAATAATTTTTTATTGGTGTGTATCTATTTTCTGATTCAAGAAGACTATGGCTCACATAGTAGATCGACTTTTCCTCTCCATCATATTGACAGATTAATACCACACTTATGATTTGAAATGTCCAAGTAGAGGTATAGGTCTTCCCTTCCTTAGGAGTTGATAGTAAGGGAGGGGATCCCAAGTTCTATCGAATCCCTTCTAGGGGTTAATCATGTTCTTGTGTCCAGATTATGGGGCTTGCCTTATTTAGGGCTTGGAAAAAAAGGCCGACACTTATCAGAAGATCTTGAAATCAATTGATTAAAGGACACCATCATCCCAATGATGACCTAAATATCTCTGATGGTGGTCGACCTTCTCACATCCTACAGAGATGTGATCTGGTCTAGATTTACCTCGATTCCTAAGTAATTAGGTATCCCAATCGGAGCTCACACCAAAGGCACATTTAGATGCATTGAGATTCATCATGTACTCTCTGAGAATGTCGAAGGTCTTTACAAGGTCCCTCATATTACCATCCGAATGCCTAATTTTGATAAGCATATCATCTAAATATACCTCCATAGCGAAACCGATAAACTTATTGAACATCTTGGTCACCAGCCTTTGATATCTTGCCTCCTCATTCTTCAAGCCTAAGGGCACTACTCTATAGCAGTAAATCCCCAAGGTTGTGATGAATGAGGTATTCTATTTATTCATGTCAAACATCGGTATTTGGTGGTAGCCAAAGTATGCATCCATAAAGCTCATTCATTAATGTCGAGTTGTGGAATCCACCAACTGATCTATTTAGGGAATTACAAATTGTCCTTGGGTCAGTGTCTGTTAAGGTCAATCAAGTTAATGCAAACCGTCCACTTACCACTTTTCTTCTTAACGATGGTTTTTGAAACCCTCTTTGGGAATCGAACTTCTCTAATGGAGACAGCCTAGAGTACGCTGTCAACTTTATCTTCTATTTCCCTTAACTTTTCTAGAGACGACTTCTTGGGCTTCTATACAACTGGTTTAGTGTTTGGTTCCACATGCAATCGGTGGCAGGTGATCTCAGGGTTTTTACTTGGGAGATCATAAGGTTGTCAAGTGAACACGTTTACGTTTGCTCTGAGGAAATAAGTAAGTTATTCGGCTTCATCTCTAGGAATCTTTTATCTAATGACGAGAACCTTTTATGGTTATAATGCATCTAATGGAACAAAAATCATTTCTTCTAACACACATTCGGTAGGGGCCAGCTAAGTTTCTTTGACCTCTAGTTTAACCCCCTTTCATTACTACTTGGGTTTATTGTTTCATTGACTATTATTGGACTGAGCTTGCATTATCTTGATATCTAAAATAAAAAAACTTCGTGTCGCTTCTTGATTTTCGCTGATTTATATTACCCTTTGGTCGGTCATAAATGTCAGTTTTTGATGAAGAGAAAATTAAATGGCCATCACATCATGTATCCATCCACTACCAAGTATGGCATTGTAGGGAAACTTTTACTGGATTATGTGGAATTCAACCTCCTTATTAGGTGGGGATAATATTGATTGGAAACTTGATTTTCCCTAGGAGTGACTCTATTACCCCATTAAATTCGATCAATGGGCCGAAGTTAGTATCCAGATCTTTGACATTATAGCCAAGCTTGTAAAGAACTATCAAGTAGATAATTTTAGAGGATTTTCCATGGTTTTATCAGTACTCTCCTCACGTCAAAGTTTGTAATCTGTAAGATGAGCACCAGGGCATTTTTATGGGGCATATTTATGCCGACCAGATCATCGTCCGTGAATATAATATTACAGTCAGTATCCAAGTCTTTCCTCTCCCTCTTGACTAGGATCAGTTTGGTTGGATTTACCTGGAATTCTTGTTGAGTGGTGGCCTTTACCCTCACCTTCTCCCTTAGTTTTTTGCCAGTATGTTGGGCCAGGTCGGTGTAACTGTGGATGAAGGTAACCAATTCTGTTGGTGGGAGATCTTCCTCTACTTTTTAGACTTCATTAACCTTCGTTACAGCCTTTGTTTTCATCATGCTTATATATTCCTTGAGATGCCCTACTTGGATAAGTTTCTATGGGTGTTTTTTATACATCTTGTAGTCTTTCGTGAGGTTTCCGTGGTCTTGGTGATAGTTGTACCTGAGACTAGCGTTCCTAGTACTTGGGTCGCTGACCATCTTAGGAGGCCTCTTGAAGAAAGTTTTGTCCTTGATGTGATGAATGAGTCTAAAAATAGGCTTTTTAAAGGTTGTTTCAAATGCCATATAGATACTCTTGTTGGCCTAATATTTGGAGAGACTTATGGAATCTTCATTCCTGGACCCCTTTGTGGTCGAAGAGGGAAGGTTTTCCCTTTGGGGACCTTCTTCGGCTCTCCCTTCTTTTGGTCGGCTGGGGAGGTTACACCAAAGAGATCAACTTCTTCCTTTGTGTATTTTTCAACGTGGGATATAAGATCATCCATAAAAGAGGTCAGTTTTATTATCAGCGACTGGTAATGATCATTTGTTTTCTTCAAACCAAAATTGAAGGAGGTGATCACTAGTTATTCGTTACAATCGTCAATTTTATTGTACAACTCCCAGCACCTCCGAGCGTACTTTTGGAGATATTTTCCTTTCTTCTTCTTAAGAGAGGTCAGTGAATTTACCACATTTACAACCTTGTTTTTTGTAATAAACTGGGATGTGAACTGCTTAGGCAACTCCCTAAAGGTGGAGATCAACTTAGGGGACAATTTTGCAAATCACTCCAAGTCGATATCACCTAGGGTTAGTGGGAATACTCTGTAAATCAAAGCATCATGATGGTTTTAAAGGGATATGGTATGTCGGTAGTGTCTAATGCGATTAGCTGGGTATGTATTTCCTTCATATATTATGAATTTTTCCATGGATAACTTCTTTAAAGGCTCAAAGGATTATAGAAATTCGATGAATGATGAAGTTGCACCATGCCCTAGAGCTTTCCTGGCTAGGTCTTTGGGGATCCAATTAAGGTCTGCGGTCCAGAGTGAGTTGTCCTGCTACTTTGGGCTGACTCCGTAATATGAGTTTAGTGATAACTGCGGTTGATGGAATTCCTTCCAGGTGAGAAAGATAGTGAGGGACTATATGGTCACTTCTTGAACGAGAATCCCTGCCAGCTTGATTCTTAGGGAGTGAGGTCCCTACCTGTAATGATGTTGAGTACGTGAATACGAGGTATTACCATTGGGACAATTGTCTCTTTAGACGGGTGATCTCTTGATCACGGGTTTTCAGTTTCTCTTTATATATACTGGCCAAATGAGAGACAACATTTCCTCCTTCTCGATCGATCAGTGGCATATGGTGCCACCGACTAGGTCCAAATCTGTTAGGCGAATGCACTCTGGACCTTGAATGTTGCTGGGAAGGAATCAATTGCATGAGAGTTTGTTCCTTCCTTAAGACAAGTATTTCAAACTGCACACGACTCCTTACGTGAATGGGGTGAGATTGATCGTGCACTCATAGTGAACTTTGGGCTTTTCTGACTTCAGTAGTGGTGAGAGTTTTAAGTTTCCCACAGACGATGCCAAATTGTAGGAGATTCTTCCCACAATTAATAGTAAAATTACAGAATTTACCCAAAAATATTATGAATGAAGAAAAAGGAAATAAAAAGAGCTATATATGTGGTTTGTCGTGAGGTCAACCTACATAAGGGGTGGCGATTTGTATTAGAAAGAGGGATGGCAATAATAGGAGTGCTAGGGTTGATAGATGAGAGTCCATGCTATTTCTTGCTAATTATAAATTATTTTTAATACGAGATAGATCGCCTCTATTTATAGACATGGTCTCCTACGTTCGTGGGTTTCTTTATACTTATCTTTAACTAAAAAATCTTCGATATGTGATCATATCTAAATCTCCCTAAGCCGATTACTTCTTGCGCACCTCTCACTTAACTTGCCACGTGTTCAACCGTGTGGCTCAGGCTTATATATATATGTGTGTGTGTGTGTGTGTGTGTGTGAGAGAGAGAGAGAGAGAGAATATTATAGAAAATTACAACATGAGTTGTTGGTGATGATAGGATTCATTTTCATGTAAAAATAAGGTATGGCCCTAAAAATAAAAGTAATAGAATATGCATTGCTTATGTTTAACCGAGCATAAGGATATATGTGTATAAATGTGATGATGGGATGATATAATAACAGAAAATGATGGATGTTAACATTATGTGGGTGTAAATAATAATGAAAGTAATGTGATAATGAGAAAAAAAAATGATGATCAGATAATAATGATGGTAATAGTAATTATAATGATAGGTAATCCTAATGTTTAAATAGTAATGATAATAATAGTAGTGATAATAATACTCATATAAATAATAATAATAATAATAATAATAATAATAATAATAATAATAATAATAATAATAATAATAATAATAATAATGGTTTTATTTAATTGTTGTGGTAGTATTATTAGTGATCAGCATGAGTTGGAAAGTAAAGTGGCAGGGGTAATGGTTGTGTGTTAGTCCATGGGGATGGGAATTTGAAACTTTAGACGTCTGTAAGGATATGACAAGAGTGTAGTTTATGTGAGAACAAACTATTCAAGCACTTTACGAAGATAGGTCGAGCCCGTATGCCACATGCAGCATATGGGGTGTAAGACCCAGGAGGGATAAAGCTCTAAGAGTTTTTTGTTCATCTCACGACCGATTATCTTTCTTGGTTAGCTGGAACCAAGAGTTTAGGAGATTAAGTGTGAACGTATGGTGATTCAAACATCGAGAGAGAGAGAGAGAGAGAGAGAGAGAGAGAGAGAGAGAGAGAGAGAGAGAGAGAGAGAGAGATTCGTATGGGTATAGGATATTTTGACTTTACACTTTGGTCTTAGAAGAGATTCAATATAATCCAGTCTATTTATATTTAAGGTCACAAAGGGGTATAAACGTAGAAATGCGGGGTATCCATAGTGTCTTTCAGGATGTGGGACCACCTCACGACTAGTTATTCAACCTTTTTAGTGGGGACTGAGGGTTTAGGCAATTAAGTGTGAAAATATGATGATTTAAATACCGAGAAGGAGAGAGATCTATAGTGGTGTAGGGTATCCTGATTTTAGACTTTAGTCTTAGAAAAGATTTAAAATATTTTGACTCTTTTTATTTAAGTTCGCAAAGGGGTTAAAATTGTTAGATTAATATCATACTTAAATGTCGAATTAGGAGAAGGCTTGAAAGTACTTAAAACTCTTATAATGCATGCTTGGTCTCAAGGTGAAATCAATATTTAGTGTTGCACAAGTCTAAGGCATAAAATACTAATCAAAACAGTCTTCTTCTCCATGAAATCCCATTCTAGGGTTTATGAACCAACAAAAATCCATGGCTACTATTGATCCAAAACCTCCTGACATCCCAAATGTGTGGAATAAGTATTTTCTTCTGTTGTAGCAACTTCAAATACTCTTAGCAAAGAGTTGTCCATAAAAAAACATCCTCATACAACGGAGAACTAGATTTTCTATTTACCCGTGATGAAATTGACATTCTTTTTTTCCCATACAAATTTTCTCTAGTTGGTAAACTCTCTTATGGCAGACCATCAATGGAAGTTATAAGAAAAACATATCATTCTCTCTAAAAACCACCTACACTGTCGGTCTTATTGACCAAAAACATGTTCTCATTAAATTAAACAATGAAGAAGATTTAACTAGACTTTATATGGGAGACACATGGTACATAGGAAAATATCCAATGCAAATATTCAAATGGTCTACTGATTTTAGAGTGGACAAAGAGAATATTATTTCTCCAATTTAGATCTCCTTCCCAAACGTTCTCATTCATTTCTTCTCCAAAAAATCTTTGTACTCTATAGCCCAGCTGCTAAGGAAACCACTCAAAATGGATGCCTCCACAGTTGATTTGAATAGATCAAGCTTGGCAAGGGTGTGTGTGGAGCTTGATCTAAAAAATGAACTTCGTAGAAGAGTATGGATTGGTTGCAGGGATAGTGGCTTCTCACATGAGATCAAATAAGTAAATATGACAAAGTTTTGCACGAGTTGCTTAAAAAAGGACATGAGGATAACAACTGTTTGCTTAGAGTCCCAGATCAAACTATATAACTCAAGCCGATAAAGATTGTTTATCTAGAGAAAAGAAAGGTAACTCAGTATCTCAACAACACCTTTCAAATACGAAAACCATTAATGTAGAAGAAGATAATCAAGAAAGCAATGAGAAACTGTCGATTCCATTATTGGACCAAAGCATAAAATCTACTCAATATCATAGCACAAAAGTTTATAGAATGTCATAGTAGATGTTCAACTAATTAAACAATAATAGCCTTCTAAGAGGCCAACAACAATTGTCAAACTAATAAGCCCATTGATTTCAAAATTGAAGACCACGGAGCACACCTTAGAGAACTACATTGTTAAGACTCATTGTTTGTCGACCAAAGCATGTTATCTCCTAGAGGCTATTTACCTCCACCAATTGATAAGAACATCATTGCTCTTCAAGTCAATAAGCTTACTGATTATAGTTCTGAAGACCAAATAATATTTCTACGAGAGCTACACTGCCAACACTTATTAATTGAGGCTCTTCACTTCCCCCAGTTAATAAAAACACTGTTGATGATCACCTTTATTCCACTTATAAGGAAGACTATGCAGAAGGTTACACTCCCATGATTACTGAGCTAATCACTTTCTCAAAGAATATAGAGCATAAATTAAAAAAAAAATAACAAAAAAAGAGAATTGAAGACCAGAGAGTTTTGAAGAAGCAACATATGAAAATAAAAACTCCTAAAAGAAAAATGGTTAAGCCCTATAACTCTAATCCTAAGAGGATAACAAGATCTAGTGTAAATGGCACTAATAACTCCATCATCAAACTGACTCAATGATCAGCTTCCTCATGTGGAATATCAAGGGGTGGGGAATATTCCATTTGCTCGAAGAATAAAGATACTCATAAAAATACATACATGCTGATGATGTTGGAACTAGCACCACCCTTCAAGGTGTTTGTAAGCTCAATTCAACGTTAACAATGGCAGCATAAGAGTACATACACACATAGTAGAAGGAAGTGAGGAAAAGGGGATTCACACCGGAATATAAGTGGTTCAGCCAATCTGGCCTACGTCCACTGTGCAAGTGTATGATGTGTATCACTGTATGAGGGCTCTAATGGCCATAGATACAATCTCTCAAGCTTTCTCTCTCTACTGTGTGTTTGAACAAAGTTTCAACTAGGGTTACTAAATTTGGATCCTTTGCAAGGTAGAGGATGACCTCTATATATAGTGCTTGGGGGTGTAATGTACCCCCTATGCATGCAATGAGCATGTGTGTGTTTATCTAGCCAATCTGATGAATACATATGTCACTGTCACAGGTAGAGAATGATGATAAAATACTCCCCCCACGTGAGGGGAATGATTTGTTATAACTGAATTGTGTCCACGTGTCCTTATCCACACATATGCCAATAAGATCTCGGCCTCGATGCTTAGTCCTGACCTCGGCCTGGAAGAGGCCGAGGCTGGTAAGGTCCAATTATCCATATAATCTGAGATGAGTCACTAAGGTCTCGGCTTAAGTGAAGCCGAGGTAAGTACTTAGGGTCGGCCTGGGCTGAGGTTAAGCTATCATGTGCGTGGAACATCGGCTGATTTACTAACAAAAGGTCGACTTTTATGGAAGTATGTCTCCTCGCGACCTCGGCCTACCCCTGGTCGAGGTTGTCATTCCCAGGTGAACTGAAGAGTTGCTGACCCTTATGATACATGCAGTGTCCCCTTGATGAGTTTGGTGGTAGTGTCGGCTGGGGACGACCTTGCTATGGCTGAGGTCAGTTCTCACGGAACCAAGGCATCCCCAACCTCGGTAATGTCTTGGTCGAGGCTGTAGTTTCTGAGCCGAGGTAACACTTGGGGCATATCAATCACCCCCCAGCCCTTAGTTACATGTGAGTGCAGGTGACTGGGGGATCTCTACACCACCGAGGTCTTTCTCCTATGTGCCAATATTCATTTGACACTTGTCCATTGCTGAAGTGTGGCTTGCCTGGCAAGCATGTGTTGTCAGTTGTCCTTTGGGGCTCCCAAGGCAATGATGGGCCTTGGGAATCGTGCCCCCATATTTAAGGGTTTAAACCCCCATTTTCTCTCTTTCTTCTCCACTTCTCTCATTTTTGGCGGGATTCATTTCTGTAGCTTTCTCTCTCTAGAAAAGCTTTGGTTCGAGGTATTTTGGTTGGTGATTCCTCGCAGTCTCTTCATTCCCTCCTACTATTTCTTCTTCAGGTATCCTCTGCCATCCTTTTCTCTTCATTTCCCTGTTTTCCCCTTATTTTTGTGTTTTCCGGTGAGGTCTCCATATTTTTAGGCGAACTGTTCTTGGTGTTCTTCATAGTAGGCCTTTAAATTTTTATAGTTTGATCCTTAGGTGAATCATTGCATTAGCCAGTCCTATTTGTAGTTTTAGGAGAGTTGCAAGTGTAGGGTCGGCCTCTGATGCTTAGACCCCTTTACCAACTTTTAGAGGAGTTCCCTTATCTGAGGGAGAAGACTCTAGAGAAAATTAGGCAAATAGAAATAGCACAGGAGGAGGCTCGTAGGTCACAGGAATTCCCCCTCAGACCTATCTTTCCACCTCCTCTGAAGGTAGTATACCCTGAACCATTGGAACTAGTTATCCCAGCAGAGGTCCCTGTTGAACCCATACCGATGTCTGAGTCTGAGTCTTCCACATCAGACCCTATGTCTATGGATTCCTTCCAAGAGGCCATGGACTTCACAACTCAACAAGATCAGGCCCCTGATCAAGCCGAGGTCTCTAGTCGGGCCTCATCACATAAAAATTCAAGCACATCATCCTCTTCCTCAGAGGTTGAGATTGTTGCACCGAGTGTGGCTATTCCACCAATACTTGACGCCATTCCTCTGTCGGCCATCACTGGGGCTGAGTTCGCTCAGAGGTTCCCAAGTAATCCCTCGACGTTTGCTCAGGCCGACGTTGAGTTAGGCAATGACGATGATGATGACATCGAGAGTGATGTCAATGTCTTTGAGGCGGCCGAGATTGAGAGTTCAGTTACTGAGGTAGACCTTCTTTTCTTCAGATATTTATACTTCATCAGCCCTTCCATAAAGCTCAAGAGACCTCTGAGGTAAGAGAAGGCTTACTATGGCCGAGATGGTGAGATCTTCTTGTATGAGTAGATGTTCAAGTTAGGGTTTCATGTACCCATCCATCCCATCATTAGGTCTATCCTAGCTTACATCAATTTGGCCCCTTCCTAATTATCACCTAATGCTTGGAGGGTCATAATTGGGGCCATAGTCCTATGGAGGGATGTTCACCACTCAGACCTTCCAGTCCAGGTCTTTGTAGGATGTTACGTCCCTTCATCTGCCAAAAACCATCCGAGTTACTAACATTTTGTAGCTCAAAAGCCTGAGAAGAAGATGCTCCAGATAACTCAAACTTCCAACCATTACTGGAAGCCTCGATATTTCTTTGCTTCAGGGCTATGGGAATTTGGTCCATGTGCTCCCTCTTCCCGGCTAGAGCCGAGGATGCCCCTAAGATGGGGTAAGGTAACGATGTCTTCCAAGGCCGACCCTGGTCTGAGTCTGCAAAACCTTCAGAAGTTCAAGGACCTTCAGGACCAGGGGATGCATGGTCTGCTCATTAAGTTTGAACATCTGATGACCCCCCACTACCTCTCTGAGACTGGTTTGGGGGGTAGTCCTCTTATAGAGCTTGGTAAGTATTTTTATTCAAGTTATACCTCTGAGTTTATGCATGTCTGACTCACTAACTTAGACCTTTCAATTTTACAGAGCGTCCAAAGGGTATATCAGACGAACTCTGGGAAATGGAAGCACCGAGTCTGACTAAGCTTGCTAAGAAGGTAGGTCTGAATGCTCCTCCTCCTCCTTCAACCTCAAAGGCTCAGGCCACAGAAAAGAGAGGTGCTAGCGACCCTACCCCTGAAGATCAGAGGCAAAAGAAGAAAGGCGGGGATTCTGCCATCCCCATATCCTCTGCAGATGCGTTGGCGGTTCGTATAGAGAAACTGAAGATCAATGACAGCATCATAGTCCATAGTCTGCAGGCTTTGGATGTTATCGTCTCTGCCATGACCGAGGCTGACAAGCATTTTTGCAGGTCCATGGACACACCTCTGCTAATTGAGTTCGGCCTTCACAGATCAATTCAAGTATGACTTCAGGTTTCTGTATAGCTTCAAAGTGTAACCTCTGATTTGAATTTTAAGTCATATACACGACCACATTATTTGCAGGGCCTGGCTGCCATGCATTATTTTGCCAATTGGACTCTGAGGAAGTTACCCCTCATCCAGAAGAGTCAAGAGGCCGAGAAGGTGCAGAACTCTCTGAATGCAGAGGTCAACCGCCTGAAGTCTACATTTGATGGGTCTGAAAAGAAGGTGAAGGAGCTGGAGAAAGAGATCTCCAAGCTTAAAAAGGACCATGTTGTGGCTCTAAAGGCCAAGGATGATGTGCTCCAGCAAAAGGTCGACTTTGCGGTGAAGGTAGCCCTTGAAAATGCCTCTGAGGAGATTTTGGCAGACTACAAAGTCTCGGACGAGTTCATGAGCTTTGGCTTCGAATACCTTGAAAGAGGTACCAAGGCTACTGTCAAATGGGCGGCTGCCAAAGAGAAGGAGGCAGGGAGTCTGAAGGCCTCTGACTTCGTAGGTCTGGGTTTTTCTGACCCTCAGTTTGCCCAAGCACTTCAGGAGGTTGAAGAGGAGGTCGCTGCCCCTGCAGATACTGTGCCCCTGGACGGTACAGAGACAAGCAAAGATAATCACGGAGATGACGAGGCCGAGGTGATAAACATTGGCCAAGAAAATCAGGCCAAGGATGCCATCACTCTTCCTTCTAATCCTTAGGCTTAATTGCGAAGCTTTATTTTGTAACCCCTTACTGTTTGTAATCTCTGAGGAACATCATTAACTCATATTTTTTGGAATCTTACAATTGTATGACAACCTCTGAGGAGGATTTTCACTTCACTTGTTTTGTTGAATGCTTCTTTGTCATGTGACGTTTTAGTTCTGAAGTCTTATTGCAATGATGTATGTTTAAACTTAATCAATAGTCTTACTTCAGACCTTGTCACCACTTAATGATGTTGTAAGGGTCTGAGGTCATCACCTATGATGTTACCCTCATAATTAATCTCACCAAATTAATGATGTTAAGGGTCTGAGGTCGTCCAATTATGGTGTCTGACTTCAGACCTTGTCACCACTTGATGTTGTAAGGGTCTGAGGTCATCACCTAGGATGTTACCCTCATAATTAATCTCACCAAATTAATGATATTAAGGGTCTGAGGTCATCCAATTATGGTATCTGACTTCAGACCTTGTCACCACTTAATGATGTTGTAAGGGTCAGAGGTCATCACCTAGGATGTTACCCTCATAATTAATCTCACCAAATTAATGATGTTAAGGGTATGAGGTCGTCCAATTATGGTGTCTGACTTCAAACCTTGTCACCACTTAATGATGTTGTAAGGGTCTGAGGTCATCACCTAGGATGTTACCCTCATAATTAATCTCACCAAATTAATGATGTTTAGGGTCTGAGGTCATCCAATTATGGAGTCTGACTTCAGACCTTGTCTCCACTAAATGATGTTGTAAGGGTCTGAGGTCATCACCTAGGATGTTACCCTCACAATTAATCTCACCAAATTAATGATGTTAAGGGTCTGAGGTCGTCCAATTATGGTGTCTGACTTCAGACCTTGTCACCACTTAATGATGTTGTAAGGGTCTGAGGTCGTCCAATTATGGTGTCTGACTTCAGACCTTATCACCACTTAATGATGTTGTAAGGGTCTGAGGTCATCGCCTAGGATGTTACCCTCGTAATTAATCTCACCAAATTAATGATGTTAAGGGTCTGAGGTCATCCAATTATGGTGTCTGACTTCAGACCTTGTCACCACTTAATGATGTTGTAAGGGTTTGAGGTCATCACCTAGGATGTTACCCTCATAATTAATCTCACCAAATTAATGATGTTAAGGGTCTGAGGTCGTCCAAGTATGGTGTCTGACTTCAGACCTTATCACCACTTAATGATGTTGTAAGGGTCTGAGGTCATCACCTAGGATGTTACCCTCATAATTCCTACCATTAGAGCACAATGAAGCAAGAACCGTCATGGAAACTGATCTCTTATTAATAATCTCTTCATAAGATGGTACATTTACATAACTTTTTGCAACATCATATGCAATACTTCTTCAGATGATCAGCATTCCAGGGATTGGCAAAAGGTTATCCTTCTAAATTTTCTAGCCTGTAGGTCCCGGGTACAACCTATTCTATTACTTTGTAGGGGGCATGCCAGTTTAGGTGGAGTTTGTTTATTTTCTGTAAGGTCTTCTTTAGTACCAAGTTTCCCACAGCAATGGGTCTTGACTTCACCCTCATATTATAGAATTTTGCTGCTCTCTGCTGGTAAGTGCTTGTCTGATTTCTGTGTCTTCTTTTCTCTCTTCAATCAGATCTAGGTCTAGTCTCCTCTCTTCCCCATTTTTATCAAGGTCATAGGTCTGAACCTTGTGAGTAGGGAGTCCCACTTCTGTTGGTATGACGGCCTCTGAGCCATGTGCAAACATTAACGGGGTTTCTCCTATTGGTGTCCTTGTCATGGTCCTGTAGGCCCATAGCACAGCGTAAACCTCTTCAGTCGATCTTCCCTTCACTTCTTCTAATCTCTTCTTGATTCCATCGAGGATTGTTCTATTTATGACCTCGGTCTGACCATTTGCCTGAGGTCGGCCAGGAGATGAGAAGAACTGCTTTATCCCAACTCTTACGCAATACTTCTCTAAAGAGGAGTTCTTGAACTGGGTCCTAATATCTGAGATGAGAGTGTTTGGGAGGGTGTGTCTGCATATGATTTTCCTCCAAATAAATTGGAAGGTCTTCTATTCTTTGATCGTTATCATCGGCTCTGCCTCCACCCATTTTGAGAAGTAGTCAATGGTAACTATCAGGAATCGATAACTGTTGGCAGCTCTCAGTAGGGGTCCTACTAAGTCAATCCCCCATACTGCAAATAGCCATGGGGAGGTGATGGACGTCATAGGTTGATGAGGAATAGTGGCGAATCTCTGACATTTATGACACCTCTTCACGTAAGCTACATCATCTTTGGCCAAGGTTGGCCACCAGTATCCCTGTGTAATGATTCTCTTGGCCAAGGGTCTTCCTCCTATGTGGATGGAGCAAGAACCCTCATGAACTTCCTGTAAGACTTGGGGAACTTCGATGGGATGCACACATCTAAGGAGAGGCAACAGAAATCCCTTCTTGTACAGGACGTCTCCTACTATCGAGAACTTGGTGGCCCTATATCTCAACTTCCTCCTTTCTATCTTGGATTCGAGTAGCTCTCCCTCTTTGATATATCTGACGAGGGGGTCCATCCATGAGTCTCCTAGGTCCAAATTGAGACAAGGGTTACATACCTCTTCTTCCTCAATGGTCGCTTTTCCTAAGACCTCGATCGGAATTATCCTTCTGACATCTGTCTTCATCGTCGAGGCCAACCTTGCCAATGCGTCTGTGTGGCTGTTACTTTATCGAGGTACTCTCTTCAGTTTTATCTCTTCAAAATGTTCTAACATCGTTCTCACCCTCTTCAGATACTTGGCCATCCTTTCATCTTTGGCCTCACAGACTCCCAACACTTGATTGACAACCAACCTTGAGTCGCTATGAAGTAGGAGTCGTCCGAAACCCATAGTCTTTGCCAACGAGAGACCTGCTATCATAGCTTCATATTCTGACTCGTTGTTAGATGCCTTGAAGTTGAACCTCAAAGCTTATTCAATGTTAGCACCATCTGGAGCTGAAAGTATCATCCCTGTGCCGCTTCCACTGTCATAAGCGGAACCATCAACAAAGAGATTCTAAATGTTTGTATCTGATGAGAAGGCCCCTTCCGACATGATTCCTTGCCTGAAGAGGTACCGATCCTCCTCGTTCTCCGCCATTCTGTCCTTGATCTTTTTAGATACGACCTCTTCCTGGCCCTGGAAGACGTTCTCGGAAGACATTTGGTGTCGTCTCTTCCTGTTCTTGGAAGACGTTTGGTTTCATCTCTTCCTGCTCTCAGAAGACACTGTCGTTTGACCCTTCAGCACCAATCAGGTCATTCTCTGCCTCGGCCTCTTCCCATGCGAACTCAGTAATAAAGTCTGGGAGGGCCTGCCCTTTGATGGCTGTCCTAGGTTGGTAGGTAAGGTCATACTCCCCCAACTCAATGGACCAAGTCATCAACTTTCCAGATTTTTTAGGTTTATACAGGACCTGTCTTAGTGGGGAGTCGGTGAGGACTACCATGGAATGGGATTGGAAGTAGGGATTCATCTTCCTTGAAGCATGTATTAGGGCGTAGGCTAACTTTTCCATACGAGGATAATTTTGTTCAGACCCTTGAAGGGATTTACTGTTGAAGTACACAAGCCTTTGGATTCCATCGTCTTCCCATACTATGGTTGCACTGATAGCCGATTCAGAGACTGCTAGATACACATACAATTTCTTTCCTACTATGGGCCGAGATAACAATAAGGGAGACCCAAGGTATGACTTGAATTGGTTAAATGCTTCTTCTCACTCTTCGTCCCACTAGAAGGCATTTCTAAGCACTTTAAAGAATGGAAGACACTTATCTATTGCTCTGGAAACAAACCTGTTGAGTGCGGCCACTCTCCCCGTGAGTCTTTGGACGTCCTTGATGCTTCTTGGTGTCTTCATGTCAAGCAAAGCCTTGATCTTCTCTGGGTTTTCTTTGATTCCTCTTTGATTGACGATGAATCCAAGAAACTTCCCCGCTCCTACCACAAAGACACACTTCGCGGGGTTGAGTTTCATTCTATACAAGTCCATATTATCAAAGGTCTTTTCATGGTCTGCCACATGAGTGCAGTCCTTTAAGCTCTTTGTCAGCATATCGTCTACATACACTTCCATGGTTTTGCCTATTTGGTCTTCGAACATCTTATTCACAAGACGTTGGTACGTCGCCCCTGTATTTTTTAGACCGAAGGGCATCACCTTGTAGTAGTACGTCCCTTTGTCGATAATGAAGGTTTTTTTCTCTGAGTCTTCTGTATCCATGAAGATCTGGTTGTAGCTTGAATACACGTCCATGAAGCTCATGAGCTCATACCCTGTAGTAGCATCTACCATCTGATCTATCCGAGGTAAGGGATAGCTGTCTTTTGGGCAAGACCTGTTCAGGTCAGTGAAATCAACGCACATTCTCCACTTCCCATTGGTTGTGGGCACGATGACTGGATTTGACAACCACTCCGGGTATATGACTTCTCTTATAAACTCAGCCTCTTCTAACTTTTTGACCTCTTCCCGGATGACGTCGTACTTCTCTCTGGAGTAAACTCTTCGTCTTTGTTTGATAGGCTTGGCCTCTTTAGTCACGTTGAGCTTGTGACTCATAACTTCAGGGTTAATACCGGGCATGTCTGCATGACTCCAAGCGAAGATACTCTGTCTCTTCCTGAGGAAGTTTATCAGCTCTTCCTTGATTTCTGTCTTTAGGGCTTTGCCGACCTGGATGTTTATTTCCGGTTCGTCCTCATTGAGGACGATGGATTCTAACTCTTCCGCGGCCTCTCCCTTCTTCAACTTTATTTTATCTCTCGGGTCCAATGTATCAATGCTATAGATGGTGGTTGCCCTCTGATGGGCCTCCCTCTCTTCGGCCGAGTTGAAGTAACATTCTCTTGCTATGGTCTGGTTACCCTTCACTTCCCCTACCCCATAGGGGGTCAAAAATTTTAGCATCTGGTGGACCGTCAATGGCACAGCTTCAAACTCCTTAAGGGCCACTCTTCCTATGATGAGGTTATAGGCCGAGAAGACGTTTTCGTCCATTACAAAAAAAATTATATTCCGAGTCAACCTCTTAGGCCACTCGTCACCCATCCGTACGTCCATCTCATACATGCCCAATGGGTGGACCTTTTCGCCACTGAAGCCCATTAAAGGATGATGATAGGTTACCAGCCTAGCTCTGCTAAGACCTAGGCTCTTGAAGCAAGGCCAAAACATTACGTCTGCTGAACTCCCTCCATCCACGAGGATCCTCTGCACCTCGTACCCATGCACTCTTATTGTTATTACCAAAGGGTCATCATGTGGGGCCAAAATACCTTTGAAGTCGAGTATGGAGAACCCAGCTATGAGGGTGTCCATGTCCACCTTCTTTCTCTTCTGCGCTATATCGAAAGACGTTAGATTTACAACCTCAAGTTTGGCCACCGACTTGTCCTCTGCCACATGAGCTTTCCTGTCAGCCACTTCAGAACCGCCTCCTGCAAGTCCTCCGCATATGGTGTCAACACCAAAGGAGATCATGTCAACCCTCTTCACTGGGGTGTTGTCATCTTTCGGCGGAAGGTTCGGATCGTCTTCATCATTATCTTCTGAGTCATTGCCTCTTCTAGCTGGGGCATCGTCACGGCATCTGTCGTTTCTCCTTTTCTTAGGGTCATCTCTTCCCCCCTTAGAAGATTTGCCAACAACATACTTCCTCAGCTTTTCGGATTTTAACATCTTCTTAATCTCATCCTTCAAGGTGAAGCATCTGTCTGTAACATGGCCATGGTCCTGGTGGAACTCACACCACAAGTTTTTGTTCCTCTTATGCGGAGGGGCCTTCAGTTTCTATGGCCATCTTAGAGTCCTATCATTCTTGATCTCGTTGAGGATATGCTCACAGCTCACGGTTAGAGGAGTATAGTGAGCGAACTTGTCATCGGGTGACCTCTTCTTTCCATCTTTCTTTCTTTGGGACTTATCGTTACTACCGTGGTTCTCATCCTCATACTTGGCGGCCATTGCCTCTTCGGCATTCATGACTTTTCCCGTAGTTGCCAGTAGCTCTGCTATGGACCTAGGAGGATCTTCCGCGAGTTTCCATAACAACTTCCCTTTCTGAAGACCTCCTATGAGGGCGGTCATAGCTATATTCTCTTCGTAATCTTCAACCTCAAGTTTCTCTTTATTGAACTTGGCGATGTAGTCCCTTAGGATCTCATCCTTGCCTTGCTTGACATACAGTAGATGAGTGGTCTTCTTTTGAGGTCTTACCCCAAAGAATAAGTTGTGAATGAATCGTTTGGCCAAGCCCTTGAAGTTCTCAATTGAATTCTTCGGAAGAAAGGTGAACCAGCTGTGCGCTGCTCCTGTCAAGGTCCCAGAGAAGGCCCTACACTTCATCTCATCCGGTATCGAGTAGATGTTCGCCGCCGACTGATACATCTCAATGTGATGTACAGGGTTGGTGCTACCATCATACTTGGGAGACACCATTGGTGGTTTGAACTTAGCAGGGGTCGGGAAGCTCACTATCTTAGCTATGAATGGAGAGCCCTCTGAGTAGCCCTTTTGCAGTGGATCCCTACTTTTGATGAGGTCTCCTATCTTCTCCTCAAGACGTTGGATAGAGTCATTCCACGATCTCCTACCATCGGCCTGGCCGAGGTTGTCCCCATCCACCTCCAAGGGATGGACTGGGGGTTCCCCTGCCGCAGCACGACATCGGTTGTTGACCTCTTCCTGGTCTTTGCCCCTTTCTTCACGGGGTCAGCCTTGATTAGGCCGACCCTGTTTGTCTCCTCTTTGCGAGCCGATTTCACTTCTCGACCTTGATAACCTTTGTCTTAGGTCATTCACTGGGCCCAACCTCTCAAAGGCTGACCATCTGCTCAATTGATCAAAAGCTGATCCTCTTTGTTGGACCTCTTCACCTATTCGGCCGATACAGCCTCGGATCTGGTGAAGAGGACGTACCATATTATTCGAAACCTCATACGGCTCCCAACAATCCTCCAGGACCTCTTCCGCCTCTAGATCGTCATAGCTATCCTCCGGGCAAGGGTTTTCTTGCCCCCCCCCCCCAGGCGTAAGCATCTAGGGTCGACAACGTCCCTCCTCCGCTGGGGTGTAGGCCGGTCCTTTATTGGTGCTTGGGGTGGTCCCCTGGCATCAGGATGAGGCTGGACAGCCGCCGAAGTGATCATCTCCGGTGAGACTCCAGGTGGCCTCATCATAGTTTGGCTGAGCTGTGCAAACTGCTCCTGCATACCTTGTTGTGTTGCAGCCAAATACCTCAAGGCGATAGCTACCTCCGACATTTTGGACTGAGGCGGTGCCTGGCTGGAACTAGGCCCTCCCCCACTAGGCGGTGGTAGTTCTGGTGCCATGTGTTAGAAAATAAGAGCTTGAGTAGCAGGTGAGCTTAATACCTTAAAGGACCTCTTTCAATGGTGAAACAGATCCAGACAAGGGGTGGTGCCTGGTTCACCACCAGAGTCTCCGGTGAGGCTAAGCTGAAGAAAAGGAAGAGACAGCTTATCGTTCCCACAGACGACGCCAAAATGATGATGATGGAACTAGCACCACCCTTCAAGGTGTTTGTAAGCTCAATTCAACGTTAACAATGGCAGAATAAGAGTACATACACACATAGTAGAAGGAGGTGAGGAGAAGGGGATTCACACCGGAATATAAGTGGTTCAGCCAATCTGGCCTACGTCCACTGTGCAAGTGTATGATGTGTATCAGTGTATGAGGGCTCTAATGGCCATAGATACAATCTCTCAAGCTTTCTCTCTCTACTGTGTGTTTGAACAGAGTTTCAACTAGGGTTGCTAAATTTGGATCCTTTGCAAGGTAGAGGATGACCTCTATATATAGTGCCTGGGGGGTGTAATGTACCCCCTATGAATGTAATGAGCATGTGTGTGTTTATCTAGCCAATCTGATGAAGACATCTGTCACTGTCATAGATAGAGAATGGTGATAAAATATTCCCCCCACGTGAGGGGAATGATTTGTTATAACTGAATTGTGTCCACGTGTCCTTATCCACACATATGCCAATAAGAGCTCGGCCTCGATGCTTAGTCCTGACCTCGGCCTGGAAGAGGCCGAGGCTGGTAAGGTCCAATTATCCATATAATCTGAGATGAGTTACTAAGGTCTCGGCTTAAGTGAAGCCGAGGTAAGGAGTTAGGGTTGGCCTGGGCCGAGGTTAAGCTGGCATGTGCGTGGAACATCGGCTGATTTACTGACAAAAGGTCGACCTTTTGTGGAAGTATGGCTCCTCGTGACCTCGACCTACCCCTGGCCGAGGTTGTCATTCTCAGGTCAACTGAAAAGCTGCTGACCCTTATGATACATGCAGTGTCCCCTTGATGAGTTTGGTGGCAGTGTCGGCAAGGGCCGACCTTGCTATGGCCGAGGTCAGTTCTCACGGAACTAAGGCATCCCCAACCTCGGTAATGTCTTGGCAGAGGCTATAGTTTCTGAGCCGAGGTGACACTTGGGGCATATCACATGCCCTGCATTATCTATTATTGAACCGAAATTAGACTTTAATCAAATTGATTTGTTTAGAATAAATGGTGTTTTGAAGGTTGTTACAGCAATATCTCTAGTAAAATTTAGATCTTCTTGAGATTCGAAGTGGAGGTTGGCTGTCAATTGAATGAAAAACATAGTTTAACTATAAAAATTTCCCATTATTCATTTGCCCATGATCTTATCTTCACTGTGGTGTATGCTAAGTTCAAGAAGGAAGATAGATTGGTTCTTTGCGATCAATTCCAATACATCAACTTCATTAATGAAAATACTCTTAATCTAGTCATGGGGGATTTCAATGTTGTGATGAGTCAGCATGAAAAACTATGAGGCAGTGATGTGGATCATATAGCAGTTAGAGATTTCAATTAAGCTTTGGATATGAGTGGCTTAGTTCACTTGGGGTATCGAGGCACCAAATTCACCTGGTGTAATAATAGAATGAAGGATAGCCTCATTATGGACAGATTGGACACAGGTTTAGTAAATAACTTGTCGGCTTTGACTTTTCCAAACACAATAGCTCAACACCTGAACAATGCTTTTTGGGATCATGTTCCTTCATTTCTTAGTATCAAAACAATAATGGATGACTTTCCAAAGCCTTTTAAATTTCAAAATATGTGGTGTTCTCATCCTAGTTTTGATGACTTGCTCTACTCTTCTTGGAATGAAAATTTCACCCCTATGAATATGTATAATTTTGCAATGAAGTTAAAAAGGCTTAAAACGGTACTAAAGAACTAGAATAAGGATAAATTCAAATATATATTTTAAAAATTAAAAGACCTTAAAAATATGGTGATGCCAAAAGAGTTGGACCACGAATTGAACATTGGGGATGAGTAAGAAATTGCCCTCAATCATAATAAGGCATTACTTATGCAAGCCCTTAGAAAAGAAGAACAGTACTGGAAATATAAATCTTCCATCGAATGGCTTGCTGAGGCTGACTACAATTACAATTTTTTTCCACTTCAAAGTTAAAGTTAAGTATATGAAGCTTTTCATTCTTGAAATCAAATACTCAAATGATAATTGGTTGGAGGATAGAGAATGTATTAATTCCCCAATTATTTCTTATTTCTCAAATCTCCTTTGTGGTGATGATCAAGTTAATAAGGAAGAGCTTATCTTCATTATCCCTCTCTTTATCTCTGTTGAATCTAACACTTATCTTGAGGCCTTCCCTACTAAAGAGGAGTTATACCAAGTTGTCATATCTTTGAGTAATGACTCTGACCTAGGTCAAGATGGATTTGGGGGCAAATTCAACAAGAAATGCTGGTATATTATTAAAGAGGACTTTACCAAAGCTAATAAATTATTATTTGCAGGAGCAGACACCCCATCCTAGTACCCCCATAAATACCTTCTCAGGTCCCTAACTATTGTATGTAAAAATTATTCTCTTACCTAGACCAATGAAGAATATACACCTGCCCTCCTATATGGCCGACCAGCCTACTTGGTCAGCTTCAGAGATACTTAGTCGGCTAAAAGGTCGACCAACTCCAAAAGTCCAATCAATAAGAATATCAATAGTTACATGGATGGGACGCCAACCGACACTGAATTCTAATTGTTTCATTTAGTATATAAAGATGTAAATGCCTGTCAATATAAAGGCGCTCCATATATAGGGTTTTAAACCCCTATAAATATAAACTAGTCCCTTAGCGCAGGGGACAACTCGAATCACTTATATGCACACCATACTGAGCTATTGTAAACCCTATTGAATAAAAACCAACAGTGGATATAGGATATTTTACAGTTGGACCACTCTACAAACCTTGTCTCTTGTATTTGTGGTTTGAGTTACTTATTTTATTTTTATCTCTGACTATAAATTTGTAGTTAGTTCATTTTTAAACATCAACAGATTGGCGTCATTTGTGGGAACGTTTAGCTGTCATCATTCTCTAGCATTTGATTGGTTTATTTTCCTCTAAAGAAATGATTGGTCCTGAAAATAACGCTCAAAATGATAGCAATACTATCATTCCATCTTCTCCTCTTAGTGCGAAAGACTTACAGAGAATTCTTTTCAACTTTGTGCTGGAGCAGAAGTCCAAGGGTCTATTGAAAATGCGTATAGATCGAACTACAAATATAACTACACATACGTGAAATCCTACGAGGCAGATTTAGGATTTACCATGACATCTCTTCGATTTGATCTCATTTTATCAAAAACAGAATATGTGATGGCTCGATTCACCTCACGATCTTCTACTCTATTCCCGATATGGACAGCCACGAGTAGAGGGTGGGCTCCTATTTTGTGACCACCTTCTTGTCTCCTCTTTCTTCTCTGATGTCTCTCTTTCTCACAAGTATGAACTCGGGTCTTTTGAGTATCCAAGAGTGACGACTAGGTTGAGAAAGAATGAGACTTAGGTGCATATATATAGGCCACAGTAGGGACCTTAAGGAGAGATAACGATATGGCTCCTATTAGACCTAAGAAAACCTAATCCTTCTCGGATCCTAATCTCAGTCCCTTAATTATAATTAATACCACTAAATAATTATAATTGTAACTCCACTCCTTAATTCAAAATTATATTTCGAGCTCCTCATTATTAATTATTTAATTCTCCCCACGTTAAGGTTACAGATACCCGTTAATCAAATAAATTACTGATAATTTATTAGATTAATTTCTTTAAGTCCTTAATCGGTCCAACTTAACTTATTTGTAGTGTCAGATTAACATAATCCACCTGCAGGGTTTGACACATACAAAACTTATAAGTATCTCAAGGGGGTATCACCAGTCTCTATACCGAGGCGTGGATTTCATCCATAAAAGACTTTCACCGTACATTAATCATCATTACCCAGTTTATCAAGATTATTGATCCAATAATGAATCTCACCCAATAAGCCAAAGTAATTAATAACTAGTGCTTGTGTCCATCAATCATATCCGGATTAAGATCCTTAAGTAAACCTAATAATCACGAGGTGTACATTGTCTTATAATATCAGTATAAAAAATAATGACCTCAAATTGGTCCCGTTCAATAGACACAAAGTGTACTGGCATAATAAGTTGAAACTATACGATTTCCTATAATCATGATAGACATACTAAATATTGTGCTACAGTCCTACTGATGGTGTGTATAGTTCCATCTAAGACTATGAACGATAAAACTTATATTCCACAAGAACTGGTGATATGTTCCTTTGTGTGTAAGTCATACTCTACAAACCAGAACACCTACTGTGCTAAATAGAAGACATCAATAATATATAAAATACTGGAAACATTATGTCCATACATGATTCTCATTAAAATATGAATAATTAATTTTATTATAACAATAAATCCATAATTAAAATTATTACATAAAGCATGGTTTTAGTCTACATCTCTAACACCTTGCTAGAAGGCAAGAAGGCATGCAAGAGTCTGTCAAGCGATTGGCCCGGACTATGCAAGCTAAGTCTTTCAATTCTAAAAGGGATATGCCGCCACCACCACCAGCTAGACATGAAAAAAGTTACCATTCTCGTTCTTCTCACAATAGGTCATACCATCCTGGTGCAACTTCGTCATTCCAATTAACAGATTACTATGATAGTGGATCTTTATCCAAAGAAAGACCAGGTGCCTTGGAGAGGCTAAGCAAGGAGTCTGCTTTTCATCATTCTAGGCCCCCGAGTAATTAGAGGACACCATAGGGAGAAGGAGAATCATCGTGAATACAGAGAAGGATCCACAAGATCTAAGGCCAATATGAGGGGCTTTGCGCGTGCCGAGCAGGCCTCTTAGGAGGAGAGTTCAACACACAAACACATTCAGGCCGTTAAATCTACCTCGACCAAAAACAATCCTGTAAGGGATCCACGCAGCGATTAGAATATTGGCTAGGTGAAATGGCCAAGACTAAGAATCCATTGCAAAGGAGTTTCATCAAAGGATCACATTTTATCTAGGCAATTGTGGAATACCCTATACAGTCCAAGTTCAAGACACTAGTGGTCATTCCCAAGTACGATGGGAAAACTAATCCAGTCCTTCACATAGAGCACTATCAAGCTGCTGTCGACATCTACTTAGTGCCCGACAAAATGAGATGTTAATCTTTCTCCAGTTCCATGATAGGACCAACCCAAATCTTAGTATAATAATCTCCTAAGAGGTGAAATCTCTAGTTTTCATCAGTTAGCATAATTATTCGTAAATAACTTTTGCTTTGGGGCTAACCCAATCAAGAGTGTCACCCTTCTCTTGACTATTCGACAAAATTCGGGAGAAAGTACTAGACAATACATTACTCATTTTAACAATGAAAAACTAGAGGTGGTAGACTATAAGGAGAAAACAACCATTGTAGCACTTATGAGTGGGTTGCTCACTAAAGATCTTTACCATGCTTTAATGAAGAATCCCCCCAAAACCATGACAGAACTAATGGCTAAAGGTGGAAAAATAATGAACGTTGAGGAAGCTATGGCAGTCAAGAAAGCTCCTGAGACCAAGGGTGAAGGTCAAAAAAATAATTCTAATTCTTTTAAGAAGGATAAAAAAGACGAGAATATAGATCGGATCAAGAAGTATGATGAATACACCCCAATCAACAAAGGTGTTCACCATATCCTAGAGGAGATCAAAGGGAACAGAGAATTGAATTGGGATGGAAAATTGAAAACACCCCCAACAAGAGGATAAGTCCAAGTACTTCGATTTTCATAGGGATCGTGGACACAACACCAATAACTGCATTGCACTGAATAATGAGATTGAAAATATTATTCGATAGGGAAAATTGAGCAAGTTTGTTGATCAGAATAGTAATCGAGATAATCATAGGAGGTCAAAATCTCCATCCCGAGCAAGGGAAGACAATAAAAGGGCACAAAATAATGATTTTGAAGAAGATTCAGACATTTCGAAGAAACCTGATGAGTTAGAAGTGGAGGTTGGCATAATATCATTTGGATGCCACTTCATCGCAGGAGGAGACGCTGGAGGAGGAGACGCAATTACAAAGATAAAAACTTACTTAAATAAATCTAAGGCTTGTCTAATAGTCAGACAGATCGATATGGTTGAATCCAGTGATAGTCGACCAAAGAAAGTCAACAGAGATAGGCCAGTGATCAAATTCTCTAAAAATGATCTGAGTGGGGTTCTTTACCCTCATTGCAATCCGTTAGTTATCACATGGAGAATTCAGCATGGCAGAATCGCAAGGATCCTGGTTAATAATGGGAGTTCAACTGATGTAACGTTCTACAATTGTTTCAAAAGCCTAGGGCTGAAGAACAGCAAGCTAGAGCCATACCATAGACCTCTTATTGTATTTATAGGGGAGAAAGTATACCTATTAGGAACCATCAAGATAGAAGTATTGGTCGGTACCTTCCTGATGAGCAAGAGAGAAAAAATTCACTTCTTTATGTTAAAAAAATGTCCCATCAGCTTATAATATCATCCTAGGAAGAGTAGGAATAAAGCAGTTAGAAGTTGTGCAATCTATAGTGCATCAATGCATGAAATTTCCAATAATTTATGGGGTCGATGTAGTAAATGGCAATCGAAAAGAGGCTAGAGAATTTTATTATACTTTAGCCTACCAACAGGAAATTCAAATAAAAGATACGACCACTTTCCACATTAACACTCTAGATCCTCAGGAAGAAGAGGAGATGGTAAAAGGGCAAGTTATGCAAGAAATTGAAAGTTATTGTACTGGACGAAAAGAGCCCAAAAACAACCACTCAGACCAGTTCTAGGTTATCTCCCTATCTCAAATAGGAATTGATCACATTCCTCAGAAAGAGGAAATATGTGTTCCCCTGGAGTCATGAAGATATGCCAGCGATTGATCCAAACTTCCTTTGTCATGAGCTTAATATATGTCCAGATGCTAAACCGATTAAGTAAAAGATGAGAGTATTTATCCCCGGGAAGAATATGAAAATACAGGAGGAGGTAGAAAAACTACAGCGAGCATAATTCATTAAATATCTCAAATACCCGAGTTGGTTGGCTAATATAGTCATGGTAAAGAAGAAAAATGACAAATATCACATTTCTGTGGATTTCACTAATCTCAACAAGGCATGTCCAAAAGATCAATTACCTTTACCAAGGATTGATCAATTAGTCGATACTACATTAGGCCATGAATTACTCAGCTTTATGGATGCTTATTCTATAGCCAGGTTAAGATGAAACCCAAAGATAAAAAAATCACTTCCTTTACTACCAACCGATGAACTTACTTTATAATGTTATGCCCTTTGGGTTGAAGAATACTAGAGCAACCTACTAGAGACTAGTGAATAAGGTTTTTGAAGACTTGATCGAAAAAAATATAGAGGTATACGTATATGATACGCTCACCAAGAGTAAACATATTGTCGACCACATTGCGGACTTGGCTAAAACCTTTGATTAACTCAGATGAAGCTCAACTTAACCAAATGTATCTTCGGAGTATAGGAGGGAATGTTCCTAGGGTGCATTGTTAATAAAAGGGGAATAGAATCAAACCCTGACAAGATTAAAGCCTCATTTGAAATGCAGTCCACGACTAATAAAAAAGAAGTTTAAAAATTAACAGGAAGAGTAGCTGCCTTGAACCGATTTGTCTCCCGATCAACTGATAAATGTCTTTCATTCTTTAAGATGCTTTGAAAGACCTTTGAGTGGAATGATGAATATGAGAAATCTTTCTTAGAGTTGAATAAGTATTTGGTCTCTCCCTCACTCATTTGTCGACCAGTTTGGGGAGAAAAATAATATTTATTGGTGGTTGTTTAAGAGTCAGCTGTTAGTTCAGCGTTGATACGACTAGATAGAGGAGTTCAAAGGCCGATATATTTTATTAGCAAGGCCTTTCAAGGAGAAAAAATTAGATATCCATGCCTAGAAAATTTATTTGCAACTCTTATTAAAGCCTCTAATAGGATGAGGCTATACTTTCAAGCCCACACCATTGTTGTCTACACGAATTTGCCTTTGCGATAAGAACTGCATAAACCAGAAAAGTCTAAGAGGTTAATGTTTTAGGCAGTTGAATTGGGAGAGCATGAAATTGTTTATGAATCCAAAGTTGCAATAAAAGTTTAAGAAGTGGCAGACTTTATTTCTGAATTCACGTATGCAGAGGAGCAACCTAATCCGCGTTTGCCTGTCGAGCAGAATTCTATAAAAGAGAGCTTATCCCAAAAGCAAACAGAGATTGTGGTCGATCAATCTAACTCATTACCTGCTCAAGAAAGAATTCAAGAAAGCAAGAATATGTTCAAGCATTCAGTACTTGCAGAAGAAGAGTTCTCTGATGATATTCCAATTTGGCATTTTTTTGTAGATGGTCCTCGTGTGCTACTGAAAGTGGAGCATGCCTCATCATTAACATTACGAATAACTTGGATGTGGAATATGCTCTGACATTCCAATTTAAGTCTTCCAATAATGAGGCAGAGTATGAGGGATTGATTACAGAACTGGAACTGGCTTCATCATTGGGCGTCGACCAGGTTTTGGTATATAGTGATCCTCAGCTGATTGTTAATCAAATGCAGCAAATTTATGGTGTCAAAGGGGAACTTATGATAAGATATCATAAAAAAGCCATGGAGGTTATTTCTCTATTCACTTTAGTTAAGATAGTGAGGATTCCTAGAGTAAAAAATGCTCGAGCACATGCTCTTGCTCAGCTAGCTCCAACAACTCAAATAGAATTAAGGCGAACAATCCCAGTAGAGATTCTTGCCCATAAAATCATTGGTGGAATAGAGATCAATGTCAGATCTGTGAAATTAGGTACTTTATGGATGGACCCAATCAGGGAATATATTGAAAGAGGAACGCTGCCATCCCACCAGAAATAAGCTAAACATATCAAGTACAAAGCAGTTAATTACGTGTTGGAGAAAGGTGTTCTAAATCGGCGAGGATATACTATTTCTCTACTTTACTATGTTCATCCAAACGAGGTGAATGATTTAATTAAATAAATGCATGAAGTCTCATGTGGAACTCACATAACTGTGAGGTCTTTAAGACAATGAATAAAAATTCAAGGTTACTACTGGCCGACTATGAAAGCAGACTGTGTTGCTTTCACCAAGAAATGTGATAAATGTCAAAAAAATTCTACCATCAACAGAAGATCAGGAGTAAGTCTAACACTAATCAGTTATCCATGGACTTTCTCTATATGAGAATTGAACTACTCGTACCACTGTCGACCACTAAAGGAAGATTCAAGTACGTGGTTATAACTGTTGATTATTTCACCAAATGGGTAGAGGTTGAACCCTTAGTTGGCATGCCTTATCAGAGGGTTTTTCAGTTCATGTGGAAGAAAATCATTTGCAAGTATGGCATTCCCTACGCCTTCCTTGCCGATCATGGAACTCAATTTGACAATGAAGAATTTGAAGATTAGTGTACTCGATCAGGCATCTAGAAACTTCATTCACCACCTGAGCATCCGTAATGCAACGTCCAGATAGAAATCACCAACAAAACCTTACTAGATGGGTTAAGAAAAGGTTGTATGAGGCTAAAGTCAACTAGATCAATGAACTCCATAGTGTCCTTTGGGCATATAGGACTACTCCAAGAACATCAATAAGAGAAACCTCGTACATGCTAACTTTTGGCACTAAGGCAGTATTACCAGTGGAAATAGGTCTGCCAACTCACGGGGTATTGAATTGATTCACCCAAGAGTGACCTCATGAGTTGACTATATCTAGACATGATAGAAAAAGTTCAAGAAGATGTTGTTGTTTGTATGGATTCCTACCAACAAAGAACTACAAGGTTTTACAATCGAAAGGTCCAGCTGACCAACATGAAGGAGGGGGATCTGGTACTCAAGAATGTAATCCAGAAGAGCAACAAGTTGGAGCCTAATTGTCATGGTCCATACCATATCTCGATGATTATCCGACCAGGAACTTATCGTTTGAAAACTTTGGAAGGGGAAGAATTCAAGAATCCCTTGAACGCAGACCATCTGCGCAAATATTATCAGTAATTCAGTTTTTAAAGAAAAATTATGTCCATGTAATTGGTTATTCAAGTTAATGAAATTTCAGGGTTTTACCCCATTACACATCCTTTTTGTGTTTTATTTTTCGGAGTATTATGGCTACACCTTAACCAAAATTAATGAGCAATTTTACTTCAAACATTTCCAACTTCAGAAAAGTTTTCAAATAGTTCCTCGTCAAAAAAGAGCATGATTCAAACTTTTAACTTTTACAACTTTAGAAAAGTTTTCAAAAAGTTCCTCTCCAAATAGCATGGTTCAAACTTTTTCGACTTCATAAAAGTTATCGAAATGTTCCTCGCCAAATAGCATAGTTCAAACTTTTCCAACTTTAGAAAAGTTTTCAAAAAGTTCCTCACCAAATAGCATGGTTCAAACTTTTCCAACTTTAGAAAAGTTAAACTTCATGTATGATTTGTTCTCAGCAAGTCACGAACAAGAAGTCAGCAAAATTTCTTAATTAGAGGTTTTACCCGACCAGGTTAACATATTGGAATGATTAGACATTCCTAATACACTTGGTCCCCACTGATAACTAATGCTACAACTTAGAACAATAAAGTTCTTTATAGTTTTATCTAAGTGCATTCGTCGAATGTAAGGTTATATACATGATTCAAACATGAATCAAATACTAAACATTTAAGTAGGTTATTTAGTCTATAAGTCGATTAACAAATCATTATATAAGTTACCTAGTCGGCAAAAATATTAACATTAACCATAAGTTTGAATGGTGAGAAATCAATCAAAACTAACTTCATTTTATAGATCAAAATGTGTTACAATAGAAATAATTGATCAAAATAAAATGCAAGAAGTATAAATCTATTTTGTTAGACATTTTCCTTATGCCTTATCCATTCAAGCACGAGGATCGTCTAGGGTACACGAAGAATTTATTATGTTGAAATCTCTTAGCATTTGCCTATTGCTGCTGCTCGGCCTATCAAGCAAATGAGGAGGACGAAATATCTCACACTCATCATAGAGTCCATAATACCCTAAATACTTAGTTATCAGGCATTGGGGAATGGCATTGGGAGGAATCCATTTTGTGTCCAATTTGAAAGGAGGCTTGTCATAATCTAAGACACTTGGGTCATTTCAATGCCACAAGTCACTGTTTTGATCATACTTCAACAAAATTAGTAAGTTGGTCCATCCCCATTTATAGCCTTCACGATTTCTTTAAGTAAGATTATCATCCATATGGGTTAAGGCCTCATTATAACCCTCTATCCAAACTTTCTTAGGTTGTTTGTGAAAGTGGAATGTTAGCCTATCCACTTGACTTTGAAGTTTCTTAAGGACAAAATGTTTGGATTTCAATTAGGCAGCTTGGTCGGAAATTGCAATATCTTTAGCTTTTAACGGGGCAGCTTGGTCAGAAATAGTTTTCTTAGTCCTTTATTCCTCAATGGTTGATCGAATAACTATACTTTATCTGGAGGTTTGCCCATATTTGGTCCTCTTCTTCTTTAATACTTCCATCTCTTCCAACAGTCTTGCATTTTCAGTCTCTAAATAGGAAGGACCTTCATCTTGACGTAAAGTAGTTGATCTCTTCAAGATATTAAGTTCGTCCCTCAGGGCATTATTTTCCTTCTCTAACATTTCAGCAATTGATCGGGAACTCTCAAAATCTTATTTTAAAGACAGTTCCTTCTTGTTTAGATCAGAATTAATGTCTTTTAACTTCTTGTCAAAACCCAAGCCTTCACATAATGCTTTATATTTGGCCTAATAGTCAGAGTGAAGTAAATCCATGGACAATTTTTGATCTTCTTGCAATTTCTCAATCATTTCATAATATGTACCATTATTAGCAATAGCTATGCCTAACAGGCAATGAAGATGGAAATATAACTCCTTTAATTCGTCAGAAACATCAAGGTTGAGCAACCCTGTCAAGCCCTCCTTATACATGGGAATATAACCAGCTTCTAGAAGGTCTCTACTCTGCCTGGTCAAGTCAGATTCAGCAAAAATTATAGCCCTCTTCCTAGAATCAAACTGTAAAGTTACAAATATATGAGTTTATAAGGTGAATCGAGAGGAGAAAGCAACACAAGAAATCAAAAACTAGTAAGAAATATAGACCATTCAATCGAATAAAGAGTTAAGACAAGAAAATTTGGTCTTTCGTTGATTAATCATTGAGGTACAAGAGTTGATACATCATCAGAAAAGAAAAGACAAAAAAAGTGAACTTGTTGAAAATGAGCTAGACCTTCTCCTTGTCTTTATCCTGGTCCTAACTGGCAGTAGGTTGGTGGGCACTAGCATTGGGCACTAGTGAAGACTCAAGAAACATCTCAAAAGATTTCTCATACCCTTCCTCATTATCAAACTCCTCATCTAGATTAGGAGGAGTACCAGGGTCTTCCCTTTGGAAAAGCTCAGAGTTTTCTTTTGTACCGACCAACTTCAGGACCTCATTCCACCCTTCCTTAAAGGATATTTTTTTAGCGTACTCGATCTGATTAGAGACAACACAAATGCCCTTCTCCTAACCTTTACCAAAGGCATCTTTGCCTTTAGCCTTCAAGGAAGTCACCTTGCCTTCAGCAACTTATGCCCGAGCACTAGCATCTGAGATCTTATCCTCGACAACCTTGGATATGCCTTCAGCATCACTCAACTTCTTCTCAGCGGCTTTAGCTCTTTCCTCAGTAGTAGTTATTTAGCCTTCAGCCTCAGCAGCCTGATCATTGGCCCTCTTCAAATCCTCTTCCCAGGATTTTTTCTTTGTCTCCAAAGCTTGTCAGGAAGCTTCCAAAGATTTTTTTTACCTTCAAAGGCCTCTTCAAATTCACTCAAAGAGGATCTCAATTGGTTATCCTTTTCCATCATTTGGTTAAAATTAACCAAAAACTGCAAAAAGAGCAAAAGATCATATATCAGAAAGAGTTCATTAACATAAAAAAAAGAGCAAAAAGTGAGAAAATTACCAATGCCAAGTTATGAAAATCTCTTTCAGTCAGCCTAGACCTAGGCATGGGGGCTGACGCAGCTCTATCAGCAGGAAGTGTCCCAGATTTAATCAAACCCTAGCCAGTCCAAGGTTAACTGCAACAGTGACTAACCCAATGTCAAGGTTAACCTGAATTTTCCTCATAAACTCTTATTGGTCTGGGGTCTTCTTTGTAACTGATGCCTGCTGCTCGACTAGTATCTTCTAGACCTATTTTTTAGCATCAGGCAAACCTTTCCTCAACCTCTTCAAATGAGGCTCAACATTATGAGTCTCATCATCACCAATAGACCTCTTATTACTAGCCTGAGATTTCTTTTCAACTGGCTTCTTGCCAGTATCAGTATCTTTCTTGGGGGTAGGAGATAAGGGTCGACCCATCAAATTGGGCATCTTCCTCGTAGTCATGTCTATGGAAATAAAAAGGGAAATCTCATAAATGTCCATAAACTTAAATGAGGAATAAGTTCCTCCTTGGATAAATTCATCACCGACAGACTTAATCCCCACAATAATTTAAGGTCATTAATGTTGTTGTCCTCTTCCTTGGGGCACCTCGTCTGACTTTCCTCCGCATAAAAAAGAAATATCAAAGTTAGTCGGAAAACATCATAAATGCAGAACAAAAAAGGAAGAAAAATAATAAAGTTACAACCTATGCCACATCCTGGTTGAGGACATCTGGGACCAGTATAAGCCACTCCAGTAGGGGGGAGCATGTTGCCAGTTCTTAAGAACAACACCATACTCCCAATAATCTTTATTGGAATCTGGTAAGGTCACCACTAAGGCCATATTTGCTTTACTAGTTTTTAAATAATATGTGTTCTCTATAATTGTACCCCACTTATAACGGAACATCAACTCCAAAACCCCAATATTGGTTTCGTAAAGTTAGTTCAACCTATGTATCCCATTCACAACCCTCCAAGTGTTGGGCACTACTCTGGTAGGAACAACATCAAAATATTGTCAAAATTGGAGGAAAAGAGGGTATGGTGGAAAGGTGATGCCACACTCATCTATAAACAAAGTGGGGATCCAGTGACCCTTAGGGAGGGAATAAATATCTATAGGAACCCTGGGTATCTCTAAATCTACCTAATCTGGGATTTTCCTCTTTTTTCCAAACTCATCTAACGATCCCTCATCTATGATGTGAACCATGGTGGAAATAGAGAAAAGGATGATAAAACAGAGAAAATAGAAAAGTAGGCTTACAGGGTATCAAAGACGATGGCAAAAAATGAAAAGAAATTGGCAGGAAATGACCCCAAAGAAAAAAGGTTGATGGTAAAAAAAGTGCTAAAAGTTCAGAAGGTTTGAGGTAAGAAGAAAGGAGTGAAATTTCATACCTATTTATAGGTTTCCTCGATAAATGGGAATAAATATCTAGAGGACCCCTGGGTATCTCTAAATCTACCCAATCTGGGATTTTCCTCTTTTCTCTAAACTCATCTAACGATCCCTCATCTATGATGTGAACCATGGTAGAAATAGAGAAAAAGATGATAAAACAGAGAAAAAGGAAAAGAAGGATTACAGGGTATCAAAGACAATGGAAAAAACTGAAGAGAAACTGGCAGCAAATGACCCCAAAGGAAAAAGCTTGAAGGTAAAGAAAGTGCTAAAATTTCAGAAGGTTTGAGGTAAAAAGAAAGCAGTGAAATTTCATATCTATTTATAGGTTGCCTTGATAAATGGGAATGAAATGGTTAGCTGAATGAATCGTATAGCTACCACCGGTTGCACGCCTCCCAAAGTGCCAAAAGACGACTGTGTCTTTTGGGGTTCAAAAAAGTTTGAATTATTTATAAAAATGTCATCATCAAACAGTGCGACTAGTGAAATATTTTACAAGTATGGGAGGTCGGTTGAAGACCAAACACTCAAACAGTACGTCAAGCAACTTCCTGGGCTAAATACTCCATACTTTCAATCAAGCATCAAGCACGGGGCATTGGGGGCTTTTGTTGTTTATAAAAATTACTCTCCTACGTGGACCAATGAAGAATGTACACCCGTCCTCCTACGTGATCGACCAGTCTACTTGATCGACTTCAGAGATACTTAGTCGGCTAAAAGTCCGACCAACTCCAGAAGTTCAACTAACAGGAATATCAATAGTTACTCGGATGGGATGCAAACCAGCACTGAATTCTAAGAGTTTCATTTATTGTATACAGATGTAAATGCCTATCAATATAAAAGCGCTCCACTTCTAGGGTTTTATACCCCTATAAATAAAAAATACTCCATTAACTCAATGGACAACTAGAATCACTCATATGCACACCATATTGAGCTATTGTAAACCCTACTAAATAAAAACCAACAGTGGATGTAGGCTAGTTTACAGTTGAGTCACTCTAAAAACCTTGTCTTTTATGTGTGTGGTTTGAATTACATATCTTATTTTTATTTGTGATTATAAATTTATAGTTAGTCCATTTTTAGACATCAACACTAACACTCCTCCACTCTCTGTAAACCCTAGATCATAATCTGAGTACTGATCTGGAGGTAATCAGGCTGTCTCGAGCCCCGTTTGACTCCGGTTAACTCCTCGTCCTAAGCAAAGCTCAATGAAACAATGAAGATCTCTGAATTTCCTTTTCAATGGTCCGTTTTGTATGCGAATTGAGCTCACAATTCTAACTGAGGATCCTTTCAACTCTAAGTACTGATCTAAAGGCCATAGGGCACTCCCGAGCCCCATTTAACTCCGGAGTCAGCTCCTTGACTTGGGAGAATCTCAATGAAACCTTGAAGGTATATGATTTATATACAGGGGTGTTATAGTTTCATCACACTATTCTTCAGAAGGGACCCCACCACCCCCTTCCAGTTCCAAAGTTATTTTGGGTGAGGGTCCCCTCCCTAAGCTCCTTCCAGTTCCAAAGTTATTTTGGGTGAGGGGCCCACCCTCATCTCCTTCTAGTTCCAAAGTTTTTTTAGGTAAGGTACCCCTCCCTTACCTCCTTTCATTTTCAAAGTTATTTTTGAGGAGGGACCCCTCCCTCACCTCCTTCCAGTTCCAAATTTATTTTGGGTGAGGGACCCTTCCTTCCAGTTCTAAAGTTATTCTGGGTGAGGGACCCCCTCCCCCACCTCCTTCTAATTCCCAAAATAATATAGTTTGGGTGAGAGACCATCCTTTTCCAAAACCAGTTGAAATGATACCTGGGCGAGGGACTCCACAAATGAGTGACCCTTCTTCCAAGACCAGCTAAAATGTAAAATCTAATGAGGAAGTCCGCACTGAAGGATCCTTATAGCAAATGTTCAAATAGTGTTGGTTTTGCAGCAAGAGGGTCCAATAAGTGACCCAAAGATAATGTAAGCCAGGATGATACAATGAGCATCCCCTCATCATGAAAAAGTTATTCTTTTATAGAGCAAAAGTATTAACACTTACCTTCTTTTATAGGTATCCTAGTTAAGCATGCAAGGCTCAAGTAGGCCAGTTAGGATCTCTTGGGAGTTTTGGCTTGGTAGCTAAAGAACAAGGTTTGTTGAGCAAGCTCAACCACTTAACACTTTAAGATTGAGAGAATATTAGTAGAAAGACCCTAGAGGTCACCCAGTCCTTACACTGTTCACACCCAGTCATAATAAAAGTGAGCAACCAATAGGTTGCTCACAAGATATGAACTTTTTATAAAAATGATCACTACACCAAATCTGCACTATTGTCACGGTCATTGACCTTGACAAGTTGGACTTGTCAAGGTCAATGATCGTGACAATTCCGGGCGAGATAACTTTTTTTGTCACGGACGTGTCACGATCATTGATCGTGACAAGTTCGTTAGAATTGTCACGGTCGTGTCATGGGCCATGACCGTGACAAGTTTAATCACGGTTCATAACCGTGACAAAGCCTTAGCCCTTTTTTAAAAAATTGTCACGGTCATTGACCGTGACAATTCTGTGACAATATTATTTGTCAAGGACTTGTCACAGTCAATGACCATGACAATTCTGGGCAGAATTTAAAAAAAATCTGCTGGGCAGTATGGCCACTGCCACTGCCCAACAGAATATTTGTACCTGTTATAGCAACGTTGTACCTGTTCAAACATCTATATCCAAACAAACTAAAGATAATCCAAATATATATTCAAAATAGAAACAATATACATGACGATATAATCCAAATATAATTCAAATGTACCAACTTAAAAATAATGTCACTACATGTCTGGGGTAAATGTGAGGAGGTGAGTAGGCCACACGATATACGAATTGACACATCCACTAATATACATCGTGCCGCATTGTTCGCGCAACCGCAATAGGGAGTTCTCCTTCCCGGGTATCACATGCGTGACGAGCACTTTGGACTCGATCTCTTGAAGCGCACGTCCATGAACTATTCCACCATGGACGATATTCGGGTCCCTCAACCCCCGCCCTATCCGCTGGCCATCAAATACGACCAATATGAACACGCTCGGCCAACCAATTGTCGACATCGGTTTGGGGAAGGGAGCCAAATAAGGAAGTGGATCATCGAAGTACGCACGTGTCGGTGATAAAGCAGCGAGGTCCACATCCTCATCATCCTGCGCCACGTTCTCCCGCACCTCCTCCTCCTCTTCCACCGCCTTCTCCTTCCCTTTCCCCTTACGGTCTTCGCCCAGCGTACGCTTCATGAATGAGTATATATCTTGGATCGTCGCCTCCAAACGGGACAGCTTCACGTCATGTGAATCCACCGTTCGAGCCAACTTGGTGTCGCTCGTCTCCAATCCGATGATCCTAGATTTGGCCACCCGCGAGCTCACCCCCTTGTCATCCCCTTGCGATCAGAGCCAAGCACTTGGTTGAGTGCATCTGTGGACAAAGACACCTTGTCGGCATCAGACTGCGACGCATGCACTTCTTTAAGCTTTGCCTGAAACGATAAAAAGTTCATGATTAGTAAAATAAGTAAACTAAAAAATTATAACGTAATTAACAAAAATTAAACTGTCGAATTATTTACAATCGTGTCCGCGACGCTCGGGGACACCTACTTGTCCTTCCCCTTCTTCGTGCAAAGAGTCACATAAGTATCGAGCCTATGTGGCTTACCCCCTGGGCCACTCCCTACCCCCTGAAATAAAATAAAGTAAAATTAGTATCGGCCCCGCAAAGTAAAATAATGAAGAATAATATATTTCTGTAGTTATAGAAAAATTAAATCGTACCTTCATCCTATGCTCCACCTCGTCATAAGACGTCCGGCCGGAGTAGTGCACATCCGTCTTTTTTGCCCGATTTTCCCTCCCCGATTGGCGAGATGCCAATTGTCGATCCTCGATCTCATTGTCAATGAACTTTTGCCATTGTGCCAATGAGATCGGTTCCTTGGGCAGGACAGATGCACGCCATTGGATAATGGACTCTCGTGTTTTTTCAAAGTACCGTGTCCGCATATTTTTCTTCCACGTCTTGTGTTGCTCCCTCAACTTCTCCATGACGGAATCGCGTAGCTTTGGATCCAAGTTGAATTGTTCCTGTCCAACAAATACAATGTTAGTTGCGAATAAATATAAAATGAAATTGAAATTGAAATTGAAATTGAAATTGAAATTGAAATTGAAATTGAAATTGAAATTGAAATTGAAATTGAAATATATTACCTGTAGTGCCGCCCAAACAACTAACTTGAGCTCATATGGCACCTCCTTCCAACTCATAAACCCCGGACCGATGACCGTCTTTAGCAACTCGAGGGATCTCGCTAATAGCTCCGATTTGTTCTCGATGGTAATCCCAAATTTGCCATATTTGGGGAGCCTAGGGGCCGAGTAGCCCTCATTGCCTCCGCTACCACCGAGCCCAGATGGCATCATCATAAACAGCATCATCATCTTCGCCTTAATACTTGAAAGAGACATTTGCTGTAAAAAAATATTATTAGTACAGATAAAAAAAAAATGTTATTAGTACACACAGACACACACCCCTACCCCACCCCCCATTCATGCCCCCATCCCCTCCCCCCCCCCCCTCACCCCACCCCACCCCCACCACACACACGCACACGTACACCCCCCACCACCCCATCACCCTCCCCCCACCACACCCCCTACCCCCCTCCCCCACCACACACCACCACACACATATATACACACATATACTCATACACATAAATATGTCTAAATTAGTTGAAAACATCTAACGTGGATACATGTATCGAGATTTTATGTCATCTATTGGAACTATTAAAAAAAATTCTTCTTTGTTTAAGGTAATTTACACTTAATAAATCTTATTGCAAGTGAAAACATTTTTTGGACAAAAAAAATCATTGAAATCATTTTGTTGGAGGTCATATGCTTCAAGATCGCAGGTTTACTTCGGTGATATCATTTTATGTTAGGAGTAGATGGGGTTTTATGTATTTTTTCTATTGGGACGAGTGAAATATTTGAAAAACTTATTATTACCATAAATGTTTTGATTGAAGTAACTTTGATTTAGGTTGGTGGATATGATGTTAGAATTGTTGATTGTGTAAAGAGATTTTACTTATATTTGAAAAACTTATTATTACCATTATTGTATGTTATATATGTTACAATGGGATGATGTTATATATTATTTTTAAGAGGTTTTGTTTATTATTATATATGCTGAAATAGATGTAAAGCATGGAATAGATGTTATATATTATGTCCGTTCGAATGCCTCAAAATAAAAAATTCCAAAATTATTTTTAAAACTTGTTCCTTATCCCAATACTTCAAAAGGTAAATACACAACTCAAAAAAATTCTTCAATACTTCAAAAGGTTTTTAAAACACATTTTATTAAAAAATTCTTTCAATTTAAAAAACATCTTAGTGTGTACAATTAGCCAATATTATATCAAACTTCTCGAAAGGATATAGCCCTCATATTCAATCATGGAAGGCTCCAATGAGAGATAGTGCATGATCTTCAATCTTTAGTCCTTAAGGTTCATATGACCTAAACTAGATTGTGTCTCACTCATAACGAACCAAGTCTATTTAACTTGATAGACTCAAACGTTTTGATACATGAGAGAGCCAATTTATATATAATACAAATGTTTACATTTTCAGTAAGACTTTTGCCAACATTTAGTGAACAATAATGGTTCTTTCTCTTTTGTTTGTTAAATACTAATCTACTAAGAATTTGGCGACATCCACGATGAAAAAAATTGGTAGGAGAAAAATGCTACCAATTTAATGTTTTAATGGTGAAGGAAAGTTCAAAATAACCTGCATTATTAAAAAATAAATATCTTTCAACAGAAAGAATGCATTGATTTCTTTAACTCCAAGAATAAAAATTCTAGAATCACTTAGAAATAAAATCACAACGAATTATTTTGTATCTTTAACCATAGTCAAAATATCGTAATCTTCCCTTTGAAATTAACTTTAGACACAAATATACAAGTACAAATATCTTCAATGTGGAATTAAGTCGATAACACTAATATTCTAAAGTTCATGAACGATATCTAACCTAAGACAAAAGTATAGGTTAAGCAACAACATATTAACACGTGAATTGTCTAATTCGAATGAAAATGAGTTAATCTTTATATACATAATCATCAATATTAATCTAAATTAGCTTATACCCATACAAGGATAATTTTATATACATAATCATCAATGTTTTGCCTCTAATATAACAACCCCCTTATTTTCCTCATACTCACCCACCACATACACACACACACATATATATATATATACATATATATATATATATGTATATATGTATATATATATATATGTATATATATATATATATGTATATATATATATGTATATATATATGTATATATATATATATACACACATACATATATATACACACAAACATATATATAAATGGAAGAGAGAGAGAGAGAGAGAGAAGCGTAGAGAGAGAGAGAGAGAGAGAGTTGTAAAAAGGAGGGAACGGCGAGGGGGGGGGGAGAAGGGGAAAGAGTTTTTGCTGAAGAAGTTATCACGGTCGAGTCAAGATCCTTAACCGTGACAAATATTTAAAGAATTGTCACAGTCATTGACCGTGATAATTCTTTGTCACGATCGTGTCAAGGTCAATGATCGTGACACAAAACGCGTGTTTTTTGTCACGGTCAATGACCTTGACAAGGATGGCCGGTTGAAAGGTGACAATTTTATCATTTTGGTGTAGTGAATTTTAGAGAAGGTGGCCCTTGAGACCCCCTCAAGATAAAACGATTTTAGAGGAGGTGGTCCTTGAGACCCTTCTCGAGATTAATGATTTTAGAGGAAGTGGTCCATGAGACCCCCCTCAAGATTAATGATTTTAGAGGATAAGGTCCTCGAGGCCCCTCTTAAGTAAAAATAATTTTAGAGAGGGTGGTCCTTGAGACCCCCTCAAGGTTAACGATTTTACAAGAGATGATCCTCAAATCCCCTCTCAAGTAAAAAAATGATTTTATAGGAGGTGTTCCTTGAGGCCCCCCTCGAGATTAATGATTTTAGAGAGAGGGTCCTCGAATCCCCTCTCAAGTAAAAAATGATTTCAGAGGAGGTGGTCCTTGAAGCCCCTCTAAAGTTTACAAAGTTTGAACATCAAGTTACCGTTTCAAAAGATATTTACCAAATAAGATAATTTGTCATTTAGTATAGACATATTTACTTTTTTTGGCTTTGGTTTGCACCAGGTGGCACCTGTCAGAGGGACAGGCTGCTGCATACAGACAGGGATAAATGGTACATTGTAGACCTTGTCCCTCACCAACCTTTTCAATTTTGGCGCCCTAAAGTGCCAACTCAACCCTAGTGCCCAACAACACCGTTACTCTGTCAAATTATCACCAGACCACCTAGTATTCTCTCCCCACTCTCTCTCTAAGTGCTTGTTTCTTCACTCTCACCTTGATAGCCATCATTCTCAATAGATCCTTCTTCTCCAAGTTGATATTGTTATTTGTGAAGTTCCATAATTGCAGGATGAGGTTTATAGGCATTACTCCATTTTTTACCAGAAGTGGAAGCTTTTTATACCCAGCTGATCTTAAAACCTTGAAGACCTTGAAGGCTGAGTCCATTGGAGTGGGTCACGCTTCACCCGTTTCAGTTTCTTACCACACCCCAGCAACACTACCCTCCTACATTTGGCGACTCCATTGGGGAGGTATCCTCATTACCATATACAAAGACGGTTATAATGTTTTCAAGCAGCTGGTCATTGAAGACACTCCAGCTAGAAATGGAGTTCAGAGTGACCAGACCACCCAAGAGGAGGTGTTAGTGACCGGAACTAGTGCACCTGCTCCTCAAGGATGACATACTAGTACAGCAGCAGTTGTTCCATTGACAACAGCAGCCCCCTCTGGAGGGATATCCATTGCAGCACTAGCAACAGTAGAAGTGACTCCGTCGCGAAAGGCGATCCCGGAACAAATAGTTGCACCAGTAACGATTCCCATGAGAGAGCGCAGCTGCGCCGGAGGCGGCGTCGACAAAAAAAAGTGATGACCGAGTAACCCTCTGGCAAAGAAAGTGGAGGTGGATGATTCACCCTCAAAGACATCTTGCAGGAGGTTCTCCTCACTTGTAGGATAGAAATGCCAAAGAAGAAGAAAATAGAGTATTCAAGAACCATGTTTAGACATATCTTGTTCTTTATCACAGCTAAGTAAACTACCTTGCTTATTACTTGTTGAATATGTTTATGTCACAAGTCCTTATTTATGATTTACCAAGCATATTATATATATGCCAGCTGATTTAGTTGATTAAAAAAACATAATTAATTTTGTGAATTTTATCCACATAAATGTTTGCAGTTCCCAAATCCACATGTCCTCTTGTTAAATATTATAAGGCTTAAATACGACGAATAAAACATGTTTTTTATTATTTTATTTATATTATGGTGAATAAAATAAAATAATATAAAATAGGAAGACACCAGTTCATGAGAAATCATCAATTGATATGGCAAGCAATGATGTAATCACATGTAATTTTACAGTACCATTTATTATACTCATTAAATAGGATGGCGTCTTTGATATATGTGTTTGTTGTGTTACAAGTCTATACGGAGCTGCTCATAATTAATTTTGCAAATAACAGGAAACACTTGCTCGACATGTGTGAAAATAACAAAGACACATCAAGATACTCGAGCAAAGATGTTTTTTTAGGGACAAGCCACTTGTTTTACTGTTATATACATGAGAAACCAAGTCTATGATTGGTATTTAATCAAACAGAGGATGCCCAAAATAAAAGGCCAATACATGCTTCTCGATTTTGGAAAGACCAAAAGATGTTACTGTTTACTTAAAAATAAATAAAACATTACTTATTCGAACACAAAAATCGAACAAAGTAATGTACAAAGTATTTCAGTGGGAATAAAATACAAAAGTTACTTGAACATCTATATAGAATCAATTTCAACATCCCAAATTTATGAATCAAGAGACCGGTTCACCCCAACCAAAAGTATTTGGCAAACCTGCTCGAACAAAAAAAAATTGAAAGCCCCGTTCATACAAAATTGTCATGTCTCAAAAAAAAATTGAGTCATGCTCTTAATGTATTAGACTTGCTCGACCCAAGAAATACTTGGTGCCTTGTTTCAACCAAAACAGTTTACGCCTTGCTCGAACACCAAAACTATTAGAGCCTTGCTCGAGCTGAAACTATCTGTGCCCTGCCTTACTTTAATCAAATGGTTTAACTATTTTCTCAAATGAAAAAGGTTCAAATCTTGCTCGGGTAATAATTTTTTACCCGATAACTCATTTACGGTAATAATTCAAAATGATCCGAACATAACTCAATTAGCTTGTATAGATTTAAGAGTACCTAAAATTTATATTAAAATAAAAATCAACACAATTAAAAAATAACATGACTAATCAGAATTGTCGCCCCTAGTAAAATACACCTACTCTAATTGATTTTCGTACCCCATAAAAAGTGAGTTCATGGGCATTTTATAGAACAGCTGCTGCTCAACATCAGAAATCCAACATCAAAAGTACGTAATATACCAAGAAATGCCGTCTCCAGACCTGTTTCTCAAAATCATATACCAAACTCCAACATGATTTCACAAACCAAAGGGTAAAGTAACCACAAAAACTTCATTTAGTCGTTCGTCAACCATCAAAGTCTGACCCGATTTCCCTCGTTCTTAACAGTAACTGAAAAAAATGGAAACTAAAAAGTTAAGAAAAAATGAAAACAAGTACCAGAAAATAATCCTTCGATTCCCTTATTCAAATTAGAATTGTTTACTCAAATCAGATTTATAGACCATTGTCCCTCTCTGACAATCCATCAAACCGGATGTTGACATATTAACATATCCATGTCAAAGTAATTGAAACCCCTCAAGCAGAGAGTAAAGGTCCAAGAGAACCTCCTCAAGTGATTGCTCAGATTTATATATAAAAAAAACATGAAACAGAGCTTGAAAACTCTCACCCGTATGGTTGCTGAACTTAGTTTTCTTGCTCATAGAGCCTTGCTCGAATCTTCAAACCAGACCAGTTTGTCACAAAATACATTTTGTAAGGTTCATTCCTTTAAAAAAAATGCTAGTGACTTCCTCCGATCAAAACAGTATAGAAATCCCTATCATTTGAGTAAGTCTCTTCTGATTTAGAAAAATCTCGAGCAGCTCAGAGTTAGAAAACAAAATGTTGGAAACAATTGTCATTTACGAGCAAACTATATTATTATTGACGGTTATACTTTTGATTGTATACCAAAACCGGAGCTTATAACCCAGTCACGTCATTTTTTTGGCTACCGAAGAAGAGACGAGCACCTCCTGACTTGCCTTTTTCTCCTGTCTGAGACTTGAAAGCGTATTTTGTTAGCTTTTATATGGCAAAAGAAAATACTCGAAAAAAATGCAAGGAGGTTGCTCGGAAAGAAAACGATGAAAAGTAAGAAAAGAAAATAGGCAAAAAGAAAAGATTTTGAGAAATCTTCTCTCTCCTAGCTGATATGAAAGAGGTACGAAGAGAGGTGTCTATTTAACTTAAGGCATGACCCCGTGTTTCCCTAGTCCACTGATATTCTTAAAGTGATTTATATATTTGAGTGCCACTCCTCTTTTACATTTATTCAACCAATACAAAAAATATTAGGTCGAAAAGTTATAAAAAAAAAGTTTTATCAAGTAAAAGTATTTGTCTATAAGGGATCCAAGTCGTTCGAGTAATTATTTGGTCTTGTTTACCTCGATAAATTTGGTGAGTATTATCATAGTAGGTCTCTAACATGTTCGAGTATATTTACATTCATGAGAGAGTTTTTTATTTTAAGACAAAGCACATTACTTTAAAAAGAATTAGGATTGTGCAGATTAATCAACTGATAAGAATAAATAAAAGGTACGACAGTTTAGTATATCGAGTTCCAAGGAAATGGAAGCGATTATAGTATTGAGTAAGTGTCAAGTATAAATAAAAGGTACGATAGTTTAATACTTCAGGCTCCAAGCGCATAGGAGCGCTTACACTATTGATAAAGTGTCAAGTATAAATAAAGGTACGACAGTTTAGTACATCAGGTTTCAAGGGCATAGGAGCGCACACAGTATTAAGCAAGTTATAAGTATAAATAAAAGGTATGATAATTTAGTACCTCAAGCTCCAAGGGTATAGGAGTGCTCACCGTATTGAGCGAGTCCCAAATATAAATAGAAAGTACGACAGTTTAGTACCTCAGGCTCCAAGGACATAAGATCGCTCACAGTAGTGAGCTGAAAACAAATAAACAGATTAAGAAGACGAGTAAATGCCAAGGATAAACAAAAAGTACACCAAATTAATGTTTTAGCTTTCCTAAGAGAGTCTTAGAACCTCTTAGGAATACCTTATTTATAAGGGTATGCGCCAGCAGTTTTTTGATGTTTTTTAAAAATAGCTACAAAATGTATTTTGACCTAATTTTTTGCATATGGGTTCATTGAAAGGTTAGTTTCAAGGGAAAAATACAAAATTTGAAAAAAAAATTCTAGGGCCTAGAATTAGGTGTAATGTACGGTGTGACTTATAAAGCATGATGTACCATAGCATCTCTCTCTATCTATCTATCTATCTATCTATCTATATATATATATATATATATATATATATATATATATATATATATATATATATATATACGGGCAACCTTTCACTTGGGTATGATTTAAAACGATTCCACATTCAAAAAAGAACCGGACCCGACTCTTTTTCTAAAAGGGAATGAATCGAGAAAGTAGCGGTCCTGCCGCATTGTTGCTCTGCTCGAGCAAGGAATAAACTGAAGAAGGGTACCAAGCGAGTGAAGTTTACGAAAGGAGTCACGAAAACCGACTGCAGTCTACGGAAGTTTTATAAGGAATGCAGGGGCAGCTTCAAAACTTTAACTTGCCCAGCTATATGCAAGTACCCCACAGTTAGAGGGGGAAACTTCAAAATTTTAACCTACTCAACTTATATGCAAGTACCCAACAGTTAGAGGGACAACTTTAAAATTTTAACTTGCTCAGCCCAAATGTAAGTACCCCACAGTTAGAGGGGGCAACTCTGAAATGATAACTTCCCCATCCCAAATGCAAGTACCCCACAGTTAGAGGGGGCAACTCTGAAATGAAAACTTGCTCAGCTCATATACAAGTACCCCACAGTTAGAAGGGACAACTTCCAAAATTTAACTTGCTCAACTCATATGAAAGTACCCCACAATTAGAAGGACAGATTCAAAATTTTAACTTTCTCAGCCCAAATGCAAGTACTCCACAGTTAAAAGGGGCAGTTGTTAAATGATAGCTTGCTCAGCCCAAATGCAAGTACCCTACAGTTAGAAGGGGTGGCTCTAAAATGATAACTTGTTAAGCTCATGTGCAAGTACCCCGCAATTAGAGGCGCAACTCTTAAATGATAACTTTCTCAGCTCATATGCAAGTACCCCACAGTTAGAGGGGGGAGCTCTGAAATGATATATTACTCACCTCATATATAAGTACCTCATAGTTAGAGGGGGTAGCTCTGAAATGACAACTTCCTCATATCATAGGCAAAAACCCCACAGACTATGGGCTAGTTCAATCTTAAAGTTCTCACAGAAAATATAGCAAAGAGTGAAATTGTGATTATGATGATAATAAAGTAGTCGATATTTCGTGCACAAGTCTCTTGACATTTCTTCACAAGGGGGCTAATGTAGAGGGATACATGGGCAATCCCTCAATTACCTAAGGGTGAAGTGAGAAATGATAAAAAAGGTAGGGAGGTTTCACTACAACCCCTCAAGATACCTGACGTAGTGGGTGCCAAGAGAAATGAGTGCCAATGAGTAGCTCCACCTACCCAAGTTCGTAAGATTGATTAAAAATATCCCAGGGCGAGGAGATCCACTTAGAGTGGCTCCACCTGCCCAAGATTGCAAAATTGACAAGCCTAGGACAAGGGGATCCACCTTGAGTGGCCCTTCTTCCCAAGTTTGATGCTACAGAAAATGCCTCAGGGCGAGGGGCCCACCATGAGTAGCACCCTTTGCCAAGATCAATACCAAAAATACCTTATAGTGAGGGGGTCTACTTTGAGTGGCCCCCCTGCCAAGACCAACACAAGTAACAGTTTGAGGATGAGGCAGTACACCACGAGGGACCCCTTCTGCCAAGATCACATCAAAGAACAAACGTTGGCGAGGGAGTCCATCATGAGGTACTCCTCAACCAAAGTCATAAATAAGCAGTAAGTAGTGGCGAGGGATTCCATCACGAGGGACCCCTCAACCAAAGATAATAGACCAAGATATTTGGAAACAAAGGAGTCCACCTCAAGTGGCCCCTCTGCCAAAGTTTCAAAGTAAAGAACAGAATGTATAGCGAGGGGGTCCAAGACACAAATGACCCCTCAACAAGTGAAGTTAATATTGAAGCAAGGAGTTCCACATCCAGTGGTTCCTTGCACACTTTATAAATTGTGAAGAAACTTAAAGACTTTGCACGTTGGGGCAAGGGGACTCACCTCGAGTGACCCCTATACCCAAAAGTATGCCAGTAAGTGTATTGATGTGATTGAGTAAAACTATTCACATTCCAAGAAAAATTGAATCATTACGTACAAAACCCTTTGGTCTACCCAACACAAAGATTGTTTTACATGGGGATTAATGTAGAGGGGTATCCATCTACTACTCTAGAATAACCTAGGGTGAGTGAGCCCACCTAGATGGGCTCCCACTGCCCAAGTAAGCAAGAAAATATTTAGAGCGAGGGGGTCCACCTTGAGTGGCCCTATGAACAAGTGTAATACCTGGACGAGGGGACTCACAATAAGCAATCCCTTTACCCAAAGAATGACGCCACATAAAAAGGCCAAGGTCGAGGGGGCGCACCATGAGCAACCACTCTAAATAAGATGGAAGGCCACAGAAAAAAGGCCAAGGATGAGGGGACTCACCATGATCAGTCCCTTTAAATAAGATAGTAAGCTACAGAAAAAGGCTATGTGCAAGGAGGCTCACCACGATCAACCCCTCAACCTAAGAATGAAGGCCAAAGAAAAAGTCAAGGGTGAGGGAACTCACCACAAACAACCCATTTGCCCAAGTTGGTACCCTATAAAATGAGGTCCACCACGAGTGGCCTCTTTACCAAAGCCTAGGATAAAGTGACAAAGCTTTTAATGACCCCAGGGAAAATGATTAAGGATCCCTAGGGTCCCTCAACAAAATTAAAGATTGTAATTATTGCGTACAAAGATTTTTGGTTTGCCCAACACAAAGATTTTTGGTTTCATCATACTATTCTTGAGAAGGGACCCCGACACCTCCTTCCAGTTCCAAACTTATTTTGGGTGAGGGACCCCTCCCTAAGCTCCTTCCAGTTCCAAAGCTATTTTGGGTGAGGGACCCCCTCACCTCTTTCGAGTTCCAAAGTTATTTTGGGTGAGGGACCCCTCCCTCACCTCTTTCCAGTTCCAAAGTTATTTTGGGCGAGGGACCCCACCCTCACCTCCTTCCAGTTCCAAAGTTATTCTAGGCTAGGGACCCCCTCCCCCACCTCCTCTAATTCCCAAAATAATATAGTTAGGGCGATGGACCATCTCTTTTCAAAACCAGTTGAAATGATACTTGGGCGAGGGGGTCCACGAATAAGGGATCCCTCGGCCAAGACCAACTAAAATTTAAAATCTAGTTAGGAAGTCCATAGTGAGGGACCCCTCTAGCAAATGTTCAAAAAGTATTGGTTTTACAATAAGAGGGTCCAAGAAGTGACCCAAAAAATAATGTAATCAAGGATTAGTGGGTCTACTATGAGCAGCCCCTCATAATGAAAAAGTTATTATTTTATAAAGAAAAATTACTAAGACTTACCTTCTTGTCCAGGTAGCCTAGTTGAGCATGCAGCGCTCAAATAGGCGAGTTGAGATCTCTTGGGAGTTTTGACTTGGAGGCTAAAGAATAAGGTTTGTTGAGCAAGCTCCACCACTTAGCACTTTAAGATTGAGAGATACTAGTAGAAAGACCCTAGAGGTCACCCAGTCCCTACACGATTCACACCCAGTTATAATATAAGTGAGCAACCAAGAGGTTGCTCACAAATGAACTTTTTATAAAAAAGAATATAAAGGAGGTGGTCCTTGAGACCCCCCTCAAGATAAAATAATTTGATAGGAGGTGGTCCTTGAGACCCCCTCGAGATTAATGATTTTAGAGGAGGTGGTACTTGAGACCCCCCTCAAGATTAATGATTTTAGAGGAGAGGGTCATCGAGGCCCCTCTTAAGTAAAAATGATTTTATAGGAGGTGGTCCTTGAGACCTCCCTTAAGATTAATGATTTTAGAGGAGAGGGTCCTCGAGGCCCCTCTCAAGTAAAAAAAATAATTTTGGAGGAGGTGTTCCTTAAGTCCCCCCTCAAGATTAATGATTTTAGAGGAGAGGGTCCTCAAGGCCCCTCTCAAGTAAAAAATGATTTTAGAGAAGGGGGTCCTCAACCCCCCCCCCCCCTCAAGATTAAATGATCTCAGAGGAGGTGGTCCTTGAAGCCCCTCTGAAGTTTACAAAGTTTGAACATCATGTTACCGTTTTATAAAATATTTACCAAATGAAATATTTTGTCATTTAGCGCAAACATATTTTCTTTTTGGCTTTGGTTTGCACCAGGTGGCACCTCTTAGGGGGGACAGGATGTTGCACACAGATAGGGAAAAATGGTACATTGCAGACCTTGTCCCTCACCAACGCCCTTAGTTTTCACGCTCAAAAGTGTCAACTCAACCCTAGTGCCCAAGTATAAATAGGACCCCTGATCAAGATTAAGACACAATGAGAAAAACCCAACAGCTCCGTTATTTTGTCAAATTATCACCAGACCACCTAATATTCTCTCCCTGTTCTCTCTCTAAGTGCAGAGTGTTTATTTCTTCACTCCCACCTTGACATCCATCATTCTCAGGAGATCCTTCTTCTCTAAGTTGATATTGTTATTTGTGAAGTTCCATATTCGTAGGAGGAGGTTCATAGGTATTACTCCATTTTTTACAAGAATTGGAAGGTTTTCATACCCAGATGATCATGAAACCTTCAAGACCTTGAAGGCAGAGTCCATTGGAGTGGGTCATGCCTCACCCGTTTTAGTTTTTTACCAGACCCTAGTCACACTACCCTCCTATAAATTCCTTTTCCAAAGGTCCATTATGTGCGTGGATAGGTGGCACGGTTCGCGCGAATGATCATTTTTATATCAAATACAGATTTGAAGGCCATCGGGTGCTCTCGGACACTGTTTGACTCTGGTCAGCTCTTGACCTGATCACATCTCAATGACACCTTGGAAGGATTTGAATTCCCTTTCTAAAAAGTTCATTTTGTGCGCAAATCGGCCTCACAGTTTGCACGAACGATCCTTTCTACTCCGAGTAATGATATAAAGGTCACTGGGCACTCTCAAGCCCCATTTAACTCTAATAAACTCTCTAACCAATGTGAATCTCAATGAAACCTTGAAGGGCTCTGAATTCCCTTTCCAACGATCCATGTTGTGCGTTAATTAGACTTATTGTTCGCATGAATGACCTATTTTACCCCGAAAGGCCATTGGGCGCTTTCGAGCCCCATTTGACCTTGATAAAATCTCCAAACTGAAGCTTACGAAATCTCAAAGGACTCTGAATCCTCTTTCCAACGGTCCATGTCGTTCCCCAATCGGCCTTATGGTTCACACGAATGACCCATTTTACTCCGGAAACCCCATGTCTAGAGACCATCGAGCGCTTCCAAGCCCCGTTTGACTTAGGACAACTCTCGAACCCAAGAGTGTCTCAATGGAATCTTAAGGGGCTCTAAATTTCCTTTCCAACAGTCCCAATTGTGCACGATTCAGACTTATGACTTGCATTTTATGCCTTTATTTCCAAAAAAGTTCGTTCCAGACTGCCTTTAGGCACCCCAAACCCCCTGCCTATCAGCAGGGTGCACTTTCCTTACCTGAAAAGGTAGGCATAGTGATGATAGGCAGGCCAGGGGCCATGCTAATTGGCACCCCCAACCCTAAAGTGAACTATTTAAGGAGCTCTAGACCTCACTCTTGAGAGAGGTCCTTTTCAGCAGTTAGCAAGCATTCTCTCGAAATCAGAGCGTCGTCATTGCTAAAAAAACCTTATTTTTCAACATTATCCCACCTCACTTTCTTACTATATTTGGTCACCTACCTTATCCTACGATACCACCCTTATACCACTACAAAAATTATCCTATATACCTCCCAAATTCACCAACAAAAGTTTTCTAGGAGATCCATTCCTAACTCTTTTCTAGTTTATTCATCTTGTGTTATTATTAATGTTATTATCATTATATGATATCTTTTAGTTTTGTTTCATTACCTCACATCAAGTAATACCCATTTTTATCATTAACTTCGACACAACTTATTTTTATAAAACCCCAAAAAGGCGAAAAATAGGGTTTGCTTGTAAATTCCAAAAGAAAGGCTTCCACATTTTCTCACACTTGAACACATTTTTCTCAAAATCACTAAAAGAGGAGTCTTAAATTTGGGTTTATAAGTTGAACCCCGCCCTATGATATATTCGAACTACGTGGACTTTGATGCCCCTTGGACTACGTTGGCGTTCCTGACCAATCCTGGGATTCGAGACCGTTATTTCCATTTTATGCCTTTTATATTATATGATGTCTATTTTGGGAGTCTTGAACTCCTATGTATTTGTGTCTCGTCCGATATACACATTCGCTTTTCCATATCGACGCGTGACTCATCAAACACTCACATAATTTGTTTATGATTATTTTTGGGTACACTCCTACGGATGATTTCGCTCCGTCTTTTCCATGACGTGATTCCCTTCTCTCATTATTTATATTACACACATGTACACACAGATCACTCTTTGGAGAAAAACGAGAAAATCAGCATAGCCCATGAGAGACTAAAAGGGCGAAATGGGTTCCTTACACCTTCCCATTCCGTAACTTAGTCCTCGGACTTTCGAATCACTTGGTTTCGTATGCATCAGTATGAGCTTGATGCCATTCTCTCGATATAGCTACATTCTTTTATCTGTTTTGAGTAAAATAGGTTGGCGACTCCATTCCTTTACGTTATTCCTTTTTTACGATGGCTAATTTTATATTTGAGGGAGCCCGTGAAGACATCGGTGCGAGTGGCAAAAGAGGACCTCCATATCTTCAAATCACCCACACCCGAATGGTGGGGGAGAGAGGGAGACTCCTCCAAAGGGGACTTTCCCTCCCGTCCCTATTCTGATGTCGTCACGTTCCAGATGAATCCAATTCGGATGGCCAGAGTGGCGCCTCCACTAGGGACTTTCTAGAGAACTCGACTCTATTTTCATATGGGTGTAACTTCTTTTCTCTCCTACTTTTCTACACGCGTAAATATGACTCTACTTGTATGTTATCCTTACTCCTATGCTTACATCTTGTATATATATATCATTTGTATTGTGATGCTTAAATCTACCATGCTCTTTTCACATGTATATGTCACCTCCTTGGAACATGCTTCACCTTTTACTCACTTGTACATGTTCTCCATATTTCATCTTAGCCTCACTTGTATATATTCTCTATGCTCACTTCACACACTCACACTAGTATATAGTCTCACCTTTACTTAAATGTTGCATGGACCACTTCTAGGTTATCCATGCTTAGTTTTACTAGCACACACGCTCACTTTTTCTCACTTCTATATATCTCCATGCTCACTTACATAATTCACACACCACTTGTAGATTACCCAATCTTAGTCTCACTAGCACACACTCCAACATTTCTCTCATTTGTATATATTCCCATGCTTTTTCACTCATACTAATCTCATGTCACTCTCTCACCTTGCACATATCTCATTCACTTGTATATTCGCATGCTTCACACTCTATCGACTATGAAAGGTCGATCGACCTGTTTAGAGAAGCCCAAAAGTGAGCTCGAGAATCAGATGAATAGGTGGTGCCCATTGAAGAAATCATCTTGGATGATGCCTTGCATACCATGTCAGATGTGTTCCATTAAAAAAGGGAGATATGAAGCATCCCCCAGTTACTCAGTCCTGAAGTGTCAGGGGCGTCTAGTCTTTTCACTCCTTCATTTCCTCATTGAGTGGGAAGACATGTATGAGGAAGCCCTGGAAGTTGTTGAGTGCATCAATTCCGCATGGATAAATTATATCATCACCATCAAATGGGGGGTGACTTGAATAGCTCATATGATGAATCAAACTGTGGAGAAGCCAGTTCAGTTGCCTCTTTATGTGGAATGATCTCTTTTGAAGAATTGTTGGGGTAACTCAATAAAGTATATATTCAGCCTAAAGTAGATGAAGTCACAGGGTTCTTATTCTTTCCTACATCCGTTAACCACATGACCTGATTCGGGTGACATTATAAAGATCTGATTACCCAGTTAGTTAGAAGAGATAAAGAGAAAGGAGTCTCCGAGGAGCTCCTAATGCTAGAGATGACCGCTGAAGAAAGTAAAGTTCTTCATCAGCTTAAGAAAATTTAGTCAAACATCACCTTGTGAGGACTCTTCATACCTTCCCCGCTACACCAAAATGCTTTGATAAATCTCATCACAAGACACATAATCCTTGCCTCTACCTCTCACAAAAATGCAGTAAATATGGTTGGATCCCTAACATTTACCAGACTCCTCTCCATATTTGAAGAAGAAATCCCAAAGATTGGACCTAATCACAAGTATGCTCTCAATAATTGGTCATCTCAATTTTGATGAAGACAGTTCCATTAGCACTTGTAAATAATGGATTTGTTCTCAACGTATACCCACTCAGAACTCTCAACTGCCTGGGACTAAAAGTCAGTGATCTCACTTCTTCATCCATCGTCGTGCGTGCCTATGATAACATTTATAGAGAAGTAATGGGTTTCATAAAAATTAAACTAGGGGTTGGCCCTATCAACCCTTTGACAGAATTCTAGGTCATCGATATACCCGACTATTTCAATCTACTCATTGGCCTCCCATGGCTTCATAGCATCCGAGGGGTATTCTCTTCTATCCATCAAAAATTGAAATTATTCGCCAATGGTCAGGTTATCATGATTCTTGGCAATGAAGATAGTTTAGATGGTGCCAGCACCAGCAATCCGGTATTAGAAATTCAGTATGGAACCAATGACACGTTCCTATACGATTTTAAAATCTATCCACCTCCCATTCCAGTGGGGGATAATTTTAAATATCGAGTATGTATAGAACACAGCCCTTATGGAAACGTCAACGTAATCAAGATGTTCAAGAACATGCACTTCATTCCTGGAATGGAGATAGAATAATGCCGACAAGATATCTTTGAGCTAATAGTCCTAAAAGAAGCCTTTCCCCCATATGGACTGGACTATCAACTCTCACCAGTCGAACTCAAATCACTCCATCAACAAAGCCAAAAAAGAACCTTAGAAGATAAGAATACCATCTCAAGAGATTCCCTGAATGGAAGGTTTATTAAAAAAGGTGAAGACCTCCCCTCTTTACAAATTCTCTGAACCATGGTATGACCCCCACTGATAAAAAGATAAAGTTGGGGATGGAGATCTTTTTCCAAGATGACAACATCTAGGATGAGGAATGGAAGCATGAGGTGGAACCTCTGACTGACGAGATTAGGGGAAACACTAGAAACTCTTAAAATAGTGACACCGAGGAGTCATTCAACCTGTAGACACTAGGGCTAAGTTTATGCATGATTCACCCAGAGGCTGCACCGTCTGACCCATCCGCAAAGATTACCACTGCTGAAGCACCCACTACTAGAAAAATGAGTATTAGGGATGGGAGTATGGGGGATAGCCGTGTCATTTTGTCCCTTATGCTATACCAAAAGGGACGATTTTAATTATTGTCCTCTTTGATAGTAGCAAAAGGGACGATTTTTGAAAACTGTCCCTTTTGGTATTTATCAAAAAGAACTGTAATTAAAACCGTCCCTTAAAGTACGTGAGAATTTTTAGAGCTAGTTTTTCTCGGGCTAATTTAGGGGACGTATTTTTAAACCGTTCCATTTAGTATACCAAATGGGATGGATTTTAAAAATTTGTCCCTTTTACTATGCCAAAAGGGACAGTTTAAAAATCCGTCCCATTTAGTATAAATTGAATTTTCATTTTTTTTCAAATGAGTATTTGGGACAGATTTTAAAAACCGTCCCTTTTAATATACTAAAAAATACGATTTTAAAATCTGTGCTTTTTAATCTATCAAAAGGGATGGCTATTTTTGACTCTTTTGATGGTCTTCCTTATTTTTCTCACACTTATTTTCATTTTTCCAAATAGTAGCCCTAACCTCTAATGAGCAAACTCCCGCTCTCTCTCTCTGACTGCTCTCATCGCTCCGTCCGCTCTCTCTCGTTCCTCCCACGCTCTCCGTCGACGTTGTTCTCACGCTCGCTCTCCGTCGACGCTTCTCTCATGCTTTCCACCCCCTCCGATGCTCCACCCCTCCGTCATTCCACCCCCTCCGCTGCGTCCTCTCCCCTGCACCTCCTCCTCTCCCCTGTGTGATTGACTATCCACAGCGCCTCCTCCTCTCCCCTGTGTGATTGTCTATCCCCTCCGCCATTCCACCCACAACAGCATCTCTATTTTTTCAGTGGTTGATTGTCTCAGAGGTATGTCTACTCATCTGCGTGGATGTTTTAATTTTTGACCTCATTATTGTGGTGTACTCATCAGATACATGCCCTTTTGGTTTTGATTTTGCTTGTATTTATTATATTTATCAATTTTGTATTAATGTATTTTTTGTTTTGAGTCTATGCATACGAACACTATTTTTTCCAAGATTTGCGGTATAGTATCTTATCGTATCTTGCATATGAAAAATTTGTACTTGCCTCATACGAATGGAAATGAAAAATCTGTCAAAAAATATTTCTTTTACGAGTTTAGGCCCCCAAAGGTTTTTAAAACGACTTAGAACTGAGGGCGGGGAAGGTCAAATGGGGTAAAGGTTGGGTAGGGTACATAGGAATATGCACAAGAAGTAACTTATAAATGTGCCATTGTCATATGTTATGCCTAATTTGTATATCAACGTTATAAAAAATGGGGGGTGTGATCGAGGCGTGGAGGTTAAGCGTTAAGCCTTAGAAGGCGTGAAAAGGCATTTAGGCCTTTTTAATATATTTTAATCATAACAAGGCTATTGAAATACTAAAATTGTACATATCATAAAAATATGTCTGAATATTTGTGAATTAAAATACTATTTGATTATTTTGGACAAGATAATGGTCCGATTTGTAAAAAAAGTCTTTAAAAGGCGATATCGTTTCACTAAAGCATTGTTGTTTTTATAAAAAAAAAGTGCACCTTAAGGCTTTTACCAAGAATAAGGCATAAAAAGTTTAAGGCTATATATATATATATATATATATATACACACACAAATGATATTCAAATGCAATTGTGTATATATTTATATATCTTTTTTTTCGATATGTAATTGGGGTTCAATAAAATCAATATGGATAAGAGTTGGATCGGAGGAGATAGAACCACAAAGGCGTACGCCGATGGAGTTCAAATATTTATTGATTTTTCATATAGAAATAAGGATATTCTTACTTCTAGCATCAAATGCCCATGTAGTACTTGTGTCAATCGTGTCTGCTACAACTCACAAACTGTGAGGAGTCACATAGAGATGTATGGTTTTGAAAAGAGTTACACGAATTGGATTTATCATGGGGAATCATTTGGTGATTTTAATATCAACGTAAATAGTTGGAGCGAAGGTATGGTTGTTAATGATGTATTAGCCGATTTGAACTCGAGGGCAAGCATGATTGCAATGGTTCAAGAAGGAAGGGGCATTCCATCTAGAGAGGAAAATATGGGCAATGACGAAGAACCTAACATCGAAGATCATGATGTGCCCGACACAGACCCCCCCCCCCCCCCCCAGAATATTTTAGACTTTTAAAAGAGGCACAAAGTGAGTTGTGTGAGAATTATCCTAAGGACATTACCAAGTTGTCATTTGTTGTTGAATTATTGCACTTGAAATAACTAAATGGATGGACAAATCGTTCTTTTATGATGTTGATGGTATTCTTGCAGAAGGTGTTCCCGAAAGCCAAGATTCCAAAATCCTTTTATCAAGCCAATAAATTAACAAAAGATTTAGTATTTAAGTATGAAACGTGGGATGCATGTCCTAATAGCTGTATGATGTTTCGAAATGAGAGCAAGAATCTTAAGAAATGCAAAATTTATGTGGAATCTAGGTTCAAAAATTAATTTGGTAGTGGTGAGGGTAAAAAAATAGCAGCAAAAAAGGTAAGGTAATTTCCTTTGAAGCCAAGATTACAACGATTGTATTGGTCATCGCATATTGCTCCACTAATTAAATGGCATGCTGATGAACGGATCAATGACGGCGTGTTGAGGCATCCCGCTGACTCCCTTGTATGGAAGACATTTGATGAGTGAAATCCATCTTTTACGAGTGATTGTCGCAATGTTAGACTTGCGCTAGCAACCGATGGATTTAATCTGTTTGGTAATATGAGCATTGCTCACAGTACTTGAGCTATTGTGGTAATGATATTAAACTTGCCCCCATGGTTGTGTATGAAACAACCCCACTTAATTTTGTCTGTTCTTATTGATGGACCAAAAGGGCCCGGTGATAAAATATATGTATATTTACAACTACTAATTGATAAGTTGAAAGAGTTATGGGCTAATGGGGTACGTACTTATGATGAATCATCAAAACAATTTTTTCAGTTACATGTGGCATTGTTATGGAGAATTAGAAATTTTTCTGCTTATGCCTTGTTATCAGGATGGAGCACAAAAGGTGAATTTTCATGTCCTTGTTGCAATAAGGATAATCAAGCTATACGATTGAAGAACGGTTGTAAGTACTGTTATTAGGGTCATCGTCGATTCATACCAATATGACATAAATTTCGAAAAGAAAAAGTTACATTTAATGGCAAGGTTGATATGAGGCCACCACCATTGAAACTAACTGGATCATAAGTTCTGCAACAATTAAATGAGCTCGACGTTGTAACTGAATATAAGAAAGAAGACGTGCTGAAAAGAAGGATAAGAGACCAAAAGGAAATTGAGCTTGCAAAAAAAACTGAAAGTAATATTCCCAAAAAAAAGATAGAATTGGAAGAAGAAAAGTATTTTTTTTATTGCAATATTGGGAGCATAATTTGACACGCCATAATCTTGATGTCATGCATATCGAGAAAATTTTTTGCGATAATATTCTTTTTACATTGTTGGTCATCAAAGGGAAAATAAAGGATAATTTAAATGCTCGAAAAGACCTCAAAGAGATGAATATTAGGCGCGTGCTACATCCTCAGTCGCGAGGAGAAAATCAACAGTATGTGTCCCCAGCAGAGTTTATGATGAGTAACAAAGAGAAGGATATATTCTTGAAAGTGTTGCTGAATCTCAAAGTTTCATATGGTTATTCATCGAATATTTCACGATGTGTACAGCCTCAAGAGAGAAGCATTTGGGGACTTAAGAGTCATGACAATCACATTCTAATACAACATGTACTCCCAATAGTTGTACGTAGGGTATTTCCAAAGCATGTTGTCAAAGCTTTAATTGAATTAAGTATTTTTTTTGCGATACTATGCTCAAGTGTAAATACTTTAGCTGACTTGGAGAAATTTGAAGACCATATGGCTCTTACTTTATGCAGTCTCGAGAAGATATTCCCTCTAGGATTTTTTTATGTGATGGAACATTTTCCCATACATTTTACTGATGAACTATTAATTGTCGGGTCAGTGCTTTATCATTAGATGTATCCAATGGAAAGGTATCTACATACATTAAAACTCTATGTGTGAAATCGTGCTCATCGTGAGGCCTCAATTTCTAAATATGTCCTTTTAGAAGAGTGCATGACCTTTTGCTCGAGGTATTTGGATGATAACGTGGAAACCAAGTCTAGTCGACCTATTAGAACATATGACAAAGGTAATGACTCTGGTGACACTGTTGGGAAAAACGTTCAAATTCAGCTTGATGAAGAAACATTAGTTCAAGCCCATCATTATGTTCTTTTCAACGGTGATTCAGTGGCACTGTTCATAGAGTAAGTTAATTTTTTACCTTAACAATGTGCACAAATTTATTACTTGTAGGTTTTGCTACATTCATTACGAAATTGACATGTGTGCATTTTTATAGAAAACATCTTATGGAACTTTCAAAAGAGTATCCTCAACTTTCACTGCACAATATTTAACTCCTTCATTACGAAAAATTCAGCATATGGTTTAAGAATCGTGTAAGTAGGTTTATTCCTTGTTAATCTTAATAGTGCTCTAGTATATTTTCTATATAAAATTTTGATTACCTTTTCTGTTGGGCAAATATCAGGTGCGCAGCTTGACAAATAACACCCAACTACCCCACGAAATTAGGAGCTTGTCTTTAGACCCTCTAAAGGATGCTTTTAGATTCCATTCTTATATTGTTCGTGGTTTTCGATTTCGAACAAAGGCAGGTTCTCAACATAGAAAAACTCAAAATAGTGGGTTGGTTCTAAAAGTTGCACAAATGAGTTATTCTAGTCGTAGAGACAAAAATCCTCTTTTAGGGGATGTTACTTTCTATAGACAAGTTACAGACATCATTGAGATTCGTTACATCAATGGCATGAAATTTGTTTTATTCAAATGCGATTGGATCGATAATCGTATGGGTAAAAAATTAGATGAATTTAACTTTATGCTAGTTAACTTCAACTATTTGTTATACAAAGATAATCGAGTTTGTGATGAACCTTTTATCCTAGCATCTCAAGCAGAACAAGTTTGGTATGTGGAAGACCCATTAGAATCAAATTGGCATGTTGTTGTTTCGATGACACCAAGAGATAAATTTGATGGATATTTAACCAATGAAGACATAGATATCCATAAAGTTAAGCCATTTAGCATGCAATAACTAGATTAATATCAAAATGTACCTTGGACGAGGCAAGGGATAGATGGCTCCATAATTGACACAACCGTTCTTGATGATGATAATGGTATGGAGGAAGAAAGGGACGAAGGTATCAAGGAATGACAGGATGGTGGTTGAAATGGTTTAACTTTTTTACCTTTGTATTATGTTAGTGAGAACGTATCAGAATTACTAATTGATGATTGAAATGGATGTTTTATTAAATCTTTGTTTTCGTATTCATGTGTTGCCTTTTATTTTTTAATATTAACGGTTATCTATAAATGTTGTGTTTAAATATTTTTTGATATTGTGACAGGAAACAATGCGAACTTTTGTAAATTTTAATGATAATATTAAGAATGAATTAGAAGAATCTGAAAATTCATCTTTTAAAGAGGGCACTCCAATAACCTTGTAGGGATTCCATAAAATTGAATTATGTCGTTACTTGCAAAAATGTGGAAAACAAATATCAAAACAATATTATTTTGAAAAAATAGTCCAGACGCTACCACCATGTTGGGATCAAGCAAAAGAATAGATATTTAAAAAACATAATCCAATATGTGGAGAGAAATTAGTAGAGCTACTAGAGGAGGAAGAGCGAGAATTGCATCCTTTATGGATAGAACTCGAGAAATATAAAATGTACCCAAATTTAAATGTGCGAGATCATATGCATAAGAAAGAAAGAGTATAGAACATTTTAAAGACGAGAGGTTTTTTTCCTAACATGATTGTTCTCGTGCATGTAATTTTGAGTACGCTTCCACCCACGTGGCCAATTTCATCCATTTATAAAAGGATAAAATGTGGTTGGCTTAATATGAGGTATTTGGCAAATTTTCTAGAAGAAATAGAAAGGTATTGAAAATGCATACAATCAAAGGAAATACGATGTATTGTAAGCTTTCATTTTGTGTTTCATATATAACATTTATTCATATTTATTTTGACATATCTGTTTTCTATACAGATCTATCATGCCAACTAAACACCCTTATCATCCCGTGGGAATAGGAAGGTCACCGAATTCTCAAGCAAAAACAACCCGCCCATGTGCTCGGACATCAATAGGATCACATTAGTCCCGAACAGAGTCATCTCAATCAACGAAATCCCAACCCTTAGTTAATATGATTACAGGTATGTGTCTACCTATCTAATAGAGAATTGTAAAAATTTGGTAAAATGTTTTACTTTGGTAATTATTAATATCATATTTTTTTTTTAATTTTGATCACGTAGTGCTGAGGGTACACCATTACCAACTCAAAATGGTCCCACTACTAGTGTGAAACGTAGAGGTCTTTCCAAACCTTGGAAAGAATGGGATAGTGGTCAAAAATTGATAATTGGGTGGAATAATGACTGTCAACCAATTGAACCCAATGGGAAGAAGCTTGCCAGTTAGTTGGGATATTTCGCTCGACAAGGATTGTTATTTCCTTTGGGTGTGGATGATTGGAGAAGAGTATCGGTGGAAAGTCTCGATATAGTTTGGAATAGTGTGAAGGTGCTTGTCTATCTTTGCCAATATAAGTTTAAATTTTTTAAAATGCTCAGTTAAAACTATAATTTATTTATTTATACAAATGTGCCTGAAAGATTTATTTATAATTTTTAGTGTGAAGGTACATCAATCAAATGATCTATTTATAATTTATTTATATTCTTTTGTTTGTAGCGCAATACAAATGCCCCCGAAGGATTTAAGACAATTTGTTTTCAAATGTTGGATAATGCTTGGAGGTGCTTTAAGTATCGTATCAAAAAGGACTATTACGAGGCGTATGACAATAACATTGATCGACTTGAAAATGTACCTCTCCAAATTGATCCTGATATATGGCCTAAATTAGTGAATTATTGGGGTGAAAAAGAAACAGTTGTATGACATATGTAGAATTACTTTCTATTTATTTATGTTGATTGTTTATATGTATCAAAATTGTAACATCATTTAAATTTTTATATAGCAAGTGGCAGCCTAAAACACCAAAAATATGGCAAACCTTTGTGCCCACCCTAGGATTGGGAGGACGTCAATTCCTCAAGTTGTAGAAAAGGTTAACATCATATTTTATATTCATTACATATTCTTTTATGCTTTTAGTTTGAGGACGATTATGTTGAATTTCATCATTACTGTTATGAATGTAATATGCTTTTTTTTCTTATCTTACTTAAAAAATAATAGATGAAAAAAGCTAACTTGCCTATCGACAAGCTTAGTGTGTATAGAGAGACTAGAAGGTTAAAGGATAAGATGTATAGAATGGTGGATGGAGCGGCTGGTATAGAGGTATTATATTTTAATGTCCATTCTTATCACCTAATGTAAAAAATATTGCAATAAATATTTTATGGTATTGCACACTATCAAAAACTCTTTTCTTAATTTGTAGGAAAGTATACAAAGACATTTGGATGCGATAGAAGAAGAACAACAGAATGATCCGAAAGTGAGAGATCAAATTTTTTAGGAGGTCATTGGTCGTGACGGACATGGACGTGCATTATGTAGAGGAGTTGGTATTCGACTGCCATCTGTAAGGTCCATGCCTTCTCACTTTTATGAGAGCGAGATCGAACGATTGCAAAAGAGGATTGAGGAGGGAGAGACTCGTCATCGTGAAGAGATGGACAAGAGGATTGGGGAGGGAGAGACTCATCATCGTGAAGAGATGGATAAGAGGATTGAGGAGGGAGAGACTCGTCATCGCCAAGAGATGGATGAGTTGAAAGAATTAATGTCACAGGCCACCAACAAATTGTTTCGTATGATACAAAATGTTGGATTCCCAATACCACGAGATGATTCCCCGAGTACTGCCAATCTGCAGCTGTAGGGAATAGGTGTCCTCATTTCTCATCGTTATCCAATTATAAGGAATAAATTATTCTGGATAGGAATACTAAATTGTAAAATTATATCTCAGAAATCACAATACCAAACAAGACGTGCTTATGTATTGAACAAAATAAAATCACAACAGAAAGAACAGTTAATATTTTTACAAAAAAACATGTTTCCATAATTAAAATGATGGCATTGTCACACTCTATTATTGTGGTTTACAGTTAATATTTTTATTAAAAAAAAATCTTCCCTCTATACAACTATTTGTGTTTTAATGTCCCAATCAACTGTGATTTTAATGTCCCAATCATTTATCACATATAACATAAAGTGACACACAATATTCTGTAAACAATGAGAATTTGGAATCGATTAAACATACGCTTAAAAACATGTCATTAAATGGTGAAAACATAAAATAACCACAAAACAGTCACGTAAGAGGTGCGAACACCTCGCACTAGACCAATGTAACTCGTACAAACAAACCGTGTAGTCACCGGACTCTCGATTTGAGTATACGATAAGAATTTACAATCGGTTAGACTTATGCTTAAAAACATGTCATAAATTGGTGAAAACGTAAAACAGCCAAAAAATGGTCCCGTAAGAGGCACGAGCACCTCACATGGGACCAATGTAACTCGAACGAACCGACCGCGTAGTCACTGGACTCCCTATTTGAGTATACGATGAGAATTTGAAAAATTTAGACTTAGGGCTAAAAACATGGCGTCAAGGGGTGAAAATGTAAAAAAACACAAAACGGTCCTAAAAGAGGCACGGTCACCTCACACGGGACCAATGTAACTCGTACGAACTGACCGCATAGTCACCGAACTCCAGGTTTGAGTATACGGATAGAATTTGCAAAATTTAGACTTAGGCCTAAAATATGGCGTCAAGGGGTGAAAATGAAAAATATTCTCAAAACGATCCCGTGAGAGGTGCGGGCACCTCGTACAGGCCTAATGTTACTCGTATGAACCGACGGCGTAGCCATCAGACTCCCTGTTTGAGTATATGGCGAGAATTTGAAATCGGTTCGACTTACGCTGAAAAACATGTCATCAAATGGTGAAAACATAAAATAGCCACAAAACGGTCCCGTAAGAGGCACGGTCTCCTCGCACGGGACCAATGTTACTCGTACAAACCAATCGTGTAGTCACCTAACTCTCAGTTTGATTATATGATGATAATTTCAAATCGGTTAGACTTACACTTAAAAACATGTCATAAAATGGTGAAAACATAAAACAACCACAAAACGGTCTCGTAAGAGGCACGAGCACCTCGCACGTGATCAATGTAACTCATACGAATCGATCGTGTAGTCACCGGACTCTCGGTTTGAGTATACGACGAGAATTTTCAAAATTTAGAGTTAGGCCTAAAATATAGCGTCTAGGGGTGAAAACATAAAACAGTAATAAAACGGTCCCATCGCGCGGGACCAATGTAACCTGTACGAACCGATCGCGTAGTCACCAGACTCCCCGTTTGAGTATACGATAAGAATTTGCAAAAAATTAAACTTGCGCCTAAAAATTTGGCATCAAGGGATGAAAGCGTAAGACAGCCACAAAACGGTCCCATGAGAGGCATGAACACCTCGCACGAGACCAATGTAACTCGTACGAACTGAACGCGTAGTCAGCGGACTCCCGGTTTGAGTATACGGCGAGAATTTGCAAAATTTAGACTTGGGGCTAAAAACATGGCGTCAAGGGATGAAAACATAAAATAACCACAAAACGGTCCTGTAAGACGCACGGGTACCTCGCATGGGACCAACGTAACTCATACGAACCGACCGCATAGTCACCAAACTCCCAGTTTGAGTATACATCTAGAATTTGCAAAATTTAGACTTGGGCCTAAAATATGGCGACAAGGGGTGAAAATGTAAAATATTCTTAAAACGATCCCGTAAGAGGTGAGGGCACCTCGCAAGGGACTAATGTTACTCGTACGAACCGACGGTGTAGCCATCGGACTCCCGGTTTGAGTATATGACGAGAATTTGAAATGGTTAGACTTACGCTGAAAAACATGTCATCAAATGGTGAAAACATAAAACAGCAATAAAGCGGTCCCGTAAGAGGCACGATCTCCTCACACGGGACTAATGTAACTTGTACGAACCGACCACGTAGTCACCGAACTCTCAGCTTAAGTACACAGAGAGAAATTGTAAAATTTAGACTTACGGCGTCAAGGGGTGAAAATGTAAACTAGCCACAAAATGATCCTGTAAGAGGCACGAGCACCTCGCATGGGACCAATGTAACTTGTACGAACCGATCGCGTAGTCACCGGACTCCCCATTTGAGTATACGGTGAGAATTTATAAAAAATTAGACTTGGGCCTAAAAACTTGGCATCAATGGGTGAAAGCATAAAACAGTCCCGTAAGAGGAACGAGCACCTCGCATGGGACCAATGTAACTCGTACGAACCGATCGCATAGTCACCGGACTCCTGGTTTGAGTATCCTACGAGAATTTGCAAAATTTAGACTTAGGGCTAAAAATATAGTGTCAAGGGGTGAAAACATAAAACAGCCACAAAACGGTCCCGTAAGAGGCACGGGTACCTCGCACGAGACCAATGTAACTTGTACGAACCAACCGCGTAGTCACCGGACTCCCGGCTTGAGTATACGATAAGAATTTGCAATTGGTTAGACTTACGCTTAAAAACATGTCGTCAAATGGTAAAAACCTAAAATAGCCCCAAAAATAGTCTCGTAGGAAGCACGAGCACCTCGTACGGGACTAATGTAACTCGTACAAACCGACCGCGTAGTCACCGGACTCCCGATTTGAATATACGGTGAGAATTTACAAAATTTAGACTTAGGCCTAAAATATGGAGTCAAGGGGTGAAAACGTAAAACATTCACAAAACGGTCCCGTAAGAGGTGCAGGCACCTCGTACGGGACTAATGTTACTCGTACGAACCGACGGAGTAGTCATTGGACTCCTCATTTGAGTATACGACGAGAATTTGCAACCGGTTAGAATTGTGCTTAAGAACATGTCATCAAAGGGTGAAAATATAAAACAGCCATAAAACGGTCCCATAAGAGGCACAAGCACCTCGCACGGACCAATGTAACTCGTAAGAACTGACCGCGTAGTCACCGGCCTCCCGGATTGATTATACGGTGAGAATTTACAAAATTTAGACTTAGGCCTGAAATATGGCATCAAGGGGTGAAAATATAAAACAGCCCCAAAATGATTCCATAAGAGGCACGGGAACCTCGTACGAGACCAATGTAACTCGTACGAATCGACCGCATAGTCACTGGACTCCCGATTTGAGTATATGATGAAAATTTGTAAAAATTAGACTTAGGCTTAAAAACATGGCGTCAAGTGGTGAAAAGTAAAACAGCCACAAAACAGTCCTGTAAGAGGTATAAACACCTCGCACAGGACCAATGTAACTCATGCGAACTGAACACGTAGTCACTAGACTCTCGGTTTGTGTATATGGCGAGAATTTACAAAATTTAGACTTGGGGCTTAAAACATGGCGTCAAGGGGTGAAAACATAAAACAGCCACAAAACGGTCCCGTAAAATGCACGGACACCTCGTACGAGACCAATGTAACTTGTACGAACCGTTCGCGTAGTCACCGGACTTCCGGTTTGAGTATACGACGAGAATTTGCAAAATTTAGACTTAGGCCTAAAATATGGCGTCAAGGGGTGAAAAAGTACAACATTCACAAAACGGTCCCTTAAGAAGTGCGGGCACCTCACATGGGACTAATGTTACTCGTACAAACTGACGGTGTAGTCCCCAGACTCCCCGTTTTAGTATACGACGAGAATTTATAATCGGTTAGACTTGAGCTTAAAAACATATCATCAAAGGGTGAAAACATTAAACAGCCATAAAAAAATTTCGTAAGAGGCACTAACACTTCGCACGGGACCAATGTAACACGTAAAAACTGACCGCGTAGTCTTCGGCCTCTCGATTTGAGTATACGGAGAGAATTTGTGAAATTTAGACTTAGCCCTAAAATATGGCGTCAAGGGGTGAAAATGTAAAATAGTTAGACTTAGGTTTAAACATTATTTGATTACTGATATCTTTTTTGTTTTATGTCTTATATTTTTTTGCAGGATAATATTTTAGGGTTATGTTTTATTCGCGTGGAACACATGAACAAATCAAAGGTTTGCGTCAGGTAGATTGTTTATTTATTATTATTGTTGATATGCGAGATTGTTGTTTTAAGAAAAAAATTTGCCATGCGGGATTTTGTAATGATTAAACAGATTGGTTTTCATGTATAAACAAAGGAGATTCTGACAATTTTTTTTTAAATTGTAAAGAATTGTTGATATGTAAGATTCTTATTTTTAATTTTTTTTATGTCCGTGCGGGCTTTTGTGTTGATTAAACAGGTTGATTTTCATGTATAAACAAAGGAGACACTTTCGAAATTTTTTTAAAATTGTGAAGAGTTGTTGATATGCGCGATTCTTATTTTCAATTTTTTTTATGGTCGTACGGGCATTTGTGTTGATTAAACATGTTGGTTTTCACGTATAAACAAATGAGACTGTCGAATTTTTTTAAAAAATGTAACGAGTTGTTGATACGATTAACTAATATATTTAGATATTTTATTTTATTATAATATTATTTTGATCAAATGATTACTTATTGATTGCAGTTTGTGCACAAGAAGTTGAATAGACATGATTTTTAGTGTCTACTATATGTGACACTAAGAGAAGTTTTTGAAGCGTGACAACTATATTTATCATCTTAATGTAGGGATGATATTTTTTTTGACAATTGTATATCTTATTAATTAGTATGATTTTGTGCTCATTTAAATATTTCGACTAGAATGTATTTTAATGGAAGAAATTGTTACTGGATACGTGTTTCAATGAATGCAATTGATATATTGCGTTTATGATTGGATGATTTGATTTATAATGCAAATTAGACGTCATTTATTATTGCTGCATAAAGCATATAATAATATAATTATTTATGATAATTTTTTATTTATCAATTGGGACAGTTATAAACCGTCCCTAATACCAATTTTGTATTAATTGAGAATATCTTTTGGGACGGTTTTTACCGTCCCTAATACCCATTTTTGCATTAATTGAAACTACCTTTTGCGACAGTTTTTACCATCCTAATTGGGTTGGTTGAATCTGAGTAGTATTAGGGACGGTTTATCCGTCCATAATACTACTCACGGGAGTAGGAATTTTTTCGAGGGAGCACCCTTTGGGACGAAAAATTCCGTCCCTAATGCCAAATGTAGACCGTCCATGAATTAACATTTAGGACAGTAAAATCCGCCCCTAAAATATTTGCGACGCCTAGTATAAGGGATGAATTTTTTCCGTTGAAAAATCCGTCCTAAATACTTTTTTGGGACGATTTTTGTGCTTTTAGGGACGGATTTTTACCGTCCCTAATACCATTCTAGTCCAGCCTACTCAAGCCCATTTAAACCCTGCTATCCACCCTCTTGTTACTCTTTCTTCTATTTCTAATATCACTATAAATGAGGCCTCTTATGATGAGGTTCTCAATGTTGTATTTCCTGAGAATGAAATAAACGAGGATTTTGAGTATCTTATTGTGCCTTATATTAGTTGCATTGATTCTAATCAAACTTTTGATGATTATTACTTAGTAAATGAACAATTCTTAACCGATCTCAATAAAGAAAATAATAAGCAACATAACCGCATTTAAATTTATGATGATGAGACTGTTATAATTAATCTCAATTTTATTATCCATCTGCGCGAGAATAGGATAGGGTCCACCCTCAATGAGCATGAGCGGGTGTAATTTGAAGAACTCCTGAAATAGTTTGCGGACATCTTCGCATGGTTCTACGATAACATGCCCGGCATTAACTCAGAGATAGCTCAACACAAGATTCCCACATTCACATAGAGCAAGTTTGTCAAGTAAAAAGTGAGGAAGATTTGAACAGAACAGTCCCTTAAGGTTAAAGGATGAGTAGTCAAATAGTTAAATCTGGGCTTCATTCGCATAGTCGAATACCCTACATGGCTTGCAAATATCGTCATCGTGCTAAAATTGAGAGAAAAGTGTGCATGTGTATCGATTATCGGGATATGAATAAGGCGTCCCGGGAAGATGATTACCCTCTAACCAATCTAGACATGATCATAGACAACACGGCTAGCCACGCTCTCAAGTCACTTATTGATGGATCTTTCGACTACAACCAGATTAAAATACACCCTAACCACCACGAGAAAACTGCCTTCATCACCCTATGGGGAACCTTCTTCTACACAGTCATGCCATTTGGGCTCAAGAATGACGGGGCTACCTATCAAAGTGATGCCACAACCATCCTATATGACCTCATCTAAAAATAATTCGAGGTCTATAATGACAACATGATCATCAAGTCTAAGACTCGAAAAGGTCACATCCCTGCCCTGAGAAATTTTTTTAAGCGACTATGACGGTACCGAATGCGACTCAACCCACAGAAGTGTGTCTTTGATGTCACTAAAGGAAAATTCCTTGGATCCATGGTCAGGGATAAATCGATTAAAGCAGACCTCGCCAAACTAAAAGCTATACTCATGATGCCACCAACTCAGACAGAGAAAGAAGTACGAGGATTCTTGGGCAAGCTGCAATACATCAATCGGTTCATCGTTTAACTGACATCTATCGTCGAACCTATTTCCAAACTTCTCTGAAAGGATTTAGCCAAAGTTTGGAACGAGTCATGCTAAGAAGCCGTTGATCATATCAAATGACACTTCACCCGACCTCCAGTGCTCATGCCTCCGTAGCGAGGTCTTTCACTCTTCTTGTACTTGACTGTCACTGATACTGCAGCAAGGGCTTTGTTGGCCCAATACATTAAAGAATATCTTAAGGAGAGAGAAATATACTATAATAGTTTAAATCTAACTGGGTATGAAGTCAACCACACTGCCTTGGAGAAGGCATATGTCGCCCGAGTCTGGGTCATGCAAAAACTATGGCACTACATGCTTGAATTACCCATCAGGCTAGTATTCAGAATGGATCCCATAAATACCTGCTAGAGAAACCCGATTTGTCAAGCCAAATGGCCCGTTGACTGATGTTGCTATCCTAGTTCGTCATTGTGTACGTCACACAAAAAGTCATAAAGGGGAGGTCCATCTCTGATTATCTTGTCGAATGCCACATGGAAGGAATCGAGGACTGTGTTTATGAATTTCTAGACGAAGACATCATCTGCACCTCTCAGAAGGACCTCTGGTGGCAAATATTCTTTGACGGAGCTTCTAACAAGAAAGGTTATGGTATTAGAATATTCATGATTGCTCCCGATGACTCTTACACCCCCATTTCCATCAAGATGGACTTCCCTTGCACCAATAACATGGCAGAATACGAGGCATGCACCGTAGGGCTCAAGATCGCCCTCGAAAAAAGAATCAAGCATATGGATGTCTATGGAAATTCTACCCTTATTATCAAATAAATCCTCGAGAAATAAAAAGCCAAATACGAGAAGCTCCTAACCTTCCATGCCCATCTAGAAGAATTAGCCTCCCAATTCAAAGATGTCACCTTCCATTACCTCCCTCGCTCGAAGAATAACCTGTACGATGCACTAGAAACCTTAGCCTCCATGGTCTACATGCCTGAGGAAATAACAATGGCCACCTTTCTAGTTTAGAAATAAGCTGCACCCATGTATAGTTACCACATCGAGCTCATCACCGAAGAAGATCTAAATAAAGTGGGGTTATTGTACTATGACGTTTGGCACATTCTCAAACATGGTAGGTATCCTCAAGGCGAATATAAGAAAGATCGTGTGACCCTTCGCAAATTGGCTTCCCAGTATATTATCTGCGATAATGCACTTTTCAAGAGAAACTTTGATAGGACCCATTTGCATGCAAAGTAGGGGCTAAAATTGAAGAAATTATGCAAAAAATCCACAACGAGAATTACGAACCCCGTATGAATGGTAACATGCTTGCTAAGAAAATCACCCGTCAAGGATACTACTGGACCACCATGATCCAAGAATGCATTTCATATCTTTAGATATGCCTTAAATGCCAACAGGTTGTCAACCTTTAGCACTTGCCTCTCCGAGAATCGTAAAACATTACCTCTCCCTGGCCATTCTCTATCTGGGGCATAGACATCATCAGGAAGGTCACTCCCAAAGCTTCGAACAAAAAATGAATTTATCATGGTCGCCATTGACAACTTCCTAAAATAGGTCGAAGCCGAGTCATATGATGTACTGAAAGTAAAGAAAGTGGCCAAGTTTCTAAGAGAGAATACCATTTTCCGCTATAGAGTTCCACATGAGTTGGTGTGAGATAATAAACTCCATTTCAAGACTGAAGCAATAAAATTAGTTGACGAGTATATAATTCATCTCGTTTTAAAGTAGAAAGAAGTCTGGTGAAGACTAACCAATCTCACATATCAATATTCCCCCAACTGTAAAATGGGTTGCAAGTTCCCACACCATGGTACTGACTAGCAAAGGCATAGGGCCTTATGATCCACAATCCAGTTAACTTATTCTCCATCGAAGGATCGAAACTAAAGAAGGGCCTAGTAAAGAAATTAATAACACCTGACAGAGCAGGAGGGGCCGCAAGGCACAGTCTCTAAAAAAGCCACATGAACAACAAGATAGGGCTCCCTCAAAGAAAGCCAGTTTGACCTTTCTTCCAGGCCACCATCGCGGGAATATAGTGGTAGGACAACCACATCGCTATCATGGCCATCTGAGGGTCATTCGTCAGGTCGCCCATCACCAATAAAAGTCTTATAGTCAAACCCATGGCTACAGCTTCGATAAATCCATTATCAGAAAAATCTCTTCGACACGTCGAATTCATGACACTCAGGAGAACGATATTTCTTCCATGAACCAGTGGTCAAGAAGCTGAGATGGAGATAAGGAGAAACTCTACCAAAGACACGGGGGAAAAAGGCATAAATTCGGCATAACTGCCGCTACACTGGGGCTAACATCAAGCATCGTGGAGAGCTCCTCGTAGTTGGAACACACCTCATTTAAGACGAACCGAAAAATATGGCCATCTGGTGACGAGAATTGTATCACTACTTCCATGAGGTTCCAATCCAAGGACGAATATGCCATAAAGAGACCTGGCACAAACCAAAGACTTCGTAGTTGATGTTGTAAAGGAATATTACCTATAAACCCTCGAGGTGGGCGAAAAGGGCCTCAGACACCTAAAAATCCATGTATAGAGAGAAGAAGAAAGAAACATAGGAGACAAAGTGGAATGTGGTGATGAAAACACCTCTAAATCCCCTTTTTATACTAAGGAATTCTATAAGAAAACAAGTCATTCAAATCGCCACTGGTTTCCCTGCACCCAAAGTTCCCTAAATACATATAACGTGCAATCAAAACTAAAGGGTGATTTGGACTTGACCCTTATGCCAATAGACAGGCTAAGGGTAATACCGATCGATAACCCCCCCTTAGAAAATTCCCTATTTCCTCTTTTACACCAATCATTTCCAAAATAAATATTTGCTTTGAAAAAATCAATCTTTGGGAAAAATCCTTATTTTCTCCTTTGTGCATAAATTCTTAAAATAAACATTTTCCTTTTACTTTGTGTCACTTTTGCCTTTTATCTCTATCTTTGTAAAAAAAAAAACTTAGTAGCAAATTGAAATGCATATAGAGTAAGTCATTAAACCAATATAACACTAAAAGAAAATGCATCTTTTATATATATTTTTGGAATCATTAAATTTCCTTACAGGTAAAAAAAGAAAAGAAAAAAAAGAAAGAAAACAATACAATGGGACGCATCCCGAATCACTCAAAATATCTCAGCCCCCATCTTCAACCTTCTCGACGGACACGTTTTCCTCGACGACAATCGCTGGACCCTCCACTCCTAGAAACGAAACTATCATCAAACGTGACCGACGATACCAAGCAGGCACTGGATAACTTACTCACATAAGCCAACATCGACACCATCCATTCCTTGATATCCCTCAGCCATGTGGTCGACTTATGGACAGTCTGTAAAAAAAAGGAACAAAAACACCAAAATTGAGCAAGTCAGTAAAAAAAAATAAGGCAAGGAATAAGAAATAAAAAGAAAAGAAATGATTATACCTCACTCCAAAGAGCATCCTCAGAAAGACCCGCCAACCTTTCCACTGTCGCATGAGGGTGGTAAGGCACCGATACTATGTCCCTGCTACTCAACCGAAGATGAGGGAGTGGAGATATGAAGAAGCAAAACCTCTCCCGTCACCATAGTCATGCCTCTCCCGATACTATGGGTCGACACCGCAGGTATGCTGGTATCTCTCCCTAATCCAGTAGAAAGTGGAGGCATATTATCCATGTTATATAGACACATAGGCATTAACCAGCTGGTCATAAAATCCAGATACTCATAGCTCGCGGTCATATTAGAGTAATACGTATAGGGCTTGCCCTCCACCACCACATCCCTTGCCTTATCAGTCATATCCCTCACACGCCTCATATAATTTGAAGGCTTCAATGGTGGGACCTTCACCTCTCCTCACATGATTTGTCACAAAACTTTATCCTCGAGATACCAGACATACTCAAAATCATGTGTCAATAACTACCTCATCTACGCACGTATGACCTCAAAGGTAGACTCCAAAGGTAGAATGTCACATGTTTCCCCAATAAAGAGTTAGCAATCTATAAATAAGTAAAAGTTTCTAAAAAAACTCATAAGAAAACAAGGATCAAAAGCCTAACCTGATTGCTCGTCAGGGCATTCAACGTCGCCCGCACATCTTTTAAAGAAAGGGATTGATTCAAATGCCTATTAGACTTCCTCTACCTGTACATCCTACAAAAGACTCCCATCTCTCTCTCTTTTAAGGACACCAAGCCCACGTTATGCCCTATCACCTCATAAGACAACATCTGCAAAAGGCAACACCAAGAATTATAAGAGAAAGTAAAAAATTGCAAGAAAATAAAGGGGAAATTAAAACTAAAGATTACCTGCAAGGGATACATGGGTCCTATAAACATTTATCGACAGCATTGACTAAAGGCATCCAAATAAGTATAAAGGGACACCAAGGTAAAGCTCCCGCGGTTGTATATACGGATATTTGAGATGATCCTCAAAATCCCCACTAATAAAATCTGAATAAATAAGCGAGTTGCCTGTATCACCAGCTGCCCATTCGTTACATCAGTCGTCCTAGTAATTAGAGTCTCCTTAAACACAGTTATATGGATAGAATCCCACGACACTATTCTTAAAATATCCCCCAATGCAGTTTGCATTGCCACATCTATAACCCGTAGAGTAAGGTCCACCATGATCTGCTGACCAGCACAATCCAGACCCATTAGTTGTACATCCAATGGAGTAACTATCATCTCCCAAATACCCAAGTGAAATGTGCGGGTAACATCAACGTAGAGTTCGGAGTCTCATCCAGTGCACCCATTAACATACCAAACCTGATAGATACCACCATCCACTGTACCGTTTTAGGAAAATGGTCCAAAATATCCTGTATCCCAGTTATCCCCTGAACCGAATTCTCAAATAAGCTATATCAACATGAGAGAAATCAAGAAAACCCTTCATTATCCTAAAAATAAATAGGAAAAAAAGGTGGAAAACTAAAAGACAAATACTCATAGAGTTATTAGGGTTCTTCTCCCTTGTCGAAAGATGATGTATCGACTCCACAATAAAATCCTCTCGTTAGTCACCGATTCAAAATTATCGTATGTATTGTCATAACTAAATGCCCGCAGCACTACAACACTCCATTCTAAATTCGCCCAATCATCAATAGATACCCATTCATTATTGTTGTTGCCATAATTACTCGCCATTGAGATCTTATGAAGAAAATGGACACGAAAATAACTTTTGGAGAGAGAGAGAGAGAGAGAGCAAGAGATTTAATCACTTGAAGGTGTGGAAAAATAAAAAGGGTCACCCCATTTTTAAAGAAGGCTAAGGGGTATGCTGACAGTCAGTCCCTCGATCCCGCCTATCGATAATGACATTTTCCCTTCACCGAAAATCTCAGGAGTCTGTGCCCTATGACGATAGGCTCCTCCCCAGACCTGCCTATCGAAAGTCCGCTCAAAATTTCATCACAAAAATGCTCGAAAAATTCGTAAAAATTCCTAAAAAATCAACACAAAATCAAGAACGTCTTTTCTTTGAGAAAAATACATGGTGAAGCACCAAACTAGTTATAAACTCTCATAAATACCCAACAGGATCATCGACACTTACTCTCGTCGTCAACATACTCCCCATCGGAGCTAAAAAATCTAAGGTTCACATGCACTAAAGTAATTTATGCTTTCCCTAACGAAGCCACAAGTTAACACCCCCACCCCCCATAAACTACATCTTTAAGTTCTCAAAATCGACCTTGGCCCAATGAATTGTTCATCCCACTCTTTTGGTCCTCAAAATCGACCTCGACTGGCTGAATTGGTCATCTTAATCTTTAGGTCCTCATAATCGACCTCGATACGCTAAATTGGTCATCTCAATCTTTAAGTCCTCAAAATTAAACTTGATCCACTGAATTTGTCACGTTAATATTTAGATACTTAAAATTGACCTGCCAAATTGGTCATCCTAATCTTCAGGTCCTCATAATCGACCTCGACCCACTAAATCGATCGGCTCAATATTTAGGTTTGTAGAATCGACCTCGAGCCGCTGAATTGGTCATCTCAATCTTTAATCCTCAAAATCTGTAAAACTCGTATGTGTGATACTGATTAAAACGAATTTGCAAATTTCCAAGTTAATTTTATTTAATTGGTGTTAATTTTTAATCCAATTTTCTCCAGACCTAAAACATGCAACTACGTGTGGATAAATCAAACCAACATAAATAATTGTTGACACACAGATTTCAGGAAAAAAAACCTTCCGGGTAAAACCTTTATTTCACAAGTAATACTCACAATGATAACAAGTGAAATCTACAATGGATTAACCGCAGTAAACCCGCATAGGTCGCAACCTAAATTAGCAATGGAATTTTGCAACAACTCCACAAGAACCGCAGTTCAGTAAGCCCAGGAACACCCACAAGTACTCCCTTTGAAATCCAATCACATCAGCCCAGCACCTCCCTCAAGTGGCACCTAGATCAGTAGTAGGTTATCCTCCCTATAAGAGAAAACTCCATCAAAATGTATATTGGGTTGCAAAACAATTCACATAAAAGATTGGGATTGTGTGAATTGAAAACAAAGAGAAAACCCCTTAAAAGAAGAAGACTAAAGAATTCTGCAGATTGCAGTTTACGTGTTCTTTAAAACCTTAGGTCTTCTTAAGGAAAAAGGATTTGTTTAATGCCCCTTATATAAAAAAAACTTAAGGCGGCGCGTCACTCGAATGAAACGGATATGTCGCTTGAATGAAGCAGGCTATCACTCGAATGACTTCACGTGACGTAAGGATGTCGCTCGAACGAAATTAATTAAAAATTAATTTTTTATTTGGTCAAAAAAAATTCTGCCTCAACATTTTCATTTGACGAAAACGACGCCTAAACATTTACAACATATTTTTAAAAAAATCCCAATACTCTTAAATGAACCATTAAGTATCCAAAATACAGACTTACCAAAACTCATCTCGTGGAGGCTTGAATGTTAGAGAACCTTTGATATTCAGATCCGTCTTCATGCAACTTCAAACTTGAACTTATTCTTCAACATTTTTAGCGGTATATGACATATACTAATGTAAGTCGGACAATAAAATATGTCCTTACAAAATCGACCTTGACCCGCTGAATTGGTCATCTCAATCTTTAGGTCCACATAATTGATCTCGACCCACTGAATTGGTCAACTCAATCTTTAGGTTCACAGAATCGACCTCGACCCACATAATTGGTCACCACAATCTTTAGGTCCTCAGAATTGACCTCAAGCCATAGAATTGGTCATCTCACTCTTTAGGCCCGTAGAATCGACATTGACCCGCTGAATTGGTCATCTCAATCTTTAGATCCTCAAAATCGACCTCGACCCGCTGAATTGGTCATACCACTCTTTTGGTCCATTGATATGACATTGACCCACTGAATTGGCCATCTCAATCTTTAGATTCTCATAATCAACCTTGACCCACTGAATTGGTCATTTGTATCTTTAGGATTGTAGAATCGACCTCGATCCTCTCAATCGATCATTTCACTCTTTAGGTCCACATAATTGACCTCGGACCTCTGAATCGGTCATTTTAATCTTTAGGTCCTATCGCCCTTGACCCACTGAATTGGTCATTTCAATCTAAGGTCATCAGAATCGACCTCGACCCTCTGAATCAATTACATCCATTATATTGGTATGTAGAATTGACCTCAAGCCTCTTCTCAAACATCGAGGAAGTGTCAATCTTTTGATGATCTTCAACTTTTCCAAGCTCACCTCTCGAGGGTCTTTATAGACACCATATCCTCCCCCATAAATACCTTCGTCGGTCCCTAACACTCCTCCTTTATCCGTAAATCCTAAGTCATACTCTGAGTACTAATATGGAGTCCATCGGGCGCTCCCGATCCCCATTTGACTCGGGTCAACTCCTGGACCTGAGTGAAGCTCAATAAAACCTCTAAGGCCTCTGAATTCCATTTATAATTTTCCTCCATGTGGGAATCTGCCTCACGATTAGCAAAAATAATCATTTTTAGTCTGAGTACTGATCAATAAGCCACCGGGTGTTCCCAGTCCTCGTTTGACTCTGATTAACTCATTGACCTGAGTGAAGCTCAACCTTGAAAGGCTCTGAACTCCCTTTTTAACGGCCCATTCCGTGCATGAATTGGCCTTACGATTTTCACGAACGGTCCTTTCGACTTCGAGTATAAATTTGGAGGCCATCCGGCACTCTTAGGCCCCATTTGACTTTGGTCAAGTCCTGGGACTGAGCGAATATTAATAAAACCTTGAAAGTCTCTGAATTCCTTTTCCAATGGTCCATTTTCTACTTGAATATGCCTCACAGTTCGTAAGAACATTCATTTCTACTCCGAGTATTGATATGGAGGCCACCCGAGAATTCTCGAGTCCCATTTGACTCTGGTTAACTCTCTAAACTAAGTGAAGCTCAATGAAACCTTGAATGGATCTGAATCCTCTTTCCAACAGTCTGTGTCGTGCATGAATCGGCCTCACGACTCGCACGAACGACCTGTTTTACTCTGAAGCACTATTAAGCGCTTTTGAACTTCGTTCGACCTTAATCAAGTCTACAAACTTAACGAAGCTTAATGAAATGTCTAAGGGATTTGAATCCTCTGTCCAACAGTCCATTTCGTGTGCAAATTGACCTCACGGTTCGCACGAATGACCCATTTTACTTCAAAAAACCTCATTTAAAGACCATCAAATGCTTTCGCGCCTCGTTTGACTTCGATCAACTCTCGAACCTATTAATGAATTATTGAAGGGGTTTTAATTAAATTTCCAATGATTGCATTCATGCATGATTCGAATTGATGATTTTTATTTTATGCCCTATTTTTTCGAAAAAGTCCATTTCGGACTGTCTGTAGGCACCCTAGACCCCTTGCCTATTGGCAAGATGTACTTTCCTTACCCAACAAAGTAGGCACTGTGCCGATAGACAAGCTAGGGGTCATACCGATTATCACCACCTAACCCTAAAGTGCACTATTTAAGGAGTCCATTACCTTACTCCCGAGAGAGGTCCTTTTTAGCAGTCAACAAACATTCTCTCAAAATCTGAGCGCCGTCATTGCCAAAACCCCCTATTTTCCAACATTATCCCACCTCACTTTCCTACTATATTTGGTCACCTACCTCATCCTTATATCACTACAAAAATCAACCTACATGCCTCCCAAATTAAGCAACAAAAGTTTTCTAGGAGGTTTACTCATTACTTTTTTTCCAAGTTTATTCATTTAGTGTTGTAATTCATTTTATTCTAGTTTTGTGATATCTTTAGTCTTGTTTCATTATTTCACATCAAGTAATATCCATTTTTATTATTAGTATCCACGCAACTTATTTTCATAAAACCCCAAAAAATACAAAAAAAAATAGGGTTTGCTTGTAAATTTCAAAAATGAGGCTTCCTTATTTTCTCACACTTGAACACTTGAACACATTTTTCTCAAAAGCACTCAAATAGGAATCTTAAATTTGGGTTTATGAGTTGAACCCCAACCCTACGATATATTTGAACTATGTGAACTTTGATGTCCCTTGGGGTATGTAGGCATCCCAAAATAGTCCTAGGATTTGAGTCCTCTTTTTCTAGTTTATGACTTTTATATTGTACGATGTCTATTTTGTGAGTATTGAACTCTTATATATTTATGTCTCATTCGACATGCGCATTCGTTTTTCCATAATGCCTTGTGGCTCGACGAAAACTCACATCATATGCTTATGATTATTTTTGTGTACACTCCTAAGAATGATTTCACTCCATCTTTTCCATGACGTGATTCGGAGGATTACCTTATCCCGTTATTTATATTACACATATGTGCACACTCATCACGCTTTAGAGAAAAAGGAGAAAATCAACATAGCCCATGAGAGACCGAAAGGGCGGAATGGGTAATAACGCCTTCTCATTTCCTAACTTAGTCCCCGGACCTTCAAATCACTTAGTTTTGTATGCATCAGTATGACCTTAATGTCGTTCTCTCGAGACAACTACATTTTTTTTACCCATTTTAAGTAAAATAGGTTGGAGACTCTATTCCATCGTGTTATCCCATTTTAATGACAATCAATTCTATATCCGAGGCAGCCGCGAAGACACCGATGCGAGTGGAAAAAAGGGAACCTCTATATCCTTGAATCACCCGCACGCGCATGGCATAAAAGAGAAGAAGAATCCTCCAAAGGGGGATTTTCCCACCCGTCATGATTTCGAGGTCGGCTCGCGCTAGAGGAATCTGACTTGGATGGCAACAGCAGGAGGGTAGCTCCCAAAATATTGTACTAGCAAAGCATATTATTTTAATTCTTAAAGTAAATCACCCTAAGAAATGTGAATATTTCAAATCTAATAGCCTTTGAAACTTCAACTACAAGGTAATATCCAAGATTCTCTCCACTGGTCTTAGCATAATCCTCCCTTAGTAGATTTCTTAAAATCAAAGTGACTTTGTCAAAGGTTGATCCATTCACAAGATGTTCCATAACAAGGGAAAATCTCATGAAGGCAATGTTATAGTTAAGATTGATATCGATAAGGCCTATGATAGAATTAACTGGTTATTCCTTATAAAACTGCTTCAAAGATTCAGTTTTGGTGAAAGATGCATTAACTTCATTTGGAGAATCATATCTAATAATTGATTCTTAATTATTATTAATGGGCAGTGTCAAGGGTGTTTCAAGTCCTCAAAGGGCCTTTGCTAAGGGGATCTTATATCCAAAAGTCTCTTTATTATTGTTGTTGAAACTTTAAGAAAAGGGTTAGAGAATTCGATTACTAATGGCCTTGTTAATCCCTTATATCACCCTAGTGGCAACACTATGATATCGCATCTTAATTTTTTCGATGATGTTATTTTTTTCATTGGAGGCGATAAGAGAAGTTTTAAAGATCTTATGGAGTTTGTTTACAAATTTTTCATTGGCTCTAGGTATAAAATCAACTTTAAAAAAAAGCACATATTCTCTTGATTCCATTCAACCTTCTTGCAAAAGGAACCTCATAGCATATGATACTAGTCTAGGTTTCAAACCTCTCCCTCTCAACTACTTGGTTTGCCCTCTATTCAAAGGGAGAAGTAAATTTTCTTACTTCTCAAATCTGATTGATTTAATTAGAATGAAAATTTTGGGGTGGCATTCCAAAGTTTTATCTAGTGGAGGTAGAGTTATTCTACTATAACATGTTCATTCCTCCATCCCCCTCTATCTCTTAGCTTCTCTGCAACCTCCTAAGGGAGTGATAAAAACCATCCATACTACATTTTGTAGAGGGTTACACACTCAATGGCCCAAACAGTTGAGTGAGCAGGCCCAATTGGAGAGGGGGCTCATCACAAGCAATACCCCCAAAGAAGTACCCTGGAAATAGACAAGACTAAAGTTGGGCAAGGAGACCCATCTGGAAGGGCTCCTATCCACAAGAAACTCAAACCGCATAGAAATGGAACTTGGTCGAGGAGGGACACCAGGAACTGCTCCTCGCCCCAATTTATTTAAGGTTCACTGAAATAGAGCTTGGGTGACAAGGCCCATCAGGAAGGGCTCTTCAACCCAATTTACTCAAAATTCATATAAATTTAATTTGGATGAGGAGTCCCATCAGGAAGGGCTCCTCGTCCAATTTACTCAAAATTTTCACAAATTAAACTTGGGCGAGGAGTCCTGACAGGATGGACTCCTCATCCCAAAATTCCCAGAACTTACAACTTTGAACTTGGGCAAGGAGGACCACCAGGAAGGGCTCATCGTCCCAAACAACTCAAAAAACATAAGTAATAAAGTTTAGGCATGGAGGCCCACCACAAGTTTCTTTTCGCCCCCAAATGCTCAAAAAGTTACAAGAACAAAGTCTGGATGAGGAATTCCACCACGAGGTGTTTTTTCCCCCAGAAATCCAAATTACTTAGAGAAAAGAACCAGTGGATGAGGAGGTCCACCTAGAGCGACCTCTTCCTTAAGATTTGTTACTTACATATATGTTAAAGTACTAATATGCTACTTTCTTATATAGGTAGCCTAGTTGAGTAAGCAGGGCTCAAAAAGGCAGGTTGGGATCTGTTGAGAGTTTTGGCTTGGTGGCTGAGGAATAAGGTTTGTTGAGTAAGCTCAACCACTTAGCACTTAAATATCAAGATAACACTAGTAGATAGACCCTAGGGGTCACCCATTCCTTACATAGTCCACACCCAATCATAACTTAAGTGAGCAACCAAGAGGTTTCTCAAAAGAAATGAATAGTTTATAAAATGATTTTAGAGGAGGTGGTCCTTGAGACATCTCTTCAAGTTTGTAAATGATTTTAAAGGAGGTGGTGCTTGAGGCCTCTCCTCAATTTTATAAAAGATTTTAGAGGAGATGGTCCCTGAGACCCTCCTCAAGTACATCAAGTTACCATATTTTAAAATATATTTACCAAATCAGATATTTTATCTTTAAGCGCAGACATATTTGCATTTTAACTTTGGTTTACACAAGGGGGCACCTATTAGAGGGGACAGACGGTTGCACACGGATAGGGATAGAAGGTAAATTTTAGACCTTGTCCCTCATCAACCCCCTTAGTTTTGGCGCCCAAAAAGTGCCAACTCAGACCTAGTGCCCAAGCATAAATAGGACCCCTGGTCAAGGTCAAGTCATAATCACGACTCAAGTTATACCGTTACTCTGTCAAAATCACCCTAAATACCTAGTGTTCTCTCCCTGCTCTCTCTCTCTCTAAGTGCTAAGTGATTTATTCCTTCGCTCCACACTAACAACCATTATTCTGAGGAGTCCCTCTTGAGACAAGTTATTATTATTGCAGTGACGTTCATCTTCTTACATGGAGAAGTTCTTACTTTGGTTCCATTTTTACCAGAAGGAGAAAGTTTTACCAGGTGTTGCTCTAGAAGTTCTGGAAAACTTTGAAGACAGATTCTATTGGAGTGGGTCACGCCTCACCCCTTCCAAAGTAAAACTACCCTCCTACACATTTAATTAATTCTTTTGGGGAGGCAATAAGATTAATGGTTGGAAGTATCAATAGCAGAATTGTGACTTTCTTTGCAAACCTAAATGTGTTGATGGGCTTGGCTTCTCTGACATGAATTTGATAGTAACACCCTCAAGCATGAGACTATTCTATAAGTACAAGACTGAAAATACTTTGTGGGCTAATTTTATAATGAATAAATATAAAAGGCAATCTATTAATTCTTTCTTGGAAAAGAATTCAAAGTGTGAATAAACATTTGCCTTAGTAACATGGAAGTCATTGAATATTAGTGGACTTGGAAACCATAAACTTCAGGTTAATTCTCCTTTAAAATAGTTGTTGATATTATTATAGGACTCCATAAGTCATCCGGACTTATGGACATTATTTGGGACAAAAAAATTCCGAAAAAACTATCCATCAATATATGGAGAATTATTCACAACTACTTGTCCTTAGATGAGAATATCCAATCCATTGGTATTAGATTGACTTCACGTTACACGTTATGTCATAAGAATGATGAACCACTAGCCACCTATTCTGATGGTGTGAGAAAGTTAAAATGGTTTGGGAATTCTTTTCTAAGCTCATGGGCATTTAATTATGTCACAATGGTATCAATGTGATGCTTATGAGCTAGTGGTGTAGAGCTCATAAGAAATAATACATGAAATTCCTGAGAAAGGTGATCCCTATTGTGGTTTGCTAAGAATTGTAGAAGGCTCAAAATAAAGGCTTCTATAATAATTCGAAAGTCCACCATAATCTGATCATAAGCCAAAGTATCTCACTCACAATTGATATAAGCTAGTATATCAAATTTGAAGATCGTGGAAACTTTTTTAATAATAAATTGATACACTTGTTTCATCTTCCCTTTTGACCAAGTCAAGGATCATTCCAAGCAATAAATGGATCTTCCCTCCTAAACTCTGGTTTAAATTGGATATTGATGGTTCTTTTATTGGGAACCTTAAAAGCAGTGGTTATAGTGAAATTGTGAGAGATTACCAGGGCAACTTGGTAGTGGCTTTCTCTTTTTACCCTTAGCAACTCAACAAATGACCATGTCGAACTCTTTGGGTTGAATACAGGTCTGCAAATTTGCTCCGACAATAATATTAACCCTATACAAATTTCTTCTGACTATTCTATGGTAGTTAATTTGATTAAGAACAATTGGAAGACTCCATAGAAGATGCAGAAATGCCTTGTCAAAAATAAACACAAGATAAATTCCCTTCAGTACTCAATGAATCATAGTTATAAGGAAATAAATACGGTTGCAGATTATTTGGCTCAATAAGCAGTGAGCCTTAAATATTTAAAGATTTTTGAGCTCTACGGTGATATCCTATCATGGCTAGAGTTGCATGTAAACTTAATAAAAGTAGTATTGATTATATTAGGGTTTTTAAAATTTAGAATTGATTTAGGGTCAATTGTTAGGCTAATTTAGTGGAGTTTTGGGGGATGGTTATAAATCCCCATATTTCAATTTTACCAAAATTTTCACTAGTGCTTATAAGCGCCACTGTTGAGGGTTTTTCTCCAATTAATTTTTAATAATATGTGTGGGGGTTCTGTCCCTTACCTTAACAAAAAGGTCATAAAGTGGACCAAATGTAAAAATAGGGGGGTTTGATGGCGTCATTAAAGATGCGGAACCACCTCATGACTGGTTATCCTTATTGGTCAGTGGGAACCGAGAGTTTATACAATTAATTGTGGACGTATGGCGATTCAAACATCGATAGGGAGAGAGATCCGTACGGGTATAGGTTATCCTGATTTTAGATTTGGTCTTAGAAAATATTCAGAATATTCAACCATTTTTTATTTAAGGACATAAAGGTGACCATACATGGAAGTGTGGGGTTTTGTTGGTGTCTTTCAGGATACGGGACCACCTCAGGGCTGGTTATCCTTCCTGGTTAGCAGGAATCGAGGGTTTAGGCGATTAAGTGTGTATGTATGGTGATTCAAATGCCAAGAGGCAGAGAACTCTGAAGGGGTATAGGTTATCCTGATTTTGGACTTTGGTTTTAGCAAAGATTTAAAATATTCTGATCACTTTCTATTTAGTATCGCAAAGGGAACCAGACGTAGAAATTTGGGGTTTTGGATGATGTCTTTCAAGAGGAGGGACCACCTCAAGACTAGTTATCCTTCCTAGTTAGTGAGAACCGAGGGTTGGGCGATTAAGTGTGAACGTATGGTGATCCTTAAAATATTTGATATAGGCACTTCCTTTGTCCTTATAAATAATATTCTTTGATTTTGTGTTACCTACCTTTTTTTATCCTTAGGTAAGCTTAAGGGATCGGTAGGCCATTCTTCTAGGGCCTAGGGAAGGTCTACTCCTTCCGTCTGTGCCCTCCTGTATACTGTGGGTTTTGACACGTTGTTCGATTGTTTGATCACTAGGCATTTTAGGTTGAATAGGTTAATTTTAGATTCTCTGGACAAGCATTGGTGGTATATGACGAACACATTTCATTTGCCAGTGGGGGAGATGACCCTTTCGAACTTTTTTGCTTTTAATAGTTTACCGTTTGACTGAGTGAGGCTGATTATAGACCACACAATGACCATTAATGTACATTATCGCTCTTAAGACAGTACTTCTCCTTTCCCGAGGAGAGTATATAGAGTCCATCACCTTTGCACATTATTTAGAAGAGGATGTAGAGAACCCGAGTTTGCATATGATGGCGGCACAATGACTTGCTAATTGTTTGCTTTTGTTGGTGATAGGGGAGATGCTAAGGTCGAGGACCTCAGATGGGATTCATTTTTAGTGGTTGCCATTTTTATGGATTTTTCATGGATTCGTGGATATGCCTAAGGACGATTGGGATTGGCATTTCCTTGTACTCGAGGTATCATACTGATAATTTCATAGGTTTTTCTTATTTGTGGAAGATAAATGTTTACAACTTTCTTTTCTTTATATATATATATATATATATAGAGAGAGAGAGAGAGACAGGTTATAGTACATCATGCTCCATACATCATCCATGCATCACACCTAATTCTAGGCCCTAAAAAACATTTTTTTTTCAAATTATATATTTTTCCCTTGAAATTAACCTTCCAATCAACCCATATGCAAAAAATTAGGTCAAAATACATTTTGTAGCTATTTTAAAAAAAATCACAAAAAACTGCTAAAAATACCTTATTTATAAGGGTCTGGCCAGCAGTTTTTTGTGGATTTTTTAAAAATAACTACAAAATGTATTTGGCCTAACTTTTTGCATATGGGTTGATTGGAAGGTTAATTTCAAGAAAAAAATATAAAATTTGAAAAAAAAAATTCTAGGGCCTAGAATTAGGTGTGATGTACGGTGTGATGTATAGTGCATGATGTAAGTGAGTCTTCCTCTCTCTCTCTCTCTATATATATATATATATATATATTAATGTGGACACTTATGTGGATACTTACAATGAGTTGTCTTGGGTACAGGTGCCAATGGAGGGTATCTTTCTTATTTTTACCCTTTATGCTCAGTGGAATTTGAGGACGCGGTCATATATGACCAAGAATGTAATGAGGGTGCTCATCAATGGGATGACCATTGATACTGTAAGTATTTTTAGATTTTTTCGCACACGTTAGTTCTCTTTTAGATACTAGACAAGGTTGAATAATTTGCTCTTCGAAGCTTTTGATAAATGAGTCTAAATCTTGTATCTTAAGATCTGACTCTAGCTCATCTAGGATCTCTAAAATAGCATTTTTAACATGCTTAGATACTGAAATAGAACAACATTTTGTCAATTTCTTTCTCGTCGTTTCCGGCCAAATCGTTGGATCATTTGTACAGACACCAGATCTTCTAGGTATCATTTTCTCTCTCGTGTTTTTTTTATCAAATCTGCTTTATTTGTAACAAATCTATCAAATTTCGGTCTTTAAGATAACATTTTGTGTTTACGATCGTTTATATGGTTAATTGTTTTTCTTGGTTAAACCATTTTGAGTTTTTGTTTACAAAAGAATGATATGTTTTGGTAAAATCAGTATGCATTTTTTCTGATATAAAGTTTGTTTGAAATTACGAAATGATTTTTTTTATTATAAAAATAAACTCGTTATGTGTTCTAATATGTTTTATATGATCTGAAATTATTTTTGTTTCTGTGCAAAATCGATAGAAGATTTTAGTCATACATGGATCCAAGGGATTTTGTTATAAACATTCTATGTACTTTTGTTGTCAAAATTGTGACAAGCATGTGACACCCCGTCTAATTAAATACCGGGTAGCTACTCCTTTATTCAAATTAATACAAAATGTCAAGTTGGTTCAGTTCATAGCATCACTGTCGAAATTTTTTTTTTACAATTACTAGCCACCTAATATTTAAAAAGTGAGTTGTCAATTTTAACCAATTCAGATTAACATGCAACAAGTTTAAATTATAAAATAATGATACCACAACCACATCACAGTCACAAAAGAATAATAATGGAATAAAATGAATCTGGAGGACTACCCCTCTGAATAATCCGAATACTGAATAAAACCAAATATAAAGTCTGAATCACTAATTAATTAAATCCAAAACTGAAATGAAACTGAATAAATAAGCTGTCTCTAAAAAAAAGGGGGAGACATGCCCTACAGATGAATAAATTTGGAATGAAGTCAAAGCGGAAAGTGGAGGCGTCTACTATCGAGGTCCTGTAACTTCCACAACAGCTACAGCATGGCACTGGAATGGAACTTCTAAGCTTGGTGTCCTTGTAGCTGGGCACCTAAAAGGTTTTTACAAGAAATAGATTTGAAAGCAAACGGGTCAGAGCCCGATTGTGAAAACACTTTAAAATATAGCAAGTGTTTAATATCATTAAACAGTGAATATAAAATACATGATAGTGCGTGCACTCACATGAGTTCCTCACCTCTCAACTAATTGTGCACTCCTAACATACCCGTACCCGTTCTAGTTATTCCATTATCTAACTAGTCCAATCCATAACCTGACTTTACTTTACAATTCAAGTTCAATTCCCGACATCTTAATGTAAACGAAGAGTCTTAATTTTTATTCCTCAGAATTTGTTATAATAAATACTAAGAATTTTCCATTTTTAACTCTACTAAAAATGTTACAATTATTCACACTTACACTTTAATAAACAGTCCATTTCAATTACCAGTATATTAATCTCATCATAAATATACAATAATGGCACCCCTAGGCTAGGTTGCGGTGCACCCATACTATGCTATCAAATCCCGGTACATCACGTACATGAGGACCACGTATTCCGAATCTCTCAGGAACCGTTTCAATAAGCAATAAACACACATAATGGAGGCGAACATAGTTCACATACCCATGGGTCACGCACATACCTACGCTCCCATGGTCAGCTGACTTATTAACTCACCAATAATTCATTCTCTGACCTATGTCCTTGAGGTACCAATCTAAATCCCCCCGTAGGCACACAAAGATTAGATGGCCCTGATCGAAATCCGACCTCCCGTGATAGCAAGTATGGTAGGTATGTTATACACATATAAGTCCATATACTAAGCATTCACACATCTTAGATATCTTATAATATTAATAGAGGTATATTCCACCCCCTTATACCGCCATTCAAGTTTGCACATTTATAAGTATTTGGATAATATACAATATATACCGCCGACACATCTCACGTCGTAAATCTCAATTACTTAAAAACCTAACTCATAAAGGTTAACAAGTCTTATATGCATTTCTCCAAAATTAAATCCTAAGTTATACTCCAGTCTCACAAATATACCTACTAGTCATCCTCGAGTCTAAGTGTTCACAAAGTTCCCAACATCAATTCTCTAGGCTCAAAATTATTGAAGTTCTCCCAAAAATAATACCTATAATTAAGACCATGTGAAGTCCGAAACAAAAATCGGTCGAACAAGGTCATTCTTTCAACTCATTAGAAATCTCGTTCGAACGAGGTAGTTCGAATGAGTGTCGTTCAAACGAAGGGCTTCGAACGAACTCGTTAGAAGGGCTACTAGAATCTCGTTAGAAGCTCGTTCGAACGAGGTCATTCGAATGACCTGGGTTGGTCTTCTAACGAGATTTCCGAAAGTGCCCAATTTTCACCCATTTCGTTTTTCTCAACTTCTCCCTTCTCCAAAGTCATCCCAAATTCATACTAATCAGATTTTAAGGTTCTTAAATTATTCTAAACCACCCTAGATCACTTCCTAACATTATTTTTGGGTTAATTTCTTCAAATTAACATGTAAAATCCATAAATCCCCAAATTTTGCCACAAACCCTAACAACATGAACTCAAAATCTAATTGAACATAGGAACTCCTTTTTAATCCGTTTTAAACCATCAAAAGATATACATTTGAGTACTAATTTCATCCATAATTATTCTATATGCAAACCCTACCACTTCCATTAGGTTTTCATCAATCTTTCAAGACATATGTTAATTTCTACACTAAACATGGAGGAAATATTCAATGCAAGTAATGAATCTAAACCACTTGCCTTAGATTTGTTCTTCGGATTTGTTGTTGGTGATTAAAGGCTAAATCTCTCCTCTTTCCGGTCACAAATTCTTCCCAATTGGCGGTGGTAGGTGGTGGTTTTGGTTTGGAACCTCTTGTAACTTCTCTCAAACTCCCGTAGCCCACTTCTATTGTTTTTGGCTGATAATGGCCTTAGTGGCCTCAATAATTATTAATAAATAACCATAAAAATTCGTGGGTCTTAACTCCTCAATTTTTAAAATTACCAAAATACCCTTTTGGGTTGCCGATTTGGCCCAAAAATGCCCCGGGACCCAAACTAAACCCCCGGCTAGTGTTTTATGACTATATCGACCCTTTAGACTCGTTGGCGTACTCAAAATGACCATTCGGTTGATAAAAATATAAATTATTATTTGTTTTTTCTAATTAAATTCATTCCTGACGCGACTGACACGCGCGTCCCAACTTAATTTCCCAAATTGTCGTATTTCTGCCTCGCGACAATTTTAATATTTTCAATACTCATATATTACCATATATGTTCAGTAATATTTTATTTGAACGTCATAATCAAATACCAACTCACGTCTCACTAGTATTTACTTCCGGATTAATTTCCCAATTAATTCTCGTTTAATTCAATTAATCCAATAAATAAAAATCAATAAAATTACGGGGTATTACAAAGCACAAGGGTGAAACACAACCCGATTTTTGGTATAGGTTTGTCTTGCTTGTTTCTAGTGTTATTGTATAGTCACTATTTTGTTCTTGCGGATTTTGAATAGTTAACTTTTGTGTTAACTCGTTTTTGGTGATAAAAACTATGTTGACAATAAATCTCAACACAAATTATAAGCAAATGCGATCACCAGAAAAAATAAAAAAACACAAATTAAAATAGTTGCAATCACACACGACACAAGATTTATGTGCTTCGGCAAATTGTCTACGTCCACGCTGGTGTTCTCTGATTATATTTCTCTTTTTTCCAGCGGAGTGTTTACAAAATTACATGCCCTTTGCCCCGGGCTGGGGGGTTCAATATATACATGTAATTCTCGAAGAGTGGGGGTGTTGGGAACCTCCACGTTATCCCATAATCCCTAGAATATCTCTTGAGAGATTTTAGGGTTGTTGAATTAGTTATTTATGAGACCTTAGATTTTGAGCCAAACTTTCCCTATCTTGGATAGGGCTTAGTCGGGATACTTCTGTGGTCCATCCAACTGGGGGTTGTCTCAATCTGGTGAACATGGCCCATGCTCGACAGCTCATCGATTTGGTTGATACTTGGCTGGGCGAGGAAATCAATCGGAATTGTCCTCTTCAAGTTAGAGTTGATCGCTAAGCTTATGGCTACTAGGGCGTCAACATGGCTATTCTGTCCCCTGGGAAACTGTTAGACGCTGACTTGTTCAAAGTTTGCTATCAATTCTTTCGCCATGGTGAGGTAGGCTGACATCCTCTAATCTCTAGCATTGAAATCACCACTTATCTGGTTGGAGACCAATTGTGAGTAGTCGAACACTTGGAGTTTCTTTACCCCAAGCTCTCATGATTTTTATAGGCTTGCGATCAGTGCTTCATATTCTGCTTCATTATTGGAGGCTTCAAATCCAAGCCTAATTCCGTGCTCAAGAATTGCATCTTCAGGGGTACTCAACACAATGCCTACTCCTGCCCCTTTGGAATTGGAGGCTTCGTCAATGAATAGTCTCCAGAAGCCTGACATTGGGGTAACTGTATTCTGATGAATAGTTTGGGGTTGGTCGCAAAGGTGTTCTCCTATAAACTCTGTGATGAAATCAGCAAGGACCTTCCCTTTGATGGCATTCCTTGGCTAGAACTGAATGTCAAATCGCCCCAGCTCGATCGACCACTTTGATAATCTCCCAGAAAGGTCTTTTCTTCTCAGGACTTCTTTAAGAGGGTGAGAGCTAAGTAAGATGATGGAGTGGGCTTCAAAGTAGTGTTTTAATTTCCTCGAGGCTACCACTAGCGCAAAGGTGAGTTTTTTTAGTGGTAGGTATCGTTGTTCGGCATCCAAAAGAGTCTTGCTCGCGTAATAGACGGGATGTTGGATACCTGTTTTCTCGCATACCAGTGCAGAACTTACAGCATGGCTAGATACTGCAAGTTAAAGGTATAGAGAATCATTATCTTGAGGGATTATGATCAATGACAGTTTGTTGAGGTAAGTTTTGATCCCCTCTAGTGCCCTCGATCAATCATCGTTCCACTCCACATCTTGGCTCTTCTTCAATAATTGGAAGAACGGCTGGCACCTTTCAGATGATTTGGAGATGAACCGATTTAGGGCGGCGAGCATCCCCATGAGCTTTTGCACGTCTTTTATCATACGAGGCCTGCACCCTATTAATGGCGTCTATTTGGTTTGGGTTGTCTTCAATACCTCTCTTGCTGACCAAGTACCCAAGGAATTTTCCTGACTACACACCGAAGGAGCACTTACTTACGTTGAGCTTCATTCGGTACTTCCTGAAGATTTCAAAGGTTCTTGATAGGTCAGAGAGGTGGTCTTCCCTGAGCTTGCTCTTGACGAGCATATCATCGATGTAGACTTCCATGGTGCTTCCCATTTGGTCTTTAAACATCTTGGTGACCAACCGCTAGTAGGTTGCTCCTGCATTTTTTAGCCCAAAGGGCATAACCTTGTAGCAATATAACCCAACTGTAGTTATAAATGCTATTTTGTCTTGATCTGGCTCGTACAAAGGGATTTGGCGATACTCGAAGTATGCATCTACGAAGCTCATCATTTTATGTGCTGCAGTGGCATCCACCAACTGATCAATCTTTGGGTGAAGGAAGCTATCTTTAGGGAATGCCTTGTTGAGATCGGTGAAATCGATGAAGAATATCCACTTTTTGTTGCTCTTAGGGAGAACCACTGGGTTGGATAGCCATTGGGGGAACTGGACTTCTCGTATGGATCCTGCTTCCAGCAGTTTTCCAACTTCCTTCTCAACTGCTTTGGCCTTTTCTAGAGCAGTTCGACGAGCTTTTTATGCTATTGGTTTAAAAACTGGGTCAACGTACAGTCGATGATAAGTGATGTTTGGATCAATCCCGGGCATCTCGTAAGGTTACCATGTAAAGACATATAGGTTACTTCAGAGCAGGGTGATTGTCTCCCTCTTTTCATGGTCGGTGAGTGAGGTTCCAATCAAGAACTTTCTCTCATTTGAACTGCTACTGGCCGTAACTTCCTCCAGGTCCTCGACAACTCTTTCAGAGGGGAGGAGCCTGGTCTACTCTACTCCTGGTCTCCCATATCTTAGTTGCCATTTGGAGGGCATCAGCCTCTCCTGCTCTTCGTTCTTGCTTATAACTTTCTCAACCTTCTTCTCTGGCTTGGGACGGATGGCTGTTATGAAGTAATTTCTCACCATCACCTGATCTCCGTGGATCTCTACTATTTCTCATTCAGTCACAAATTTGAGCTTCTGATGGTACGTAGAGGGGATCAATTTCATTGGGTGTAGCCATCCTCTATCAAGGATCGTTTGATAGGGTGAATCAATATCGATCACAAGAAATTCGATCATTTTTTAGATGTTTCCTGCCCTTACTGGCAAGACAATCTTGCCCAAGGGGATGGTTATTTTTTTAGCGAAGCCAACTAGACGAACAATGGCTTCCATTAGGTCGGCAACACTTAACTTTAACTTTCTGAACAGGTCGAGGTACATTACTTCGGATGAGATACCTTGGTCGACGAGCAACCTCTCGACGTCATAGTTAGTTATCCTGAGTGTAATGATCAATGCATCATGATGTGGGGTTCTTACTCCCATTAGGCCTTCATTCGTGAACATAATGTGTTTACTGTAGTCAATATCATCTGGTCGTCGACGCTTCCCTACTTGCATTTTGGCTGGATCGTTTGAAAAGCTTGCATTACTGTTGTAAGCTTTTTTACTTCCATCCGAGTCGTGTTCCCTTGAATCTGTTTGAGGTTGGATGCCCCATGAATTACTGCGAACTCATGGCCGACGCCTTCCTCGAGCACGTTGTCAGGCCTTTGATTTCCATTGGCAGCTACCTTCTCTGCCTTCTTTTCCATGAATTCTCTCAAGTGTTTAGTTTGAGCTAACTCTTCAAGGTTAGATTTGAGGGCTTTGCAGTACTCGATTTTGTGCCCGCCCTCTTTGCGAAAAGCACATCTTAGTGCGTTATTTCTCTTTTAAGGGCCTCCACCCATCTTCCTGGGCCATTTGATGAATGGTTCATACTTGATCTTGGCCAATATCTTATAGACCGATTTTTAAAAATTATGTTCACTGCTTGCAATGCCTTCGAGGCATCATTCTTGTTTCCATTCTTAGGGCCACTCTTGCCCCCATTCTTACTTCCTTTCTTTTAATTCTCAATTTTATCACTGCCCTTGCCGACGAACTTAGTGCGACCAATTTCCCCTGTACTGAGATGATTCACATCTTCAACTTTGGTGTATTTTTCAATACAATCCATCAAGTCGTAAATGGTCGTGGCCTCCTTCTTAGTGAGGGACTGGTGTAAGAGGCAAGAACTGGGTAAGCCCATATTAAAGGATGCGACGATGACCTGCTTAGAGCAGTACTCAACCTCGTTGAATAGTTCCTAATACCTATTCGCATAGTCTCTGAGGCTCTCCTGAGGCTTTTTATTCATAGTTAACAAAGCATCCATCCTCTTCGGGTGGAAGCTGCTGGTAATGAAGCGAGTTGTGAAGATCTCTGCCAGGGACTCGAAGTTCCTGATGGATCTGTGAGGGAGTTTCTTAAACCACTTTTGAGACACATCGTGCAAGATCGATGGAAAGATCCAGCACATTAATGCATCCCTGTGGTTCCAAAGGCTCATGGCCTGCCTGTACTGCCTGACATGGTCGATAGGAACAGTCTTTCCATCGTAGATCTTGAACCTGGGCATTGCGAACTTCTTAGGGGCTTCTTCTTCTTCTTCTTCTATCTCCCTTGAGAAAGGGGATTTCATATCGGTCATGAGATCTCTCCTGGCTAGCTCTCGGGTCGACCTGGCACCCCGATGTGCTGGGTGTTGGTCCATTTCCCTCTGGACCAAATTCCGTATGTCATCGTTTCCTTGGTCTGGGCTCCTGTGATGGAAAGCTGATTATTATTGTGCAGACAAGTCATCATCTAACCTGTGTCCCTCAATTTTTTGAGATCCACGTCTTGGTCTCCTTCCTCGGCTACAAGATCTGCTCGCCTGAGGGCTAGCAGTGAGATAATGACGTTGCCTTGTGCTGCGGTGAAATTTTCTCTCCATCTTCTCCAGTATTATTTTGAGGCGGGCATTCTCGGCTTCCTACTTGCGAGTAGCTTCCTCTTGATCTTGGAGCTTGGCCTCATAGGCGTCGATCATCCTGGAGACTTGTGTGGACCTAGCTGGTCCCTGGCTTTCTTCTTAGGCCTGCCATTCTGGGCGAGGCCTTGGGTTTGAGCGTCGAACTTCAGATCTAACCCTTCGAGAAATGGGTTGCTCTTGAATATCCCCTGCTTGAGGGACATTGCTGTTGTGACCAGACATTCTGGGTTCTTGTTGGTGAAGGCATTCTTAAAGGAAGAACAATCGCTTCCCACAGACGGCGCCAATTATGGTGACAATAAATCTCAACACAAATTATAAGCAAATGCGATCACCGAAAAAATAAAGAACACAAATTAGAATAGTTACAATCATACACGACACAAGATTTACTTGGTTCGGCAAATTGCCTACGTCCACGGTGGTGCTCTCTGATTATATTTCTCTTTTCTCCTGGGGAGTGTTTACAAAATTACACGCCCTTTGCCCCGGACTAGGGTGTTCAATATGTACATGTAATTCTCGAATATTAGGGGTGTTGGTCACCTCCACGTTAGCCCATAATCCCTAAAATATCTCTTGAGAGATTTTTAGGGGTTGAATGGGTCACTACCGAATTAGTTATTTATGAGACCTTGGATTTTGGGCCGGACTTTCCCTATCTTGGATAGGTCTTAGTCGGGTTACTTCTCTGGGCCAAGACAATTAAACGAGGTACCCACAAAAACTTAGAGCAAGTTTATGATAATAAAAACAGTGTAATAAACTTTTTTTTATATTGTGCATATTTGTTTTTCACGGTTATCAATTGGGTGCTTAGTTAGGTTTTACAAACAAACTAAATTTAAAGTTTTGGGTTTGGGTTATTTAATTGGTGTGCAGTTTTAGGACTTAGGTTATGTATTTTTTTTCTCTTTATTTAGTTGTTAGCACATTTATTTTGTGTATTAATTTATAAGGGTATTGAATTAATTGAATAAATAAATAATTAATCTTTTTGGCTCTACCATTGTCAGTGCCCATGTTCGGATGTGAAACAAGGTGGGCTGGTGTCAGGTTTATAACTGACTGTAAGATTTATGTCAAATCTTGTTAATGGATTCTATAGTTAAAAAAACAAACGTAAATAAAAATAACATACATAAAATTAGATTTGGTACGTAGAATTTAGGAACATTAAATGGCAAGTGTAAAAAACTTATGGACACCTTAAAACGAAAATAATCAACTTAGCATGCCTACAAGAGACTAATGGAAGGGTGAAAAGGCTAGAGTGATAGGAGAAGGTTATAAATTATTTTTCTTGGGAGGAATAGATAATCGTAGAAATGTGGTGGGTATTGTTATTGATCAATATATGAAAGATAAAGTCGTGGATGTTAAAATATGGGGAGATAGATTAATGATCATTAAGATTATCTTGGATAAAATAATATTGAATATTATAAGTGCTTACGTGACCCAAGGAGCTTTAAGTGAAAATGTAAAGAAATCATTTTGGAAATTATTGGATGAAGTATTACAACACATTCCAATGCATGAAAATACATTTTTAGGAGGTGACTTGAATGGACATGCAGGAGTAGAACGAGACGGTTATCTAAGGATACACGAAGGTTGTGGTTTGGGTAAGAGAAATAAATGAGGGAAAATTGTCCTAGAATTTGGTAAGGCATGTGATCTAGCATTAAAAAATACATTTTTTTTTAAAAAGGGAAGAACTTTTAATAACATTTAAACGTGGAGAGAATAAAAGTCAAATAGATTATTGCTTACTTAGAAGAAGAGACTTATACACATGCAAAGACTATAAAGTTATACCAGGTGAAAGCTTAACAAATCAACATCGCCTATCGGTAATAGATTTAGCTATTAAAGGATTTAAGTACCGAAAAGAGAAAATAGGTTATCAAAATATAAAATGGAAGTATTTTAAAGGATGCAAAGAGATACAATTTAAGCAGAAGTTATTGTTAAACATGAAGTGGAATTAGGATGACAATGTTAATAACATTTGGTCAAGAACAAAGAATGATATCGCGAAAATAGGTAAGAAAATTCTGGGTGAGACTAAAGGAAAAAGATTTATTAAAAAGGAGACTTGATGGTGATAATATAAAATAAAAGAGTAAGTTTTAAAGAATGGCAAAAGAGTAAAAATCAAGAAGATTTGGAAAAGTATAAGAAGTTAAAAAGTGAAGTAAAAAATATTATTAGAAATGCACAATAAAACGCACTAGATAGTCCTTATAGTAAATTAGGTACCAAGAAAGGTGAAAATGAAATATATAAATTGGCAAAGAATAGATATAGATTGGCAAGAGATATGGGTCCGGTTAAGTGTATCAAAGACATAAATCAAAATATATTAAGTAATGATAAAGAAATTCTAGATAGATGAGAAGAGTATTTTCAAGGATTATTAAATAAAAAAGATTCCAAATAAGATGTCAAGAACATATAACCGAATATAGGAATGGTATGTTTGATTACTGAAAAATAAGTAGATATATTAATAAGAAAAATGGGAAGGACTAAAGTGTTTAGCACGGATAAAATACCCATAGAGATATGGAGGACCCTTGGAAGTATATGGATAAAATGGTTAACATATATATTTAATAAAATTTTAAAATAAGGAAACATGCCAGATGATTGGAGAAAAATTATCATAATACCTTTGTATAAAAATAAAGGGAATATAAAAAACTACCATAATTATAGAGGAATAATACTGATGAATTACACCATGACATCATGGAAAAAGGTTATAGAACAAAGATTAAGTAATTAGTCAACTATTTCGGATAATCAATTCGGATTTATGCCAGGGCAATCCATCACGAAAGCTATTTACTTATCAAGACAGTTAATGGAGAAATGTAGAAGTAAGAATTAAAATTTATATATAGTCTTTATAAACTTAGAAAAGGCATATGAAAAAGTACCTAAGGATATAATATGGTGGGCTTTAAAGAGGAAAATAATCCCTATGAGTTATATTTAAGTTATTGAAGATATGTATGAGTAAGAACTATTTGTGGAGAAACTAATGATTTTATGATGAAAGTATGTCTACATCAAGGATCGCCCTTAAGTCCTTACTTATTTGTCGTAATATTAGATGAGATTACTAAGGACATACAAGAAGATGTCCCATAGTTTATATTATTTATGGATGATATAGTTTTAGTAGACACTTCAAAGGAGGGCTTAGCGATGGGAGTAGATACTTGGAGAAAAGTCTTATAGAGTCTAAGGGACTAAATATCAGTAGAAATAAAACTGAATTTATGGAATGTAAATTTAATAATGAGGCGTCGAATAGCATAATGTTAAAGATTGTCGAAAAAGTGATAAACCAAACTAATAAATTTTGTTATGTAGGTTCAGTGATACAAAGTAATGGGGATATTGATGAGGATGTTATGAGTAGAATATCAACTGGTTTGATGAAATGGATGCAAGCAAGTGGGGTGTTATGCAATAAGAGAATAACTAATAAATTAAAAGGAAATTTTATAGAACAGTTGTCAGGCCAGTGACCCTATATAGAGCGAAATGTTATGCTTTAAATAAAATACATGAACAAAGTCTCCCTGTTAGTAAGATGACGACGCTCCAATAGTTGATAAAAATTATTAAAAAGGACAAAATTAAAAATCATTATGTGAGAGAAAGTTAGGAGTAACTCCAATTAGCTATAAATTAAGAGAGAGTAGACTTAGGTGGTATGGACATGTGTTGCGTAGACTAGTAGATGCACATATAACAAGAGGAAGATTATTGGAAATAAAGGGTAAGGAGAAAGGGGTCGCCCTAAGCTTCCATGTGAGGAAATGATTAGAGGAGATCTTAAGGAATTAAACTTGAATGATAATATTGCTTATAATAGATTATAATGGAAAAGGGGAATACATGTGGCTGACCCCATATGATGGGATTAAGGCAAGGGTGATGATGATGATGATGACTTGTTCTATTTCTTTTATGATTCAGAATGTATATATTTATGATGATTTGCTTTTCTATTTCGATGTTTATCTTATTCCAGGTGCCTTGCGAATTAACCCCTATTCTATCAGGAGCGGGGATGGAGACTAAGGCGATCTTTTGGAGGAGATTATTGATGGGTATGGGGTTGTCTTTTATCTAAGAGAGTGGGTGATTCTCCAGTATACGTGGGATGCGATGGTGAGAATGGTTCCCCCCTCCCTATCACATAAAGCACGATGAGGGTTTAATTAAGTTTAATATGCAGGTTTTTTAGAGGGTCTGCCTTTCGTGCATCTTTGGGAGGGTTACTTGGACTACCATGGATTTATGGAGCGATGGGTGGTGCCGATGTTATTCCTTATGACTAGGGCGGCTTTATTAGTCCAAGATGGGGTGATATTGATGTAGGAAGTTCCCATAGAACGGGGAATGGAGTAAGTAGCCCCAGAAAGGGAGTCAGGGAGGGGTGGTGGAGATCAGCAAGGAGAAGAGAGATGAGTAGCATGTATGGATAGGGTTTGAAAGACAGTGTCATAGTTGTATGTATAAAGGGAGGTCCCAAAAAGGGGTTCAAGTGCTCGGGAGATAGTGCCTGAGGTAGATATATAGAGGGAGGTCCCAACGAATGGCTTGGGGGAAGGCCCCGATAGTGGGTTGTGGAGATAGGGCATAGTCTAGGCCTTATAGGAGACCTTAACCATCGGTGTCGAGGGACTTCTTAGGGCCACACTAGGGACTTATGACTAGGAGGAGACGATGTGGTTTCCTTAGGAGGGATTAGGAGATTAGTGGGACCTTTTCTTTTACAACCTTTTCTCCTTGGATAATCTGAGAGACTTAGGTGTCAGGGATCTTCCACTGGTTGTGGAGTGGATAGTTGATGTTCATATTTCCTCTTTGGAGGCTAGGGTGAGGGATGTAGAGGCGGAGGCTTAATGGAGGAATGGGGGGGTTAGAAGACTGCCTACTAAGAGGGTGGATCCTCTTGTGATTTTGCAAGTGGTGGAGTATATGGATGATGGTTATATGATTGGGTCTCCGATACAGACGTCAACTCATTACTTGGACCACTTGCACCTGGGATTTATGAATAGCTTAAAAGTTGAGATGGTATGCCTATTTTCTTTCCTCTACCTTTACAGTTATATTTTTTTCTTTTACCTTTTAGATTTCCTCATACTGATCACTTTTGTTGATTTTAGTGCTTTTCAGGAGGTGTTGGTACCTGTAGTCAGTCTCCAAGATGTGATGACCCAATGGTCATCCTTATATTTGGCACTTGTTCGTTCTCTCCTGACTTTTAGCCCTATTAAATTTTAGAGTAGTCAGTTGATGCCCTATTCCCACACTATGACTCACTCTTGGGCTCTCTCTCATCATGAGGAGGTCGTGGATTCTTCTACTAAATTGGTGCACGCTATTGGGACTTTGTCGTATAGGAGATATAACTGATACTGCTGAAAGGACAAAAAAGGCTCGCCGTGATTGGGCTTTTGGGATTTTATTGGCTAGGTCGGGGCCTGTCTCTACCCATTTATACATTTGGCCCTATTTTTCTGGCTTTTGTATTTATAATATATATATATATATATATGATAATATATTTTCTTTTAGATTTTATATGGCAATCATTGAGTTTTGACTAATGTTCATGCCATTGTATATTTCTTTAGTAGATATCCTGATATTATTCATGCAATTTACCCTTATTTGAAGAATAAGGAGTATTGAGTGTGCATATAAAACAGGGAGACCCTAAGCTCTTTTTATTAAAATGGTACATGATTGGGCATAAATATTGTATATTTAGTCCCCTAATTTCAGTATATTTGTGAACCCGAGTGATGTAACATATATAGAGTTGATGCACAATTATGCTAATAACCTTTGTTGGTGAGTATTTCGTGTTTCGTGCTTCTCTTATTGGTTTTACAGGTTAATTATGCAAACAGTGCAAAAGAGGAAGCAAGACAATGCTAAAAAAGCTAAGAAGGCAAGTTCAAGGGCAATTTAGTAATTTTACAGCCTGATCCGGAAGGAGAAGTCAACTGGAAAGTTGAAGAGCTCAGAACAACGAGAACACTGGAAGAAATGACACCCAAATCCGAGCTACGGTTGATGAGTTATGCCCAGTTGAAGTTGAAGAAAAATACAAGAAAGCAAGAAAAAAAATCTAAGTGTAGCACTCCAGGCCAGCACACATTCGCGAACCCAGGCCGAAACGGCTTGGGGGGCGAACTGGTTCGGGGTACATGCGAACCGGTTCGGGGTCCCTGATGCGCGAATTTTCTCCCCAAATCTGATTGGTTTCCAAGACTCCTTTTAGGTTAAAAACTCTCAAAAATAGGAAGGAACATAGGCAACAACCTAGGGGCAGCCATTAGGGATAGTTTTAGTCAGTTTTTGATAGAGAGACAAAGAGAAGAACATCTAGGAACATCAAGGGAATTAATTGCTTCAAGATTTAATCATTACGGGTTTGTTTTTCAAGTTTTAATTCAAAGTTCAGAATTCTTGTCATTATTCTTGCATGTTTATTTTCTGTATTCGATTCAACTTATTGCTGCGTTCATAATACGTATTTACATGCTTCAATCTAGTTTCATCATGAATTCTTCCACATGCAACGTTACTATTTCATGCGTTAGTCAGTTTAACATGTCCGGCTAGGGTTTAAAGGTTGGGATGCATGAACCCAACCTGATGTGTTAGTGCATGTGCATAACGTTCATCCGATAAATTTAACGATTGATTTTGATCGTATCGCGTAATTACATAATAATTGTGGATCTTTATATCTCATTTACCTTTGGGTACTCGTGATGATTTAGAGTACAATTTGAGTGCAATTACCGCGATACCTATTTACTCATCCTCAGATTAGGTATGACGCGGGCTTGAACCACGTATACATAATGCTTGGGAGTCCTAAATTCCGGGTCTGATTAATCGGATAAATTTATGATTGACGTTGTTACTGCACTACACTAGGGTTGGGGGATTGCATTCCCGTCCTGTTTTCTCATCATTTAAGTTTAAAAAGTTTTGATTCAATTTTTCATTCATAATTTAGGTACTTTAGTTAGTTGCATTTTTCATCATAATTTCATAATTGCAGTTAGTTTAGTCAATCCCAAAAACCAAATAAATTTTTCCTTTTCTTCTTAGAGTCGAAGTTAGGATTCCTCCGTCTTGTCCCGTCATCACAATTCCGTTGTCCTTTCTCCCTGAGGATCGATACCCGACTTGTCGAATTATTACTTGAGCGACAGGCTTGCACTTGAGCCTAGAGAGTACGCACTTTAGAGGCACATTCTGAGTCGTGTCAAGTTTTTGGCGCCGTTGCCGGGGATTTAGGTAGACTTAGGATTAGATTGAGTCAATCCAAAGCTTTGACCAAAAATTTCAAAAATCCAAAAACTTAAAAAAAAAAAAAGAAAAAAAGATTCACCATCATCTCTCTTAAGCTTTAATGCAAAATTCTGAAACCACTCCCACACCCCATAATACTCCAACCAGTATTCACGAAAATTCACTTGTTGAGTATAATCCTAGTAGTCCCCACACTCCAAACACCCCACAGTTTTAGATCCCACCTCCCACACCGTCACATTCAATCTCCGATAACACTCCATTTCCTTTCTTAGGACACACTTCGAGCACACCCAGTGAGAACACCGAGTCAGTAAGTGAAGGAGGGATGTCGCAACATAGTAATGCACCCACCGGTGAGGAGGAACCTCCGTACCGCCCGTTGAGAGAATTTTTATATCCCGAGCGCACTGTCACTCCGGGATGCATTATACTCCCGTATAATGCCGGGCAGTTCCGTTTCAAAAATGGAATGATCCAGATGCTACCGCATTACCACGGTATGGATTCTGAAAAGCCATACCTCCATATTAGGGAATTTGAGGACGTGTGTGATACTCTAAATGATCAAACCTGCACACAAGAGGTAATTCGCCTCAAACTTTTCCCTTTCTCGCTCAAAGATAAAGCTAAGGCCTGGCTATGGTCTTTACCTCCAAGCTCGATTCCATCCTGGAATGAGCTACAGTCGAAATTCCTCAAGAAATTCTTCCCACCACATCGAACAATCTCTATAAAGGCTCAAATTCAAGCGTTCAGGCAACATGAAAATGAGCCATTCCATCGATGTTATGAACATTTCAACGAGTTAGTTGCTTCATGCCCCCATCATGGATTTGATCCATCGCAAATCATCTCCTTCATCTATAATGGGTTGAATCTTAACTCCAAACAACTTGTTGAAACCATGGGAAGCGATCCATTTGTCGATCTAGATGCCCACGATGATGATCTTCACATGAGGTATGTCGCCGAGACTACCCAATCCTGGGATACCTCCGACCCAAACGCTCAAAATTGAAATCGACAAGCGACCACTACTCCATCATCATCCGGTCTATTCCATGTAGATAAGAATTCTATGACGGATAGCCGATTGGAGACTCTTGAGATAGGATTTCGAAACCTATGCGAGATATATGGAAAAGGACCAACTGGACCCATTCCGAACCCTGTCGTGAAGGTGTGTGCGATTTGTGAGGCGGGACATTCAACTGAGGAATGTCCGATGATACCCGCCTACAAAGTAATGTTGCAAGATCAAGTTAGTGGTATAAAGGCTTTAATGGTAATTTCGGTGCCCCGCGCGGGAATTCATACAACCCTTCGTGGAAAAATCATCCCGGTTTTAGCTACGGGCAACAACATGCTGCAATGAACCCTCCTTCGCATGTTGCCCCTCCTCCACCACAACAATTTCAACAAGCTCCACACATGCAAGGACACGTGCAAGCACCACTACCTCACGAAAATTATATCCCGCCACAACGGAGAACTCTCGAGGATACCATGAACCAATTCATCGTAAGCCAGACTGCAACCAATGCCAAATATGATCGTCAGATTGGCGACATAAATGCGAATCTGTCAAAAATACAAACCTCGTTGAGTGTTCAAGAGAAAGGTAAATTTCCTGCCCAAGGGAAACGACCTCCCCAAGGTCAAACTAGTGTTAGCTCCACCTCCACTGAACATCGGGAGCAATGTAGCGCAATTACCACTCTACGTAGTGGGAGACTAGTTGACTTGTCACCTCCCCTACAAGACGTACCTAAAAACAAGTAGATTTCGCCCGGCACGAAAGAGGCCGAAGATGTCCCCTTGAATGAGAGTGATAAAGACGACACTAGTGAGCCTGAGGTCGTAGTGAAACCACCCACCGCGGCACCGTTTCCTCAAAAGCTAATTCCTTCCCATAAAGGAAACCCACATGATGACGTGCTAGACGTGCTAAAACAAGTTAAGCTGAATTTACCTTTCCTCGATACCATTAAGCAAATTCCAGCTTATGGAAAAGTCATTAAAGACTTATTGACGGTAAAGAGAAAGATGAAGGTAAAGAAAAATGTCTTTCTAGCACATAATGTGAGCTCCATTCTACTCAATGATCTCCCACCTAAATTCAAAGATCCCGGTGCACCCACCATTTCCTGTATCATTGGAGAAAACAAAATCGAAAAAGCCTTACTTGATTTGGGAGCAAGTGTCAATATCCTCCCTTAATCCATCTATCGGCAACTTGACTTGGGCGACCTCAAGCCCACAAAGGTCACTCTCCAATTAGCGGATCGATCAGTGAAGATCCCACGAGGCATAGTCGAGGACGTGATCGTCCAAGTTGACACTTTCTACTTCCCGGTAGATTTTGTCATTTGGGACACGGAGCCCTCCTTCAACTCGAGCAATCATGTTCCCATCATCCTTGGGCGCCCTTTCTTAGCTACGGCTAACGCAATCATCAATACTCGGAATGGGCGAATGCAACTCACCTTTGGGAACATGACCTTAGAGACAAACATCTTCCATGTCGCCCAACATACGGGGGAAGAAGATGACCTTCACGCGGTGAGCTTCATAGACAAGATCGTAGGGGAGTACTTTGAGGAAAATGATTGTGGAGATGCCCTAGGGTCCTGCTTAGTGTCGAGCCATGAGAATGAGGGGTCCCACAAGAGAGAGCCGTTAGGGGTGTGCCCTATTTCATCAAGTAATAGTGGTAGTTGTGACAATGAGAGAAAAGTGGGGGAGAGGTGTGTAGTGACCGCAATTGAAAGAGAGAGAGAGGGGTTAGAAGAGAGAAAACTGGTGGAGTTGGAGATCGAGCAAGTAAGAGAGGACGTAGGCACTACTCAAGAGAGAGAACTAGGATCCATGAGCCTGGAAGATTTTGAAAGATAATTCGGGCAGGTGGATGAAAGTATTACTATTGAAGGCCAATCCCTATTGGATTCATGTAGTCACTTAGACGAAAGTGAATTGAAAGAAAAAATTGATGAATTCCTTCGTTGTGGCAATCCACCCACAACACTAGAGGCCCCGAAGGCAAGTGAAGAGAAAAGTTGTGGTTCATCTGACTTAGAGCCCGACCCATGCATCTTAAAAATTGAACGAAACCTAGGTGTTCCCTCCGAGTCAGTGCACGCAGATCACACTTTGAGCCAGCATCACGAGGATCCCTTTCCAGTTAGTCACGATGAGTCTCCCGATCTATCCTTTATCTATGGGCGAGGTCCCAACTTGATCCGATTGTTAGCTTATAATCCTAGGACGGGAGAGACAAGAAGAACATCAAACCCCGTGAGTGGGGTCGGGTGAGTTTGTAGAGAGATGAGAGGTCGTCGCACCCCCAACACATATGGGGTGATTATTGTTTTATTTTTGAGTCATGCATGAGTGTCATATAGTGTCTTGTTGCATTTTAATATTTGTTTGTTTTATTTTTCCGCACTTTTCATTCACCTTGAGTTAGATTTTCGTCCTTTTTGCTTGAGGACAATGCAAAAGTCTAAGTTAGGGGGGGTCACAAGTGCGTATTTTTAAAACTTCACAAATTTCAAAATGCCCAAAAATTTCCAAAAAATCATAAAATTTTGAAAAATCCAAAAATATTTTTGTTCAAAATAAATAAAAATTGGAATTAAAATTTTTCAAAAATATCATTAAAAGTCGAATTGAAGTCTCAAATTGTAAACATCCAACATACACAAAGCCGAAATTGACCAAAGATGGAAATTGAGCGAAAATTGACGACTTAACGAATAAATGTGGAGATTAACAAACCCGGTGAGATTCGAGCCTATCACGTTTTGCGAGTTTTTAAATCAATCCGAGTTAATTGTTAACTCAAAGTTCTTTTTAGCGCTTAATAAGTTGTCAAGGATCTCAATCCTTTCATTTTGATCGGTTTTGAAAAATGTGTGCAATATTGCCTTGAAAAACGTGCCAAATTAGTCTCTAAACCTAAATTCACCTCAAAACGCATATGGTAACGCAATTGGCATTTTGGACAATGAAGTAGGCCCTCGTTTGTCACCCCAAAAATATTGGCCACAAAAACTCATGAAAAATCACTCTTTTTGCAACCCAAATTGAGCCGAATAATTTTCCTTTTCGTTTGACTACCCGAAAAACCCAAAATAGCCGGAATTGTGAAAAATGAGAAAATTCAGATTTTAAGTCCAAAAAGTGCATATAAAGGGGCAAGAAACAAAATAGTATGCTCAACAAAAACAACAAGAAAAGAAAAAAAAAAGAAAAAGAGAAAAAGAAGAAAAAATGAGCAATAGCCCGGAAAAAGCACAATTGGACATCATTAATGACTTTTCCAATTCCAACCTTCCATACCTCCTTCATTTTACCCAATGCAACCTTCAACCCGAAAAAGTCCTAACCGAGTCCAAATTGCAAAAATTGATTACCGCGTGGAGAGTTAAGACACCAAAAGATAATATAGGAGGTTAAGTGCACAAAATAGAGGCAATATTCCCATTTTTAAAATCGTAATCCGTTGATGAGATCCTTTCACCATAAAGTTTTTGTCTTTCTAATTGCAGGCGTGAATTTGCTTCCATTACATTTACTCTTTATATCACGCATGCCGAGAGAATAGACATAATCCGAGAGATTCATTTGTGAGAGCGTACCGTGAGAAATTGAAATCAAAATGAATTTTCGAATAAGTAACGTAATGATCAATCAGTGGAATTTGGCGATTATATTTCCGGCTTCGCACACACGCACTATGATTTGAGACTTGTACATATGACTTGATGATGACTATTTTCTAGAAAAGTTTGAATTGCTCAATTTTTGCATGTTTTGAATTTTCTTTGTGTCAATAACGAATTTTGTGGGTATATTCACTGCAAACCCTCACGAGACACAACTCGTCCTACTAGGGTATTCTAGAGGTTTAAAGGCTTGTTGCATACGCTAAATGCAATCGCTTGCCCGCGAAAAAGGTATTCTATACCAATAAAGTCTTTGAAGGATCCTTAACTCATACTTTCATTCTTTTACATTGCTCGGGACGCGCAAAGTTCTAAGTTAGGGGGTTTGATTGGGCATAAATATTGTATATTTAGTCCCCTAATTTCAGTATATTTGTGAACCCGAGTGATGTAACATATATAGAGTTGATGCACAATTATGCTAATAACCTTCGTTGGTGAGTATTTTGTGCTTCTCTTATTGGTTTTATAGGTTAATTATGCAAAACGGTGCAAAAGAGGAAGCAAGACAATGCTAGAAAAGCTAAGAAGGCAAGTTCAAGGGCAATTTAGTAATTTTGCATCCTGATCCGGAAGGAGAAGTCAACTGGAAAGTTGAAGATCTCGGAACAACCAGAACACTGGAAGAAATGACACCCAAATCCGAGCTACGGTTGATGAGTTATTCCCAGTTGAAGTTGAAGAAAAATCCAAGAAAGGAAGAAAAGAAAGCAAGAAAAAAATCTAAGTGAAGCACTCGAGGCCAGCACACATTCGTGAACCCAAGCCGAACCGGTTTGGGGGGCGAACCGGTTCGGGGTCCCTGATGCGCGAATTTGCTCCCCAAATCTGATTGGTTCCCAAGACTCCTTTTAGGTTAAAAACTCTCAAAAATAGGAAGGAACGTAGGCAACAACCTAGGGGCAGCCATTAGGGATAGTTTTAGTCAGTTTTTGATAGAGAGAAAAAGAGAAGAACATCTAGGAACATCAAGGGAATTAATTGCTTCAAGATTTAATCATTACGGGTTTGTTTTTCAAGTTTTAATTCAAAGTTCAGAATTCTTGTCATTATTCTTGCATGTTTATTTTCTGTATTCGATTCAACTTATTGCTGCGTTCATAATACGTATTTACATGCTTCAATCTAGTTTCATCATGAATTCTTCCACATGCAACGTTACTATTTCATGCGTTAGTCAGTTTAACATGTCCGGCTAGGGTTTAAAGGTTGGGATGCATGAACCCAACCTGATGTGTTAGTGCATGTGCATAACGTTCATCCGATAAATTTAACGATTGATTTTGATCGTATCGCGTAATTACATAATAATTGTGGATCTTTATATCTCGTTTACCTTTGGGTACTCGTGATGATTTAGAGTATAATTTGAGTGCAATTACCGCGATACCGACTTACTCATCCTCAGATTAGGTATAACGCGGGCTTGAACCTCGTATACATAATGCTTGGGAGTCCTAAATTCCGGGTCTGATTAATAGGATAAATTTATGATTGACGTTGTTACTGCACTACACTAGGGTTGGGGGATTGCATTCCCGTTCTGTTTTCTCATCATTTAAGTTTAAAAAGTTTTGATTCAATTTTTCATTCATAATTTAGGTACTTTAGTTAGTTGCATTTTTCATCATAATTTCATAATTGCAGTTAGCTTAGTCAATCCCAAAAACCAAATCAATTTTTCCTTTTCTTCTTAGAGTCGAAGTTAGGATTCCTCCGTCTTGTCCCGTCATCACAATTCCGTTGTCCTTTCTCCCTGAGGATCGATACCCGACTTGTCGGATTATTACTTGAGCGACAGGCTTGCACTTGAGCCTAGAGAGTACGCACTTTAGAGACACATTCTGAGTCGTGCCAGTACACATTCTATAAAGGTATCAAAATAAGATGATAATAAAATTGAAAGTAAACTAAAAGTCAAATGAGGAGAATGACACGTGGGGGGAAAGACATAGCAATAAAAGTGCCCCATCTTTTTTAGACTTCTCCTTTGGGGAGAGACAACTGCATGCATTTTGCTGGCGAGACATATTATTTGAATGGGCATGGGAGTAAGAGAGGGAGGACCCCCTTTTTCTTTCAATCGTGATAAGACAGGGGCCTTTTGAGATAGATTTTGGAGATAAGATCTCTTGTTTCTTCCAAAAATAGGGTGCTATTTAGTGGGGAGCCCTTGATGAATCTACCTTGATATTTGTCCCGACTTTAGGATGTTTTTGGGGAGAGGGGATAGAAACTTCAGAGGTAGTTCTTCGGGGATAGGAGCGTCGTCCTTTTACCAAATATAGGGTGTCGTTTAACGAAGAGCCTTTAGATAATATATATGCCTCGATATTTGTCCGGGGTTAGGGGTGTTTTGAGGGGAGGTGTTTGATTTGGGGGAAAAAGTATATACGGATAGCGTGTTCTCCTTTTTAGGCTTCTTTTTATTTTTCATAGTATCGGACTTTGTGTGGTAAATAATAATGATGACCATGTGGAGTATTTAAAATTATTTAGAGAATTTATTTTTATATCACTTGATTGTTAGTCTACTTGGATCGCACTAGTATTTTTTAGAGCAAGGGCACAATGACCATATATAATATTTCCCCATAAAATAGGTTTTTTTATGTTTATTTAGACCAGGCCCGAAGTGATATCACGGGTTGCCTACTTATCTCCTATTCAAAGACAACTGGGTGTTTGCTTGAATGTTTACGATAAGAATATTTCGAAGAATCGGGTCTTCGTAGTTCCATTGAATTGAAAATATGGGGGCTCAAAGTGTTTTAGCTAACTTCAAGTGAAAAGGTAGAGGCTCAAATGGGCTTTTTAATGTAGGACTAGTAAATGTGTATGGTCTTGCATAATCCTTCCTTCCCATTATAACTGATTATTTTTAGCATTCTACTTTCCACCTCGTGCAGGCTGAATGAAAGAATTTCTACATTCGAACAAGATTGAAGGGTTAGGAAAATGTGACTCCATCGAGATCGGCTAAGGTAGCCTCCCCGCCATAGTTTATTTTAGTGGCGACGTAGGGTCCTCCCTAGTTAGGTGTAAACTTACCAATGATAGCCCGGGACAATTTGAGATTTTCTTTGAGGATGAGGCTACCCACTTGGATGTTTTGAATTTTGACTTGTTTCTTAAATGCCCGGACAACGTGTTATCGTTAGCCTTAGTTGTTATAAGAAACTTTTAATATCCTTTCATCAAGGAGAGATAGTTCATCATAATGATATTGAACCCTGTTAAATTCGGCTACTTGACTATCGAGCATGACCCTTAGCAAGGGCAGCTCGAGTTCTATGGGCAGGACCTCTTCCATGTTATAAACTAGTATCATGGGTGGACCTGATGAAGTTTCGCTTTGTAGTATGATATACCCTAAGGGTATACGAGAGTTTGTCTAACTAGTAGATGTAGGTTTTGGTCATCTTGATAATGATATTTTTGACATTCTTGTTAGCAGCTTCAATCACTTCGTTGGTTTGAGGTTGGGAAATGATTTGTGGCGAGTGATACCATCCTCATGTAGTAGGTTTATGACCCCTTTTTCATTATGAGACTTATTGTCTGATACCATCTCTCGAGGTACACCAAAAAGGTCGATGATGTTGTGTCGTATGAATTTGTCCACTTTCTTAGCATTCAGAACTATGTAAGGTTTGGCCTCAAACCATTTGGTGAAAAAGTCAATGGCAAGCAAGATTAACTCATGCCTCGTAGAGGCCTTGGGATTTTCCTTCCAGGTGATGTCGATCCCCCCAGTTAGAGAAATGACAGGGTGAGATCATGCAATATAGATCTTGATGAGGTAGATGTCGTAGGGGTGCATACATTTGGCATTTGAGGTACCTCTTGATGTAATTTGTATAATCTTTTTGCAGGGTGGCCTAGTAGTATGATTGCCCGTGTATTTTCCTGGACAGGGTGTGCCCTCTTGTGTGTGGTCCACATTCATCGCAATGAATTTTTTCCATGATTTCAAAGGTCTCGTCCTCTGTAATACATCGTAAGTGTATTTTTGTCGAATCCTTCCTTGTAGGGATGAGCCTTGCAGATAACAAACTAGGTGTTAATCATCGCAGGTCTTTGGACGTGGCTTTTGTCGAGTAGGTTCCATATGTCGCAGTACCAAGATGTTGCTTCTTTGATGGTCATTGATTCAAAGCAATATGAAGTTGTGTTTCAGCCAGTTACAGTACATGTGATTTCCATAGTGCCCTTCGGCATGTCTATCATTAATGCTAGAGTGGTGAGTGCATCTATGAAGTTGTATTTAACGTTTGGGAGGAAGTCAAATTTAAGGTTTTCGAACCGTGATGCCATCATTTTTATGTATGTATGGCATGACTGCAGATTATCATCTCAGATTTCCCACTTACCAAGTTTTTGACTGATAACAAGGTGGAATATCCATAAACTTTTAGGTCAATGATACCCATTTCTAGGGCAATTTCGACACCTATGGTGCAAGCCTTGTACTCTACCATATTGCCAATGCACTTGTATGCGATCTTGATGGTTATGGAGAGTCATCGCGAGCCGGTGGATAGGAGGAGCATCCCGATGCTAAACTCCCTTTTTGTTGGAGGCTCCATCGAAGTATAGTTCCTAAGTTTCTCTGTCATTTAAAGAGAAAAGATCCTCATCTGGTAATTCTGCAACATTTCTTCCTCATATGAGAGGGGTTTCCTTATAAGGAGGTTGGAGATAGCTCATCCTTTAGTGACATTTTGGGTGATGTTGTAATACCCCGTATATTTTGTGATATTTATTTATGGGATTAATTGAATTATATGTGTATTAATTGAAAATTAATCCGGATAAAATATTAACGAGATGTGAGTTAGTATTTGATTATAATGTGTATATATGGCAATATATAAATATTGGAAACATTGGAATTGTCGCGAGATTGAAATACGACAATTTGGGAAATTTTGTTGGGACGCGCGTGACAGTCGCGTCAGGAATATAATCATTTGAATTAAAAAGTGAATTTTATTTTTATCACCCGTATGGTCATTTTGAGTGCACCAACGAGTCCGTAAGGGTCGAAATAGTCAGAAAACACTAGTCGGGGGTTAAGTTTGGGTCCCGGGGCATTATTGGGCCATACCGGTAACTTATAAGGGCATTTTGGTAATTTCGGAAATTGGGTAATTAAAACCCACGAAAATTAGAGTTAAAAATCTGACTTAGTCTTAACCCACTAAGCCATTTCCAGCCCCAATTTAGGTAGTGGGCTACGGGAGGAGTTTAGAAACCTTAAAGCTTGGCATAAACCAACCCCACCTCCATTATCACCTTGAGAAGAACTTGTAGAGAGAGAGAGAAAGAGAAGAACCATTCATCAGATTCGTCATCAAATCCAGAGTTACCCTTAAGGCAAGTGGTTTAATTTCAATTAATTGCAGAGAATGCTTCTTCCATGCGTAGGAATTTGTTATAATTGTATTTGTTTGGGAGATGGATGAAAACCCATTAAACTTGGAATTTGAATCTTGCATATTGATGAGGAATTGCATGTAGAATTGTATGTAGGTGATTATTCTTATGATAATAATATCTTGTATGAAACAAAAACGGATTTAATTAGGCCCATTGATGATTTATAAGTTTTAGGGTTCATGTTCATGTGATTTGGGATAAATGTTGGAGATTTGATAATTTGAAATAGCTTGGGGTGATTTGAACCCATATAAATGTTGTAATACGGTTGAAACATGTTTAGGAAGGATTAGATACCTTGAAATATTGTTGGTTTGATGTTTAGAAGAGATTAGAGGTGTAGAAAAATGGGAAAAACGAGTTAAGAAATTTCTGGGCTCGAATCTGCCCACTCGTTAGAAGACCTGCCCAGGTCGTTCGAACGAGCTCGTTCGAACGAGCTTCTAACGAGTTGACAGTTTGGGTTCTAACGAGAGGGATGTTCGTTCGAAGACTTTCGTTCGAACGAGATCTCGTTAGAAGGCCCAGTTCGTTCGAACGAACTCTCGTTTGAACAGCCTCGTTCGAACGAGACTTCTAACGAGTTGACAGTTTAGGCTTTTTAGCCTGTTTTGATTTTGCGTGTCCCGTAACCTTATTTAATTGTAGAGATAACCTTCCCTTGATGATAAATTGATATATTTGGGATATTTTGGATATGATGAGGAGCACAACCTAGAAGTGTAGTTGAACCCAAGGGAAATTATGAAGTAGGACGTGAGTGTCTATTACGATGCGAGAACTATTGACGGCCTAACTACTATATTAATCTGGAACATATATTGTGTAGCATTATGTGTCGGTACGAGAATGAGAAGTTTACCACCAATATATTATGGTGATTACTAAGATGTGTGCATACTTAGTATATGTACATGTATTGATTTTATGTGTATGACATACCTACCATACTTGCTATCACGGGAGGTTTGCGTTCGCTTAGTGACCTCTAATCCTTGTGTTGCCCGGATTTAGACTGGTTACCTCGATGAACATAGGTCAGAGAAGGACTTATTGGGATGTTAATAAGTCTGCTGATCGTGGGAGCGCAGGTATGTGCGTGACCTATATGATGTGACTGTGTTCGCCTCCATTATTTGTGATGTTGTTATCTGAACGATTCCCGAGAGATTCGAAATGCGTGATCCTTATGTACGTGATGTACCGAGATGGATAGCAGAGTATGTGTGCACCGCAGCTAGTTCTCGGGGTGCTTGTATTCTATTGTATATTTATGACGTGAATAATATACATTTAATTAATGGGAACTTTCATGTTAATATTGTGAATATAATTATGGTATTGTTTTGAGAAAACATAACGAGTTAACCGATAGTGAATTGTATTACTAATTGAGAATCTGGGTTTAAGTAAAGCCCTCTATTTAATTGATAACGCTAGAATGTAATATGGGAATCGAGTAGTAAGGGGTATAACTTCTTACGGTTTGGTTAGATATGTATGGCACTTAGATGGGTACGGTACGTTAGGAGTGCACATGTAGTCGAGAGGTGAGAATTTCATATGAGTGCACATCCTAACATGTATTTTGCATTTAATGTTTTAATGTTATTAAAACACTTGCTGTTTTTAAAATGATTTCCACTTTCGGGCTCTGACCCATTTGCTTTCAAATCTATTTTTGTAAAAACCATTTTAGGTGCCCAGCCACAAGGACACCATGCTTAGGATCCTCATTCAGGTGACGAGCTGTAGCTGTTTGTGGAAGTTACAGGACCTTGCTTGTAGACGCTTCCTCTATCTTGACTCCATATTCAGTATTTATCAGTTGTAGGGCATATCGCCCATTTCTTTTAGAGGCATTTCATTTATTTCAGTTATTCAGATTTCGGGCATGTAATTAATTCAGGATTCAGACTTATGTTATTATTTCATTCATGGGATTGTGGTGAGGAGTTTTCCTCCGGACTTATGTTTATTTGTTGTTTATTTCATTACTTCATTTTGGTGAATGGATTATGTTGTTCTTCCATTATTCTCTTATTGCATGTTAATCAGACTTAAATTAAAATTTGGCAACTTACTTTTTAAATACTAGGTGGTTAGTAATTATTAAAATGTTTTCGACAGTGATGCTATTAACTGAACCAACTTGGCATTTTGTATTGATTTAATAAAGGAGTAGCTACCCGGTATTTAATTAGTCGGGGTGTCACAGATATACATGATCTAAATATCAAATAGTATAAAAAGCCATTTGGACATTTTACTGAATAGAAAGGGTTTCTTAAATAGGTACTTTAGGGGATCCATTCTCTAGATGAATTTATGTTGAATGGCGTCATATAGTGTCAAAGTTTACAAGTGATCCATAAAAGGGATACACAAGCCTTTTACAAGGCGGTGTATTTTGCTGACACGGTAGATGGAACATTCTTTCTAGAAGCTTTCGATGTACTGTGGTAACATGGATCCAACAGTCGTACTAAGAGATTTAGGGCTAAAAGATGTACTAAAGATAGGTATTTCCAACAAATGGATAAGTTATAAAAGCCCTAAAAAATTATGTGATCATAGGCGACCCAATTCAATGGACACTTAAAAGGTAAAAATCTCCAAATACGAACAAAATTGAAAGATGATAAAAAAAATCTATTTAGCCGACCAAATCCAACTACTTAACACTCCGTCCATTCATTCCTCATTACCATTTACTCTTAAGATCTAACATTTTAGAGGACTTGCTTTCTGTTCCATCATGATTGTTGTACCATAAATATGGGACATAGAATAAACTAGCAGTATTGTGACACCTGTCACTAGAAGGTGCTTGACCTATTTAATAAACTTGGTTGGCTATGTCAATCTGCTCGGTTCAATGGTAGTCCGACTCGGTTAGACATCATCTAACCATCTTTAGTTGACGCTATCAATAAGTTTCGTCAAGACATATGTGAGTCACGTGGTGGAATATGGGTATCCCCACGCATACCATTATGCACACGGATTACTCTGCACGATAGTGTATCTTTATAATAGGTCGTAACAACTCACGATGACTCATCCCATGGCATGTAAAATGTGTATCTGCCTGATCTGTAAATGTAATCCACTTTTCCCACAACTCCCTCTCTCTCTTCCCCCATCCCTTCCTATATCTCTTATAACTACTTATAAATAATACTCAATCTCATATGACAAGGGATCCAAAAATATTCCACTGAACGACCATAGGCAAAAATCCTAGAGAAAACTTAGAGAGCTGGTAACAGTCCTTTTCATGGCAATTGCCCATTGATATACATATAATCAACACTGCACCTGTGAACATAGGCATCGCATTGGGCCAAACCACGTTACTCTCTGATTTATTTCTTTGTCTCTCATTCCTCCCAAATTCTCCCAAATTAACAAGTTAATAGTGATTATTTCTTTATTTGTTATTGTTTATTATTAGTATTATTATAACAAATGCCCAAAATCTACATATAAGTTTTTAGACAATAATAATATGTATATTATATAATGATATATGAATGTATAAACATATAGAGAATTGATGATTATGAGATGAAAAACAGGTAACATAATGTATATTATACATATAATACGGTAGTATTAGACGTATTAATGTTGAATCCTTCTAATTAATATCAAAACCAATGTATTAAATGCTCCCTCGATTTTAACATGTCCACATGTAGTTTATCTTATCACCAATTTATTTATTGAATACTATGTACTAAATGATTCCTCAATTTTTCCCTATCCACATGGTTGCCTATCTCATCGCCCATTTATTTATTAAATAAGATGGGAGTACCTATATCATAATTTCTCAAGGAAGAGTGACATTTTTATAGGATATAATTTATATAGTATATAAATTTTTTATAGGATATATAGAGAGCATCACTCAAAAAGTCACCCCATCCGTACCATAATTTTAATTTTTATAGGATATAAACTTTTCACATAAAAATTTGCACTAACATCGTTGAAATCCCAGATATTCCAGGATATACCTCTATAGCTGGGTCTCAGATGAGAACTTTCAATTGATATATGAAATTGGGTGATTATAAAATTTACAAATAATAGAAAATGGATCATTTACAAAGACAAACTGCTAGAGTTATTGGATGGGTGTAAAATTTATAAAGACAAACTGCAGGATAAATTTTTACATATAAAATATTTCTCTAAAAATAGAAATATAGTTTTTACATATAGTTTTTTCCCCCATTTATATATATATATATATATATATATATATTAAAGTATATGTTTTTTTTTAGAAAAATATTAAATTATATGTTATGTTAACAATTTAAAATAATTTGTTTTGGAGATATTTGTTGTTTTCCTAGCTTTATCGGTAAGGAAATTTTTTTTAATTGAGTTAATTTGTATGTAATTGACTTAATTCCGGACAAAACTTATTTGAGTCATAGATAGATTTTTATCTTGTCACGATACCCATATAGTCTATGACAAGTTATTTGAAGACGTAGCGGTCAAGCTTCAAGATAGATCATGCCCTATTTATTAGTGCACGTTTCATGTCTTCATATCACATTGCATTCCGATATACTCTCATGTATGAATGCATAATGTTTAAGGGACTAAAAAAATGTTTTAAGGATGCTATTTTGTTTAAAAATGATTTTAAAGGATAAAAATGCTTTCAAACTATTTTAACTTCGTTTATTCTGAGATAAACACTGTTTAGATTCGTATAGATTCTTCCCTTATGTTTTGGAGGATCAAATGGCATCTTCAATCGTTCAAATGACATCTCAGTGTCATTCAAATGACATAGCCAAGTCATTCTAACGACATGGCCATGTCGTTCAAATGACATAGAGATATCGTTATATCGAGCTGTCGACTTAAAGTTTTTTATTTAAGTTATTATTTCTCAGAAATTCAAAATGTGCAGAACCAAAATACATAATAGAATAGTAACGTTTTTCTGCACTTATCTTCTAAGGATTTCAAAGCTAAAACCATCCTTATAGTTTTTAAAAGATCTGAGCTTTCATACATATGCTGTAGAGATCTTGTTTGCACCATTAGTTTGTTCATTCATATTGAATAAGTTGTTTCGTTGGAGTTTTGCGATGAAGAAATGGTGAACAAAGCTACATCGGTGGACACTGAAGCACTCGTGGACTTGTGTGTTGTGGCAAGTATCATAGAAGGACTTCTACGTGAGCATTGTGGAAGAGCGGTTAAAGAGTAGAAGATCGTCAAGTCGTGTGGGGTATCGAGTCGTTGTGTAAGTTTGTCTATCTTCCTTTGTAATTACCGTATCATAGTGATTGTCTGGCCTGGGTCATCCGAGGTTTTTTCCCTTAGTGATTTCCTCGTACATCCGACATTTCTTTTGTGGACTTGTTTATTTTACTTACTTTAATCACCTAGATACATGTTTAGGATTAAACAAGATAAAATTGGACTTAAATAAAATTGGTTCACAAACTTGGTGCATATTAAAATTGGAATAAGGTTTTTTTGAAAGACACGTTGTTTTCACCTAAAGCACACTTTGATAAAGGGGCCTACAAATTGATATCAGAGCTATAAACACTTTTTTATTATGCAGATCCTTGTTTTATGCTTTTTGGTGGTTGTGTTTATTTATCACTCTTGGTTTGTTTTTCTCTCGATGGTCTCTCAAGTTTTGATGAATTAAATCTTTTGAATTGAAGTTTGCAAAACGAATTGACATTCTTGAAGAAGAAAATTCTGGTTTTAAATATATGATTGAATATTTGCAAATGTTTCAAACGCAAAGAGATATCATTCGTGAGAAGTTTATGGCTTTATATGATATCTTTGAATCTTTGAAAGTGGTCAAAGAAGAGAGTGGGGATAGAGTCCTTGTTTTAGAAAAGGAGTTAAAGCACTTTAAGAATTATAGGGTTTGTGCCGTTGATGAAAATGTTTTGATTAATCAATTTAAGGCACATGAGAATATTCTTGGGGATAAGTTTACTCACATTGAGAGTGGGTGGGGGGGGGGGGGGATAACTTTCTAGGGGTAATTGACAATTTAAAGAAGGAGTCCTTAAAATTTGAGGAGTTTAATTCTTTACTTGAGTCTAAAATTTTAAAGATGAAAATTAATTTAAAAGACTAAAGTAGTGTGAATAGTAATGGTAGTGGCTTATCTTTTTCTAGTGCTTCGAATGTTAAAACCAAAACCATAGTTTGTTTTAGAGAGTTAACCACATCCCAGGGTGTTAGAAAAGGTCAGTCTAAAGGTTCCATTCCTTGTCATGTTTACACAGGTCGCATTGTGGTAGGAAAGGTCACTTTAGGCATTTTTGCTATGATCTTAGAAAAAACCCTAGGAAATTTAAATGTACTGTCCCGTCGGTTAGCAAAACTCATTTTGTTCGGTATACAACTGCTTGAGTTAGGAAATTTATTTTGGAGATGCTAAATGCTAGATTGGTTGATTCTCTCATACTAGGACATGATACTTCACATGCTATTTCTTATGGATGATTCTGTTATTCATGTTTGTCATTCACTAGTCTTTGCTTCATGATACATATATTGCTAGTGTTATGACATGTGCATCTCTTTGTATGATATTTTTCATTTATTTGAGTCTTATTGAAAAATACAAAAAAAAAAATCGATTTCATACATTTTTTAGAAAATACAAAAAGATTTTATTTTTGAGTCAAAAATATTTCGAAAAACACAAAAAGATTTTTAATTTATTTTTATATCATGAGTTTTCATGTTTGATATGGTATATAGGTGTGCTTGGACATTTGGTCATAATTATAGATATTTATAATGATCTTAACCATTGACAAATGGGGTTGTTTCGAAGTTGATTTGCATTTGGATTCGACTTTGTATATATGCCATCACACTCACATGCACGAGTGTATATGAACATTTGACTTCTTATGCGTATTTGAGTTTGGTGAGACGTTCTACTCTCAATTTTGTCATCTATGCGTAATAAGACTTAGGAGGAGGTGTGTATGTAAGAACCATTTACCGCGAGGATTTATTTTGTTTAAATTGAAAAAATGATGAATGTTCACAGGAAAGGGTTACGAGAGAATAATAATCTCATCGTGAAAGCCACCGTTTAAAAGATCCCAAGAAAAAGTTAAGGCAATAAAAAGAATCATATGCCAAAATAGGGCCAATAGGAGTTCTCTAAGTTGAGAAAAATAGAAACCTCAAAAGAGCTAGAAAAAGAAAAAATGAATATATGAGGGTATTTGGATGGAAAAACAATGGGTTTGCACCACGAATCCTAATGTTGAAAAATCGTGTCATGACGTTATTATTTGTTGAATCGCCAAAATTTCGGATTTGTGTGCATGTTGTTCGTTTAGTTCATTAATCTCAATATATTAATTGTAACATATGGCTAAAATTTAGTTTGATGACATTTAGCTATCAATTAAAGCTTCTCGATCGTTTTGATGTGATCTTATTGTGATTCATTTGTTGTAGTTCACGCCCATTGATTCAATATTCATATTTGAGCACATTGATACTATGTTAACATGAAGCTCATAATTATTTTATTTTTCTGTTTTGGGTCTGTTTTGCAACTGTTTTGTATTTTCATTACCTGTTTTGAGCGAAATTTTTCACTGGGCAAAACTATGCCATTTTTAGAGGGGGAATGCAGAATTTTTTGAAGTTGTTCAAACGACTTTTGGACGTCGTTCTAACGACATTTCCAAGTAATTCGAAGGCTGGTTCAAAGAACCTTTCTCGCGAAGTTTTAAAAGGTTTAGGTATGGTCGTTTTTAGGGTCATTAGATAGTTGCTTTGAACAACACCTTACCATTTCAGGTCATTTTTAACCTCATTCAAACGACTTGCCTATGTCGTTCGAACGACATGGCATAGTCATTAGAACGACCCAGAGAGAATTATTTTGATTTTCTTTTTAATTTTGTACCTGCTTTGTATATATGTTGATATCATATTATTTTGGTACTTCAATGTTGTTTTGGACAGTTTATATGAAGTTGATATTGATTATTCATACTTTATTCATTACTGCATTGATTCGTTTATCACATCGTTCCTGATATTGATGATTTTATTTGTGTGACTGTTTGCTACCTACAGTTTGATATCTTTTGATTATTATTAGTTGGCTATCCATGTTCATCTAAATATACTCCATTGATTATTCTCATTCTAGATATGCTTGTTTTTCTTTTTCTCCGGTTGTCTATTCTAGACAAAAATGGAGAGAGTGATGTAGGGGGAGCTTATCTGTTGAGCACATATGTTTTACATTGGTATCATGTTTTGATCATATTGTTTACATATTGATATCATTGATTTGAGCTAGATTGTTTATCTATATCTTTTTGGTATCATACGTTTTGCTCACATGTTTAACAAATATTTGTTTTTTAAATTTCGTATTTTATATCATTTGTTCCTCTATACTTCACCGGGTATTTGCTTATTTCATGTGTGTAGATATTCTTTAGTGACTCGAGATTTCGAGACTACATCAAAATCAGACAGGTCATGCTCATCGGACCTGCATATATTAGTCCTTGTCCTGTAATTTTTAATTTTAGGTTTTATGGGATGGAATTTAGGTGTCATACGGCTTGACGACTCGACTTAGCATTCACTGCTTTGGTTTTGTCTCAAAATAGTCAAAAGGGGAGGTTTATAAGGACAAAATTTCCAATTGAGTTAATTTGTATGTAATTGACTTAATTCCGGACAAAACTTATTTGAGTCATAGATAGATTTTTATCTTATCACGATACCCACATAGTCTATGATGTGTTGTTTGAAGACGTAGCAACTAAGCTTCAAGATAGATCATGACATGTTTATTGGTGCACATTTCACGTCTTCATATTACATTGCATTCTGAGATACTCTCAGGTATGAACGCATAATGTTTATGGGACTCAAAAAATGTTTTAAGGATGTTATTTTGTTTAAAAATAATTTTAAAAGTTAAAAATATTTTTAAACTATTTTAACTTCGTTTATTCTGAGATAAACATTGTTTAGAGTCATATGTATTCTTCCCTTATGTTTTGGAGGATCAAACGATATCTTCAGTCATTCAAACGACATCTCAGTGTCGTTCAAATGACATTGACAGTCATTCTAACGACATGGCCAAGTTGTTCAAACGAACGAGCTGCCCACTTAAAGTTTTTTATTTAAGTCATTATTTCTCATAAATTCGAAATGTGCTGAACCAAAATACAGAATAGAATAGTTACATTTTTATGGACTTGTTTTTAAAGAATTTCCAAGCTAAAACCATCCTTATAGTTTTTAAAAGATCCGAGCTTTTATACATATGTTATAGAGATCTTGTTTGCACCATTGGTTTATTCATCCATATTGAACAAGTTATTTCGTTGGAGTTTTGCGGTGAAGAAATGGTGAACAAAGCTACATAGGTGGACACTGAGGCACTCGTGGACTTGTGTGTTGTGGCAAGTATCGTAGAAGGACTTCTACGTGGGCATTGTGGAAGAGCGGTTAAAGAGTAGAAGATCGTCAAGTCGTGTGGGGTATCGAGTCGTTGTGTAAGTTTGTCTATCTTCCTTTGTAATTACCGTATCATAGTGATTGTCTGGCCTGGGTCATCCGAGGTTTTTTCCCTTAGTGATTTCCTCGTACATCCGACATTGCTTTTGTGGACTTGTTTATTTTACTTACTTTAATCACCTAGATGCATGTTTAGGATTAAACAAGATAAAATTGGACTTAAATAAAATTGGTTCACAAACTTGGTGCATATTGAAATTGGAATAAGGTTTTCTTGAAAGACGCGTTTGTTGCCCAGAAAAATACTCAAGAGGGGGGGTGAATTGAGATTTTACAAACTTTTCGGGTTAAATTAATAATTCAGAAAATATTTAATTTAAAACTCTTAATACAAATTTCAGAGTAAATAAATCTTAAATGATTTAAACCAATAATGATTAAATAAATGTAACCAATTAATTTAAACAATATAACTCAGAGATTATGACACACAATAAATAAGTTATCAAATTAATACTTCCAAATGATTAAACAAGAGATTACAACATCCAATAAATAAAAAATCAATTTTCGTATTTTATATTCTGGATTTAATCTAAAGTGATTCACACAAGAATATCAAATAATATCACCAATTAATTTAAACAAGATAAATCACAGATTTCAATACTCAAATAAATATTTAATTAATTTCTACTTAATAATAATTTATCTTCTAGAATTAATTTTAAATGATTCAAATCAAGAATAACAACCAAATACTCTCAATAAATTAAACAAGTTGTTATATTTCAAGATTATAAGACCCAATAAATTTATAAATAATTTTCGTATTTAATAAAAATTAATATTCTGGAATTAATTAATTATTACGAAAATAATTATTTCTGTCTTAAAATAAAATTATCAAATTTTCAGAATTAATTCAATTGCAAGTGTAAGTGCTTAAAATAAAGATAACCAATCACATACAAGCAAATAAATAAATATAAGTGCTGAAAATAAATGACACCGTATTTTAACGTGGTTCGGCCAAAACCCGGCCTACGTCCACGCGCCAAGAGCAAGCTTCCGTCTACCGCGCTTCACTAGTCCTGATCCACTTGAAGGTAGGATCAAACCACCTCTTGTACAACCGAGCAGCAAAAACCAGCTACTAGTACAACCACCGAAGCTAAAAACCCAAGCTTCAAATTTTTACACAAATGGAGTAGAAATGATGTACAGTTTCTGAAACTCTTTTAAAGATACAAAATGAGTCCGAGTTTCTTCTTGGTTGAGATACCAAAAATAAATCTAATTTTTGGTCTCTTAAACTTCTCTTGAGATTATAGCAAAATAGAATTGTTGTGCTCTGTTTCTCTTGATCTTCAACGAATGGAAGAATGCTGAAATTATTACTTTGTAGAGCTGATTGCAAAAATCTGTTTGCTCTCTTTTCTGTGTGTATATGGAGCTGAATAAAATTATCTGGATGCTCTTTTATTTTTCGTATGTTCTCTCTTTTGCAACTGAATGTGGTCTCTTCTTTTACCGTTTGGAGAGAGCTTTAGCTGAAATCAACTTCAACTTGGAACATTAATTGTGAACTGATGGAGAGAGATTTGGAGAGCATTAAATGCTCAATATCTTGAGAAGGAAAAACTTAACATCTTGTTCCTGATTTCTGTAAAAAAGAATATTTAGACTGACAAAGAGAGATGTTAAAGGTAAAAATGGATGTATACAATGAATTTACAAGAGATAATAAAAAAATTGATGTTCCGTAAGACATTAGCCAAGACTACAATCAATGAGGCTCCCACTAGCTGATGAACAGTCCAAGGTAATATGAGTCCTGTGGCATATGGTTTGACACGTTTACAATTCAGTCATTGGTTTGCAAGAATATATATGTAAGGTGTACATATATATTTATTGTAAAAACATAATTCGAATTTCGGTAAAAAAAATTAACAGATTTAAAAAAAATCTCGGATAAAAATATAACTGATTTCTCATAAAAAATTATAACTGATTTTGCATAAAGAAATATAACTGATTTCGCGTAACAAAAAAAATAACTGATTTTGTAAAGATAAATTTCGGATGAAATTTTTTTTTTTTTTTTTTTTTACAAAATAAATATATATATATTTCGAACAAAAAAAATAGATTTCGGACTGGTCAAAAATGAATCTCATCAATTCAAACTCCCAATGATGTCATAGCTTTAGGTTAGACAGAATGAGGGTGGCTAAACAGGTTTCAAGGGAAATGACATCTACTGATAAGTCGTACAACCAACTCTTGCTAAAGCCACCAGATAATAAGGCTGTCAGCCTTAAGGACACCAACAGTAACCGTGACAGGGCAATTTCAATTGTTGGCTGGCAACGATAGTTGTACTGAATAAAAAAACGAGATACGAAACTGTCAGCTCGGTAAGGCCTAAAATCTGATATGAATTTTTTTTTTTTTTATATAAGAAAAATCTTATTTGTATATATAAAAAAAATAATTCCGAACTGATATATATTTATAAAAAAGATTTTCGGACAGAATAAAAACAGATATACACGTTAAAAAAAATTCGGACAAAAAATATAAAGTATTTTCAAATAAAATTTCGGACTAAAAAAAAAAATTAGATTTTGGACAGATTTAAAGTATTTGATAGAACTGATTTGAGACCATCCCAGCACAGGTAAGCCATGGACGTAAGTCAAAACAAGAGAAAGCAAATCTTTATGGTTCAACAAAAATATCCGATGGAAGTCCTCAGCAATAAAAGCATTAAATGTATGGGACAATCTTTCAGGCCTAAGGCTATAAAAGCTAAGGCAAGTAAGGCAACCTTCATGTAAACATTGACATCATATATAAACATATATATACTAAAGTGCATACATACATATATATATATATATATATATAATCGTACAAGCAACACAAAATGGTCAACAGCTTTTGGCATTTGCCAAATTGCTAGCACATGATACTAAATTAATATATATATACAAAAGCAACTTAAAGCCATACAAAAATAATTTTTTTACGCATATATATATATGTATTCATAAAAGATTATTTTTTAACAAAAAGATTTAAAAAAAAAATTAATGTCAACTTATTTAAAAATATAATTTTATTAAAAAATGTTTCGCTCATAATAGATTAGTCACACAAGAAACATAGATCAAGAAATATGCATGTGTGTCTAATGTGTCAAGTACAAATGTGCAATATACATGAATACCTTTACCCGGATATGTCATTGAATAGAGTCAAGGCGAGATTATACAAAGATAAATATTTATAGAATAACCTAATAAAAATGTGTTTGGAATCATCAAAATCAATATATTAAGTTAAACTAAAATGTACATTAATTAAACTAATTTAATTAATTAGGGATAAAATACATTTTCGTTAACAATCTCCCCCTTTTTGATGATGACAAACAATGATTCACATATATTCATAAAATGAAATATTAAGCACAAATAGTGAATCATAAATATTTCTCCCCCTTTGACATTATCAAAAAGATATTTCTTATAAATTTAGTGTCACGGATAAAATTGGGCGAAGCTCCCCCTATAAAAAATAATTTATGCATGGGGTATAACCATAAATCACAAAGGGCATAAAATTTTCAATACGCACATGTGTCAACATATATAAAAAATCATAGCATGTATTCGGTTTTATAAATCGACAATAATACTATCAAATAATGCATAAGTCACAAAAAAATGATAAATGATAAATGATACCAATAGTTGTCTGATACCAATTGTTGTAGTCACACAAACCGTGCGTTGCACACCATTATTTCTCGGAACAACTTTTTATGCATAATTCGGAATCACAACACAATGTTTTGAAATAGTGTAAATACGAGAGATATATCAATGTGCATAAATAACTCTCTCACTAAGGTAATAAAATTCCAATGTATAAATTTTCAATAAGCGCAATATCAATTGTTGTATAAATCATCATGATATAAACTTTCAAGCACACAACGTGAAACATTTCATAACTCGATGTTTTCAAATAATTTGAATTAAGCACATAACATGAGTTAGAAATAGCAAAAAAAAAAAATATATAGCATTTTGCTCAAGCTTTGCCGTTTTCAAGATACGAGCTAAAATTCTCGAGATAATCAACTAAATTGCAAAAACCCTAATAATATATCAAGGTATGATCAAGCATTTTTCGAACAAATAATCAAAAGAATTTCAATAAACTTTTATCTCCCCCAAAGGGATACCAATTAAGGCAAATATGCATATAACAAATAATGTGCATCTTTTTCATGAGATAAAATATTATCAATATTTTTTTTTTAATTCTCTTCTAATAAGATGTAATATTTTCATGAAAGTCATTAAATCAATTTTTCAAGAATGAAACATATCATGAGGCCATAAGAAATTAAACTCAATAATTTCAGATTTTTAATAACGAGAAGCCCGACACAAAATCAATATTTTCAGATTTTCAACAAATACCAAACAATTTGTTCAGGAACTTCAAAATCAATCAATCAATAAATTTCTCAATAATGAAAGTGACATAAGTTAATCAACTTCAATATATTTTCAGATTTTTAAGCACAATCAATATAAGAGTCATTTTGTTCCAAAAAAAATAATGCTCTTTATAAAAGACAATATTATTCAACTAATCGATTCATATAACATGTCATGAAACTAAAATATAAAAATCTTAATAATCATCTGATTTTTTCAAGTAAGCACAAGTAACACAAATGTTAACTAAAAAAAATTTATATACTTCATGAAATGTCACTAATAATTAATTAATGGCACAAAACATGTAACATGTCATAAATTTAGCACATAAAGATTAATATGATCATATCATCAAAATTAATGAGTAGCTCATATGACTAACAATTATACAAATGACATTTTGACAAAATATTCTCAAATGACATTTTCGTTTCAATTTAATATACGATTAAGTCATGAAGTAATCCAATGTAATTTATCAATGAATATGTGTCAAGATGTGATACAAAAAAAAATTATGAATTTCCATCTTAAATATTTATCATCAAAATCAAGTGTATGTGTCATATAACATAAAATCATCAAGAATAATAAATGTACAAATTTACATGTGAATACTAAATTATCAACAAGCTCATATGATATAACAAATATTCTATGCATGGAAATATATCAATTATGAAATAAATCATTAATAAACATATGATATTAATTTCAAGAATAGTGTTCCTTACCACCTTACCAATACCAAAGATGTATTCAAGAAATTTCTTCCAAGTGTGGCATTTCCAACATTAGGCAATGATAATTGAAATTTGTAATATGACCAAATCATATGCCTTGAAAATCCACATTCCATCTCAAAATGCAACCTACACAACTTTAAAGATTTTCTCTTTTCCATCCAAGAATGTGTTAGGTCCATAAAGCAATATTAAATAGAAAATTTCAGAATTCATTTTCTTATCAAAAATTCAAGCGTAGTCATAATAAGAGATAATCGTCAAGAACAATAACGATACGCAACTTATGACATACTAGAATGTACGTAACAAATAATAATCATCAAAGTCAGTTTTATCCAAAAAAAATTATTCATCAAGGTATATAAATAATTTGTCAACCTTAGTATACTTTGTTTTGGACAAAAGGTGAGGGTTTTCTCATTTTCAAACAAATGATACATTTAGGAATACCATGAAATTAATCAGATTACTATTCATGAATAAGCATATAAAATTCAAAAATCATATGAAATAATATTTCATGAAAATAAGTGTATTAGATATGAAAACAATATATCACAATATTTATCAAGAAAGGAATGTGTTCAACAAAACAAAAAAAATCTAACACTAATTGAATTCTCATAAAATTTGTTCAAGTCCCAATACCGGTTTTGCACCTAAAAACATTTTCTTTTGGAACCCAAAAAGAGTGTGGCAAACTACGGTTAGCATACATAATTGTTTTTTTCGGAATCCAAGCTAATTTTGTATTATATTTTCTTTTTCTAAATTTACAAAATTTGGAGTAATGTGTATGTCTACCACAATATGAGCATAAAGAATTAGAATGACTAGATGAGGCATCATTTCGAAATAAATTAGAATAATTCTTTTTCTCATTTTCTTCCTCATATCCAATACCATTATTATTAAATCGAATTCTTTGTTTTCCATAATTTTATGAAAATAATCATTTCCTTTAGTAAATGTATCTATGGATTTCTTTAGATATTCAATTTCCTTTTTCAACTCAATATTTTCAGATTCAAGAGAATTAGGGACACTAACATATTTTTCCTTTTTCAATGATTTAATTTCATTCTTTAAAGATTCATTTTCTAATTTCAGATTATCAAAATCTTTTGAAATAAAATCACATTTAGCATGAGTCTTTTTAAGTGCAATGAACTTCTTTCCAATATCTTCATATTTTTCATACAACTCATTAAATGCATCTTGTAATTCATCATAATCATCAACAGTATCATCTCCAATATCATGATTTGCACTATAAGTAGAATATGATTCATCATTACTAATGCAAGGGTTAGATTGTACCTCTTCATTACCAATTGCCATGAGACAAGGAGTAATAGATTCTTCAATGCTTGATTCATCAACATTGGCATATAGGCAAGGGGTGCACAAATCTTCATTAAGTGCATCAAAATCAGAATCTTCAAGGAAGTTTTCCTTCAAAATGAAGTTGGAAACATATGGTTCACTCCTCATCCATTTTCTTTTCATATAATGAAACACGGAGTAGCTACAAGAGATCAAACATTTTAGCATACAAATAATAAAAATGTAAAGTGCAATATTCAAAATAAATACAGAAAAGTTTGTCATGATCTTTAACTCTATGATTGTTAAATCAAAATAAATAAGAAGAGCACTAGCTCTGATACCAATTGTTGCCCAGAAAAATACTCAAGAGGGGGGGTGAATTGAGATTTTACAAACTTTTCGGGTTAAATTAATAATTCAGAAAATATTTAATTTAAAACTCTTAATACAAATTTCAGAGTAAATAAATCTTAAATGATTTAAACCAATCATGATTAAATAAATGTAACCAATTAATTTAAACAATATAAATCAGAGATTATGACACACAATAAATAAGTTATCAAATTAATACTTCCAAATGATTAAACAAGAGATTACAACATCCAATAAATAAATAATCAATTTTCGTATTTTATATTCTGGATTTAATCTAAAGTGATTCACACAAGAATATCAAATAATATCACCAATTAATTTAAACAAGATAAATCACAGATTTCAATACCCAAATAAATATTTAATTAATTTCTGCTTAATAATAATTTATCTTCTAGAATTAATTTTAAATGATTCAAATCAAGAATAACAACCAAATACTCTCAATAAATTAAACAAGTTGTTATATTTCAAGATTATAAGACCCAATAAATTTATAAACAATTTTCGTATTTAATAAAAATTAATATTCTGGAATTAATTAATTATTACGAAAATAATTATTTCTGTCTTAAAATAAAATTACCAAATTTTCAGAATTAATTCAATTGCAAGTGTAAGTGCTTAAAATAAAGATAACCAATCACACACAAGCAAATAAATAAATATAAGTGCTGAAAATAAATGACACCGTATTTTAACGTGGTTCGGCCAAAACCCGGCCTACGTCCACGCGCCAAGAGCAAGCTTCCGTCTCCCGCGCTTCACTAGTCCTGATCCACTTGAAGGTAGGATCAAACCACCTCTTGTACAACCGAGCAGCAAAAACCAGCTACTAGTACAACCACCGAAGCTAAAAACCCAAGCTTCAAATTTTTACACAAATGGAGTAGAAATGATGTACAGTTTTTGAAACTCTTTTAAAGATACAAAATGAGTCCGAGTTTCTTCTTGGTTGAGATACCAAAAATAAATCTAATTTTTGGTCTCTTAAACTTCTCTTGAGATTATAGCAAAATAGAATTGTTGTGCTCTGTTTCTCTTGATCTTCAACGAATGGAAGAATGCTGAAATTATTGCTTTGTAGAGCTGATTGCAAAAATCTGTTTGCTCTCTTTTCTGTGTGTATATGGAGCTGAATAAAATTATCTGGATGCTCTTTTATTTTTCGTATGTTCTCTCTTTTGCAACTGAATGTGGTCTCTTCTTTTACCGTTTGGAGAGAGCTTTAGCTGAAATCAACTTCAACTTGGAACATTAATTGTGAACTGATGGAGAGAGATTTGGAGAGCATTAAATGCTCAATATCTTGAGAAGGAAAAACTTAACATCTTGTTCCTGATTTCTGTAAAAAAGAATATTTAGACTGACAAAGAGAGATGTTAAAGGTAAAAATGGATGTATACAATGAATTTACAAGAGATAATAAAAAAAATGATGTTCCGTAAGACATTAGCCAAGACTACAATCAATGAGGCTCCCACTAGCTGATGAACAGTCCAAGGTAATATGAGTCCTGTGGCATATGGTTTGACACGTGTACAATTCAGTCATTGGTTTGCAAGATTATATATGTAAGGTGTACATATATATATATTGTAAAAACATATTTCGAATTTCGGTAAAAAAAAATTAACAGATTTAAAAAAAATCTCGGATAAAAATATAACTAATTTCTCACAAAAAATTATAACTGATTTTGCATAAAGAAATATAACTGATTTCGCGTAACAAAAAAAATAACTGATTTTGTAAAGATAAATTTCGGATGAAAAAAAAATTATTTTTTATTTTTTTTACAAAATAAATATATATATATTTCGAACAAAAAAAATAGATTTCGGACTGGTCAAAAATGAATCTCATCAATTCAAACTCTCAATGATGTCATAGCTTTAGGTTAAACAGAATGAGGGTGGCTAAACAGGTTTCAAGGGAAATGACATCTACTGATAAGTCGTACAACCAACTCTTGCTAAAGCCACCAGATAATAAGGCTGTCAGCCTTAAGGACACCAACACTAACCGTGACAGGGCAATTTCAATCGTTGGCTGGCAACGATAGTTGTACTGAATAAAAAAACGAGATACGAAACTGTCAGCTCGGTAAGGCCTAAAATCTGATATGAATTTTTTTTTTTATATAAGAAAAATCTGATTTGTATATATAAAAAAAATAATTTCGAACTGATATATATATATAAAAAAGATTTTCGGACAGAATAAAAACAGATATACACGTTAAAAAAAATTCGGACAAAAAATATAAAGTATTTTCAAATAAAATTTCGGACTAAAAAAAAAATTAGATTTTGGACAGATTTAAAGTATTTGATAGAACTGATTTGAGACCATCCCAGCACAGGTAAGCCATGGACGTAAGTCAAAACAAGAGAAAGCAAATCTTTATGGTTCAACAAAAATATCCGATGGAAGTCCTCAGCAATAAAAGCATTAAATGTATGGGGCAATCTTTCAGGCCTAAGGCTATAAAAGCTAAGGCAAGTAAGACAACCTTCATGTAAACATTGACATCATATATAAACATATATATACTAAAGTGCATATATATATATATATATATATATATATATATATATATATATATATATATATATATATATATATATATATATATATATATATATATATAATCGTACAACCAACACAAAATGGTCAACAGCTTTTGGCATTTGCCAAATTGCTAGCACATGATACTAAATTAATATATATATACAAAAGCAACTTAAAGCCATACAAAAATAATTTTTTTACGCATATATATATATATGTATTCATAAAAGATTATTTTTTAACAAAAAGATTTAAAAAAAAAATTAATGTCAACTTATTTAAAAATATAATTTTATTAAAAAATGTTTCGCTCATAATAGATTAGTCACACAAGAAACATAGATCAAGAAATGTGCATGTGTGTCTAATGTGTCAAGTACAAATGTGCAATATACATGAATACCTTTACCCGGATATGTCATTGAATAGAGGCAAGGCGAGATTATACAAAGATAAATATTTATAGAATACCCTAATAAAAATGTGTTTGGAATCATCAAAATCAATATATTAAGTTAAACTAAAATGTACATTAATTAAACTAATTTAATTAATTAGGGATAAAATACATTTTCGTTAACAGCGTTGTTTTCACCTAAAGCACACTTTGATAAAGGGGCCTACAAATTGGTGCTAGAGTTATAAACACTTTTTTATTATGCAGATCCTTGTTTATGCTTTTTGGTGGTTGTGTTTATTTATCACTCTTGGTTTGTTTTTCTCTCGATGGATTCTCAAAGTTTTGATGAATTAAATCTTTTGAATTGAAGTTTGCAAAACGAATTGAAATTCTTGAAGAAGAAAATTCTGGTTTTAAATATATGGTTGAATATTTGCAAATGTTTCAAACGCTAAGAGATATCATTCGTGTTTCGAATCGTAGACGGTTGTCAAAGCTGCATTGATGGACACCGAGGCACTTGTGGACTCGTGTACTGTGGACAAGTATCGTGGAAGAACTTCTGCATGGGCATTATGGAGGAGCGGTTAAATAGAAGAACAGAGGCTTGTGGGGTATCGAGTCGTTGTGTAAGTCTGTATGTCTTCCTAATTATCGTATCACAGTGATTGTCTGGCTTGGGTCATATGAGGTTTTTTCCCTTAGTGGTTTCCTTGTACATCCGACATTGCTTTTGTGGACTTGTTTCTTTTACTTGCTTTAATCACCTAGATGCATATTTGGGATTAAATAAGATAAAATTGGACTTAAGTAAAATTGGTTCACAAACTTGTTGCGTATTAAAATTGGAAAAAGGTTTTTTGAAAGACAAGTTGTTTTCACCTAAAGCACACTTTGAAAAAGGGGCCTACATTATCTTTGAGTGTTATTTATTTATAAAATATTATATTTTAAATGAGTTTTCTGCACTTGGTACAATAATGTTTAATTACTTAACTTTAAAACATTGAATAAAGTTTGTATTATAGTATTTTAGGGCCTGTTTGGTTTGCAACTATAATTCTGTTTTCTGTGTTTAAATACAATTCTGATAAAAATCTTCGTTTGGCAACCTGTTTTTAAACACAGAATTATAATATTCCTGTGTTATAATCAAGTTTTTCAGAAAACAGATTTTGGGTGTTTTATAACATCTGTTTTTTTTATTTTTCAACTCAGAATTATTCATTCTTAATATTTTAAAGCAATTATACCTTAATATATAATATACATACATAATACATTAATGTGTGTAATTCTTATAAATAAAAAATATATATGTACATATACACAAAATTACGTATGGAATAATATAAAGTTAAATAATATTATCAATAGATACATGATACTTATATATAGTTTTATACATATATTATTAATGTATGGAATAATATAAAATATACATATAGTACATATGTATTAAAAAATATTATCAATTCATGTATGTACATAATTTTATAGTGAATTGTATATGCGACATCATTATATATATATATATATATATATATATATATATATATATATATATATATATATATATATATATATATATATATATATATATATATATACAGAGAGAGAGAGAGAGAGAGAGAGAGAGAGAGAGAGAGTTAAACTCCCTAACATACCTCATTAAATATACCTAAAAATACATGATATTAAATGTACGTGTATATAATTTATGATGTATATATATGTATACATTCATGTAACATGTATGTATGAAAGTTTTATGTATGTTTATATGTACATACATATATATATAACATACCTCATTAAATGTACATGTATATAATTTATTATGTATGTATGTATGTATATATTCATGTATCATGTATGTATGAAAGTTTTATGTATGTTTATATGTACATACATATATATATAACATACCTCATTAAATGTATCATGTATGTATGAAAGTTTTATGTATGTTTATATGTACATACATATATATGTAACATACCTCATTAAATGTATCATGTATGTATGAAAGTTTTATGTATGTTTATATGTACATACATATATATATAACATACCTCATTAAATGTATATATATACATGAATGTATACATACATACATACATCATAAATTATATACATGTACATTTAATGAGGTATGTTGTGGAGTTTAATTTTATATATATATATATATATATATCCACACACACACACACACGCATATGTATGATATAAATATACATATTTGTCAATTTTGTCAAATTTTCAAAAAACTATATTTAAAAACAACTTTACCAAACGCACACCAATAATTATAAACACAAAAAACTGAATTTTAAAACTGTATTTAAAAACAGTGTTTAAATCGAATTTTCTGAATAGAGAACCAAACGGGCCCTTAGTTTCATATAAAGTTGCTAAAAATATGAATTTTTAGTTTATTTTAAGCATGCAACAGATGAAAAAAAATAGAGTATCAATATAATGGCTTTATGATAAGCTATTGAATTGATAATATATACTATTTTTTTTAATTATCTTTATATTTGTTTATTATACATCGCTCGTGCATCGCGCGGATTATATCATAGTCTATGTATATATATAAAATTGTAGCCTTAAATCACCTTAACTTTCCACATGGCATATCATGAATGAATTCATATTACCCATGTTGAAAGCTATTTGGGCCATCCATGTTGAAATTCGACCTTTATATCCGAAATATTTCCATCCCCTCTATTTGTCTTCTTTTGACTTTTCGTTCATCCATCTTTCTCTTTCCATTTCCTAATCCCTTCATTTCACATTCTTCCATTCAATTCATTCACACTCAACTTCATAGATACTTTAAATTACATGTCATTTCCTATACTCATTAATTTATGCATGACATTTATAACATAACATAACATGCTTATTTATTTTTATAGATCTATCCGTACAACTCTCCTCGAATAATTTTCAAGTGGGTTTCTTATTACACAATCATGATTTGCAATTGATTTGATTGTTATATCAAATGGGTTTTTAGGAATTTAATTGGATTTTGTTGTGCAGTGAATGATTTAACTTAGCGGTGCTTCGGGTTAATGGGTTCCAGTAACAACTGGATTTATCAATATCCACTACAACTACAGAGAAATTTTTAAACTTTATTTTTGAATCTTTTCTTTATCAAGTTTCCAAATATCGAATAATTATGGTTGGTGAATTTTTTTTGGTTATATTTATTTATGTGATACAAAGACTTCTTCCGACTGAAATAACCTATTTTAAAGATTTGACTTGTGAGTTCTCTCTTTCTCTTTATATACTTTAACAAATTTCATACTTTTAAAAACTTCTTTACACCCCTACTTTATCCCTCATGTTTTAATATCTTAATTTTTATTCACTTACTCTTATTTCTTAATGTTTGATCTACTCATAATGAAGTTTGAAGATAGGTTGAGATAGTACAAGTTTGGACTAAATAGAGTAAAATAGGTGGTAGAGTAGTTATTTAAATGGTAGAAGTTAAAAGAATTGTATAGATTCAAATGATTTTTTTGGAGCATATCTTTATTACAGTAGACGTTAGATATAAAGTTTAGATCGTTTAAAATGGTAGAAGTGTCATCTTCTTTTCTTTTATTATGACCAGATCTTTAAAATGGTAGAAGTCTCAATAATAATTTTTTTCATAATGCTTATATTTTTAGGGACCTATTTGACGAAATGTAAAAGAGGAAAAAAAGTGCACTTAATAGAAAGTTATTTTATTTTTTGATTGATTGTTTTGATCTTTGGTTTACATGTGTTACAATTACCAATACTTTAACACTTCATTTTTTTTCAAAGTTTTATTGAACATTTCAAGGTAATTTAAAAATAAATATATTAATCATATAACTTTTAATCTTTATAATATTATAAAATGAAAGTCACGAGTTATTGATTTTCATCAACTAAGGTATCCATGTGTCATATTTCTCTTCTCCATGTAATTAATGAGGACATGATAACTGTCACTCTTACTCTTACATTATGTTTTCAAGGAGATTTAAACAAACATATCTCCACTCTTTTCCTGATCCCATGAATGGTTTATTTAACTGCCAGCTATTTTAGATTTTTACCTCCCCTTAAATCTGGAAATTTTATCTCCTCTTGGTATGTAAATTGATTCCTAAAGTTCTGTGTAACATGAATGATATCTCCCTATCTTTTTATTTCATTGAGAAAAATATCTCCCTATCTTTTTATTTCATTGAGAAAATTTTTGCCTATCCATTTACTTATTCTAGAATCCAATATTAGGAATTCACCCTTCTAATTTATATTCCATATCTTATTTTGCAACTGTTGATATCCCTTCTGGATGAATAAATATATTAAACTTATCCTTAAAATTTGTTTCATTCTCTCTCAATGATGCTAATGGGGGTAAGTTGCTTAGACAGTGATGTTAACAAAATTCCATTAAAGGTAAGAATGAATTTGTGTAGACCATTTTTTCGAGTGCATCTCCCAATTTCCATCCACATTTTCAAGGTATCATCATATTATTGGGTAATGATCTCAACTAATTTATTTTTACCCTTCTGATTTATCTTTATTTGGCCATCTTTAATATTTTATTAGCTTATATCCAAATTTGTTTTATGTTTTATTTATCTTGGATAAGTTATAATTTTTACCCGCATATTATACCGGTGTGGGTTTTTGTTTACATATTTCTTCCAATTTTAATGTTAGTTGTTAGATCTGTGTGGATTTTTTTAATGTATAAGACAACAACCCGATGATCCTAATCATAAGAATTTTGGCACTTTTTTTTGCCTAAAGTTCTTAAAAATAATGGGCACTGTAAGCATCTCTGCGACTTAAGTTGTATCAAGGTCAATTTATATTATACTTGTAATAATCAAAACACTATTTTTACCCAAATTTCATCTATAAACACCTAAAACACTTTAAATCCTAATCTATCTTTATAAACCTCAATAATATAACCTTAACCTTGAGAAGATCAATTAATGATAAGATATAAGAGAAAATTATAGGTTAAAGAGAGTCCGGATTCAGATTTCGAATTTAATAACTTGGGACTAACATTCAATGGAACTAAACTACCTATTATTTTCTTTGATGCACGTTTGTTGATAAAACCTAAACATAAATTAATTACGATTTTTGGAATTATTTTGACCATTCATTTTGGATGACTTTAATCTTGAGTATATGAATTTAATCTTGAGTATATTCCTGTAATGTTTTCCATTTTTATAAGTGTAGTCATAAGCATGCAAACTAAATTGTTTATTGACACAATTTATCACATTTGCACAATACACATGAAAAAATACTTATTACGCACCCCCCGCGCATCGCGCGAACTTACATCTAATATATATATTATACCTCTAATACAACATTATTATAGGCGTTAATGCTATAATAAACCATAAATAAGTTACCTAATGCGATCCATTTACCCAAACAAACTTAATGCCAATACCAAAAATGAATGGGAAGTTTGGGTAAATGGATGGTCTTACCCAATGCGATCCAGATACCCAAAGCTTGGGAACATGTCGTTTGTTTCTTATTCCTCTTTCCACACTCTTTATCTTTCAAGGAACCCTTCGAATTGTACCCGATTTATGACCTCTTCCTCTTTTCCACTTTTTTAAATGTTCCCAAGCTTTTAAATCTCAGAATAAAAACATTACCCATGTAAAAATCGTTTAAAAGAATAGCCATTCCCCCCCCCCCCTCTCTCTTTATCTCTCTCTCTCTCTCTCTCTCTCTATATATATATATATATATATATATATATATATATATATATATAGTCAGGTAACTGGATCAACACCTACTTTTACACCCCAATTAGGTTTTTCTTCGGTGCAGGCGTCGGTGCCCAGGAATGATAGTGACAACAGTGAAAAAGAAGAGAGGTACGCCAGGAAAATATGGCCCAGATGGGTCTGTCACCAAAGTCTATTTCTTCATGAGCTCCACCTTTGGTCATTAACTTTTTAACTGGTGAGAAACGTGGAAAAATTCGGCCGTGCACCATGAAACATCAACAACCCATAATAGAGATGTAAAGTTTATGTAACTTTCAATGTGTTATAATTTTTCTTTTGAGCATGGATGTTAATGGTTTGTGTTTTTAGGCTTATGGGATGTAGAATTTTTTTAGTTTGGCTTTGTTTTTGGATTAAATGCTTAATTAGGCTTAGAGATGCTCCATGACAAATCTTGATGTTAATGGGTTAGTGTGTGAATGAGGAATCGTTGACTTATGGATGTTATTTTGCAATTAGAGCATAAAATTTGGGTAGTATATTGTATTGAATAGTGAAGTTCAAGTAAGATAATTGGATATCAAATCTGTCCTCAGTTCCCACCTTTTGATCTGTATTGTTTATTGGAAATAAGGAATTTGTTTACTGTTGTTGAAGCCCAATTTTTCTTTACATTTGTTGTGTAGTATTTTGATACTGGTTGCCCACTATTTTCCTTTCCACCTTTTTTCTTTGTTTGTCCGCTTTTTTGTATGTTTATATTTCATACTAATGTTTAAATGTCTAAATGTTTAAGTTACTAAAAATTCGAGGTTTTGGTGCTGTTCATGTTTTATTTTAACTTTAGTTTCTTGCTATAGTATTCGCTCGACCTTCTCTCTCCCTCTTTCTCGATTAACGGTTCATACTCTTTGTTTTTCTCTTTAACCCTAAAGAATTGATTATCTTGAATTAGTTATTGTGATTACATAATTATTTGTTTAGCACAAAGATATTTTTTTCTGCATAGATCATGAATGAAACTTTAAAATTATACACATTCAATTTGATGTGTATATCATTTTGGTATTTCTTTACGTTTTTCAAACCCATTCAATATGCAAGTTGTTGTGGAGGTTGACGTGTTAGTTGCGGCGTACAGATGGTGGCGATGACGAAGAACAACATGATGAGGTGGGTTAATTGGAATTAACATAGTGGTAATTTTGGTATTTACCTCGATTGTTCAAGGTAGTGTATTTGGGCGATTGTTGAGGTGATATTGGGTGTGATGAGTGTGGGGGTTGTGTTCAAATGTTTGGTTTACGAGTAGTTTACAATTTATAAATTAGGTATGTCAAGTGAATTATATGTAATTTTTTTTATAGAGTTGTATGATTTATCATTTATTTATACAATAATTGATACTCCAAAGGACAATTTTTTAATATTGTAGTTTCATATTTCTTTAATGGATTATTTTTTTCAGTATGAACTCTTATAGAAAATAATTATATAAGTTTATCAAAGACACCTTGAAGTCATAAATTCTTCACATAACATATTTGTAAATAGTCGGGCTATATATCGGGTTCATGTGATACATATATATTTGTTGTATTTGATGATTGAATTAATTGAGTTTTCTTTGATTAACGGTGGTATGCTGTGCAATATTTTCATCCACTCGCTTTCTTTAGTTATTTATGCGTATATAATCTATTTACAATTTGTATTATTTGTTATATTTATTTACATTTGTAACTATATTATTGTAATGGTTATGATTATTTACTATTGATTTAAAGTTTATAATTTACCCTTTCCAACAAATATATTAAGCGAATTAGATGCTAAGGGCCTGTTTGGTTTGCAACTATAATTCTATTTTCTGTGTTTAAATACAATTCTGATAAAAACATGCGTTTGACAATCTCTTTTTAAACACTGAGGCGCTGTTTGGTTCTCTATTCTGAAAACTCGATTTACACGTTGTTTTTAAATACAATTTTAAAATTCAATTTTTTGTGTTTATAATTATTGGTGTGCGTTTGGTAAACTTGTTTTTAAATATAGTTTTTTGAAAATTTGACAAAATTGGCAAACAATTATATTTATATTATACATATATGTGTATATATATAAACACATACATAAAACTTTCATATATATATATATATATATATATATATATATATATATATATATATTATTTTTTTACGTATATTTAACGAGGTATGTTGGTGAGTTTAACTATATATATATATTACATGAGTTTTTTTATTTTTATTTTAGTACATATTTGTTTTCACGATTTTGTTATCGAATTAGTTGTCTTTGTGGTTGTTGGTTATTGAAAAATGTGTTGCTTAATATTTGACTAACTTTAGTGCATTATTTTATTTATAGCTGAATTTTTAAACAGCCCGCGCATCGCGCGGGGCTAAAACCTAGTTAATTTAAAATTTCATCACCAATCGGACAATGTATTAAGGCTTCGTTTGATACCCACTTTTTGCCTAGGCAAATGGTATTTCTCCACATATTTGCACACTTTTGTAGTGTTTGTTAGGCAATTTTGCCAATGGAAAATTTTGCTCAAACTTGATCACCTGACCCATATTTGCCTAAAAATGTGGAGAAAATTTGCTTTGGTCATTTTGAGGGAATTATTCGCCATGGCATTTGCCTAAAACATGATATAATTTAATAAAAAAATTGTAAATAAAAAAATGATATTTTGTATTAAAAAAACTGTATATTCTATTAAAACAAACTGGACATTTTACAAAATAAGA